>JAJQWJ010000004.1:9831231-11081231 GCA_023637945.1 Phaethornis superciliosus | reverse complement strand
CAGGCCATGCAAAAATTTCAGGAAAAAGAATGGGACAAAGAAGTATCTCATCTAGGTTTTTCTAATTCCAAAACAAATTCTTAAACTTATCTGAATTATGTACATTAAAAGAACATAAAACCTGATGAATCAGAGGCATAGGAGACTTTACAACCTTAGTGATACAATATTAAAAAACCTTTACCTTTCAGAAAAATCTGCTCTGCATATTTATGCATACTTTACCTTTTGACTTTTCAGAATCTTGATTATTAAAAATGCCCAGAAACACTCAATATTGAATGCCAAAACCTCTGAGATAGGTATTGCTTACTTGTCAAAATGGCCTAACACTCCCAGTTCTTGCTTTGCAAGCTGTGATAGTACAAAGTAGTGTAATTTCAGAGATATTTCAGGATAGCAATACAGTTTTAAAGAATGGATTCTAACAAATAATTTTAGGAATTACTTTGCCACTAATTACAAGCCATATTTTCTACAAGTTAAATCCAAATATATTCCAATGTCCAAAATAACTTTAGGAAACATTTAAAAGTTTTTTTGTGTGTTCATAATCTTCATAAATTTTTGAGTTTGTTACTATTAGCACAGTGCTGGAAAAATATTCAGAACTGTTCTGTTTGGTATTTATTATGAATAATCATTAACTATTTAGTTTAAAAGTTTTTTCCAAATTAGGAACTAAAAAACAGTTCTGTTGGCTGACAACCTACACAATCCAAATACATAATAACAAAGAGTAAGAAAAGGATTTTTAAACAGGCTGAAGAAAGAATACTCAGGTAAGCCAAACCATAGACAATATTCAGAAACATTGGGACAGTGAATTATTCAGCAACCATTAAATACATTGGACATCCAATGGCATTGGATGTCATCGTTACCCCAAGATTGTTTTTTTCTTCAGAAATATTTTATTTTTATTCTTCAACACTACAAGAAAAAAAACAAAAAACAATTGAAAGTATCACCTTAAAGTGAAAATAGAAAGCAAGAACAAATAACTCACTTTATTTGCCTCATATTATCCCATCATCACCAGGTCACAAATTTTAATGACTAGAAATTGATCATGTTAACTATTTGTAGCAAACATAGAAAAGCGGTTCTATTTTAGTTCTGCTTCACTACTGATTTCTTCCATTCACAGCCATCCACATGTCAGATCTTTGGATACAAATTTCTACTGACGTAAATTATAGTAGCTGTAGACTGCTGTAACAGAGCTCAGCTCCTTTTCCTGATTCTTGAAATCATGTTCTTTAGTATACCTGATGAGATGTGTCTACACTCCCAATAGACTGAGAAATGCAGTAACCCTTATGTTCATCCCTGACTAGTATGGCACAAGGAAGTTTGTTAAAGGATGTGAAGTACAAAAACTTTTTCTGGCAAGTACCCACATTGACTGTCTGTAACACATTTCTGTGATGTTATTGGCACAGCAATTCCATTTTTTACTGGTTGTTTTGTTAGCCACTGTTATAAAGACCGATTTACATAAATGTCATAGAATCATAGAATTGGCTGGGTTGGAAAGGACCTCAGATCATCAAGTCCAACCCTTGACCACTACCACTGCAGTTACGAGACTATGTCAGTGCCACATCCAGTCTCTTTTTAAATATCTCCAGGGACGGAGAATCCACTACTTCCGTGGGCAGCCCATTCCAATGTCTGATCACCCTCTCTGTGAAGAATTTCTTCCTAATCTCTAACCTAAACCTCCCCTGGCACAATTTGAGCCCATGCCCTCTTGTCTTGTTGAAAGTTGCCTGGGAAAAGAGCCCAACCCCCCCCTGGCTCCAGCCTCCTTTCAGGGAGATGTAGAGAGCGATGAGGTCTCCCCTGAGCCTACTCTTCTCCAGGCTGAACACCCCCAGCTCCCTCAGTCTCTCCTCACATAAAGTTGTCACTTGCTATTATAAAAGAAAACAGTGGTCTAGTATGAGTGCCTTGCTTTAAGATAAACTGTACTGAACAAAGATTTTCTTAAAGAATTCTTTTAAATTAATTTTATTAATCTGAAAAACTTTTCCCCTTTCCTTCCCTTTCTTTCTGTCCTTCTAGGTCTCAGTTGTATATTAAATAAGGCATTATGTATAAATTATGTTTCTTTCCACATATTTTTATTGTCTTTTTGACTCTGCTGATATATATATTATATGTGAGACTAATAAACAGGTAAGCTCAAGCACATTTACATATTACTTGAAAAAGCAGACAAGTTTGAATTCATATGAATTTGCATCCATAAATTATATCTGTGCAATTGTGATGGAAGTAGTTTATGATTAGAACACAGTACGGGGATAAGAATAGCTTAATTTCAAGAGAACAGCAGTACTGTTGAGGTGCCCTCAGTGTCTTCTGTGTTATTAAGACAGCTTGACATTTGCCAAAATTTTCTTTAGGCTTGTAAAAAGAGAGCAATTGATAATCTAGGTCTTTTGATGTTTTCTAGTATTGCTGCACTGTGTTGGAAAACAGTTACACAGCAGTGCACCTCGTAAGTGTCTTTTTCTTATTAACTCATTCATAAAAAAGGACAAATTCTGTCTTCCATTTCAGACATTTAATGCCTTTATTTTCAGTGGACATGCATGGCGTTACATGTGGTCAGAATACAGAAGATTTTCGTGGCCAAGTCTTGCTAACCTTCAAAAGAGCAATGTCTTTGTATTTGTGGGCATACTGAAGGTTCTAAAATTAGGTCTTTTCAGACTATGAAAATCTTTTTTTTCCTTACAAGTGGGAGAGCTCTGATTTGGATAGCTGTTTAAACCTTCCCTCTGAAATAATGGGAAAGTCTGACCAGGAAACATCTTAATTTGTCTGTATCCTCAGTTTTTGTACCGTACTGATGTAAACAGACATGAGTAGAGCTTGTATTCTATGTACAGTCACAGTGAGGGTGTTGGTAGAGTGAAGCTTGATTTGTCACTAGGCACTTGTACAGGATCACAGCCAAACTGAGAACTGAATGGTGGATGACTACAGAAGCAAACCCCATCAGACTGCTGGCAGCACTGACCCAGGCTGCAGGCAATGGCTCAATGATGTGAACAAGTTCCCTTAGTGCTTGTGCTTACATGAAGCCTGATTTAAAAAAAAAAAAATAGTCCCCTCCCTTCTGTACAAGAAGAGATGTCACAAGCACACATTTCAGACATATAGAAGAGAACAATAAATGCTATCAAAGCTTTTATCAAAAACTATTTCACGTCATAACAAGAGTTAGCGTAGCAGGAATGTCTCATTTAAAGAGAGTCCATTGACATGCAAAGATGAAGACATGAACTATTACTGCATTTGTATCTAGCATGAAAAAATACACATACAGAGAACAGACACAGCTTAACTACACAAGATAATAGAGGAAAAGGAAGGACTTCAGGAAGGCACTGACAAAATTTTTGTACAGGAACGGTTTTGGATTTTTTTCATTGTTTGGAAAGAGATATTTACCATCCACTCTATGAGAAATAACATGTAATGAAGAAGGCATTTAGTTCCAGCTCTAAAATAGCAGGAATCCCAGATTACAAGAAAAAACCAAGTATTTACAGTCCTATCCTAACATAAATGAAGAATAGATTCTTGAGAGAAGTGGGGTCACTAATTAGCAAATGCAAACTTGAAATGAAGGATAAGACACAGAATAATAAATTTTGACAGAAAGAAAATAATAGAAAAAAAACCAAAAAACCCAAAACAAACAAAAAAACCAACCAACCAAAAAACCAAAACAAACAAAACAAAAAACAAAACAAAACAAACCAAAACAAAAATAAACCAACAAAAACCCCACTACAAAACAGAAAACAAACAGAAAAAAATGCCAGATTAAAATTACAGGGAGAATATCAGAAGGGAAGTGTAGATAGCAGGTAAGGTTGTTACCTGTTGAAAAATTGCCTTAATTATAGTTGAGCTGTACTGGCTCAAGTCAATCTCCTAAAGATATATTTACTAGGACACAGATATTTGGAACAGCTGACATGGCTTTTCCTAGCGTGACAAATTTGGTGGCCTTCTGCAGTGGGGTTTCATCATTGATGGAAAAGGGAGAAACAATTGATGTCATCTACCTGGACTTGTGCAAAGCATTTGACACTTTCTCACACTAAACCCTTGTCTCTAAATTGGAGACTCATCAACTTGACAGAGTGGGGTTGTTCAGCCTGGAGAAGATAAGACTTTAGGGAAACCTTATAATGGCTCCTGAGGACCTGAATGGGCTAGAGGAAAACTGTGGAGTGTTTTTTTACAAGAGCATGTAATGATGGGACAAGAGAGAATGTTTTTAAGATGAAGAATTGTAGATTTAGGTTAGACATTAGGAAGGAATTGGCACAGAGTGGCTGAGAGCAGCCAGGCAGAGAGGGACCTGGGAGTCTGGATTGACAGGAAGCTGAACAGGAGCCAGCAGTGTGCCCAGGTGGCCAAGAAGGCCAATGGCATCCTGGCCTGGATCAGGAACAGCGTGGCCAGCAGGTCCAGGGAAGGGATTCTGCCCCTGTACTCAGCGCTGGTGAGGCCACAGCTCGAGTCCTGTGTCCAGTTCTGGGCCCCTCAGGTCAGGAAGGAGATTGAGGTCCTGGAGCAGGTCCAAAGGAGGGCAAGCAGGCTGGTGAAGGGATCCAGCACAAGTCCTGTGAGGAGAGGCTGAGGGAGCTGGGGGTGTTCAGCCTGGAGAAGAGGAGGCTCAGGGGAGACCTCATCGCTCTCTACAACTCCCTGAAAGGAGGCTGGAGCCAGGGGGGGGTTGGGCTCTTTTCCCAGGCAACTTTCAACAAGAGAAGAGGGCATGGACTTAAGCTCTGCCAGGGGAAGTTTAGGTTGGGTATTAGGAAGAAATTCTTTACAGAGAGGGTGATCAGACATTGGAATGGGCTGCCCAAGGAGGTGGTGGATTTTCCATCCCTGGAGGTTTTTAAAAAGAGACTGATGTGGCACTCAGTGCCACAGTGGTAGTGGATTTTGGCTTGGACTTGGTGATTTCAGAGGTCCTTTCCAACCCAGATGACTGTGATTCTATGAATTTTTTCCTGTGAGGGTGGTGAGACACTGCAACAGGCTGCCCAGGGAAGCTGTTGATGCTCCCTCCCTGGAAGTGTTCAAGACCAAGTTGGATGGGTCTTTGAGCTACCTGGTCTAGTGGGAGATGTCCCTCTCTATGGCAGAGGGGTTCAAACTAGGTGATCACTGAGGTTCCTTTTAATCCATGTCATTCTATGAACAGCTCAGATTTGTCGTGTTTTATTATGGTTTATGGCTGGCATATATAGTGAAAAACATAGTTATGGAATGACTCAAGAAAAATCTAATCTAGTGGTCTTCAGTACAGTTAGACAATAAGGAAAGAAAAACCTGAAGAAGGAGCATATCAGGAGGAAGAGAACTGGAAAGAATTCTCTTCAACTTTATACAGAATTTAAAAATCTATCATATTTACTGTTCACTTGCATCTGGATCCTCCGAGACATTCGAGACAAAGGTCTGTTTCAAGGGAAATTTAAGGGAAACTGAAAAAAACCTGAGAGAACTTATGGCTAGGAGGGGATGTTTATGCAGTTCCTTTAACTGGTCACACCATAATTTTCAAGACAAAGGCTTGAAAAAGTCTATAATATACAAAAATATCCATAAACCCCCTCTACAAATCAATCCTCAGTGCAACTGATTATCAGATAACTGAGCTGCCCAGCTGGGTGGGCTTTGTTTGGCTCTTTAAAGTCTTTGAAATATGGATAAATTCCTCTACCTCAAACCAGATCATCTTATTCTTTTGCTTGTGTGCTCTTTCCTCAGAACAAGTGTTGATGGTTTTGAGTGCTTCACACTGATGACAAAGCAGATTTAGACAATGATGCTGTCAGGTGTTGCCATGTTGAAAGTCATACAGAGAAGATGCACTCTTTTCAAGTGATGTGGAAACAGTGAGGATGAAATAACTCGTAAGCATACAAAAGTGGAGGTGATTTCCATGAATGTTTCAACATGCACACACTGTGACCTTGTCAAGTGACTGAAGAATGCACACGCTTTATCTTTACCTGCATTCCTTTTGAAACAAATGAAGCTAATAGAAATGTGACTTCTATTAGCTTTTGGACAGGGTTCAAAACAGTCTATGCCAGTAGAGCCTATCTGGGTCTTAGGAAGAAATAAATTACTTTTAAATATATTGGCCAACTGACCTTAAAACGCTTCCAGTAAGTGCAAGTTTATTTTTTTATTTGCCTATCAAAGATAGAGATATGGTGGCAAATATTTATTATCCCTTAAAACAAGCTAAGAAAACACATACACAAAAAAAAACCAAAACGCAAAAACCAAACAAATGAACCAAACTGAAAAACAAAAAAAACCAAAAAACCAAATCAAAACAAAAAGTCAAAAAAACCAAATCAAGACAAACAAAAAACCAAACACCCCTCCTCCCTCCCCTAAAAAACCCAGAGAAACAAATTAACTAAAATCTGGGAAAAACTGTAGGTAGATCATTTCTTCAGTGTATTTGAAGCTACTTTTCTATGTATTCAGAGTTCATTATAAGTCAGTGTGCAGTTTTGTGTGTGAAAGCATGAAAAACTGTTAATTGCTGTCTTATTCTATGGCAATTACTTTCTCAAATTAGTCCAATCTGATATGTGTTACATGTTCCCATTTTCCTTGAAGAATCTGAGGATCAGTGTGAATAAGAGTAAGATGTTTATGAAGGGTGTGAGTTTCAAAAAAAGCAGTATATAATAGCTACTGATATTTCAAATAACATCTAGCGTAGAGCAGTAACATGAATCCATTTCATCAAGTTAATAGTACCTACACCTTACACTATCAACTTCTTCACATGGAACCATTACTTAATACCAAGATCTGTGTAAGCTGAGACACTCTGAGAATTCATTCCTTCTGTCTGGAGTGTGTGGTGACAGTGACAGCTTCACAGATTATGCATATCAGTATAAAAAATGTGACTTGACCCTGCTTCAATCTCTACCATAACAGTACTGGAGACAAGAAAGAAACAAGCAGAAAAGACTATCAACTAAGGTAAAACTATGAACATAAATTTGGATTTCAAAAACAATAACAAATATTTAGCAAGGATTTACATGTTTGATTTGTACTTGCAGGGGCTTTAGCACTGTCTCAATTCTGAGTCTGGGGTTTAAATAAATTTATAATTTGAATGACAAATTCTTCTCTTCCATCTGAATGTTTAAACCATGTTATCCAGAATTTCAGCTTGTGTTTCAGATTCAGGAACAACTTTGATAAAGTTTTGCCTCGTTCAATTTTTGTTTGAACAATTCCTGAAACTGACATAGTTGCAAAAATCCATCGCAAAAGCAAAACTTTTTGAGAGAGCACTCAGATTAAGACTGAAGAACAGTAGGTTAAAATAAACAATAGGGAAGCAGAGAGGGTAAATACATGATAGAAAAGTGAGTCAATAAAGTCAATACTGTTCCACTGTTCCAATCTGGACAGAAGCTGTGCTAAATTACACTTAACTTCAGATCTTTTGAAAAATTGTAATAATTTTTGTTTCGGAGATAAGCAAAGCAAGACCAATGTACATGAATTTCCTCTTGAAGATGGAAGCAACTGTCCCAGAACTTTTCTAATATTCTAGTTGAATGATGATTATATCATATTAATATACAGAAAGTGAAAAACATTAAAAGAAATGAACAACACAACAACAGAAATAGATCCGAGAAAAACAGGATCACTGAATATGAACTCGGGCATAAGTTTTTACATATATTATGTGAAAAAAGTTTCCATATTTAGATTAACTCTTTTAAATGGTAGGAGCAGTGGATATATTCAAACCAAAGCCTCAAAAATTATCTTTAGGACTTTACAGAAAGTAATGTAGCAACAATGAAGGAACAGCTGCTGTATTTCTTTAGAAAGCTTTAGCCTATTCAAAGAGAAACAATGTAACTTGAACATTGTCATTAACTTCAGAGAGCTTCTTTGATGACACCTACGAGGAACTAGAAGCTTTGAAGCTCAATAGTAGAAAAGATGTGTATGAATCTGAGTATTCTGTCATTGTACTATTATTACCAGCATTTATTATAAGAGGTGACCTAACAAGAACATCCTGCCTTGCTGCCAGAAGCAATCTTTGTAGTAACATATGGAAATAGAATAAATTCTACAAATACACAAAAGCTGATTACTTTGGAACTTCAAAGAGTCTATCTTGGATCAAGCACTCCATCTGATCATTTGGGTCTGATAATGGAAAAAAAAATGGATGCACAGTGGTAAGTTAAAAGAAAGGGAAAAACTTCATGAATCCAGATACTGAGCTAAAAAATTACTTTCCTTCTGTGAAGATCATAACCACTGAAGTTATACTTTCTATTGAGATGAACAGAAGTATTAATTCTGCTGTATAAATCCAGAAAGCTAATAACAAGCCTCAAAACAAACAACTAAACAAATCTACTAAACCTCACCAAACACAATTATAACTCTTCAAGTAAAACACTGAAGAAAAAAAAAACCTCTTGAGAGTAATTCCTGAAAAATAATTTTAAAGGACTCTGAGAAGAGTAACTTACTATATGACAAGCAGAGGGTTATGTTTTAGTTAATTCTGTATAATTTAGGGCAAATATATGCTGCAATTTCTCCACTTGCCTCCTGTCTGCAATGCTTCAGTCACTGTGGGCTACCTAAGTGACTGTGGGCTATCAAAATACACACAAAAATACAGCCTAAGAGGTGACCCTTTTGTAGAGTTCTTGGGAGCATATTCAAAATTATCTATTGTTTTACAAACATATGGAAATTAAATATACATGCATACACATTGCAGTTTTGTTGGCATTGAATGGCCTACAAGTAGAAACTCACAATAAATTGCCTCTTCAAGGCAGTATTAGACCAGAAGGATTGAACTAAAAGCAGTGGTAGAACGGACATTGGCCTGTGTCTAATTCAAGAATATAAATTATAATATCTCATTATGAATAGCGCTTTTCCTGCCTGCAAGGAAAGACACTGAGGACTTAAACCAGATGCAAATGTTACAGAGAAAAAAGGGAGAGAAAAAGAAAATTGGGAGAAGATTTATTTATACTTAGATTATTTTACCAGTCCACTAGGCTGCCTTGGCAATAGTGCTAACAATTCACAAGATGACTGCTCACTCCTTGCCATACACTGCCCCTCCGTGTGAGTTGCTCAGACTGAAAAGGTAGATTCGTGAGGGATCAGGGAGAGATTTGGCCCTTGACTGGGGGAAGGACATGGTCAGAGCCACAGTCACATATTCTAATGAAAACAGTAAAAGCTGAGTCACCAGATAAGCAAGGCATCACCGATGTGTTTTTAACTTTTAATGGACTTTCTCCCCATCCCAGCTCCACTCACTCCTCTACATGTTAACTCTGGATGGCCTCTTAGCAGTGGTGACTGTCACGGTTCAGGCCCAGCCGGTACCGACCCAGTCTCCACTCTCTCAGCTCCACCCCCACTGTGGGACAGGGTGGAAAAAAATCCACCCAACGGCTCCTTAATCCAGACAAGGACCCGGAGGTTTGCATTGACGAATTATGGTAATGGGAGAACACCAGACAGACTCAGTTTGGGAAGGAAAAAACAAAAAACCCATACGCATATACAAGGAGAAAGAAAAAACGTGACCAGATCTTAATACCTCCCCCCCTCCCCTCCCCATGGCCGGGTCGCTTCACTGCTGCCTCCCCCTCAGGGCACAGGGAGGGGCAGGGGGGGTTCAGGGTCAGTTCCCCACACGGTGTTTCTGCTGCTCCTTCCTCCTCACAGCCTTCCCCTGCTCCAAGGCGGGGTCCCTCTCACGGGAGAGTCCTTCAGGAACCCCTGGGACATGAGTCCCTCCCATGGGCTGCAGTCCCTCAGGAACTGCTCCAGCCCGGGCTGCCCACAGAGTCACGGCTGCTTCAGGAGCAGTCACCTCCCCTGACACGGCCTCCTCCATGGCTGCAGAGCCACACCTGCCCCTCCCCATCATCCTGCACAAGCTGCCTCTTCACATCAGCCCATCTGTGACACTTCAGGGGCTACAAACCCACGTTTACCCCACCGTATCTCTCCTCTCCTCTCCTCTCCTCTCCTCTCCTCTCCTCTCCTCTCCTCTCCTCTCCTCTCCTCTCCTCTCCTCTCCTCTCCTCTCCTCTCCTCTCCTCTCCTCTCCTCTCCTCTCCTCTCCTCTCCTCTCCTCTCCTCTCCTCTCCTCTCCTCTCCTCTCCTCTCCTCTCCTCTCCTCTCCTCTCCTCTCCTCTCCTCTCCTCTCCTCTCCTCTCCTCTCCTCTCCTCTCCTCTCCCCTCCTCTCCTCTCCCCTCCCCTCCCCTCCCCTCCCCTCCCCTCCCCTCCCCTCCCCTCCCCTCCCCTCCCCTCCCCTCCCCTCCCCTCCCCTCCCCTCCCCTCCCCTCCCCTCCCCTCCCCTCCCCTCCCCTCCCCTCCCCTCCCCTCCCCTCCCCTCCCCTCCCCTCCCCTCCCCTCCCCTCCCCTCCCCTCCCCTCCCCTCCCCTCCCCTCCCCTCCCCTCCCCTCCCCTCCCCTCCCCTCCCCTCCCCTCCCCACCCCTCTCCTCCACATTATTTGAACAAATAATATGTACCCTCCCCTCCCCTCTCCAAAAAAAAACAAACCACAAAATATTTCCCACTGCATTCACAGTGAAAATTTCAGCTTAATTAAACAGCTTCCAGATTCCTTACTGACTCAAACTTTGAAGTGCTAGTGGGTATGTCATTTTCTCTTTTCCAGACTGTAAAGTTAATTTTTATTTTTCCATCCACTGTTTTACTTCTTGCCTGAGGCTAAATTGAATGAGCACTGGTGACAATTCAGTTCTCCCTGTGGATGTTCTGCCTCCACAACAGCTGTAATATCAGAAGTTTTGATGTCTGCAGCAGAGAGTAAATAACTTTACCCCAAAGTAGCAGAAGGTGCATCAGCAAATAAAGAATGGATTAGTGTGCTATACTGTATTAGTATTGGTAGTAAGTTCACAGGCTCATTTAGAAGTTCAGGTCTACTCTTTTTCCTGTAACCACCCCCCTTTTCTTTGTTTGAGGTGCACTTGCATAGGAAAGACTCTTTGCAGTTTTTGTGAATAATCAAGGGAGAGCAGAGCTCATGGTCACTGCACTCTGATTTTGCCATCCAGCAACTGGACTACAGACCCTCGTCTTGTTCTTTTATACCTACACCAGGATGACCACTGCAGAAGGAAAGCAGTTCTTTAGTTAGAATTTCCCTAAACTGAGGGTCAGGAGAGTTGGCATCTAACTATGCCACTAATGGTAGCAGTGTGAAAAGTGTCAGCTGTGGACATGGAACCTTGTAAGCATGTACAGTTGTATTTCATAACTAAATACATGATTTCATCAATCTGTGTTTAACTTTGAGCCTTAGAGCTCTATTGGGCCATAGGAAGTGCACAACTCTGAAAAAGGATTGGTTGTAAATGATATCTTCAGAGACAACACCATGTTTCTTACAGCATGACAGACTCAAAGTAGTGCAGGATGAAAAATAAAATAAAACTCACTTTCTTCAGGGTTTTAACACTATCAGTTTTTCCTTTGCCCATCCTCATAGAAATAAAAATCTCATTCCAGTTGTTCTGTTTTGTTTAATTTTCTTTTCCACCAACCCTTGTGTTGCTTTTCTTTCCATGTCCCTGGGGGAAAAAAATTTCATTAAGTACATTTGTGATTTTTTTTTTACTGTTTAGAAAAAAAGCTGATGAAATATCCTGACTATTTAAGAAACAGATATTGAGAACTGACTTCTCAGTTAAGTAGGAAAAAATAGTATTTAAATCAGTGAGCTGTGCAAGTTTACATTAATTGAAACTCTTAAAATATGTGATTAAGTACCTGCAAGGTAGTTAAGTACCTTCAAGAAAAAGAACCCTAAGTGCATCTTATGCCACAATAATTTCCTTTATTTAGTCAATATGAGTAAACATCAAGTTGTGACATACCAAATAAAGATAAATGAGACAGGAAATCTACAGGAGTTCTTGTACATAGTCCTTCTCAAACGGGAATACAAAACCACAGTTGTTTTTCTGAATTCATGTTAGGATTATCACAATATCTGCAATGCTTATGTTTTACAGATTTCTGAAACTGAAGAAAATTAGTAATTTTTAAAATCCAGCTCCAAACAGAATATTTTTTCAGAAAACTGGATATTCAGATTTAGCTTTATTTTTACTATGCTTTTCTCTTAAAAAAAAAAAAAAAAAAAAAAAAAAAAAAAAAAAAAAGTTAATGACAAGGAAGAAGTGTTAGATTCACAATTTTCCCATTTTGAACAAATAATGTGTACCCAAGTTATACACTTATTTGCTGTATCTGTCTATAAAACTTTCTGAAGTTTTAATAAAAACGTTTAATTTAGGAGATGTTAAGAAGGGAGTTTAGAATCATAGAATGGGCTGGGTTGGAAGGGACCTCAGAGATCATCAGGTCCAACCCTTGATCCGCTCCCGTTGCGGTTCCCAGCCCATGGCACTGAGTGCCACATCCAGTCTCTTTTTAAATATCTCCAGGAATGGAGAATCCACTACTTCCCTGGGCAGCCCATTCCAATGTCTGATCACTCTCTCCATGAAGAAATTCTTTCTAATATCTAACCTAAACCTCCCCTGGCACAACTTGAGACCATGCCCTCTTGTCTTGGGATAGATACATGAATATACATGTATATGTATCTTGAAGATACAAGTATATGCAGATAACAGAGATGACAAAACAGATGCAAAGATCAGACATTGGAATGGGCTGCCCAGGGAAGTAGTGGATTCTCTGTCCCTGGAGATATTTAAAAAGAGACTGGATGTGGCACTCAGTGCCATGGGCTGGTAACTGCAGTGGTAGTGGATCAAGGGTTGGACTTGATGATCTCTGAGGTCCCTTCCAACCCAGCCCATTCTATGGTTCTATGATTCTATGATCAGTGTTCCTTCTTTTATCTTGGCCTTGGGAATACTATGCATTGGGTATTGCCTGCTTGGCTGAGCTAAGTATAACTCTTCTCTGATGTTAGAATAACTGCAAGGGAAAACAAAATGCTTAACCTACAGTTATAGGAGAGTTAGGACCCTAGGACCTCCACATCTAGGCTTAACACAGAGTAAGTATACGGTGATTTCCCATTCCCACTTTTTTCTTCATATGTTCAGGTACATAGTATATAAAAGAAATTACTGCTGCTGTGCATTAGATTTATTCAGAATATATTACCCATCTCCAGACCCTTGTTAAGCACCTAGACAGCACAGAAGAAGTCCTTCTGTGGCAAATATTTTCTAAGATACTTTATCTGGTGTCTTAAGAAATCATCAGTAGAGTTACACAACCAAAAAATTGTGTCAAGCACATCTTTTATGCAGACTAGTATTTAGGTGTTAAAATGTGTAGATGCAGCAAGTAGGAAATGAATACAAGTTATTGTAGGCATCAAGGATCATAAGCTTGGTTTATCTCATGAGCAAGCTGTCTTCAGTCTAAATCCTGATGCAGACTAATAGACCTGATTGAAATTATTCGGACTATAATGAACTAGCATCAGTTATTCATTGCTGGACATCTTGGCTTATTTTCCAGTCCACTCTAAGTGCTATTGTCCTATAGTGATGGTATGTGTAGCTGTTCACAGCAATAAACAAATTAATGTATCCCTCAAAGACATTTACATTCTATTGAACTCTAGCAAAAATGAAGTAAGCTCAGTTTTGTTTAAAGGCAGCCTCAGATTCTCACATGAGAGTGCAAGAGGGAAAAGACTTGATGCTCTAATGCCCAAGCTAATGCCTTAGCTGGTGTTCAGCACTTAAAAGACCCACAACTTCAGCTTTGCAGAACAACATCCTTTCTTTTCCTATCAAAAAAAATCAGTTGTGTGATACTGGTAGTAAGCAGAATGTCCTGGATTTTCTGCTTGGACTGGTTAGTTTCTAAATAAGTTTTCTTCATCATCTACTATTCATCAGTTTTGAGAATCTAATATATATTTTACATGATGTGAAAAGTGAACCAATACGATTGGTTAAAATACACTTTTATGTCTTGCGTAAAAACCTTCCCAAAACAGCTTTACCTAATAAGCATATTTATCATATATTTTGAATCATTGCTGGAAGTTTACCAGTTTGAATTTTTTTGTATGTTTTACCATTTCATCTCTTGGTTTTGCTATATAAGGTAACATTGTGCAAACAATTATATATAAAACCTCAGAACTTCAGAAAAATCCTGAAGCCCTGGTGGTAACAAAATAAGCCAAATATTATTAGTGCCTTGGTAACACACCTTTAATACAGGGAGGTGCAGTTACTTATTCAAAACAAATGCTTGTGTCTAAAGTAACTCCATAATGAGATTTTTCTCCAGTGAATTCTATCATTTCTTTGAGCTGAAAAAATACACAGCTAACTCAATAAAATCTTCTGTGGAGCTCCGCTGAACATAACCCACTCTAATGCAATTATCCATGTTTCATTTAGAAGAGTGATCCTCCTGATGGCTGAAAGTATTTCTCCTTTAATAAGTGAGAGCATTTGCATCTTATTAACATGCAAAGAGCTTCCTCAGAGTATTTTGTGAGACTGGGAAAAAACCAAACACAGCCCAAAGAATCCAGACCCAATCTTTCTTTTGTGCTATCTCAGCAGCAGTAGTAATAGTTAAAAGTTAAAATGCTACATTGGAAGTGTTTGGGTTTTTTTAGACTTAGATATATTCAATTTGCTCTTTACTTATGCATATATAAAATGAGAAAGATTTCATTAATTTAGGTAAAATATTTTAAGAGTTTTTACTGACAAGCCAGTAGAGACTTTTATTAGGTACCAATAAAGTAATATACATGATGCCACCTTATGATACATAATTCAGTTAAACTTTCAATGCTGCAGCCTGAAAAAGTAAGCACTCTCCTTTCCTGATGTGGTGTTGACAGCATGCATGTGCAGTAGATATCTTCAGTTTCTTGCCTATCAAAAGTAGTGCAAACACTTCAATATCTGTAAACTTAAATGCAAATTTAAAGAGACATGTAAAAACTTTTATTAAAATTTCTTATTTCAAACCTATGGAAGTAATCAGAGTTGCAAGTAAGCAGACCTGCGTGTCTAGTAATAAAAACATTCAAGCTCCTTCGTCTCTGAGGCCAAAGAGTTCTTACATGTAATGTGTCTGCTCAGCTATACATAAGACTTCTACGAACTCCTAGCTGCCAACTAAACTGGGAGGTGCCCTTGCAAGAATCAGGTTGATGCAGGATGAGGTGCTCATGGTGGTATAAGCAGCTGAGCAACACTTCAGTGTTACTGCCACATGGACAGATGGCTCACAAGACCTGGTGGAGCTAGACTCAAGGGTGTTGCTGGGGATATAAATATAGGCTACTTCATTATTAGTACATTGAAGTGAAATCTTGATTTCTGGTCTCTACTCTGTTGCAGGCGTATCAGTAGGAAATAACAAAGGACCTACAAAACTTAATTAATGGAAGAACAGTTTAGTGACTGTTATCCAAGAGATATATCAGAAAAAGAGCTTCCTCATGTGCCCAAGTCTGTTTTGAGGGATGGGAAACACTTGATGTGATTTTTACAGAAAATTAAGGATGAGAAATGAGACGTAATAGACACTTTTTTGGTTTCTTCCGAATTTTTTATTGAGGTGACTATCATTTTATGCTCTGCAGTCCCAGTTTCTCTTGTTTTTTCCTGACAAAACTTGCTTGCGTATGACTTGTAACATTTTTGATTTTTAAACTGCACAAAATGCTTGCCTCTGGGATGAAAATTCGGTTTGTTTTCTTTTTATGAATGTTTGAATCTTTTGATTCAAAGGCATTCTGCCATCTGACACTAAGAGGCCAATTTGGAAAAAAAGATGAGTTTCATAGAGATAAACAGTGACATTTATCTTTGTGCTTATCTGATATGCAACATGCTTCATGCTTCTTCTGCTCTTGTTGTCTCTTTTGCTATTGGAAGTGGCACTTGAACTACAAGATAATGTGCCAGCAGAGTATAGAAAAATTGTTGATGAACAACAGATACTTTTTAGTCATTTTTCCTTCATTGTGGTGACATTTGAAAGGAATCCAATGCAAAGAAGAGCAAAGGAATTTTAATCCCAATCCCGCCACCCATGTTGGAGCATTATGCTAGTGTTCTTCAAGAATTTTTGCACCTGCCCCAGAATACTTAGAGAATGGTATCTCCAAGGCTAAATTGTCTCTGGTTTACTCCTGGGTTTAGAGTTCTGAGGTAGGAGGGGAGTGACATTCTTTTGGTTTCCTTGGTTTATTAACATAGTCAATGATAATCTAAAGCAAAGCATTTTATTTATATTTGTCCAATATGATTCTTTTATGATCATTATTAGCTACTGCAAAGTAGGCAGACTTGGGGAGGTTGTTCTATTTTTCAAAACTGAGCAAATCACGACTGAGAGAAGCAGTGAAGCATGGGAAAGACCATGTATTCTTAACAACTGCATCCTTTTTCTGCAGCAGTGTAGGACCTGTAGTTTAAAGTCTGATTTGTAGAGATTCAAACATTAGAAAATAAATTTACATAAATTTTATAAATTGACAGAAGTTACATATTAGAGAAGGAGAGAGAAAAGAAAGACTTGTTCACTGCAGAAAACTGATGCAAAGTCTTTTCAGTCAGCACAAGAGTGAAACAGAATGTTGAAAAAAGTGAGCATCTGATAACTGATGAAAAATTAGAATTTGCTCTTTGCTCTGCAAGAAGCTACATATGGACAATGACAAAAATACTGGAAAAGCTGCTGTTTGTGACTTTGACTCAGTAGATCACCAAGCCTTTTGTTTATGTCATTCACGAATTATTAAGCTTGACAAAACCAGAGTGACTGCTGTGCAGTGAGAACAAATCCTGGATGATTAAGTCGAATTAAATGTGGACTGCTCATAACTCACCAAGAATACAGATAGCTCTCTGAACTTCATTGTATGCAGATATTGTAAATTTTTATGTATGGCTTTCAAGAAAAAAATATCTACATACTAATGGCTTGTATACATTACTCTAACTAATGTAGTCCTTGAGAGTAACAGGCTTATAGCATTTAACCTTTTTATTAAATGTCTTCTAACAACTACCCTTCAATAACAGTAGAGGAAGAATGGAAATCAACCAAAAATGTGCTTCTTCAACAAACGCTGAGCCAGGGGTGACAATTTGTTCTCCTGTTGTACTGAGGAGTCAAAACAAGATAGTTGATCTTAAGGACATCCTGACAGTTTTAATTTTGGTGTATGAGTTTTTATTATATTCCTGCATACATCTTTATTATTATTTAAGCATTTCCTTCTCTGTTGTTCTTGAAAAAATAAATGGTAATATGTAGCTGCACTTACCTGATAATTCGCTTGTCTAATAGTGTCAATATTGGCTTCTTATAGTCAAAATTATGACACAAATAATAAATTGTCTCCAAATTAATTGCAATTCAAACCTACTAGAGTATAGTCTTAAAATTGCACTGAGCTCTTAAACCTCTCACTGTCTTCAAGAGGTGAAAGCCATATTATAAGTCTGGAGTTGTCACATAAACTAAAGGCAAACCTGAAACGTGTTAGATTTAATGGAGGTGAAGACATGAAATGAAGATAGTTTGCATACATGAAGATCCTCTTTTAAAAATATAGCTACTAGGGTGGATGTTTTGCCAAAGTAGTCACTGCTAAAGTAATGATCCCTGCCAAATCCAGCATTCAGCTGTAGTCATGCAGTCTGACTTATACTACAGAACTGAACAATTTATTGTGCAAAGGAAGGGTCTAGCATATTATTACTCTTCATCACAGACTAGTCAAAATTCATCTACATTTGCAGCACTATTATAATTTGAAGATAATCCAAGTGCTACACTATGCTGTTTCCTTGTCATTCTCTTAATGTAATAAATAAATAAAAAAAGTTGTTGTGTTGTCTCTATAAAATCAGGGTAACTCTGTACTATTTGTAATAGATTTTTCAAGTTTTCTATCTTTAGAAAAAAATGTGTACACTTGTGTAAATTTTATTTTATGCATAATCCAGAGATATTTAGCTGGAAATAACTGCTGAAGGATAGCATTAAGATAATGACATTCATATGGTTTGGAAAGGTTCAAGACAGAGTTTAAAGTTGAAACTTTGACCTTCACATTTTTTAATGTAAGTACTGATATGTGTATGAACAACCATTTCTTACTCTCTGTAAAATTTCCCCTACTGTCAGGCTTGGCACTTTATAACTGATCAAATATACAGTTCTGTACAAACATAACTAAGCTGTGTTCACTTCCTAAGACATTTCCAAGCCATTACTTTCTCTCTTGCCTACTGATAGGTTAATAATATATGAACGAGTTCATTATAAAACTATCTCTAATACTGATGCTAAATTCAAGATCAGTTTTCTTCTTTACCCTCTAGGCTTTTTTTTTCCTTCCTCTTCCTCTTCCTCTTCCTCTTCCTCTTCCTCTTCCTCTTCCTCTTCCTCTTCCTCTTCCTCTTCCTCTTCCTCTTCCTCTTCCTCTTCCTCTTCCTCTTCCTCTTCCTCTTCCTCTTCCTCTTCCTCTCTTCCTCTTCCCGTCTCCCCCTTCCCTTCCCTTCCCTTCCCTTCCCTTCCCTTCCCTTCCCTTCCCTTCCCTTCCCTTCCCTTCCCTTCCCTTCCCTTCCCTTCCCTTCCCTTCCCTTCCCTTCCCTTCCCTTCCCTTCCCTTCCCTTCCCTTCCCTTCCCTTCCCTTCCCTTCCCTTCCCTTCCCTTCCCTTCCCTTCCCTTCCCTTCCCTTCCCTTCCCTTCCCTTCCCTTCCCTTCCCTTCCCCTTCCCCTTCCCCTTCCCCTTCCCCTTCCCCTTCCCCTTCCCCTTCCCCTTCCCCTTCCCCTTCCCCTTCCCCTTCCCCTTCCCCTTCCTCTTCCTCTTCCCCTTCCTCTTCCCCTTCCTCTTCCCCTTCCTCTTCCCCTTCCCCTTCCCCTTCCCCTTCCCCTTCCCCTTCCCCTTCCCCTTCCCCTTCCCCTTCCCCTTCCCCTTCCCCTTCCCCTTTCCTTTCCTTTTTCTCTTCTTTCTCCTTTTCTTCTTCTTCTCGACATGAAAATGCATCTTTATAATGCACTGTGTAATGAATAACAAAAGCACCGGTAGTATTACCATACATTCACTGGAATAAATAATAATAATAATAATAGCAATAAGAAGAATAAGAATATTTCCTGAGGGTTTCAGGACGTCTTTTCACCTCAGCCTATTCTAAGTACCTCTGTCAATATTTAAACTGTATTGGCTCATGGCTTGGTTACAATGTGTAATGCTGAAAGCACCAATCTTCTCATACAGTCTGGCTTCTCATTCTGACAAAACTCTGTTAGTACATTTAATTCATCCTGAAACTGCAAAGCTGAAAAACTACTGAGATTTTCACTCTCTATAAATTTGTGTATGTTATTACCCTGAAAAGACACAACATCCTGCTAGTTTAAATACTGCTTCTGTTTATCCTTTTTTTTGTTTCAAATGCAAAAATGAAACAATGCAATAACAAACATTCAAAAACATATAGGGATCTAGAAATTGTCTTTAAACTGTATCTTCTCTTGTGAGTAACCTCTCTTTCCTCACACAAATTTAAAGTAAAAAAAAAAAAACTCAAAGCAATTTGTTGTTTTTTCTGGCATTAAAAACATCTACCTAGCAAAACATCTTGTCTTAAATTTGTAATATTACAAAATCCCTTGCTGTAGAGATATATGTTTAGGTTCTAAAAGCTTCTGTAGAAGCTTTTCTAATCTGAAGCCAAGATTACTTGTAGTTTTATAATCTCAAATATTATAAATGGGTATATTAGTTTGCTGTCTTGTTCTTTAGAGGAAAACAAAAATTGCCATTGGTTGAAATGCATTTATGAATTTTATCCATATATTATTTTTTCTCTAGGGTCTGATCTCTAAATCCACTTAATTTGTGTGTAAAAGAATGCATACATTCACATAAATAGCGAATCACAGAGTTAATCAGAATATTTTGGGATTAGATAGTTAGCAGATGGGGAAGAGATAGGTGTAGTCTGAAAAATATTAAAATCTATTACATGCAAGCACTAATAAAGGCAGAACTGATTTTTTGGAAGACAAATAAATTCAAAAGCCAACAAGTTAAATCCAATGTTGCCACAAGAGCTTTTTGAAACAAATGTCTGAGACATAAACCAGAAGGTTTTCATGTGTCTTATGTATTTAAGCTTTCAGACACAACATTCAAATATACGTCAATTTCTGTTATGAGCAGTAGGTTAAATTTCTGTTCTGTTAAGAGAGCAGTGGATTAAATTAAATAAACTACTGCATGCAAGGTCTTGATGTAGCAATGCATGCAGAAACTCTGGAAGAACAGAGCTGGTGTATATATCACTGTTGATCAGCCATTAGTGGATAAGCATCTGCTTTGTTACTTTCCTTACATCTTTGCTTAGAAGACTAGAGTCATAAATATGCTTCCTATTCATTGCAACATAATTTTGTGGTAGGACCTAGAAACTTGCCATAATATACAAAAACTAATAGTTGGTAATAACACTTAAGGACAAAATATTAGATCTTTGAAAGTTGATCTTGAATGCAACTGCTATTACTCATTAAATTTACAGTTCTTAGTATTAATTTCTGATGAGTCTTTTTCCTAGCAGTCAATTTTCTTTTGTCTGACATCTCACATAACTTCACTCACTCACAAGTAGTTCCATATATGTATCAACTCAAAAGTGAAGGCTGTAGTTGGCACAAAAAGTCTATGGGACAGATCACCAACTAGTGTGCATCAGCTTAGGCTGATCAGCTTTTTCTTACATTAGCTCAGAGACTGCCCTTTTAGTATTTAATTTAATTTTTGACTCACCTGAGAGTGGTGATTATACTTTCCTCAGAAGATTTCTAATCATCACTGCATATTTGTTTGAGGGTCTGAAATTAGTAATATATAACAATGATTCTTCATTGTTTCCCTCTCTGCAATATTTCTTTTTCTCCAATAAACAGTGGCAATATTAAAAATTCATGCTTGCAGAGACAACCTTATGATTACAATGACACTTTTTTGCATACTGGTGTGAATTCTAGTTTAGGCATCAATAGATAACTCTTTGTAATGTCACAGAAAACAATTACTGTAAGGCCACTCTGACACAGTGCTATATTTTATTGTCACAATTTGCTATAGGAATGGTCAGAGACTCTGCCAAAATAAAAATTCAAGGTCAGTCCTGCTTGTACTTGTGTGACTAATTTCCTGTATTAAGAAATCTGTTTCTTTACACTGTCCATATATTGCTGCTTTTAGGCTTGTGACTAGTTGTGTCTGATTCTACACATTACTAAAGACACAGGGATCCTTAGATCAAGCACAGTAGTAAAAAGAGAAAAAAGGTTGGTACATAATATATAATATGTGGATGTAATCTTTAGATGTAAACATGGCAGGAACCTGTTGCCAGCTGTTAATCCATATAAATAAATAATTCCTTATTCTTATTGTCTTTCAGAATACTGGGTAACTTGTTGACAAGTAGTCCCAATCTCTTCCTGAGCAGTTTGGTATGTCTGATTCATTGCTGCCACTTAAATGTTGTAGTACAACCTGAGGGGTATAGTGCCTGGTCATTTTCACATGTGGCTTTTTCCAGCTGCACTTAGTTAGCTGGTCCCTTTTTGACACTGTGAAGAAAATCCTATATAGAAAGAAAAATCTCTTCATAAAAGCTGTGTCAAAAGTGATTTATGATTTGTCATAGCGCTTGCCTTGGAAGCACATTTGGGGATGTCAAGTGTAAAACAAACTTCTTCTTCATTAGTAACACAAAACTTGGGTCCACTTTTCTGTTTCAGTAAATCTCCACTTTTCTCATCACAATGACTAATAACTCCAGCCTGCTTCTGAAGCTGGTAGCAGAATACATACCATCAAAAGACCATGTTGAAATACACAAGCCTCACAGTATGATGAGGTCTTCATTTTCCTCTTTGGCATCTCTGAAGGAGTGGTATCCCCATATTTCAGACTACAAAATACTTGCTCCACACAATGGAATCCTCTCATTCATGGTGAAACTACTGTAACAAATACACCTTAGTACTAGAGAAATGTCATGCTCAGGAAAAGGACTAAGGACTAAATGCTTCTCTGGCAGGACAGTTAGGTTATCCTCATATCACATCAAGATAAAAAATTAATTGCAGGCCTACTTTACTTTGAAAATAACCTAGAGTAGACCCATAAAGAAATAACATTGTTTGTCAAGGTGGCAGCCTTCAGGCATAACAGCCATTACAGTAAGCAGATATTTATTTCCGTGGTATGACATAAAACATGTAGATGAATTTAAACGGTTTATACAGTGAATGGCCTATTGTATCACCAGCTCTGGCTAAAGGATCAAGAAGTATAGAAACATCTCCTCCTAGTAAGAGACTTCTAATAAGGCTAGCACAGGGTAAACTACATCAGGGGCAAACCTCTGTCTGGTCATTACAAAACCTTTTATTAGCTTTCTTTCTGTGAGCGAAGATGCATTAATTCTGGTCTAGAGCAGCTGAAGTGTCTGTCAGACACAAGAAACGTGGTTTAAAAGACAGTGGAAAAGGCAGGAATTTTAAAGTAGATTTTCATTTCAATTTCTTTGAAATTGAAAATTGTGACTTTATTGTAATCATGGGTTAATATGGGATTCATATGCTTCAGTTAATAGCAAAGTTACTTGTCATCCACAGAGTTACATTTTCTTTCAAAAAGTATTATGTTCTCTATATGCACTGTGAACTGTATTTTAGAAAGGATGACTATTACTTTTTGTAAAAGTAATTCATTATGACTACAATAAATAAATTCTACCTAGGAAACCAACTACTGTCTCAGTGTCTCTATAAACTTAAGACTCAAAATTCACTGCCCCCTTTTCTCCAAACTAGACAAGCCCACTCCTCATAGGACATCCACCACTCCTCGTAGGACATCCATTAGATTTTGGGGCTGACAGAAACAAATTCAAGTAAAAAAATCTCTTCAAAGCAGAGCTGAGAGAAAGGATCAGATATTGAGCCCAAAGTACATACATGGAGCAGGGGCAGAGAAAATATTGTGAGGTGAGAGACTTGTGCTGAGGACACATCCTTCTTGGAAGATTTCATGGTGTGTTCTGCAGGTGGAGGAAACTTACAGTAGCTAGTGTACAGCTAAATATCATGTTTTGGGTTGTTTTTTTTTTTTTATTCAGACAAGCAGACTTGCAAGTGTATCCCACAAAGCATCTAAGCCAGGTTTGGAAGGTACCAACAGGTGGGAACGCAAATTAAATGTTTGGTTTAATTCAATATTACAAAAAGAGGGGGAAAAAAGAAAAAAGGACTAAGATGAGAAGGTAGTAGAATATGTAGTATGCTATAACAAGATTATATATCAAATTAGTCTTCCTTGTTTTGCTCTGAAAAAACCACCCACTGGAGAGGAAATGGAAGATTGTAAAGGTAAAATATCAGTCAAGTGGGACAGGTTTTTTTCTCCAAATTAAACATTCACCATTTCCTCAGCTTCTATATCCTTCAGCCTCTCAGGAGTTGTGCTTAGACTAACACAATGTCTAATTGTAGACTGGACTAATACAATTGTAATAAAATACAATAGTGATTTACATCCTGTAGCCCAAGGATTCATTCACTTCCAGGACAAAGTATACTGTAGATTTTGAGAAAATGCCTGGTTTGTGCAAATGGATGAAGTATAAATTATTTTATATGTTCTGTTATGTTCATATTTACACGGTTCTTATTTGCTTTGAAAGCATTGGGGGAATTAAAAAGTAGGGAAATATATGAAAACAAAGGCTTTTTTGAATATTTTATGGAATTATTTTCAAAAATAATGGTATCTTTATGGAAATATATATATAACTTTAGAAACACTGATGTTAATTCCATTGTGTTTGGGCTTTGAGTTCTTAAAAATAAAAATGTATACTCATCACAGAAATACTCTGCTTACTTAGAACTCTTATTCTGATGTCATAAAAAATGTTGATTTATGCAAGCAACCACTGTTGTTTTGGTAAAGTTTGCATAAGTTTTTTACCTAGTTTAACACACAATATATTTTATTTTAGTACTAATATTTCAATGTACTGATTTCGTATTTTTCTTAATTACTTATGGCATCTGTTTTCTTCACAGAGTCACCGTGTCATGAAAGTACTCATAGCTATAATAAATTGTATTAGTCTCTTTCCCAACCAGAGGAAAATAAAATATATTTGTGTCTATACCTGAAGCTTGCTCCTGTTTATAGTCTCTTCTCAATCTAAAATCATGTGAAACCAGCTATTGCAGTCCTTGCAGTGCTTGTTTGCTGATCTCCAGTTATTTCCCGCATCATGTTGCTTAATTCCAGATTTAGTACCTCATCACTTTTTAAACTTCCCAATTGTCACATTTTGCAGGAAAGTATAAACATAAAGAAAAACATTCAATTGTTTGAATGTTGTGAACAGATGTGCTGCAATCAGTAGAAATCCACCTACATGCTGCAATTGGTTGTTCTTAAACAAATGGCATGATGATAGAAGGATACTGGAGGATACTGGAGGTTCTTGGGCAGCTTGCGTGACAGTATGATTTTTTAAATGAATTTTTTAAAAAGGAAGGAAAAAAAGGAAAAGTAACATCAGATTCAGACACCCATCCTCATGCTCCATTCTATAGCACATTAGTCATATAATGTCCCCCAAGTGGGTATGACAGTAAAAGACAACCCTTGTCATTTAGCATCTTTCCCTCATGTTTGAGAATAGATTGAACAGCTAGAGCAGCAGATGATTTTGTTTCTGCTGCTAGTGAAAATAAAAGTGCTATGGTAAAATTAAAGTAGGAGGAAAACTATAAGGTAATGCAATTATGCTTCCAATTTCCCATGTGCATAAAAAATACATGGAATTAGCCTAGTTCTGTCTATTTATAGCTTCCTGTTAGAAGATAACATACAGTATTAATGCAGAAGACTCAGGTCAGTTCAGGCTTCACAACATTGCCAAGGAAATCCATCCTTGGGAGATGGAGAGACTATTTCATGTCCTTATAGTTCATACTTCATATGGAAAAAGAAGAGATGAATAGACACTCAGAAATCCTACTTTTACCTCTAACCACAGGGAAGGTAGTAAATTACCAGGAACAAGGATGGTAGAGAAACATAAAGGAAGCTTCTTTAGGCACATAAAAAAAAAAAAACAAAACAATGTGCCCTGAATTCTCTGCACTGAAATCTGTTTATACAGACAACCTCTTCCACTTTTAAAATATCTACAAAAATGTATACTGTCTCATAAATAGAACATGAATTTCCTGTGTACTGAGAATTTCAATTAGTTAGTGAGGTGTGGAATTATCTCTCAAGAGAAAGCATGGAAGGAAAACTCATTTAATGCCAAGGTAATTAGAAACTGTGAACTTTAGTCATCTCTGATTTATGTGAAATGTATAAATGTAACAGGCCAACATTACATATTACTTTTAAAGGGGGGAAACAGGATTTAGAAATATTTGGTTGTATTTTATATCTGTGTGAATTTAAACCTATCTTAGCTTCTGGTACGTTTCTGTTTCTCGCTGTCTGTCACTTCACCATAGCTGATCTGCAGGTATGTATCATCAGTCATATAAAGGCACTTTAAACTATCTAAAAAGTGTTATATTTAGTACCAGATAAGAAAGAATATGCATGCAGTCTTGCACAAATTATTCATCTGTCTTCATGTAAAAGTCTGAAAAAATAGGAAAATTTCGTCATTGAAAAGAGAATCAGTAGAGAGCTTGCTAGTCCCTCAAGACTGCCTTTTTGGTTCTCTCTCAGAGAATGTGAAGAAAAAAATTACAAGAAACAGAAGGAAGTAAAATTCATCTCTTATACTTGTAACAAAAACTGGTTTAGAACTGCTTAGGAGTTTATTGACAGCAGATCTGTTGATACAACAATGATGGAGAAGAAAATTTCACTCTGGTTTGGGGTGGAACTCACTGCACAACATTTACAGCACCAGAGACCAAACATAGGTCCATATATGCCCTTATGCAAAAGTGTTGGGTGGGCTGATAACACATTAGTGTATCTAAAAGGGATATTAGCTATCATAAATCAGAATATGGCTACAAATATGCAGCTATCTTGATCCATAGATTTCAGTTTGGTGAAATCTTTACTTTATCTTCCCTTAGTAGTAACAGAATTTACTCAAGGACAGTTATGCCTCCTTAGAATAAATTAGAAACACCCTAGCTTGGACTATTACCTCACCTATCTTTTGTTGTCCTGAAAGAGAATGTTATCAACCAGTTGATACTATGCAATTCTATTTCCCCAGTGGGACTGAAGAGTCTACATTTCTTTGAAACTAATAGAATTATTTCACTATTGTCTAACTATAATTCCAATGAGACATTATTAAACCTCTTATTCTACAGATGATATATGATTGCTGAGTCAGTAGCAAGACTTCTAGGTTTCAGTGTAATGTTATACTGCAAAAATGCATGAGTAAAAAGCTTATCTACACAGTTGAGTTCATCAAAGTATATTTTCTAATGTTTGCAAAGCAGGAATTAATTTCTGGCCTGCACTGCTTCTGCTTTTTTGCAGGCATTGAGAGATTGGATTTGCTTTGTACAAACGGTCATTAGAAGTATATATCAAGGAACACATGGTTGAAAAGTTACCATTCTGCAGAGGCATCATGCATATCTGATGTCCTCAATGTATTTATTGATAACTTAGGCTTCTGTATTTGTGAGGAAAAATTTCACCTAGGGTATGAGTCCATACCACTGGAGCTTAACAAGGTTGTGTTTGTGTGAAATTATGGTAAAAGTGAAAGAAGAATGAATAATCAACATATCTTAATATTTACATTTCAGCCTAGAGAAAGGTTTATGCAAGCTTGAAAGACAAATCTTGAAATTTCTCTAATATTCTCTAATTGTGCTTATCTGTTTCTGATATGTATTGCCCTACTGTTCCCTTCTTTTTTTGCCCCAAGTATTGAGATTGCATTTCCTGATTTCTTTTTCTAGCTTTTAATATGACAAAAACCCCCAAAAATGTTAAATCACAATGAAAAAGTACCCCATTTATGAAAAACTTGTATTAACTAATCCGCATTGCTGAAATATTGCAAGCACAGAAGTGCCATTGGAAAGCTATATGTAATTCATAGAATGAAAATTTATTTGAAGAATCTCAGTCTCAACAGACATTCTGAAAACAGAAAAAGAAGGTGATTTCGGTGATTCTGCTACCGGGAAATATCTATTCCAAAGGTTTAAACATTATCACCTTCCACTGTGATTTAATTATATTACATTTCTGATAATTTTTTACCAGAATAGTGGAAAAGTTTGTTAAAAGGGATGGAAACCAGTCCAGTCTCTTGCTCAAGAATGAAATTGTGCATATACTAACACTTTCAGTCTCACCAAGCAAATTCTTCATAATCATTGTGACAGGACAATAAACAATAAACTGTTATTTTAAGTGTGTCCTAACTGCCTATTTGGTCCTCAAATGAAAGCGTGAATTAATGGAGTCATATTGACAAAGCAGCCTCTAAATCTTCACCACACACCATTATTTAACAAAGGGATTTCTGTAGATATTACACATTGAGACACTTCAGTCTTTAGTGATCCTTGGATTAATGCTTCAATTCATGTATAGAAATAGTGAAATGTCAGTGTTTTACACTGAGCGTAATGTAAAACAGTTACACATAAAACAGTTACACCTACTTAATTTTTTTGAGTCAAAACAATTCTTACAGCCGATAGAATTCTGCATGAGGAAATGTAGGGAATTTGAGAGAGCATGATTTTTCTTGTTGTATCATGCTCCTCTTTGTTAATTGACATGTTTTCCATGGTGTTTTCCTTTAGCCTATGTAAAAATACAGGTAGAGAATATAAATTTTTCACATGGGGACAAAATTTTACAGATCAAGTAAATTTGTTATATTCATATATATTCATCCATGCCTGTAAACACACCCATACGCAATCTATGTTGCTCCTCTCTCCTTAACTCTCCATATATGAGTAGTTTATGTTTACTTGATATTTTCACCCCAGTTATCACACTGGAAAAGCTTTCCTGCTGCCTAGACACATAAAAAGCAAAGAACTCAAAATTTGGTTTGTTGGGAAATTTTTTCACCTCCATCAGAACTGCAGCTGTAGCCATCCAACTCTTAATTAAATTGCCTTGTATTTGCAAAATTTGTTCCAAGACATGACTCCAAGTTTTTATGGACAAAATCCAGATATCTAGGCAAATTTCTTAGTTCTTTTTGTGATAAAATATTGAATTGATGTAACTAGGCATTGCCACATGGCTGCAACAGGTGGTATTTTCTCTATCACTTCATTAAAAAAAAAAAAAAAGGCAGAGCAAGAAATGTTTTGTCTTTATCTGTAAGGCTATGATTTTTCCACTTTTCATAATTTAAAAGAAATACAATAAAAAATAAGGCCGACTCTTTATTCTCTCTTATTATTGTCTGTATGTTCATAGGGTCTGTATCTTGTAAATTCACAAATCACCATGGACTGTTGCTAGTGAATCCATATGAAACTGGAGTGTGGATTATTCTGTTTTTTACTGACTACCACCTGTCACTGACAGTTGGAAATGTGTCCACTAAATTCTTCTTCTAAAAACAGCAATAAAATATAAAAATCTTAATTGGAGGCAATTTTTTTTGGCAATGTTATTACATTAATGTCAGCTAATATGAGAGAATAGTGCTTTTAAGAATTGAGGATAATGTCGGAGGTTTATTTTTAAGTAATATCAAGGTGATTTTTCAAAACATTTTCTGACTTGTATATATATAGTCAATCTACCAGCAGTTTGTCTAAAAGCAGCTTACTGGGGTCAAATGCTATGAATCTTTCTTTGTACTGAACCAAAACAGTTTTTATATTGCAGCTTATTTAATACTTGCCTGAGTGGGATGCAGTTTAGGAGCAGTTAGAGTGGACTATATCAAATATTGTTTAAGCTTAGCTCAAATATATAGTACAGATGCATTGCTTTGCTTTCATGAGATAATTTCACTTGATCAGCTCAATTTAAAAGACTGTTT
This sequence comes from Phaethornis superciliosus, assembly GCA_023637945.1. NCBI lineage: Eukaryota > Metazoa > Chordata > Aves > Apodiformes > Trochilidae > Phaethornis > Phaethornis superciliosus. The sequence continues at coordinate 11,052,004 of JAJQWJ010000004.1, read as the reverse complement.
TTCTTTCTTTGCCTGAAGTAGTTAAAAGAATTTTGTACTTTCAGTCATAACATGCTTTACTGGCTTTACAGTGGTGTCTATGAAAAGGTGATTATGTTGCACTTCTATTTTTGTTGTGTTTTGGTTTTTTGGTTTTTGGTTTTTTTATTACAGTTGTTTGACAGTTTATGCCACAATAAGCTTCGCATGTTAGGCATTGAATTTTTCTAGGTTTGTTGTGTTTTTGCTAAACTGTTGATGTCTCATTTCAAAATGGGAAAATGATATGAGTAGTAGTAGTAGTACCAATTTTTTAATAAGAGTTATATCTATGTCAATTCTTCATTGGTGGTGTTGAAACCTAAAGGCTGCATAAATTCATTTTTGTCTCATCTTTCTCATGTGTCTCAGACTACTTGAACCCATTTGATATCTGGAAACTTCCTATTCCATGAACTTTCTCTATGTCTCTTGTACCAGTCTGTGTCTACAGGATGATTTAAGTAGGTCACAGATGGCAATTTGTGCTCAGTAGCAGGGCTGTTTTAAAAAAAAATAAATCTTATTGGCAAGAGAATGGAGACAGAAGCTGTTTTCCAGTGGAAAAGACTTAGTTTAGAGAAGTTGGTTTAGTTTTACTGCCAGAATACTGCTATTTGACTTAGTCTGTTTTGCCATGTGACATACCAAAGAAATAGTTGGCATAAAGAATATTTCCTTCCCAGACAGGGGATTACCTGTAGATCAAAGTGTGGTGTAATTGAAGGTGTTTCACATGTTATTCCAGAAAAAATTAAATGTATATATAATAACTCTTCAGTGGTTATATAAAGTGTTTCCAACACACTGATGGAGAGCCCAAAAACTGTTAAACATGAGCACGTGGTCCAAAACCAGGGCTTCTTGCTGAGAAATCTTATTACTAGCAAATGCACCAGTCTTTTCATCATGGACCTCAGGCTCATTACTTCCCCCCCTTTTCCTCTGACCTGACTGGCAGGAGTGAAAAAGAGTTATTATGCATTCCTAAGCTCTTATGACAGCAAACAGAGGAAGTATAAGAGATGTTTAATAGCTTTCTAAAGAGTTTCGTATTGTCCTTTATGAGAGAAATGCTTATCAAGTGAAACAAAAACCTTTGTAGTCTCAGATTAATTGTCTGCTATACCAAAATGCTCTAACAATATTTTAACATTATCCCTTTGCTTTTACCTAGGAATTCTTTTGATAAGATTTTAATTAACATATTTATGGAAGCAGGTTGAGTGAATAAGAGTGGCTTCTGATGACTACATTTACAAGTAAATTATCACATGGATTGAAGTATCCTGTTTTCAAGGACACCTCATTTCAGAAAAGCTCAATTTATGACTGCTAAATTGTGTAGCAGCTCAAAGACTCCCATCATGTAGTAATAATCACTATGAGAGAGAATTTGCTTTGGCAGATATCTAAAAAGCACTGCCAGCCAACAAACCTTAAAAAGCCATGTTTTCCTTTGGAGAAGTTCACTGAGTCATCATAATGTCACAAGTGTGTTATTTCTTTTTAATATATAGTAGCTATTGTAAAAAACTAAATGTATAGATTTCATTTCATTCATACTGAGTTGAAGTGAAGTCTTTGAGTAAAGAAAAGTTTAAAACGCAAGGATGGACAAGCATTTGACAGAAGAGAGTGTGGAGAAAATACAGAAACAGGAAGAGAAAAGAAAGTTAAAAAAAAAAAAAAAAGAACACAAAACCAAAAAAACTTTCCCCACTGAAGGGAAACTGATACAATTTTCAATACTCCAGAATGGAAGAAAGAAGCAATTTGATATAATTTAGAAGTAGTTCTGTGTCACTACTGAAAACATAAAAATTGTACTAACTTCAAAATAACAAGCAATATCTTAGGAGCAAAAGACCTAGAATGTGGCAGGTTAATTCTGTTTCTCTGATAAATATTGTGAGTATACTAGAGCATTTTATCTCTTGTGTAACATAACTGCTAAAACTTTATATAAACTTGCAAATACCATATACAAACTACTACCACCTTTTCATTAGATCTTTTAATTTCTATTCCAGTTATTTTTAATGGAGAAATCAAGTACTCCTACACACATTCATCAAACGCTCTATTGTCTTATACTTCCTCTGATCAACTTTTCTTACGTAGGAAATTACTGACCTGTAAAATCTAGACACCTGTTTCATGCCTATGCACCACTGCAGTACTCTTTTATTCAAATGGCTAAAAAGAAAAACTTGCTTTAAGAAAAGGTCACAAAAACCTTATTTCAAGGACTGAAGCTTTCTTTTAGAATATGAAATAAGTAGTACTTTCCCCATTTTATTTAGCTATGCAAAGGCTATTTCTCCCAGGTGACCTGACACAGACACAGTCAACACCATCCATAATGAAAATCAATGGCGCCAAGTCACTAAACAATTACTCCATCTTCTTTAAAAATGCACAAGTCTTAAAAAAAAATAGGATTCAGAGGGACTGATTAATTTGCCATTTGCCTGGGAGATTGCACAACTTGCATTATTTAAGAAGTTTCCTTGTCTTTGTGTTCTCAAAGGATGGATCAAGAACAAAGTCTCAAAGGTGGTTGTGTGCCCTGAAAAAAATATTGGTCAAAATATGATGGAAAATAAAGATTTGAGTCATGGTTGTATTTTTGTAAATACATGTTTGTGTTTGTTCCTAGTGAACATTTTTCTTCTGCATACAAAAGCCATGTTGATCAAGGTTTGCAAACACCCATATTTGAGATGGTATTGAGACATTCTATATGCAGTAATTTAAGTGCACAGAAACATACCAGTTAAAAATATTTAGAAACTACAATTTGTATTCATACTAAGGGCTAAAGAAGCATTTCAAGAATGAGATTTTTCAATAGTATTTTTAGACACTGGGCATCCAGGGAGTTTAGACTTTTTGCACACTCCTAAGATCTCCCACAATCCAAAGCAATTCCTGACTTCACATTTCATCACACTCTTCCAAATCAGAGTATTGAATGTAAAAAAAAAAAAAACACAACAAAACAAAACAAAACTGTGGCAGTTTCTTCTGCCTGGATACAAAAGCAGTTCCTAAACTTACTGTAAAGATTTTATATTACTAAGAGTCTTTTACCTTGGTTACAAAAAAATTGCCCCCCAAGATGAAGCAGTTTTCTGAATAAGAGTCTCAAAACGGAGGGACACCTTTTATCAGGGCCTCTATGGGACAAGGGACAATGCTTTTAAACCAAAAGAAAATAGATTTAGGTTGGATAAGAAGAAACTTTTTATGGTGAGGGTGGGACAATGGAGTGGGTTGCCCGGAAAAGTTGTGTATGTCCCTGTTGATGTCCATGACCATGGCAGGATGATTGGAAAGATGACCTCTAAATAATCCAACCAAAACTATTCCCAGATTCTATGTTTTTGTAATTTCTCAAGTTATTTTGACTTATGAGTGGCACTTGAATAAAGAGGTCCACTAAAATTTTTACAGAATCACAGAGTACTAATGGTTGAAAAGGACCTCTGAGATCATCAAATTAAACCATATACACACACAAAAAAAAACTCCAACAAAAAACAATGCCCCAGACAAACAACATATACACTCCACCAAGTAACACCCACAAATAAATCCATCCCTACGATCTCAGCCACTAGAACATGCCCTGAAGTGCCACATCTACAAGTTTCTTAAATACATCCAGAGATGATGACTCAAGCACCTCCTGTGGGCTGTTCCAGTGCCTGACCACTCTTTCAGTAAAGATATTCTTCATATAATCTAATCTAAACCTCCCTTGCTGCAACTTCAGGCTATTTCCTCATTTCTACCTGGCTCTCTTTTTATTGTTGATGTATTTATAAAAACTTTTTTGTGTTGTTCCTTTTGACAGTGGCCAAGTTGAACTCCATCTGGGCTTTTGACTTCCTAATTTTCTCTCTGTCTTCCTAATTTTCTAGGGGTAGTTGTGAAAGAAGTTCAAGTACAGAAATATTTTCAATATAAAAAGAAACAATCAGGTAAAAACACTGGATATGACATTTTAAAGGAAAGAGTTTAGCAGAAAACAATAAATTGCTCTGATTCTGCAGTGGTGCTGAGTCCCTGCATTGGCATTTTTTTTTTTTTTTCAGAATTCTGTGAAGCGTACGGTGAGTCTAAGAAGACAGAAAGCAAAACATGAAAGAGGAATAATAGTTTCCTTGACAGAAGGGATAACAGGGGAATACAAAGTCTTAGTTGTTGACTTCCTCAACCTCTTACTTGTCTCCTTCTCCTTTAAACAATCATCTAAACCACTTTTTTCCTCATCTTCAGACTGAACTTGATTTTGTTTCAACAGAGGACAATGCATTTTAAACAGCATCTTTTTTTCCCTCATTGTGCTTGACTTCTGTATCTATTCTCTACATATACCTTTATCTTAAAAGATAGGTGCTGGAATAAATAGTATCTATTTATGTATATGTGTGTACACATGTGTGTATATTTTCGTATAAAATCATAGAATCAGAGATTATTAGGATTTGGAAGGGACCTCTAGAGATCCTGTAGTACAGCTCCCCTGCCAAAGCAAGATCACCTGCGGCAAGCCACACAGAAAAGCATCCAGATGAGTATGCATATAAATATATGTAAATTATACATATGTGTGTATGTATAAAAACTTAAATATTTTTCTATATATAGAAAATATATATATATTTCTATATCTAGTTATTTTATTTTTATTTTTATTTTTTTTATTTTTTTTTTTATTCTTTATTTCCTTTTTATTTATTATATTTTTATTTTCTTTATTTCTTTTTATTCAATTCTTCCTAGAGCCTTACTATATTTTAAAATATCTCATGTCACTTATGAAATATGAGACATTATTTTCTACTATTCTCTGCTGCATACCAGACCTCGTTCCTATGTTGTTTTTTCATTTGTAGCCTGAACATTAGCTCATGTCAGCACAGAAATATGTATTCAGGCGAACTTCTGTTTTTTGCTTCTGGGATGATTATTTCTGCCTTTCAACAGGTGTGCAGTTCATTAGAGACCTTTTTTGCTGGGTTTTTTTGTAACCATTAGAAAAGCATCACCTATGTGATCTGATTTCTGTAATGTCTAACAGTTTATGTCAGGTTAATTCTTGTGGAAAGAGGGACTGGTCCTGCAAAATTCTCAGTGGTAGTTGAAATCACAGGATTAGGCCACACACTGATGTACCATAGCAACAAAATCTCCCATATTCTGTATACTGACAAGTTGACATAACTGTTCACTATGATAAAGCATTACCAGAGCCACCAGAGCCCTGATGCTAGAAGACTTTAGGCTCCTAGGGGTATTGATCTGTCACTATCCAATGCCATTACGAAATCAATGGATTTGATTGACATGCTAGGCTTTTGTAAAATCAAGTTGTCAATTTAGGGACATAAATATAGATTTAGAAATCAAACTTCAGACACCAAGCAGCACAATATTAAAGGTCATGTGCAAATCAAAGAACATTTTCAAGAATGGTGTTTTGAGCATAGATTTTAAAGATTTACTCCAGACTGGTAGGAAATTACAAGTTGTACTGCAGTTCTTCTGCTAAATCAATTTGTTTGTGGTTTATATTATCGGTACAAGCACTTGGTACGACACTGAATATAACTTTGAAAAAAAGAGTTTTTCTTTGTTTCCAGGAAGTCATAGTATCTTTTTTCTTTTTTCTTTTTTTTTTTTCTTTTTTTCCTGGTGTCATTATGAGAGAGTGATTTTGATATTGTATTATTATATAATAATTTGATATTATTATTATTATCATTATTATTTCTCAAAGACCCTTGTTTGTTTGAAACTCTATTAAATAATTCATGCAGCAAAATAAACTGTCTTTACTCATAAATAATAATAATAAATAATAATTAATACTTTAAAAATATCCGTATATAGTTTCATTTTGTCTAGTCAATATTTCCAGACTTCTGTCTAAACTGAGAGCTCTGTAGTAATTGTGTTGACATGCCAGTTTGTACTGTTAGCATAAAAGCCTTAAGTACAATGCCAGAACTAGAACCATCAGTCTTATGATGAGCAGCTGAGGGAACTGGTGGAGGAAAAGAGGCTCAGGGAAGATCTCATACCTTTCTGCAGCTACCTAAAAGACTGTTGTAGAAAGGTGCAGGTTGGTGTATTATCCCAAGTTACAAGCAATTGAACAAGAGGAAATGTCCCCATGTTGGGCCATGGGAGGTTTAGACTGGATATTAGGAGAAGTTTTCTCAAAGAGAGGATTGTCAGGCACTGGCAAAGGCTGCTCCGAGAAGTGGTGGAGTCACCAACCCTGGAGGTGTTTAAAAGACCTGTAGATGTGGTGTTCAGGGACAGAGTTGGCAGTGTTGGGTTAATGGTTAGATTAAATCATGTTAAAGGTCTTTTCCAATATAAATGTGATCCTTTAATTGTATAATTTTATTTGCTACATTCATAGACCAGTGGGAATTTTTTTCTTTGATGCCGTTACACAGATACTTTACCTAGGGAAATGCCGGTGACTAAGGCTTTTACAGCAAATAAGCGTACTAGTTTGTTTTGCTCATCTTGCAATTGAACTGTGGGTCATAGAATCATAGAATGATAGAACTGGATGGGTTGGAAGGGACCTTAGAGATCATCAAGTCCAACCCTAAGTCACTGAGAAAGAAATCAGGACATATGCTAACGTTGGTTATGGCTGGGCAAATACAACAGTGAATTTAGGTATAGGTTCCTTTGGGTTCCAGTACCTCCTGTCACCTGAGAAAAAGAAATAGTGTGATCAGTGTAAGCTACCTGTATGGAAGAGAGGAAGTGGTCTTGCCTTTAGACATATGGCTAGGGTTTATGAAGTGGGGAGTTCACTGCTGGCTTTAACATTTTACTCCTTTGGCACAGTTCTATGTGCCCAAACTCTCACTTGCACTGTGCCTCTTCAGTGGTTTATTTTATCTATACAGGGCCTAAGGCTGCAAGAAAAAAAAAAAAAAAAAAAAAAAAAAAGTATATTCAGCTCTAGAAGCTAAGTTGTCCCACATGATTATTCTCAGATTTTGACGGAGAAATTATTTTAAAATGTCTGTGGCTTTCTAAAAAATTACAGTGCACTTCCAAGTAGGTGAAGTCTCAGTGCTGGTGCCCAGGCAGTCACATTGGATGCCATTGGATGATGGGAAAATGAATCCCTGCATGCATCCCATAACGCTGCCACCACCCTTCCCACTGCACCACTCCTGTCCACAGACCCCAGAGCTATGGAGGGATGGAACATGCTCCAGCTGTCAGTCATGGAGCCAGTGAGGTGTTCATGCCAGGAAACTCACACTGCACACTGCAGACTTTTTATTGCCAGGCTTTCATGCAGTGCCCAACACGATATTAGTTATTTGCTGAATATACACCACTAATCTTATTCTGATTTATATTTATCAGCTTGCAGCATTTAAACTTTTTTTATTGTTCTGAAGTACGAGGACAAATAAACACTACTGAGGTTATTTGCATAAATTACATTAGGTATTCATATTGTGACTGCTTCATGTAACTGAGTCAAATAGTTTACATTAGGTTCAAAATGTTACTATGAAGTTAAACCCAACTTCTTCTACTCCTGTAGCACACAGCAACAACACTGTAAAATTATGGAATCCCCCTAGTTATAAATGTTTGAGATAGAACTAATTAAAAAAAATTAATATTAAATTTTCCAAAACCACCAATGAAAAAAAACATATTAAATATTTTTTGTTCATACATTAGTAAAGCAGTGCAACTGTCATAGATCCTACAGAAGTTCTACTTTAATTGTAGACTGATTAAAATTTAGAAATCATTAAAATTAGTTAACATTTCCAAGAGTACTATAGATTTCATGTAGATATACTTTTACATCAAGCGTTTCCCAGCTTTCTTTCTATTTTATAGAATCACAGAATAGAATCACAGAATAATTTGGGTTGGAAGGGACCTCTAAAGGCGATCTAGTCCATTATCATTTCCATTATAATGTAAAGAATCGGTGGAGCCTATTGATGAAGCCTTCTTACTCCTGCTCTAGGAGACATGATCATAGCTCTCATCCTGCTGAGAGATTTTAACCACCCTGACTTCTGTTGGAAAAGTAGCATGACAAGTTGTAGACAATCCAGGAAACTCCTGAAATGCCTAGATGATGAATTCTTAAAGCAAGAAATTAACAGCCCCACCCAAGAGGATGTGTTATTGGACTTAGTGGTCACAAATGCAAGTGAACTAATCAGGGATATCAAAGTTGAAGGCAGCTTGGGCTGCAGCGATCATGCACTACAGCATCTAGACAGAGGAAAAGCATAGTCAGAACTCTAAATTTTAGGAAAGCAAACTTCCAGCTCCTCAAGAAGTTAGTATATAGGATCCCTTGGGATACAACCCTCAGGCACAAGGGAGCAGAACAGAGATTGTAGATTGTTAGGGATACTTTCCATAGGGTGGAAGACCCAGGTGTAGGAAATCAGGCAAGGAAGGAAAGAGACCAGTATAGCTGAGTTGAGGCCTGCTGGTCAAACTAAAAGGCAAGATGGACCTACACAGGCAGTGGAAGAGTGGATAGGTATCCTGGAAGGAGTATAGGAAAGTTGTCTGGTTGTGTAGGGATGAGGTCAGGAAGGTGCAGCTAGAACTGAACTTGGCAAGAGATGTGAAGAAAAACAAGAAGGGTTTTTACATGTATGTAAAGCAGAAAGGGAAGGTGAAAGGAAGTGTCCCCTCCCTGATGAGTCACAGTCGTGAACTGGTAACAACAGATGAGGAGAAGGCTGAGATTCTCAACAACTTCTTTGCTTCAAGTCTTCACTGGTAACCCCACTCCTCATGGCTCTCATATTGATGGCCCTCAAGATGACCAGAAAGACAGAGTTCCCTCCGGTGTAAGTAAAGATAAGGTTCATAACCGCCTGAGGAACCTGAAGATATATACAAGTCTACAGGACCTGACAAGATGCATGCCACAGTCCTGAGGGAATTGGTGGATGCAGATGCCAAGCCATTCTCCATAATATTTGAAATTTCATGGCAGTAAGGTGAAGTCTCTGGTGACTGGAGGAAAGGAGACATCGCACCCATTTTTAAAAAGGGTAGAAAGAAGAACCCTGTGAGCTACTGACCTGTCAGCCTCACCTCTGTGCCTTGCAAGATCCTGGAACAGATCCTTGCAGAAGACATGCACATGAAGCACAGTGAGGCCATTCAAGATAGCCAGCATGGCTTTACTAGGAGAAAATCCTGCCTGACCAATCTAGTGGCTTTCTACAATGGGGTAGCTATACCAGCTGAAAAGTGAAAAGCAGTGGATGTCATCTATCTGGAATACTGCAAGGCCTTTGATGTAGTTTCCAATTTCCTACTCACGAAGTTGGAGAGATATGGATTTGGTAGGTGGACTGTTCACTGGATAAGGAATTGGCTAGTTGGTCACATCCAGAGGGTGATAGTCAGTGTGATAGAGGCAGCAGCAGTGTATGCCGTATATACAGGCTGTATCTTGCAAACCCACTGAGAAAGTAAGATGCAGTGGGAGAATTGTTATTTATCTCAGGTAAATAATGCCTCTGTGGGTTACTAAAGTGTTCATTCATCTTTTGTGCAGCCCTTTGTCCTAGGCTGTGCCTGAAGTCTCAAGCTGGCCCACAAGGAATTCCCTAATAGTTTTTATGATATGTTATTGCAGTTAAATCTCAGGATAATTCTTCAAATAAATTACATGTTTCAACATCATCAATCAGATGTTAGATGTGTTGAAGAGACTGATTCTAATACAGTAGCTGTAAATGTCTGATTCCTTCTGTGGAAGATTTCCAAAAGAAATTTTATTTTATGGTCCAACTTTTCATTTCCATTATATCAACCCTTATGTGTGAAAAAAACAAATCCAAAATGTATCCTAAAATGACAGCCTGCCTGCCCCTAACTGTGGCTCTTCTGAAATCATGCTGAGCATCTCATTAAAGGACTCTCAATTATGGCTCGCTTTCTGCCTGAAATTTGCATGTGAAGGGTGATTCCTAGCCTCAAGGAAATACTTTTTTCTTTTACCTCAGAAAAACGACAGCTTCTGAAGAGAGAACTTTGGAAACTGTCCATGATTATAGCAGGACAAAGTCTTCTCTTTAATGTTCAGATCTAATATTTCGAGGAGTACTTACAGCCAGAGGCTGGTGAGAGGGGAATGTAGGAAAAGAGGTAATTGCAATCAGCATTATTAACTTGGCCCCAGGCTTCTGCCCCTGTGAAGGAAAGAACAAAATCTAGATCCCTCCTAAAATGCAGGGGGGAGGGGAAAAAAAAAAAGAAAGAGCTATCTCATGGCAAAATATTATTTCTTCATCTCAGAAGTCCAAAACTGTATTTGGCCTTCCTACAGAAGGAAGGGATCTTCTGCTGAGCACAGAACACAATTTGTTGACTCATGTTGGCAAACATGAGTGGGGTACAGGGGATCTGAACTACTCATGTCAGCGAGCTGCCTGATTTCACTGGCATCTCTTGCTAGAGAAAGCAAACATTGACTCAGAATCTAGTTTGAGCAGTATTTTTCACATTGCACTTTTTCAGAAGAAAAAAAATCTTGACTTTAATTTTTTTTGTTTCGTCCTATTACTACAACACCTCTTGATATGAGCATGATCTCTTGTCAAGGGACAAATCATAACAGGCTATGGTTACTATTTTCTTACTAAAAAGAAATTGCTACATGTAGGATGGCTTTCTAGTGAAAATATATCACTAGTGTATCTGGCAGGAGAACATGCAGAGAAGATTAACAGATGCAACTTTTTCCTCTACTCATGTACAGGATCAGTAGTAATTAATAGCAAAAAGGATAAAAGGTAATAGTTGTGAAAATCAACAGTGATTTCATGAGAAAATTATGGGCTGAGCATTATTTATTTGTAGTACTACATTAATGTATTGGTGCTAAACTGTAGAAGTTATGCTACATCAAAGAAGAAATAAGGAATTGCCTTTTAAAATTTGCTTTTGCTGGCACTCTTTCTACTGTAAATACTAAAATGTAAAACATGGTTGAATTGCAATAAGAATGTAAAACTAGATTTGCTGATAATACAGCTGCATTAATCATTAAATAAAGCTAGTTTACTCTCAGTAAAATATTTTAAATTCTGAATATAAAGCACAAAATTAGTTGTGCTTTAAAGTTCAGTGAATTAAGGTTGAGACATCTACATGAAAGCTGAACTCTGTTTCACATATGTTGGACTTAAGATACACTACAGTTGTTTCAAAAATAGGCTTAACAAGATACTGGAACACTAAATATTTTTTAGGTATTTTATTTTGTCCAATATAAATGTTTTGTGTATTGTGATGTAAATATGTTTCATTCTTTCCCTTTAATAAAAATACATCTTTTCAAGAGGCTGAAAAATGAGCTTGTAATTTAGCATTTTAAAGGATATATTTAACAGTTTTCAGACTCTACAAGCCACAAAATGGATTAAAGACTAAACAGTTCACATAGAGCATTTACTGAGTATCTGCCCTTCCAGCAACTACAAAATAAATTAATGAGAGGGTTTTGGTTGGTTGTTTTACTTTGTTTTTACTTGAAGTAGTTTATAGCACTTTGAATATTAAAATGGTTTCAAGGAAGATTAATGACACTGAGAAGATAATTCTTCCTCTGAACTGTAGGCAAATCCATTACATAAAACCCAATTGCTTTTCTTTTGGAATGCCCTTGATTTTGTGGTGGGTTTTTTGTTGTTTTGGTTTCTTTTGTTGGGGGGGGGCTTTGGTTTGTTTGTTTGGATTTTTTGTTTGTTTGTTTGTTTTAAATGCTTCTGATAATAATCTGTAAGACATTGTTAGAAAAAAATTCACCTCATCAGATATTCTGTGCAGAATGCAAAACTCTCCTTCTGATAAATCAGCTCTATTCTCAAAGTGACAATTTCTGCTTTATGTTCCAGTCTGTATTGCAGCTCAATAAATTTGGGGAATAGAAGAAAAAGGAGAAAAACGCTCCAGAATGCAAACACTATGAAAAAACAAGATCTGTATCTATTACCCATGTTGCTTAAGGATGAATAGTTTTGTTCTAGTATTTAGTTTCTTCTATCTAATTTTTCTTCTATTTACTTGCTTCTTCAAGTCCCTAGCGGTTATTGTCATTGACTTTTATGAAATTAGTTAGAATAAAATAAAAAATACATAACCCCTCCTTCTGCTGAGCTCAGTCCAGCCAGCAGGCAGGCTGTGCCTTTAGCAAATGTTTCTACTTTAAACTTAAGACAGCTGAAACTTTAGATATTTTTTCTCTTGCTACTGCTCTGGGTGCAAACATCATCACAGAACAGCACAGACATTTGTCACATGGTGCCCACAACAGCCTATCAACCTTCATGGCAATATCACAACAGGAACCTAGGACTGCAAGCAGCCAGAGTGGTTTATAGTAACACTGAACTTCAGGCTGGAAGGGACGTCAAGGATCATCTGGTTCAACCCTTCTAATATTATTGTTTATATGATATGTCTCAGCATCCCATCAAGATGAGACACAAAACTTTTAGGGAGGGGGAATCCACCACTTCCACTGGGAGACCATTACAACTTTCCTCTGTGTTCAACCAGAATGTCACCAGAAGAAACTTGTGCCCATTGCTCCTTGTCTTCTACATGTGACTCCTTGTAAATAGGGAGTCTCCATCTTCTTTATAGCTGCCCTTTAAGTACTGGAATATTGTAATAAGGTCTCCTCCCTCTTCTAAAACATAAAACCTTTGTTGTTGAATTAACCTTTATTGTGCTCAGCAGTATCCCAAAGTCCACAATACTGTGATCACTGCAGGCAAATCTGTCACTAAATGAGTTACCACAGAACACATTTTCTAGGTTAGAGAGCAGCAAGCCCAACTGTTCCCCATTCCTGGTTGGCACATCCAACAGTTGTGTGAGGAAGCAGTCCAGGAACTTGACTGGTGTTAGGTGAGCTGCAGTGCTGTTCTTCCAGCAAATGGATGGGTAGTTAAAGTGTCCCATAAGGAGCAGGTTTTGTTGATGTGATTGACCCAAATATCTTGGTATGAGGGTCAGTAGAAGATGCCTACAGTAAGATAACCCTTGGAGACAACACCTCTGATTTTGACCCAGAGGCATTCAATAGGGCTACAACAATTACCATAGCTGGCTTCTATATATTCTAAATTTTCTATAACATACAGAGTGACACCTCTGGCTTTACAGAACAACCTAAAGACTTCTATCATGATTCTCCAGTCATGTGACTCATCCCACCATATTTCAGTTATTCCTATGATATAACTATCTGACTGAGCACAAAGCTCCTGTTTCTCCTTGTAGGACTGTTTCTAGCTCCTGAGCCAGGATCTTTTTCCATTTTGACATAGGTGTGTTGTCCCATGGCTTGTTGTGTTAAAGTCTCCTGGTGCTATTCCCTGCCCCTTCCACATCTAGTTTAAAGCCCTGTTGATTATCCTGGGAATCTCCTGAGTGAAGACCCTCTTCCCACTTTGAGAAAGGTGTCTTCTCTTAGGTGCCAACATCCCTGGTTCTGAGTACAGCATATTGTTGTCAAAGAACCCACATTTGTGGCAGTGACACCAGCCAAGAAGCCATATGTTAATGGCCTGGATGTGGCTATTCATTCCCCTGTTTTTGTCTGTGAATGGACAAAGAAAAGCATGATGCTAATGTCTGACCATGGCATAAAAAGGAGTCTCATTCAGGCCAGCCTTGAGAACTGCCACATGGCTTTAATCCATGTGGTGTACCAAAAGTGAGGCACTCCCCATGCACATTGTTTAAACAGCTTGACTTTTTAAAGGAGCACAGAAGAGCATCATGATTTGGGACAGTTTGTGATTCTGTCCTGGCCTCTACTGACCAACCAGGGCACTTTCAGCAGTTTATTCCCTGTGTTGAACATTATTAGGTTCTGGGATCAGCTGTTAACAAATAGAGCTGGGTAGCTAAATCACAGAAAATCTGAGGCTTCATCTCCCTGTGCCTGTGTCATTCCACCTGGAAAATGAGGAAAATAATTTTTGAGGAAAAACAGTTGCTGTTGACTAAGAGGCACAAGATTAGAACAGTGAACCATCATTGCATGATCAGGAAAAAACAGCTGATTTTTTTCTTCTTCTCAAGAACAGAAACTCTTCCCTCTTTTTCATAAAGCTTACAATGCCAGGAGCCTGGCTGCACATTATTTAAGATACTTTTCTTTTGGTTTCACCATTAGTATGAATACATTTGTACCCTTCACTCTGTTAAGCTCAGTAACATGTCAAGACAACCCTTGGCCATTTTTTAATTAGAAATAAATCATTAATCTATTCAATTCTATGATCTCTGGGGGCATAGAGGAATTTTCATTTGTTTTTTCACATGAAGAGAAGAGATTTGTGTCTAGGAATTTAATTGAGAAAGACAGAGGAGTAAAGAAGTAAGGCTTCTATTTGACAAAGAGCTTACAGACTTGTTTATTTTCAATGTGATTCTTCTAAAAATAAAAAAATATTCTTGCTGACCTCTCTGGATTGTCTCTGCATTTGAGTTTCCAGGAAGTAAGAGAATATAGGACCCAGATGGCAGAGCTCCCCGTATAAAAGATACTGGGTTAAATGTATAGTTTAATTTTTGATCAGTATTAAAGTTCTTGGTCTTGATTTAGCATTAACAGACATGTTTTTAGAAAGATCTGTCATTTTTAACCTGTTCTCACTTAGTCTTCAGTAGACAGCAAAACCTCTCAGATAAATACAAGTTCCTGTACATCATTTAAAACATGTGCGTTTATGAAACCTACGAGCACCTGAATAACATCCAAGATGCAGAAAAAATGTAGTAGATAAATTTTGGATATTTCCTTAGCAAAAAGAAGAGAGCAAAGCTCCCAACTCTTGATAAAAGCTGATCATGTAGACAATCAGTAAATATTTGCATAGTGAAACATACAAGGTTTAGCTTTAGATTTTACGCCAGGCTTTCATGCCCCATTTTTAACTAGGTAAGTTTCTTTCCTCCATTCTTCTTCTATCACATTGTAATTTAGTGGAAGCTTTGATTGAACTGTACTACAAATACAAAAATAAGCTGGGAACATCTTGAAAGAGCAATTCTTTTTAACAGAAATAATATTCCCCCAACAGACAAATGTGGGTAGGTTTGAGAAAGGGCTCAACTTGAAAGTACGGCCTACCGTCATTCTGTATCACAGCATGATTGTACAACAACAACACTGTAATTTTATCTTTCCCAAAAGAGAACCATATGTTAATTCTAGGCAAAATGTTTCTCATTAATGTTTTTCTAAATAAATTTTCACTAAAAAGTGAACAGGATTCTCCTGTCATTTGTTTCTCACAGGATTGTTTCATGGACAGATCTTGATTAAGAACAGCACTAGTTAACTGATAATACAAGGTACAGCCATAATCCACTTCCTATTGAGGCAGTGAAATGGCATGCAGTTAAATACAATTGAAAACAGTTGTGAATTTACATTAATTTAACAATACTATAATATATATCCTTAGATTGAAATACAGAGTTAATCCCTGAGTAAAGATGTAAAAGTCACAGAAATTTGTGACAAGTATTTTTCAATTCAGTAATACTTTTTACTGTTTCTGTTGCTAGAGCTTGCTTGCTGTTTCCTTCACAGCTGTGAATAATCCAAGCAGCAGCAGCATATAAACAAAGCAGTATCTTGGTAATGCTCTCTGTTCCTAATTGCTGATGGGGGAATGCAGCAAGAAGAAGATACAGAATTTCTATCTGACTCACACAATGCAAATATTTCTTGATAGAGCAGTTGCCCAAGGGTTGAATAGGTAATGAAATAGAGCACTATCTTTTACTGAATATATTAATATAGCGTTATTTTGAAGGTCTATGCATAGCAACACATAAAAACCCAACAAAATTGCCTTATTTAGAGCTTTGACAGCATGGTATAATGACATCACTTGCACACTCAATTCCAAGCAGCTAAAATATTTTCAGTTCCTTAGGGACAGAACAGAATATTCCAAGTAAAGCAATGTTTATATTTAAGCAAGAATTTTCTTGATTATCTACTAAATCAGTTGCATGAAAGAACAAGGCTGACCTCATATCTTGGATCTGGGTCTAAATTCATCAAGTTATCATGGGGATAAATTAGAAAATTTTGTATCAGCATACCCATGGTAAGTTACAGATAAGAAAAGTATCATTTTGGTGTCATCAGTATTGTGATTACAGAGTATATTTGGGGATGCTTTCAACTGCTATAAACGAATTTTTCAGATCTGGTCTACATATTATTTTAGTGCAGCTGTTAAGCCTTTCTGTTCCTTCCCTACTCTCTCACTGTCCTTCCCTCTGTGAAGACATGGAAAGAAAAATTCAGTCTTTCCTTTACATAATCATAGTACTAAGTATTTCCCAAGGTAACTAGAAGTTACACAGAAATAGAAACAAAGTGTATGGGAAGTGGAGCAAAAGAAGAAGGTATTACAGTAAAAAAACATAGCTAAACAAACCCAGTTCCCCCAGACACTTCATAATAATTGTTCTCCAGACCATTCATCCTTCATTGTCAAAGCAACCCTTATTTGTTTTTCTTGGGAAATGCTCCAGCACCTCAATGTCTTTTTCATAGTGGTGGGCCCAAAACTGACTTAGTATTTGAATTGTGGTCTTTTGATGTAGCTTTCTCATATGTGAAGATTTACTGTGTTTGTAGCACAGAAACTGTAACTGGAAACATTTAAAGTCACTGAGAGGGGATTAGAGAAATGGATTGAGGGAGCACAGAGGTACTCTGCATTGCCAGTAGTGCTCCTAACCTGTGGGAGATTGATCGTCTGATGGTGCAAATCAGCATAGCTACAGAAGCCACTGGAGCTGCACCAATTTATGCACACTGCAGTTGCAGCCCTGGAAAACAATAGGCTAGTAAAGACAAAAATAATGGAAAGCAAAATTAGCATACTTCAAATAAAGATTGCCTTTTGCTGGTTATTACTATTGTTGCACTGAAGTGGAACTGTAATAGCTGGCAGACAGTTTGAAAAGACAAAAGGCAATTCTGACCAGCACCAAAATGATCCTGAATCCTGGACCTATACTCAAAATACTTCATGACTGTGCTGTTGAAAAAGGTTTTTATCTCCATTAATGAGAACAGTGATTAGCAATAACAACTAGAATACATCAAAGTTAATCCATCTTTTGTAACAGAAACAGGTATACTTGATCAAACTATAGCTGTAATACCTGTAATTCAGTGTCTCTTTGAATCTGGCTGGTACTGTGGATTATAAAATAGAATATAATAAGGTAGGTAATGCTTCCTCTAATTTTGGAGACTTCTTGGAGGAAAAGTCATATTTACATCTGCAAAAGCCCTGTTAGACTTTTCTTCAATTAATTCTTCTGATTTATTGTTGGCAACATGCTAGACATAATAGCAATAACTTCCGTGGCTTTGATGGTCATTCAGTTTAAACATTTAAAAAATATACTGGACAAACAAAACTCTGTATCTGGTTATGGAATTTTGTAATTTTTGACTGAATTCTATGCCATAAAATATGTTTTTAAAGTATGCATGGTCTGTAATTTAAAGAAAATAGCAGTCATCTCTCAAATAAGAAAGTTTATCCAATCTCCATCTGCTTCAGTCTGGGAAACCAGTCTTGGGAAATTAGTGGCATTGAGGAATAGCTACCTTGGAATGCACCTGTATATAAATCTATGGTTTCTGTATTCTGGCTGTTTGTCTAAGTGGAAATAGACTTCTTTAAGAACAGATGCTGCTACTGCAGCTCTATAAAAACATCTACTGTTGACTCATCTTTGCTACTTACTAATTTCCAAGGCAAAACAGTCTTAGATGATGTTTAAAGTAAGATTTTTGTCACAAATTCTTCCCAATGTACAACAGGCTAGCATAACTTCCTAAACCAGACAGTTAACAGTTGCTGCTGCTGTTAGCAACAGCTTTCAATTTCTTTCCCTTCCTGATTATAAGTACAAGAGTAATCCTCCACAAAATTCCATCTCAATACTGGCATTATAACTGGAAATTTCTGTTTTCTGCATCCCGAGCTCATCTTCGCGTTGTTTAAACAATATAGTCACAGACTCATAGAATGGCTTAAGTTGGAAGGAACCTTAGAGATCATCTGCTCCAACCTCCCTGCCATGGCCAGGGATGCCTCTCATCTAGAAAAGGCTGCTGAAAGCCTCATCTGTCCTGGCCTTGAACACCTCCAGGGAGGAGCATCCACTGCTCCTCTAGGCAATCCATTCCGGTCTCACCAGCCTTGTACTGAAGAACTTCTTCCTAAGATCCAGTCTAAACCTATTTTCCTGCATTATACTGTTAGTATATTCTCTTACTAACTTCATACATTTTCATACTATTTCAAAGTGGATGTATCAGTTAATAGCATTCTGGAGAGATATGAGTAAAGCAGAACCTTATTTTCCAGCACTGCCCCAATGGAGAGCGCACTCAGAATTACTGTTTCCACACTGAAAAGTCACTTTCACAGAAGATGAACATTACCTAGAATAAAAAGAAATTTAAAACAGGTAGGAACATATTTTCTTACTTATCATGAACACACAATTGTATGGGTGCTGCTTGATAAAAATAAAGATTTAAGTTGGTGAGCAGAAGTTGCAAGGTAGAAGATACAACTGATCTCAGCTCACCAAATTCAACTACTTGTAATGTACAATACTCATGTCTGTAAATCTGGCTATCATGACTTTATGGATCAGCCTTATTCAAATGCATACATAGAGCCATATATTCGATTTCCCCATCTGTGTCCAAAAATTTACTCTGTCCAGCATATTTGCATCCGGCATTCTTTCTTCATATTTTTGGTGGTATTGAGCTTGCAGTAATGTCCATAAGGATAAGCACTATTCAAATCTGGGCTTTAAATTGAGGATTGTCTTTGCTTATACTGTGAAAATATTGACAATGACAATGTGAACAGTGTGGACAATGGTACCAGCAGGGGTGAGAGCTGTTTCTTTTAGTTACTGAGCTAGACTGAGATGGGAGTGGGCTTCCTGGAGACAAAGATGCTGAGGCAGAGCCAGAATATGTGGGAATCTCATGAGGATCTGAGAGGCTGATGTGGTGGGGGGTGTGCCCAAGAGCTGTATCAAAATTTAAAAATATCCATAGCGTAAGTATTCCTCAGGCCACATGGACAGCATCATTAGTGGCAGCTGCCAATGCAGCATTTGTCACCATCTGGGCAGCAATCAAGAGGTAAACCTGAGGTGAGGGCAGGGCTCTGAGACCTCTGGGAACAGACAGCCCAGTCCAGAACTCATGGTGTCAACATGACAGAGGAAGATTGTGCTCCCAGCACCCACCAAAATGGATGTGGCTACTCAGAGGGTGGAAGGAGGAAGGAGGAGGCTACCCAGGTCACTGTCTGGGAAATGCCACAGCCTTTTGATGGCAACAGGGAACTGTTCATGGCTGTGTCAAGTGTGAGTAGGTTGATCTGCTTTAATGGGTGGCACTGATCCAGGATGAAGTGAGGGAGCTCAGAGAGGAGGTGAGTCTACAGGTGGGTCTACAGGAGCTGGGGTTGTTTAGCCCAGAGAAGAGGAGACTCAAGGGGCACCTTATCACTCTCTACAGCTACCTGAAGGGGGTTTAGTCATGTGGGGGTCAGGCTCTTCTCACAGGTAACTAGTGACAGGATGAGAGGGTATGGCCTGAAGCTGTGCCAGGGGAGGTTCTCCTCATGGAGAAGGTGATCAGGCATTGGAATGGACTGCTCAGGGAAGTGGTGGGGTCACTGTCACTGAAGGTGTTTCAGGAAAGGTTGGATGTGGCACTTATTGCTGTGGTCCACCTTATGTGGTAGTGTTAAGTCATAGGCTGGACTTGATGATCTCAGAGGCTTTTCTCAGCCTCAATAATTCTGTGATTTATAAGACCTGTATTTTATGCCAAATCTGAAATATACCAGATCAAAAATACTAAAACCCAAAATACTTACTTACCGCAAGACACACTTAAATAGATACGAAACATTACTTTCTGTTTCATTGTGGTTTCTTTGTAGGCTTTTAGCTCAAGTTTTCAGAAGGAATTTATTTGACATTACTAATTTCTAGTGCTTAGAAATCGAATTGTTCACTGGAAAATAATCACACTGATATCTCTTTCAAAAAACATTTTCTGTTCTTTGCTACTCTTTCGTGGCCATTCTGCAAAATCTCTTTTCTATATATTTGATGAACAGTTGAAAGTCATGCTGCTAAATATTATTGCATCCCAGTGAGCCCTATATCGATCAGTAGCACATTTTATTATAAGATTCAGGATTTGTTCTTTTAGTTACCTTTTTCTTATTTTTAATATAGTTAAGTCATTACCAGCCCTCTGTTCTTTGTTTTTCCTTAGAAAGCTTTTCATACATATTATAGGTAACATATGCTGCTTCTTTTCCCTTTCCTTCCCTTCTGGATCTAATGATGCAATGCCCTGCAAGAGCACAGGCAGTGCAAGAGCAAGAGTACATTGTCCCTCAACCTGATACAGTATTTCAAGTGTATTTTGAAAAGGTATAAAACTACACCAAATTGTAATATTTGATTAAGATTAGCATGTCAAATTTTATTTACTAGGTAAGTGAGAACATGGATGTGCTTGCATTTACATACATGATTCAGCACAGAAACTCCAAATATACCATGAAGACAGGAAACACTGCTGCCACTACTAAATACATCTGGTAAGTAGATATTAAGTGATTTTTCACTGATCTACATAACTGAATTTTAGTGGAATATCACTAAATTTTCTGAAATTCATTATTTATCTGTGTGAATGTGTGTGCTGAAAAAGTACATAGCAAAAGGTTTTCACAAGAATATAATTTATCTGAAACATTTTCCACATTCAGCTAGCTGATTTCTTATATTACAAGTTCTTGCTAAAGAAGTCAGAAAATATTTCCAGTAACAAATATGCCTTTTAAAATAACCAGAGAGAGTCTGTCTGCAAATGCTAGCCTCTGAACTGCAATGTAGCATGCCTGAGAGAACAAAATTTTTGTCTTCTTAACAATGTAACAGTATGCTGTGGGGAAATTAGGGTGCCTGGTTTTATTCACCACCAATGAAATTATACAACATAAGAGGTTGCTACAGCTCCAAATACAATCACATGGAGTTACTTCTTTCAAAATGTACTTTCAACTAACTTTCTGTGCTCATGACACTGTCATTCACTTTTATCTACATCCTTGTTCTCCCTTTTTGTTAAAAGGTGAAATGTCCTTTTGAAAATCAGTCTTCTGTAGTGAGTCCAAAGTAATTGGTTTCTTTTATGTCAACCTTTAAAAAAAAAAAAAAAAAAATGTTATAGGGCACTGCAAAATTATCAAGGCAATTGAACCTGCATGTTCCACACAGAGAATTAACACCGTTAGATGAGGCTGTGAAGATAAAATCTCTAGCCCTAAAAAAAATTTTTATTGTGAAATGGTTTTCTTATCAGTGAGGTTAATGAAGATGTCGGAAAATGGGATGAAGATTTGCCAAATGGAATTGCTTTCACCTCCAATCCAACTTGGAAAAGGTGTTAATCAGTACATTAATCTTATCAGCATCTCAGAAGATAGCTTTGAAAGAGTCTGTTTCTGTTTTTCTCTAGGAAAAACTAAAAATATAATTATTCTTAAAATCCATATTAACAACATTATTCTTCTTTCTTACTCTACTCCAAGTGCATGCTTTTAAAATATATGACAAAGATGGATGTGTGGGCAGTGGAAGCGTAGGAGAAAAAAATACTTGCAAAGGGAGATGAATTTTCTCTGGAGTTAGCAAGATATGCTTGAACAACCTTTTCCATTAACAGTTTTGAAAATACTTGGGAAATGTCATGATAGCATGAGATGAGAGAAGATTTACAGGATCACACGTGCCAACCAGTATATTTGCTGGTCAGCAAGGACAAGGAGATTATTTTAATCGATCCTGTCATTGTGATCCTGTCTTGTGATTCTGTTATCCTTGTGAAAGACCTTTGTCATGCAAAGTGCTTATTTCTAAGTATTTAGGAAGAACTTTGCAGAGATCACTGGAATGTTTTATGCCTGAATTATGTGATCTTTTTTATAACCTTGCTACAGAAATAAGATATTGCCATTTATAACTGTGCATCTGACCCTTTGCAATGAATGTTCCTTGAAAGGGAGATGATGTGAATTTAATAATGCTAATCAAATCCTGCTGCAGCTGAAGCAGGTATTAAAATCTCTTGAGTCTTAGAGCACAAAATGTATATTATATTTATTTTGCTTATTTATATAAACACAGGTTCTTTGTCTTGAAATTAAAGTGAAAAAACATCACTTTTATAATGTTTATTTTTTATCTTTTGGTTTAAATACTGAAAGAAAAAAAGATAACAGTTTGAAGGTTTTAGTGTGAGGAATTATAAATTACAAGACAAACATCTAATTCTCACTTGGCTTCTGTCCCTGTACAAGAGAGAAAATGCTTTTAGTGTGGGGGGCTTTTTGGTTTGGTTTGTTGTTGTTGTTTTGGTTTGGTTTTGTTTTTGTTTTTTAACATTCTCCTACTTAACGAAGAGGCTTTGTCATATGTTTTGGTTTCACTTGGTAGAATCACAGGCCACACATTGTAGGCAGGTCATTAACAATTTTCAAGTTATCTGGGAGCTTAGCCAAGTTGACTCATAGTGTGTCCCATGCCACAAATGTCACATGCATTATAAAGAGCAAGGCTTGCTGAGGATGAGGAACTCCCCTTCTTGGGGCTCCTCTGTCTTGGTTTCCCTCTCCTCTGGTTCTTGAGGACTGAGCTAAGTATAACGCAGTATACTTTATGAAGCATTAGTTTTGCTATTTCATTACTACTGTTTTCATTTCGACCCATGGGTCTCCTCCCATTTTTCCAGTTCCCCTTCTTAGCTGGACAGGGGAGAGAAAATGTAAGGAAAGGCTAATGAGTTGAGATAAGGAAGTGTCCTGGTTTGAGCCAGGGGAGTTTTCTTTCTTGTAATCTTACTTTCAGGTAAGTCTTCTAACAAGGTTCACTTGCTGAAATTAACAGCATGTTTTTCAGTCAATGTCTGTTTCTAGGACTGATAATGCTCAATGCCTATAGCTATGCCTACAGAATGGTGTGCAGACCAAAGCCACTGCTTGGTTCTGAAAAAAATCTTATGCTCCAGAAAGACGAAGGGAGTAAAGGGGACACACCTGTGACTCACCTGTGACAGAGCACACAGGTAATGAAAACTTACTAAATGAAGTATTCTAACCCATACACATCATTCTCATCATAAATTTGAGAGATTATAAGGGTCATCTCATCATAAATTTGAGAGATTATAAGGGTCAAGCTAACTTTGTCCATGGCCAGAGTGCTGGGATGATTCCATCCATTCATCTGCCTTTGATCCCAATCCACGCCCTCCTGAATTCCTGTGTTCCTGCATCCAGCTTCCCTCTCCTGCTGACTTCAGAACTTTTCCAGGACTGCCCTGAAGACTCAGGGGTGATGTGAGAGTTACTGAGGAGAAGGGGGGAGGAATGCAGTATCCCTTTTGTATATATGTATATCATAAATAATTTTCATTTTCATCACTACTGTTTCATTAAAGCTGTGTAGTTTAGTTTCCAACCTCTCTCTTCTGTACAGAGTAAGGTAGGGGGAATTAATAGAGAGCAGCTGAGTTTTGTTTAATTGCTGACCCAGCCTTAAACTGTGACAGCTTTGTGAAACTGGAATTGGAGGTAGAGCTGAAATTGGAGGTTGGGAAACTTCCTGCAGCTTTTCACAGAAGCCACTTTTACAGCCCCCCCCCACTACCAAAACCCTGCCACACTAACCCAAGGCAGGAAAGGAGATCACTCATCAAATGCTGTCATTGTCAAAACATCCTTAGCTTGGGGAAACAAGTTTAATATATTAATAGTTAAATCAGAGAATGGATATTTGGAAACAAGATCAAATTTTAAAACTCCTTCCTCTCACCACTCCTCTTTTCCTGTGCTCAACTTCACTTACAATTTCTCTACCTCCTCCTCCTAGCTGTGCAGGGGAACTGGGAAGTGGGGTTGTGTGGTCTGTTCATCACACGTTGTCTTTGCTGTTTCTTCCTCACACTCTTCCTCTAATCTGGCATGAGGCCTCCACAAATGGCAGGCAGATATCTGCCCCACCATGGACCCCTCTGGGCAGAAGAGGGACAGCCTGCCTCACAATGGTCTTCACTGCAGATGCAGGGGAATCTTTGCTCCAGCACCTGAGGAAACTCCTCCCTCCTCTTCACTGACCTGTGTCTGCAGAGTTATTGCTCTGACATATTCTTGCTCTCTCACTTTTGGGCACCAATTTTTTTCCCCTCTTAAATATATGATCACAGAGACATTATCACTGTCATTGATGGGCTTGGCCCTGCTCAGTGGGTCAGGTCCCACTTGGAGCCTGCTGGCACTCTTGCACATGAGGGAAGTTTCTAGCAGCTTCTCACAGAAGCCACCCCTGTAGCTGCTGGCTACTACAACCTTGCTGTGGAAACCTAATTCAGGCAGCTCCTACCATGTTTTCTTTTTCCCTTTGTGGAACACGAAAATAAATTTCTGAACCAAATTATTAAATCTTGCTCATATGTCTCACTGCATCCACTAAGGTCAAGTGATTTTCGGGCATATGTTCATGTTTATGGTTTTTAAAATTTAGGAGGCCCATGCAATTTCTGGATGGGCTTGTTGGGGAGATATAAAGCAAAATTTTGTGAACCACTGTGCTTCTTAGATCATATGCATTACTTTTGCACTGTTCCTATTATAGATAGAATCATAGAATCATAGAATTGGCTGGGTAGGAAGGGACCTCAGAGATCATCAAGTCCAACCCTTGATCGACTACCGCTGCAGTTACTAGACCATGGCACTGAGTGCCACATCCAGTCTCTTTTTAAATATCTCCAGGGATGGATAATCCACCACCTCCCTGGGCAGCCCATTCCAATGTCTGATCACCCTCTCCGTAAAGAAATTCTTTCTAGTATCTAACCTAAACCTCCCCTGGCAGAACCATGCCCTCTTGTCTTGTTGAAAGTTGCCTGGGAGAAGAGCCCAACCCCCCCCTGGCTCCAGCCTCCTTTCAGGGAGTTGTAGAGAGCGATGAGGTCTCCCCTGAGCCTCCTCTTCTCCAGGCTGAACACCCCCAGCTCCCTCAGCCTCTCCTCACAGGACTTGTGCTGGATCCCTTCACCAGCCTGGTTGCCCTCCTTTGGACCTGCTCCAGGACCTCAATCTCCTTCCTGAACTGAGGGGCCCAGAACTGGACACAGGACTCGAGCTGTGGCCTCACCAGGGCTGAGTACAGGGGCAGAATCCCTTCCTTGGACCTTATGCTTAGAAACTCCACACTCATTGTGAATCATACGCAAAAGTTTGGATTTGTTTGGAAAAAAAGATTAGACAAAAAGTGCCCATAACAGATTTATATAAAAATTATTAAATTATAAAATTTATGGAAAATTTAGGAACTTTGTTTTTCAGTTCCCAAAGGGTCCTATCAGGTTCCCTGTACAAAGATAAATAGGTGTGGTAAATTTCCTAGGAGATGACTCTGCAGTGTGGTAAGTACAAGCTCTCTGTGGTCTTTGATAGTAGACTAGGACACAAAAAGATACTTAAAGAAGAAATTTTATTTCCATTGCTTGAATCATGGGGAAAATTTCCATCTGAGTATGCAGTAACAATAATAACTATTTCTAATGAAATCATCAAATGTCTCAGAGTTTTTTCTTCAATAATTAAAAAATGTCATCTTAAAAAAAGCAATTTAGCAAAGGATTAAACTTTAATAGCCACATTACAGGCTAATCACCTTGGTCTTTATGTTGTTTTTTGAAAAACTGAGTTACTTCATTTAAAACTAATCTTTCAAATATATTCAATACTTTTTGTTTTGTTGCAGTGGAGAGGCTGTGATCTATTGAGGAAATGATCAGCCAACTGAAAAACTCAATAGCTCAGCTTGGTATGATATGCTATAATGTGCATTAGAAGGATCATTATAGTTCATCATGTCAATGGAATTTACACTGATTTGACAGTCTATGACACTTCAGAATAAGCTGGTGAAATAAAGTAATATTATATGTATTTTTTTTAATGGGAAAAAGACAGCACATCAAATTTTATAAGACGGTTAAAAGAGCTGTCTAGTCACCAATAAAATCTCAGAATGCCCCAGTTCTACATATAGCAAAAAAAAATCACCCCCCCCCCAGAAAAACCCCCAAAACCCTAATGAAACAAGGTAAGGAACTCAAGGAGTTCTTTAACATAATTACTGTACTTTCATAACAGGTTTCAAATTTTGAGAAGAAGAATTTCTTTTACTTTGAATGAAACAAATGTCCACTAAAACCTTATATTCACCTATGAGAATTCATCATCATCAATGCTTTCAAGAGAAAGTGTAATTAA
Source organism: Phaethornis superciliosus (assembly GCA_023637945.1). Taxonomy (NCBI): domain Eukaryota; kingdom Metazoa; phylum Chordata; class Aves; order Apodiformes; family Trochilidae; genus Phaethornis; species Phaethornis superciliosus. The sequence goes on along the minus strand of JAJQWJ010000004.1, from coordinate 11,025,464 downwards.
AAATTATATTCACGGAGCCATCCAGGATAAAAAGGACCTATGCAGACCCTTCCTCTGCAGCCTCCTGCTCAATGAAGGGCGAACACTGCATTTGAACTAGGCTGCTCAAATCTTCTTCCAGACAGGTCTTGAAAGCATCCAAAGATGGAAAGTCTCTAGGCAACCTGTTCCATTGCTTAATTTTCCCAAATTTTGTACCTCCTCACCTTCTGTTCAATAGGAGCCTCTCTCACTGCAGACTCTGACCAATGCCTATTGTGGTCCCACAGTGCACCTCACTAAGGAGCCTGCCTTTGCTCTCATAGCAATATCCTGCAGGTATGGGTAGGTTGCTAATAAGTTGTTCCCTCAATATGTCCCCACACCCAAGGCCTCTCTGCTCCAAGATGATTCAGCACCAGATCCTCATTATTATCTCAAGGGACTTGTGATCCAGCCCCCAATCATTTTGATGACTGCCACTGCTCTTGCTCTGGTTTAGAAGCAGTTTTGTTAGACAGAGTGCAGTATTCTAGATATAAGTTTCTTTGAGTAATAGAGAATAATCCTCTCCAGTGGCTCTCCACCTTGGGTGCTGCTGGTTTTAACCACTGCCTGGGTTAAAGGTGGCCCCTGCTCAAGTCACTACCTTTTGGGGCCCAAGGTCTTCTCAGAGCTGCTCCTAACCCTGTCAGTATTTCTGCTGGGATGGGTGTTCTGCCATGTGCAGTGCTGCTCTTTGCTCCTATTCCAACTGCACAGGGCTCCTCTCTTTCCTTTCTCTCAGCAGATCCTGTCCCTCTAAATGGACACCTTTTCTTGCACAGTTTGGTAACTTGGTGAATGTACACTCAGCCTCTTCTTCCAGATCATTGATAGGGATTAAACATGAAGATTCCCATGACAGATGCCAAACACCTCTATTTGAAACAAGCCTTCAAGCAGAATTTGAACAATTAACTGCTATTCTTGAGACTGATCCAGTTTTTTCAGTCATCCAGTAGTGACTGTAAGGATGCTATGGGAGATCCTATATAAAAAGTCTTGCCAGTCAACAGAGGTGATATCCACTGATCTCCCCACATCCGTGGATCTTGTAATTTCTTCATGGAATTAAATCAATTTGGTGAGACTACCATTCAAACACTTTCTTCTTCATATGCTCAGAAATTACTTCAAAAACAGCTTGTATAGTGATTTTCTCAGGAAGTGAAGTAATGGAGACCACTGCAGAGTTTAACAGTTTTTCATCTTGACATTCTTCAAGATTATGCAATATTTTTCTTTCTTTGGTGATTGAAGACCTCCTTCAGCCTCTATAACCTCTCAAAATGATTTCTAAACAAGCTTTTTCAGCACACTGAATGTATCTCATTTGGTCTCATGGACTTGTGTTGAGATTTTTCAAGACATCCAAGACTTCTTACTTTTTGTAGTCTCTTTCCCCCTTAAAAACCTAGACTCAAAGATCTGTGATTCTCATGAAGTCTCAAATAAGCAAAACAATGATTATGTCATCACTATCTACAATCACTGACGCTACACCACCTACCTATTTAGCAATACACAGTAATTTGTATTGGTTATTTTATTACTGCTAAGTAATTAATGCTGGCAGCCCTGGACGTCACTGTGTTCTGCTCCCTGATTTTTAAGCTTCTTTTTTCCTTCAGTCTTTACTTCCTGATATGGGACTCAGCATGAGAAATTGCAGGCTTCTAGTAAGGAAACAGGTCTCTCAGTGGAAGTGGTGGATTCCCCCACCTGAACAGGTTTCAGTCGCAGCTCAATGGGATGCTGAAACATATTATATAAACAATATTAGAAGGCTTGGACCAGACTATCGTTGAGGTCCCTTCCAACCTGACATTCTATGATTCTAATACTGTATTTGCCTGTGAACAAAATCTGTTAACTCCTAGATGACTCTCTGAATGAAATTAAATAGAGGAAAGGTGGGGTTATCTCCTTGGTAACTGTTATTGTCACAGACTTCTGACACTGGTTTATATCTAGGTGGGTATGTCTCTATGGTGATATAAATAGGAACATATTCTCTTGACCAGATATCAAATTTATGCATTTTATCACCTCTCTTCCTTTATAAATCTGCTGCAAAACCAATTTGCACTTAAATCCAACCACTGCCAACACAAGTCCCTAATGCACTGGATGAAGCTTTTGCAAATTTAGTGTTCAATCCAGAAGTATGACAGTACTTCACATTCTTAACTGTATACATTTATAACAGGATAAATTAGACAAAACAAGGCCCTTGTACTGCCAGAGATAATGTAATTTTAGCAGTTGCTGTAACTGACTCAGAACTCCTGTATCACTGATTCACATCATAGTCTACAGTCATCAAGCCCACATATTCTCTGGTGGAATATAGCCCTGTAATGCAGCATTGCTGCTGCTGGTAACAGGCCATAAAGATTGCAGAGAACTTGGAAGATTTCAGGAAGGAGACTCTTTGAGCTCGACCTGTCTGAACTTTTCTCATCCTGCCTCCAGTTTATTTTCATTTGGTTTAGCTGTGACAGCAATTTTTGTAGGAGACCAGGTGTCTTTGGCTGCTTTGTTTCACTTTTGTGTATCTTTGTGTGGTAAAACCATATTTTTTGCACAGATAGCAGAAACAGACAGTGAATCTGTGAAGAATGAGATATTTGTGACCCTAAGTTTAACCACACAATGTACATAAAGACCTGATGTGACAGCAGAGGTAGAGATGCAGGACGGATCATAGAGAAGCATAGGTATGAAGTCACAATATATGGCACAGGCTTGGCACTGATGGTCTCACACCTATGAACAATCCACTCATGGTCTGTTAAAGAAATACAGACCGAGAGATGGGCAAAACTGGTTTTAAGGGTAACAAAGAAAAAAAAAAAAAGATATGTCTATGGCTAATATAGGTAAAAGCAGCCTTATATATTAAATTCACATGTAACCTGGAGCTGTGACAGCAAAGAAGGAGGTATGTGTTTGCAAGCATAAAAAAATAACTTTTCATTGATTTACAGTGAGGAAGAAGAAGCCATAAAGATCTACATCATATTTTTCCCAGCAAAGGATGGTGAAAGACACTCACAACTCCAGATCAGCATGAAACAATCAACCTTAAGACCCAGAGAAGCAGCGTGTGGGTTAGCATAACATGAACAAAAAGGCTAGACACAAAGAGTGTGCGTAATAAGTTTCACTGCATCTCTATTCCTTATTTTTTTGTAACTATTACATGTAGGCTAACAGTGGTTCTTGAATTAGACTGTTAAGATTTCAATTATACCATCACTAAATTCTTGTTTACATGCATAAATATACTCAGATTTTACATGGCATGCTTCCACTTTTATCCTTGAGCACAGTGAAACACAGAAAGTCTACAAGACACGTTACTTTTCAGTCTAGGAGTTTATTTTTAAAACCATGTTTGCCATTACTTAGCAAAAAGGATCGTAACTCAAATAATAAAAACATTTTCACTTACAGCAGCTGGAAAAAATTGATTGAAAAATATTATCTAGGATAGATCATTCTAAATGGCATAATATATTATTCTGGAGTGGTTCAAAGATCAACTGCTATGCAATGGCATGGCATTACATATTTGGCTTAGTCTTTATGACAGTTACTCAAAATAAATAGCTTCATGTGAAAACCTGAGACACAGCTGGAACTGAACCAGGCTGAAGGACATCTTGCCAGTGTCTCAAGTTAAATAGTATTCCCAGCTTATTACCAAAATTGCTTTAATCATTTTAATCAACATATTTTCTGCTATTTATCAAGCAAATTATTATGCATTGGTGTGACATGCATAATTTCAAGTAATTTACTGAGAGCTTGTTTTGCTTCTTTTCTTAATATGGAGCCCATACTTTTGAATAAAACAGGAAAAAAAGGCCTCTATCTAAATACATTGGAAACTTTCTCAGGCTGTCAAAGCAAGACTTGATTCTCTTAGCATCTTCATGGCTTATGCAGTATTACAACTTGCACATCCACATTTATGTGGTTTTTCCTTACTAAAATGAATTTGGTGTCATGGATATTATTTTGTGAGCAGAAAATAGCAAACTAAAAGCTATGGAGAAAAGAACAAATGTTATGGGTCTCCCTTCTTCAGCAACGTAGGAAGGGCAATGATGATAAACAATTACATTTTAGATCTCTCTTCCAGCCTTTTGTTGTATTTCACATTCCCTAAACTGGTCTACCAGTTCTTGTTTCTTATTAGCTCTGAATGCTTCTTCTGAGATGCAGCAGATGCTTCTTCACCTCATACAATATCTGATAATTGTACTACAGCCTCAGGTGGATTGCAACTTGAATAGCAGCTTCCAGCTGATACCTCTTTAACTTCTCTGAAACAGTCTGGATATGTGTGTGTCTGAGGTGGACATATCTTCTTTAATGCTCTGAGTTTTAACATTTTGCTGATGCTAAGATAAAGAGGACACAGTGGACTGCAAAATGCCCCCTTATCTTTGTCTGAGGACTCCAGAACTAATTCTGTATAATCTCTAACATGCTAAAAAAAAAAAAGAAAATTTTGCTAAAAGAAATTAAGAAGACATAATGCAAAATTTAGATTACATTCAAAAAGACTTCTAGAAGTGCTAAATGACAATGAGTATTGAGAGTATTCCTTAAGCAAACTTACTCAAAAATCACAGTAGCTTGTGAGTCAGATATCCTGCTTCACAGGCTGTCATATTTTTCAATTTTCTGTTAAAATGAAGCTTCTTACAGACATATTTGCTTATGGGTCAAGAAAGGTAGGATCTAATCTCTACTGACATTAATTTTGACAACAAATAAATATTTTTAATAAAACCAATAATTCGCTGTATGCATCAGATATTTGAGTACACAGAAAGATTTATTTCAAAATCAGACTGAAGGATAAGCAATCTAGCACGAAATATTCACCACATATATTCTCCTCTATCATTTCAAAAACCCAAGTTTTCTCTTCTTAGATATCTTCATTCTGTTTTTATGGCTATTTTACAATATTTATAAACTTAAGTGAGTTATGAAATTTTATTTGCAAACTAATGCAGTTTAAAACCTGGTCTATGATGTCTTTCTGCAGTCTATCATGTCTCACTGCACAACACTGAACCATTGTTTATATATTTCAGAAAGCATAGAGAGGTAAGAGTGTGCCAGCAAACAATGACAGAGTTTTTCTTAAATATAAGCTGTGACTATGATGTAGCCTGAGCATGTTTGTTTACTTATGAAATACCAAAAAAAACAGACAAGGATTAGAAATTAAGAGTTTTTGTTAACACACTGAAAATCAGAGGGTTTTGTTACGTTCAATAATTAGAATTTTTTTTTCCTTTCTCTCAAACATCCCTACAATGAAGCTGAAGAGCTAAAAAGAATGGTCTAAGCTGCAGATTAAGAAAATAAAATTAACAGAAACACCTGATACACACTTTCATAAAAACATAGAATGGTTTGGGTTGGAGGGACCTTACAGATCACCTAGTTCCAACCTGACTGCCTGGACAGGGACATTTCCCATTAGACCAGGATGTTCCAAGCACCATCCATCCTTACTTTGAACACTTGCAGGGCGGGAGCATCCATAGCTTCTCTAGACATTCACTGCCAGTGTCTTTCCACCCTGACAGTGAAGAATTTCTTCCTAATGTCTAACCCAAATCTACCCTCTTTCAGTTCCTCTTTCTGTAGTACCAATCTAGTCCTGTCACTTACTATGCAAGGCCTTCTAAGGTACTCAACAACCTGTCCTAACAAGGTCCTAACAACCTGTGTTCTGGAAGGAAGATTTTTTTTTATTTTTATGCCTAAGTATCTTTAACAAAATAGGGAAAGTGTGGACATTATGTAACAATGTAACCTCTTTTACATGCCCAACTGTGATTCCATAAAAATGCAACTTTTGCTCATCCTGTTAAAAAAGTATTATTTTTTTTTATTTGTGAGTATGAACAATACAAGCTACAAAATAACAGAAGTGATACACTGAAAATATAATGCATATTGCTGTATTGAAAAATGTCTAGTTTGAGTAGGTCTGAAGAATTTCAAATGGAAGGCTTAAGTATGGTATTACAGTGCTTCAAGTTCTAAATTTGACTTTCCTGTGTAGAAAACAGTAACTAATACCCTCTGCAGGGAAGCTTCCATAACGTTTATATATTTGCAGTTGGTGAAGGCAATGCTGAACTATTTGCACTTTGCTGATTTCTCTGCCCAGATTTCAAAATAAATCACAACTATATTTTAATAACTGATGGAGAAGAGAAAAAGTATCTCAATATGTTGCCATATTAAATGTGTCAAAAGAAATCTAATGAATGCATAGTAAAGAAGGTATGTTTTATAGGCAAAGTTTTGTCTGTCAATTAACATGAGATGGAGGACAAAAGGGCTCTTTTCAGCTGAACAAAAAGGAGGAGACCATAGGTGGTAAAGAGAAAAATTGCCAGGAGTGAAAACAGAAAAGAAATGAGTTAGGGAATGTAGTTAGAATTTATAATTTCATTTTAGTGGAACTGATGGGATAAACTTGAAGCATTAAAAAGAAATTAATATAAAATCATAGTTGGTAAAACCACATTCTGATCTCAAACCATATTTGTATGATTACAGACATGGAAGATGTTTGAAGTCTAATTGAGGATATAATTCATATGCAAATTTTCAGTTCCCACTGTTTGTCATAATAGGAATTATTTGTCCAAATAGGAAAAAAATTATAATTTTAATATTATTCTCAATTTTTATTTGTGGATTATTTTAATATCAGATTTCTCCTCACTCCATCTTTCTCTTTTCTTGTCTGAAAGAAAAAAAAAAAAAAAAAAAAAAAAAAGAAGTCCATCTAATGTGTGAACACAAAAGCAAAATTAAAAATTTAGGAAAACCAATCAAAATAAACATAACTAAAATGCATACAAAGATTAAAATGTGAATTTACCTGTGGTGTTAAAAAACAATCAACAATCTATTAAATAATTTAGTTCAATTCATATAAGCATAGATAAATTAAAAACCTTTCCTGTTATTTTTCATAAACAGGAAATCACTTCAAATGTTTTGTGAACTTTCCAAGGGACTTTCAGTACTCTTGGTTTTACTGTTGTCTGTTTTTGTTTTATCATGCTGTCTGCTTCTAAAATTGCTTTAGACAAGATTGAAATTCTAAATTAAACTTTTTTTTTCTTTTTTCCTTTATTTTTTTTTTTATGTGACACATATATATATATATCACACTAAGTATTTTGAGGTTTTGGCAAGAAATTGTAACAACTTTTTTCCACTTAGCTCTATTAACAGTAGCAGCTTATACTATAATATAAGAAAAATAGCCTACTAAATTTTTACATTTCTTCTCAGAGTTTCAATCATGAGCTATGACGAAAAAAAAAATTGTTTAGCTGAAACTGAGTACGGTAGTGAAAGGATGAAATCAACGAAACACTAAAAGTTGTGATCTCTTTGCAATATTTTATGACTGCATCACACCAATTCCCAGACTCACCATTGTCTACATTTCTGTGTTAATGGAATTGGCTTGAACAGGTTTTTTTCTGCATTATCCTTTGAACTGGTGTATGGAATGTGTACAGCTTTATAATGATATCTAGCTGTTGTTATGGTTATAGCAGTGATGAAATCCATGTTATAATGCCATTAGCAATCTATATAAAACGCATGCTTTCAGAGTCCTCAGAACAATAATTCTATCAGCTGATTGGTTGTAACTTCAGGTTTTTCTAGCCAAAAATCACAGAAGAATGTTACACATTGTTGACAACCCAGAGAAACAGGTTTTTCATTTTACAGGTTTATTTATCGGCAAATGCCTAGAAGGCATTCCATGAGGCCTGGATCCCAAAGAGAACTTCAAGCTGGTTTTAAGCACACCTAATAATTCTTGGCAGAAAAAGATGTCTTTCAGTTTTCCTTGCTTCTGTTCAAAATTATGTTTACTGTGGTTTTTCTTTTTGTATCTTCCACAGCATATTATATTTAGAATTTTTCATCAAGTAGAGATATTCTGCTGATGTCTTGGTAACTTAATTTAGATTTACTACAGTCTTTCACATGGAAAAAAATATATTTGACATGGGCTTTTCTAATCTTTTTCTTTGTGGAATAAACTCATGGTGATAATATTGGGATGTCCCAGAACTGATAATTTCTGTGATGGCTGCAGTGGTGCAATGGAGCTGTCTATAGCTGTGATTAAAATCTCCGAGAATTTGAAGTCTGCTAATATGAAAGCATATAATTCTCCAACGGATTGGTGACCAAACTAGACTTTTAATTTACATCTCTTTGTATGATGTAGGTGGAGTGATAACCTGTCTAAATACACTTCATAGAGGCCCATAAACTTCACTACAGGCCTGTCAGCCTGACCTCAGTGCCTGGCAGGGTTATGGAGCAGCTCATCCTGGAGGCAATCACACAGCACCTACAGGATGGACAGGGGATCAGACCCAGCCAGCACGGGGTTAGGAAGGGCAGGTCCTGTCTGACCAACCTGATCTCCTTTTATGACGAGGGGACCCGCCTGGGGGATGAGGGGAAGGCTGTGGATGGAGTCTGTCTGGACTTCAGCAAAGCCTTTGACACCGTGTCCCACAGCATTCTCCTGGAAAAGCTGTCAGCCCAGGGCTCAGACAGGAGCACTCTGTGCTGGGTTAGGAACTGCTGGAGGCCCCCAGAGAGTGGTGCTGAACGGTGCTGATCCAATTGGCAGCTGTGGCGTCCCCCAGGGATCAGTGCTGGGCCCAGTCCTGTTTAATATCTTCAGAGATGATTTAGATGAGGGGATTGAGTCCATCATCAGCAAATTCACAGACGACGCTAAATTGGGGGGGAGTGTGGATCAGCTGGAAGGCAGGAGGACTCTGCAGAGGGACCTGGACAGACTGGAGAGTTGGGCTGATTCCAATGGGATGAGGTTCAACACGGCCAAGTGCCGGGTCCTGCACTTTGGCCACAACAACCCCATGGGGAGCTCCAGGCTGGGCACAGAGTGGCTGAGAGCAGCCAGGCAGAGAGGGACCTGGGAGTCTGGATTGACAGGAAGCTGAACAGGAGCCAGCAGTGTGCCCAGGTGGCCAAGAAGGCCAATGGCATCCTGGCCTGGATCAGGAACAGCGTGGCCAGCAGGTCCAGGGAAGGGATTCTGCCCCTGTACTCAGCCCTGGTGAGGCCACAGCTCGAGTCCTGTGTCCAGTTCTGGGCCCCTCAGTTCAGGAAGGAGATTGAGGTCCTGGAGCAGGTCCAAAAGAGGGCAACGAGGCTGGTGAAGGGACTCGAGCACAGACCCTACTGTGAAAGGTTGAGGGAGACCCTCAGAAAGGCTGAGGGATCTGGGGGTGTTCAGCCTGGAGAAGAGGAGGCTCAGGGGAGACCTCATCCCTCTCTACAACTCCCTGAAAGGAGGCTGGAGCCAGGGGGGGGTTGGTCTCTTTTCCAAGCAACTTTCAACAAGACAAGAGGGCATGGACTTAAGCTGTGCTGGGGGAGATTTAGGTTAGATATTAGAAAGAATTTCTTTACAGAGAGGGTGATCAGACATTGGAATGGGCTGCCCAGGGAAGTAGTGGATTCTCCGTCCCTGGAGATATTTAAAAAGAGACTGGATGTGGCACTCAGTGCCATGGTCTGGTAACTGCAGCGGCAGTGGTCAAGGATTGAACTTGATGATCTCTGAGGTCCTTTCCAACCCAGCCAATTCTATGATTCTATGATTCTATGATTCTATGATATATGCATCTAAAAATGCCCGATTTGTTTGAATTAAAGCTGCATGACTTCCACTTTTTCTTTAACAGGAAATACCTTAGTAGCCCTCTTGCAGCACTTAGAAATGTACAGAAAAAAATTCAGACATATTACATTTGAAGAGAAATACATATGGGCAGAGGGATTCTTGTTCCAGACTTCTTTTCCTTCACTGAACTTGATGCAGGTTTTCTCATTAATTTAAATATCTCTGAAAGCAGTCCTGTATGAATCTGTGACAGTACTAAACATTGAGTTTCACACACCAGCTACTTCCATGGCAACTAGAGCTTCTAGGTAGGAAATATAACCCATCCTCACACTGTTTTAGATCAGAGTATGTTTGTATCTGATGTGAGATTTTTAATTTTTTTTTTTCTTGTAGAGGGGCAAGTAATTTTTCATGGGGGAGATGCCAACATAAAGTTCAATTCCTTAAGAAAATTCTCTTGTAAATTTGTGTATTTTTTCCCTGTGCAAGTGTTTAAGTCATTGAAACACATGACATTTCTCTATCCTTTGTCACCACAAAAGCTTTATGTATCATTACTGTATATGTAATGAGCTGAGGTTTTCAGAATGTAGTCTTTAAATGAAGAAATCAAGAAAAAAAGTATATTGTCCATAATGGTGAATTCTTCCAAAGTAATTTCTTAGACTAGAATGCTAGGATTGTCCAGATTACAAATTGCAGCCTTCCCATTTTGATTTCTCTAAACCAGAATCAGACTATGCCATAAATTAGAGAAACTCAAACATCATTACTAGAGAAAAAACACAAAGCATAGATAACATACCCACTCTTTGATAGCAAATTCTGATGAATTGAAAGTTTGTTAGCTTGCAACCTCTCTGACCATAAGTGAGAAGGATCTTTCTGTGTCCACAATTATAATCTCTTGTTTGTCTCAGGCATCCAGATATTCCATAGCCTCAAGTAGTTTCCTAGTAAGATATTGGACCATGAAAAGTTTGGCTGCTCCTGTCTCACCGCAAATTATATTAATATAAATCAGGACATTTACTTGATTGCCTGAAACTATCACATCAAATGATTATGAAGAAATCTTCTAAAGGCTCTAGTTCATGTTGTGACACTTGGGAATTGTTAATTTGCTTTTAAGTGAACATCAGAATAGAACATATGAGCATTGGAGGAGCAATCTGAAGAAAGTGAACTAAATATAAGAAGACGTTAAGAAATACAGGGAATTAAGAAATTAAATAATGTTATTAAAACATTCATCTGGTGTCCCAGAACAAACAGTCCCTTATCAGTAACCATCTCCTTCAGAAGTCTGTGAGCCATTAACCATTGAATTTCATTTCCCAGAAGGGAGTTGCACAGTAAAAGACATTGATCATACAGAAATCCACTGGACGTAAAAAACTTCACAAGCTCATTGCACAGGTATACACAGGGCAAGGATCCAAGAATCACAATAAATCTGTCACATGTCTATATGAAACCCTCAGCTTATTTCTCAAAGAAATATATTAAGATCACCAAAGCTTTAAGAATGTCATTCAACTGTCAAACAAAAATATTCCGTTACTTTCAACACAAACTTTGTTCTAACTCAAAACTCTTCAGTGACAAGAGCATCACTGGAATCATTGAGTCCTTTAACTAAAATCACTAAAAAAGTTAGATCAAAGAATGTATTTGTTGGTGGCTCTATAAAGACCCAGTAGTTGCATTAGTGCTGCACAAAAGTACTTGTCAAATGCCACTGCATGAAAGACACCTCAGTTAAGCAAAAATGACAATGAGAAAATAGTGATATTATGTAGTATTCTTATTCAGTTCTCTGGCAGTACTGTTATTTTTATTCCAATATCCCAAGTATGAATACCACTTCAGTTGCGTCAAATGTAATGTCATTATCTCCTGTCAGTAAACATGACAAAACAGATCTACAAAGTGGAGAAGCTTATTCATTGTAATATAATCTAACATATTTTGTGTTGGTGGTAACTGTCCTTCAACATCTGAACAATGACACAATAAAATGAAATATCAGTGGAAGCTTCCTATTAAAATTATCTGCCTTGTAGGACTTTGTAAGGAAAGGAAAATCTGACAATCTTACTCACAAGAACACAATTTTTTTTTTGTGATGCTTTTGCAGAAAGGTCTTGGGTATTGAAACCAAATCATTAATAAATCTTAATTGACATGAAAGATATCCTAAATTAATCTAAAAAACACAGAAAAAAACCACTTTGGATTACGGATAGTTTCAGACTTTTCAAACATTTTATGTAATCTAAAGAGATTCAGTGACTTTTACATGGTGGTCACTCACATCCTCTGCCACAGGGTCCCCCATGGCTGCAGATGCACATCTGCCCCTCTCATCCCGCACAGGTGGCAGATTCACATTTGCCCACCTGTGACACTCTCCACATCTCCCACCAAGATCGTTCAGTGGCTACAAACCCACATCCACCCCCCATACTCCTTCAGGTTGCTCCACTGTGCTCCTCCATGGGATGCAGGGGACTGCTGACATCTCATCACAGACTGAGAATATGCTTAGGAACTTTCTCCCTCTCTTTCCTCACTGAAGTCAGTGTCTCTAACTCGACCATTGCTCTCACCTCCTCCTCTCCTCTGCTCTTCAGGTCTTTTTTGAGGTTTTGTTTTCTCTTTCTTGAACATGTTACTTGAAAGGAAGATCCAGCTTCCCATATCTGCTTGGCTTTGGCCAGAGGCAGGGCCAGAGCTGGAACTAGAAGAGCTTCCAGCAGCTTGTCACAGAACCTCTGCCAACCTTCCCCCACTTCCAAAACAACACTGCACTAACCCAAGACAAAAACACTGATTAGGTTTATCCAAAATCTAGGCATTCTCTGTGTGTTGATTGAGAGACTTCTCACCCAAGACTGGACATGGATTACATTGTACTGGAGAGTCTTGAGGCTGATCAGGACTTCCAATGCCAGTTGAAATAAATAGCTACATATGAAAGACCATTCAGTACATCTGTAGCCAGAAAAAGAAATCCCAAAGATGGCACCCAGAACAAGGAAGGCTTGAGATGGAGACTCAAAGCAATCTCACACATGGTAAGAACACTGAATGGAGAGAAACAAACCACACATATTTAGTGTGCAACAGCTGTCAGCACAGAGACCCAACCCTCTTTGTGAATTTATGTATGAATCAGTTTTCAAAGTCTGTTTTTCTAAGTGCTACTTTTTAAATCAAAGTAGCAAAATTACAATTTCTTGATAACTACAATGGAATGAATAATATATGAAATGACAAATTATATATGAAACAGGACAATAAAAATTAATTCAGTCTCACAAATATCTTGCAGCTAGTAATACAGTTAGGAAAAGCATTTAAAATTATAACATTTGTACCCAAGCAAAGTCACCCAAGGCAACCTTATGCTGATAACCTCTAGGTTTCTCTATATCTGATCTCTCCTTCCTATTATTTTGCTAGTTTAATATCTTTTCTTTGTTTCTATTAGTGGTTGTCTGGTCAGATTTTCTTTATATATATTGTTTATTTCACCTTTATTGATCACTAGTTTGTAGCACCGTGCTTCTATCCTCCCTTTCTCACAATTTGCTCAGCATGTTGTCTTGCTGGATAAGTATTTTTCAAGAATATCAGATACTTTGAAATTAATAAACAACACTGAAATTATGACTACTGACACTGATCGAGGGTCTGGCTTGCTTTAACTCAGTTCAGACTGTTTTAGATACTGTATGTGTTCCCTTTTCCTGTGCATCTATCTTCAGATCTGAGAGTCTTTAACTCTTGTATATGGGCCTAAAAGATACAGTGTTTGCATCACATCCACAATAATCTATTCAAGTGATCCACAAGAAACTATGTCAGTAGCTCAGATGCACCGTAATTAAAACCATAGCTATAAGGGGAACATAAGGACTCTGCGCTTCTTGATTTCTTTGAACTTTTGAGACTCCTAACCTTAGTTCTTTAAAACATGAACACAGACATTTCTTTTCCTGTTTCTTTTATTTCTTTTATCCTTTTTTTTCACTGTTTCAGTTTGAATATATGTGCATAGGCACATGTGGAAAGATCAGTAGTTCTAGTAGGCTTTCTACTATAGGCAAAGGTAGTTAACTGTTAATGCTGGTCATGATACCATGGTTGTTTTATCTTCTGAAATTTTACATTTCATCAACTAAGCAGACATGGCTAAAACCTTGTCATTAATAATGACTCAAGAAAAGAATGAAGAATTTAAAATACAAACTGAAAAAAAAAACATTCTTGTATATAGTAATCCTTCTGACTTCTATCTTACAAGATACTGTCATGCTCCAAATAGAAGGAATCACCTGTCTTTTGTTACTCATAAATTTCTCCTTCTAAAACAGAAAGATTTTATCTGTCGATTCATTCAGTGGTGAACAACAGTCAATTCATGGGATAATCATGGCAAGACTATTTAAAAAGTTATTTTCTTTTTCATTTTCTGTATTAATTTTTCTTCTGTAGATGCATCCATACACAGAAGAGTACACCACAGGCAACATCACATGAAGAACCTCACATGGATGAGGAGTGAAGAAATTCTCCACCTGGAGCACTCTCCATCGGAGATATCAGTCCTCAGGGATTTCACTTAGTACTGTCAGCCTATGAGAATTTGAATTTTCCAGGAGAAAAGTCTGACGTATAGTTCAACAATTACTATTTAACAAATTGTGAATAGCTTAAAAAGGAATTGAAGAAACATTTTCTCTCCTTTTACAGTCATAAATTATTTAACTATGGGTCTTCCCTTTGGGGACATCAAGTATCTTTTACTCACATGTACAAAATAAAAGAAAAACATCTGAAGGATAATATAGCAGATGCAAGAAGCTCTAGATTTTGCATCTTTAAGGTGGAGTTTGGTAATTTTTCTCACTCTAAATAAATGTCATTGATTTGTTAATATTAGAGGCTGGAAGGGACCTGTATAGATCACCTAGTCCCACACCTCTGCCAGGACAGGCCACACAGGGATGTATCCAGGTGGGCTTTGAAAGTCTCCAGAGAAGGAGAATCTCCAGTCTCTCTGGGCAGCCTGTGCTAGTGCTCCACCAGCCTCAGAATAAAGAGGTCTCTCCTCATGGTCAGGTGGAATTTCCTATGTTCTATCTTAAACTCATTATTCCTTGTCCTAATACTGGGCACCACTGAAAAGAGATTGGCTTCATCCTCTTGACATACACACCTCAGGTATTTATAAACATTAATAAGGTCCCTTCTTAAGCTTCTTTTCTCAACGGTAAGCAGCCCCAGTTCTCTCAGTCTTTCTTCATAGGAGAGATGTTCAAGTCCCTTAATCATCCTTGTAGATCTCAGTTAGACACATTCCAGTAGATCCCTGTCTCTTTTGAACTGAGGACCCCAAAGCTAGATGCAGTATTCCAGGTGTGGTCTCACCAGGGTAGAGTAGAGGGGGAGGAAAACCTCCCTAGATCTGCTGGACACATGTATTACTGGCAATAAAAAAAACACTGAAATATAAGTCAATCAGCCTGAACTAATGAGAGCTCATTAACCAGTGTGTATTAGTCTAGAACAAGATGTTTTTTCACTATGCAGAAATTTTCAACTACTTAATATCTCTTATATAGCGATATTATTACACATACACACAAAAAAACCCCAAAAAACAAAATAAAAAACCCCAACCAAACAAAAAAACCCAGAACACCCCCCTAAATATTTTTTTTAAATCCCAGCTGGGAGGGATGGGCTGCAGCTGCAACCCTGTCCAGAGGGACCTGCGACTGCCACCTCTGGCTCCTCCTGGAGCTGCCTCTGCTCTACAGGGATGGGGATGGATGGGGGCAGCTGAGACCCCTGCAGAGTCTGAGTTCCAACATGTTGAGCTGTTACTCCATGTGGGAACCTAGTGGGATGCTGGAGAGGGCCAGAATGGAGTTGGGAGTGTCCCTCTGGGAGGCTGTAGGACTGGGGCAGGCTGCAGGGCCGGTGGTGGGTCTGGGTCTAGTTGCAGGGTTTTGCTGTGCAAGATGCTGGTGGAGCCCAGTGACACACAGGTGTGGTATGATGTCAATGAACTCACGTACTCTATGCCATATGTCTCTGTGATCATATATTTAAGAAGGGGGAAAACTGGTTCTCCAAAGCAATTGCAGTGACAGAGAGTGCGAATATGTGAGAGCAACAACTATGCAGACACCATGGTCAGTAAATAAGGATGGAGAGGCGGTCCTCCAGGTGCTGGAACAGAGACTCTCCTGCAGCTCTGGTGAAGATCATGGTGAGGTATGCTGTCTCTCTTCAGTGCATGGAGCAGATATCCACCATACAGGAAGACTCCATTCCAGAGCAGGTAGTTGCTCAACGACATATGGTTGTTTTTCATATTATCCTACTCTGTTTTGATTGGTAAGATATTGAAATAATTGTCTGGAGTCCAGTCTGCTTTGCCTATGATGGTAATTGATGAGTGATCTCCCTCTCTTTATCACAGCCCACAAACCTTTCATTATATTTTCTTTCCCTTGTCCATCTGAGGAGGCAGAGTGAGAGAGTGGCTTGGTGGACACCTGGCATACATCCATAGTCAACCCACTACAACATCATATCTCTCAGGTTCTTACTTCAGCATCCAGTTTTTGCCATTCATTGTCACTGCATCCTTTCAACCACACTTTCAAGTTTACTGCTATTTACTCTCTTTGTTTCTCTCTCAGATACTGAAGTTTCTCAGCTTTTTTTTCTATTTCTGACATGGCAAGCATCACAGTAATGTGGGTCAAGCCAGTTAATTTTAGTATGAAAACCCTCTGTGTATACTTGTGGTTAAGCCAAACAAGAGCAGTTAACCATTTAAGACTGATAATCAACATTCTTTGAAGCACTTAGACAAACATAATGTAGAATCTTTAAGATTATCATCTTGAATGTCTCTGAAAATCATCAAGCTATCTTAAAAGAATGACAATATTCAAGGTTGTGAGTCTAGAGACATAAGCAAATGAACATTTCATTCTCTATCTCTATTTTACAGATTTTGTAGTTCTGTATCTGAATATTTTTAATAAAAGCTTTTTTTTTAGAATCTTGAACTACATACTAATGACAGTAAAACATAATGCTGCAATATCCAGCAAGAAGTCACCAAATTTTTGGCATGATAGGAGATAAGACAAAAGCCAAAAGAATTTGCCTCTTTCCACTAGACACAGAATAGTGTCTTTCTTCTCTCTTGGTGTACAGACCAGGCAATAGTATATACAGTCAATAGTATCTTAGAACAATATTTTTAAAAATTTTAGAAAATATATCTCTAATATATCTCTAATGTCACATGAACATTAGGAAGGGACAGTGAGCTCCTCCACATTTAAGCCCTCCATGTGGCCATGGTGTGATAGCCTAAGCATTCTTTGCAGTGTTTCTGCTTCCTGTTTCTCATCACAGTTTCTCTGGACTTCACCAATGTAAGTATTGTGCCCCAGCATCCATTCTCTACAAAGATAAGACCCCTGTTATGGATAATAAAATATACCAAGCACACTGTAGTTGGAAAGAAGACTCTCTAAACTGCCTTCCTGAGGAGAGTTGTCTTCTCTGTAAATTACTTGCACAATCTCAATAAAGGGTAGATTAAAATGACTGGGAAAAACCACAGCCCTTCTTTACTGATAGATAAATGTAATCTTTTTCTCATTTTAGGCAAAACACCAAATATCCATATGCGCAACACATCATATTAATATAACTATTACATAATAATAACATTACATGGTTTTGTTATGTACTTTATTTTATATATGTACATAACTGCTTTTCTCTGTATATTTACTATAAGGATGAAGAACTGCTACCTTCAAAGGACAGGACTTTCTGTAAAACTTCTTCTGTTAGTGTTGCTTTCTCATTAAAGAAAATTAAAGAAAATTTACAAAAGAAATATAATTATTAACTTTGAGGCCTGTTAGTAGAGTTGCTCCAGTATTTCTCTGGATCAACGAAAAAGATATCTATATATCTAGATAGATAGATAGATAGATGTCTATATATATATATGTCAATATAAAAGTAATTTTACTGTGTAGGTTGTATTCTCTTTTTTTTATTATTATTATTATTTCATGAACAAACCAACAGAAATCCTATCTGTAACAACATATTTTAAGCAAAAAACCCTCCAAAATTTCCAATTTGCAAATATGCACCCCAAGTGCACTCAGTAGGTCAAGAAATCTGTATACAAAACTAAACTAGACCAAAAGCTTGCATGTGCTCTGTGCGCATAAATAAGAACTCTTGCAGAATTTCTCATTCTACAGGTTATGTTGACCAATTATCTCTAACAGAAAAATAATTCAGAAAGACATTGAGAACCATCTCTTCAACAACAGAAAAGAAAAATGGAGATGGAAGAAGCTAAAAAAAAATGCATTAGATATTTTCCCTCTTCAGTTTCTTACTTCATTTACATTAAAAAGACAACTGGCTTGAAGAAACAGGCTGCTGAAATGAAGTAATTTTTTTGGATTATGTAAAAGAACAAATTTTTCTTCTGAGCACTAAATCCAGCAAGGGTAATGAAGAAACATTGTGGGGAATCTTTCACAAAATATTTATTCAGGCTTAAAATATTCCAGTGAAATAGTCAGCTGTGTTTCTCTAAATTCTGTGAATGAAGAGGTGGTCCTTGGATGAAACAATGCAGTTTCCCAATTTGATTAAACTGTGATTTAGTACATAAACTTTCCTGTAATCCTCTTTGGAGCAGAGCATTTCATGTATCCCATTTTCTCACGTGTTGTGGGTACCTTAGCAGGAAATCCTGTCTGCCACAGCACTGTTTCTCTACAAGAAAATGTTTGTTTAAGTCTAAGAGGATTTAAAATGAATCTGGGACCCTGAAAGGGAGTGTGCTCAAGTGTGTGACATTGTTAAGCTTTCCAGAATGTGTAATATGAATGAACATCAGATGTCTTCAGTGAACTGCATTATCAGAAATGTATTGCAAAGGAGTGTTCACAGTATTTACTATCTGCAAAAAAGAAGAGAGGCACAGCTTCACTACTTACAAATACTTGGGTTACACATGATATCGTCCATAACTGTAATGAGAAATATGAATGTGTAGTCTTAGGAGAAAAAACAAAAGGCTTTAAGAAAAAATTAAAACTTCATTGTACAGCAAATGCCATGAAAAATTTTTCTATATTTTCCAAGAATTTTGCTATGCTTAACTTCAGCTAACCTAGTGTTTTTCCTACCCCTTTATTTCCAGTCATCAAAGGAATTAAAATATTTTAGGAATACATCATCAACAAAGGCTTTTATGAAAGGCACGTGTTCACGGAAAATTATGAGAAATATGAGGTATATTCCACAAAAGAAATACCAAGATCTTAGAACAGGTTTGTGATTTGTGTTGGGGCTTTTTTGGTTAAAAAAAAAACCACCTTGAAATGAAAGTAAAGAATAGTATCCTAACTACTTTCATTTGAATCAGTCTACCATATGAACATTTTTTATGTGGTCCCCAGCTGACTGAAAATCAGCAATCATTATTTTTGTCATGACTTATCAGTTATAAAGTTTTCAAACTGGGTGGAGGTAAATTTGTCCTGAAGTAGGCAAAAGTAGTTTTAAGTTCAATATTTTCTTCTCTTTCTAATTTCCAAAGACACTGCACTACCATCACAAGAATAGAAAAAAATAGTAACATTTACACAGCTCTTTTTCGGTAGAGCTAACACAGTTGTTCTACAGACCTAAATAAGCCTTTTCAGATCATTCATCATGTACTGTAAAAATAGGAACACTGGCTTCAGCAAGGTCAGAAGCAAGTGTAAATATTTCAAAAGGAAAGCCAACTCTAAGTGAAATGATATTTACATTTTTCTGAAGCTATCTAGGACTCTGAGTAGATTTTCAAAGTGACTAAGGTAAAAGGAGAGCCTTTGAAAACTATATGACCAAATGTCTCCTAAGCCATTAGGAGACACTGGCTGTATTTGCTCCTCAGGCTTCTACGATTCCACAGAACTCAAGCTTTATACACTCGGACACTTTTCAAAATTGTATTTAAAAAAATATGAAATTAAAACATATTGCTGTCACAAATAATTTCTCATTATTAACTTTATACATTTCATGTAGTGACAGTGTGAAAGACTACTCAGTGTTTATTGATAAGTATATTTGTAAGTTTTTACTCAGTTGACTGTGCAGGCCGTCAGCCTAGCAACATTTCTATTGTTCTGCTAGTAAATAATAAAAAATTACTTGTTTGACATAATGAAATATCTTCCATGCTCCTCCTCAAATGATTAAGCATTTTCCAAAATGTTTCTCTCCAAAAATTTATTTCTTTGCATTGTGAAATAAAGGTGTATTCACAATATCAAAATACAGAAAGCATGATTCAACTATCTTAATTTTCTGGTACAAAAAAGTAAGTACTTGTCTTGAATAAAATAAATAAATTTTTAATTTATTTTTTTCTGACAAAATCTTTTTGTCTAGCAAACACTAGATGATACTCATGCTGTAGTAGTGGGCTGGATGATTCCCAGACTTGTGAAATGAGTTGAAAAAGTTACATCTTTGAAACAAGTGAGCAATTTGTCCAAAGCAAATATTAGGGAAAAAATGTGAAAACCATTAGAATTTGATAAGAAAATCTACCATATTCTGTAATCTTTTGATGTCAGTTTACTTCCACTTTTAACTTAACATAAAATCATTAATCATCATGCAGATTCAGGGAGATAACTGTTTCTTAACATATATTTTTTATTGAGAATATGATAACTAACCTAATAATATAGTTTTTTTCAGTTATGAAAATAATGTGTGAAGTACTAGCATTTTTTTCTTCTTGTTTAGACAATATATTAATGTAGTTAGCAGCCTTGATACCTTATATTACAGATAACTATACAAGAGAAAATTTGTTGTCAGACAGTAGCAAAAGGAATTTGCAGGCACTATTGTTTAAACAGGTTAAGGTTAGGCCCATAAGCCAATATTCTAAGTATAGAACTTATACTTAAAGCTTGAATGACTTGAAGAACTGTTGAACAGTGTTGAAAAGTATATTAAGATGATTAATATACTTGAGAATTTTAAAATATTAAGACATGCTTACAGCCAATTTGCTCAGTAAAAAAGTGAGGAAGAATAATTTGTTGCGAATTCTTATTTGAATTCTGTAATGTGCTGAACATTATGTCTGTGAGGTAAAGAGTAAGCAATTTATAGGACAGATGAGAGTAAAATTACAGGAAATGAAAAGATAGAAACCCATATTCTACCGACTCATTTATATGCTTCAGTATAAAAGTACCACTTCACATCCATAACCCTGGGTACATCTAACACCTGACATTATCCTATAGCACAAGTGCTGCTGAGTCACAATGAGAGAAAAAGTATTTCTGTCCAAATACTGATAAATAAAAACTTTAAAATGGTGTCATTTGTAATTTTTCATGAGTGTTTTTTCTCAATTAGGTTTTTAAAGGTGAATAACAGTATATAGCATTTCAATTTTGTCTTCTTCAGACTTTATAAAAGAGAGGGAAGTGTTAAAGGCTCTGCAGAAATTTAAAAATTAAAATGGATGTAAAACTATATAGTATAGAGAAAATATTTCATAACTCAGAAACTTGGTCCTGTTTGTTCTTGTTCATCTGGCTAAATATATGTATGTGATTAGGTAGTTTACATATATTTTTAAACTTTTTTCTTAACTCTCTTTTCTGTGGCCAGTTTCATAGAATTTTACAGAATGAACATTACTGGTTTGGGATTTTACGTCTACTGTAAAAGTTTTTTTTCTGTAGTAATACATTTTTTAATTTCATTTGTGTTTCATTTTCTATCTGCTAAAAGCTATTTATTAAAATTAATTGAATTATTTTGTCTGAATTCTATGAATGCTCTAGAGTTTTCACTCTGGTGATTTAAATTCTGAAACTATGAAGTGTGTGTAAAGATGACTTCGTATTCCAACCTTTAAAATTCATTAAAATACTAAATTTATAGCAAATGCTTATCATAGTCTTAATTTTATGTCTCTCTTTCACTTCTGACAGATCCTGTTAGTTTATTCTCATTTCCAGAGCAGTATAAAATTAAAAAATTAAACAGAAAACACCTGAATAATGAAAAGTAGCTTTAGGACGATGGACTTGTGAAATGGTGTTTTGGGAAATAATCTAGTTTTGTGGTTTTTTTTCCTTTGACTCTGGTAGGAGCACAGTATATACTGTATAACCAGCCAGTCCTCATGAACGTCACAGAGACATTCACTGATGAAGCAGACAACCAAAAGTCTTCTGTCTTGTTGGTCCTTTCAGGAGTACAGCACATACAATAGACCCACTTTTAATTTTTGTATGTTAGAGTTTTTTAGTTTTGACATAAGCTTAATAGACAGAAACAGCTGGAATTTTGATATGATGATATGTTATGACTCCAATTTATTTTTATGATCAGTGAATTAATATTCAGTGTGGATATCTATGCTTTATCACTGACATCAGAGCCCTCACCTGCTGAAATAGGTATGCCTTTCATGAATATTTGTACAAATTATGACAGTGTTCATAAACATTTTTTCTTTGAATTCCAGGACTTTAAGGACGATTTTAAAGGACTGCTTATTTCAAAGAAACAGCTTGAAAAATTGGCTCTTACTTTGGAGTGTGTCAAACTAGCCCAACACGAGTTTCAGTTAGTTCTAAACAACATCTAAGAAAGCTAAAAATGTCACAACGTGTAACAGAATTTAAAACATGCTTGAATATATAAATGGAGATTGCAAGAACTCTGTGTTCTTTAAATACATGATTGAAAATACAGTTATTAGTGTATAAAATGATCTTTGAGGACCTACATAAAAATATATATATTGAAAATTATGAAAGACTCAGAGAATCTAAGAATATTTCAAAGACCAAAAAAGTGACTGTCCATGAGAAATGATAGATATACCTTCTAAGAGGTCTAACGACAAACCAAACTAAACTAAACTAATCTCCATATTAGCAATATTAGCAGAAGATAACAGTTTATCTGTAAAATTGTTTAAAATTATTCCTTGGTAAATTGATGTGATGAAATTTTTTTGTCATAAGAATGCTAGACTGCAAGAACAACTAACTGATGTGCATGAAGGACTATACTTTATTGAATTTTATTTCTTTTTAATGTTCTTAAGAAGGATAAGCTCTGTGTCATGGAAAGAGATAGTTCTCATAGTGGAATACATGTCAAAATTTTATGTTCTATGTTAAGCAGACTGATCTACCTAATAACAATTTCTTCTGCAATGAAAATATATGAAACCAATTCTATAACACAGAAACCACAAATTTCAACCAGAAATGTTACATAATAGCATAATGATTTCTCATATCTCAGAAATATGCCAAAGCATTTTTACTTTTAAGCAGGAAGAGTTAAGTAACTCAAATCTTACAAGAGCTGGCAGAATAACTCTTTTGTTTAAACAGAGTTGAAATATTTTCTTTGTCATAGTTGTCATAACATCAACTATTTTAGCTTGCTCAAATTAATTCCAGTGAACATAAGGAGACTATGCAATTAGCCACACCATTTTTGCAAGACACTGAATGATCAGAAATGTTCCTTATTGCTCTGCAGACAGAGAACTCTCTGTTTAAAATTATTCTTATGTTCAAAAGAACAAATTCTACATACAGCTGGTTTTGCCTACCCCTCCATAATTTCTGAGAAAGCATGAACTTAGTAGCTATTAAATAACTGAAAGTGATTGTGATTAAGATTTTTTTCTCTCCTAGAAAACAAAACAAAACAAAAAATCCACTTGCACACTCTTATTTCTAGCTATTGCGTATCATTTTATGCATTTTGGTGACAAGTTGCAGTAAAAGCATGGGAAAAAATATGCAATAGTATATCCACAATTCCATTATCCTTAGGAGCCAGGAAAAGTAAACAGAGAGTAAAATGTTTTAATTCCTATCAAAACAGCAAAAATCATGTGTATGTGTAAAGACCCAAGTAATACCTCATGGAATAAAGAGGAATGTTAACATCCCTTGGCATATATACAACCCTTGCAGAACTTGCTTAAATGTCAGGAAAGGATCACCAGGGAACAATATCACCACAAGCTTTTAAAGTATATAATCTCAGTCTCACTCTACCGGTTTCTTTCCCTGCTTTGAGGAGAAAACCACAGCCATTTCAATATTAACATGGTAATTTTCTTGTTTAATTCAAACTCATTTACTTATACAACTTCAAATCCAGAACAGTTCCCTCTATTATCTCAGATCTATTTTTCCCTGCTTCTAAAATCTGAATCAGATAGAAAATACATTAACTTATCCACTGAGTAATACCGAAACTTTTGTGTTTCTAGTGTATTCCCTGGATTTTTATGCTTCATATTGCCCTGCTCTCCAGAAGTCTCCATGGATTTAGTTTCTGATCTCGCTCCTTCACTTCTACAATTCTATGGTGAGGAATGATGCAATATTAACTGTAGAAACTGCAACTACAACTGTATATTTTACAGTGGAAAAACTGAGACTCTCCAATTTCAGAACTAAGATCTTTAAAGCAAATACTGAAAATTAAGCACAAGCCTAATAATTTTGTTGAATCGAAACACAGATACAGTTTCACTCTGCAAAGTTCAGTATTTGTAAATGTCTTTAATGGAAAAAGGCATGAGGAGCAAACCAAGCAAAATTTTATTCTTTCAAAAAGGTTTAAAGAATGCTTACTATTTTATTTAGTAAAAAAATTAATAAATACTTCATTGTATCATGATATATTTCCTAAGTATAGGAAAACTTTGTATGTGAAGACTACAAAAATCAATGAGTGGTCCATCCGTTGAATCTGTCTTGTTCCAGTTTAGAGATCAGAATGTTGTGTGGGACAGTGTCAAATGCTTTGCACAGGTCCAGGTAGAGCTGAGGGTATAACAAAGGGAGCTTTTACCTTAACCATTGGGGAAGCAAAATGTAATTTACCTGGGGGAAGATTTGTGAAATTCCACATCCAGGAATTAATTTGAGAGGAATTTGCCTCCTCAAGTTGTTTAAGGTGATGTTACAATATTTGTCACAATATTAGTTGTGACATTACTTGTGACTCATCCACAGTATGAAGTGCTGCAGCAAGTTCTGTAATATTTTTCTGGTTTATCAAAGAGTTCTTTAATTCACCCCTTCCCCTACTTTATATATAAATACAGCAGCATGTCTCAGACACCATATCTTTGCTTGCCTTAGAGAAAAACATATTCTGCATAAGAAAAGTTGGTTCTGGCATGTTTAGGCTTTGCTGATACAACTCTGCCCTGCAGCTCAGCCCAAAGATTTAAAAATATTGTGTGTAATAAATACTTCTCTCTGAACCTATGTTATAGACCAATCCAGTTGATATGGAGCAAGATTATCCTGGGGTGATAAAAATAGGAAGAAAGACAGCACAAGGAAATATAAAGTAAAAGAGGACGTATCTTTTGGGAAATAAAAAACCAGGCTGAGAACAGTTGAAGATAATATCAGAAGCAAGTAAAAAATGCAGATAAAAATTATAAGTATTCACATAATACATTCATTTATAGCACAAACTGTTTAATTGTCCTCTTAGAAATAATGACCTATCAGAATGGGAAATATGGTCTACAAAGTGGGAGATATATAAAGGCAACATGACTTCTTGGGGGGGTGTCTATGGATTTTTGTGGTCGAATGAAAATAATTTTTCTAGTTTTAGTTTAAGCTTTCTTTCTTGACACACTTGATTAGCACAGTTAAGTTACCTAGTGTATAATGAGTCATCTATAGTGTCCTAGAGTCATTTGTGTTCTCTAAGCTTTGGCTAAAATCTGAGCTCAGTCAACCTCTGAGCACTCGATTCAGCTTGAGAGCAGCTGGAAAGACTTGGCCTTTGTGAGAGTCCACTGATCTCACTGATTGGATTTTGCCTCAAAAGACAATTTTAAAGTGAATAGCCCTGACTAGGGTGCAGGCAATTTATGATAATTTACCTGGCCTGGCCTGAGCAGAATAGGGAGTGATAAGGCCTGGAAAGAGATAAGAACTACTGGCTGGGTGGAGACTACACCCTTTTTCTGAGGGCCAGCCTTCACAGCTGGGAGGAGCAGGATGGAAGTCCCCTTCAGGCACGATAACCCTGGCTAGGGTGCGGGGCAGACACCTTGACTGTACTTATGCTAATGATTCTAGCCTGGCCAGAGCAGAGAAGGGGGTGATGCCTGGAAAGAGATAAGAACTGATGGATGGGTGGGAACTACACCCTTCTGCAGAAAGCTGGACAGAAACTCCCCTCCAGGAGAGCCTGTCTTCAATGGCTCTTATGCTAATGAACCTGTCTTGGCCTGAGCCAATGGGTGAGGACAAGAACCGATTGCTGGCATTGAAAGCTGCAAGGAGTTGGACAGAAGTCCCGTCCAGGCCATAGCCCTGACTAGGGTGGGGTGAAACACCTTGATTGTGATGGTGCTAGTGAACCTGGCTTCTGAGGCAGCTGACTGACAGCGCCCCTTTGGAACAAAAGAACTTAAAGGTATATAAAGTGATCCGTTCTGTGGCTGAGTGTTGAGCTCCTGACCTACCACCATCTCTTGTTGGGGCCCATCCAGGATCGGAATCCTATCTTGAAGAAAATTCGCCGGACAGCTGGACCCTTGGTGGTGACTCCGACTCTCTCACTCTTTCTTTTCTACTTTCTTTTTTCTCTCCCATTTCTCCCTCTCTCCCTCTCTCTCTTGCTCTTGTGTCTTCTCCTTTTTCTTCTCTCCTTCTTTTGCCTGGCAACATATCCCCCATGCTTTCCCAGGGTTCTATCATTTTTCTTGTGACAATTGTCAAATAAAAATTTATGCTTGCAGCCTTTGCAAGGACCTTTGCACCGACCTTTGCTGGTTGGACTTTGTCATGTAGATCAAAACAAAACAAAACAAAACAAAACAAAGTTTTACTCGACTGTAATAACAATCCATAGATTTTGCAATTTTGTACTGGAGTCATAGGAAAAAGAAGAGTGTATTTGGAAAATTGGTGTTTTTCAGAAAGTCCCTTTTATATAGAAATCATTTCTGGTGGCAAAGTGGGCTGCAATGTTCTCAGTTTTTGTTAAGTCCATCAACATAATTACAATTTCAGCAGACTAATTGCCAAATCCCTACTGTAACTGGTAATTCATGATACGGGTTTCATGTGTTTCATTGTGAAGATATAAACTACAAGTAGAACTACAAGAGTGCAACCTGTTATTTCAGGTATTGTCTTAGAAATGTCTTGCAGATATTTCATACCTTGCTGCACAACAAATAGCTATTACTAGAAGAATCAGTAAGCTAGGGCTAAGGATGCCTAATTTTTATTCAGACTCTGCTGTTGAACTTTTACATAAGCTTGGACAAATAATTCTATTCCTTCTCTTTCACATTTTCCCAATAACAAAATTGAGACTGTAGAATTAAAGGTTATAAAAGACTGAAGTGTTATTTTTTTGCTCAGTAAGGGCAGTAATTTAAAAGTGTTCAATTAACAATATTGGTGTTTTGTGATGTCACCTTGCTAAGAGATTTATAAAGTAATA
Source organism: Phaethornis superciliosus (assembly GCA_023637945.1). NCBI lineage: Eukaryota > Metazoa > Chordata > Aves > Apodiformes > Trochilidae > Phaethornis > Phaethornis superciliosus. Next base: position 10,998,061 of record JAJQWJ010000004.1, on the reverse strand, counting down.
GATTGAAACTTACCAGCTTCTAAAAATTGTGCTTGATATCTAACACAAAGACAAATTTGAACAATCATTTCCCTGATTTAATTTAAATATTTAAAATATATATAAAAGGAATGGTGTTAAGGTCTCTTATAGAATCACTGACAAAGATACTGGGAAAATGTAATTTTTAGTATAGGTTATGAAAGTGTGACTTAACAGGACTCAGAGGTTCATTCTATAACTTACTGTGTGGAAGGCACATGTAGGGGTTGGAAATTATACACAGAACAGGGGCACTTATTTGTACAAGGATATGGGAGGCTGAGCCAGGGACAGGCTGGAGTGATTTTCACAGGAATCAGAGAAAAGGGTGAGGAAAGTTCTCTCCTTGAATCATGAGGTTCATAGTTGACCCCTTTGATTTCTAAACTCCTTCTCAGAGAGGAACCTGGGTGCGTCTGAATCCACTCGTAGTCCCAGACTTGGTCAATGGTTTACACCTAAGGGTGTTAAGTGTAGGAATTTCAGTGCAGTGCTTAACACACATAATTATGATTTGGAATAGCAGTAAAATAACATTTTTCAATGCTATATTTAAAAAAGTACAGATTAAATTGTATGAATTTCTAATAGCTTAGTCAAGAATCAGTTATGATAGATACAGAGGTTAAAGTAAAATTCTATCAATTAACTAAATTGTGCACAAACTTACATGCATGTAGATACAGGTTAACCTGTTAATATGTTAAATTTTGGTACCTATTATCACAAAAGAATATTGCATTCTTCTCCGCCGATTTCTCAACTGTGTCAAATTATATACCAGTCCTATATAACTTGATTTTTCCCTGTACTTAAGAGAAGTGACCAGCAACTTACTCTTTCAATTGACTGAACCAGCTGCCTTCATGAGACACGTGATCCAGGCCCAGCTCAGAGCAATCCCAGAGAGGGCCAAAGAGCCTCCCTCTTCAGGCCAGCATTTGGTGATCCAAAGATAGCTGGAAAAGTCAGTACTTTTCCAAGATAACCACAATTCAGGTTAGGCTATATTTGGCAATTTTGAGAGTGGGACTGTGTTCTGAGCAGGACAGGTCTCAGGTATGGGTACAAACAGTGTCAGGAATGGTTTAGGAGTGCCTGACCACCCCAAATCACCAGGCTCTAGAGGTCACTGCTCCCGTAGGCAAGATCAGGAAGTGCCAGAGGGTAACAGCCTGCTGGATTTGTTGAAATGAGAAAAATGTTGGGCCCACTGCACTTGTAACTAAAGCAAGAACAATGTTGGCTGGTCTTGATGTTGCAAAGTGGCTCAGTGAACAGCGGGGTCTGCACCACCACGGAATATATACTGTTTGACTTAACCCATACATCAAGTCCAGGCAGGCTAAGGAGATAGTTCATAGCCTTACCTTTGTTTTAAAGCCTCATTGGTTTAAAATAGATGCCAAAGCTGCAGAAGTAGTTGGATTCTATTTCATCATGATTTTGACAGACAAACAAGGTATCTCCTTATATTATCTACCAGTAGAACTAACTTTTTCATCTCATTAATGTACAAGTTAATTTTAAAGCAAAATTTATTTACACAGTTCAAAGATGGAGAGGAATTGCAGTGATGGAATGAATTATGTTTTCCAGCTCCTTGGCAAAGCAGTCACAGCTTTGTAACCTTAACTCATCTCCTGAAGGGTGGCAAATGAGACTTCTTGTAACACACCAGAGAAGACACCAAAACCGAAACATCAATTACAGCTAGATCAGCGGGTGGTTACCATATTATTTCTTAGAATGGAGAAAGTAATTCATAGCAAATACTCTCTGGTCAATAGACTTAAGACCTCTGGAATTACTCAAGCAAACGTTTCCTTGACAACACCTGTATATTAAAAGTCTGTGAAGGTTTTTTGTTTGTTTGTTTGCTTTGGTTTGGTTTTTTTGATTGTTTTTTTGTTTGTTTGTTGAGTTGGTTGGGTTTTGTTGGGCTTTTTTGTCAAATTGATGTTAAGCAACTCACTGTTTTCATACTACTTTTCTTAATGAAAGTCCACCCCCCTCTACGGGGACAACACAGTATATGAGAAAAACATGACAAAAAATATCTGGATAAAACTGAAATAATTCTTAAAAGTTACAGGAGAAATTACTCAAATGAACATTTTTAATTCATCTGAGACAACAGAAATGGAGTGTGTATTTCCATTTTCCTCACAAAGGATTACAGTCTGTATTTTATCTGTTTATTTGGTGATAAAGTGCTTTACCCAATTTCCATCAAGTGAATTGAATTGCTGGAGTGCTATACAAAACAAGGACAATTTTCTTAGGTAGAAAGTTATAAAACATCCAAGCTTCAGGGCTCAGTGGGAAAGAAATTTTAGAAACCTACATGATTTTGAGAATCATGAGGCTGATATATGAGGGTTATGAATATAGAAGTAAGACATTTATATAATTTATTTAAAAATATTATAATTATGATCATACTTGTTGCATATAAAAATATTTGATGTTCTTCAATAAATAAATAGTATGGCTTATTAATTACTTTAGGAGTTTTGTTTTTTTTTTCATCTAGTCCTAAGCTTTGAATACTAGTGATCTAAACTGAAATCTCACCTAATTCCATGTGCCTCCTCTAAGTTAGATAAATAATGGCTATATTCCAGTTAGGAAATGTTGCCATTTTTTTCTTCGCTGTATTTTTTTTAATATCAGGAACAATTTTTTCATTTATAAACAGAAGCAGTGGATCTGAAAATTTGGTGGGGAAATTAAGAAGGGGCAAATTTGTCTTATTTTTAATGTAAAAGTGGTTACATTACAATCCTTAAATGTATAAAATATCAAAGTCTCTTTAACACTTTTCTAACTAAATTGTAAGGAATTCATTAAATATACAATAAATAGCAAAAAAAAGAAGAAACATTTGTGTTCAATAAATATCATTGCAATACTCCTTTTGTTTAAGCATTTTAACTCTTATATGTGCAAACACATTACACGAAATAAGCAGCTTAAACTATGTTGATTTACTTACGATGTGAGTGACCTGCCCTAACCTTCCTTTCCGCTTTCCCTCTCTAATTAAGCTAAGCAGGACATTACCCTGCTGTAATTCTTCCATTATTCCAGGGCTGACAATGATGAACTACACATCAAAATGCTCTCATCTGCTTTCATCATCCTTACTCTCCTCTGATCAAATTAACTTAAATTTTAGTAATGAGATAACCTTATTTCACAGAACAATTTAAAAATAAATATCAGAGAAGGATACATGTGTAAATGAGAGATAGCAGACTTTATTCTAGCAGCTGGGTGGGGCTAATACTCCTTTACATTAATTTAGCTATCGCAGTGTCAATTCAGCAAGAAAGAAAAGCTACAGAGAAAAAAAAAAAAAAAAAAAAAAGCCCTAATATCCAGACAAGGCAGCAGCTGCAGAAGATAATGGATGGACTTACTTTTTACATTTTTAATCACATGGACTGGATGAATTATTTAGAAACCTTGAATATATAATGCTTTCAAAGAAGGGAAATGGACCAGGTTTTTAAAGATATTGACTTCCAAAGTGCTATATGGAGAGGCAAAGTATTAAATTTTTAAATATTCTGATCTTAATCTTTACATTACAGACTATCAGATTATTGATTAGAACAGTGTGCTTTCTTTTTTCTGTGGAAGGCCATTTGAAGATATCACTAGCTGCCACTCTAGGAAGTATGTTATTATATTCTTTCACTTCTCGCATAATCACAGACTCCCAGAGTTTGCCTTATCGAGGTTGTTGTTTCATTGGATTTTTTTTAAAGCATGATGTGTGGTTCTAATTTTCATGAAGAATAGCCTGTTTGTTCAATTGTTAAAGGAATATGGAGATATCTGTCTAACTGCAGCTTTGGATTTTGCAAAGTCAGAGGTGTTGTTCCGGCTTTTCCTAGCACAGTGTAGAATCTGCAAAACCTGGATCTCATACAGAAAGCTCCATAAGTGAGGGCATGTGCTTCTGGAGAGTGTAGAAATACATCTATGCATGCTACGGACCTTTGAAGGAAGGATGCACAAGAGCATCTCAATACCTTGTTCCCTTATATTATTCTAGTCTGATGCTTGCCTCATCATTCCTGCAATCCTTTTCAGCTGTGCCAGCGCCTGACTTGGAGCCTGTACACATTCTCTACCAATTACTGTACAGAGAGTATTGCAATGTAGAATGTGTTGTCCCTGTTTCTGTTCCATTTTCTGCAGCAGTGCTGAGTAGAGAATATACCTTAAAAGAGAGGTTTTCATACTTGTCTGCCTGGGTTGGTTATGCAACTCTGGAACTTGTCCACACAAGTCTACAGAAGCCAATGAGACACATCTCAGACTCCTGAGGGAACTGACAGATGTAGTTGCTAAGTCACCTCTCCATCATAATTGAAAAGTCATGTCAGTCAGTCATAGTTCATAAGGGAAATATCACACCCTTATTTTTAAAAAGAAGAAGTAAAAAGAAGAACCCTCGGAACCACCAGCTGTTGAACTTCATCTCTGTGCTTAGGACAGTAGAACAGATCCACCTGAAAGTGTCAAGGTATATGGAAAAGAGGGAGGCTTCACCAAAGACAAATCATACCTGACTAATCTGGTGCTTTCTGTGATGTACTGCATTGGTGGATAAGGAAAGACTAAGTGATGTCATCTACCTTTTTCCTTCTCTAAGGTCTATGATATGGTCCTACACACCTACCTCATCACTAAATTGGAGAGATGGGTTGGATAAATTAACTATTTGATGCATAAGTAGTTGATTAGATGCCCACGCCCAAAGAGTTGCAGTCTAAATGTAATCCAGTGACAAGTGTTGTTCTTCAGGGTTCCATACTGGGACTGATACAATTCAATACCTTTAATAATGACAATAAGTCCCACCTAGTCTGTCCCACTAAGTCCATCAAGCTGAATGGTACAGTTGGAAGGGATGCTGTCCAGAAGAATCTTGATGGGCTTGAAGAGTGGGCTTATACAAACCTCAGGAGGTTCCACAAGGTTAAGTGCAAGGTCCTGCACATGGGTCAGGACAGTTCCCAGTACTGTGTCCACTGCTGAGGTCCTCTGCACGGCAAAGCCATGGACCCGTTCAAGTGGATCCAGAGATGGGCCACAAAGATGTTCAGAGGGTTGCAGCAGCTCACCTATGAAGACAGGCTGAGAAAGTTGTGTCTGTTTAGCCTGGAGAAGGCTCTGGGGATGCCTTAGTGAAGCCTTTCAGTAATTAAGTTGGACTTATAGGAAAAATGCAATGAGACTTTTTACAAGGGTCTTTAGTGATAGGACAAGTCTCTGTAAATTGAAAGTGGGTAGATTTAGATTAGACATAAGGATAAATTCTAGCATGTTTCCCAAAGAATTTGTGGATTTACCATCACTAGAGGTGTCTGAGGTCAGGCTGTATAAATCTTTAGCAGCCTGAACAAGTGGATGATGTCCCTGACTGTTGCAGAAAGGTTGAATGAAATAATTTTTTAAATGTTCCTTTCCACCCAAGCCATTATATGTTTCTGTGATTTATCACTTGATGCTAGTGCTGGCCCTTTTCTTTATTTTTCTAGTCTACTAAATGCAGACATCCATTCTCTACAGACAATATACAACCCAAATAAATGTGGATAAAAAGCAGGGTCTAATTTTTCAAAGCTATATGAGAGATAATTTGGAGTTTGTAGATGCATTACTTTAAACTAGTAAACTTCAAAGAGCAGAAACTTAACAAAATACTGTCTTTACTGTAAGGTAAAAATGTAAAAAAAAAAACAAAAAAACCCCAAAACCCATAAAAACATTTTTCTGTACTGTAAACAGAAAGATAATTGTTTCAATATTCAATATGTTTATTATTACCAAACAAATGAAATTAAAATGGCTCGGGAATAATTTTCTGTATATTTTCTACTTTCAAGGACACTTTATTTTTTCTGATATTGGTTTTATCTCTGTTTCTTACAGCAACTTCCTTATTATTTTTGAAGTTATTGCCAACTTAGAACATATGACATAGAACTCCTACGTGTTTCATTTATATAGAATTAAAAATTCCATGTAAGAAAGGATTTCTCAGTGTGAAAACTAAAATTAGTAATAAACCTGATAAAATATAAAAAAATAGCAATATACAAAAATAGCAAAGAATGCTAAAGATAAAAAGGTAAAGATTCATTATTATATGTCTGCCTTTATGCTCAATCTTGCTTTTGCAAGCAAAATATTCAGGAAAAAAAGAAGAAATTAAAGCCTCTTAAAAAAAAAAATAAAAGCAAATATCCAAAAGATTAGTGACTGTAATAGTAATTTTTTTATTGTTTACATTGTGTCATGATTTCCTATCTTCACATCTTTTGTTATCTGTATCTGTATTTCAGTTATAATTATCAATGTAACATATAAACTCTAAATAGTTTATACTAACCTTGATCCTCAAATATAAGAGAGAAGGAATCAATATGCTTATTTCATTTTTGGAAAAATTATGTACACAGTCATGAGAGGACAGAAAAATTATTAATTGTAACTGACTACTTACAAATCACTGAAAGGTGCCAGTAATGATTCGTTGTGTAGAGGGAAGAGAAATATCAAGGCAGGATTTCAAATCTAAAGATTTCTATTAGTTATGGATTAGATATTAAATTCCTAATTTCCGTTCATTTTAATTAATTTATTCAACTTCATATGCTGTTTGGAAACATACAGAGAACTCTTTTGCAATAGAAGCAAAGATTAAAACTTTAAAAAGACCATTCCAAATAAGCATTTGAACTCTACCTATAAACACAGTCTATCTGAATTCACGTGTACATTTTAAGGAATGTCCACAGGTAACAGAAATTAAGATCTGTGTTGTTTTCCTTCACCTTAGTCTTCAGCAACATTTATGTGCAGTCTACCACAGTGGTGCTAAAAATACACTGGACTTTTAAGTCTAACTTCAGAGATAAAGAACTAATCAGAAAATTTCTTGTGTATCTTGTTTGATTTATTTCATCTAAAAATTTTGTTCTATATAAGCAGGAGGATGTGTGTCACAGGAAAGGCCTTTCTCCATTTTCCAGAAAAACAGCAGAAATATCTCTACATTTTTGTAGTTTTCTGATATTTGAATCTACGTCTTGTAAGGACAACTTAAGGAAGTTTAGGATACTTGTTTTTTAAAGCTCTGGAATAGTTTCTACTGAAGCATCCATACTGTGCATATTTTTGGAATGACATCCACATGCCAATTTCTAAAGTTCTTAATTTTCATAAAAAGATATATTCTAGTTTTTAAAGTGACTGAACACAGAATAACTGAGATAATTGTGGCCTCAAGAGGCTAGGTTTATTCTTTTGTCAGCAAAGATGACTTTTGCAGAAACAGTGGGAAGTGAAAGCCTTAGATGTTCTGAATTATCCTCTGATGGAATCCCTCAGACATTCCTTCACTTATGGGAAAAATTGCCGTGTCAAGGAAGGATATGTTTGCACGGAGAAACTACTGAGGGCAAGTAATATTAATTTCAGTGATAAGTAAATTTAGATGTCACTTGAATTCTGATAGCTCTTTATTATGCACAGATGCATTTTATATATGGTTTTGAGTCCTCAAATAACATTTAACATTTAAGTCCCTGGGTAACTCAAAACAAAAGGTGAAAAACTCACACTGTCCAGGCATTTTTAACAGAAAGCAGTCAAGGTGTCTACATTTTATTAGAACAAACAGCCTGTGCTTAATACCAGTAGATTTCCATATGGCTATACAACTTTTTAACAGAGGAAATACTGATATCTGATCTTACAACATTGAACTTACTAGACTAAACAGAAGTTTAGGCGCATTCATGGCAATTTTATCTGCTGAGAAGAAGAAAAGTTCAGGCATAGATTCTGGTGCCCCTGCACAGCCATTTCTGCCTCTGAAACTTACTTGCAAATTACCCTGGAGCAGTGTGGAGGACACCGTGTTAAGTCAGGCCCTCCTCAGTGCTAATCAGGTTTGCATTAAATAAAACTATCTAAGCAGTAAGAAGTGACATAGATTTTTTTCAAGCACTTATCTCGGAATTTACAATGTTTGATTGTATAACTTTCATTCAGTTGTCATATATGCCAATGGAATTGTTTTGTTATTATATTGTTCTGGGTATTTTTCTCTGGATACGAAGAAGATCGTTTTGACACATATTTGAAACTTATTTTGTGATTTTGGAGTGTAATCACAAGCATTTTCATTTTTCTAGGCATATCAAAGCTAGCTTCAAAGATAGTTTCTATAATAAAATGTCACAAGGAGACTGAAAAAGACAGAAATTAACAATTCAAACACTGAGATTAAGGCTCTGGTGGGTGGAGTTTTAACTCACTGAAATGTCTCAGACTGGCATAACTTTCTAAAAATTATTCTGCAGCCCAATTATACAAGATTGCTATGGTATACAAAGCCTAAGAGACAATTTTATGTCCTATATTAATCATGAATTCAAAGGAATAACATAATATTCTCTTCTGACCTTAAACCCTTTGAATGATATAAAATCATATATCACACATTTATGAATTTAAATGAAATAAAGTTTATTTAAACTAAAATAAAATTTAGTCTGGAGAAGATGAGGCTGAGAGAAGACCTTATAGATCTCTTCAGCTACCTCAAGGGAGGTTGGAGCTAGGAGGGAAACAGCCTCTGCTCCTTAGTGGATTGGAATAGGAGCAGAGGAGATGGATATAAGCTGTGCTAGGGCAGGTTTAGGCTGGATGTTAGGAACCACTTTTTCACTGAGAATTTGTCAGACATTGTAATCTCCTGCCCAGGACAATGGTGTAGTCATCATCCCTGGAGGCATTTAAAAAACATTTGGACCTGATCTGTAGGGACATGATTCATTAGTTAGCTTATGATGTTGGTCAAAGGCTGGACTGGATGACCTTGGAAGTGTCTTTCAACCTAAAACGTTCTGTGAGTCTGTGAAATACAGATAAAGTTCATTCATTATTGCATATTCCTAAATAAGGAACAAGGTTTTGTAGAACTCATAATCACCAGAGTATACCATACCCAAATTAACCTGAATCTTCTAAAACATATGCAAGCATATTCTGAAAAGTCTTTAAATCTTGAAGATGTTACGCATACGTTGAAAAAAAAAACCAAGACTTGACTGATAGATGCAGTAGGATATGAGTCGTGAAGATGGGTAGCACCTGTTGGGTTGTCCTGCCTTGCCTTGCCTTGCCTTTTCTTGCCTTGCCTTCCCTTTTCTTGCCTTGCCTTTTCTTGCTTTCAAACATCAAATCAAATATATTAAAAAGGGATTAAAATAATTATCTCATATTTGTATACTGTATCCAGAATTTTTAAATAACAATAAATACATTGGTTGAATATGTACATGTCTGTGTGAATTGTATATTTGACCTTTAGATTACTGTACAAAGTCCACAATCTTTGTTTCTAAATGAGAGACACAAATCAGAAAGTAACAATTTTGAGTTTCAAAATATGAAGATATTGCAATGAAATTTCTACAGGGACAACAAAATCCCCTCTTTCCTCTCCCCATTCTATCAGGAGAATCATGGCAAAATATTTCACTTTTCACATGCAGAAACTGAATCAAAGTGTTTAGCTTCATGAATAAATAAGAAATACTCAATTATGTTTTGTTTTGACTTAAACCAATCTGCTGAACTGCTAATGAGCCTAATGAGGTTCTTGGTGTGACAACTTGAGAGTCGTGTTCTTCTTTTCAATTAAGGCTCTCTAGAAAGACATCTCTGGACAAAATGAGCCTCTTGGGTCATTTCACAATTCTCATAACAATTTGTCTCTTGACAGATGTATTTTAGCTGCAGGGAAGAATGAATGTTCCCTAACAGAAATTGTAGATGCTTTATACAAACTACAGTTCCAATGGTTCACAGAAGAGTAATAGAGGTAACTTGCTGAGCCAAAAAATGAATTTGTTTAGACATCATCAAATAAAACATTAAGATAAAAATTCCCATGAAAATATATTATTTCAACTTGCAATGATAAGGGATAAAAACAAATGTAGCAGTATCAGATTTTTCACAAAATACAGATGCAAAGTTTCTGCTGGCTAGGGTAAGAGCACTGCAATGCTGTTTTTTACACTAGCACAAGATACCACTGAAGTGCTCTGTTGCAACTTTAGCCTGCAGAGTTTACACAGGCAGTAGAATATGTCTTCCACTATACAAAGCCTGAAATTACCTTAGAAAGACAGCCTGGTATCAGGCCTAGAAGCTAGATTCTGTAACTTGTTACCCTTTTCAGTGTAAACTGCTCAGTGAACCAGATATAAGTAAGTATATATATATATATATATATAATTTATTAATTTATTTATTTTTAATGTAATGTATCTTTTTCAGTAGTCACTCTACAAAAATGGCTTTCAATGTAATGTAGGTTTTTTTTCAAATTACGCTTCTGGATACCATGGGATGAATTACATTGTCTCCAGAAACCACTCAAATCAAAAAGATTTTTAATAACAGAATTTGTGATGGTGGTCCTGAAGAATGTATTAATAAAACGTGCTAATAAAATATATTCAAACTCTGGGAATTTCCAGTCAAAGTATATTCTGAAAGTAAAATAATAAGCATGACAGCTTAATTTATAATATTGCTATTTACTTAAAATTTGGTTTTTTAAAAAAATAAAATGGGAATTCTGACTGAAACTTGAATGCTTTTGTACGATGTATTTAGTGAGCCAACTTCTCCTCTTAGTGTCTGTCACATTTTTGAGATTCAGGAACTGATTTAGGATGAAGGGATTGCTAAAGACAGATCTAGTCTTTATGCAGTGTCTTTACAGTGCTTTTCAATGTGCTTAACATAATTTATCTGTGCTCTGCATTTTGCTGATATTCAAAAGCAGATACAGTCCTGTCTGAGCTGATTCTTTGAGCAACTGATGGGTAGCTGGAAGAAGAAAACACTTGACACCTGCTGAGTGAATCACTTGTAATCGATGCTAGTTCAAGGGCTCTGTTCTGCCATGCATCCCTTTGTTCTCACCCAGTCAGAGTTAAGAGCAGATAACAAGCTGCAACTGCTTGCTCACATAATATTTATAGCCTGCTACTTTGTTCCTATGTATTAAAGATACAAAATAAAAACAATAGTGAAGAAAATTAAACTCAATGAGAAAAGAAAAAGCCCAACAAATTATTACATATATTTATAACCAGCCAACGAGGTAGCAGAACACAATACAGATTCACAAAGAAACAATACAAGTTATGGGATATAAAATTATTTTTTGATTACCACTGTGAAAACACAAGGTACTGAAGTAATTTCTCACACTGATATTGATTTTACTCTACTTTTTCTGTTGCATCTTTAAAGTATTTCATGTCAATTCTTAAGTCTCCATTCTACTGCTAAATACTAAGAAAATGCATGAAGGAGAAATCTGAAAGTCTTAAGAGTGGAGAGCTCTAAATATTATTTTTCATCCTTTAATCTCTGTGCTCTTTCTTGTACAAGTGCACATCTTTTTGAAGACTGAAATGTATTTTCACAGTCAGACCACACAGGGGAACTACCAGAATTTTCCTAACCTTTTACCCCCTTCATTTATTTCATGTTAGTTGCCTTTAGTATTCGAAGCAGCTTTCTATCCTGTGGCACTTTGCTTCCTGCTGGTTCCCATGGCAATGGTCAGGTCATCTGTCAAATGACACAGCAATATACTATAGTCATCTCTCAAAGCTACTAAGTGGGTTCTTTTATTTTTCATTTGTCAAGTTGTCAAACATTAAACAACAAGCTGTGTACTTGTGCCTTTCTTCTTTTCCTGAGAGAAAACTTAAGGGCGAAGACAAAGACAAACCTCGGAATTTTATTTACTATTGTATTCACATTTTCCTTAGTAAACTGAGCCTTATATGATATGAAAACTTTCCATTTAGGGTTAATCATGGAACTAGATGGTTTGAATGGAATGTGGTGAAAATATCTTATTGTTGAAAGACAATGTATTACATGATGATGACAGTGAGAAAAAATTTTCATTTAGGAGTAATGAGAAAGAGAAAAAATGAATAAGAAAGCCATTTGAAACATATGGAATAATCAGCATTTTGTTGGAAAACTTCATCAAAAACAGCATTGTGTGCAACAGCTCTGCTGAGGATGAGATTTTTTTTAATTTTGTTTTTTTTTTTTTTTTTTTTGGTCTAGCCATTGATTAAAGAGATGAGGAGTATTACCCCCTCAGATTTTCCTACTCTGGCTGCTAGTGTAAAGTGACATTACTAACTGAGAAAAAAAAAGTTTCTATTGCAAAGTATAGTATTGATCTTCACTCATTTAGTGCTTGAAAAAAAAGAATTTAATCATCAAAGTGTTGGTGACAACATTTAAATAGGAGCCTCTAGAGCAGAATACTAATCTCACCTTCGGTTGCCAGACTCTGATTGACATACATTTCACTTATTCATAGTTTTTCTTGTTCAGCTTTCTACTAAGCAGAGGAATTTATACTAAGCACAACAGTAAATTAGAAATATAACAAAATATTTGAAGATTATTATGAATACTGAAAGCTGATACAGGCTGACAGTAAATGAGATGTAAACATAATTCCTATATTTTAAGAATAAATATGAGGTTCAGAAGAATAATTCACTTAAAAGGGCAGGATTTTCTTATAGTGTAGGTCTAGTAATATCCCAATAGTAATTTTCTTTTGGTGTTCACAGCAAAATGACTTTAAAGGAATGTCAGATAGACTTTTCCTAACTGCAGATATAAATTTAATCAAAGTAATCAACTTTTTATTTGAATAATATACTCTGAGTAGCAGTGACACAGTCTACTTTACTTGGATTACATTAGTGCAGTCCATATCACTTCAATGTTTGATATTAATCAGTAATTACTATTTTGCTAGTTTCTATATAAAATACATATAAAATACAAAAGTAACCAAACTTTAAGTTATATATTATGTAGAATTTCTCTTTTTTCTAGGGCTACAAAATTGTAGCCCAAATTATATTACTATTAGTTATATTACTATTAATTATATAGCCCAAAATTATATTACTAAAATAAAACAATTCACTCTTTTAATTTATGTTGAGTTTTTCTAATGAGTAGTTAATTAATTATTGACAATGAAAAAAAATATATTTTTCAAAATAAAATAATACTTCACATGTTTTTTTTTCAAGTGTCTGTCTTCCTCCTGTAGCTCTACACTTTTGTTGCTAACAGTGCAGATGACAAAATTAGCTATTTTATTGAGTATATGTTTTCATTCAAAGATTTTCTTTGCTTGCCCTGTCATACCGATGCTTGAGAGTCATGGACAAATGGAGACATAACAGAGGGGAATAAAGAAGTTGGATACTGTGATAAATAGGCAAAAAAGGCAAGAGAGAAAAAATTAACTTTGCCTAATCTTATACCAGAGAAGACTCCGGGAAAGTGTGATTTTAGTCCTGATGTTGGAAGGTGAGCTGTTTCCTCTGGCTGCAGGTGTACCACAAAAGGAAATAGATTTAAATTATACCAGGTGAGGTTAGAGGGGATGTGCAAACAAAATCTGATTGTCTTAGGTGGAGGTAAGTGTGGATTTCCCAGCATGCCAGGCAAAGCTGTGCAATCTCATCCTTGTAAATGTTATCTGCAAGTGAGATTCCAGGCTCCAAAAGATTGTCATAGCTCTTTCCTAGTGGAAGAAGAATGAACTAGATTATACCATCTGTTTGGTCAGAGGACCACATGAGAACTTATGTGTTGTGAATTTGGGGATAGTAAAACACCATTGCTTTTGGGAATGTTTTCATTTGCTATTTTAAATTCCCCATATTAAGAAGAGATACTGCATTGTATTAACATAGTGATGAACCTAAAAGTATTCCTTAGTGCTGCACTTGTTCTGAGATTCATTGTAAGATAAAATTGTGACTCTCATATTCAGTTGTATTCTGTAACACTTTTTTTCCATTTTCTCTGACAAGCTGGAGACTGATACAAAGTCCTGGTTTTACAGATGTACTACCTGGCAGTTTTATGTGGTGACATTGTATTTAAACATTGTCTTCATTCATAGTTTATTCATCATTTGCCATTGTAAAGCAGGAGTGGGATCTCATTATCAAAAAACTTTCTTATTTCCTCCCCAATGCTTATTTATGCTTAGTTAATTTTTCAAGAAAATTTGATGATAAAAAAAATTAGGCTGTTTGTAATAATAGTGTCTTTAACAGGTGAAAGAATAGCAATGAATAAAAGAACACTTTTGAAAACACAATGAAAAATATTTGTCAGGGTTGCTCTAGCAATGGATAATTATTTATTAAAATATTCAATAATTACTTAATCAACACCTAGCATGTGCCTTTCTAGACCTTCATCTTGTAATAAAATCTGAGGGTATTTGCCACCTTTTAGTTAGATAATATTTCTACTTGCAATATCTAATTGAAAGTTGAGTCAAGGAAATCTGTATTTTTCTCTGGCCCTATTTAGATTTAGAGTGACAGATGATGGAGCAGAAATAAAAGTTAAATGCAGTTTTTTCTTTCACATGAACAGAATTACCGGTTATAGTCAAAGCAGAGTTCTTGTCAAATCCAATGCAGTATCATCTCATGACTGTGCTGCTGGACAGCATCAAACTGGAAGGACCATTAGAGAACATCCCACCCCATTGAAAAAATGGATAAAGTCATGATTATAGAATAACTTCATGCTTAGAAACATCACAAATCTGTTGTTTTCATATGTATAGATCTGTGTGATACTACCAGACACCCTTTATGAATCTTCTCCTTTGCTTTGTACCTAATGGTTCTCTCATTCTAATCTTCCAGCTTTGAATGCTGGGGTGCCTCTGTATAGTTAATGAAATATTCTACTAATATATGCTGCTAATATATCTCCAAATCTCCTTGAGTAAGCAGTCTTACTGCAGACTCAGCTGTCTATCCCTTGACTTTACTAGAGACAAAATAAGATTTGTGCTCTGACAGAGTAAGCATTTGCTTTATCAGAAAGCATATTAATGTGAGCATGTCTCAGCATAACATGCACCAAAATCTGAGATTATGGCTGATTTGTTTTGCTATTAAATTAATGATAAGATGATTTAGGTACACAGACATGGAACATCATGCATTTTAGAAATTACATATAGATGTCTCATCCTAAGTCTCTGAAAAACAGTTCAGGAATATAAACTCACACATGTTCTGCAGCCTCCTTACCTTTGCCTAATCTTTTCTCAGTGCAAGATACAGAAATTGTTTTGATTAAAGCATGCAGAATTGTGTTTCATGATGATGGCTTAGCAGTGATTTTTTTATAAAGTAAGGAATTGTATATAGTAAGAATTGTATACAAGAAAATAGTATCAGATCTAAGTACATCATCAAAGTACATCTAAGTACATCACCAAACTAATGATAGGCCATTAAATGAAAATCCCAGTCAAAAGTCTGCATTACAAATTTCTGACACTGAATGAGGCTGTAATGTTTAAAGAGATGTGTTAATTGTCTTCTGGATTCAACATCAATGTTTACGTAGGCTGCTGTACAAGAAGACACATGTGCTGGTGCTGTGTTAGATCACAGCTTTTGATGCAGCTTTCCTCCCCAAGGCATACATAGGCTATGAACACATTAGAGGACACTCATCCAATCATGTCATACAACTTAAATGAGTAAATAGGGCTGTAGATGATACAGTCCAAGGTTTTTCAGTCTCAGAAGGGCAACAGGGTCCTGCTACAGTCTGGACAGTGAGGAAGAATGGTATCTGTGAAACTTTAGCAAGCAAAAGGAAATAAAAGATGGTATTTTTAACTGAAGTATTTTCAACTTTTAACACAACTGTCAGTAGCCTCAGTAAATGAACTCTGCATTACTCTTGTAGAAGAAACTTAAATTCTCTTCTCTTACAGGAATCCACAACGCTTAAGC
The DNA here is from genome assembly GCA_023637945.1 of Phaethornis superciliosus. Classification (NCBI taxonomy): domain Eukaryota; kingdom Metazoa; phylum Chordata; class Aves; order Apodiformes; family Trochilidae; genus Phaethornis; species Phaethornis superciliosus. The sequence goes on along the minus strand of JAJQWJ010000004.1, from coordinate 10,982,087 downwards.
TGATTGCTTCCAAATGCTTGTATTAATACACTATATGCAGGCTATCTAACCACATTTTTCCAAAGTGAACCACTACTGGAATACAAAATGAATGGAAATTATGTTTCTTTTTTAAACTAAGCAAAAAATTATGTCTAGTATTGTCCTGGTTTGGGCCAGGATAAAGGTGATTTTCTGGTTTGCACTTTTGCTTTCAGCTAAGTCTCTTGTAAGTAGTTACACTTGCTGAAATTAACAGCAAGTTTCTCAGACAGTGTCTGCTTCTAGGACTGATAACACTCGATGTTTATAGTTACAGCCAGAGACTGGCATGCAGAACCAAGGACACTGCTCAGCTCTGAGGAACATTTTACCCTCTAGAAGGAGTAAGGAGTTCCCACCTGAAACCCTCCTTTGGAGAGGACCGGACAAGATAGATGCCAGAACTGACCAAACAGAGTATTCCATCCCATACACGTCATACTCGGAATAAATTTGAGGGATCACAAGGGTCAAACCCCTTCTTCCTGCCCTTCCTGACCTTCCTGCTTCCCTTCCTCGTCTGTTCCTGGTTTTTCCTTCGGCATCCTGAGAGGATTCCATCCATTCCTCTGCCTGTGGTCCTGATCCATGCCAGCCTGAATCTGTGTGTTCCTGCCTCCAGCTCCTGACTGCTGCCGACTCCAGGATTCCAGCCTGGACTTTCCCAGGGCTGCCCTGCAGCCTCGGTGGTGACGTGATAGTTACTGGGGGGAAGGGGGGAGAGACATGGTATCAATTTTCTTGTATATTTGTATATATTTAGTAATTTTTCCTATTTATCATTACTGTTTAATTAAAGTTCTGTAGTTTAGTTTCCAACCCATAAGTCTCTCTTCCTTATTCTCTCTCTCAGTGAGAGAGACTCAGTGTCAAACCGTGACAAGTATGTAACAATTTAATTCTTTAAAGACAGTTAAAGTTACTCCAAAATAGGTGATAATCCTGTCATTAATACAATTACTTCCTTCCTTATGAGGAACAAAGTTTGGTGGCAAAACTTATGACAGGCTGGTGAAATATATGCAGCTTAAGCTAAAAATATTGAACTATTTTGATCTGTTTCTTTGTTGAGGTCACCTATACAAGGCCTAAAATGACAATAACTAATCAAGAGCTGAAACAAGTTTAGCCTTATGTTTTTAACAGCTAGGTTCTCTCTTTTTAAGTGAATTTTATCTTTTGAAGCAAGGCTATATGTCTGCTGTATTGATAACTTTATATATTCTAATATTACAAGAGCAGTGTGGGTTACTGAATGGAATACTCAGTGAGCTACAAAAATCTACCACTAACTGCGTGGTGGGACCTCCTGTCAAGTATCAGTCATCTTCTCTTTGTGCTGCTTATTCCACTGGGGTCTTTATGCCTTGCCTGTTCAGATTTTAAGCTTAGATTGCATGTATTAGCAGGGAATTACACAGGGTAAAACTTTCACTTCTGTATAGATCACTTAATACTGATTCTGTTTAGATTCACATATATTTATATAATAAATAAATACACAGATACACATATCTAATATATTTATTGTACATATTACTTTATTGACCTCATCTGCAAACACATATTTTACATACTTAATCCATATCATTGTATCATTTATAAAATTTAGGCTGCTATTTGTACAACATAAGAAGAAAAACACTCAGACCCAGTCAGCACAGGTTCTGAGTTTTATTCTTAATAATCCATTACAATACAAGGCCTAGCTAAGTTGCTCCGTAATTCTTCCACTTTACAAAAATGCTTTCCAATTATAATGCTACATACAGGGAATAATTTACTTTTTAATTATAAAGCATTCACCTGTGCACATTTGTCTGTTTCATGACATTACTTTTCTTGAAAAGACATTTTAGGTTTTGAATTCTTCATGGCAATGACCTGTTCCACAAAAAGAAGAGAAACTTTAAGAAACATAGCAATAAAGGCAACACTGACCCTCCTGACCCCAGGAGTGAAACATTAGTGTATTACAGACTACTTAAAGTAAGAAGATGAAAGTGCACAAGAAATTGCTGTAATGATTAAAATTACTTTCTTTAACTGATAAGAAAGAAGAAAATAATATATGAAGGTTTCCTCAGAGTCTGTTCAATTCAGTTGGATGGAATGGGACATCTTAACGTTATGCGTTCCTTTCATATAAGATGAAACAGACTTGTTTCTCACTGGCATAGAGGTAGCTTTTATAGAACTATACTATGTTCACCAGTCAGTTGTACAATTAACTTCTTCCTCCCTGGTTCCTTTACTAAAAATTTTCTTTAAAAAATTATTTTGGGGGCCTAAAAGTTAAAAAAAAAACAAACCAAACCAAAAAATGAACAAAACAAAACAAAAAAACAAAAACAAACATGAAAATCACAAAAAAACCTAACTAATCCGGATCAAAAAACCAACATGGAAATAAATTAAAAAAAACAAAAAAGAAAGAAAACTAAATAAAAACCAACCAATCAACCGAAAACAAATGGACAGGAAATAAACTGTTTTAAGAACACTGGGAAAAAATTCCTATCAGGGATGACCTGATTGTAAATGTAAAATTTACTGTCTTAAGGAGGAAGTTTTCACTCCAGTACTCGTCTCTATCTTCCTGATCAGAGAACAGAAAAGACACTCCACACTTGAAAATGCTGGCAAGAATTTTATGATGCATTGCAGAGGAGTGTGGAAGATCCACAGAGGATTAACTTACTCTTTTTTGTTATGCAGCTACAAAACCAGCAGGCTGACCAGATCTCCAGACTTCCTCAGCTTCATTACTTTCTGGCTTTCACCTCACCTTGCTTTTGAAATGGAAAAGGACTTACTGAAACCATTGTGTTTGAAACTAACTTACATCTGATTATAAACATAGTTTCTGGAATCACACCTTCTGTCCTGAAAGTTCTTTAAATTTAAATTCACACATTTAAATTCAACTCAGAGGTATCTAAAGGCTAATGGCTTGTCTAAGAACCAAAATGGTAAGTTCTAAGAGCAAACACATTAAAGATTCTGCTTTAAACCAATGTCAATAACATATTAGTAAAAAGCATCTATGATCACCAGGTGAAAGTGCCTATACAGGGCATCTTATAGAATTTGGAAACCTATTACACCTCCTCTACTCATTCAGCTGTCAAGTATTAGTGGGGAGTTATTACATGGTTTAAAGATAGAACTTCAGAGAGAAATACACACTATGTAAACCTGCAGGGTATCTCAAGACATTTAGCTGCCATTCTTCTATATTTGCAAAAAAAAAGCAATTCAAAAATGTTTCATAACTGATAAGATTTAAGTGATATTAATGGCGAATAAACAAAATTATAAACAGAAGAATCTTGAGACTGGCTTTTCAGAAAAAAAACTTTTTTTCCCCTTTTCCTCTCTTTTTTATTTTCCTCCTTTTATAAACTGCTTTAAGTATTGTGGCCTACTGTTGATGCACAAGGTCTGATGTGCTTGACAGGTGCCATATTGGCAAGGTTTACAGAGCTTGAAGGATATGCCAAGGCTAGTCTATAAATAACATTGAACAGGAACCTCTTTTCCCCACCTTCTTTTCTGTGAAATGCTGCCTGATTTTTAATAATAAATCTGGAAAAAGACAGCCCTGTTCATATTTGAGAACTCTCTGATACACTTTAAAGACTACAGAATGCATATTTTCTGAGAAAAGTGTCCTCTCTTTTAAACTGAAAAGCTATAGAACACAAAGAAACTACAACATTCATGTGACATGAAATAAATCTTGTTAGCCCAGCCTTAAAAAAAAAAATCTTTTAAAAAACCAGTTTTCAGTAAAGCTGATTAAATAAAAATTATTGAAATCAAACTAAAGCATGTGCTAGGTTTTCTGCAAAGTAGGTGCTATTGCAAATAATAAAGAAATCTTAAAAATCCAGTTATGAGCTGGTACATTGTTCACATACTATTTTATAAATGATTCTGACACTTCTCCCACTTCTTCTTCTGTCCATTTTGTGCCTATAGAAATCAGACTGATTAAATATCAATCTATTGCCTGTAGACAGTATAAGCTGTAACTCTACATTTTTTATCTAAGAAGATATAAATTCTGCCAGATTGAGCCCTAAATTGTCATTTATATGAGAAACTATATCCTTGTAAAGAAACTGCAAATTTAAGGCAAGTGCAGAACCATGTAAAAGAACAGCAAAGCATTAAAAAGTAGGCATAAATCTTGAGAAATGTGAAGAAAGAAAAAAAGAAAAAAAAAGAAATATGTGTGTTTTTTCTCATTTCTAAACATCTGCTTTCTACTAAAAATGGTGTGTTAAAGAAAAAGTGGAAATGGACAAAAATGGGGTTGTTTTTAAATATATGGGACCATGGGTCCAGTAAGGACAGTAGATGTAGACCATTTATCCCATTATGTAACTCTGTTCTGCCATTCTGGCATGCCAGTATGTCTCTCACTGGTTCAGAAGAACTGTGATTGCCTTGTCTCCTGGGGACTTTGTCTCTTTGCTACATCTGAAAACACGTTTTGCAGGTATGAAGCCTATATATCATTTGGAGCTATAGACAAGAGCCAGAGAATCAATATCATAGAATTGTGAAGGCTCGAAAAGACCTCTAAGATCATCATGTCCAACCACCAACCATACCAATTAAACCATGTCTCGAAATGCCACTCTACACGTTTTTTGAACACCTTCAAGGATAATCACTCTAACACTGTCCTCATTAGCTTGTTCCAATACTCGACTCTATTTCAATAAATAATTTTTTCCCTAATATCCAATATAAACCTCCCATGGTGAAACTTGAGGCCCTTTTCTCTCATCCTTACACTGATTACTTAGGAGGAGAGGCCAGCACTCATCTTACTACAACCACCTTTCAGGTAGTTGTAGAAAGCAAGAATGTCTCCCCTCAGATTTCTTTTTCCAAATTAAATAATCCCAGTTCCCTCAGACACTCCTTATAAAACTTGTTCTCCAGACCCTTCACTGGTTTGGTTGCTCTTCTCTGAACTTACTCTAGCAACTCAATGACCCTCTTCTGGTGATGGGCCCAGAACTGAACACAGTACTGAAAGTGTACTGCATCTGATGCAAGCCCAGATGCTGTCTGGACATGCTGCTGGATCCTGTTCAGCTACAGCTGAATATGAGCCTGAGGTATCATGAATGGTGAGTGATTTAGCTACTGCCAGAATTAATAGAGGTCTATTCTGTTAGTTCAGTGTTCTTTGGATCACAGCCCAGAGGAGTATTTAATTATGATACTAATTCAAGAAAATATGTAAACATATGATTTAATTTAAGACTATTGACTAGAAATCATACAGGTTGTAATCTGCATTTCACAGAACCACAGAATAATAAGAGTAGGAAGGAACCTTTGGAGAACATCAAATCCAACTCCCTTACGAGAGCAGGTTCATGTAGAGTGGGTTGCACAGAATGGCATCCAGGCAAGTTTTGAATGTTTCTAGAGCTGGAGACTCTTTGGACAGCCTGTTTCGGTGCTCTATTACCCTTATAGTAAAGAATTTCTTTATGTTTGTGTTGAATCACCTGTATCCCCATTTGTAACCATTGCCTCTTGTCCTGACACTGAAGACCACATAAAAGACTCTGGTCCTATCCTCCTGACACTTGCCATTTAGATATTTAAAAGCATTGATGAGATCCCTCCTCAGTCTCCTCCAGGCTGAACAGACCAATCTCTCTCATCCTTTCCTCATGGTAGGTGCTTCAGTCCTCTAATCATCTCAGTGGCTTTTGCTCTGGACTGTCTCCAGTAGTTTATTTCCCAAAAAAGGCTTTTGAGTGATGCTTTTAGCAGGCTTTATTGTGTTTCCACATATTGATTCTGATTGGACTGTTTAACTTAAGGTGATGTGTGAGTTCTTTTCTGTCATGGGGCAATACTGCATTAAAAATAAAGTCAGGAAGAAACAGAAATCATGTAGTTAGCAAAAGTTCATTTGTCAACACCTCTGAAATTCAATTAAAGTTATAATAGATAAAGGAGAAATCCACAGACTAAAATCAGGTTATGCTATTTTGTTTATAAGAGGAAATCTTTTATAATGCATGGTATCAAAAGTTTGCATGTAGTCAGTGCCATGAAAGTAGTCAAACCATCCATGTACCAAAGCAAGAGGAAAAGATGGGATATTTTGAGGGGTTTTTTGTTTGGTTTTGGGGTTCTTTTGTTGCTTGTTTGTTTCGGTTTTGTTTATTTGCTTGTAAAGGTCCTTAGAAAAAAAATAATTTAATTTGCTGTTTAGCTTCAGCTGTTGATAAATGACAGAGAAGAGCTGTCAGTACTCTATAAATGGTGCTAACAGATTTGAAAAACAAAGTATAGGAGGACAGATTAAAAAATAAGAAAGCATGCTAGTGTTAGTAAAACACTTGGACAAGCTTAACTTCTTGAAAAATTCAAGAGCTCTGTAAGACAAGGAATGTGATTGGGAGGGTCAGTGGTAAAGTAGGTAATTGATTTTTTAAAAGTTTCAAAAAGAAAATTAAGAAAATCAGTTATTTTGGTATTAGTATTCAAAGCAGGATTTAGCGACCAGTGTAAGGAACTAGCCCTTCTAAAGATTTTCACATTCTAGATTGCTTTATTATGTTTTTATTTTTACTTTTTAAAAGTTATTTTTAAATTTTTAGATTCCTTATATAAATATAAACCACACTGATTTCATTTTTATTTCATTCGGATCTTACCAAGTGCCTGTCTGAAAAGCTCGATCTGGGTCCCCTAGGCAGAGTGGACCTGAAATGCACAATGTTGCTGCACATCTTAAATTCACCAGCCTCAGCAAAAGAACATGCATGAACATGGAAACAGATGGCATCCCTTAATGGTTTGCTCAGTACCTGCTGCATCTCCCTCAGCTGTCAGCAGAGCCTCTCCACACCTGAGAGCTGAATGCTACACCCTGCAGTGGTTTCTCCAGCCAGGCTAGCAAGACCTGAGGGCTCTCTCAGCCCTGCCAGGAGTGGCAATGACTCCTCTCAAATACAGTCAGTGCTATGAAGTGAGTTCTGTCTTAAGGGACAGCAACTATAACAAAAGCATATTTTAGAAATCCTAAATAAAAGATAATTTTGGAATCTTTGTTGATCATCTTTCTACAGGGTTTTTTGAGATTTACAAAGAGACATTTTATGATGTCATAGAGCTGGATAGAACATAGCAGACATCTAACACAAGTGGTAGAAACACTTTTAAATCAGGTAAAATGACAGTATTTGGGACAGCTTAGTCAGCCTAAGCTGACTTGTAAGAGTGGTGGTGACTACACTTCTAAGATAATGGGTGATATTTATACATAAGGGCCATAAATCCTGTCATGTGTAAAGGGCTGCATTCAAAGAAAAGACAGAAGAAAAGTCAGAGATACCAAAAAAGTTTCCCATTAAATCATCAGAAATTATATGGAACATGAGTTCAGGCCATCTCATCTGAGTATTAATAACACAGATTCAGACCACACCATTTCCATCATGATGCATATGTGACAGCTGTTAAGTGAAATTGCAATGTGCTTTTGCCAAATTCAATAAAGCACTCATTGTACATAAGCATGCACTAGAATATTTTCTCTGTTTTATTTTTGCATTCCATCATGGTGTTAGTAATGTATTATATAAGCCCATTTTATGTTGCTGTTGTAAATTCGTTCACATTTCTTATTTACAGAGCTTTTCAGCATTATCTTATATTTTTATGTTTAAAGCATCTATTAGACAATAATTGATTTTATTTTGTTTAAACTGTTTTATATACCTATGCTATCTAAAATAGTGTATAAGATGTAAGGGATCAGGTAGGAGAATTTCAAAATTAGAGATTGGATATAAGGAGGAGAAATTAAGGCAAAGAATATAATAAAAATTTCCCTCTCTTACAAAAGTTCCTTTCTAATAGTGTGGTTTTTTATACTGGATGTTCAGTGGTCCTTGTTACTGAAATTTAAAATCCAAATACATCTTTTTGTGGATAGATAAGATCTGCTAAGTTATTAACATGAGTACAAAGTTAAAAAATCAGTTAGATATGGAACAATTTGTGTTGTCCTCCTGCAAATTAAACTTCCATTTGATAGGAGAACAAGTTTATACCTGTTAGATCCTTATCCATTTTACTTTGTTTAAATATTCCTAACCTTTAACTACATTGAATATGCGCTTTTACACCCACTCACATGAATAAACTGTTCAGAAATAGAAAAATGCAAAGAAAGGCAAAGGGGGATAAGACAGAACAAAGATTTTTTATTCTTAATGATATATTATACATAACATTTCCTTTCTATTAATTATTTTTCTTAGATCGAAATTAGGGTGTATACTAGTTCTTACTCCTCTCCACTTTTATTTTGCAAACTGCAGACAAATAGAGTGTTCTTGTCATATGTTCTCCATTTCAGACCAATTCATTATTGCTCTGAGGATGGCTGATACATGACAAATCTTTCCTCAAATATGCATTTTCACCTATTTTCACGACATTTTTAACTACAGTCCTACTAGATGCTTTTTGAGTCTATCCCATGTGCATATTTTTCCTAATACTAATATTGTCTTTGGTTTTACCAGTATTGCATATTGGTGTTCACAATGTGTGTACAAGTAAATACTTTGTACCTACACAGTTGAGAAAATTTTCATGGTCTTTGTAATCTTAATTGCAATGATTGAATGATGGCTAAACAACACAATATCTTTCACAAAAGGCTGAATTCAGAAAGTAGCAGTGGGCACTCCTGGACCCCTACAGCTATGCTGGTTCTGTAGTTTAAATGTTTCATACACTCTACTTGCTTTTGTCATTAGTCTTCCTTAGTGGTACTGTCTAGCACCACTACAGCATGGTACAGCTTTATGCTTGTATGTTCATTTAGTGTAGAAAGATTGTATATATAAAGGTAGCAGATTAAAAAAAGGAAGCAGATTTAAGAAAAAAACAACAACAAAACAAACAAAAACCAACCAACCAAACAAAACCACTAAAAACAACAACAACAAAAAACCCCTAACAGTGGTAAAAGTTTGAATCAGAGAAAGAATCAAAAGAAGATAAATTTCCCAGGTAAATATTCTTCAACTTTCAAATGTCTCAGATTAGAGAATTTTATAGATACCTAAAAGGTAATGAAAAGAAATAGAAAAGGATTTCTTCCTATTTCTCATAACACAAGAAACAGCATGTACTAATGTGGCTAAAATTGAGTTGAAAAAGTGAGCAAATTAATGATTATATCATGGATTTTGCCAGCATAGGACATTTTGGGTAATAGATGCATGACTAGGATTAGAATGGTGGGTTAAACTAATTTATGAATTGGAAGAGAGGTGTTTCAAACTTCTGAGGATTTGCTGATAATCCAACACTGCAAGAGTGTACTTTGCACTGTTTTTAATTCATCTATGCCTTGGTCTTTTATGATCCTTCCTAGATTTCACCAAAACCATCATCATCTACAGTATTAGGTCCTGCTATAATTTTTAGTATCAAAAAATAAGCAAGCATTACTTGCTTTATTTTACTGTTAAGCTCTAAAGAAGCACTCCGATATGTCTTATAGTTCTATCCTGCTACCCTGTAGTTGGAAGGATTTTACGAACAACAAAATATAGACCCACAGTGGGTCAAAGCCATCAAGGACAACAAATGTGGTATAAATGGTACTTCTTTCTTCTTTTTTAGAACCTAAAGAGATTTCATCTTGAAAAATGAATAAACTTAAAGATAGGAAGAACAGTTTGGAATATTTGAACTATAACAGTTGACAAATCCTTACTATCAAGATAAAACATGAATTTGATAGATATTTATTCCAAGGGCTCACTCTTAACAATTAAAATAAATAAAATGACAGATTTCCCCAGTTAGCTCCTGAACTCTGTTATTTACTTTCCAGTAAGGCCCACCCATCCAAACCATGCACTTACCAGAGAAAGTGATGTGAATGTCTAGGAAAGCACCTTTCATTTCTAAGTCTAGACCATAAATTGAAAAAAAAATAAATTCATGGAAGGCAGGAAGTAACAGAATTGTCAAAGATAATGCCGTGTCTGTAGCAATGTTAAAATATGAGTGAATTGCTATCTTTGATGTATAAGAATACATTTTAATACTAGTTTGATCTCCCAGCCCTAGTGAATGTACTAATACAAGTGCTTCAAAGGATGCCCTTCCACACTTTCTTATACTGGCAAAAGAGTATAACACCTGCAACCCTCCTTTAGGGAGGAGCAGAAAAGATAAAATGACCAAAATTGACTAAACAAAGTATTCCATCCTATACACTTCATACTCAGAGTAAATTTGAAGGATCATGAGGGTCAAAGTTCTGCTTTCTTCCTTCTTCCTTCCTTTGGTTTTTCATCTTCACTTGTCCCTGGGAGACACCTTTCACCTCTATCCTAGGAGGATTCCATCCATTCCTCTGCCTGTAATCCTGATCTGTGCCAGCCTGAATCTGTGTGTTCCTGCCTCCAGCTCCCGACTGCTGCTGACTCCAGGATTCCAGCCTGGACTTTCCCAGGGCTGCCCTGCAGCCTCGGTGGTGACGTGAGAGTTACTGGGAGAAAGGGGAGAGGAACCTGTATATTTGTATATGTTTAATAGTTTTTCCTTTTTATAATTATTGTTTATTAAAGCTGTGTAGTTTAGTTTCCAATCCATAAGTCTCTCTCCCTTATTCTCTCTCCTTTCTTTATCAGGGAATGCAGAGGGATTAAGAGAGAAAATCTGTCATTCGGTTAATTGCCAGCCCAGTGATAAACCATGACACCAAGTCTGAATCTTGTTTTTTTGTTTTTAGTTTTGTGGGGTTTTGGGGTTTAGGTTTTTTTTTTGCATACATATGCTCCAAAATAAACAGTTTTAAGGTTCTTTTCTTGTCTCAGAATACTGCTCTTTGTCTTATTATTGACGTAGGTGGGTGCACAGTCAGACTGCAGTGTTTTCACAGGGACAAATGAAAGAACTCAGTTAATGACTTTTCTAAGCTGTGTAACAAAAAACCTACCAGATGAGCTTGCCGAAAAAGCAAACTTTTAGATATGTTAGGTGCACGATTCAAGGTGCAGTGCACAAAGAATCAAAATCATAATAACTTTTAGATCAGATTTCATCAGTGCCTCAAGAATATCTTACACATAGCTTTTAGAGTACTTCACAAATTAATTCTTTATGTTACTAATATTCCCGTGTATTCCAATAGCACCAAGGAGTCCCCAGGAAAGGCACGATTAAAGAGCTTGATGTTTAAAATAGACTGGAAAAAGAGTCAAAAAACTCCCATGAAGTTAAGTAAATTGCTTGTGATAATTTAGAAAGTCGGTAGTAGCAATGGGACTCTTTCCGAAACAAATGCGTATTTCCTCTGGGAATTTCATTGATGGGCTATGTACTCCTCTTGTCCAGGGAAGTACTCCCTTCACCAGATGATTCCACAGCACCTGAGATGAAACAAGAGACACCAGAAGGTCATGATGGGTTCTTGCTGAATGGATTATAATGGCTTGATACTTTTCTGCCTTGGGTACATGCCCAAATGGTATTAGAATAATCACTTGCAAAATTTTGCAAACAAAAAAAGTTGCAAAAACTAATAAACTACTTGCAACTCTAGCATCATTTTATATCTTAAATGGTATCTCCTGAAAGATGTTCTGCATGCTCCTTTTTACTTATCTTGCAAACAAAAAATCCAGAACTTTTGTGAGAAGAAGTCTTCCTTTTCCCCCTGCCAAAAGAGGAAAAATCTGCCAAAGCATCTCTCCTTCATCCTCACAGAGTGACAAGGTACAAGATGATTTGAGATTTCAGCAACATTTTCTTATTTTCCACAAAACTTCTTTGCTACTGATTTATTACTATGTAAAAGAAAAATACCTTGTGCATCAGGATTCTTTTTCTATCCTGGCAGTCTTATTCAAAAATAGAATATGGTATATATGTTTATCCATCTGAAGTGCACTCCATCTTGCAGTTAATTACAATGCTTTTCTAGATTTCTATTGAACTCCTTCAGCATTTAGTCATGTTCTGATATCAAGTGCTTTAAAGCTCTCTAAAAAGGGTAATTTACCAATATATCTGCAGAACAGACCCAACAATATTCTGTCCAATATAATTCTTTCTTCACAGCACTAAAGCAAGTAGAATAACAAAACAGAATTGCTCTTGCAGAACCAGGAAACAAAAAAAGAGAGGGAGAGTAAGGAAGGGGAGAGAGGGAGAAAAGAAAAAAAGGCAATTAAGCTAATGCAAGTTGGGTATCACAAGGTTATAGATATTTCAAGAGCTGAGCAATTTACCGTCTGGAAAGGGAGAAGAACTCTTGCATAAAACGTCCCCCAGTTCAGATTTATTATGCTTTTACTTGCATTATATGTGATACAATTAGCAGGAGGTGCCAATAAGGCATTCTCTCAAGGACATGGTCATTCCATACCATCTGTTATTAATTGCATTGTCCTTTCTACAGTTAGCTAGAGGGGAAAAAGTTCTTTGAGAACCACCTGCAAATTCCAACTGTATGATGACTGGAATTTAAAAATAGTCTCTAGAGAATGTGTGTCTATGAAAAGTACCAGAGCAAAACTTGTTCTCAAGATTCAAGGAACAAATGCATGAATATAGGGCCCCAGTGTAATGTGGATTCAACTAGTATTGATTTTTATATATATATATGTATTTTCAGCTTCAATTATAGCTGTAAAAATATATTGAATATTTGAAAAAAGAACAATTAAAGCTGGCCCCTGGAAATACGCTATAGTGTATATGTTTTGTTGAAGATGAAGATGTTTTAAAGGATTTTCATTTGAATATTCCCAATGCTACACATAAAATCAAGAATCAAAGATAATAAAGACTGACTGATTCTTTTTTGTTTTTTTGGAGAAAAGTAAGGAGAAACATAAATAAGACTAACCCAGCATCATCATTTTATTAGGCTGTTAAGTGAAAATGCTTTGTGGAATTGCGACAACAGCATGACTTTTGTATAATTTTTGTTACTTGGATCTAGATAGTATGATGTGTTAAAAAGCAATGCAGACTAAGCACCCTACTGAAAATAAATAAATAAATCATTTTCCTAAGTTGTGGTTTAACCTCTGCTAGCAACTAAGCACTTCACATCTGCTGGCTCACTTCTCCCCAGTGGGATCAGCGAGACAATCAGACGGGTAAAAGTAAGAAAACTTTTAGGTTGGGATAAAGACTGTTTTTTGTGTTAATTTTCTGGCCCAAACCAGGACAGCTAGGTAAAGCAGAAGACACAGACACCAACAAACAAATTAGTAATCCATTCACAACTTCCCATTGGCAAGAAACTGTTCAGACATCGCCAGGAAATCAAGGCTCCACCGTGCCAAACAGTGACTTAGGAAGAAACATTCCGTGACTAAGAATGTACTCCTCCTTTTCTTCTTTCTGCAGCTTTATATACTGAGCATGATTTTGTATGGTATGCAAAATACTTCCAGTCAGTCAGAGTCAGGTGTCCAATCTGTGTCTTCTTCCATGATGCTTCCACCCCCATCATACGTGCTGGTGGGGTGGCGTAGAGAAGCAGACTGTGTAAGCACTGCTTAGCAGTAACAAAATATCCCTGTGTTATCTGTGCTGTTTTCAGAAAAAATCCAAAACATATCCCCATAGAAGCTACTATGAAGAAATCTGACTCTACCTCAGCTGAAACCAGTAGATTGTATAATATGACATATGTCAGACAGGGTTTAGGAAGGGCAGGTCCTGTCTGACCAACCTGATCTCCTTTTATGACCAGGGGACCCGCCTCATGGATGAGGGGAAGGCTGTGGATGGAGTCTGCCTGGACTTCAGCAAAGCCTTTGACACCGTCTCCCACAGCATTCTCCTGGAAAAGCTGTCAGCCCAGGGCTCAGACAGGAGCACTCTGTGCTGGGTTAGGAACTGCTGGAGGCCCCCAGAGAGTGGTGCTGAACGGTGCTGATCCAGTTGGTGGCTGTGGTGTCCCCCAGGGATCAGTGCTGAGCCCAGTCCTGTTTAATATCTTTATTGATGATTTAGATGAGGGGATTGAGTCCATCATCAGCAAATTTACAGATGACACTAAGCTGGGGGGGAGTGTGGATCAGCTGGAAGGCAGGAGGGCTCTGCAGAGGGACCTGGACAGACTGGAGAGTTGGGCTGATTCCAATGGGATGAGGTTCAACACGGCCAAGTGCCGGGTCCTGCACTTTGGCCACAACAACCCCATGGGGAGCTCCAGGCTGGGCACAGAGTGGCTGAGAGCAGCCAGGCAGAGAGGGACCTGGGAGTCTGGATTGACAGGAAGCTGAACAGGAGCCAGCAGTGTGCCCAGGCGGCCAAGAAGGCCAATGGCATCCTGGCCTGGATCAGGAACAGCGTGGCCAGCAGGTCCAGGGAAGGGATTCTGCCCCTGTACTCAGCCCTGGTGAGGCCACAGCTCGAGTCCTGTGTCCAGTTCTGGGCCCCTCAGTTCAGGAAGGAGATTGAGGTCCTGGAGCAGGTCCAAAGGAGGGCAACGAGGCTGGTGAAGGGATCCAGCACAAGTCCTGTGAGGAGAGGCTGAGGGAGCTGGGGGTGTTCAGCCTGGAGAAGAGGAGGCTCAGGGGAGACCTCATCGCTCTCTACAACTCCCTGAAAGGAGGCTGGAGCCAGGGGGGGTTGGGCTCTTCTCCCAGGCAGCTACCAGTAGGACAAGAGGGCAGGGACTTAAGCTCAGCCAGAGGAGGTTTAGGTTAGATATTAGGAAGAAATTCTTTACAGAGAGGGTGATCAGGCATTGGAATGGGCTGCCCATGGTGGTGGTGGGTTCTCTGTCCCTGGAGGTTTTTAAGAAGAGACTGATGTGGCACTGAGTGCCATGGGCTGGTAACCACAGTGGTTTGGGATCAAGGGTTGGACTTGATGATCTCAGAGGTCCTTTCCAACCCAGATGACTCTGTGATTCTGTGATCCCTGTAAAGATCTGTTAAACAGACTCAATGGGAAGTCTTCATTATTACGTTATGTTGAAAAAACACGTAGGCTTATAAACAAAACCAAAGAAAACAAACCATTATTACCTTTTCTTAGATATTTGAACCAGATAGAAAAACTAATCATGTCATGCTGATGTCTGATGTCACTGGCGTTGTGCTCAAGAGCCTTGGCTCAAGAGCACAGCTCAATTGTCATAACATGCAAAACTATATTCTAACCAATAGTGATGTAGTCTAGTACTGAAGCCAAGAAAAACAGGGAAACCAGGAAGCACATGGTGAAATCTCATTCACAGTAGCCTGTGTAAGAAATTCCCCAGGATACAAAAATACATATTACATACAAAGCTTATGGACCCCTCTATTTCAATACAGTAATTTAAGTGAAAGATATTTATACTACATATAGAAAGGACCAGTAAATATGGGTTATGCTGTAAATATTTCTGGGCTCCTGATTCGTTTCTCAGAAGTTCTAAATCCTTTTAAAACTCATGTAATTCGCTGGAAACTGAAGAGGGCTGTCATCAGCATTAGGAGCACAATGCAAACCATCACAGTAAGGCCAAAGACAAGATAGGTGAGGCCTTGCATGACTATACATATTCTTAGTTGCTTTCTGATATCATATATAAAACAAGCAGGTCTAAAGCAGAGAACTGAGTGGCACTTCAGATGAAAAGCTGTGGATGTGAGGAGTAACTTGAGGGAGCAGTCTGAAGGCACTTGGCCTACAGGAAAACCCGATGGTTTTCATATGTAGAAGGCAATACAAAGAAGACAAAACTAAAAAAGATTATGGTCAAAGAGCTTAGTTATAAAATGTCCCCTGTAAGCATGAATACACAAAAATGAGAACAAGAATTAAAAAAACTGTGATGCTTTCAGAATATAATACAAAAGTGGGAATGCTGTGGCTTATGATTTCCTTACCTATTCCCCATGAGTATTAAAGTGTCCAGCTTCCCAACGATGTATAAGTTTATATACTGACAACCATGTCAAAAAGATTAGTGCACCTGGTAGAAGACAAAGGAAGAGCAGAGCAAGCTGTGCTGAGCAGTTGCAGAGAGTGGGCAGTTGCTAACTGAGTCATGTTTTCTTTTTCTTGGAAACCTTAAACTATGTTTGGTCTCCCAACTCAGAGACATAAAATCATAGAACCATATAATCACAGAACCACAGAATGGCCTGGGTTGGAACAGAGCTTTAAAGATTTACAAGACACCAGGCCTGATAGAAACAGATGGAGTGAACCTTTCTCAAAGTTGGAAAAAAAATTTTGAGTAAGAGTAAGCAGAACTCTTAGAAAGATCTTTAAATTAAATTTGAAGGGGAAGGAGATAAAACAGGCTCACTGAAGATAAACTTGAGTGAGACACACCGGTGAACTATTCTACAAGGTACCAAAAGATACCTTGAGATCAGCTGCTCTTATCCTTTTAAATTTCCAGACGTCAACTGGAAATATGTAGCAAACACAAACAGATCCAGAAAATTTCTAAAGCACATTGAAAATGTCTTCTTGGTGAAGGTACTAAGGGAGCTAAGTAGGAAGGATGTGCTCCTAGGTTTGCTGCTTGTAAACAAAGGCACTTACGAGAGTGTCCTGGTTTGGGTCAAGATAAAGGTAATTTTCTGTCTTGTACTTTGCTCACTAACCTTGGTCTCTCTGCTCCAGTACTGTAGATGGGGGCCAAATGGTGTTTTTTGACTGTCTTGGTCACTGTGATTATAAAGTAGTTGAATTTCAAGTTGCTGGCAACAGGAGAAAAACTTCCAGCAAAACCTTGACTCTGGATATAGAGAAAGCAAACTGGGCTGCTGAAGGAGCTAGTTGGTCTCTTGCCCATCTGCTTGTGTAAGTATTGGGGCCAAGGAATGCTGATCACTTTTTCAGAGCCATCTCTTAAGAGCACAGGAACAGGTACTTCCATTGTCAGAACTAAAGAAAGCAGGACAGAAGAATGGCTTGTCTGAGCAGAGGTCTTCTAGAACTTAGGTGGAAAAGGAAAGTGCTGTTCTCCACTGAAGAGAAACTGAATCTTCCCCTTAATCTGGTGGCCTGTTGTAAACATGAACCACAAGGATCCTTTTGTTGGATTGGTCTCCTGAACTGAACATGTCAGTTCTCAACCTGTGCATTGCTGTTTTTCAAACACCATTCTGTACAATCAATCCTTTTATTTATTAATTTAGAAGACAAACCCGCACCTTTCCTTCTCTGCCTGTCCCTCCTAAATTAGTTTTTAGCCAGTGATTGCATCAGTCGAGTCCTGTGACTCATCCCACTATATTTCAGTGATAGATCATAGTTCCTCAGCTTCACAGCTGGAAATCTTACTTTCCTCCTTTACTATAGTACCATACTACTGTTGAAGGTGTCCCTTGAATACCACCTACAAGGTGAACAAAATTGGAAGTGATTGACAAACTTTCTCAAAAAGAAAAACTCAAGGAGGATGCTCAAACATACGGTGCTAAATTAAAAAGATTTTAATCTCATTACAAAATCCAGACCTTCAAAATGCCTAATAAATACATACTTTTAATGATTTCTCCTATGCATTACATTGTAAAGAAAAAAATGGGGTATAAATGCCACTGTAGCTATATCCTTAGATGCCAAGACATGCCTAGACCATTCCCTACCCATTATTGTTCACTGCACTGTCTTCTTGAGAAGCCAGCACCTCTGAGCTCACTAAGCTCACTTCCATAAAAAGACCTTGTACTCATACACAGAGATCAATATTGACTTCTAGCCACTGGGTTCTAACCTATTACTGGAATATTTAAATCTGAAGCAGTATCCTAAATTGCAAAAGAAGTCACAAACAAATAAACAGACAGACCTGTGTTGCTATTTTTGCATTTCCCCAGATATTTGTAGCCATCTTTTCAGCACTCACAAGCAAAATATCCCCAGTTGTGTATGCTTTGTTGAAATATGCATGCTAGGGCAAAGAGAACTCTTTGGGGAATGCTGTAATCTTCTCTGCATGCTTCACACATGGCTCTGACATGGATAAACTACCAAAGTGAACAATAGGGAGAAGATTATTTAATGTAAAACCTCCACCAAAGTAATATAGGCTCAGAAACACAGACAACTAAGAAAGTTATATTAAAACATGTCTATGGTTGAATTTAATGTTTATAGAAGATATTGGTACAGCAGCCCTAGAGATGAAAGCTTTTTATACAGCAAAACCGGGGGGAGAGCACATATGCTTTTTTCTATTCCAATGAACAGACAGCAGCAGATGGGCATTTCTTTTTGCCTAAGAAAGCATAGCAACATCATACTCAAGGGAAATTGAGCTATAGCACTAGATGCTACTGCACCAAGTAAACACCACCAAACATGACATATGCTATAAATCCTGTAGATAGGATCAGTGAGGAAGGAACAATAACTGCCAGTGTGCCTTATTTTCTTAGTAGTATGACCCAGTCTGTACACATATACACTTTGCAGCTTCAATTAGATTGAATTTTTCCATTCAAAGTTGTTTTGGTGGCTACAGACAATCACAGGTGGCTAACCCTGCTGTCATTTGTGTTAAGCAGACCTCTTAATTTACTTGTCTTGACATGTGATGTGCATGGAACACTCTGTTTGCCTTGTGTTGGGAAAGGCAAGCTGTGTATAAACCCTTCTGTAATAGATGACAAAATACCACATTTATCCCTTTTTGTAGTTCCTAAGCAGATGTACATCATCACAGACTCTTCTACACAAAACCGCTGACACTAGCTTCATGGAAGACCTCAGATACTCTGACTAGTTGTAGCCACAAGGTGGGAACAGATGTGTGAAGTTGAAAAAGTATAAGAGAAAAACACAGCAGAGTGGGGATTAATGTAGAGAGAGAATAAAATGCAAGTTCAGACTTGTCACAGTAGGATCAACACCCTATTTGTCTCACTAAGAAAAGAAGATTTCTCAGTGATGCCTTGGACTATCTTAACTTTATAGAAAGTTGTTTATTTCAACAGCATACTTCAGGGAATTTGTCTTTTACTCATGATGGAAGGAAGAGATGTAAGGAATCACTTCATCTGTTTTTGTCTAGTTAACATTTTCATACTCTTATCACAACACACATTTCTTTCAAGACTCACCTCCTCACCACAGAAATTTGCATTTAAATGTCTCTCCATGTGAACACTACATCTGGCAGGTCAAACCTGCATATTTAGAGTGCATCTAATAAAAATCTTCCATTGATACATGTTTCATCATCTGAAATCCATTTCATAACACTACAGTCTTCTAGACATGTTGAATGCGTGTGCAATCACTTAGAGTTCCTCACTAGAGTGTACATCTCTGTTTTCTATCAGATGCTAATTTATCTACTAAGAATTTAATATATCCTACTTAATTAATGTCTTACAAAATTTATCGAAGAAAAAAATACTTTTATCAGCCCATCTAAGCCACCTTTAGTAAATAAGTGCATGATTGTGACAGGACCACCACTCAGAGTTCTGCTGAAGGTTTTCCTAGATCTTTCCCTACAGACACTACACATAAAAAGCCAGATAACTTCTAAGCTCAAACTTTTATACTCAGTAAGAATATTTACATCTTAACAATGTTCATGGAGGAAACTCCAAGCTGTGAGGGCAGGGTGAGCAGGAAAAAAAAAAAAAAAACACGTTCACAGACAACCTCTCCTCTGCCCATATGTCACTACATCCAGGCAACTTCTACACATGCCTCATTCCCACCTAGGCCTATGAAAATTACTTCCTTCTTTCACCTATCCCTGGAGGCCATACCAGCTGCATGTGTTCCTTGATGCCATGTCTCCCTCCACCAATAGTTTCTTAGCTCGAAGAAATTACCTTCTCCTTTCTTTCTATTTTCACTCCATACCCTTCTTTTATTTCTGATAGCATGTTCTGCTTGCCCCTAGGCAATCAGCAATCCCTCTTCTGGCCTGCTTTACCTCAAATAATCCACCCATCCTCCTCTTTTATGGAAACAGAGCACAAACCAAGAGCTAAGCAAACCAAGAATACCCTATGTCACAGTGGTCTTCTTCCATGTCTTTGTAAGATCTAAGATAGGTTGAACTACTTGTTATTCAGATTATATCTAACATGACAACTACATCCAAACCTTTTTTCTGTTTTAGAAATAAAGCAAATCATACTCAAATTTGTGCATTTATTGGAAAAGTTTGTAGTTGGATTTAAAAACAACAGCTGATTACTGTTTCTTTAGCAATTAGTGATGTTTATTGCTCAATTTTCTAGTATCTAGTTTTCAGTCAGTACCTACCTTAGGAGCACTAAAGAAAGAAAAATGGCAGGGAGAAGGCTCTGGGTGACTTACCAAAGTCATCACTGGAAGTAGCATGAGAAGAGATCTTGGACAATTTGCTGTTTCACTCCTGCTTCAGCATTTTCAGTGCTTTTCCCAAATTAATACTAATATCTGAACCATGTGTTTGTTTGTTTGTTTTCTTTTTTTTCTTTTTCTTTCTTTTTCTTTTTTTTCCTTCTTTTTCCTTGTTTTCTTTTTTCTTTTTTTTTTCTTCTTTGTCTTTTTTTTCTTCTTTTTCTCTTTCTTTTTTTTTTTTTTTTTCTTTTTTTTTTTTCTCTTTCTGCAGTATTTAAAAAACTAAGGCTTTGTCCTATTGGACCTCCTCCTTTCTTATTGTCAGCTCTCTTCTACCAAACAGCCCTTTCATGAGGTCTTTAAGAGTTCTGGTGAGAATATCTCAGTGGAAGAAGACCTCAGTAGCTCTAAGTACTCTGGAATCTACCTGCTATGGAGATGCTTTGCTCCTTGCACCTTAGTTCTGCTGCTAAAACACAACCACCCTCAGGGAGATTTTGTGGATCAACTGTAAATTCTGGGGTCCTTTGAGAAGCTGGGCTATTGCTGTGCTGTAGCAAACAGAGGAGAATCTTTTCCAGAGGACAGCAAATATGCCAGGTATTCTGCTCTTTGGAGAAGCAGACATTTTACTCGGACAAGCAAAATGCTACTATGCAGAAGGATTTACAAGCTCAGATGCATAGTATGGGAAATAGGTATACCCAAGTACATTTTTTAAAAAATGACAATTTCTCTCTCTCTGTAGGATCTTATAAGATAACTATTTTTTTAACTTACTTCTTTTTTCTTCTTTTTTTTCCAAAAAAGCCAAAATTATGTCTTAAACTGACTTTCTTTCCCCAGCCATTAAACTACCTCCAAACCTTCCTTTAAAGATAATTTCTTTTAAACATAAATTAGTTTCTCATCACTTTACATCTCATCACTTTACCACATCACAGTGACTTTCAGATTAAATTTTATTATATTTTGGGAAGAAAAGCTACAAAATAATTTACTTTCATTTTAAAGGAACAAAGTTTATTTTGGAATTCCTGAATCATTGGCACATATAGTGGTCATTAATTTATTTAGAATAGAAAGATTGAATAAGAAATCAAGCATTACACACAGTTAAAATAAAATTTATTTTTGGAGTTATATCTTCTCAAGCCCTCATATTTACTACAAGAAAAAGAAAAAAAGAAGAGAATGAAGTCCCTGCTGCACCATTTTTACTTTTTCTGTCTTCAGTACCTTGAAGATAAAAAGTTCTTTGCTACTGAATATTTTAAGATGCTTATTTATTCAAACAGTGCCATATAGCATAAATCAATACTGGGTCAGGCTTAATTCAGCACTTTCATTAAGATCAAAGTTCTATTGCTGATGTCTGTTTTTTAAAGTTTGCATTGTAATAGATATAATTTTTACTTATGTCCAAACACATAAACATCAGGATTAACAGAAGTTTCAAGTCCTCTTATGAATGCTAAATTAACCATTACTGTAAGTATTGCAATAAATATGTCTATAAAACCAAACATTGATCTTGATTAATACATTAAGCTGAGGCTAAATTGACTTTTTTTCCTTATTTTTTCCTTTCATATTAATCTTGTTAAAAATACCTCTGAATGTATTAACATTTAATGAACAAATTCTGTTAAGTAATTGACTTGTTTTTTTTACTAATTGGTTTTAAAATAAGTGCTCATATTCCAGAACACTGCTCATTATAATTCTAGTGAAGAAAATATTCATCTTTATGTTGGGGAGATTGTTGCATTAATAACGCAAATATTTTTGTTGAATCATCTCTAAGTTCAGATTATTGTGACCAATCAGTATTGTTCTTTTACTTATTGTATTTAACTACCAGTACATTACAGTTCATTGAAAAACACTGGTGAAGTCAATAAATATATTATATTCTTTGGAAAGTAATTAGTCTTAGTTTAAACAACTCTTACCAGCTATAGATGACTGTACGTTTAATTGCTTATTAAGAGTATTTACTTGCAAAAACAAAGCATTTCTTTTCTTTTCAAATGAGCCATGGCTTATGATCAATACTTGTAATGACTTCTTTTTCTTAATTGTGATATTATTTTAAAAATTATAACAATTTATTAATTTCATTATGGCCCGTTTTTTATGAATGAACATCTTGTGTAAAATCACGCACAAAGATCTACTTTTCCCAGTACTATCAGATTAATATTAATATCAACATAAATATGATTATGGGTTTTTTCTCTTTGTAACTGCTGGTGGAGAGGAAACTGAAAGTGCTGCATTGAAACATCTTTATAATACCAGTTCTTGTTGCTTACTAGCGCATTTTACTCAAATCTGCATTAAATCATCTTTTTTACATAAGCTTCCTCAGTTCTTCAGCCACAGCGATATATACCTGCTTTATCTGAATCCTCTTTTTTTTTTTCCTCAGTGTTGTTCTCAGAGCATGCCCATAAATGAAAAAGCACACTCTATTGACATTTTTCTTGATGTCCCCTTGTTCTTATATACTCTGGTTTTAAGTACAGTTTCTCAGTGGAAAGTCAGAGCACAGGAAGGATATTAGTACCAACACTGTTTGGTTAGCTGCATTAATGTACTAACTACAAGATGTTGTTAGGAGAATGAATGGGATTTTTATGCATAAAAAGCACTGAGCTCTCATTGTACAACTCCATAGCCATGGCACCAAAAGGACAACTATGAATACAGAGGAAGAAAGCTATAAAATCTGCACTTCAAAATACAGCTTTAGCAATATTTTCTCCCTGAACAGGCCAGGCATACTAAATCCTCTTTCCTACCAGACTTACCAAGTGTTAAGAAAACATGAGGAGATGACAGCGGACACAGGCAGTATGACTCTTATTCATGGATGTTCCACAAGCCAATGTTATCATGGAAGCTACTACTCATAAGCACTTCTCCTACCTATTCAGCACACTATTCTTTTTTTCTTTTCTGCTGGCTCTATAAACACAGTTCAGCTGAACCATTTTTGCACAAGTAGTCAGGAAAGCAGAAGTTGTGAACTGCTTAGCACATTGTATTTTCTGTTAGGTCTGGATTTGCAGTACATCTTTCTGGTTGTGTAGTTACAGAACCACAGAATCAGATGGATTGGAAAGGACCTCTAAGATCATCAAGTCCAACCTTTTATCCACTACCACTGCAGTTACCAGAACATGGCACTGAGTGCCACATCAGTCTCTCCTTAAAAATCTCCAGGGATGAAGAATCCACCACCTCCCTGGGCAGCCCATTCCAGTGCCTGATCACCCTCTCTGTAAAGAATTTCTTCCTAATATCTAACCTAAACCTTTCCTGGCAGAGCTTAAGTCCCTGCCCTCTTGTCTTACTGGTAGCTCCTTGGGAGAAGAGACCAACACCCCCTGGCTCCAGCCTCCTTTCAGGGAGTTGTAGAGAGCGATGAGGTCTCCCCTGAGCCTCCTCTTCTGCAGACTTCTACTGCACTGCCTTTTTGCAGCTCCAAAGAGAGACTCGTTGACAATAAGCTTGCTTTTGCTTTGGGATGCACTTCACATTTTACTGCCCCTGATTGTCTCACTCATTATCTTTTCATCCTCTCTGCTGCTCAGCTCAAGAGCACTCTGCAAATGGAAAACACTGGGGGACTCATGCAGAACTCATGCACTTCCCTGAGCACCACCCTAACCTGACTCATCACTACCATTCCACCTTCAGCTCATTGGAAAGATAATAGTTCTAAAATTGCATGTTTGTGGGTGCACACAGTTTGTTCTCTTTTCTGTAGTTATTGTTTTAAGATTCATCAAAGCTGATCCAAAAATTTGTTTTAGTTACTTTTACACCCACCACCATTAAACAGCTTATTTGAATAAATCACCATCTAGTACACATTATGACATTGTGTCATTATAAAATATTTTATATCTGATGACCTTTAAGTCCTCTATTCAAAAATTCATGAAAGCTTAGGATGAGATATGTCTAATGATCCCTGTTCAAAGAGTGAAAGCTCTCTCCTACAAAGACTAAGTGAGTATAAGTGTCATTTTTAAAACTCATCCTTCAGTCTAAGGTCCTTTGGCAGTGCTTGACAGTTCTCATTTGCTATATAGAGTACAATGTGCCAGTCTGAAATAAATGTAAATTATCGCCTTTCTTGCATGTTAATTAAGGTCTGACTAATGCATTCCAGAAGTTGTTGCTGGTACAGCAGGAAAATATCTTTTGTTGCAGAAACAATGCTTATGTATAAATCATGGTTCTGCTTTATCTATTGAACTTTTGGTTAAGCTATAAAGATTGCCTTGCCTGAAAATACTGTCGACCTTGTTTCTCAAACAAAAGAAGCTTAAGAATACACACTGGGTTTGCACCTGTCCACCTGATATAAATTCTGCTAGTGGAAGGAAAACAGAGTTGCAAAACTAAAAACAATTCCAAACTCCCTTCCCCAAGACATTCAAGGAAAATCAGGACACTTTCTGTGGAGCCATTAGGGCCAGGAACCCAATTGTCACATGGTTTAATTACCATTCATAGAAAGTATCTGAGTTTTTGCAAAAACCCGGATGCTGAAAATTGAGATTAACTGTGTAATTATGAGAGAATATTAATATATATGGTCAAGGTTAAATGCATCTTTTTAGTCTGTATCTTGAACACGTTCAGTTATTTTTTCAGTACATATTTATGTACAGTGCTTCTCATAAAATATTCCTAAGTAGATCAAAAAAATATCAAAAGTTTGCTAATGTCATGTCAGTCAGAGGTCTCTGGTTTCAATCTGTCTGGCCACCCTTTACACATTTGCACACAGAACAAAAACGATACCATGAACGGTATCTCTGTCAAGTAAATTATACTAAAGTAATCTCTGCTCTGACCCAAAATGTAATTTAGCTTTCTGAAAAGGGAAAAGAAATTAGTCTGAAGCATTATCTACTTTTCCCAATACTATCAGATTAATATTAATATTAATATCAACATAAATATGATTATGGGTTTTTTTCTCTTTGTAACTGCTGGTGGAAAGTGCTGCATTGAAACATCTTCATAATACCAGTTCTTGTTGCTTACTAGCGCATTTTACTAAAATCTGCATTGAATAATCTTTTTTACATAAGCTTCCTCAGTTCTTCAGCCACAGTGATATATACCTGCTTTATCTGAATTCTCTTTTTTTTTTTCCTCAGTGTTGTCCTTAGAGCATGCCCAATGAGGTACTGAGAATCTGCCCATTACATTTTTGACATAGACCCTCAAGGTCTGAGGAAGATGTTTCTCTATATGTGTGTAATTTCTTATCACATCTTTTCACAATTATGTCAGTTATTGATCACAGATTCCTAGAACATCTTGAGTTGGAAGGCCAGGATTCTTCGACTTTACAAATTGTCTCCATGGAAAAGAGCAAAGACCAGAAGTTCAGACCACACAGAATACTCATGTTTTAGCCGCTTCTGAGTTGAACAAGAAGCACATAAAGGAATGAGCTGAGAGTTTGTGTTGGAAATATTGCATTAAAAGTCAAAGAGTGAATATTTAGTTTCATAATATGGGATAATCCATATGTAAGAAGAGCATAATATTTTGTTTTATTGAGCTATTGAACTTCAAGGTACTAGGTTTTTTGCAGGAAGCTAACTATAACTAAATATATAACAATGTATAACTATATAATATAACTAACTGTATTTGACTTCTGTCTGTGAATTCATCAGAAAACTTTCCTTCAAGATTGTGAAAAAGGAAGACAGAAGACTTATACATTTATCTACATCATCGAATGTTGTAACATTTCTTCTATATAAGGTTAATAATATTTGTAAAGCATTATGTTAAAAATAATCATATATTTACAGATTAACACCTTTATGTACTTACTCTAATAAGTGTGCATACAGCTTCTTTTTTAAGCAAAATGGTGTGTTAACTAATAACTACTAAAAGGAAATGAAAGTCAGTAGGAAGTTTCTGCTGTCCCTTCAAAGGAAAGTTTATCTAAACCATTGTTCTGAAAGCTTGGAAGATATTATTCTACACTATCAGGTACAATATATAAAAAATTTCTGTTGAAATAGCTAAGTCTCTACCAAAACAAATTATTATCTAGATCATCTCTAGGACCAATAATAGGACATTTTAAAAGCTCTGATATATACATGTCTTGCTAATAGAATAAATCCATTTATTAATAGGGATTTCTAAGCAAGTTTTACTAGCAATTGTGGCCCATAATTTGCTTCTCAATATTTCCAAGAGGCTGGCAATTTGTACAGTAATTTAACTCTCTTTTCTCTTTCCTAGGAAATGTCATAACACTCTTTAAATATGAATGAGATTTCAGTGTTTTCCTTTCTTCTGCAAATACTCATTTTGTAAGGTTTGGTTTTCCTGTTCTGGAATAATGTATCTAAATACTATATACAAAGATCAATTTATCATTGGCCTGGGATCTTTTGATTTATTATTCAGTTACACAGAGCATTTATGGAAGTTATTTACATTGCATATTGGTTTTGGCTGAACATATAGAACCATGTTGAACATGGTGTAACAAGGATAAAACATACAGATTGGATTAGGGAGAATTGTATTAATTATCTAGTATTGTGAGAATCTTCCCAATAAGCAAAGACACAATGCATTTGTTTTGGGGATACTTTTCCTGCTTGATCTCAGTCAAAAATATAACAACTATCTAAAGCAAAAATACTACAGCAGAGACAGGAAAATGTCATTATTGGGCTTCTAATTTCCTTCTCTGTACTCTAGCTAAGGTACATCCTTACTTTATACTCTCCACACCCTAGATTTGGAGCACTGCAGTAAAGTGGAGAATTCCTGCAAACTGTTCTACTTTCTTTTTCACTTTTCCTTTTTCATACAAATTCTCACCTAACTCTACATGAAAACCAACACTTATTAAAATTTTGAAATAAATATTTAAAGTGTCATAATGTCAAGTGACTTACTGAAAAGTGAAAGTATATAACTGTCAATTTCCCTATGCCTTTATTTTAAGAATAAACCTAAAAGCTAGCATGTTTGACTTTCAGTCAGTCTGTTTTTCATCAAGCAATGTCTGTTACATGCAAGACAGTGCTGCTGTTAATGTAACCACAGCAACAAGCTAAAAAACATGCTAGTTTTTTAAGAAACTGAAGAAAAGGAAATGAAAGGCTTAAAAAAGCTGTATAGCATACATTCCACAACTTCTCGCCAAAATACTCTATGGAAGGGACTATATTTTAGTGAAAAATATTTTAGTGAAAAATATTTCCATAAGATAACATATTACACTAGTAAAACAAACCTGAAGTAGAATCAAGATTATAAAAATTAATGTTCCCTATATCATTCTGCATTTGCAGAAATAACTTTAATGAACACTGTTCATTTTCTAAACTCCTGAAAAATTCTGAGTAAATATATTTAGCCTGCTCCATGCTAAACTGTGGAAAGAAAAAGAAAAAAACATCTTCTTTAAAATTTAGATTTACTGGCATTGTCTATTAAGTTGCAAGGGGTATTGATTTGACATAAACACAGAGAAAAACAGTAAATATATATGACATATACAAAACAGCTGCACTGAGCAGACGTACAGACTTAATAGGTCAATAGTATACTTTTAAGGCCAAAAAGACCTTTTCTGTTTGATGTTGATTTAACAGCACACACTTAGCACAGGAAACACTTCCTTCATGTTTTCTTTGTTTTGTGGTTTCTTTGTCTGAATACAATGTGTAACAATTTCCACATGATTCACTGAACTTTGAGTTAAAAATGACATTGAAAGACCTAAACAGAGAAATGTTCTTCCTTCAGATCCAACGAGGATTACAGCAGAACCTCACCTGTGGTGATTTTGACCAATTATCAACAATTCTAACATGTTATGGAAGAGCTGCATTTGTTCAACTTCAACCCAGACACTTAACAATAGCTTCAAGTTAGAGTTTTCCTAGTTATTAAAGAAATATGCAATGGAGAAAAATGGAGTAGTAATTTGCTGTATTTGCTGAATTCACTTTAGCCAGGCAAACTTGAATTCATATAACCATAGAATGGTTTGGGTTGGAAGGGACCTTACAGATCATCTAGTTCCAAACCCCTGCGTGGGCAGGGACACCTCCCATTAGAACAACAATTCTTAGCCATTCATTCCCTCCCTCTCCCCCCTAGATCTATCTCCTACTTTTTTATTTCAAAAAAAGGTTTACATTTATTGATTTATGAACTGACATTCTGCCAAGAGTTAAGATACTGCTGGTTTTTAACTAAAAAAGACACCAACAGACTGCTTGTGGGGAGGAATTAAAAAAAATCCATAATGGAAACTTATTGGGTTTATGCAGTAAAGAGCTTCATAAAAAAAAACAAACAAACACCACCACCAACAACAACAAAACTAATATCCTTAGAATGAATGTGTTTCTTTCCCAGGAGAAAAAAAAAAATCATCAGAAAAAATAATAGCAATAATGGCACCAGTTTTTTGACCTACTTCAGCTCAGATTCCCCAAGGGTTACAAATGAAAAAGAACTGCACCCATGCACTCTTGTGACTCTCTTCAGAGTAAAACAACATCCTTCACTCCTCATTCTGGTGGTTAAAATCATGTGTTTTGGACAGAAACATCTATGAAGGCAAGAAGGTAAGAATTCTTTCTCTTACATCATGATTCTCTCTTACATTCATTGATTCTGGTTATTTTTGCTGCACTCTTTATATTTTACATTTTGAGCCCCTTTTTGACATACTTCTCATCTTGATGATGAAGACCTCACCAAATCCAAAGAATTTAAAAACAAACCAAAAACCAATGAAAATTAATTTAAATTAATTTTAAATTAAATTTTAAAAAGTATTATTTACATGAGAAACCTGTACTGTCTGCAGATTTTCTATAGCTTTTATAAGAATATTAGTGAAGGAAAATCATATTTAAAAATTTTCATCTCTGTACTCATGTTTATAATCTATTTTATTTCTTTTTTTTTTTTTCATATTGATATGAAAATAGTATGGGCAGTTTTTAAAAGATTTTTAATGCTGACTTTAACTCAATTTAAATATACCATTAATTATCTAAAATATGTCTGAATCACACACAAAAAATGTGATTCTTAAAATAAATTGTTTTAATAAAAAATTATAAACACATCATTCTGTTATATTTGTTACTTTACCTATATATGTTTGCATATAAGTAAAGAATATTTAAGTATGAACTCTAATGCAGCTCATACCAGTAGTTCCTGATGAATGCTAGATGCAGAATTTCTTCCAGAAAGGTACCCACATAGGTGTATAATACTTAAGATATTCATAATTTCTACAACTTTGTTAGCTGGTATGATTTCCAATTTCATCTCACAGTTCAGTCCATAATTTTTCATATATTAAATGTTAATTGGACAGCTAAAGATTTAGCATGTCTGTCCTTTTAGTCCTCTTTTAATGTACAGAGTCCCCACATGACAGAGCTCAGTCACACTACAGAAAATGCAGTTCTGTTCACAGATTAAATACAGTCAAACTAGGAATCTATTTCTATTTTATGTGTTTTACAGGAGATTGTATTTGTTTCACTATTCCACACATTTTCGCTAACTTGTGCTTTTTGTGTGGAAATAGCGTGTAAACTAATACGAATCAGGCAAATATAGAGATTTGAATGAGGCTCCATTAAGATTTACTGACAACTAAGGCAAAGCATGAAGCAGAACTTCTGACACCATGAAAATTCAAAGAAAACAAAACCAGAGAAATAACAGTCTGAAATCTCCAGGACTGAAGATATTTAATGAGTATTTATTTGGTTGCTAACAGGAAAACTGCTTTTACGCCAGTCACATTAAAGTTTCACACTAAACTCATTTTATCTTTGTGAATAAACCAGCATCTTTCACAGTAATTCCTGCTTTCTAGACAAGTTAAATGGGTTTTACATTGGGATTTTTAAGTACAACATATTTCTTCATCAGAAAGTATCCTCCTGCTATTTCTGTGTTGGTTGTTTATTTGTTTTCAGTTATTTTTAAACAGGATTATTTGTGATGGCTTTATATATATATATATATATATTTTATCCACAAAGATATTTTTACACCTCAGGTGTAACAGAGTAGTAATTATTACCACATTTGTCTTTTACTGATGTATTTCAGATATTTTGTAAGTAAAAATGCATCTCTATATAGACTAATAGTAAGGTATCCACCAGTTCTGTAGGATATAACACTAATGATGTTCTCAGGACTGCTCCATTGTGTTACTACAATAGCTTTGCTTCTGGTTATCTGAAGCTGTATATTGTTGAACATGTCTGTGTCATGGGAGTAAGTGAAGTCATGAGAGTTTATAGCAGCTGAGAATTTGGCAGGATCACCATCCATCAGTTTTATGCAACTCTGTCTTAGTGATGTATATGTTGTCAGAAATTAGTACACCCTACAATGTCTTTGCAGAATTTGCAGTTTCTGTGTCAAAGGGATTAAAAACAGAAATTTCAGAGGTCCATGCCCTAGCAAGTCTAACTAAGAGACTGTTCAACACAAGTTTCTGAGCTTAATTTGCAGCTTTCAAGATTAAGACCTTCCCAAGGTATAATGGTCAGCTGATAGCGAATGCAAAAGCATGTCCAGTTGAGCATATGTGAGGCTTGTTTGCCAGTTTGGATCTCTGCTAAGCAATGCATCCCTTAACAGAACAAAATTTCCATTTTTTTGTATCATAATCCATGCAGAATTATTAATATATATTCATATTTCTGACTACAAATATTTAGTTTGCAACAGTTAGCAAGCAAATCAGAGAAGAAAAATCATTGTACTTCCTGAGTTTTGGAATAAATACAGTGTCAAAGATGGCTCCCAGTTGGGTTGAGACTGTGGGCCAGGCCTTCAAATTAATACCAAGAGCACATCCTCATTTCTCATTTAATGGAAATGGTCCTGTTTTTATTTCACCACTAAGCCTTCCTCAAGCTCTAATTGCTTCCTGCACTTCTAAGAGTTCTCTCTTCCTTTATTTCTTCTCTTCTTTAATCCCTATTGTCAATTTTCTGTGCCACCTTAATTCTTCTTCCTATGTGCTCAGTCAATATCACATTTCTAAAAATTTTATTCACTTTGAATTCTTTGGGTATCACCGTATTGCTTTGCTAACTGTAGCTCCTCACTGTGGGGTACTTAATATATTTGAAGTCTGTTAGAATGAAGGACATACTCAGTCTTTCTCTCTGCTATTACATGGTATTGTATGTGATAATACATCTAATGTACGGTGGCATTATGATAGAATATGAAATAGAAATCCAGATTTCAAGTTAATGATAGCTTTGGTTCACATAAATGTGAGTAAAACAGAAATGGAGAAAGGGGAAAAAACAATTTAAATTTTGAGGTACTGAGCAGTTCGAACAACTAATAATTATTGAATTGGGAAGAAATACCATTTGCAACAGTTTAGAAGAGGTTAGATAAAAAAAGACCATTACAAATACTTTTGGGTTTATGTCTAGCCAAGCAGAGGTAGATAATAATGTGATTACTTTGGTAATGGTATGAACTAGATACATTATGGGAAAAAATAATACGCCCTACTGAAGGCAGTCAATCCAGTTATTGATTTTTCTTAATGGTAAAAGCACTGCTTCAGAAGCAAAAAGAGGTATCTTTTATTCTCCTTCCTTCATGATCCCCATCTCCACAGTCCCCTTGATGCAGAGTAGTAGCCAGAGATAATGGAGTAATGTATATCTAATCTGACACCTACTGGGACAGGATAATGTTTCAGATAAAAGTTTCTTGGATCATTGATGCTATGAAAGTAAAGTGTATGAAAAACAAAAACAAAAATAAATCTAACTTAATTTTTTTGCTTGAAACATTGGTTAATTTTATTTTGTTTCATTTAACTTGCTTCACCCCAGTTTTAAAGGACTGTCTATAACTCTATGCATCTTGCAGTAACTTCATCTGATTGCAGAGCTAGCTAAGCTTCTTTGATGGGATAGTCCAAAGTCTTTGCACTCCTCATCTGCACTCCTTCAAGTTATATTTAATATGGATAGATTTTTAACAAATTTTCAA
The DNA here is from genome assembly GCA_023637945.1 of Phaethornis superciliosus. Lineage (NCBI taxonomy): Eukaryota > Metazoa > Chordata > Aves > Apodiformes > Trochilidae > Phaethornis > Phaethornis superciliosus. Next base: position 10,949,624 of record JAJQWJ010000004.1, on the reverse strand, counting down.
AATACAGATTCATCAAAGCTGCATCTTTCATGTTGCCATACTGTTTTCAGCAATGAGAAAGATGTTTGACAAGCAGAATGAAATCAAGCTCTACAGGAGATTAAAATTTAGGTCTTTACTATTTTTCCCACCACAAGAATAAAGCCTCTGAATAGGTAAAGAAAGAGAATAGAACCAAGTCAAAAGTCACTTGAATGATTGATCTGACACATCAGTAAAATCAAAGTATTTTTAACAACCTTTTTTATCATGGCTGATTTTCATTCCTACTCACTTCAAGCTCCATTTTCTGAGTGCAAAGAGAACAAAAGAGCTCTATATCATGCTGTTATCCCTTGAGTAGATTAAATTAAACCTTTCACAGATGTCTGGAAATGTACAAGATGGCAGAGCTCTCTTCAACTAGAGAGAGAGAGAGATAGCCATTCAGTGTCCTCTACTATCACCAATAGAGATACCTTTGCAATAAGTGCATAACTGATGTATTTTTCACATAAAGAAATCAACCAGGACAAATAAAAATTAAACTGAATAAATATCAAGTCTTAGTGTAGCAATGTTAATTAGTGAATAGCTCAAGATATTATTTTATAAAAATATATATTTTGATATTCAAAATCATGGATTTGGGACAGAACAAATTATTATTTCTGCATTAAAAATTATAATTGTATCCAGAATAACTTATTTAAGATATCTAGTTTTGATACTAGCCTCTCAAGAACTGAAAACAAGGAAATAATCAAAGAAGCCAGTTCAGAATCAATATATACAGTAGACAATTCATGTGTTCCAAACTTATTATGTAAATATAGGTATCTATCATCCATATTTTGGAACATAATTAACCTCACAAAATCTGGGTCTTCACAGCTTCTGTTGAAAATACTCTGCTGAAAAGCCTTTTCTCAGTGCTAAACCTAAGCAGTCAGTCAAATTTCCCTATTACTGCTTGGGTCTTTTGAATCCACTTTTGAAAACATTTTTTTCTGAATTCCTATCTGAAGGTATGGCAGTAATTTTATAGATCATTCACACTGTCCTTAAGTCAAATAAAGATTCTCCTCCAGATTATACATCTGAACCAACATGTGGGACCTTGGCAAAGAACATGATCTGCTCTTCTTGTGCTTCTGAGGTCTGCTGTGGCTCTCACTGCAAGGAGAAAAGTGAGGGAATGTGGATGAAGAACACACAGAGATGCCAGTCCAGCTTGGATTGAACCTCATTATTAAAAGGAAAACAGTGATAGGAACAACTGCCCTCAACTGGGAGGAATGTCAGAATCTGTCAGTGGTAACTGACTAGAGGAGGAAAGTTCTAGCAATGCAGGAAACAGGGAGCAGAAAAAAAAGGTTGCCAACCTGAATAACAGTTCAAGAAGTGAGCAGTAAAAAGAGAAGCAGTGAAGCAGAAGTCACAAGAGGGAAGGGAAAGGAACAATAACTGGCAACAAAAGATTTAGTCACATGGACTACAGTTAAAAGTAGTTGTAGTTCTGTATGGAAAAATACTGCTTACATAATAGCAGGAACCGTGGCCATTAAGCACCATATTTTGCCTATTTTCCCCTAGCACTTTAGCTCATATTTTCATTTTTTAAAAATATTATAATTATCAGCCTGCAGGTGAAATAGATCTATGATTCAGAAATTATGCTGCTTCTGTCACTAGAAAAAAAAAAAGAGGCACTGTGGTAGTGTGGAGAACTCTCCTTTCAGCAGAGTTTAGCTCCTAGAACTTTTAGACTGATTTAGAAAACTAGATTATTTTAAAAGTGTAATTTATATCTCCTCCCTATGAGAAGTATGTAAGAGAACAACTCAAACAAAATCCCACCACCAAACAGCAAAAAGGCTTTGAATGATGTCCAGCATCTCAGGCTGGCAACCCAGTAGGTGCCTCAGCTTTAGCCTTTGAAGAAATCAAAGAGGAAGGAAATTAGTGTTTTGCTAAGACCAACAAGATGACTTGATTCTGATTCCATCCTGAAATCATTGTGAAGTCTGGTATAGACTTCAAGCCTTTTCAAATATTTGAACAGCATTCCCTTTTGCACTAACTCCAACCATTAAGTTCGGCATTTAACACTTCTGCAAATCAGCTCCAGTCTACAGCTGTAGAACCTGAAGAATTATTTGCTTGGGACTTGAAAATAATGAGTCATCTCTTTTCCTGATCATTAATTCTCATCAAATTTCTCTGTTCCTATGTCAGTAACAAAAATCAAGTGATCTAAATGCTGATACATGTGCACTTCAGCTGACTAGCCATTTATTGCCTGCTTATTTCCAATATGTAACATGGACGCATGAAAACAATATTATTTTTAGAATGCAGTCTATAAATGCCAAAATCAATTAGGTCACTCCTCAGATAGGCAAATAATCTAAAATAACCCTAATTTCATGTTTTCTTGTACAATTATTGTATAAAGAAAGCTATGGTTTCAGCAGTGTGCTTCCAGCTATCATTTTACATATTCCCGTGGTATAGAGTCACAGTGTCATTTCACTGTCATTGAAATTAAAAGATAGGGCATCTCCCCTTTGGTGGGAAAGAGTGGGAAAAGAGTGGGAAAATATTACAGGAGGGGAAAAAAAAAACAAAAACAACAAACTTTTTTTTCTTTTTTTTATGATTAGCCTAAAAATCTAAACATTTTGAGAGGTTAAGCTAGTAAAGCAACAATACATAAATGAAGAAAGTGTTAGGTTATAAACTGGGAGAATGGTAAAGAGACCTAAAAATAAATAATTATTTAATAATTGAAAGATCTTCTTGTATCTTTTTCATTCATCTTTACTTAGAACCTCTCCAGATTCAAAATGTACCTGATTAGTTCTCCAGTTTAGAAAGGGATCATTCTTCAAAGATGAAATTCTGTCCTTATTCAGTGCTTGCATCTCCCATACGCCCAGCAAGACATTGAATATAGATGTTCAGCACAAGAACACTTTAATCATTTCATGGTTTTAACGTCTGGAAATATCCATAAATCTTGGATTTGGAATTTTCTTCCACCCATCCCTAAACATTTGGCCTATGAACAAAAGCTGATATTTTCATTTGATATGTATGTTGGAAATGCCTGTGTTGATGTTTGTTGTCCTGAAAATGATATTTGCAGAATGAAAGAAAATCCTTAGATGGATTTTGAAATTTCTTTATATATTCATAATATACTACACAATGGTGATGCCCACCAACCTTCCTTAAAATCACATTGTGGCAATCTTGAGTTCCTGAGCTTCAGCAGGTAATGCAGCTATATAAATAGATTCCGTATGATTTGAAAGCATGTAAAAAGATAAAAGCATTATTCACTAACAACCATATGCTTAATTCATAAATGAATTCATATTCATTGATAAACATTGACAAAAACAACAAAACCACATACATTTATATATCCCTGTATATAGGAATACATTATAGGTTATAGCTGGATTTCCTAGGTTAACATGTTTTTTTTAAAATAATCAGCTTCCATTAGACTAATCTAAACCAAAACTACCTTTTTTTTCAATTTTAATATGAGTGATTTTGACAGCAGCCAACATGTCTGCAAAAAATATGGAAATTAAATGGGGTAGAAAGATGAAAAATCTAGGCATCCACAGTAAAAATAACACCATCACTCACATACTTACTAATCCTATAAAAGTAAAAAAGTTCTGAATTAACTTTGTTACATGTACAATATTTATTTTGTTAAGTAGTGATGTCTTGACAAAAGCAAAAATTTCAGAAAAAAAAAAAAGTTTAAGTGATTTGTGTCTGCTGCTGTACATAAACAAAAAAAATGGTGAGCTATAGTTAGAATACCAGAATTTTCTTGGATTTTACCAACCTTTCTTTTTCATCTTTACATCACATGCTACTTAGGAGAGAAAGTCCTAATGTGGAAAAGACAAATCTTAATATCTTTTATAGAACATTGCTTTCTTGCTGTTATTCTATATATATTTATTATGCAGTCAGACGTATCACCCTTGTACATCCTAATATGTAGATATGAGGAAGAAATTATTTCCTGTGAGGGTAGAAGAGGTTACCTAGAGGAATTGTGGATGTCCTCTCCCTGGAAATGTTCACAGACAGGTTGCATGGGGACTTGAGCAGCCTGGTCTGCTGGGAGGTGGCCCTGCCCATGTATGGGGGTTGGAGCCAGTTGATCTTTGTCCTTTTCCAGCCCAAACTGCTTTAGGATTCTATTATTCTGTCCACCCTGACAGCAAATGTTGTATGATGTGGAGAATGGGACCACTACATACGGTCACTTACATCTTTGTGGTGTTGCTATAAAACTCTACCAAAGCAAGATTATAGTACTTTGAGTTTTCTAGAACTAATTTTTCCCACCAAGAATGGCAGTGTGTTTTGAAACAGAGAGGGAGGAGGAACCAGACTCAGCTGCAGAAATGCTCCATGAGGCCCTTCTGCCCCTGCCATGGAGAAGCGGAGCTGAAGCGCATCCTTGTGTCTCTGGGAAACAGCTCCTCTTTCCTTCTCCTTATGCTGAGAGTTAGGGGGACCATCCATCAACCACAAAGACACTTTTCCAAGTGACAGCCGGAGACTGCTGTGCACTTGTAGCCTGGCGCAGCACCGTTCGGTGGCAGAAACGCAGCACTGCACTCTGCTCAGAAGCTTTCAATTCAAACCTGTTTCATGGGGAAAAACCTCAGCTTGGCAAAGAGAACAGAAAACGTGAGTACATTTGAGAACTCTAAAGCTGAATTGTTTTAGTGATAAAACCCCACCAGTTTCCTACTTGAATTTTAGCAGTGGAATTTTAGAAGTGATTTCAGTACTAAAAAGTGGATGTGGAGATACGGTCTAAAAATGCTGAAAATAAAAGGGTTCCAACCATGTTGAATGCTTCTCAGGGAATCCATTCAGCTAATATGCACATTCGCCCATGTATATGTGAGATTTATTTTAATTAAATTTTGGGGACAGAAGCTCTTTAATTTTGTATTTTAATAACCCTATAGCTAAGAAGTCTATACTAGGGTTGTTATTACTGTGGTAAAAATAATAGTTTAAAACAGAAAAAAATAAACCAAACCACATTTAAAAATACTATATGCAGCACTAAGAAAGCAACTAAAATGAAATGTTACATACTTTCTTCTAATTCGTAATCAGTACAGTTTAATAAGGGGAAAATTCTATACAAGTAAACAAGTAGTTTATTGTGGCTGCCACATTTTCAAGATTGTTCACAACCTGAAAATTTTCATACAGATCCCACTTCTTGTCTTTTGCCACAAAACTGATTCATTGAGGCAGATCTTGAGAGAAGTTCATTAAATTAATATTAGAGTGGAGTTCAGGTCTGGCACTGAAAAATGCTTCTCATTCTCCTGTGGTGTCCATAGGTGTGTAAGCATAATACACAATACCCTGAAACATTTTTTTTGCATTCTGCACACCAGTAAAGGATGCCAAAAAGAGACAGTGTCCATGGAAAAGAGAAGTGTCCATGGAAAATACTTATATTATCCACAAAGGTGTGATAAGACACAATCAGCAAAATGTTAATGGAAGAAGAGATGATTTTCTCATAAGAAGACAAGATAAACATTTAAAGGAACAAAATTATGTCTGGAGGTTAAGAGCAGATCTGCTGGCAGCACTTAAGTAAATTTAATTGCAAGTGGCTAATGATTCCCAAGTGTAGAAATGCTAGACTACTTGTAATAACAGAAATTATATTCCACTTTGATGATCTGATTCTTGAAATGTATAGCAGAAGTACAGAAAACAACAAAGGGCAGAAGCCAACTCCAGGCAGACAGCCAGCTGACAAGTCACAGGCTTCTGATAGTTTTTAGCACATTCCCTAAATTTCAAAAGACCAGCAAATACATCCATTTCTGAAAAGCTCTCTATGTTACACATCTGAATTTGAGATTAAGTATAACATATGAATATATAGGACTGCTGTGGATATGCCAGGGTTAGCATAAATGAATTGCTTGTATGGTTTAGAGAACAAAACCAGCATGACATGCAATTTGACTCATCCAAAGTACAATAATGAGCAGGATTTTGCAGATCTGTTTCTGTGTTTTCTCCTTTTCTTTGCTAGATTTATTCTACGTTTGCTTTGTGAATCTGAGCAATAATCCGTAAAGCTTTCATAATCAAGTTAAATGAGCTTACATATTGGTCTCCAACCTGAGTGACAAAAAAAAGAAACATCACAAGAGGACTACTTTTGTGTGTACCTCATGCTCCTTAAAAAAAGTACAAGGCTTTCAGGAAATTTCACAGTGTAACATGATCAGTCTTTGTTCCACTTTATTACTTTAAGTCTTTTCTATGACATGATTTTCTACTAATACTTTCACAGAAAAAATAAAATTTTATGGGTTTGAAAGGACCTTTAAATGTCAACCTCTGACCTGCAATGAGCAGGAACATCTTCAATTATATCACTTTACTGCAATGCTTTTCCTTCCCACTTTCTCCAAGAGTCTTATTTGTGGAACTACTGTTTTCATTTTCTAATCTTTTAAATACCTTCTATTATTGACTTTTCTGTATTTAAGTGTTTGGCTTGAAAATTAAGAATGTTGAATAAATACTTAAGCTAAAACCTGCACAGTGTGTGTAGAACATTGCAAACATAGTATCTCTGTGTAAGAAAACAGAAAGAAGAGGAAGTAAGAGAAATCCTTCAATGTAATATCAATGTTACAAAAAAGACTAGGTCACATTTTGGAAGAATGGGAGATGATTAAAATTAAACTGGGCAAAATATTTTTATTGTTTTATTAGTTTACCAGAGCAGGTAGGCTTAAGAATCCTCTAGAAAATGAAAACAGGCTGACTTCAATCAAGATAGACTTTTTGAGGTGGGCCGACAAAACCAGCTGCTTCTGTTGGCAGAGGAATAGACAACAGCCAAAAAAAATGATGAAAATAAATATGGCAATGTCTTGTACTGTAAATGGATCAGTGGGGCTTGAGCCAGGTCGCTAGTAAAATTCTTTAGTGGTTTGCTATAGCAGTAATGTTATTTTCATTAATAATAATTTCATAATGATTGTTGCACAAAAAGTAAGGTCACTGAATTATAAGATGAATTAAACATCTGGGAGGCACTGTAAATATATAGGGAAGGATCAGGGTGCAGTACGGAAAGGAAAGTGGAAAAAGGAGACTTGGGATGGATACAAACATCAATTTTCTGTCTTCCTTCTGACTGAGGGAGAATAAGCCATGAACCAAATGGTCATGACTTGAAAGTGTAGAAATCATGGAATCACAGACTGGAAAAATAAAAAATAAAAAAAAAAAAAAGTGAAAATTAAATGAAAAATGGAAAGAAAAATGAAAAAAGAGAAAAGTAAGTAGAAAATTAAAATTAAAAGTTCTAATCACATGCAGGCTAATGTCAGCTGTTAATAAAGAATAGCTACAAATAAGCAAATTAATTTCTATATTTTGTAAGTTATCTCCACTAAAGTACAAGAAGGAGCAAGTGCCTGTACAAAATACAAGTTAAATCTCTTTTTTGACTACTCATAACTTAAAAAAGAGGGGTGCAGAGTAGAAGGACAACAAAAACAACCAGGAGAGGCACCAGGAGAGGCTCCAAGGAAATGGGCATTAAAGAGTGTTGTTCGTTTAACCTAGAAATATCAAAGAAGCAAAGGGATTACCGCCAATGAGCACCTAAAATGATGAACAAGATAATACAATAAACAAAATCACTGGTTTACTTACAGATGTGGACAGAATAGTTATGGTAAAACTCAAACAGAATTAAAGTATTTTGTGTCTTCCAGGTATTATCACACCCTTCAAAATCTGTCCCAGCATGTGACCATTTTTGGGAAGGGGGTGTGTGTGAAGCTGTACAAGAGAGGAAACAGCAGGAAGGGGGAAAAACTTTCACAGTGTACAAAAAGAGGTAATTCAGTAATAGTGCAGGGTTGGACTTACTTCTCAAAAATATTTCCTGTTCCTTCTTTTCTGCTTTTATGAGTTCCTAATTAGTCCTCATAACTTGCCTGTGACATAGATACTCTGTTTTCTTCCTTTTCAATAGAAAACAGAAATATAGACAGATGATTTTGCACTATTCCTCACTGAAATACTCTATTATGTCCTTTACCAAAGAGGTACGGTTTTGTTTTCTATCAAGATATATTCACTAGAGACTGCAACAATTGCATGCGGGGCCTACTCATTTGTTTTGGCTTGTTCAGAGTATAAAGAGGAGAGGAAGAGAAAGGAAATCAAGAAATAGCTTGATGTGTTCATCATTCATCATTCAGCTGATCATTCAGACAAAAAAAATCAAATGCCTTTATTGTACTACTTGCATCCATTTCTTTTTTTCTTGTATGAAATAAATCAAATCCTGACTAATAGCTCCTTTCATTAGCTGCTAAAATTGTCAAAAAAGCTCTCTCAGGTAAAAAAAGTATCAGTGCTGTAGTTTCTGTAGATACGTTAACACTTAGGGCATAGGAAAGAAGTTTCATACCTCTGAGTTTTTTCCACAAGCACCTACTTTTGCCCACTAGATGCAAGAAGATGTTAACAAACAAAGAAACAAAACCTTTTGACAAGAGAGCAGACTACAAACTGTGTTTACAAAGAGGATGATAATGAATGGGTCATTTGTGGTATTATGCCTATCAGTATAAGTTAGGCCTAATGCACATGACTCTGGAAATGCTGGCATGGTTGACCTAACTTCTCCTCTCCACACAATCAGGGAAACTTTTTACAGATCCATGACATTCTAAATAAACTTAAATATAAAAAAAAAATAAGATATCAGCTAAAAAAATGTTAAATTGAAACTTAAATTGTTACTATTGTGTTTTGCTTGTTTATTTGTTTGAGGAAGTTTTTTGGTTGTTTTGGTTTTTGGTTGTTTTTTTTAATGTACAGGGCTGTTTGAGCCCCTCTAGGCGCAGGTGGGCTGAATTCCAAATTTCTCTTTGTAGGAGTAAATGAGTAAATAAACATCCCTATAAATAGATGTGAACTCTAGAGGTAGGAATCTAAGAATAAAACGTAATTTATCTATCCTAGAGCTCTCACACCTTACAGCAAGAAATTGAATTAGAATTATACTAAAGTGTCTAAGGAAATTTTAGAGATTATGTCTGATTTGCATCAATTTGTTTTAAGTCAAACTACTAAGAGGACTTAAATAAAGCACAAGAACGAAACCTTCAAAATTGCTTGATTTGACACTTGGGTATTTTTCATTGCTGTCTTGTAAGCTACTAGGAGTGTGTTGTCTTTCCAACATCTGTTTCTTTGATTAATTTCTGGACTCAGTGGAGCTGCCTTGACTCCCCCATTGTGAAGACAAACAGTTTGGAGTCTGTGGTCTGTTCTACTGTCAACTCTTTGAGTATTAACATGTATTACTGCTCTTGGTACTTCAAGGTGCTACCTGAATAAGTCTCTGTATCACTGGAAAGAGAACCCAAAGAATCATACAGTTGAACAGACAAGAGGATTGCATCTAAATAGGAGCAACTTATGATCAGTCATTTTGTTTTATTTTGTCTTGAACTGAGCTAACAACTGAAAGAAAGAGTATTTTGACAGACAGAGAAGATCCTGATCTATAGCTCTGACAGTTTTCTATAGTTTTCTAGGGAGGAACAGGAAATGTTCTTTACTTCATCAAGAAACATCATACTTTCTGTCTACATGCTCCAATTTGGTTGTGGAGTTTTTCAGTTTAATTTAGAGAGATCTCACAACTCAAATTTTAATTTTCAAGCAAAAAAATTTGAAATGGGTGGCTGTAAAAATCTTAAATTTTAATCATAAGTGTCATTAAGTACTAATGCCCATAATACAGGTAGTGTGGAACTACAGAGAACACTGGCTTCCCCACCAAGAGTGGGTTTGGCCCTTTTTTTCCAAGACTCACTGTTACGGTCTGATGTATCATTAAAATTTATTGTTGTTTTAGATCCACAAATCTAAGTCCAACAGTAGAAGGGTTGGGTGCAAAGAGACTTTTATTTGACAATTGACACACAGCAGAACTAGAGAGCCAGGCAAAAGAGGGAGAGTGGAAAAGAAGATATAAGAGAGAGAGAGAGAAAAAAAAAAAAAAAAAAAAAAAGTGGAGAAAAAGGATAAGAAAGTAGGAAGAAAGAATGAGAGAGAGAGAGAGAGAGAGTCACCACCAAGGGTCCAGCTGTCCAGCGTTTCTTCAAGATGGGGCTGATCCTGGACAGGGTCCGATGCCAAACGGCGGTGGTGACAAAACCACCACAGCACAGACAGCCTTATATACCCCTGAGTTCCTTTTGTTCCAAAGGGGCAGCTGTCAGTCAGCTGCCACAGAAGCCAGGGGCATTGGCATCAGAGCCATTGCAGACCGGCTGCCTGGAGGGGGGGTTTCCAGCACACAGGTCTTATCTCTTCCACCCTGGCCAAGGTAATCGTGCTTGGAGGGACACCCCAGCTCCTGCTTAGCTCTGGCCAGTCCAGGTTCTCCACTCTAGCTGGTGCTATTCACTTTAAAATTGTTCTTTTGAGATTATTTCAAAGCAGTGAGATCAGACTCTCACACTCACTATCAAAACATTATGAGAAAGAGAGAGAGAGAGAGAGATTTCTTCCTTAGAAGTTATTCCCACTGCAACAATCCACTATGCACAAATGAAAAATGTTTGTAGTTTCAGTCATGCACGTATTCAGACTCATAGCTAATATTCAAAAACATCAGACACTTGGCATTTTATGAACAGTGAGAAATAGGAATAAAAAATTTTATTAGGTTTATACATGTGACACATAATTTTTCATTGTTATCTAAGTCCACTGTCATGGTTTTAGACAGTAACTAGACAGTGACAGATGGTCTCTGTTATTCCCCACTACCCTCCAAGAGGAAGATGAAGAAGGGAAAAAGGGAGAAAGACTTTAGGGTTGGAAGAAAAAACTTGGGTAGGTTTATTGAGGTAGTAATCGTGAATTACAAATGTATATACAAATATGTAAATATGGAGCTTGCCCCCTTCAGTTGGTTATTATTTCCCAAGCAGAAAATTTCCACATTGAACTGGGCATCAGATGGGGGTGCCCAAGTCCAGGGTCTCAGTGACAGTCTTAGAGCATCCAAACCAGTCCTGCTGTGGAAGGCAGGAGACCTGTCTTGGTGGATGGATGATGCTAGCAGCAGCAGCAGCAGCAGCAGCAGCAGCAGCAGCAAACAGAGTTTAACCCAACAAGCACACCACCCAGAGAAGCCACCAGAGAGCTCTCTTGGGAGCTATTTTATGCTGAGCTCCAGGGAAAGGAATACTGTGGTTGGTCCAGCTGGGTCTCCTGGGTCATCCTCTCCTCCCCATAGGCTCAGCTGCTCCCCATGGTAAATACCCCAGCAAAAGGATGGAAGCTGCTGGTGTTGTCTCAGGAAGGTTTTTTCCTACCCTGGTCCTCTCAAAGCAGGACATCCACCTTTAAAATGCTAAACTTAAAATATATGGTTCCTCAGATGTCGAAAACTTAGCAAAAAGCAACTGAAAAATACATGCAGATGGAGAGAAAAAGGTGACATTTCCTTAAAAGACAAACCAGCCGTGACATTTTTTGTTGTTATTACTTTTATTGTCACATTGCCTCTCTCCTTTAATTCATCCCTGAAGACACCACAACAGCTGTCTTAGAAGCAAGCTGCTGGGAAAAGCAGTCTAAACCAACCTAGTATTTAATTCCTATCCTTAGTTATGAATCAGTGAACAGGCACAACATGGTGCTTTGCCATACAGTTTTTGCCTTCCTGATTGAATTTCCCCTTTGTAGTAATTGCTTTTAGCACCGAGAACACTGAGTTCCAGAGAACAGTCCCACCAAGAGGTGAAGTCCCCAGCTGAGACATGAACTTGTGGCACTTGAGTGCAGGGAAAAAAGTGTGTTGAAGCAGTGGCAGATCTTTGTCTCACTAAAATAAGAGCTGAAGCTCTTCTCTTAATTAACTCAGTGCTGGCTGGCTCGCTGCATTTGTTCTCAACAGAAGGGGATGTTGTATACAAGCTAGAAAAATCTAAAGCCTCTTCTTCACATAGAGAAACTATCCTCCTCCAGGGGTTTGGGTGGCTGCCCACACATTGCTCTCTCACTGCCTGCTCCCTGCCAATCCTCTGCCAGACCTCTATCTGCCTGCTGCCTCCCTGCTGACAGCTCATTGCCAGATGGCTGTCCCCACCCTACACATTCCCTGTCTTCTACCTGTCCACATGCTATCCATGTGCTGCCCACATGCTGCCTGCACACTGCCTGCACCCTTCCTGCACCCTGATCACTCTTTATCCACTCTCTGCCTTCATGCTGCATACACTGCCTTGTCTGACACTGTCACCAGCATCCTGCCTGCTTCCATGCAGCAATATATGCTTCCCTTTTGACTTTATGGGGTTTTTTGGTTATGTTTCACTGAAATGCAGAACTTTATGGAGTGTTCAGTCCAAGAGCTGCCAGTGCAGGAGCTAAGAACCAGAGGGTGCAGGCTGGTTCAGACACCATGGCAGGAAAATGAGAGTTTTATTTTCTCTGAGGTCTCTTTTAGGAAATAAGCTCTTCTGTGCATGGCTGCGTAGAGATTCACGTCAACACAACAGGCTTGCATGCTGAGCTGATTAAAAAAAAAAACCAGCCAACCTACACTAAATTTTCCCTAGTTAATCAGGCTATATTAGGCCAATAATATGAAATGCAGAGGGAACTTGCTTTTAAATGCTTTCTCTTTTTTTTACTATATGCACATAGAATACAGAGAATACAAAGAATACAGATCTAATTCTAGATGTGAAAGAAGATTTTTTTTCAAATATATTGACTAGGACTGCATCAGCATTGCTGAATTGTGCCAATCCAATACGAGTTGTGTTTCATCTATTCTGCTTCCAGGTGTGGTACCACTGCCTTTCAAGAGGAGGTAAAACAGAGCTTCCTTTTTAAAATTCAGTTATTAGAAAAATTAGACCTATTCCATATAAAGATACCTCACTTCCTCCCCAAAAACACAGATACAAAACTGTCGAAAACTGTAACACTGAAAAAAGGAAAATAGCAGCTTTTTTGGAAATTAGTACATCAGTGCCTTATGAAGTTCATTTTCTTGTCATTTAATTATCATTTTGTTGGTCTTTTCTCACAAAATCTGCTAAGAAAATATATATTTTCTTTTTCTTGTCCCTGTATTCATTTAAACATTTCTTTTCTCGGACTGTTATTGAGCCTATTATTTATCTATTTATTTGTAGGATTTGTATTCCAAAATAATGGAAGGACACCAACTGCATAGGTAAATAAATGAAAAATAAATACAATCTGAAATATTTGTCAAAAAGCCAACATTTGGCCACTCAGTTATCGCTTTGTGAAAACTAAGACTTTGCACTTATTGCATATTTTAATTTTAAGAACTCCATGAATTGAGTACAGGAAGGGACAGTAATAGATAGTATCCTTGTACACATTTTCCCTTCCAGAGAAAATATTTTCCTTTACAACCATTTTATGACCTTTTAAATAAATGCTCCAGTATTAGCTTAATTTGCAGTAAGACTCTGACATTTTTCCAGGCAGCATTGCCAGAGTTTGCTGCATTCCAGTTTGGGAATTAATCTTTTAAAAGCAGAAGATTTGCATTTCAGTCCAGACAATTTTCCACCGCCACCATAGTCAGCTAAAGCTAGATATGTAAAGTTAATTAAAGTTCTTAGGAGGCAGGGGAGTGTCTGAGATGCACAGCCTCATATGAAAATGCCTTCTTTTGTGTACAATTACTTGCTTTTTTTCACTTGTTTTGTCATGTGTATACCAATACAAGAAGCCTTGCAATATCACATGTTCAAGATCAGCTTGGATACCAGGCATCAGCTCTCAGCATCTTACTACTTAAGATAAAAACATGTCAATGTTAAATTAATGAATTGCTGAAGGTGAAAGCAGAAGTTCTTGCTCAAACGAGAAACATGCCTCACAGGGGTCCTCAGTGCCTGTCAGATGAAACTTGTGCTTGCTGTTAAAAACAGGCACTTTGAAATTGGAAGCAGCTTCCTGCTAAGGCTGAAAGTACATTTCCAGTTTTGTACATGGGAGGTGAAACAAATTGTCTTATTAGGAAGCCCTGCCCATGTCAGGGAGGTTGTAGTAAATGATCTCCAAGGTCCTTTCCAGCCTAAGCCAGTCTATAATTCTATGATATTAACATAAACAGACTGTTTTGAAACAAAAATCTTAAAAATTGTGCAGAGAAGCATGAAAGTTCAGAAGTTGCCTAATGTCCTATGTGTGTTCCAGAGGCATAAGCATGTCCAGCAAAGAACTTTTCCTATCTATAAACCTCTGCATGGCCTTAATGTAAAAAATACTCCTAATTACATCAATCTGTATCCAAAATAGACTTCAAACGGTGGACAGAGTACTTGTTTTAGTTTAAAAACAAAGAAATATTATTTTTCCATTTCAACTTCAAATGTTTTCACTAATGAAAAACATTTTAGTGATTAAGCTATTTGCATCCAGGAATCACATCACAATATTAATGAAAAAAAATTTTACTGGTATTCATAAGGTTGTCTTGTGTTCTGCCTTGAACTAGCAGCTATTTCCTGAATGTTATGGTTAGGGTCAATCTATCTGCAAAATAAATGGTGATATGTAGGCCACATGACAAATTATTCCTGAAAGAGGTTGTCCTAAAATTCTGAAATTACTGGCTTCTAAAAAAAAGTGTATCTCTGATAGACTATGTGATAAAAGGAGGCCCTGAAATAACAAAAAAATTGTGGTAAGGATGGATTGGAAAAAGAAGTCAAGGAATTATATTGTATGAAACATTTAGAATCAGAAATGAACCATTAGGCTTCTATTATTTCAGGAAATCTTTCTTGTGGCAAAAAGTCTGCAAAGCAGTACAAGAGCTGGTATTTCAATATTTCATACCAAAATAATTATTTTCTAGAATTGTGGTGATATGCTGCAAGCATATTTGAGGTCTTTTGTGTGTGCAGATTACTTTACTTCCGACAGTCCCTGACAATTAATTTGAAACTTCTGCATGAATTATAGTAATCCTTACGGTGACTATTTTTGTAGTTAACAATGACTATAAAATATTTTCAGTACTTTAATACTAGGTAGAACTTGGATAAAGAATGAATAATAAAACCACAATCAGTACAGTTGCCACACTTTAGTTACTGTCACCTTATCTGATCTGCCTTCACTATGTGTATAAACAAGCTACAGAATTTTTTTTACAAATGTTGTGCAAATAGGTAAGGTAAAAAACATGTTGCTTTTTAAAAAAAATGAACTGAGCATCCCATAGCTATGCTTTGTTCAGTTAGATTAAACCTAATCAGAAGAATTTCAGAAGAACCTTTTCAAATTGCAGTAGTGACTAGAGAATCTATAGTAACTATACTAATCTTAGTAACTTCGTCTATTAAATACATGAAGAAGTTTGTTTTTAATAAGGGCTTCTTTAGAGTAAACTGTCATTTTGCATCACAATACACATTAAAAAAAAAAAAAAAAGAACTATCCTAAGGTGTTCCCACTTCCAAATCTGGTGTAGAACTGCAGAGTCAGCTGTGCACTGCAAAGTAATCTGTAGATTAATTCTCCTTGCTCCTGTGAATCAGCTGAAGTAACCTGGCATATCACAGTCACCTTTGCCTCTATAATGAGGTGTATCCTGCCTCACCAGATCACAAAAGGCAGTTTTCTGCTCATATAAGATCACACCACTCACCAGAAACAGGAAGAAATACTCTGAACTCTCTGTGTGCAAGGTAAGTGGATCCTGCATTTTGTATAGTCCTGAAGTCCACCTTTGCCCAAGTGCTGCATGTCCAGCTGCACTCTCTACTGATGGAAGCTAATTCTGAGAGGAAGTGGTCTGGAAAATTTTGCATCTCAATGCTTTTCTCAACTGAGAAGTGCTTTGAAAACTTAGAAAAAAGCTTAGGTAGAAAACTAAAGTGTATAGGCAGTTGCACTAAAAATCTTTTTTCTTTTCTTACTTTTCTCTTACAATTATTTGGTTTGCTATCTATTTGTATTGCTAAAAATAAGCATTGATTTTTTTCCCTCAATGTTTGCAGAGTACTTAATTTCTCTCCATTGAATACAAATAATTCCCTTTTCTGGAAGTGATAGCTTCAAATATTAAAAGTAGTTATTAAAAAATCCTAATATTTTTATGTATTTACCAAAGCTTTTGTTTGAATATCAGTCTGAAAGAGTAAGTTACCATGTGAAAGAAATGAGAGCTACTTCCAGGCATAGCTGAGGATCATTCTGGCAGGCACAGGCCACGGTGAAACCAGCAAAATCTTCAAGCAGTCCCAGATTGTTGTATCATGGAAATGCTATGTACTCCCATAGTATCTTCAGTGAGATAAGTATATTTATGTGTTTCCACATGCAGGGGTGCATTGTGAACAGTAATCTTCAATGGGAACTTTATTCACATCTAGCTTGAATTATGTCACCTGTAAATTCTTCCAGATGCTCTATGAACAATTCTACCTCTCCCACAGCTCCTTTTCACTTCTTTTGTCTTCCTGAACTATCAGAGCATTCAGCAGCTCAAGTAAATTTACATGTCATTTAACATAAACTTTTGACATCTTCTCAAACATTAGCATGTTTACAAGACAAAAAAACAAAAAAAAAAAAACCTCCAAACCTTAATTTCTGAATACAGAGCAGATCATTCTTTAGTTAAATGCTCCTGAGTTTGATCCAGTGACCTACACTTAAAATTAGAGGAAATATCTGAGTTTCTTTCATTTAATCCTAGTTTCCAGATGTGACGTTCTTGTGATTTTTCTTCTGGATGTTGAACATACTTGAATAAATGCAAACTCTAAAAATGACTGCCTTTCAAAGAATTAATAGTTCTCACATCCCCTTACAAGAATATCAATTGTTGCTCCGTTTAGGGCAGGCAAGTTACTTTTTATCAACAATATTAATTTGGGTCAAAAAGTTCATGAAACAAAAGTTTGTATGTTTTAAAAGTTCATGGAACTTTTTGAACCACAAGTAAATCCACACTTCTTTCTGTAGAGAGAAAAAGTTGCAAAGCTGTACACTTGCACACTTAAGTCTTTATATGTTAATGAAGGATTAAGGTTTTGATGACTTTCTAGGCTATCAGAAATAATATGCTTCCAGGACCTAGAGAATCATAAATACATTGATAATAACTTACACATGTATTTTTTTCACATCATAATTTTAAAAAGAATTTCACAGACAGTTGTGTAATTGTTTACCCTGAAGATTCTACTTCTAATTAGTAATGCAATTTAATTGATAATTAAATGCAAATTGTTTCCTGAATTAATAATGACAAATGTTTTATTCTTCTACTGAAAACCATTTTGCACAGGAGTGGTTGACTTAGTTCTGCACCATGGGTTGCTAATATTAGTCCTCCTCTGTCTTCAGTCTTTTAATGAAATCTGAAATAAATAATCAGAATGTTTAATGAAGAGTAAGGTATAACCTACTTATTCTTGTATGTGAGCAAATAGTACTGGGTGATTTCTGGTGTTTGGCTATACTCTAAGCACAATCTACAACTAAAAACTACTATCAAATCTTTCTCTATAATTCACAAAAGTGCAGGCAGATCAGTTACTAGCCAAAGACTATTAATTTTACACTCTTCTATAATAGCAACTGTATAATAGCTACTGCAGTTATTGGCTGGAGAATTTCATTGTCTTAAACAGCTGAACTGAAGATCTTTTGAGGTGAATTTTTTCTTGAATATACCAAATTTGCTATAATTAAAACAAGACAAAACAAAACAAAACAAATAAAAAAACAAAAGACAAAGAAACAAACAAAAAAACAAATTAACAACAAGGATCACAAGGATACAAAATTCTAATTAACTATTATCATTCATCTGATTTTATCATTTTTCAAAAAACCACAAAGATGTCCTCTCTGACTCAAATATTAGCAGCTCCTCATAACTGAAATTATAGCTTCCCCTCTCTATGATATATGTAGAATAAGAACAGAGAATAAAAGATAAATTCCTAGCGCTATTATTTTTTAACTTCCCATTCCTTCCTGGGAAGACATGGTTTCTTTTTATTTAACAGTTCCCAATGAAATTTTTCTCTTTAGATCACCTTGAGCTATAGAAAACACAAACTGTTAGGGTCCTCTACAACCTGAGCAAAAACTTACACAAATCAATATCCCACTGCCTGAGGAATCACTGCTTTTCATTTTTTCTCAACCTAGCTACATTTTCCTCTGCTCCCATATCAGAAGATAAATACCTATCCAAGTTCTCAGAGTTCTTTGTAGACTCTGTTTTAACCCCTTCAACAGTTTCTTTTTCAGACTAGAGTCTTAGGTAGCCCATTCACACCCCTTTTGGAAAGAATTTAATGTCTCATCATTCTTGCTGCCTTTCTCAGAACTTCTTTGAGTTCAACAGGTGTTTAATTTGAAAAGGCTAAACAATGCATTTCAAGACAAAATATAATGGAACTTCACATCAGAGAACTTGCGAAGTTGTAGTAAGGAAGTAGAACAATATAGTCTGTAATTAAGGTGTGAGCAGAAGAGACAATAAAATCAAGTAAATTCCCTTTACAATATGTAACTCTCTTCATTCTGCTTTTTTCCCTGTTTTACAGGAGGAATGAAGGGGATAAAAAGGACCCAAAGGTGCTCTTGAAGGAAGAGGAAAGGCTTGTGGCAGAGGAATGAAAGTGAGACAGAGACTGGAATTCAAGCCTTCCCCTGCGAGGCATAAGCAAGAGTGCTTTTCAGGCAGTGGCTGGGAAAGCAGGCACTTCTGCAGCTGCCAGTCTTCACTTCTGATGGCATCAGCTCTGCAGGCAATTTGCATCCAGCCTGCTTTGCCAGTGCTTAAAGCCAGGCTTCTCCAGACCATAGCCTGACACCCTGATGCAAAACTTAAGTTAACATGGTGGAAGTCAGAGCAGTGCATACTCATACCAGCCTGGAAATGTGATATTTCTAGTATGTAAACTGAAATAATTTTGTTTTGCTCATGCTTCTGCACTTGCTGCAGTTATAGTGGTGGTATTCCTGCCTATTAATGATTTCTAAATAAATGCATGTAGTAGCAAGTGGTTGCTCTAATCAATAGAAAGGAGTCGGAGTCAGTGTGTTATGCAAAACAAACTCTAAAACATTCTAATTAGCTGCTGAATATTTTAAATGTAGCTAAATATAACTCTATTGTCAAAACTGAGCTTCAAACCATTTAAAAGAAAAGATCACTGATTCTCACATGACACAGCAATCTTATGAATGTTTAATGCTGAGTTGTCCCACTGATCATGGGCATGTCTTAGAAAAAAAGTGTGATTTTTGAGACAATCTTTGCAAAATTATTCGCCCATGCTATACCTAATGGATAATATCAATGACAGATGATACCCCATGGCAAACGATTTTGTAAAAGCTTTGAGGGTGACATAAAATGGCCAACATGAATCTTAGATCTAAAGTTATTGTTTCCTAATTTTTATTTAGGAACAATACTCATGGCACTTGTGTCAAGTAATGAAACAAATATTACAAAACAATCTCAGTAACACATAAATTTCTCACCCCACTTTTTGCCATAACATATGTTTTTCACCATAACATAATTATGGAGAATTATTTTAAAGCAGAGGAAAATTTTCTGGGATAAATCATGAAGTACTGAAGAGAGATTACCATGCTAACTGAGCTCCAGACGTTTATAGCCTGAGTGAAAAATGTGAACAAATTAGAGAATTAATTTAGAAATATTAATTGAAAAAAAAAGAAACATCAAGATTTTTCAAAAAATCATTATCGTTGACTGAAAAAGAAATCCAGCAGCGTTTATAATTTATTGTTTTTAAGTAACCACAGTGTCTGATGGGTGGATAGTGCTGAGACTGGATAGTCCATGCTAATTCTTAGCATATCGGACTCATTCACAGGTTATTTACTCAATCCTCAGTCTGATTGTTCAGATTTAAAAGACATTTCTTCCACTGCACGACTTTACATCTCAGATAGTCATGTTTAAAGCTGAGGAAGAAAAACTTCTTCTCATCTGCTCATCATCCTCTTTTTCCAACCTTTCCACGTCCTTCTTTTTATCTTATCTTTCCTCATCTTGTTTTATAAAACCAAAATGGAAAAGTTCCTGACAAAATGCATCCACAGTGCAAAATTGCACTGCCTTCACCCTACTGCAATACAAACAGGATTGTTGTGTCAGTGAACTTTGCGGGCTGCAGTACCAGACCAAGGTCAAGTGAATAATGAAGGTAGCAGAGAAATGAGTAAAAGCTGGAGTATGATAAGGAAAAAAGGTACAGTGAAAAAGGGGACAAGGAGATGTGTGTTAATGCAGTAAGTCCTTAGGGAAAGGAACTAGTCAGGAAAGGTGTTCAGTCCACCTGTAATGCTAAAAAAAAAATAAATTACATATTGAATCATTATTAATTCCCATATGTTTGTTGGTTGGTTTGTTTGTTTGTTTCCAAAAAAAGGGAAAAGACACAGAAAAGAAGACTGCCTGAGCATCAGGGGAAGTTCATGAAAAATACACAAGAATTACATGAAGCCTGAAGCATTGTAGGGAGGTTGTACAGTCTATGAAGAATATTAAAACTGAACTTCACAGCAAACTGCTTTAACCAGCTAACACCAACACTTACCAGTTTTGTATTTAAATGTCTAAAATGTATATAAGAATAAAAGCCTCAGCCTACGCATTTTGGTTCTTCTTTTCTTGCCTTAGGTTTAATAGAAAGCAGGGTAGCCCTGTACAAATTCAGAAAAACACAGAGCATAAGACAAATGCTTGCTGCCAGGCAAATGTAAATGAATGAGATTATAATGTGTTTCACTTGTGCCTGTTGCATCCTTATATCCAAAAGCAAGTTCCATGAACCTGTATCATTTGACCATCTCTGTCCACCCTTAAAAAAAAGCCAATAGGTATATTTCCATATTTCCAACTTCAACAGAAATTGACTCCAGCTTATAAATTATTCAGACAAAGAGACACAAGATCAATAATAATTTAATACTAAGATTTGAAACAAAAGCATAACAGCTGGTGAATTCTTCTAATTCTTTCCTCCTGACTCATGCTTTGCCCTCCTAAACTTTCAGAAGAGCAAAATAGCGTTGAGATGTGTTAATAGGGACCCCACCAAAACATCTACCCTGTTTTCAGGGAAGTGGGTTGGTTTGGGATTTGAAGATCTAAAGTATTTTCAGAAGTACAATCTAGAGCTCAGTGACCTCTTACTACCTACTCTACACTCACAAGATACTTACGGATAAAAATTTCTAGTTGATATTTAAGCTTTAAGTGAAAGAACAAATAATCACAGTGTGAACCCTCTATCAAAACTACTTTAAAGGGACAATGTTGCTCTGATGTTGCTGCCTTCACATCTGTTATCTCCTAAACATTTACAATACATGTCACAAAATGTAAGGTTAAAAATTCATACCACCAGAGAGCAGTGAATTAAAACAATCTCCCTGATCTGAGTACAAGAATTAAAATAATAGAAAAGTAAATCTGGAACAAAATCAAAGAATCACCTCTTCCTTTTGCTGCTCAAAGTATAGAATCAATTCTATCCTTTTTTGTTTTGTTTTGTTTTTTGTTTTTGGGGGTTTTTTTTGTTTGTTTAATAACACAGACTTCTCAGGCTTTATAATTCATATATTGTTGCATTACTTTTATTAAGATATATGTCTTTTGAAAATTCTTAAATTTTTCTTGCTGAAGTTTAAGCCAGTTTCTTCTTCCTGATATCTGAGGTATCTTTCGCATATTTGACTTTTTGTTCTACACCAATTCATTCATATCCTTTGATTTTAAATAGTTCTAACTTCCTTAACTTTCTCTTACAAGTGATTTATTCTAGATCTCTGATCTATCTTGTGTAGATATATACTGATAGGTACTGATAGATAACTGATAGATAACTTCTTACTGATACATAATTTGTTGCTAATACTGTATATGTTGTATATCTCTCTCAACCTAAAAAGAGAAAAAAAAAGGAAAAAAAAGCCACACTTGAGACCTACTAATGGTAGATAAATTTTTATAAAAGAATACATATTTAACATTTCTTGCAAGCTCTGCTTATGCTGCATCCTAATATACACCCTAACATTTTCTCTTACATCCCTGATGGTTCATGTCTAGTTTCTTGCTGACCACAGTAAAAAAAAAAACAACTTGTTTTTCAATTTTGTTTTTTAAAAAGTTATTCCTATCCTGAATTTCTGCAGCCTATTATTACAAAACAAATATAGTTCTTCATATTTATTATGACAAATTTCATTTGCCTTATATGAGGAAAATAAAATTCAGAAAATATATAGGAAATCTAAATAATTGCTCTGAAGATTAGAGTCTGTGCTCCTGCTTCATTGCAGTGAAAAAATAACAATCTTTAATGTATAGTAAGCTTAGATGTATTTTTTAATATCTAATTTAATAAAATTTTATTTAAAATAGGATTTAAAATAATAAATTGTGTCCATGTTCCACAATATCATTGACAGATCTGAAGTTACTGAAATAACTTTCTTTTGTTTTGCTAGGTCTTTCTGTACTCACTTAAGGTACAAACATTTTCTCCTTTGTGGTTCATTAGCAGCAATTAACTCTACTTGAAAATCAAAATAGTTTGTGAAAAAAAAATGTCTTTAGCAATGATTTGAAAATGAATGTTTTTCAATAACAACAACAACAAAAAAGTGGTTCTCAAAACAGATTAATATTTAGGGGGTTTTATATTTAATTTTGCCAATTTTCTTTATTTTTTTATTTCCATAATAAAAACGTAAAAATATCCAAGTAAAATTCACATTTTGAAAAAAATGTAAACAATTCAGGAAATAATTGGCATTACCAAAATATTTCCCTTATAAAGAAAAGACTATTTAGGCACAAGATGGTGTAACATCTCATACTTTTAATTTGAAACATTTGATTTTACTCCAGTAGAAAGAGAACATAAGATATATTATGCACTTTACCATCCACTAAAAAAACCTGTATAATCTTGTTTTGTAAAGGTTGTTATTGATACTACAGTGTTGTCTCTGTATGCAATTGCATTACTTATAGAGCTGTAATTATACAGCTATCTTAGAGTGAGCAGTGTAAGAAACAGATTTTTGCCTCTGGTTTGCTTTTTATCTAGCACACCACCATGAATGAATCAACATGGATTCCAAATGTAAAATACTGATTGATTTGGTTTGCTGTCATTCATTATTTAATAATTATGAAAGGTGACTTGTGGGTGTCCCATATGCTATGGATATACAAAATATCAAGGAGTTTGCCTTCACTGTGCACTGGAAAAGACTGGCAACTACAAACTTCTTCCCTTGGAAACACGTTAATCCATAACACTTTTTACCAAAATGTCTCCTTCTCCCTTAATCCTTTATTTTAAGAAACAAAGTAATAGATTTTTTATTTCTTTTACATTAAAGAGAGATGCAAGAGATGAGCTGGTGTCAGCACCTAACTACAACCTCAACACGCTATGCTGGCTCACATAAAGTATCATCTCACTGTTTTTGTGAGACTTTTCTCAAAATAAGGTATTAGTCGGTACAATGACAGTAGAATCATTATCAAGGAATGTAACTTCAGAGACAAGGAGAATAACAGAAGAACAGAGACACTAATGTCCTTTAGCAGATATATTCAGTTTTACTTCTCTGTACTGCTCCAGTCTAAATTAATTTCTTGTCATGGAAAAAATTTAGCTCAGACAACTGCAGGGAAAAAAACCTGTCTTTAAGGTCTGAAAATAAAGACTGCTTTACTCCAAGCTACCTCCTAGTCCTTTGTATTGTAAGGCTAGAAAGTTAAGTATACAACACTCACTGACTTAAAATTAGTGGTAATGAATGCAGATTTCCATGAAGATTCCACAAGCCAGTAATTACAATTTTATTGCCATTGGAAATGGTGAAATAAACTCAGTCTCCAATGTCCCATACATATAATTGATGATTTAATAAGTCTTCAGCATTCTCACAGATCTAATATTTCTACATCAATGCCATGCAAATTAATAGGATACAAAGTGTATAATGTCATATTCCCCAAGAAACCACTATTCACTACCATCAAAGCATATTTGTTTCATTTGCCTTTAGTGTGGAGTTACCATCGTTTTTCTTCTCCATTTTTTCCTTTTCCTCTTCATTTTTATCTTTCTCTCTCTCTTCTCCTCTTTTTTCCTCTTTCTCTCTCTTTCTATTTTTTTCTCAGAAACATTTTCAAACTTGGCCTTTTGTGATATTTTCAGCTTCGTATTTCTAACACTCTGGCTGCAGAATTAAAATGAACCCAGAGGAAGAGTTGCATTCAGGCACACCATAGAGGTTTACATGAGCTCCTCTCAATATGAATATTTACAAGTAAGCAGCTTCCATATGAAAGGCTAGCCTGATTTTTCACTTTGTGTTTGTCTCCGTTGTGGTTTCTGTTGTGATTCACTTCACTTTGTAAAGCTGGTGGCTCCATAGCATTCCTCTGGGATTCAGTCAAGCAATAAATCAGAATAAAAAGAAAGTACAACTCAGTAGCAGACTTCAGTCGTGCAGCTGAAGTGGAGAACAATCCTCATGAAGATGCTGCCTGTCAGCATTAGTGTATTCTGCATTTCTGCAAGGGATCACTAAGGTCCCACTTGCTGCTCTGAAGGGAATGGTGCTAATCCTTTGCCAGCTTCAGCATTTTGGGGGTTTTAGGTGATTATATTTTTTAATTTCAGATGGTTTCCTGTAAAAGATTATTACTTCAAGAATGCATCCTCATTTAACGTCTGGGAAGGTGAGAAAATAAGGTGCTTTTTTTGGAAAGGGAGCAGTTAGGATTGCTTGCACTTCCATGGTTAATTTTCTTCAATTTGAGGACTTACCTCTAATTTCTCTAATATCAGTGGGAAAATTACAAGGTATTAATTCATATGACCTTTACAATTATTTTCTTCAGGGTTTGTAAAACTGGCTCAATCCATATCGGTATCTATATGTCAAAATGTAAGTCTAATTAAAAATCATCTTATTCAAATAACATTTAGGTTGGGATTTTTTTCCTTAGCCTCATACAGGCATGGAGGTGTTCTTGTGTCTGTGCTAGATGGAGGTGTTCTTGTGTCTGTGCTAAAAAATGGTATTTTTCCTGTGGCAAAGAGCTTTCCTGCTACACAAGAAAGTTAGTGGCACCCTGCCTTCCTTTCCATTTTCCACGAATAAATTTTAAGTCATTATTTTTCAGTTGGTTTCAGTTCTTCAGATTACAGACAAACATTTAAGAAAAAATCAAGAGCTAGTATAAAGAGGCTTCATAGAAAACCAAATAATCTCCACATACACTATGTGACAGAAAATGAAGATATGTAATCAGTTTTTCAGAGACTTATTTTTTTAGCCTGCAGGAAAACAAAACAAAAACAAAAACAAAACCCAAACAAACTAAAAAGAAAACAAACGAAGCAACCAAAAAAAAAAAAAAACCAAACAAAAAAACCCCACAACACTAAAACAAAAAACACATTAAATGTATATAAACATTTAACTCCATACTGGATCTTGATTCAGAAAGAGATGTGAAGACACCCAATAAGATAACATGCCTCTTTTTTTCCCTTCATATTCTCATATTCCAAAAATAAAGTACGCCAAGTGGTTTAAACAGTAGAAGAAGAGAAAGAATCATGCAGGGCTCACTGACAGAAGATAAATTTATATCTACCATGCTACCAATATATTAATGCCTTCTTTATGCATTTTCTTTATGGAAGTCACTCAGTGAAGACATGGTAATTAAAAGGGCCAGGTTGAAACTTAAGTAACACTGGGAATGTAATCCTTACATCTATCTGCAGAGATTTATTAAAAGCATGCCATCTATGCTCCAGACACTAGTAAAAATATTAAAAATGTGAATTAAATGGCTGTGACAGTCAGTGCCATCACTGGTGGATTGTAAACCTGCCATAAAAACAAACAGCCTCTAACTGACCATCTTGGTCACCTCAGCCTACACCTAGATAGGAAAATGACCCACCTTGAAGGTCAACAGCTGAAGGCTATGCTTATCTATTCAGTGAGAAGTACATCAGATTTATGACCACTGCATAAACAAAAGAAAATCTTCTTCCAGATTTGCAGAGCCATTGTGCCTTCTCTCAGTATGTTGTTGACATCATCAAGTTTATACTTAGCATAACCAATGCATCAATATAAACAACATCAGGCATGAAGTTATTATTTTCATTAACAGCAGTTATTTTAATGATCATACTATGCATTTTGTGGAGAAGTCTAAAAATTACCATTTTCTTTTGATTTTAATAATCATTCAAGTGCAAATAGTGGCTGTTTTCCCCACAGCATCTGTTTCCTGTCTTCATCATGTTTTTTTCCAGCAGATGTGATATTCTGTCAGCATACATAGGTCCATCTATTTTCAGTATTCTACTTTTCTTCTAGATATAATTCCTTTATATGTAGCAAAGATCTTAGAACTTCTAAAGCACAGAGCAGAATTCACGGTAGTCTTTTCACAGTTTCCCATGCAAGAATGTTTTAAAGTTTCTAGCTTTAGAAGGCAGAAGACCAATTGATTTATTCCTTACTTTTACTTGCAAGATTCTGGCCTACAGTAATTACCTACTATGCCTAACAAAAAGATCTCCTTCCCTGCTATATTGCTGCATAATCCAGTTGGCACTATGACAGAGGTATTATCACTGAAGTTTTTCAAAAAATACTCAACAATATGAACCACAATAAACCCTCATTTTTTTCTATTTTATAATATATTTATGCTTGCACTCCACAGTTTCTTAAAGATGAGGGAGAAAATCTATTCAGTGTTGTCATAGTATGTCACAGATGTTACTCATCTATAGTGGACTTGTCCACTAGCAATGTTTCAAACTAATTCTGTGAAAAAGCCCTCTAATACAGTGTTCTGGTCTCTGCAGCACCAGAATGCAGATAGTGTAATGTGGAAAGATACAAGAAAACTAAACTAAATAAAACTAAAATACTTAGGAAGGAGGAATAGTTGCCTCATAAGGACATAACAGATGCTAGACTTCTTTCTCCATTTGAAAAAGAAAATGCAGCACAGGTATATCATTAAAGTTTGTAAAGTCATGACTGTGGTGGTAAAATAATATAGAACTGCTGTTCAGGAAATTCGCCAACACTGGAATCATGGCAGGCATACTAAAACTATTAGGATATCACTTTGAAACACAAAAGAAAGTGCTTTTTTACACAGCAGGTAATGAACTTCTAGGACATTGCATCACAAGAGAATTAAAAAGGCAAGCAGCTTTAGCAAGTTGCTGATTCATAGCCAACAGGTCTTCAAATAGCCTTTTAAAGCAGACAGGTACAAGGTAACCTGCTTATTGCTGGGATGATTGAGGGAGATGGAGCAATATGAGGGGAAAGATCACCAACACCATCAGCATTGCTGGAAGGAGATTACTGGGACAGATCAGTCATCAGTATGACCTCCTGTGGAATTTCTATTATTTCTTTGTATGAAACATAAACCTTTCCATTTGCTTGTAAAATCTGACTTGCAGATAACATTCCGTAGTTTAGTCTCCAGGTCCAGTCATGTTTTCTTTTTTAGTGATGTATTCACGGAGGGTCTACACACTCTTTGAGAACAGCTGAAATTTAAATAGTAACCTATTGTAGCTACTTTTCCAAGAGAGGGCAAGTTTTCTCTTGGAAGTGAGTCCATCCAGATTTATTAAATAATATTTTATGTTTTTCCTAACTTCACAGTTCTCACAGTTGAAAATTCAAATTTCAATTTTTTTCACTTAAAATTTTTAATAGAGAGCACATTTTTGCCTCAGATATGGAAAAAATCCATGTCATATTAAAAAAGGCAATAATATCTGACAGCAAATGTAGCAGACAGTGTGTTGCAGCAACCAAAACCTTCCTCTTCTCATCAGAATCCAGCACAAAAGAAGTAAAGGATTGCTTATAACCTATAGCATGAGCTATCTGTCAAATAACAAAATCATACCTTGAATGTATGATGGGTTTGCTCATTGAGGCCTGGTCTATGGATTGTTATGGAGAGGTATACCTGTGTGCTGTTTCCAGTCTTCCAGTTATCATAAACCACTATAAATAGAACAAGAAAAAGAGCAGCAGCAAATAACAAGAAGCACGAAAATGGGGAAAAAACATTAAAAAAGCCCAGCGAAATTCAGAAAGACAAATCAGCCCTCAAAGTACCAGTTACACAAAGTACTTGATTTAGATCAGATGACTGATGTGTAATGTTGTTTTGTTTTTTTGGTAAAAGGAAAAGGATAAATGTAAGACTTCCTACATCTTTTGAAAAAAATAACCAAAAAACCCTTCTTCTATTTGTCAGAGATGACTCAATAAGATATAAGTTTGATCTACAGTATTAAACAGATTCTGGCACAAAGCTGAAGCATATTGTATTGTAGAAAAGCAATATCTCTTTTAAAATATATGGTTGGTTTCCTCCTACTCCCTACTGCTTGTATGTAAACTCTTACACAAATAATGCACTGCACCAAAATTCACCTATAACTAGCAGTTCAAATTAAAAGGAAAATAAACTGTGAAAAATACAGTGAACTGAACACTTTAATAAATTAGGCAATGACGCATTGAGCATTTCTAATTTTAATATAAAGGCAAAATAAATTATAAATAACTTTTTTTATATCCTTTGTTTAGAATGAATCTTTACTTTAAAAGGTATAAGAGAATTTTATATGGTTCTGTGTTATTTTCCAAACTACAGTATATCTGTTGACACAAGCATGTGAAGGATCAAATTGCTGTCTAAAACAGCTTGGTAAGAATATAGTGAGGCTTGACAGACGTAATTATATTTATAAGTTCATCCAGAGTGCAAAAAAATAAACCTCTCAGGTACCAGTCAGAGGTAGGTGCAATCTCCCTAGGACAGACTCATGCTGTCTTTTGGGGTTTTTTTGCTTTTTTGCCTTTGTCCACTTGTCATTAGTGCCCATTTCTGACCTGGTGATTGGTTGTTGCATAGCAGCATGCAGTCATTGTTATGTCTACTCTTTCTGTTGGGTTATTCACATTTCTCCCCATCATAGATTTTGATGAAAAGCTTTTCACCACTTCTGATAACCTGATGAAACAACCTCATTTCATACTTTTGTGCAACTGTCCTTGGTCCTGCAAAACACTTCATACAAATGGACAGCACTGGTAGTTCAATTTGTCTGGGACAGTCGTCCTTTGTGCAAAAGCAGCCCCTTGGGTCCACCATTCATTATAGCACTGGACCATCAGCAGTGTGCTAACGAAGCATCCCAGTATTAGCTAACAGATGGTAAGGAAAACAGCCAAAGCCCTTCACGCCATTTAGTTTGAGCTGTGTCTATCACACCCATGGCCATTTGCAATTTTCATAAAGGAAATTGTGCAGATAAAGCAAAATCGAATCTTCTCCAGAATTGATGAGTGCCCGAAGGGACTCTTTGACATAACAGTCATGGAGCTATTAAATGCTGTGATAACAAAGTTATTACCTAGAAGGAATTTACAAGTTGAGAAATTTATCATTTCATTCCCAAAAGCTGAGCTAGACTGTCACAGCAAAATGGGGATGTGTCTTTGTTAATTAAAAAAACTGCGAGGTAAAAGACAGGACTGACAGATTGGTAAAAGCCTTGGCATCGATTCATCTTGTAACAACAAGTTAGAATACATTTTCTGCTATAAGTTATTTCATTCATGAGAATGTAGTCTGCTGGCAAAATCTCAACTTCTATAAGTTACTTCCTAGTGCTTTTTTAGTACATTACAGAGTTTAAAAACACTGGAAAATGCTTCAAATGTAGGCAGACCAAGTATCTCTAAGGTGACACCTAATTCTTTTCAGTAAAAGCTCCTACATATATGTATTTTGACCACATGGGTTATATTTTTCTGTATTTCAAACTGTATGCATTTCAGACCATGGGACATTAATATTAAAAGAGTGAGGTTTAATGTATACACTAGGCCTCCTGTGACATGACGAATACATAATGATTTTTAATTTATTGATTTTTAAAAAAACAAAACTAGAAATCATGCAGAATTAAAATAAGTTGTTCTAGATGTATGTTTCATTTGCAAAAACAGAAAAGTATTTTTGTTGAAAAGCTACAGAAATTTACTGTCAGAAAAGAAAGCAGACCTAAGAAAAAATGTGAAAGTATTCTAAGACAGATACTGACTCAGTCACTGTGCATGTTAAGCTTAGTATCTTCATTTTGGTTTTTAGGCAGGTTTTGTGTTTTTTTTTTCTTTTTACACGAATGACTGTTTTCATGTTTAAATTCAGGCACTTGTTACCTATTTTAGGCCTGCATTCATATTTTAACAGACAAATAGTAGACAGATATTATTAAATGTTGTACACTGGTTTCCTTTTGAAGTGCCTGAGTGAGAGAATCTAGTGAACTAGGTAGGATTACTATAAACTTCCAAGTAGGAGTTTTTAGGTTTTTTGTTTAAAGACTTTCATTGTTCCAAAAGACACAACCAGTCTGCATTGACTGGTACAATGCTTTTATTCATACATTCCCACCAGAGTTGTTCACAGTGCAGGTGATTTGATAGAGCTTCTGCCAACAGTTTCAATGGGACTTATGCTGACTGTGCAGCAACAGAATGTTTTACACCAAAATCTGCATGTCCTCCTGCCTCTCTGAATATATGAAAAACAGAATAGTGGCAGTGTTGGTAGTTTACTTTTTACACATTTACTTTTGGACCAATGGATAGCACTAATGACTTGAGCATCCCTGAAAGAGTACATATTGATGATACCACTCTAGACCTGGAAATAATTGCTTCCAGTCATTGCCTAATTAGCCTGCTTGTAGTATAGTGAATGGTGATGCATAAGAGGATAGTGTCGGCTGTATCTAAACCAGACAGTGAAGGATCAAAAGCAATAATTTCTTTGTTCTTTCATTTGCAAAGTATTTTTTTATTTGTTTATTAGTGAGATATCAAGTAAATAAGATCACTGTAATCCCTTTCCTGATTGAATTAAGTGCCAGATAATGCCATTTAGCACCTCTGCATGCTGGAGAGAAATGCTGGGATTTGATCCTGTAAATTGTTTTAGGTAATATTCAACCAAAAGGTGGTGCTAAAAGGAATTCTGTTATTACACTTTGTTCTAAAAAGGTTGAAAATCACAAATCACTATCAAATAGTGGTATCAATAAATAAATATCAATATCAAATCATTCCTGATTTTCAGTCTTCTCCACTTTCCGTGTGTACTTGTAATAACTCAAGAACTAATTTGGATAAGAAGTTAATATCGAGATCCATTAAATCTAATCTCCTCAGATGAAGGGAAGACAGGAGTAATGAGATTTACACACTACAGACAGACTGGGACCCAGTTTTCTTTAATACACAAGGGATAAACTACTAGTCTTCAGTAATAAAAAAAAACATAAAGATCAAAAAGTTCATATGACAATGTAAAAATTTAGTGTACACATACACAGGATAAGAAATTATTATTTGTGTTGTCAGTAAACTAATAACATACACTACATAGTCTATGAAAATTATTATCTCAACTACCAAGTGCTATTAATGAAAAAGTAGAAAAACAAACATCCACAAAGGGGAGAACAGAATAAAAAGACAAATTTAGAAATCAGTTCTGTAAAATATCTGTATCTAGTGATTTGACATTCAGAACTATCTTTAAACCTTCCTTCTTGGAGTCTAGAAGTCTCAACAATATTCTTGTAGAGTAAATGAAGCTCTTGAATCAACAAGGGTGGTGTTTAACAGCAAAATTAGAGAAGAAAAGATCTCATTTAATGCACGTTTCAAAGGCAATTTGTATCTCCATGTGTTTTAAAAAGATGACTAAATACTTCAGAATAAAAAGGAAAACAAAAAATCATTTTTTTATTTGGCAGGAAACGAGAACACAATTCATTGTCTAAAAGGAATTTACAAGTTCCTTTCACTAGATGTTTCTTTCCTACTATAAGATAGTGCAAATTTTGATATACCAGTAGAGAAAAGTCTTTCCATGGAATAAAAAAAAATAATCTAGAGATTTATTTGAGATTTTAAATTAATCAGAAGTCTGTAGGATTTATTCTAAGACATTCATACAAGCAGGGACCACAGACGGTCTCCAGTCCAAACCCCTGCCCAGAAGAGGTTGGTCAGGGTTTTATCCCATGTAGGCTAGAAAACCTTTAAGAGTGAGAAGATGGCACCACCTCCCTGGGCCCTATCCTCATTGCCCTGCTGCTTTTATGGGGAAAATCCTTTCCTTAATCTCCAGCCTCTCTAGTGCTGTTCAGCTTGGTGCCCCCATACCACCAGCCTCACTGATGAGGCTCTGCCTGCTCAGGATATGGCTGCACAGAGCTCCTGTGCCAAGATTATCAGGGACCTGTCAGCCCCTTCCTCCTACCAGTCATAATCCCAGTGAATGGCAAGCCTTGTCACTGGCCAAGTCCAAGCAGTCAATATTTTTTTTCTGGCTGCTTTAATGTGCTGTAAATATTTATCCATTTTTCATGGTCTGTAGCAGAAAAAAATAAACTGTAACAAATTATATGCATATGAACTTCAGAAGTGCTTAATTCTCATAACTAAAGGGTTTTGGCTATCTGCCCTGTCATCTAGCCAGCATGACTGCTTTTTCCAGAAGCACAACCCAGAGGTTCTATGCCAACATGTGACGTTGGCAGTGCCAACAGCCTGGCACTGTGGTGTTATTTCCAGGAGAGACACACCAGCAAGGTGGCATTGTGCTGATGTAGGTATATGTGAAGTCATACATATGGTTTTTTTATTTATTTAAGAATCTGAATGTTCTGGTGACAACTGCTAACACTCAGATATCTAATGAATCTATATCTAGTTATATCTACTGAAAGTTCCTCCAGAGCACATAGTATCACTCTATCTCAGGAGCTGTGAAAAAAATCCAGAAAGAAAATGGACATAGAGATAGAAAGGAGATTGGAGGGTAGCATAAGAGGAAGGAATGAGCTAATGTTTTGGAGGGTTTTTTCTGTGTTTTTAATTATAAGTAATGAATTCATATTCATAAGAATGACAATATTTATAAATGCAGATGGCCCTTATTTTCCATATGAATAAGCATTAATAATAAGAATTAAGTGACACTAGCTCTCAGACATAGTCACTACTTTTGTGTAACTCGAAACAGAGAGTAAGCCTTGATATTGTCTCATTAAGCAGCCTCTATTAAGGAACTATAAAACAATTTGCATTATTTAATCTTGAACCCAGACGAGGTTCTAATCAATTACATCCAGTAGCTGTGGGTGAAAAATATAAAAAGAGCCTAATACCTTTAACTATGAGTCAGGTTTTTTCTATCACAGATAAAAAGTTATAAAAAAAAAGTTAGAAAAATTCATTGCCAGTAATCTGTAACATACACATGCTATGAATAGTTTTGTTCTACCTGAGCCTTGAGCTGGTCTCTTTAATGAATACTGCACTTAATTATTTTTAGTTCAAACATTGCCAAACTGCATCTGTAATTTTAGTTCCTAAACAAAACTGATCATCTGCTAATTCATCAATTATTATCAAAATAGGTAATTTTTAAATAATGTTTAATATTTCAGCTCAATTTTAAAGATTCAATCAATTTAGATTTCTAATTTTCAAACAAACAAAAAACAATATTTTGATAAATTATTTTAGACAGTTTTGACATGATGCACAGTTCTGCTTTGAATTGTTCTGCAAGCAAATGTCACTGAGCAAAAATAAACAAACAACTCAAACTAATTATTAAGGATTTACATGGCCAGAAAGCTAAGTAACCAGAACTGAAGATAAAGAAGGAAAAATTTCTCTCTTTTCCACTGATAGATCTGTAAATTACCACTGTCAGACATAAGATAGTAGACAACTAAATCTCAAATTACACACTATGTTATTTAAGTGATTACTTAAGTCTTGTGATATTCTTTCTACTACCCTGACTGCCATGAAGGATAAACACTGTGTCAGCAGGTTGACATCTTTATTATTGATGGATCATGTATTCTTGTAAAACACAGGCAACATCTGGAATGCCACAATGCTTGTAGGCTTGAGTCCTTAATGACAATAACATGCAAATCTGTTAATCATTTTAGGTTATGCTTCTGTTTTAAAACACAAAATATCTTCCAGATCCCTTGTAGAGACCAGAAAGTATGCTGTCAGAGATTACAAAAACAATGTGTAGCTATCAAGCTATCTGCCCTGTTTGGCTGTCATTGGAAGTGCTGATAACTTGAGTAGCACACCTGGGAGCAGGTGAAGCTGATTCCTGCTTTACGAGCCTTTATTTTCCCTCAGTGCAGAGAATTTGTTACACAATTAAACAATAATTTGGAACATGGAAAACCCATGACTCCTTTCTGACATCTAGACCAGATATTGAACCAGATTTTCCCAGTTCTCTGCAGAATTTACAAACACATCTACTCTTCTATGATTCATTGAATAATTATTTTACAGTTAAAATACGTTCTACAGTGATACTAAGGAAAGATGACGAAAAGAATCTTTTAAAAAGCTAAGGCATTTCTGAATTCAGAGAGGTGGAATTTGAACCCCATTCTCCACCCTAACTTGATAGTTGAGCTCAGTATTCTCAGATGTCTTTTCCAGTCGGGACAGAAATTTTTATTGTGAGTGATTCTGTGATTCTGTGCTTCATCTGCATTACTCTAAGGTATATGACCAAAGGAGGAGGAATTTTATTCCCATTTTAGATTCACATAAAGCAGAAAGTTCTATTCACATTACATCTTTCTCTTTCATGTTTCAGCAAATCTTCTTTTAATTTATATAAAACCACTACTTGGGGTTTTTTGGTGTGTTTTTTTTCATTTGTGTTTTGGGTTTGGTTTTGTTTTGTTTTTCCCTTGCTGCTCATAATTCAGTATTTTTTTGAGGGGAGGAAGTTGATATATTTTTTCCTTTTCCTTCACCTTTCTTCTTTAATTTTTTACTTTTCTTTAGTCTTCAGATAACAAGAATTTCAGCATGAATCTTATAGAGGTTATAAATAATCCTTTTTTGTCACTTTATTTATTTATATAACATAAAATCTGACTTTGTGTTATAGAATAAATGTGTTACTTTCTGTTTTTCCTAACAGTCCAATGAAAGAGTAATGCATATAAATCATTTTCCTGTTTAAAACTTTTGAATAAAACATGCTAACCTTGTCATACTAAGTGACAGAAAGAAATGTCACCATTATTTGCCTGGGACAAATAATCCATATACTTCATGTATAATTCATCTGATCTTTAAGAATGTTTAACAATATCGAATTTAGATAAATTTCAATAGTGTGGTGCATCAGACTCATTTTACCAATTTACACATGTGCCTCATCAGTTTATATCTGTATCTACATCCATCTACCTTTATGTTAACCCTGACAGGTTTGGAGGTCGTTCTTATTTTAAAGCACAGAGGCACTATCACTTCTCATACTGTATGATTCAGTAGCCTTTTTTTGACCCTCTGTCTACCATGGTGTACTGAAGAACCTACAATAAACCAAGGCTGCAAGGTTGCACACTCATCATGGTGGCATTAGCTTCAAGGACAGAAATGTAGTAGAAGCTTGTTTCAGATCTGTTGTATTCTGAAAATGGATTGAAACACTAGTCTAGGTAAGAGTTAAATCCCCCACAAAATAAGATTCCAATCCCATCCTAAAGCTTCCTGTCCATCAAACTTGAAAAAGAATAAAACTGAAAACAAAGGCTCCTGAGTGGCAGCGAAAGGAGTGGATGGAGAGCTGCCCAGCATAGAGGGACCTAAGGGTGCTGATTGAGAGCTGGTTGAACATGAGCCAGAAGTGTGCTCAGGTGGCCAGGAAGGCCAACACCATCCTGGCCTGCACCAGCAATAGTGTGACCAGCAGGACCAGGGAGGTGATCCTTGCTCTATACTTGGCCTGGGTGAGGCCACACCTTGAGTACTGTGTGCAGTTTTGGGCACTGCAGAATAAGAAAGACATTGAGGTGCAGGAGAGGGTGCAGAGAAGGGCAGCCAAGCTGATTAGGGGTCTGGAGAACAGATCTTATGAGGAGAGGCTAAGACAGCTGGGGCTGTTCAACGTGGGGAAGAGGAGGAGACCTCATTTTTCCCTACAACTGCCTGAGAGGAAGTTGTATTGAGACATCTATCTGTTGGCCTCTTCTCCCTGGTGATCAGTGACAGAACAAGAGGAAATGGGGTCCAGCTCCACCAGATTAGATATTCAGGTTAGGTTAGATATTAGAAAGAGTGGTTTAACATTGGGACAGGCTGAGTAGGGAGATTGTGGAGCCCTCATCCTTGGAGCTGCTCAAAAGACAAGATGATGAGGTGCTACAGTGGATGGTTTAGTAGTTCTGGGATACAGGGAGGACAGCTGGACTTTATAAACTTAGAGGTCTTTTCCAATCTTGGTGATTCAATGATTCTATGAAAACGGAGAACATTTTATAGTAAAATGTACACGTGCAAGCACATGTACACACACACTATTCATGTGGAGTCCTTCTTATAGTACTCAGCCTTAAAAAGGAAAAGTTGTGGGCATGGTAGCTTTTAACATACCAATTTTTTTAATGGTACTGGTCCTTTTTAGACCATTTTGCATCAGCTCAGTACCACCAATTAGAGAGTTGTAACATGGCAAGATCAGGAACATAAGAAGTATTTAAAAAATAGTTCTAAAATGTAGATTTTAGAAATTATTTTTCCCTAAAGACATGAAGTATGCTTTTGAGTAAAAAGGCATCCACAATGCAAATACCAAAGAACTGTAAATTTATCTGAAGGTTTTATGTGACAACAGCAGATAATCACAAACGGTTTCTCTTACTTCTGGTGCTTAGTAAGTTTGCATGACGAACACAGCAGAATTTGTGCACCAAAAGGCTGGCAAGTGGTTTGCTGTGGTAAACAAAGCTTTTACGAAAACGATTTTTTCTGAATTAGCTTTTGAACTTGCCAAGAGATTTCCTGCGACCTCACCATGTTTCTACTCATCATGTTTCTATATCTCTGATGAGGGAATCAAGGCAAAAAAACATTACAATAACAGAAAAACAAAAAGAGCCTGATGTCTCTACACGTTTTTATATAGTTCAAATTAACAAATTCAAAGCATTGTACATATCTATAAACCCGTTAGCCATCAGGTATCTAGTATTTGAATGAAATTGCTAGCTCTTAGCACAAAACTCTTCAAAGAAGCATGAAATATGTTGGATCATACTAATGTGCACTCTGATTCCACTTGAAAGAGCAAAGAAAGGTGATAAAATTACAACGTCATAATGTCTGGGGGTTTTCACACACACACGTACTGATTTCATTGAGAAATAGCCCTTTATAGGAAAATCCTAGTACCTCTTTACACTATGATACCTTTTCAGCTCTCCTAGAGCCAACAATTTTGAAACACTTTTAGAAAACATTTGTGACACCAGGCTAACTAAAATACAGAAAATTAGATTATGCAGTTTAGTACTTCTGTTTTTTCACCTTGCTTTCTATGTCCTGTCTGATATGCTGGGCTCTTATTTTTGTCAATGGTAACACACTTTTCCATAGCAGAACAGTAACAGATAGAAAAGGTCAGCTCATTATGAACTGCCAAGACCCTTGCCAACACTTTTACTCAGTAGAGATGTTTTGGATAGTCTAGATTTCCTTTTACAGGAATAATAATCTCTTTCTCTGTCAGCAGAAGTCTCAGGCATCCAACTGCTGTACTCATTCTTTAGTAGATTTTTCCCTCAGCAATTTAATGAGGGTAGTAAGCATTATGAATAACAATGAATAAATAAATTTTGATTGGTACATCAGAATAAATTTTTGTCACTTTAGTCTAGAGTGAAATTCATACATTACTTGGATGCAGTTATGTTACCTACTAAAAAAAAAAAAAAAAAAAGTTGAAAGTAGATGGAAAATTTTTATTAATTTTAATGGATTTGGTAGTAAATCCTTCCTGTAATTACTGCATCCTTGAAAATCAGTTCTCTCTGTACAGAAGCATCATGTAAAATATTTACTTATGGAAACTTAGTCTCTATAATATTAATATAAGTAAAAAAATGGATGGTTGAATCAAACAAATAGGAAAACGCTAACACAAATATTATTGAATTATCACTGCATTTTAGGGATATAAAGTAGAACTGAGTATTTCAGTCTACTCTGTTAACTTTTATCAAAACATCTTGTGCTGGCAAAAAAATAAGTTGAACTTTTTTTTTTTTCAGAAATTATGCTGCAGTGTTTCAAACAAACACTCCTTTCTCTTGCAATTATTATTTAAAGTGCTCTATCTGCACCAATGCAGAACACATATATATATATCCAAGTAGAAATTTACTTTCTTGGCCATGGGAGAAAGGAAAACAATCATTGTGCGCTTTTTTCTTTTTACTTTATTTTTTCTCTCTTTATCTCATTAACTTTACTCAGCAGTTTGTATGGATAAAAGCAGAAACAACTTAGCAAGAATTGCCTTCATGAATTAATGAGAAGGGGACAAAGAGTAACCAGGAAAGAAAATTATGCTTTTACATTCACTTTTTCAGACAGAACAAATCAGCAGTCCCAAAAGTAAGGAAGCAAGCAAGGTACAGCATGAGCAACTTATCTGAAGAAAATCATCTTGTTCTCTCTGTTTCCAGCAGCTGTAAACCATGCAGGAAATCACTGCACCGGCCACTGATGAGAAGGAGAGAAATGAGATGTAATATGTAAAGGATGCATCAAAAAAAGAACTGATTCAGAGGTGTTCATTAAGTCTTGAGACTGACCCTGCACTTTCAGCTAACATAATGTTTTCTGACCAAGACAGCCTGAATAGCTGGAAAAATGCTACAGTATTATATATTGTATATATTATATAATCATACTTATTATATATATTTTATTATATATACCATTTCCAATATTTTTGTTGATAACTGTTGACATGTGTACTTTAAGAAAAAATACAAAAAACCTTTATTGAGAGAAAAATCAATTTTTGTTACTCATGTAAATATTAATGCATTTTTTTTCTGAAGGTAGCCCAGCTTTTGCACTTATTACCTGAAAAGCTATGTTTTGACATTCTTGGCAAGATTTACCTTTTTGATCTCAGGGCACTATCAAAATATTAGATCTAGTTTTCCAGTATGGGAGAAGAAGAGGTCAGGGAAATCTATTGCCCTTTACTAGGTGAAATGATAAGTGAAAATTCCTCACCGCAGCTGTGTGATTCTCACTCAGATTAAATTTTAATTCTTTAATCTCATAAAGGGTAAAACTTAAAAGAATTTTTTCCATCTTCTACAATGCATAACACTTTAAAATGTCGTGATTATTTATCAAAAACCCATAATTACACAAGTATATGACCTCTGCTCTTGGTTCAAATCCAAATAACTCAATGCTGAATAAAGTAATGGTTGATTAAAAAAACAGCTGATATCTGCTTTTTCGGAAGAAATATATATACTCTCTCAGAACTGAATGAAATATTTTTGGTCATGATAGATTTCACTTTTAAAAAAGCAATATAATTCACATTTAAAAGCATAAATTAATAAAATATACATTATACATATACCTAAATGCATAAAGAGAACAAATGTGCAGTCTCCTCTTCCTCCGATTGGTCATGCTTCAATTGTTCTAAAGTGATATTAACATTAACACTCATGAAAGCATAATTAAAAGTCAGTATTCACCCAGGCACAAGGGAAAAAGTAACAAGCTCCACTGCAAGAAAACATGACTTAAACTCTGTGGTCTTTCTGGGGAAATTCTGAGTCCTCTGTGCTCCGTTAATGGTGTGTTTTACAGCAGAAAGAACTTAAGGAAATTAACAACCTGACACAAAAGTGCTATCCAGAACAAGTAAGTCTGAAACCCCAAATATACCAAATCAGAAATTTATTTAATACAACTGTAAATTAGCTTAAAATCCATTATTGCACCATTATTAATCACCTAGGTGATTACACGCCTAGCTAACCACATACCACTTTTGCAAGCTGACATATTCCACTGAGCAATGGTGATCTACAAAATTATTGAAGCTCAACTTGATCATTGTTTTGAAGCTTGATGTGTTAAAGATCTGAGATGTGCTCTGCAAAATAATTTTCCATTTTATTTTCTTTATAATTTAGGACGTTCATTTCATAACACTGGTTTATCATCATCTGTGAAAAAAAAAAGTACTTGATAAACCTTTCTTAAGCATTTCAGCTAGGGATCCAACTTTCTTAAGAACAGGAGAGGAAGAATCAGGATCATTTCTTCTGTAGACATATCGTTTAGTAGAAATATTCACATCCTGCCACCCCTCTTTTCCCAATAATAACTCAATGATAACTCCCCAGGTTCTTTTGTGCTCAGTATTTCTTTTCTGAAACAAGAACTGTTGGTTCTTATAAATACCTTAAAGCATCCATTCTATTCTATTCTTTCCTCTTCAACACAACATAGTATTTTTAAAAATACAAGTAGAATGTCTTTTTTCTTTTTTTTTTTTTTTTAAATGGTAAGAAAAGTTGCTCCTGAACAGCGCACAGTTTCATGGGTACATGACTTAAGCTTCAAAACTCTAATGTTCATAAGCAATGTAAAATGATCGATATATAAAAATAGATATAGAACTAGCAACTTTTTCTCTGGAAGGAACATGTCAAAAGAAATGTGTTTATTATATAATGTGCCAGATAAAAAAATTGGCACTTCCACTTCACAAAATCTCCAAAACCAGGACAGTGCAGAGAAGAAATGAAGTGGTAAATTATCCTGAGATTATTAAAATTTTGCCTTCAATTCACCATTGTTGAAAAAGAAAATTACATTATTCTCATAGAGGAGAAATTTTTTTCTGAAAGCTTACTGTGATTGAAAAATCTCTATAGTCACCGCCTTGCAAATTAATATTGTGCAGCTTTATATTGAATCTTAAATGAAAAGTTGCAGCATTCTCAAAATTATGTTGGAAGTTGTTCAGAGGAGGATT
Source organism: Phaethornis superciliosus (assembly GCA_023637945.1). Lineage (NCBI taxonomy): Eukaryota > Metazoa > Chordata > Aves > Apodiformes > Trochilidae > Phaethornis > Phaethornis superciliosus. The sequence continues at coordinate 10,908,430 of JAJQWJ010000004.1, read as the reverse complement.
GATATTTTCTACGACAAGGTCCCCTTAAGAATTTTTCCTTTCCCTTGACAGAGTTCTTGAAGCCTTCACAGGAGCATCAGTACTCAAAGAGGTATGCAAAATCTATTCATGAGCCCTAACATTGATGTTTTACAGTTGATACAGTACCAATGATATTTTTCTTTGAAATGAAAAGGTTCTCCAGTAAGAAAACAGTTGTTCTTGTCAAACTACTGCATGACAAATCTGTGGTCAACTGCTGCTGCATCCTAACCCTGCCACTGCCATGAATCAAGAGATGAGTGAAGAACAAACCATACATAGACCTATAGAACAAGGTTTCTACAAACAGAGGACATAGTTCAATGTATTATTCATTCTTCCAGAAGAAGACAGGTCTCTAAGACAGGGCAAATAATAATTTTAATAATAATAATACATTTTTTAAATTAACATGTCTGTGAAGTGTTGAAATGTACACAAATCTGAGTATACTGAAAGGTAATGAAAAAAACAGGTAAGTGGGCAAAATTTGAGTACAATATTGCAAAGCTCCTTTTATATATAATTTGCATCATGGTGTAAGAAAGCCAAGGAAGATACAAGCATAAATATGCACTTATATTGAAATCTAAAATATTATCTCTCAAAATATTTTAACCTTCCTCATCAGTTGTTAGATATGTGAAGAAAATAATTTCGTATAGCACATTCTTCTCCCATTCTAAGGTTATCCCATGAAGAAAAGCTTCATCTATTTGTGAATAAACAAATAAATAAATAAATAGAGAGAGAAGCATGAGAAAAAGACAGACCTTGCAGACAATCTATTTTTCAGGAGCTTGTCTGAGTCTTAGGTCCTTACTGAAACTAGAGATAGAAATTAAAGGAGGTTTCCCCCTGAAATCTCACATGTAGAAAGCATACTAATGACAATTTCCAGGAGTTAGTTTGGCCAATATTATATTTCTATGTGATTATCTGTGAAATTCCATGAAATATGGAACTTAGTGAGATTTTTAAAGTTCACACGTCTCGTGTACAAGATTTAGGAATATAACTTGCAGTTCTCTGTCTTCTCCACCAAAACTCATCAAAGAACATTTTGGTTTAGATACCTCTCATCTTGCCAGCCAATAGATAGTGCATTACATAAAGAAACCTAACAAATAATTTGAAATACAGAAATATTAAAAACTGGGGAAAAGAACCAAAACCTTTCTCTGGAATTCATTGTTTACTAATGTACAGTCTTGCTGTTTTACACAATCTGGTTAAAAGATAAACTGATGAATAATCAAATCATAAAAACAAAAAGATCAATTCTGAGCAGTTTAGGGCTTTGACATCTGAATTCAGATCCTACTCAGGTGAAAGCTAGACTGGAAACACAATTTAGAGGTGTCACATTTGTTTAAGGTCCTCACCACACCTTTCAAAATTAATTTTGTTTCTATATGCAAACTAAATAATTTTCTAGAAATGCTTATCAAAAAGAAGACATTTATTAAAATTAATTTTGTAATTTAATTGATATTATTATATTTCTGGGATTGTAAAGCTACAATTTTAGTCAAAATTAAGTTATTTTTTCATAAGACTCTGACTTCCTACTGCATTGAACTATTTATAATTAACAAACTCAGAAAATTTCACTATTTAAGTAAGAATTTTACTGCAGTCCATGTCTTTTTTCTGTGTTTAACCCAGTAGTCTCACCTTCTGCACAAAGATTTGTATAAAAATTACTACAACACTCAAATAGCAAAACTCATGACTGTAACAGACGGTGATTTTTCATTGCAGCATTTTGTTTTGAAAATGTTGCTTGTTGAGGCTACACACAAAATATTATGCACAGTATTATAGGTAACTATTTATAGCTTCATATTAATAAATATATATATACACACACACATTATTAAATAAATATATATATAGGAATAATATATGGAAACTCGTTAGAAAATCTTATAATGCACCAAATCTAATATGTCATGTAGGTTCCTTAGTGCTTCCTTAGGGCATATATAAGTTAGAAAAATAAGATAAATGAACCACAATGAGTCTACCTGTACTAGCTCCAGGGTCGTTTTCAAATCTTAAACAAGACATGCTGCAAAGTTTTGCAATTCTTTTCACTGAAAAGTAATAAAACGTTCCTTCAAACTCAAAAGTTTTTTAATAATTTAGGAATGAAAATATTATGCTGTCTAATAGTGGCAGATATACCCAAAACACCAAAATTACTCTACTTCCCTTTCTGTGCAAAGAAATGAGGCCAAGTTCAAACCCAACACAATCAGGCTGAACTCTGTTTTGGTAGTTTTTAGCTACTATACATCTCTGTTTCATTAATTCTACTGTGATGGTTGGAAACAGAAGACTTTACAAAAAATAATAAAAAAATGTCATCCTGATGTTACACCTAACTCACTACTAGGTAATGCTGTTGCTTTGAGACTAACTTGCAAATAGAAAACATTGTCATAAAAAGGCAACAGTTTCCCCACAATATTCTAGTCTTGATATCTCAGAGGCAGGGTAATGAAAACCACAAAATACAGAAGAGTGTGTTAAGAACTTATATTTAACAGATAGATTTTTTGCAAGTAATATTTCCATGAAGACCAATGCAGAATCACTGTAATTCTGAGATGTCTGCTTGGCTCAGCACTTTTAATACTGAGATCAATTTTGCATTACCTTCTTCTGGCTGTGAGTGCCTTTGAGTGCTCATGGAGGGAGGTCATAAAACATTTATAGGCCTAAGAATGTAAATTGCAGCAAAGAGTGAATCCTCAATCTGTCGACTGATTCTTGAAAGAGATTTTTCTGAGAAGTCTGTGCTGAGCATTTGCTCTGTCTTTCACCCCATTAAAATTTAATTTTCTTCAAAGAGTTTATGTTTTCATGGGTATTTGGTATTCTTATACATAATGGTAAATGCTATATATATTGAAAAAAAAAGGCAATAAAATTTTATTTTTAGTATTAATCTCACATGTACCAAAAAAAAAAAAAAAAACAAAACAAAACGGGTGGGGGGAAATTAACAATACTCCCATTCTACTCTAGGTGATAAAGCTTACAGGTAATTCATGAAAAAAAAACAATTATTCAGTCGACAGTAAAATAAACAGTAGCACTTGGAAAGACATGGACTGTCTTCCTGTGTCTGGTTTCAGGTAAAATATGAACAGGAATATGGTTTATTTAAGTTTTTTAATGTGACTTTCTTGTGTGACAAAGTTCATATTGAGTCCTATACATGTCCAACTTCTCCCTCACTCTTCTATCATCAAAATCAAAAAATCATTTTTTCAGTTACACATGCTATGGTCATTCAGATCCTAATTAAGAAGTCCATTTGAGGCTTTATACCTCATATATATATATATATATATATGTCTATATATATCTATCTCATACCTTTATACATCCAACCATTCCTCAAAAAATCTACAATATAAAAATACTATAAAGATTTCAAGTACTATAAAGATTTTCAAATCCTGAAGCATGAGGGAATTCAGTAGTAAAAAAACCACACAATTCTCAACCTCTTTTTGCATGTACATCTTTCATTGTTTTTTGAATGGCTTACTTAACACAGAAATCACAGAAATATTTAGTTCAAGGAAAAAACCTTAAGATCATCGAATCACCCCATAATCTTATTGCCATGCTAAACCATGTCCCCAAGAACCACATCTTAACATCTTCTATATAACTCCAGGGACTGTAGCTCTACTTCACTGGGAAGCCCATTCCAGTGCCTGGCAACACTTCCAATTAAGAAATTTTTCCTCATATCCAATACTAACCTCCCCTGGAGCAACCTGAGGCCATTTCTTCCCAGTCACTTCTGATCTGCAGAAAAGAACAACATCCACCTTGCTACAACATCCATTCAGGTATCTGTAGAGAGCTCCCCTCAGCCTCCTCAAAACTAAACAATCCCAGTTCTCTCAGACACTCCCCATAAAACTTGTTCTGCAGACCCTTCACCAGATTTACTGCCCTTCCATGGACTCACTCCAGCATCAAAATGTCTTTCATGTAGTGAGGGGGCCTAGAACTGCACACAGTGCTCGAGGTGTGGCCTCACCAGTGTCAAGTACAGGTGAATGAACAATTTCCTTTTCCTGCTGGTCACTCTATTTCTGACGCAGGCTGGGACATTGAATCAGGGTCATTGAATCAGCCCATCCAGAGCTCTCTGCAGATGTTTCCTACTGTCTTGCCAACCACCACTCCCTCCCAACTCAGTGTCACCTGCAAACTTGTTGAGGATGTGCTTCATCCCCCCATCCAGATCATTGATAAAGGCATTAAAGAGAACTGGCCCTGTCACTGACCCTAGAGGAACACCTCCTGTGACTGGCCATCAACTGGTTTTGACTCCATTGACCACAACTCCTTGGACAGAGACACTTAGTTTTTTCCCATGCTGACTGTGCCTGATCACCTGGTTCTCATGTTCATGCTGGGTGATGGCACTGAAGATGATCTGCTCCATAATCTTCTTTGGAACTGTGGTTAGACTGACAATCCTGTTGTTCCTGAGATCCTCTTTTCAGTAATTCTTATAGATGTAGTCACATTTACCAACGTCCAGTTTACTAGGACATCCTGAGTTAGCAAGGACTGCTATGATGAACAATGTGGCTTGATGAGCTCTTCTGCCAGCTCCCTATATCCCAGATGTATCCCATCTGGCCCCGTAGACTTGTGTATGTCTAAGTGGTGTAGCAGTTTGCTAACCATTTCACCTTGGATTATGTGGGCTTCATTCTACTCCTCAGCTCTGTTTATGATCTCAGGGGGCTGAGTACCCAGATAACAGGTGGTCTAACTATTAAAGTGTGAGAGAAAGAAGGCATTAAGTACCTCAGTGTTCTCCTCATCCTTTGTCATTATGATTTTTTCCACGTGCAATAAAGGATAAAGATTCACCTGCCTTTTGTAAACCTGACTGTGCCTGATCACCTGGTTGTCTTGTATGTACTCAAGGTGTCCTGCTCCATAACCTCTCCTGGCACTGAGGTCAAACTGACAGGTCTATAGTTCCCTGGGTCATACTTTCATCCCTTCTTGTGCATGGGTGTTACATTTGCCAGTTTCCAATCTACTGGGACCTCCCCAGTTCACCAGGACTGTTGATAAATAATGGGGAGTGTCTTGGTGAGTACTCTGGCCAGCTCCTTTAGTACCCTCAGGTGGATCCCATCTAGTCCCATAGATTGTGCACAGCAGCACAATAAGGCAACACAATCCATGCAGCACAATAAGGCACTGATCATTTCGTCCTGGACTATTATACAAAGCCAGTGCTTGACCACAGTGACCCAGCAGGATGCAAGTATTGTTCAGAACACATTAAGCTCTGATGGGAAGAAACTATTAAAAATAAGGTAGGGAAAAAAGTCAATAGTGTTGACAAATTAAATCAGAAGAATGTCAAATATAATATACATCTTTATGTGTGACAGGGGTATGATACATATTTATGCCTGAAAACTGTAGTTTTCAATAAGAGTAGTCTGTCCTACTTAACCTGTTCTTCAACCTCCTCTTCCAGAACTGTTCAAAAGCTATGTTATTAAGTAAAAAACTAGAAAAGTATTAGTCTTTAATATGATAAAAATCAAACTAATAATTGTGGAAAGGAATCTTAATCATATATATATAAGTATATATCTAAATATATATATACATTAGCCAGGTGTTTTTTAGAAGGTTCATGTGTTACATATCACAGAGTAGCTGTAAGTCAAAAACTAGAAAAGTATTAGTCTTGAATATGATAAAAATCAAATCAATAATTGTGGAAAAGAATCCTAATCATACACACACACACACATATATATATATAAATTAGCCAGGTGTTTTTTAGAAGGTTTACATGCTACTCATCAGAGTAATTGGGCTTGGAAGGGACCTTTTGGGTCTGTTTAGTACAATCCATAATCTATTTTTCATACACCAAACTGCATCTGGAATTCCCTTCAGCAGTTCCTAAGATGTTCCTTTCAATCCAGCTCATGCAAAGAAAAGAGAGCACTCCTGTAATCAACAGAGGATTCAGGAGAAAATAGGATCAGCAATATTCAGTTCAATTAGAATGACAATTGTTAATATCTGAAGGTCCATCTGACCACCACTGAATGTCACTGACCCACACATGCTGATTTATAATACTTATTATTATAATACTTATATAATACTTATATACTTATTGTGTTACAATTTGAAATCGCATGTATCTGTCTTGCCTTTATAATAATGAAAATTTAAATCTAATGATCACAATGCCTGAAGTTTTGCACAGATACTCTATAAAATTCAGAACCTTTAATCACAACTTGAGTTTGCCCTTAAAACTGACAGATGAAACTTTTAACGGATAGTCAGGGCAGGTACCAGAAAACATATACAGATACATAAATACCGGAGTCAGAACATGCAGGTCTTCTCCCTACAGATACTAATGATTTTCGTTTTCTTTGAAATTTGGAAGTAATTTAATCTTATCAGCATAATGGGGATAACAGCTATTTGACAGTGTGCTCAGTCACAGATTCTATTCTTGGATCCCTGGGGAAGCAAGGTGGCATTTGCATACATTTCTTCTTCTGTCACCTCCAGTGTTGTGTCAGTTACTATGTCCGGCTCAGCTCCCTGATTCTCTCATCCCAGTTCTGGTTCTCACTTTCACTCAGTGCTACTCTATAAATCTAATTTTTCCTCATCACTGAACTCTTTACCTCTACATCTTCTTTTGCTAAGCTCTTTCCACGGTCTGCTCACTTATTTACCTTTCTGTATCCTCGTATCCTTTATGTGAGCTATGAGAGCAGGAGCATGGAAAGAAGAGTGAAGATAATTTTCCTGGTCTCTGTTTCACTACCTTTTACTGCTCCAATCCAGTGCTCCATGATGAAGAAAACATAACAAAAGTTTTACACAAACATAAAAAGTTTTACCAAGCTAGGATGTGTACAAAACAGATCATCTTTCAAAAAGGTAAATGTCACAGTCTAAAATTAAAGTATACATGAATCATGTGGAAAACTGTAGGGTCTTTCATTTTTTCCTAAACAAAGACTTTAGACAAATTGTAATGATTTACAGGATTTACAGATGGAAGACAAACACAAGTGAAAAAACAGCTCTTAACCCATCTGTCCAAGGCAATATGCTTCATAATTTTCAAGACCCTTGCCAGGTGGAGCAAAGAACTTCTTAGCAATTTTTTGTATTTCTTTTCAAATGTTTTGAGAGGTTTTCTGTTGTATTTTTTTGGTTTTCTTTGTTTTGGGCTTTTTTGTGCTTCTTATTTTGGTTTGGTTTGGTTTGGTTGTTTTTTTGCTGCTTTGGGGGTTTTTATGTGATTTTTTGTTTGTTTGTTTGTTTTTGTTTGGATGTGGGTATTTAAATGGAGAAATAACAGTATTTCTTCCTGTATATTTTGAAAATTGTTTCCAACATTCCCACCTAAATTTGGATTGAGTAACACATCATTTAAAACAAGCATTTTCAAAGTCACACAAAACTTTGAAAAGATAATTCAAATTTTAAGTGTATCATAAGAAGTTATGTTACTATGTGAATTTCTAGTAACAATGCTCAGTCATACTTCACAGATTGTAATTTCCTCTGAGATGAGAGATGCCCTCCACAAATGTCTGTAAATGTGTTTTTGTGGCTCATGTGTGTGATTTCAGAATTTCACATGGTCAAACATTAAGTGAAAAGGTTTATAAATCTGGAGAAAGTACATGATCATGCTCATACATTTAATAAAAAAAGTAGATGTAATAATTTAAATTTATACAATAATTCTTTTCCCTTTGTCTCCTCTGTCTTCCTCACCTTCACTGTTGCTGCTCAGGTGAATCTGCAAGAAACTGCTGACAACATTTTGACATTTGAATTCTGTGACAAGGTGAGGGCAGGGTCAGTGGCATGAAGACAGGTGGTACAAAATTGGAATACTTACTGACAGCCAGTAAGAATAGGACCTTTTTCTAATCCTGTGCCGAGTATGTGCCTTCCTCTTCATACTGTAAGACACTTCACCCTTTGCTGAATCCGTTATTAAATAATGTATTATTTTTTTCTCTTTCTTTAACTCAGCCCTTGACAGTAGGTAGATACTAGATAGATACTAGATAGCATAGGTTAGATGAAGACACCAATAAGCCAATGTTTAAAAGGCCATTTCTAGAGACTTGAGTGGATGAAGGTAGGATATTTTTAATTGGGATTCTCTGTTGTTTCTCCACTATTTTTAATCAATCTCAAATCCATTTGTACAGTGATGTTGCAGAAATGTGTGTGGGTGTGGAAGCAGAAGAGTGCAGATGACCAGACAGGTCATAGTACTATCTTCTGCTGCTATGGTTAAAATGGTCTTTGTGGGTTACATTTAGAACAAGAGCAAAATTAGGAGTCTCCCCCAAGGACTACAGAAGAACAAGACGCACAAAGAGGCTAACAGTTTCTCTCACTTCCCTGATGCAAACTGTTCGAATGGATAGATCTAATCATACAAAGCAATAGCAGTCATTTGCTTTCTCATCACTCTTCATTATTGCAAGACAATGGACTTGTCTTTTATCTGTCTTTTTTTTCTGGTGGCTGTGGAAAAAGTGTCTGAAACAGTCAGCAGGTCCGCTCAATGTAGTCTCAAAATCAGTGCATTTTCCCTTACTTCTTAAAGGCCCTGTATCACTTATCCAGGCTTACCAAAAAATGAAAAAACGCCACCCAAATATATATGTTTTTTTTTTTTTTTTTTTTAATATATTGATCTTCCATTCCTATCCCTCTAAGAAAATTATGGCTTTCCATTTTTCAGCGTAGGTATGGCATAACTTTCTGTGACAGTATAAAGAGGAAAACTCAAATATTAGTTATTCTTAAGAAGAAGGGACTGCATTTTATATACAGTCAATGTTCATCTATCTGTTGAAAATATGTCCACAACTAACAATAAAAGCAAAAAAAAAAAGAAGTTTTCTAATTATTTATCTCTATTTGTGAACACATAAAATAAGTGATGAGGCACCGTTACCAAAGAATATTTCCTGGCTCACTCGGGAGGTCCCACATGATTGGAAGTTGGTGAATGTCACACAAGTCTATAAAAAGGGACAAAAGAGGGACTCAGGAAACTCCAGACCTGTCAGCCTGACCTCAGTGCCTGGCAGGGTTATGGAGCAGCTCATCCTGGGGGCAATCACACAGCACCTGCAGGATGGACAGGGGATCAGACCCAGCCAGCACGGGGTTAGGAAGGGCAGGTCCTGTCTGACCAACCTGATCTCCTTTTATGATCAGGGGACCCGCCTCATGGATGAGGGGAAGGCTGTGGATGGAGTCTGCCTGGACTTCAGCAAAGCTTTTGACACCGTCTCCCACAGCATTCTCCTGGAAAAGCTGTCAGCCCAGGGCTCAGCCAGGAGCACTCTGTGCTGGGTTAGGAACTGCTGGAGGCCCCCAGAGAGTGGTGCTGAACGGTGCTGATCCAATTGGTGGCTGTGGCGTCCCCCAGGGATCAGTGCTGGGCCCAGTCCTGTTTAATATCTTTATTGATGATTTAGATGAGGGGATTGAGTCCATCATCAGCAAATTTACAGATGACACTAAGCTGGGGGGGAGTGTGGATCAGCTGGAAGGCAGGAGGGCTCTGCAGAGGGACCTGGACAGACTGGAGAGTTGGGCTGATTCCAATGGGATGAGGTTCAACACGGCCAAGTGCCGGGTCCTGCACTTTGGCCACAACAACCCCATGGGGAGCTCCAGGCTGGGCACAGAGTGGCTGAGAGCAGCCAGGCAGAGAGGGACCTGGGAGTCTGGATTGACAGGAAGCTGAACAGGAGCCAGCAGTGTGCCCAGGTGGCCAAGAAGGCCAATGGCATCCTGGCCTGGATCAGGAACAGCGTGGCCAGCAGGTCCAGGGAAGGGATTCTGCCCCTGTACTCAGCCCTGGTGAGGCCACAGCTCGAGTCCTGTGTCCAGTTCTGGGCCCCTCAGTTCAGGAAGGAGATTGAGGTCCTGGAGCAGGTCCAAAGGAGGGCAACCAGGCTGGTGAAGGGATCCAGCACAAGTCCTGTGAGGAGAGGCTGAGGGAGCTGGGGGTGTTCAGCCTGGAGAAGAGGAGGCTCAGGGGAGACCTCATCGCTCTCTACAACTCCCTGAAAGGAGGCTGGAGCCAGGGGGGGGTTGGGCTCTTCTCCCAGGCAGCTACCAGTAAGACAAGAGGGCAGGGACTTAAGTTGTGCCAGGGGAGGTTTAGGTTAGATCTTAGGAAGAAATTCTTTACAGAGAGGGTGATCAGACATTGGAATGGGCTGCCCAGGGAGGTGGTGGATTCTCTGTCCCTGGAGGTTTTAAAGAAGAGACTGATGTGGCACTGAGTGCCATGGTCTGGTAACCACAGTGGTTTGGGATCAAGGGTTGGACTTGATGATCTCAGAGGTCCTTTCCAACACGGATGATTCTGTGATTCTCTGAAAATCCAACTAGAATGCTACCATAGGATATAAACTGTCAGATAGAGATAACTTCAGTCATTTTAATAGGAGGACAAATATAACTACACAGGGAAAATTATCCATATTCATGGATTTCCTGTCAATAATGTCTTTTCTGTACCAGCAGTGGAGGCATAACCAATATTCTTCATAAACAGATAATGCTGGAGTTCAAAACAAACAAAAAAGAAACAACAAAGGGCAAACTCCTTTTGTAGAATATATTTGCAACTTTTCTCTCCACACTTCCAGTTTATCCACCTTGATGTATTCTGGCCCATCTGTAAACACCCACAGATATTTATTTATTTATTAATCTTTAGAAAACTGTTATTAAATAAATATCAGGTCTACAGTCTGCTAAAGATTCCCAGAGATTCACAAAGTCTGTCTATTAGAATACTATTACCACTGTTCATTATTATATTCCAAACAAATATGGAATATCAGAAGGCAGATGGCAAAAGTCACATATTGGTCATGCTGAAAAAAGGAAATTAAGTACTGAATATTTTACTTGGCTGGCATGCAGCCCAGTGGAAGGTGAAACCTGCCAAATAAGAAATGATCCCCAGTTATCACAGTCTTATATCAGGACATTTTTTAAAGATATGTTTATTTTATTTTCAGAATTGCTATAAAATAACCATTGTGTGAAGCATTAAAAAAATATTTTCTAATTAGATGACCATGAAATAAAGCCATTTACTTGCTGTAATGGAACAGAATGAGATGAGCAAAAGGACCACCAGCACAAATGAGACCTGTGCCTGCAACAGGAAATTCTTTGACATGTTAATTACTCCTCATAGGCTTGTAGATAACTACCATATCTAAAGACATAGCATGTGATTTTGTCTCCCTTTTAGTCCTCTAAAAATATTTTATAACATTAATAAAAAATACTTTTACAACAAAATTAAGAAACTTTATGTTCTAAAGTCTCATAAAAATAAAAACAACCAGAGCAAAAATCAGTCTCCAGCAATAATAAAAGTAGGTAGGTAGGAAGCACAGTTCAAAGTTCAAAACATACAATACTCTTTTTAGTCTTAATTACACCTGCAGATTCCACTAATCTGCTTGAAATGCAATCTTACTTTTCATTATTTCATAGTTTTCTTGCAAGTTGACCTTTCAAGTATACCTGGTAGAGTTAAGTACCAATGGCTTAACTGTACTGAACCTTTTTAAACTTCTTTGGATCTAAAATCTGGCAGGTGTTTATGTAGTCTTATCTACAAAGAAGGGCAAAAATAGAATCATTATGTGCACACACAAGAATATGGCACTTCAGCAGCTATGAAGGTTTGCTTCAATATTTCTGTTCAGTAGATTCATTTCTTTTCCAGGCTGGTAAGTCACCTCTGTCTTTCATTTTTCTTCATTTCATTTATCAGATTTCTAGATTAATGCTAGGTTAACTCACATATGCATGTGAGTTTCCATTAACAAGATAACCAAAACTTAAAATTTCTTTCCAAATATTAACCTGCTGTTTCTCAGAGATTATATAGTTATGATGCACAGCACAGGCATTAGTGCCTTAGCTACAGGTGTGCTAAGGTCCAAGTGTTTGAGGCACTAAACCCATGCACCAAGCTGCTGTGGCAATGTGGCAATGCTATTTCAGAGCTTCTGTACCAGTTTTCCCACGTGTTCTCATCCTGTTTCCCAGTGCAAATGCTCTTATGGGCTTGCACCTGAAATCATTCTTATGACAAGTTCTTATGGGCAGCAGTTGTCACTGGCATGAGAAATGTCTCTTTTTCCTCATTTTTTGCTTTGTAGATCTCAGTTTATATTAGGCTAAGACAAATATAGAACACAGCAAAATAGGTAAGTCACTGAAATGCTTGAAAGATACTGCCCAATATTTCATGAGCACAGAGGCTGAGCAACCAATAAATATGCAACCAACTGCTCTAAAGAGTGCTAATAACATCACACACAGGAACAAACAACAGTAAATCTGAGAAGATCCTAGGGAAAAGTATAAAGTATTGGGGAAAAGAATGGCAAGAATTGTGAGCAGCAGCATCAGCACTTCCTGTTGCTCTGGAGAAAATTATTCTCACCCCAGAGGGAAACACGTAATCTGAGATACCCACTGTGTGTTCCTCAGGTGACTACTGCTGAAGTTCTTTTGTTTCTCATCTGTCTCTTCTCTATTTTCCCCGCAAAAGTAACTCTCATTGCTAGAGTTAATGTGTGTTATCAGCTATGGATGACACTAATAAAATCTTCATGCATGTGAAACTCTTACTCTCCTTTGTGCAATTGTTACTTTCTCCACATGACCTAAAAGCTGTCCTTCTTTACTACTTGATGCTAAATTTAAATACCAGATTTATTCATTCAACCATAGAATTATCTGTATTTCAGTGTTCAACTGTTGTATCTTGGGAGTGATTTTTACCTTAAAGTACTGCTTTAAATGTAGACACAATTAGTTTTCATATTTTATCTCTGAAACTAGTGTTCAGTGATACTTTAAATGTCACCATTTCTAGATCTGCCCCTGCCTCTTTTTTAAAAATAATATAGAAATGTAGTATTTTAAACATTGTATCTTCCTCTGAAGTGATTCATCAGAAGTACTACCTGTAACTACCATGGGCTTGACACTTCAATACTTTCTGTGAGCTGTGGACACCATTAACTCTCATCCCACAGCCATTCCATAAATAAATAGACAAACTTTATTGCTAGAGGCTGGACAGTGAACACTCTATTTTTAATATCAAGTCAGAAGGATGCTGTTTCCTACTAGAAGAACTTGCTGGTCTATCAGTCTATAAACTACAGAGCTTGAAAGAAATTACAATATTTGGGATGCATTTATAGCATCATATCAGAGAAAGCCAGTAACTAAGACAAAATGTAGAACAGAACATTTCTCATAAATGAATCACATACCACTGAAAAAATCAAATCTAAACAGAGAAGAAGTTCTCTCAAATCAGACCTCTTTTTTTTACATTCTTATGTGTTTAATAGAAAAAAAAGAAATTGGGTGGAAATCAGAAACACAGGTGGAAATCAAAACCAGTTACAAAACATTTTTACATGTAGGACAGATGTTTCTCTAGAATTTTGAGTTCATTGAGTTCATCATCTTGAAAGCACAAATGAATACATTCATGACTTCCATCCAGTGGTTTATCAGCATAAAGTTTTTGTGGTGGAACTTTCAGTTTTTAAATACATATTGAGGCCAGTGACATTTACTAGTGCTTGTCTTCTTTTAACCTACTCCTTAGGACTAGCTGGCTGCTCACCACAGCTCCACTGCCAGTTCATTAGTTCAGTTTATGGATGGGTTGCAGAAAAGACAAACAGCTAAAGCTTGTAAATCACATAAATCACCAGTTCACTTCCCCCTTCATCTATATCACTTTTTCTTTTTCTTTTTTCTTTTTTTTTCTTTTTTTTTCTTTTTCTTTAATAAAATGACAACAACTTACTTGCGAACAAATTACTTCGGAAACAACTGGTTTACTACTTTTTTTTTCAATTATAATTCCATTTATTTTAGTGGTAAAAATACTGATAAAGTCCTAGTTAAGAGGTATGCAATGTCCTTCCTTTTCCTGCTCTGCAGAAAAATCAAAGTTTTTCAAAATATAAGACATGTGTAAGTTGGATTCAGCATTCCAGGTCAGTATGAAAACTACAAATGCACAGTTAATTTCAGCTGTTCTTGATTTATTGTCACTACATGCTATCCCAAATGGAAGATATTTTTCCTGCTGTGTTCCTGGCAGGATGCATGCATTCCTCAGATGCTTCATTCCCTGAATCTTTAAAAGACAACTGTCATCATAAACAGTGAGCCACCCCATCTCTGCTTCTGAGAGACGAGTATGCTTCATCAGTTAGGTGCAGTAAAATTGAAACTATCATCTGCCAGCTATCCATGGATAATGTAGGAAAAAATTGAAGTTGCCATCCCTGCAAATAAACTACATGGACTACCACAGTGCTGTCTTGTGGATGAAATTATTTCTATATGTCACAACATATACTGAACAACACTCCATTCTTTTAGTAACTGCATTATGTTTCTGTTTTCGTATTAGAATACAAATCTTTTAAAATGGCAAATTAAAGAAGAAACACACTGAAAGGGACAATTCTTACTTTTGAATTCTGCTTTATGTCAAAAACTTGGTGTGTTTACCTACCTCTTAAGCTACTCTGCAAAATTTCAGCTTCCTAGAAACCAGTGAAAATGGGATACTTCTCTCCTTGCCTCCTGAATGACTTATATCCCTATTCTTAACAATTACCTCTATGTAATCTGAGACAGATGCACTCAAAGGAGGAGTATATATCGTGAACATGAAAGAAGAAAAATTATATAACTGAAATTACTATTCTATCCATTACCAGTAACTTAACTGGGAAGAAGGTTCTCTTTTTAAAAACTATCTCACTTGTATTATTATTGATTAGGGGAAATATGATCTGTGAACACAAGCCATCCAAGTGCAATGCAGCAGCAGGAAATAAGGCTATCAAATTTGAGATATTCGGTACACAAGTAAGATATTACAAAAGAATCTATTTTATAAATGATAAATCAACTCTGTTTATAATTCATGGCTAATTATTTTCTAGGCAAATCCATTCTCTTTCTCTGACCCATTATTTTCAAGAAGTTTAGTGCTCTTTGTAACTCAAAGAATTTGCAAAAGAGATATTGCTTTTATTCCTTTTTCTAGTTCTTTTTCATGCAACATTTAATCCAAATCTTGCCTTCTAAGGGCTCATATTAAGATGTCTGCATTTAGATCAAGCCTAAAGGTGCTGGCAAACAATTCTTCTGGCTACCTGTATCTGCACATACACCATATATATAATAACACGATAGTTTAACCTACTTACCATCTTATACAGAAGATTCCACGATCTTCTCTCCCCAATATCTTCTCCTATCATCCAGTCCAAATTTAATTTTTATGACAACCTTTAAACAAGATTTGTGAAAATTATACTGCTATATCAAAAGATCCAAGCAGAGCATGGTAAATAATCTTCAAATGTCAGGACAATGGTATTGTTTTTGTTCTCCAACAATTTATCTGTTTTGCCCCTCTGTCAGTGATGCACTTAGCAGTCCTTTGAGAAGTGCCATGCATGCCCTGTCTAATATGTCACATCACTAAGAAATAATAGCTACATCTATGTAACTCTAACATCTGTAATAATACCTGTATTTCTTAAAATAATAAATACACTAGCAGAAGTATTAATTTTTTTTTTTTGCAAGGCCTTGAAAAATCAGTCAGCAAATCAAATTTGCCTAAGTTTCAACAGAGCTTGAAAATGAAGTGGGTAAAAATATCAGATAAAGTCTCAAGCCTAATTATAGGGCAGAATTTGAATCTGTTGTACAGTGCTTATAGGTAAACAAGAAAATTATAGCTTTCCATTTGTGGACACAGATGAGAAGCACCCGTTCTAGCCAACACAGAAAGGGTGCTTTACTTTTGGATATTATATGTCACATTTCAAGTAAACATAGCTTTATGTTGAATTATAAAAAACTGTATTTTTTTTATTAATTTGAGTTTGTGTAAAGCATGTACTGTACATTATATGGCAAAACCAACTAATTTTAGCTTTTTTTTTTCCTCATAATAATAAGCCTTCTCTATTCTTCCTTACTTACAATTTTCTCTTATTAATTCTGGATTTTAAGTATTGTTATTGCTCTCCCATCAAACTTCTTTGCACTAAGATATGAACATCACTTTTTATCTTCTTTTCTTCTGCCTGTTCTGCAGCTATTGGCTCAAAGCATTCTTACCCTTCCTCACTTATGTACATCCATCAAGAACTGAACTGATGATGAAGGTAAACAATTTCTCTACCATTTCTATTCTCCAACAGGGACAAAGAACAGTGTGTGAGGAAAGCTGCTTCTTTCTACTTTTTTTCTTGTTTCATGTGAAGAACTGCTATCATTTTTCCCTTTACTTTTGTAGTACAACAAATGCTAATTAATGTTATTTATCAGATACACAGAGACAGGACTGTCCCAAACAATGGTGACCATTTCTAATTTTTGCCTCCCAGCTGTTCAACATTGCTCCACTGCCTGAAAGTGCAGCTGATAGAACTGAGGAAATACTTCTAATGCAAAAAGTAAGACAAAAATAAAGGCTTGGGACTCCGTCCTTACATCTTCTGCAACCAATTCCAGGACAAAAACCTTCAATGAACAAAAAGGGCCAGTTTAAGAGCTCCTGCTGGAGTCACCCCTTAAGCAAAAACAAAGAGTTCTGTAACATGAAGAATCCTCAGAAGACCCTGTACCACATGAGCAACCTCCCTCCTGACAATGCTCAGAAATACAGAAAAATAAACAGTGTTTATATTAAAATGTTCAAGAAAATGGGAATATGCCAGTTAGAAGCATATCCTGTTAAATTATAAAAATGCTCTATAAATATGGAGTATAAACATGAGTAAAGGTAAAAATAAAAGATTGCAAGAGGTATTGTCAGAATTTAAGGCAAATGGTCCTTTGGCTTATGGGTGCCATTTAACAGATAATGGCATTTTCTATAGAGTGCTTCACTTGGAGATATTAGAGCAACTGATGCACTCATAATAGGGGAGTTTTACTTATATGGAGTTCTACCTTATTACATTCTAAGGGTCTGGTCAAGGCATTGGCTTTTCTGTATATTCAAATTATCTCCTTGATAGCATCAAGTGTTATTTGAATATCAGACCTGACTGCAGTAGTAAATCACACAAGATATCTCTAATTGCACTTGAACTTGAAATTAGTGAAAAAAGAAAGACAAGTGAACTCTCAAATTCAGGTTACATGTGTTTTTATGTTAAAGTTTTGGACAATATTCT
The DNA here is from genome assembly GCA_023637945.1 of Phaethornis superciliosus. Lineage (NCBI taxonomy): Eukaryota > Metazoa > Chordata > Aves > Apodiformes > Trochilidae > Phaethornis > Phaethornis superciliosus. The sequence goes on along the minus strand of JAJQWJ010000004.1, from coordinate 10,891,028 downwards.
GTAAGAAATAAACTAACCTGCCTTCTCCACCATGCTTCCTTAGAGGCCTACTTCTATGTAAGGTCTGGAACTTCACTACATTTCACTTCATTGTCACCAAGAACACCTTGCATTCCACATAGCGTTAAATGATGTCTCACGTGAGACTTTTGAACTCACAGATATTATCTGTATTTGAGAAAGCTTGCCTGAGGTTTATGTCTCACTGTAATCTTGCTAAAGTTTCCATTTATGAAAAACAAAACAAAAAAACAAACAAAAAACAAAAAACCAAACCAAAACAAGAGCTTTCCATACCTAGTCAACAATTATTACACTGTCTGTCAAACATTTATAAAATGTTTTTTTAAAACTGCATCATTTACACTAATAATAGACAAAAATTAGAGCTATATTACTTGAGTCTTTCTCCCTCAGTTTCTTTTGAGACTTTTTCCCAAGCATTGAAGTTGAACTTATTATTCTCAGATGCAAAAAAAAAAGGTCCAAATCAATTTAATTCTCACTTCTACTAAAGATTTTGGTTCTCAGACTGAGGTCAGATAAAGATATCCCATAAGCTCAAGGGTCTGACATTCCCTGCTCCTGATTATATTACTCTCCCTTGTTCTCTTGAGCTCCACAAGCAGAGAACTGTGCTTCCAACAGTGCAGAGCAGCAGGCTAAGAGAACACTTAGGGTCAAGAGAGCCATTTAGAGTCAAACCACAAAAGCTAAAGGAAATTTTAGATTAAGGCTGCCTTAGTCAAATATAAAAAATTAGATTGTTTCAGCAGTCAGTGTATGGCTTTTAAGAGTACAATTTCAAATGGATTGCCTCTTGGCTTCTACTAATAATGTATTTTAAAGAAATCCATTTCAAAAAGTCTGCCTCTTGCAAAAATTATACCAATATACAGAGTGCCTAGTTTTTAAGAATTCAGTCTGCTATCCAAAGAGTGGGGGAAAAAAATAATAAAGATACAATGAAATTTCTAAATAGAAACTTTTTTTTTTTTTTAACCACATGTAATCAAACAAAGAGTCTTCCATCATCATAGCATGTTTCCAAGTTTGATCAATAAGTGATATTTCATAGAATGGTGGATTAATAACATTGACTGGACTTTTTATCTGGAAATTTTGAAGTTATCACTAAAAAGGAATACTACCTTACCTTACAAGGTGTAGAGAGAGGTCTAGTCACTCCCCTTAAGCCACCAATTTTTCACAGAGATAGTAAGCCCCAGTTTTTTTACAAGGAATTATTGGAAGATTATTTTGATTTTCCTTAATCTGCCTTAAATTTCATTTTCTTTAACTGCACATATAACAGCATAAATTTCTGTGGAATAGTGGGATAGGCTGAATAGTGGAAAGTATTTACTTGTACTGCATGTGTTTAAGTCATAGAATCAGGCAATCATTGAGGTTGGAAAAGACCTCCAGTGTTATTAACTCCAAACACAATCCAGCTATCACAGCCACTAAACCACATCCCAAAGCTCTGCATCTAAAAGCTTCTTGAACACTTCCAGGGATGATGACTCTACCATCTCCCTGGGCAGCCCATTTCAATGCCTTACCACTCTTTCAGTAAAGATTTTTTTTCCTAATATCCAATCGAAACCACCAAAGGCAAAACTTAAACCCCTTTCCTCTTGTCTTATTGCTAGTTACTTGGAAGAAGTCCTCATCATCTATGAAAACCTGTTTGTACTGTGGCTAGAAACAACAACTGTCACCTCTCATGAGCTCAGGAAGCCTCTTACTTCATACATATATTCCTTGTATATTAACTATATTCTTAGGAATATATCAATTATATTTCTTATATGTAGTTATCTGTGCTCAATAAAATATCAATGATAATTTTTTGAACTTGAGTCACTGCTGCTATCTGCACTTCTGAACTCTCATGCCCCTGCTTTATGACCAAGATCATCCTGATTCATCCAGTTTCAACCATGTATTTTTCAATTTAATTATTTCATTGTTATGCTAAAGGACTGGAGGTGAGTTTGAATTTGGATACAAACCACCTTTCTACCCATTTTCCTTTTCTTTATTTGCAGATTTCACAAATAACAGTTTCAGAGATCTGCATCACAACATGATCCCAACAGGTTGTGCTCACTATGGGACTAAGGAACGCTATTACCAAACTGACATCCAACAGTCAGAATTCACCTGCAACAGCCTGCTGATTTTACTAGCTCTCTTCAGCCCCTCAACATTTTTGAGGAGTGACCAGGTACCTCTCTAGTAGTTGTGCTTGAGACTAAATGAAGATAGAGCAGCTATGTTGAATGACTGTAAGAAGAATGCAAAAAGATCCAAGACTATGTAAAATTCAAGCTGATGAATTGCGAGGAAAAAGGAACTGCAGAGTGTGTTAAAAATGTCCAGTACCTTCAAGATTCAAACAGACAAGCAAAGAAATTAACAAATAATGTCAAAAAGGAAGATGTGGGGAGCATCTGATTGCTCTGCACAAGCATCTCATTCTTTTTAGTAGTCTGGAGCATTATATCAGAATAGAATGGGACTGGGGGGATATTTACTCACAGCGAACCTTAGCTGAGAGCAACAACTGTGCATGACCACAGACATGTTCATTTGATTTCCATAAAATGCATGCTTTTGCAAATTTGTAATGGCTGTTGTGGCACAGTTTACCAGCATAAAGATAGTCGTTACTTTTGTATGTTTTCTGCGGGTAGCTCTAGAGACTGTCAACTATATAAAGATCAAAAATCAGTCCCCCAAAGCTCAGATGTATGAAATCAAATTAGAGTTGTATAATATTTTTGGAAAGAAATAAAACATATCACAACTCTATTTACTCAATTTTACTTTTTTTTTAAAGCGCAATTTAAAAAGGGAATTCAAATGTGCCAGAAGCAATATGTAAGGAATTAGGTTAATGTGGCATTTGAGATGCCAACATGAAGAAGGAAAATCAAATGTCCAGGGCCAACAAATATATACATTTGCATTTTCCTTTTTCTGGTTAACATCACCTGTCACAGTGCCCATTTTAGCATCTGCCATTTCAGAAGAGTGAGGATTGGCAGTGGAAATCTCACAGTGTTTGACTATTTGTTAGCAAAATATTTCATCAGGAAAGTATCTAAGAAATACAAATTAATATGATAGAAAACACCACCTTTTTCTTTGTCATAGAAGTTTACAATAGAGCTCTGATCTCAGATACATTCAGGAAATTATATGATGGTGTAGGGAAGCAAAGAGAGATCTGCAGATCTTTTAATGGTGGAAAGTAACCATTCTCAGGTGAATCTATTAAACAGCTTTTAGAATATCCAGATATGCAAGCTGCTTTGTCAGCACCACTAGAAAATGAGACTTGGTGCTTTTTAATTAATTCAAAAGATCTGAGATGCCGAAATCATATACCAGTTTAAGACACAACATTTACCACTATGTTGTACCATCTGGCAACTGCCTTCATTAGGTATATTGAGTTTAGTGAGTTTTCCCACACAAATTAAACTTCTTTCTAAGAAGTAAACAATATTTAATGCTGTTTATGAACTGGGTAAAAATTTATAATTTCACTACATAAATCAATTATAATACTCATCCAGACCAATTCTTCAGGCTGATATTTAAGGTTTCTTCCAATCCTAGCCATTCTATAATTCTGTGATTCTATGATTCAACTGCTCCCTGGCAGCTGAATTCATTTCAGGAATGCAATGGAATTTCAGGAATGCAATAGGAATACAATTACAAAGAAACTGGTGTTTGTGCTCTGTATTGGGTTCTCATTCCCTGATTGACGTGCACACACACCAGGCATGCAGAAGCTATCAGAAAGGAATTAAAAATGATATGGAGCTGAGCAGTGAACTATGTATGTGATTGAGGAAATAATTTGTTTGGCCTTCCTGAAGCCAAAGGAAGAGCAGTTAGGCAGTCATACTTTGCTGGACATACCTTTAGGCACTTTTCCAGCCAGAAGACCAAGCTATGTGCCGTATCTTCCAGAGGTAGGACTGGTGATGGAGGAAGAGAAGCAAAGGAGTAGTGGAGCCTGCTTCTAATAAACCAGAACAGCTGCAGTGCTCCAGCTAGCCATGGACTGAACAATTTGAGGCTATAGAAGTAGTTAAAAAAAATCTAGAAATATGAATAATTGAAAATTAATATTCAGAGAGGAAATATGTAAGAAACTCTAAGTCAAAAATATAAAACCAAGCATCTTGTATAAGGAATTTTAAAAAAACCCTTACTGCAGTCATATTATAATGGTTTGTGGGAGAGAAGTGTGGTATTTCATTAGTGCTCAGATTTAGAGGAATCTTCCCTTCAGTTACAGTAGGATATTGTATATGTTGGTACTTCTATTTCCTATTTCTTAAAAGCAATTTTTCAAAGAAAAAGAAGAAAGCTGAAGAAGAAATGCCACTTTTCCACTCCCAATTAAAATACATTTTCTTTACAAGAGATCTGACAAAAAACATCTCTGAATATCAAATGTATGTAGACTACTGTCCACAAAAAGGAAGTGCACATCTGCTTTTAGTGTAATGCCATAAGATGACCACCACATAAAAGACTAATACCAAAACAGTAAGTAATTAATTATTTATGGACACATAGTGGGCAGAATGGAACGTGGAGCATGATGAGGACATCTATTATGTATTTTACTAATGTTCCATTTAGAGAAAACTACTCTATTCAGTTAATTAATTTTTTTCCTCACCTTGGCTAGGTTTTGTAACATCAGATATTTTGTAAAATGTAGGTTTCATTGTTTTGACTTTTTTCTTAGTTTCTCTGTGCTCTTAAATTGATGTGTATCAGACACTATGGTCAGAGTGTCTGATGATAAAATGTGATTGTAATAGTGGGTCATATCTTAAAATTAGATAATTTAAAGCTACCAGAATGGGGTAGTAATTAGAATTCAAGTAATTACCCATTGAGATTTGTTTCTGACTGATAAATAAGCATTATCCTGCCATAACACTAGTATTTGTAAGAAGTCACCATGTATCCACAGGTATTTCTTTCTCCCTCAAGAGCCATGATCACATTAGCAGGCCTGATGTGATCTAGAAAGGGGGCTTGGGTGCAAAGCTAATTGGATCTATTCCTCTATTTCTTGAGAGAGTGTAGCTGTGCAACAGAGTTCTACATTTCTGGCAGACTTTGTAGCACTGAACTCTTGCCACATCCTATTGTGTGGGCATGCCTGAGTGTTCCTTCAGCACCATTCAGACATGAAGATGCTATTGTTATCAAATGTAACTCATTTCTTTCTATGAACATGTGTTACCTGGGTATAAATGTGTTATCTGTGTTATCTGTGTACACATATATCATAGTCTTATGGCGATACAGGAACACTCCATTTAAGGCTGTAATGGAGTTTTGATTTTAGCAGGTTCACATATACTTACAGGTAGAATTATTTTAATATGCAGGTATGTATAAATGTATCTTAAATTACAGTTCATCCCAATATTCCCACTGAAATAAAATTTCTGAAGTATCTCTGTAGTGTAATTTTTGCTTTGGATGTTACACCACACAGAATGACATGAAGCAAAATATGCATTTACTGATAAAATTAGGATGCAGAGGAAAAGGATCAGAGAAAGATATCAGGACAGAAAAAAGATATCTGAAGAAAATGGCAGTAGGGACAAAGTGCCAAGTGGTAGAATGAGTGGAAACACTGCAAAACTACACTTTATCTGAGTTGAAGGACAAGTGACCTATTGTATCAGAGCTGAGGAAATCACTGGAATTCAGGAGATGCTCCACGTAGGCAGAAGAAAGTCATGAGATCTGGGGAGCAGTGGTGCTATAAGTGGGTGAGAAACAGAAAATTGTCTTCAATGGGCTATATGCAGTGGAGCCCATACATGTGGGCTGAGAGGAGTGACAAGGATTTGCTTCTGCTCTGCTTTCTTATCTATTCTTACCAGGATGGAATACTCATCACAAAAAAATCATAATTTGGATGGAGCAGAAAACTCAGTACTGATATACTGAAATTATATTTTCTTAATCTGAAGTTTGTATTTTTTAAGGTAAGGATCTAAAACAGAATCCACATTCTAGATAGCAACCTCATGAATCACAATGTCATCAGTAGAAGATTTGGGCTGGGAACAGGCAGAGGAAAAAAAGTATAAATTCACACCTGATTGAAATTCAAAAATTAACTGTCACAATCTCTTTTCCAGTTTTCTAGACACTGATTTGTGAGATTATCTTGCAGGTGTAAAGAAATGCCATATACAACATAAACAGAAGGGACAATCCTCAGGTGCCCTTCTTGAAGGAAAAAAAAAAAAAAAAAAAAAAAAGAGTTGTCAGCATACAGAAAATACTCCAGCTTCCAAGTTGTTGAGTTCATTTCAGGACATCCTGGTGTTCCCCACTAGAGAGATGCTGGCACACATTACTCTTTTCTTTTGAAGGTAACAAATACAGGCAGAATGCTTCTAGTGTCATTTTCACCTGAATTCACACTTTCTACCAGAGGAGCTAAAAAATGAAAAAATTGCAAGCTTATTCTAACACAGAAAACAATGACATTTGTCATTACACAACTGGACAAAAAAGATTAAAAGAAAAATGAGAAACAACAAAATACGTCCTTTGATTATATATAAAATTAGTAACTAACAACCTTCTAAGATACTTCATAAACCATACAGATATTGAATATACAGAAAACAATTAAATGTCCTCTCCTGAAGTCCCTTCGCTAGAGGTGAATCAGAAGGTAACCTAGGTGACAGAAACTAGGCATCCCAGTTCATACCCTCTTCCCAGTCACCACTTAAGACAAAATACTTATTTTCACTTTTAATTTCTTGTCCTTTCAGCTGACTGGCATTTCTTTAAAGCCTGAACATCTCTGCAACTCCTTCCATTTATTGTAAACCAAAGAAAATCAAGAAGACCACAGCCCTTCCCGTATTTACTCAAGCTGGCTATCCTATTTTTTTCTTTTAATAAGGTTGTCTCTTCTATTTTAAATAGTTCTCTTGCTTGTCAAAATGTTTTCAAGGCTGTCATAATATTTTTACAAGTGTTAAGTCACAAGGAATACTTACTGTATGTACAGTTTTATGAAAACTGCAGTTGGGTTTGGACAGATGCCCTGAATATCTAAATTATCTTTTATACTTTTAGAACTGGATGTCATTTCAACAGAGGACACCCACTGCCCCAGACATGAGAACACAAACACAGTCATGCACACTTGTGAAATTGTTTGGCCTTATAGAGTCACACTGAAATAAAGCCACTATTTTTGCAGATACACAAGTAAAAGCTTTGTACTGAAAACTAGATGGTGTCCTCTGCATAAGAAAAGAAAAAAAAAAAAAAAAAAAGCTTAAGAGAAAGAAATTCGTGGTTGAAAGTTGTGAAGCATCTGCAGATCAAAGACATCAGAAGAGTAAAGGGGTATGACTGATTTCCTTCTCATATGCAAGAAGCTACATGTTTTAGGATTTTAGCATGAGTCAGTGGGAGACCAAGCACAACTGAACGCAACAAAATCTTTTATTTGTCTGCAATCTGCATATATATGTGTATATATAATATATATATTATATATATATAGTATATATATAATAACCATAAATTAAAAAAAAAATAGGATGCTAAACAACAAAATCTTTTATTTGTCTGCAATCTGCATATATATGTGTATATATAATATATATATTATATATATATAGTATATATATAATAACCATAAATTAAAAAAAAAATAGGATGCTAAACAGAGGAAATATAAAATCACTTTCAGTAGCCTAGGGCTCTGCCAGTTTCTGCTCCACATAGGGCATATCAGGACTCCAGGGAAGCAAAATATACTTTGTAATCTGTCAAACACTTCTAGTGTTACCCATACGAGAAAAGACACTACCTCTTATACCATAAAGGAACACCATTATCATAGCTGCCTGAACCCCAGGGCAGTAATACTGAAAGCACAGGTATGTTGATAATGTGCAAAAAAGAGTTCTCTGATGAAGAATTTGTGATCTGCTTTTTTGCTTGTAACAATGAGAATGTACAGTACTACTTCCTGGTCACTTCTTTCTTGGAGGAAGGAACTGAACTGGCATTGAGTAGTAGAATGTACCCTTAAGAGTGCCCCATGCAAGAAAAAATTATATATCATATAATCATCGTCATGTCAATGTGGGTTTGGGTACTCTTTCCTATTTGTGGGGGGAAAAAAAAGTTTCAAAACTATTGATAGGTACTCTTGTGTCCATTGTGCCTAAAAATCCCAAACTCATTTTAACAAGTTCTCTTTAGATTGCTGCCTCATTGTAGCCAGCTGTCTCAAATGTCATGGCAAAAGCCTTGTTACTTTGATTATAACAGTAGGGAAGAAAAATAAAGAGCTACAGGATGAAACAGATATTAACAGTTCTTACCTAATAAATCTCATTTTGCCGAGCATTTTATGTCTGTCATAGCTGGGCACTCATATCAGCTTCTGCAGCTCCTTTGATGATACACTGAGATTTTTTAAAACATTTCTTCCCAGGCAAGAGCTACTTGACTTTTATGTTGTACTGCACCACAGATCTACAGGTGCTTCAGAGTATGGTGCAGTATAGACAGACTGAAAAGAGATTCTTAAGATCATGAGACTAGCTACTGAAAAATTCAGAAAGAGAACTTGAGTCTTCTGGACTACAGTAAAAAACTCCAAATACAAGGTCACACTGCATCTTAAGTTTCATTCTTCATAAATAGTTGTGAATTACTTTTACTTGCATCAGAGTGCAAGAGATTAAATCAGCCTCTCATGTAACAAAACATGGCCATCTCTTCAACAAAGTATTATAACCTGGCATAGTAAAAATTTTCCTTTAATTTTCCCATTGTGGTTGTTCCAGTATATGTCCTACAGAAGCAATGTAATGATGCCACAGAGCAATAATGAAAGAACTAAAATGGCAACATAGACACTTCAAAAATGTCATCAACTACAAACCACTCCTAAAACATAGTCATGATGGCAGATGCTTCTTTCATAGCAGACAACATGAGAAGTGAAATTTCAGGGGGTTTTTGTCTGTATCTTATGCCTCATATATACAGGACAGAATGAGCAGATAAGAAAAAAATTAGGTTATAGGCATAAAGCCTGCCAGCCCATCCCACATCTTGTTCACAGGAAATATCTACATGAGAAAATGTCATAGTAATTACCTATTGAAAATCAAGTGCAAATTCACTGTCTTGAAGAATTCCCCCAAATCCTACAGCCAGTTACAAAGAACCAGATTTCTCTGTAAGAGTTTGGGATGTTCCATCAGTAAGCCCATTTAGATGAAGTGCTAAGTCAAAGATGCTTTATAGAATTTAACTGTATTTAAAATTCTCAGCATTTAACCAGAGTTTTCTCAGAGTGAAGAAGATGTCACATTTTCATTCGGTAAACATCCACTATTTGATCCAAGCAGAAAAAATGAATCTGCAATGTAGTCCAGAGGACAAAAAGATTAGATGTTGTTGCCTTTTTGTTGACAGAATGATCTGAACAAAATTATATTCTGTTGACAGAAAAGAAATGAAACTTAGTTGTCAAATACTTTGCAAAATGAATATATAAATAAAACATTCACAGCAGGAGAGAAATGGCAGCTACTGAAAGCTTCTTTTAAAAGCAGCTCAGATTATTTTCAACACTCTAAACATAATCTCACAGAACTACCTCAATTCAGAATATCCTTTTGGTAAGACTATTTAGTACAGGACTTCACACTGGTTAGGGAGGCAGAAAATTTAACCATGGCCGTGACAATGTAATTTTTATCTTTAGGAATAAAGTGTCAAAGTGTAGTCAGGCTTCCACTTGTAAAGTCAAAGACCTGAAGGTGGTAGTGAAACAGTTGCTTCAATTTTAAACCAAATGAAAAAGTAACCTCTTGCATCTGGCTCCCTATCAGTTTCCTTGTAACAGGGGCAGGTAACCAGCTGCACGCAGACTTTTGAACACTCTCAGTCTTTTATTTTTAAGGTTCTGCAGTGAAACGGGGAATGAGTGCATTTCCACAGTGCTGAAGAAAGTCTATTCCATTTTGTTCACTTAGCAAGTTTTATACTGAAAATCCAAGAATTAGTTACCACCGTATTGGTGCACTGGGTACTATTTTTTTTTTTATTATTTTTTTTTTTTTTTTTTTTTAGCACATAACAAGTTTTGGAAAATGTTTCAATACACAGCATTTTTTCTTGTATTCTAAAGACATAATTCTTTCCTTCAGAAGAAAATTAAAAATTTGAAATGTATGTTTAAAATGTAGTCCCAATCTTAAAACTCCAGTCAGATTTCTGAAATTAACAGATATTTTGCCTGAGTGAAAAGTGCTGAAATAAGGCCTTGCGAAAATAAAATAAATTAAATAAATTTTTAATGCAGGTGTTTTTTATAGATATGGTTGTGGATAACATTCTAAGTGTAGGAGACATGAGAAAACTGGGGGAAGAAAGAAGGCTTTAAAAACCTTTGTAAAAATAGAAACTGTTTGCAGCTCCTGGTAGCAAACCCACAAAAAGTGTAATTTTTTCAGCCATAAACTGCCATATTAATCATGACCACGTGACACACCGTGACACAACTACAGGCAAAAGTAATTGGGGTATGACACTCCAAAGTAATCCACCCCTAGAAACATACAATCCTGTCATTGTCTCTGCTGTGAAGTAATCAGGACAACTTGATAGTCCGATGATTTTGGGGAAGGCCTGATATTATATCCAAGAGAACTGAAAGTATTCTCCTGTGCAGCATGGTACATGCTCGAGCTCATACATACCAAAATACAGACTTATTCTAAAAATACAAAACACTAGGAAAAAAGAATAATAAACTAGTTTTTCCTGTGATAAAAAAGACATCACTGTTCGATCTTACTACATTTTTAGAGGTTTATTACTAGATTGTTTCATAGTGTCCATGAAAAATGATAATACACACAGACACATGTCTGGGCAATGGCTTACAGTGTATGTGAAATCAGATTATGTACCTTCCATGAACATAAAAAGAGCTAAGTAACTATGCTATTGAAATTTGATAGAGTATTTGCAAGAACAAACATATGTTCCAGAGCTCTATACTACTGAAGCACATTTTCAGCAAACACATGAACCAAAAATGAAAATGTATATACATGCATATGAGTGGGTTTATATTCATAGAAGGTAAAGTTGCTGAGTTAAAATTCAATAAGTAAAAAATTAAAATCTTAAATATCTACTAATTATTGTTGTGTATGAGATTTCTTAACCTTTTCCTTGCCCAATGTGAAAATGTATAAATACTGTGCAGCTAATACTGCATTGCCATAGGGATATTATTCCTCCTCCATTGGAGTCAATTGACTCATTCTCTTTGCACTTTCTTTTTCTACCAGAGATATTGCACATATTCTTCAAATTAATTTCCAGATGTCACCTGACTGTTGTTTTCTATCTCCATTGAATCATTTTTTTTCTACTCCAAGCAATAATAGAAATACAATACCACGTGTTCAAATAATTATTTCCTTAAAAATTGTTAAAATCAGCCACAAAACTGTGAAAATATTTTTTTTCTCATGCCTGTGAAATGCAGAGCAGTTTCTTTATTTTTCTTCAAAGTTGCCTTTTACTTATGCAAACATGCACTTATTTAGCTTGTATGTGATGAAAAATATCCATCTAGTTATTTATTCATAAAGTATAGGTCTAGTGTAAATTCACTGCAAGTTTTGACAGAAGTCACTGGCTCTATCATCTAGAGCCAACTTCAATCTAACATTAGGAATGTGTACGTTTCCCAGGCAGTCCTGCTGAAGTATCATGACCATCCTAACCTCGTGCTCTTTTGCCTGGGATATTAAATGAGCCAAAAGTCTTGACCATGTCAGATGGTGCGTTCATTTTGAGGAGGAAGCAGAAGTCCAATATAGAGAACTTCCATAAATTTGATGTGGTGCAAAAAAGAAGAACAGTAAGATATCCATTTGACCAAAAAATGTAGATATTTTGGAGAAATAAGTACATTTTAAAAAAAAAATTCTCCCACATAAAGACAGTAGGAAATTTTAGAAGTATTTAAGATGCTAAGATAAACACTGTAAATTTTTATTACATGTAACAAAATGCAAGCCAAAATTATTTAAGAATACAAAGGATGCTTTCTTGTCTTAACTGTTATAGGTGATCCTTCTTTGGCAGTAGAGGTTGGACTAGATGATCTTTCAAGGTTCCTTCCAACCCCTATTTTTCTATGATTCTATGATGCTATGACTGTGACAGATCCTTGAGAGGATCACACAATTTTTTACATTATCAGTCAAAAACCATTTTTTAAAATGATGCTCAGTTTTTTGAAGAACAAAATAAAAAATATCCTTTTTCAGTCATCCTCACTCTATGAGCATACAAATTAGCTTTACATTGTAGTATTCCTAATATATTTTGGTGGCATGGAAGTTATGTTTAATTTTCCATGTGTTTTGTGAGAAATAAATACAAGATGCATGTAAATCAGAATTGCATATGTGGTTTTTAAAAACATGGAATTCTTCATGTCATAACAAGCATAGTTTAGAAGTAACTTGACAAACTTCAGTAAATAAATGACCACTCGGAATAACTGGATAAGCAGAGAGAAAAAGCAACCCCTAGAAGAATCAGTGTTTCAAAGACACTGCATAAAAGCTAAGAGTAAAGGAACAAGTTACAAGGACCAAGAGTGCTGTTATAAAAATGAGTGAAAATAAAGCACAGGGTGAACTGATAAATAATAAATGATTTTACAAACACATAATGTAGTTGGCAAGGGAGTTTGTGCATTCCTTGAGGGAAGGTGAAGGAACAAAGCATCATAAAATGTAAATATTGCTGGGAAAATGAATGCTAGAATAAAAGGTTTCAAGGTGAAAGGAAATAACAACTAGAAATGGACTTAAAGGGTGGAAACAAGAAGGCATTTGGTACAACTAAAATTACAAGCTAAATAGGAGACATAGCATTCCCAGAACTGCAAATCTAAGTGCAGGTAAGAGAAGGAACTCCCCCAAAACTAAAGAATTACCCTGTATTTGTTTACTCTCATAAGAGGCAGAGTAATGTGTCCCACTCTATAGGCACAGCTGGATCTCAAATGAGCCCAGACAGATCAGGATCACCTAGTGTAGGTCACACAGGAACATGTCCAGAAAGGATCTGAATGTCTCCAGAGAAGGAGACTCTACAGCCTCACTGGGCAGCCTCTTCCAGTGCTCTGTCGCCTTCACAGTGAAAAAGCTTTTCCCTATGTTTACATGGAATCTCCTATGTTCCAGCTTGCACCCATTGCCCTTGTGCTGTCATTGACCATCACTGAGAAGAGCCTGGCTCCATCCTCCTGACACTCCCCCTTTACATATATGTAAACACTGATGAGGTCACCCCTCAGTCTCCTCTTCTGCAAGATGAAGAGACCCAACTTCCTCAGCCTCTCCTCATAATGGAGATGTTCCACTCCCTTAATCATCTTTGTGCTCTGCATCTGGCTCTCTCAAGCAGCTCCCTGTCCTTGAACTGAGGAGCCCAGAACTGGACACAATATTCCAGATGTCCTCATCAGGGCAGAGTAGAGGGAGACGAGAACCTCTCTTGACGTACTAACAACCTGAACTGAAGCTGACCATGGTCTTTCCATCTACATTATTTACTATAACTTCTATAGCCTGAATAATAGTAACCGTTCAAAAGTAACAGTTTAACCTCATACAATTGCTCAGTTTCTTCTGGGTTTATCAGTAAATTTAAATTCAGCCACATATACTTTCGGTACTGAAAGAATCTTGATTTTCTAAAGAGAAAGAAGATGTACCAGTTCACTTGAAATTAAAAGACAGTACACTGAATCACAGAATTGTCACCCCTAAAATCAATGAGTCTAACTATCAACATCTCCCATGCACACACACATCCCATCCCCTTCACCCCCAAAACAGAAAAACACCAAAAAAATCCCACCATCTACATTATTTTTAAATGCCTCTACAGACGGTCACTTCACCATCTCCCTGGGCAGCCCATTCCAATACCTAACTACTCTTTAAGTAAATAAATTCTTCCTGCTATCTAATCTAAAACTCCCCTGATATGACTTCAGTCCATTTCCTCTAGTCCTATAATTACTCACTTGAGAGAAGAGGCCAGAACCCACCTGCCTACAGCCTCCTTTCAGGTAGTTATCAAATGCAATAAGGTCTCCTCTCAGCCTCCTCTTCCCAAACTAAACATGCCCAGTTCCCTCAGCCACTCCTCACAGAACTTGTGCTCCAGCCCCTTCACCAGCTTGGTTTCCCTTCTCTGGACTTCCTGCAACACCTCTGTTTCTTTCTTGTAATGAAGGGCTCAGAGCAACACACCATTCAAGATGTGGCCCCACCAGTGTCAAGGAAAGGACCTGTGAGTGGGAAATGTGTATACAAGAAAATTTAGTCTTTGTTTTTTATAAATGCATAAAACTGCATTTTTTAACCCTACTATTCTGTTCTGATAGATTACCCATAATATTGCATAACCAGACACATGCCAATTTGAGATACTCCAAATTTTGATATAAAACATAGGAATACAGAGCTAGAAGAGGTCAAAACAAATACTTCTGTTCTGAGACAAAATTAGATATGACTAAAATATTCTTTCACAAACTGTTCTGCCATCTGAGTCATTTTCACTTTAAGAATGCCTCAGAGTTGCTTTTCCTTTCTGGGCTTTCAAAATAAATAAATAAACAAATAAATGAAGCACAGAAAGAGGAGGAAAGGATTGGAATAAAATACATTTCCCAATTTTCAATAGAGCAAGGATGAGAGATAAGAGACACTCAATGTGCATATTTTCTATTTTATTTTCCTTTCAAAGAAACAATGTGGTAGAGTATGAAGTGAGAATTACCTATTTAAGGAGAAATCTCTACAGAGTCAATCAGCTATAAAACTTTTAAGGATTTGAAAGAAATAATGATGGAATAGCATAAATAGCTTACAAAGCAAACATGTAATTTTGTTTTTAAAATTGTCCATGTACAGTGATTAGTTCTTCATATCAAAAAATGAATATAGTAGAACCTACATTGCAAGCTCATTTATGAGAGGAGGAGAGTCGAATCTTTAGAGCAGAATAATCACAGAAGGAGAAATCAAGATCATTTAATACACTCTGTGAAAGACAATTTTCCTAATGATGCTATGATGCTATGTTACAAAGCCCATATAAGAAAAATAAACTGGATGATACTTAAAATATGGCTATCGGTCTTTAGTAATGAAAATCCACAAGAACTAAAAAAAAAAAAAATCAGTAGAGGCCTTGTTCCAGAAGGCTGGAATGTAAGTTAAACTATATACAGTGACAGTTAAACCTTCTGAAATTTAAGACTTACAGATTTTCTGCTTTACATATGCGAACATACACACATGTACATAAAACAAGGAGTATAAATACTAATAGAATAAAGACTGCAAGAGAGTATTGTAGAATCACAGAATATCCTGAGTTAGAACGGACCCTTCAGGATCATCAAGTCCAACTCCTGTCCCTGTGTAGGGCACCCGCAGGATCAAATGCTTCTTGAACTCAGGCAGGCTCAGTGCTATGACCACTTCCTTGGGGAGCCAGCTGCACTCTGGGTGATAAACCTTTTCCTGATATCTAACCCAAACCTCCAGTGATTCAGCTCCATACCATTTTCCTGACCCATGTCTTCAGTCACAGGAGTGAAGAAATTAGTGTCCCTCATGAGGAAGCCATAGACAGAAATGAAGTCATTTGTTCTGAGAGGACTATGAAAGAAGTTAGTAAAGAGTTTGTACTTGTAGAATTTCAAGTAGTAATTTTCTTTATTAAGCACATCTTTAAAAAAGCTTTGCCCAACATACTACTGCAACTGCAACTTAAATAGAAAAGATGCGTTTATACATTTGTGGTTTTTTTATAGTTAAAACTTTTCAGTTGCTTTTTTTTTTCTCATTTATTCAGTAGAATTCTTGATACGAAAAAAGGGAAAGGGGAAGCAGAAGCATATGTATATGCTAATACATATCATAGTTGTCCAGGTGACTGGCTAAGTACTGCAAACTCTGATCTTCTGAGCCCCACATTAAGCAAAACTGCAGTGGTTTGATACCTCAGTGTTGCCAAAGCCAATTACCAAAGAAAATTTCATGCAGGGACAACAGTGATGTTACCCTAAAACACACATATTTAAACTGGAACTGACATCCTTCTCAGCCTTCTCAAATGCAGATTAATAAATGAAAATAAGGGTTTTGCTCTTCAGTAGAAGTGTTATTTTGTTGCCTTTTCTTCAAGGAAGATACAGAGATGTAACCACGTTTTATGTCGAACCAGGTGCTTTAGAACTATGAAGTTTAACTATTGGAGCAAAAAATTCATAGGAGGGAACATGGTTTTCTTCTGTGATAACATGTAAGCAACACTGACAAGTAAAACATCACACAATAAATACACTGCAAATTGTTGAAGCAATTCAATGAGAACTTCTAGGTCTCAGACATTACAAAGAATAAAATCTTTCCATAACCATGCCTAATCAATAAACCAAAGCATAAAACTCTATAAAAAGCATAATAGGAAAATTAGCTGACCATAATGATGAAGATGCTACTTTTTTTGTGTGTGTTCTCCTTAAATTAATGTGTAAGATACCATCAGCTTTGTTCTCATTATGCAGCTGTATCACAAGACAAAGGAGGAAGAACCTGGTGCAGAACGGCAGAAAATTATATAACTTATTACAATAAGCTTTACCAGAAACAAGGATTTGGCACAGAGGGTTGGTTTAGTTTGATAGAGAGACAAGAACCTGATATGAAGTTTAGATATCTCAACACTCATACAGAACTGAGAAACACAACTCTGCTTCCATGTTATTTGTGTTCTGACGAATGTGGTTTTCCATTACATAAATATGTAACTAATGTGTGAGTCTATAAATGCCATTAAAAACTGTGGTCCTTCATTTTATTTAAATTTGCACACATTTAAAATTTTATTCAATAGGAGGTATGAGGGTTTCTCACAGATGATGAGATGAAGTGCTCTAAATTTTTTTTCAATCAGTTTCAATAATGATAAAATAATATGCTTTTGATTATTCAGAATTTGAAATCTGTTGATAAAGAATTGAATGTCTGCATGTTTCACAATGTTCATTAAAACAGAGCAAAGTGCTAAGTAACTGCTCTTTTAGTATCCTTCAAGTCTCTTTTCTATTTTTCCCTAAAATATTGTTATTATTAATACAACTACTAACTTCAGTAATGTTCACACTGTCTGAATAAGACCCACACCAATAATCCTTAAAAAGATTCCTAAAACCAACTTTATACATAAATGTGCACTTTATTGCAATTACTGAAATTCACACAGGTAGTAGAACTCTACAATTTATGTAATTTTTGCTTTTATATATAAATTACCCATATAGGTACAGACTAATGAAACTCATCTGTCTTTTTAAAGAAGATTCTGGACATCAGATCCCACAAAGCAAAATTAAATCCAGTCACAGAGGAAGTACTATCACATTGAATATAATTCAGAATATTATTTATTTCCATGTAATCAATCAGCATCACATTTAAGAACATATCTAAGTATTTAAAATGATGACTCACAGGGTAGAAATTCAACAAAAACAATCAAAAAAGAGCCATCAAAATTTGGTTAGCAACAGCCAGTCAGAAATTCAGACCACAAGTAATATACTATCCCTTTTGTTGTGGAGCTTATACTATACAACACCTTGAAGCCATGGAAGAAATCCAGTCTCAACAGCCCTAAGCTTTAATAGATTCAGAATAATTTTCAAAAATCAGAACAAAGATGCCACATGTATAATGCTGTGACTGTAATGATTGTTACCGTGATAGGAGAGAAAAATGGTAGTAATGTCAATGATAGTGTGAAAGATGAGCTCTCAGATCCAACAATATAAAGTGTTTTACAACTCCAATCAACCATCTCCAACACTGCTCAGATATCTGTTGACATATGAGACAGCAGTGCAAACCAGTCTTCATCCTGCCAGTGTACTAAATAAACTGAACCTTGTTTAGCACCAGATTCCACTTCTGGGTGAACTCCGGGCACAGGCTCAAATGCAGCATATTACACTAATTTAATTTTGAGAAAGAAAAAGGTCACAACCTCTAATCCAAGCACAGATGGCCAAACAGCTGACCTTGCTTCTAAAATAATTCAGTAACATAAATGCAAGTTATCTGATGCTGCTCCTAAATTTTCATACAGGGCAACTCCAGTCAACACCTTGATCCTCATACAGCTGTGTTGTGCTGACAGCAGGTAACTCTGTCAGTACCAAAAGAGCAACTGGTTCCACTCACACCTTAAAGCTACATTATCTGACTTGGAGACAGTCTTGAATTTGGATATCATTTAAATGATGGACATGCTGTACTGTTTTAACAGCTTATTCAGCTGTAATATGAAGGGCAACGTGAACCAATGTTGGGATTTCAGGCTCTTTTCAGGACTGCTGCTGGTAGCAGAACAATATTTATAAGGATCCATTATGTTTTACCACTGAAAGAAGTAAAAAAACATGGTTAAACCATAACGAGTGAACAGACATTCTGGATACCACATCATTATATAATGCCTTCAAACTGATCTTGGAACGAGTATTTTCGGCAGAACTTTTCATCACCTCAGGTGGGTTTGATTTTGTATATGTGAGAATTCACATAATATCAAACCGATTATGGCATAAGATTTAATAAATACTAAAATAAACAAGTAAGCAAAAAGTTCAACATACAATGTAAGGAAGCAACAATTCAAAGCTCACTCAAACTAGGCTCTTCATTGAGGCAGGATCAAGCTTATAAAATAAGCCCACAAACTTTCCATCTCCTAATATCTGCCAAAGGTTCCCTGTTCTCAAAATAGTTATGAAAGGCAAAGTCTGCAGAAGTTTTTATAATTCACAGAGACCAATCAACCAATAAATGTTCTGGGTATTCAAGTTACATTAAAGAGATGATATATTTAAAACAATGAATTCCTTTACTCTTCCAACATAAGAGCATCATATCATGACTGCCTTCTGGAGAAATTCTGCTTCTCTCTTCCTCCTCTGCTATATTTCTCTTCAGCTTGTTTTTTAGACAATCATTCAATACGGAGATCCCTGAATTAGCCCTAAAACATGCAACTCAGTCCTCCAGCTTCTGAAATGAAGTGATGTCTGTTCTGCTCTTCAGTTGTTTCCATCCTGACCAATTAAGACAATTAAGTTTTTAGAAGAGATAACTAAGTCCACACAGCAGGTTTGGAAGGACGTTAGAAGTCAACATATAATATTCGATATAATTCATGGCATATAATATATGATATATATCATGATAATGGAAGGACTTAAGAACTTGCAGTACTGTGCAGTTTCCTACCCTGCAAGACTCAGGTATGTAAGAAGTCGAATGTTTGAAACAATTTAGGAACACATCAGAAACTCTGAAGCAAGAGTTTGGGAGTTATACTCCCAAGACAGAGTTTTGAAAGACTTGTAATCTGTGCAGGATATATTCAGCCATTGAGGCTCATGAACCCAATCTGCATGGGCTGAATGCACAGACTAACATAATTTTTGCCAACATTATTCAAGAAACATATATTTGTGTACACATGTAATCCATATATAAGTCTAACATGCATATTTTGGGGCTTCTATGATACTCATGATAGCAAAAATAAAGTTGCTCTGCTTAAATCCATTTGACTGAGTTAAGCCCTTCTTTCATGAACGACACAGCTCTCACCAACACTACCATTTAGGCTGGAGAAGAATGACAAAGTTCATTAAATCAGCTGTTGAATATTAATGTACCATTCACTAGCTAAAGGCTATGTAGGGGTGCTATTTACTATCTAAGAAGCTCGACGGAGGCAAATCTAGAGGTCTTGATGATTGTCCATCTGCTCCAGCTTTCAGAGGTCAAAGGAAGATTTCATGATCTCAGAAGCTGCATTTCTTTGTTTATTTTCACATGAACTAAGAAATGATCAAAACCTCACAGCCCAGTTCTCAACATTTTTACAGTTATCACAACATTTTTCTTTAGCATAAAACTTGTCAGTGACAACAGCATTCATAATTATTCATCTGGCTACCAGCATGTTCCCAAACATAATGACATAGTTCTCACTCAAGTGAGGTGAAGAAAGGTGCTGTGCACTCAAGCAAGATGAAATCCATCACAGCAATTTGGTATCTGTAGTCAGGAAATCTAAAAGAAAACTTCAAAGACTGGAATCTAAGGTAAAAACAACTGTAATGGTTCAAACTCATTATATCACAAAAGCAAAATGCAATGACTTAATGAGTCATATGGAACTGTAAACCTTGAGGTGCTAAAATTTTGGGCCAATTCACAGTACCAGGTTGACAGATCAGGTGTAGCTAAGGCTGTCTGGTTAGTATGGTCTCACAACAACCTTACAACCAGAGCACTGCCTTATAACTTAACCTAATTATAAGGATTCAGATGCATCTTGCCCAGTCTGGTGTTTATAGATTGGGATTTCTTCTTAAGAACTGAACATGATGCTATAGTAAAGGACCACGGTTTTGCCAGCTACATTACTTGCCAGCTTAATCAACAATCTGGCTTTACATTTTTTTGCTAAGATTGATAATGTATATCACAAATCATATTACAAACCGTCTTCTCTTGTTACATTAAGCAGATACTACAAATTACAAATGCTGCTCTCTGCTTACCTTATTAAATGGCCTTCAGCAGACAGACAGGAAGCTTTAGATATGGATCAGGAGAAATTAGAGAAATGTTGGGTATAGAATTTCAGAGACTGCATCTCTGCAAACAGCTGAGGGGGGATAGTTTTCACTTCAAATATTTCTTGCTTCAGAGAATTCTCTGGAGTCCCATTTACTCCTGATGTTTTGGAAATGGCTCAAAACCAGTAGTTAATAGTCTTCTGTTCCTATGTTGGAACTAGATTAGATTTTGCCTTAGCACAGAAGTTTGTGTAGTGATGAGTAATCAGACCCATTAGAAAGGAGCTGGATGAGAAGTTACATGCAGTTTTGACATCACATTTGCATTCCTGCAGTTGTTGGGGCTTTCACTGGAAGCTGATGGAGAGGAAGCAGAAAAGGGCTGACAAGGCTGTGTGTCCATCTGTGAGCCAGTATGTTTGGAAAGCCCTGGCCAGGAGAATATTGGTGACTGCTGAAGGAGAACCAGAATGACAGAAAGACCCGGGACAGAAGTAGAGACATGAAATGCTGCTTTGGCAGTCCCACTGGTGCATAGAGCTTTCCCGTGAGTAATTAAGAATACACCAGAGACTGGTAAGGCATTTTAGGAGCTCATTTTTCTCTTCTTCATTTTTACAGTCTTAAAGCTACACTTCCATGACTCTTTCCTCTGAGGTCTCAATATACAGCTAATTGGTACTTCCTGAATATGTCTTTTGATCATAGAAACTAGGACTGGAAAGGACCTTAAAGATCATTGAGTTCCAACCCCTCTGCATGGCCAGGGACACCTTCCACTGGATCAGGTAGCTCAAGGCCCCATCCAACCTGGCCCTGAACACTTCCAGGGTGGGGGCAGCCACATTTTCTCTAGGCAACTTGTGCCAGTGTCTCACCAACCACAAATTAAAGAATTTCTTCCTAATGCCTAAGCTAAATCTTCCCTCTTAAATTTGAAACCATTCCCCCTTTTTCTCTCAGTACAAACCTGTGTAAAAATGCCCTACCCCAGCTTTCTTGCATGTCCCTTTCAGATATTGGAAAACTGCTATAAGGTAACCTCAGAGTCTCCTCTTCTCCAGGCTGAACAACCCCAACAACACTTCTTCATAAGGAAGTGCTCCAGACCTCTGATCATTTTAGTGGCTCTCCTCTGGACACATTCCAGGAGCTCTATGTTCTTCTTATGCTGGGGACTCCAGAACTGGACACAGGACTCCAGGCGGGGTCTTACAAGAGCAGAGTCATATCCCTTGACCTGCTGTCTATGCTTCATTTGATGCAGCCCAGGACACAGTTGGCTTTCTGGGCTGCAAGCTCTCATTGATGGCTTATGTTGGACTTCTGGTCAACCACCAGCTCCTCAGGGCTGCCCTCAGTCTTTTCTCCTCCCAACCTGTATTCATGCATGGGATTGCCTCCACCCAGGTGCAGAGCCTTGCACTTGGCTTTGTTGAACTTCATGCAGTTTGCACAAACCCACTTCTCAAGCCTGTCAAGGTTCCCCTGGGTGGCATCCCTTCCCTCCACTGTGTTGACTTCACCACACAGTTTGGTGTTGTCAGCAAACTTGCTGAGGGTGCATTCTATTCTACTATCCATGTCACCAACAAAGATGTTAAAGAACACTGGTCCAAGGAACCAGTGTTTGAGGAACACCACTCACCACACATCTCCATTTGGACACTGGGCCAAATGGAGATCACAACTCTTTGGGTGTGACCATCCTGACAGTTCCTTACCCAATGAGTGGTCCATCCATCAAATCTGTACTGTTCAGAATGTCTCATGGGACAGTGTCAAATGCTTTGCATATGTCCATGCAGATGATGTCTGGTGCTCTGCCTTTGTCCACCGAGGCTGTGACCCCAGAAGAAAACCTATTAAGAATTTATTTCGAGAGAAGATGGGATTTAATTAGGAAATATCACATAAGATGAAATAAGTAAAGATGAAACAATCATAATACAGTTCTATATAAAAACGCTGTAAAAAGCAAGTCATGATTTGTATATATATATATATAATGTGAAGAAAAATAAAAAGGGCAAATAGTATATTTTTATTTCAAACAGGTCATTTAACTGTAACTAAAACTATTACCTTACTTCCACACCACCATATGAACAGGAGGAAAATTCACCATGTCAGAGCTGCAGAAACAAAATAAATCTTTTTCTTTTTTTTTTTTCTTTTTTCAAAGAACATAAAATCTACTGACATTATGTGTTTGATTTTCAAAAGCATGTGCAAGGTTTTAGATAGTCTGGTCCCTTTGTTTGTTGTGAAGAGAGCTCTTTATATAGACTCCTATACATCAGGCAGAAAAAGTATGCCTTATGCTTCACAAATCATATAACTAATTTGAACAGAAGTCACTGTCTGACTACTTGCCTATTCTACCAACTTATCACAGTTCGTTAGTTGAAACACCTGACAAAATCCCTTTTCAAATATTAATTTTAGTTGCTCCCCAACTGGAAATGTATAATCTATTTAAAAGCAAAAGAAACAAATACCAGAAGGCCAAAATTCTAGGAAAATTATATTTATTATTTCATAACATCTATTTCTTTATATTATGAAATTGCATCTCAAAACTTTTATATGATGAACATTTAAGTGCAGATTTTTCCATAAAGACAGACAGTAAGAGGATTTCTTTTTAAAATACTTTCTCTGTTGAAGAGAAAGCAGTCTGAAGGCTCTCTGCTAAGAAAGATGCTATTTGGATTTAATCCTAGATTCTGAAAAAGAAATAGTTAAAATCTCAAAAGTCAGACAAATTAAAAAGGTCTCTTCACACCTTGTTTTCTTTGCAGAAAAATATCAGGTTAGCTAACAAGCTAATTCCTTACTAGAATCTGGCCAAGTGTCCATTGCCAAAAGGCAACAGTGCTCGAAAGAAGTTGGATATCTCACTTGCATTGGAAATCAAATGGACATGGAATAGCTGTGGTTTTCCCTAAAAAAAAAAAAAAATCATCGTGAAGGTCAGGAAAGGATTAATAGAGAAAAATGTAGTAAATTTTAAGAAAGGCTGGAGAGTTTGTGTTCAGAAATTCATGAAGTATCTCAAGCACAGCTTTCTCAAAGACTAACATTAAACTCAAAGGTTAACATCTTTCCATGTTTAAATATAACTTTTCAATAAGAGGACAAATAAAGAGATCTTTGCAAATTTGTTTCCCCGGTATTTCCATTAGACATCAAAGAGAATGCTAAATGATCCTCTAGCTGAATCATTAGCAATTAGATTTGACATTTTCCGTTTTCCTAAAGTTGAATTGCAAGCATTAAGGTACTTCAGGGGAAAAAACAAACAACAACCAAAACCAAAACAATAATAAAATAAAATAAATTAAAATAAAAATAAACCCCAAAGCAAGACAAAGCAAAAAAGGATTGGCTGAAATTTTCATCAATACTTTTAATTTTTTCAAAGAACACATCGAATATTGTCTATTGGCAAGCTTAATTAAAAGAGGACATTTCCAAACAATAGTTACCTATTTATTCTATAGCAAACATTTAATCTTCACCTCTTGTTCTTAAGAAGTTACTTGATTTTTCCCTTTTGCCTTAAATGCTACTTTCTCTCTCTTCTGAGGAAGGCAATCATCATAGTTGAAGAAAACACAACATGAGCTGTATTAATTCTCTAAAGGCCATCTAACACGTAAAAGCTTTTTTTTTCTCCACACTTAATCTTGAAATTTTGATTAATAGCTTAACTGGGCCTGTTTTTCCTTCTCCCTGTTAACTGACATGCCCTAGTAAGAGTTGGTCTGTTAGCAGTACAACATGTGTAAGAAAGACACTATTTTGTTCATCATTTAGCTAAGTTTTCCCTTGGCCCTTAGATAAGCAACATATCTGTTCTTCCAAGAAGAAATGCAATGACTCATCTCAGCCACCTGTGCAGTGCGGTCGCCATTGAATCAAGTGTTTACAGTACAATACTCTCCTTAGCTATAAATAATTCACTCTTACAGCAAACATCCACCTTACACCCAGCCTGAACCTCTAAGAAATGCAGGAAGATTTTATTGAACTATCATCAAAACTGTCTTTAGCGTCAACCTCATATACATTTTCTGATTTAATAATTAATTTTGATGCAGTTTGCCAACTTCTGAAAGAATGCTCATCTATTGTAGTCCATATCTGTGATCCATTTCTTTTAATTTTTCCCCTTCAGTCCATTTCCCTAGACTACAAAAAACTGGATGATTGATATTCTTCTCTTATAAAATCCTTATAAAACATCCTTTTATTTTTTCCATTCACAATATAATTTTACATGGCTCAAGGGAAGAGATTTTCTCTAATCTTCCACCTTTTTTTATTAGAGAGGGGAAGAAAGCTTATATATTTATTATTTAATTCTCAGTAAACAGTTCGGTCTTGGAACACAGAGAAAGACACCTTGAAAATCTTTTTGTGAACCATAGGAAAATTACTTTTTTTAAAAAACATTGTTAATGCAATAAAATTTCAGGAGTGTATTTCAAACAGAAGAGTTTTTCAAGGTGAACAAAATGCTTCTGCAAGAGAAGAGTGCTGTAGCCCTAATTTTTTTATTGCTCTCTACACCAGTGACATATTGTGTTCTCTCATCTTTTATGTGCCTTGAAATATGACACTTCAAAACAAACAAACAAACAAATAAAACAAAAAAACAAAAAAACAAAAACAAAAAAAACCAAACCAAGAAGGAAAGTTTAAAACAACTATTTGTTAAATAAATATGAACTTGGTTCTGTTCATAAAATGGATAAATGTTACCTCCAGCTACAATTAGTTATAAAAAGTGAAATCACACTGACCCTGTGTATTTGAATTTCCACTAGAAATTTCAAAATAAATCCTAGCACATTTTAAGATAATGGAAAGTCTTTGTATTGCAAAGGAATCTTTCTTTGAAGATTTTCACATTTCAATTCTAGAGAAATCAGTAAAAATCCTAAATTATCTACAAATCTTCTACAACATATACCTGGACACATTTTCAAAATAAGAAATATACAAAAGAGAAAAAAGTTGTATATGATAATCTTGTTATTCCCAAACAGAAATAGGAATTCCATGCAATTTTACATTGTTATGTTTTATGGCTCTGCCCTGTACATTTTTTCAAAGTGAAGCTAGTCCATGTTTATAATATTTGAAATTCATTGTATTATCAGCAGAGTGTCCATAGCACAGCATTGTAAACGAACAAGTAAGCCCTCTCATTACAAAATATTTCAGATTTTGAATTAAGATGAAAAGAGTTTTTATGCAGTACTGAGAGTCTGGAAAGAAAGATTGCTATCTACAAAATAGTAGGTTTTTAGATGAAAATTAAAGAAAGGAGATTGACACTTTCAGAAATGGCTTCCTAAAAGTGCAAGGAATATCAATTTTAAATTCTGCCTTTTTTTGTGAAAAATTGACTCCCTCATTAGAAAATGAGGAAATAAAATCGGCAGGGGTAGGCTGCCAAGTTATAAAAAACATTAGATCACCAGCATGAGGATATCTTATCCTTTTTGGTCATTAATCTTAATTTCATTAATCAGACCTGGAGCTGAAGTTTTGTTTGTCTATGTCTGGATGGTAAAAAAATTCAATAATAAAGAACACAGCAGATTTTTGAGCTGAAAACTATGTAGCCATTATATGGACCTCACCCCTAAGAAGAGTGTCTTTTATTAGCTCCATTTTTCTGCAAGAAACTATAGAGTGAGATAATATTATGTTACTAAAAATATGGGTGAGTATTGATGGTCACTCTTTGTTTTATGAATATTACTATGGCAAAATCCCTGAATCTAGAAAGTTTTATATTTTCATTTTTCTAACACAGTTAAAAAAGTAAAAGTTCTGCAATAAAGTAAATTGATGTAAATTTTTTTTTCTTTCAATGTGGTTTATGTCATTTTGAAAAAGTTATATCACATATCATTATAAAATAACTCTTACTATATAATGTGAAAATTGGAGCTCGTATCAATATGATGTGGCAGTAAGGAGTGGCACACTCAACATGCATACTTGTAGAGGACATATTTTTATTCATTTTATGGCACTATATAGAATCCTTAATGCTATTTTGACAAAGCTGAACACTTAAATCCAGTGAGTCAAACTACAGTACTAGTTTAATCAATATGAATAAACAAATGGAATAATCTTGTCAGAGAATTTTGTTGTTAACACTGTGCTAAATGCCAGGGAGTGGAAAAAAAACTAGCTTACTGGCATAATGCTTTTTATACCAATGGTGTTTGGTCATAAGGTCACTGCACTGTATAATTTGGCCACTTAATATGTCAGGAAGATCTCCACTATCAAAGGAATAATTAAGCATAAATTATAATATATAATTTGCCTTAAAGTGTATGTATATTCTACGAAGGGACTGCACAAAAAAAAAAGCATTGCAGCATTTGAATGTTTACTGATTTCCAGATTTAGATAGCTTTTGTAAATCCCCTTGTGAAGTATTTTGTTTTGTTTTGCATTCCCTCACTACTAGCTTGTAAAAGTCAAAAATTAATCTTAAAATCTTGTTAAGTTTTTTGTTTGGTTGGTTTGGTTTTGTTGGTTGTTGGTTTTCTTTTTTTCTGGGGGAGAGGTATCCTGTTTCCATGATCTCAGCACTGGCAGCAATTGTGGGCCAAGCTATGTTCTCAACAGGTTCTTATGAATTCTTATCTTTAGCATTTAGAAACTGCATTAAGATAAAAGACTGCATCAGATCCTCTTGGACCAATACACATGACCAAACAAGCAGAGTTACCTATGCATATACAGTTATTTCATTCATAAATGGGAAGAACTTGATTCCCCTCAGAGCTACAGACTTGAGGTATTGAGTGTGGCTGTAGCATAACAGAAAGCTTTCACAAAAAGCAGGAAAATGCCATGGCCCTTTTCATTCCAGCAGAATGCCATCTCACTTACCAGTAAATACCCAAAAGATGTGAGTTTCCATGTTGAACTTAATGATGTTTCTTTTCATTATATATTGCCATAACCGTAGAAAGGCTCATTGAGTCATTTTCTTGTCTTGAGTGTTATCCTGAACAGAAGTTCCAGGCACTGAAAACATGTAGAGGACTACATGGCCTAAGTTTTCTGCTTCCAACAGTTTCTTATTCTATCATATAACACCACATCATCTGATTCTTACTTAGAATTTTCTTAATCCACAAGCAAGTTTAACTGCTTATTTTCCTCTGTTAGGAAGAGGCCATACCCAATGAGTTCAAGGGAGCTCAAAGGTACATCACAGATTAGCTGAGAACACAAACAGCTGTGATTTTGAACACCTGCATAGCAGGGTATGGACAACTTGACTTTCTCAGTCCAAGAAACAGAGATCATGAGTACTACACTCTTTTCTGCCTTGCAATGCTACTCTTTAACTTTCAGGTTACCCATAGGTAGGTCAACCACACAGGCAGCTGTCATTGTCACCAGTGCAGCTCCATGTTAGTCTTAATTATCCAAGTCTATATTACTCCCTAAATGGGTTTCTTGATTCATGAACTTAACAAATCACAGCTATGTTGTAAGTGATGTATAAAGAAAAATCATCAGCATCTGAAGGAAGACTCTGTGGACAGTTTGATGATAATAAATTAATAAAAAGTCATTTTTTAAGAAAATGATCGTGGACATGCTGTCAGCTAAAAATTAAAAGCTAGTGAAAACAGCAATTCTTTTTACACAGATTATTTTATTCCTTTCTTTGGTCCCACATAACCTAGTCTTCCTAATGTCCCTGATTTCGCCGATTGTGCTGTGATGAAATCCTTTTTTGATAAAAGGAGACAACTGCAATATCTGCCATCCATGGCATAATTGGGACTTTCAATGAAGCTGAGAAATTGAGCTTGCAAACAAGAAATAAACAAACAAACAATTCTTTTATTAGGGCATAAAAGAAAAGAAATCAAATTAAATTATTTTAGGTTTTGATGCCATTACTTAATTCATGGAAAGCTTGCCTTCCTTTGAGAAATCAACTTTTCCTTGCAAAAACATATATTTTACTTAGACTTCAAATCAATTTTTCAGCAGAGATATTTTCTCTAGAACATTTTCATGATCCTCAGATAAAACAAATATGTTTTCATTTATATGGTATAGTATCTGTTCATGAGTAGATAATGTTACTTAATTTCTTAACATCCAAGAGAATTACGATGTAGACCTGTGGACATCTGTTATCACAAAAAAAATTAAAAATAAAATATATTTTTTTCAATTATCTATTTTCTAAATTTCTGAAATGGCTTAGAGTTATGTAGTTTTTTAGAATGATTAAATAGTCAAGGAACAAATTCAGCAAGTTATTTGCATGTACCAGAGAACTTTTTGACAATAGGCATGATCTCATTTTCTTTAATGGGTTTTACAGTTCATGTGTCCTTTAGGAATACTACATAGCAAACAGATTTTCTTTTGTAACATTTCCCCTTATGATGTCCACTGTACATTGAAATCTAGTCATGCATAGGGGGTTATAATACAAGGTCTTTCTTTCAAAAATCAGAAAGCAGCAAAAAATTTCCCATAGCTCTGGACAGAGACATTCTCTTGGCAGTGATGTTGGGAAAAGCAGAAGGTTTACAAAAGACCAAGTATTCACACCTTCAATGTGCAAGCTAGTAACATCCTGCCCTTACCATTTATTTGAGTTCACAGAAAGTTTTACCTCTTGAAACACTGATAGACCCCAGGTTCACTGTCAGCCCAGCCCAAGAATTCTGTCCCATTCCTGCATCCATTCCCAAAAGGGTGTCTGTTATCTGCCCCTTCTGAAAAAAGAATCATAGAACCCTCACCTGCCCTGTTCTGTGGTAGGGTGGTGGCATGGTCTTGGATGCCAGGTTCTTTCCCACCAGCCCCAATTGCAAATTAGCTGAAGGCTATGCGTGGCTTTATCCTAAGGAGTCTGCAAAGACATCTTTACCTTGCAAATATGTTGAAGGGCAAATTCATTGGATCCAAATCTCTTAGTGAAACTCATGTCCCATCAATCACCGGATTGTCTTAAGGGGTAATCTACTGTAAATATGGAGGAATCTGATAAACCCTTAAATACACAGAAACTAATCCAGTTATACAAACCAGATTATTCCAGTCCAAATGCCTTTCTCTTAGACCTGTTCTTGATTCCCACTTTTTTGATAACATGTATGCTATGTGTAATCCTTAGAGAATGTATTAAAAAAAAAATAATTCAAAAAGATGCAATGTGATAGAAAAAGGCTCAGATTAACTGTCTGTTAAAGCAGAACCGTTGCATAGCATGAACAACGGTCTTATATAAATCTGAGATTTGTGCAGCTTTGAGAAGGAGATCCAGCTAAGGATTTAAGGCCTTGATCAGAGACAAGTCATCATGCAGACCTCTGAATGTAGTTTACTCTGTGGGGACACTGAGTTCACTCATGTATAATTTTTGAAGGGTTGTGGGTTTGTTCACTGAAGCAACTGCTTCCATGATGCTGAAGCACATTTCCAGGTTGCAATTCATATGGAATTCATACATTAAGTATTCAGCAAGTTACATACCAGTACAGAGTTGAAAACTCTAATAGTGGAATCTGAAGGAAGAACACGTCTTCAAGTGAGAAAATTGATTTAAGTATATACCTCTGAATTAGTGTCTAAGTATGTGTCACTGCTGTGATGGAAGCTGAATATATGTAGATTGTGCACAAAGTGCCATTTTATGTTTGCATGTAAAATAACTTAAAGAGGACCAAATGAATGAGAAAGATGCCTCATCTTTTAATTTCACTGTTAGACATGTAGACATTGCAATACCCTTGCATGTCATTGAACAGAATAAATTTCTATTGATGTCAGCAAAAGGTAAAATTCACCCAGAAATCCCTCTAAATAATACATGTCAATACTTTTAAAGTCCATTCCACCATAAGCTATATGCAAAGAAAACCATTAGAAATTATTATCTATCTCTGGGTCTTCTTCAGAATTTTTCAGCACTTTGGGATATTTAAACAGAAAATTATCTTCATTTTATGGTCTAGCAATAATTCAACAAATAATTTTGCATTATGTTATTTAGCATTCCACAGAAATTGTATTAAAACCCCAATAAATGTCTGTACACCCTTTCTTTTTAATTCCTATTCAGTACCACAGAATCTTCCAGAAAAAAAAAAAAAGAAAAGAAAAGAAAAACAAAAAACCAAAAAAACAAAACAACAAAAAAACCAGAACAACCAAAAAAAAAAAAACAAAAACCAAAAAACAAAAACCAAAAAACAAAAAAACAAACCTGCTTTTGGCAATACAAGCAATGGAAAAGCTTCTGAGAATGAACTCCTCTGGAGCCAGAGACAGGGAAAATGTGTATTCATTTGAATATAAAGAATCAGAACAAAGTTCTAAACGTTCAGGGTTGCTGTTCACTTCTCAACAGCTAGAATAGAAATGTGAACTATTTCCATAAACTTGCCAGCATCTTATGATCTAAAAAGTTATTTTTGAATTTTATTTCTCACAGAAGAAAACCTACATCTTCCAATCTAAAATTAGACTGTGAGCCTATCTTAACCTTCAGCCAATCATATGTAAGGCAGGTGCTTAAATAAAAATGAGAAATCTTAGAATTCTAAAAGCATTAGAAGTAGGTCACAGGAAGCCTCAGCTATGCTTAAGAGAAACTTTCAGTGACAAAAGTATTCTTGCTAATGAGCTATAATCAGCTTTTTGATTAGAAAAAATGGCCTCCACACAAACTGTAAATTGCCACATACAGATCCAATTAATGAAGCTATAAATTCTCTTACAAGCCAAACCCAAGGTACTTGGAGGAAAAGTCCTTGTATGTGGAGCAGTTTTGAGGTGCACATTAGATAGCCACTTACAGCTAGTTCTATTTAGCTGCATTAGATTTACAGTAAGGTGTTCTACTTTCTCAAGACTGATAAAGAACAACTGAACGTTCAGTGAACGACCCACTAAAGTCATTTACCAAAAAAATAAAAAATCAGTGAATGGTTGCACAAGTTTTTTGGTTTTTTTTTACAAGTCTGAGCATGAAGACTACAGCAGCCATGCTTCTGCTACCTTTTTTTATGACGAATCAACTGTGACATGTTGTCTATTTTAAAGTTAAAAGTGCCAGGAACTGCAGAAGTGTGGAGGATGCCCTGTTGTTTTGTAGCAACAGTACAGAATAATGGACCGTCTTTCTTATCTAGTGTCCTTTTTAGATTTGATAAAGTAAAAGCTGCCTGGAGAAGCTGAAAAGCTGTTGCAGACTCTTGGCCATAGCAGCTGAACTTCTACGTTCAGGGGTCACTTTGGTGCTCAAGTTCTAAAAATATCTGTGAAGATCTCTGGTACATTTGCAAGGATATTGGTGCTACTTCACTAGTTGACTGTCAAATGCAGGAGATTGTACTACTGATTAAATTGTGGAGGGACTAAAATGTGATTCTCATACAGAAGGAAAATCTAATCAAAACCTCCAGAGCAATGGGTGAGCTACAGACTCACTCTTTCTGAGACATGTGCAACCATAGAAAAAGAAAATGCTCATGTTTTTAAAAAATCAGTTTCTAAAACTTTATAAACATAAATGAGGTCTTCATTTTTTTTCAGTAACTTCAAAAAAATGAAATAATTTCTTCCATTCATTTTCTGAGTTCTTGGCAGTGTTTAGTAAACTATTTTTTGTCTAATGTAGATATTTAGTTTATCTTTGTCTAATTGAAAGTTATTTTGTTGATATCTGAAGAACAAGATGTGTATCACCTATCAAAGTTTTATGATACATTTTTCAATCTAACTACCAGTTAAGGCTCTAATTTTTCAGTAGTTCTTATTTTGCAATATGATATTTGGGCTAGATAAACCAAGAGCTTACTTTAACATAATACATCTAGCAATGACCAAATTGTATCTAGCATTCAGCTGTACTTGCACACAATTTAAACATTTTTGTGGGATAAACATTTGGTTGAGAGATGCAGAGACCAATTGAGCTGTTGGTCTCTCAGGCTACTGTAAGGGGGAGCTTCTTGCTGTTTTTAATGACTAATGGCAAATTGCACTTTCAATTACATGAAGCACTAAGTTTCTTATTTCCAACTGTCCTAGTCTCTTGTAAAAATATTTATTTATTCCTCTTCTAATTCCTTTTATGTCCACACACTAAAAGCATTGTGCTGCATATTTTAAACACTTTCATTTAAAATTATTTGACTTATAACAGCACATTTAACGAACAAGTATGTTTACTGTGCCTTCGCATACCACAGTAGCTCAGAATGAGTAACTCCATTCTTTTTACACTCACCTCTAACACCAGGTAGTGCAATTGCACTTATGAAATCCTCACAAACCCATTATTTGGTCATCTTGTCATATTCATTGTCTTTTTCTACCAAAAATAGATAATAAATATGACTATCTCCTCAGATAGATAAATTTTTCTCAAGCTACCAAACCCTGTCTGCTTGAGATCAAAAACTTGTTACCTCATTTCAGTTCCAATAATTTGACATTTATTCTTGATTCCCAGTCATTTCTATTTTATTTAAAATATCTTTGAAAGCAGTTTTTTCCCCATCAGTCACCTTTGTCACTTCAAATACTGCTCATCAAAGGCAATTAGTTAAGAAAACATAGTATGTAGGACGCATTCACAGGCAGTTCTTGGTTTGTTCATTTTCTATGTAGCAATTAAGTTTCTCCTCTCTCCATACACTAGAAAAATAGAAAATTTGCTTACATGCCTCATTCCTCATACTTTGCATTAATTTTTGCATGATTGGATTATGTAAGAAATGGCGAAACACATTTTGTGCAGAATTTTAGTGTCTGCTTTTTTGTGGCATTCCTGGAGCTCTCATTCTTAGTTTCACATCTTGATTTGTATTTTGTAGCTTTGATTTCAAAAAGATAAAGCTCTGATCTTCAGAGAGAGCTTAACTATTGGAACTGTCAAACAGCTATTCTGTGAATGGTTAACTTTTCATATGTGACCATAAATATGAGGTCCCACAAATAAATGAAAAAAATAAAATCAACGTGTTTCTTTGTTCAGGGGTAAGGATTTTTGCCTCTGATTGTTTAGTGCTAATTTAGTTTACATTCAATTTCAGCCATCATAATTAAAGCTCTCCTTTTAAGTGAAATAATCCGGAAATAGAAGAACATCTGAGTGAATATACAGTGAAGAATTTCCCCTTACACAGAAAAAGACATTCACACTGACTTATACATGCAAACAATTATAAATCTTTTGTAGGCATGAGAGCCATGTGGTAAATTGCCAAATCAGGTAATAAATTACAAAGCCATGTGATAAATGAATTTGTCATGTACCTTGCAGTGCCTTACCTGCCCTCTCCCCTCTAACCTATATACTGTGAACTTTCTTTAGCATCCAAAGCACTGAACAGCCTTCAGATATATGCCATTTAATTTTATCAACTAAACAGTAGAAAAAAAGTCTTCTTACTTCTTATATCCAAAAAAAACAAAAAAGAAAAATCAACCAAGATTCACTGAGGATAATGTTAACTCCTGTGGCTATAATAGATATTCTTAAACAAAAATCCTAATTTTACAGTCAAATTTCATTTACAAAGATAAAAATGTGTGCCTTTTTTACTGAAAAAAGGCCATATCTTCAGCTTTTTAATAGCAACCATATGGCAGCATTTAACCCTGGAAAATTCTGATATACTACCTAATTGCTCCTTTTTACATTAAAAAAAAAAGACTGTGTACAGAAGCTCTTAAGTTCCACAATTCCTATATTGTTTCAAATAACTAAAGTATCTAATTCTACAGCTGGAAAGAAAAACTTATGAATGTGTGTCCATGCATATACATATATATATATACATATAACTAATTTTCCAATTTTAAAACTTCTAAAATAATTTGAGAAAATAGATTTTTCTGTAGTATATCTCATATACACATAGTCTCCATTGGTGTGGGATCTGTGTAAAAGAGTTACTTCCCATACATTCCAGAAGTGGATACTAGCAAGTCATAAACATGGGACAGCCTTAATGTTTTCTACACTGACTTATAAGCTCATGTGTTTAGTATCAGACTCACAAAGTTTCAAAATTTAACAGCTGATGGTGAAATTGGCCTGCAACCAGAAAAAGTGCAATATGACTACTCCTGACTGCCCTGAGATCTCCATTATCTGCTGCCAAATTCTGTAAATGACCATCCAGAATTTAAAAATATCTCACCTGGAACATCATAATGTGAATATGTAACCCAAGACTACATGGTGATTGTTTCAAATTAAAAGCTGCTGTTCCCCCGTCTTTGCAATGTTCTGTAAATAATCTGTTGCAGAGGAATGCCAAGATTATCTTTAACAGCTCTTGAAAGGGACTTTCCTTATAACACACCCGCTGTCCAGGTTGCCTCACAATTGGTAACTCTTCATATATACATGCTACAGAGAGAATAAAAGATATAGCCAAGGTCTTCTAAAGCCAGATTTGCTTCTCTGACATGACAGATCCACCAACAAAGGCCACTGGATCTTTCTGAGAAGGGGACGGAGGTAGCACAAGTGGCTGCCCACACACTTAGCTGGGACTGCAACTGCTCCAGTGCTTGTGTTTATTTCTAGCATTGCCTGTCCTATATGATCATTTATGGACAGATATGGAATTACTGGCAGTTCAGCAGGATAAATTCTAAACCAGTTGTGCTGCTGCATTGCACAATTCCTGAGAGCCTTGTTTAGAACATCTTCATAGTTAGAGTAATGATAATAGCTGGCTGAAGCAACCAGTAAACTAGCAAAATGTTCCTCCTGTGACAAGGGAATGACCAGAATAGAAGACCTTTGACATGTAATTCAGCTGCTCTTGCACTGCAGAAAGAATGAAAAAAGGAAAAGCAGAACAACACAGTGAGATTTTTTTATGTTCTTCAGAAAAAATTCCTATAATTTATTTCCATATGCAATGTTCTTTGTCAGCTTAATATGAATATAATTGTGATGATCCTATCTAAAAATTCTCCACAGTTAGAAACTATTTAGCTGTCTGTTTCCCTGAATTCATTCATGATGACACATCACCCTGTTACATGCCTTAGCTTCATTGCTTAACACAGGAGCCATTTTCTAAAGTTGATGAGCACTTGGAAGTCCTATGAGAAAAGTTATACTTTTTTTTACTTAACCTCTAATAGTACCTACATTCTGTCAATACACAGCATTATTTATGCATCCATAATGTATAAAAATTAATGCTAAATTGACTGGGAGAAAAACCTCATTTATTAGCCAAAACCCAGATAATATACTTCCTGCTTTATGAAATGAATCAGTTACATTTGTTCCTTACTTTGCTTACATTGAATTCTTGTACATAGAATACAATAATCAATTCCATGTTTATGCTTTAAAATATAATTAGTTCTATTCAAATGGAACTTGAAGACAAGTTATAGCGATTATATTATAATATATATATTTATGCATAAGGAAAAATTCTATTTTAAAGAAATTAAAATTAAGGAAAACTTTTTGGCAAAGGTAAATGATCTCAAAGTAAATAAATTACTTATGTAGTTACTTAGTGAAGTAAATTACTTAGTGAAGTAAGTGGGAAAATTAGACTTAATGATTAAGTATTGAATCACTATCCTATTTATCTGACACTGTCATTTTTAAACATATCTTTCAGTGTGCACATTTGCTATCATTCCTACTGTAAGAAGACTGTAGCTTACATTTTTTGAAACACATTCTTTCTAATAAGCAGACAAGAACTGTCACTGTTGATCAGTCTATAATATTAGAGTTGCCTTCCACACAAGGGCAAATAACTGATGTAGTCTCAGGAAAACTAAAAACACTTCATAGTGTTCCCAGAAAAGTAGTGTGAACTCTCAATGTGTTATCTCTTCTGAACATATTGGACTAGAAAGGGCCTACTCAACCACCCCTGCTCTATAATGAACTCAAGTCAAACAATTGCCTCACATTATGTTACAAAATAATTTTTTTATATAAAGAATAACAATCCTTTTTTTTTTTTTTTTAACCTGGCAACTTTTCCTATAGTACTTACCATCATTTATAGAAATATGAGATTAATGTAGCCTGATACCACTGATCCTAAGGGGGAATTACAAATGCTAAATATCTTCATTGTATATTTTCCAGCACCACCATGGCAATAAAACATTGTGTGAGTAATGCCATAGATTCAAGTTTATAGAGAAATTGGGTTCAGTTTCTGGACTTTTGCCTAGTCCCTAAATAAAAGTAGTGATTTGTATATCTTGGGCAAAAGTCCCTTATTCCAGTTAATTTCATCTAGAAATACCACCTAACACAGATGCTTCTGACTTCATGCATTTCACATCCTCTCAGGCAAGAGGTTTGGGAAAGGAAATGTTTCAGTCCTATCTAAGAAGGATCTATCATACCTGAGAACAGGAGCAATTGCAAACTAGGATAAAGTTCCCCATTGATAGCGCTTGAAATTTTTGTGTCTGACACAAAAATATATATTGTCCTTCAGGAATACAGAACTTCCTACCACCTGCTTAAATAAAAATAAGCATATTTAATGAATACAATGTTTCATCTGTACACAGGAAATATTTGAAATTTCATATATAAAGAAAGCAATCAAAGTATTTTTAAATTGAATTTTTTTTTCCTTTTTAACTAGGCAATATTTAATGGTCCGTAATAAAGATGCATAGCTGTGTAAGTTTCTGGTTAGCAAAAAAGTCCAGAAAAGTTTGAGTGATGTTATTCCTAAGCCAACCAAGGACTGTGAAATGAGTACCTTTCCTATCACGGACAGTGACACTAGCTAGAAAGTAAATCCATCCCCTCTCCTATTTCCACAAAGGAAAGAAGTTTAGAAGAAAAGAAGACTGTCTACCTGTTTACATTCCACTGCCTAGAATGGTAATGTCAGCTATACGATCTCTCAAAAATATTTTTTAATTAAAACTATTCTATCTCAGAAGCACGGAATACTTTAAATTTACTGCCTGATGTCTGAAACATGAAATAGAAGTATGATGTCAGAGAACATAAGGAGTCCAGTCACCACATTAGAGGGAAGGGGAAGAACAGCTAGTTGTAAAAAATAATAATAATAACCAGAATTGTGGATATGCAAGAAGTAAGGTCAGCGTGTACTGTTAGCACAGAGCAATTAGTTGCAACAAACTGGCTATCACTTAAGCCATGGCAAAGTTCTGTGCAAACATTGCCTTGAAGTGTCTCCGAAGACATAAACACGAGACATCCTGGAGACACGACTCCCTGTTGTGTAGGTTTGGCATAAGATATCCTGAGAAAGTGCTAAGAGGCAAGGTTAACAGTTGTGTTAACAAAACTTGCTTAGCACTAGGTAATTAGTGGATCTCCTTATTAGGGTAAACTGTCAATTAGCCAATCAAGTAGTGTCAAGTAGTGTTACACTAGCGGTAGCTAACCAATTAGGTTACTCTTAACACCTATGTGATGATAAAGAATAAGGTATATAACTGTAGGTGAAAGTGCCAATAAACGGAATCTGGTTTGCATCAAACTATCTCCCCGTCCTTCGTTGTGACAAGAATAGTTCATTTCACACTCATAGTAAAAACAAGGGAGAATCAAGCATAGGTTTGAGCTTCTGTAACGTTACTCCCCAGAAATTAAATTATTATTTTTCAATGGAGACTTAAATCAGAATTTTTCTTTATATGGAAAGAAACAAAGCAGAAAACATTTTGCCCATTTCCATTTAAAACTCAGTTAGTTAGAGCAACATCAGGCCCTGTACTCTGGTGCAGGCTAGGATCTGATTTCTCAGTGCATTCAACATTTCTCAGACACACAACATTAAGCAGGTGAGTAGCTACATTGAACTCCATGGAAGCATTCATAAGTTTTAAATTAGCATACACACTTAAATACGTTATAGGTAGAAGTTTAAAGTTTTGCCTCTGTGTTAGGCACTCTGTAGGACAGAAGTCCCGAGGCACAAATCTGGCATTTTAAAGTTCCTCTGGTGCTGCTGAAAATCTTGCTTGACTGGAAGACTCTATCAACTCTACTGAGGACAATAAAATTCTCCCAAACAAATTTTTGATCGTTGTATGGGCATTCCCAAAAGGTCAGAGTTTCATTGCCATGCTAGAAGTAATTCTTTTTTCT
Source organism: Phaethornis superciliosus (assembly GCA_023637945.1). Taxonomy (NCBI): domain Eukaryota; kingdom Metazoa; phylum Chordata; class Aves; order Apodiformes; family Trochilidae; genus Phaethornis; species Phaethornis superciliosus. The sequence continues at coordinate 10,852,014 of JAJQWJ010000004.1, read as the reverse complement.
CTGATAAGAGACTTTAAGTATATTGAAACAAGTAAGTAAAATTAAAGATTGTAAAAACAATAAAAATGATCTAAAAAAAAAAATACAATATTGACAGCCTAGAAAAAACATATACAAAACTGAGTTTAGATCTCAGAGATATCTGGATACAATCAAAATCCATAAGTAATTATAATAACAGCTATAAGATCTTAGTTGTATTTTAATTTCATGCCTATTTAAAATTACATATTCCTAGAAAACCTACTTTGATATGTAATTTTTGTGTATGAATATAGACCAAAGAGCAAAGCTATCTTGTGCCTTCTGTTGATTAAATGAGAAAGGCAATGGTACCTGCCCAGCAAAGCAGCCCAATATTCATAAACTTTCAAGAAACCAGAGTAATGAAGTAGTCTTCATAGAAGCCCTGAATATCTCAAGGAATTTATTATTTTCACATCAAATTTCTGGTGGAATGACTGTAGAGTAGTGGGAGATGGTCATGGAAACAATCACTCTGCCATTCCTCATCTTCACATAAATACAAAGGGATTTCTGCTTTATGCTCTGCCGCTCCCTCCTCCCCCAAAAGGAGATCTGAGACCTGAGCTAAAAGTTTATGCTACCATATTTCTTTGTGGTGAATGAGTCAAAACATTTCATATACTCCCTTTTCCTCCCTGGAGTCCCTCTAGCCATTTTGATAGGTGTTCATTTTTCTCTTGATATTACTGTGTCTAAATCCCTAAGCAATGCTGTGAGTAATTCTTACAAAGCTTCAATACTAAACTGTAATTGGACAGTAAAAAATTATTTCTTACATACACGTGTGGCCTAAAAATATCCAGTATGTCAGCACAGACAGCATCAGGCACAATATTCTACTTAGAGCTCCATGTGTTACACACCAGAAGTAAAAAGAATTGCTGACAGCTCTATCAGCGAATCACAAAATCATCTGGGTTGGAAGGGACCTCTGAGATGATCAAGTCCAACCCTTTATCCCAAACCACTGTGGTTACCAGACCATGGCACTGAGTGCCACATCAGTCTCTCCTTAAAAACCTCCAAGGATGGAGAATACACCACCTCCCTGGGTAGCCCATTCCAATGCCTATGACTTAAAATCCATAATAGAAAACTTTATGCAAACAGTTAGTATGCAGAGGATCTGGCTTTTATTTCACTTTCTACTGGCAACACAAATTTTGTATACCAAAGGTCAGGGTGGAGGGATTAATTTTCCTCACATGTTCAGGAAAACCATCTACTGCACTTCAAATAAGTAACTTTAAATAGAGAAAAATTTAATTAATTTTAAAAAAAAAAAAAAAAAAAAAAAAAAAAAAAAGAAAACAAAAAAGCCACCTGCCACTTTCTTTTTCACTGTAGACTTTCATCTGCATCTCACAACTACATGTAGCTCAGAAAATAATAATAACACCAGTCTTTTTGTAAAGTTCAAAGTACCAAACTGTTGTCCACCCTAAAGAAGCGTAAATATTTTCCTTCTCTTAGGATATCTGTCGTTTAAATAGTTATAAAATATACCGTAATCTCACAGGGACTCTTCAAATAATGCTGCAGTCAAGTCATGCATGTGACAAGACTTTTGCTTTCTGCAGAAAACCAAAGGGGTGGCTGAATCTCATGGCTAGAGACAGTGTCCAAGATACAGGACTTCTGATATCCATGCCTGCTACTGCCCTTGCCCTCCTCTGCTCCCAGTTTACCTATCTGAAAAATTATCATAAAAATATGGTACATTGGTAAATTAAGTTAATGGCTTCAAAGTATCACTATAAACTCTCCTTAAACAAATGGTCACTAAAAGAGAAAGATACAATAGATATTCTTCTGAACAGGAGTATAATTTCAGTTGTTTAGGTATAAATCTATCATTTATAAATCTATCATACAGAGCATCAATAGCAACACAATTAATATTGAATCTACTCAGAAAGGTCATGAGGCAGGAACAACATGTTCAGAAAAAAAAATATAAATAAACCAGAAGAATTAGGGAGCCTGAAAGTTCCAATTATCACCTAGTTTCCATTTTCAGTCTCTGCAGAACTATTTTGTGAGTCCCTAGGAAGTGTTTAATCATCAGCTGTGAATGATGTCACTCCATTTATGTGTCATCTGTTGTATCAGTATTAGGGCATATGCACAGGGGATGTACACCATCTCCCAGAGGATCAGATGAAAAGAAAAATGTTCTCCTGTATGATATGTTTGAATGATGTAAAGCAGGTCATGTTCTTTAAAAATGTCTTCCATATAATACAAAGCAAAAGGAAGAGTTCAAATTGAATCTTTGATAGAAACTGCTTTTTTAAAGAGATCCCCTATCTGAAAAGACTGGTATTCACGAGACTTTCAAATATATTTTTATGTCAGCCCACCTCACTATTGACACTGTTTTGACTGCTGCAGGAAAAAAAATAAATAAAATAAATATTATTTGCAGTATTTCGGCTAGATTTTATTGACATATTTGACTGTAACTGGAGTTTTAAAAGGAAAGAAAAATACTGGAGAGTTAATAGCATGATTACTCATTGTATCCCCTTCATATATACTGTTGAGTAACATCTTTTCTCTTGGGAACATAGCTGGTTAAAAAAAGAGGAGGGAACTACAATGAAAAGCAGAACGGATGCAACACATACAACTGTGGAACCGTGCAAAAAGCGACTTGTCATAAACTTGGGTTCACAGCTCAGTCTCTGATTCCTTCTACTCTCTGGGGTCTTAATGCAGATGAATTCTTAATAGAGCCTTACAGGAAATCAGAGCACTGAGCAGAGTGTCCTGTGTTCAATTCTGGCATTTTTGTTCATCACTCAGAAGCTGCAGTAGGTAGCTATTTTTTGAAAGCAAAGACTGATGCAACACAATACAGAGACTGCACTGAATTGATGTCCCTGATATTTGATCAATTAGGTGAGAAATCTTGAAGAAACAAAAAATAGAAGTGCACTCCTTTCAGATGTGGGATACTTTTATGTGTGTGCAGTAGAAGAAACTAAACTGAATCATTGTATATCTTCTTTGAATCTTCATTTCTAACATTCCTGGGCTTAAAATGTGGATTTGTTACCTACTTTAGTATATTATGGGGTATCAGTTCTTCCAAGACAACTGAGTGCTCTGAAAATCTCTCTGGAAAATAAGGATACTTTAAGGTACTGGAAGCCATCAGCAAAATGAAAAATGAAAATGTTATGTATTTAACATGTATCAGTATATATACGTGCAGATATGAAAAGCGTACATATCTGCCCACACATAAATACATTATAAAATACATTATATATATATTTTTTATGTATTATATAGTGCATAGTCTATAATACATATTATATATTATAAAATAAATATATATTTAATATGTAATATGTAAGGTATAGTATATATACATAAGTACAACATTTTATGCACAAAAATATATAGCTTTGGAAACTGCACATGCCCAACACCACTACTGTGTTGTTTTCCATGGAAATTCAGTAAAAGTAGCTAAATAATAAATGTTAATTATATGTACAAAAAATGAGTGCTAGTGCCAGCTGGTAATCCAAAACCACATGAAAAAAACAATTTTCAAATTACTTCTCCAGTTTTAGACATCAGATTTTTTCTAATTTGTAATAACAAGTTCTACCTATATGGCATTTTCTACCAATTCATGGGAAAACACACCTGTATATTTTTTCAAAATATACAAAAAAAAGAATGGGTTAAATAGGCTGGACATTCAACATCTCTAAATGAGCAGCTTAGTAAAAACTGGAACCAGAACAAAAAGGTAGAAGATAACTGTTGCTTGTCATTGCAGGAAGGAAGGCTCAAAAAAATCTGTGTGTACACAAAGTCAATATGAGCAAACACCACTATTACAGGGTACCTAAGAAAGAGTCTACAAAAGAGTATTCACAGCAATACTTGACATGCCAAAAACCACCTCTAAAGTTTGCACTCTTCTGCACACAAACTACAGTTTTGTACAAGACTTGTCCATCTGGCTCTGACGGCTGCTTATAACACCATATGCTACAGAAAGAGGACTCATAGCCCTGCAGTAGGCAGATGTGGGATAATCTGTTTCCCCAGATATGCTGTTATAGACCCAGAAGGGTAAAATCTACAAGAATATCTTATGTTAATAATAAATTTAAAATTCAAACTTTGGGAGACTGGATGTTTGACATTTGAAGTCTGAATCTTTGCTTCTCCTCTTGTCATGTTGCTAGAAAAGACACTGCCTGATTTTGTGGTATTGCAAAATGTCATTGCATAAAGCCATAGAGAAGCAGCTGCTCCACTTTTTTCTTATATGCTTGATTTGACAGCCCCTACAGACCACAAAAAGAAATGGTTTAAACTGACTTGTACACTACTGTATAGAAGAATAGTGTATTTTCTCTCCCTCACCTGTCCATTTTTTTCTTCCTTTTTGAAATTCATAATCTATAATTTTTTAATGTGTGCATCCACCAGTTACCTACTGAAGATAATTTAGTGAGCTTGTTGCATTTCAAATACCTGCTTTCAAATACAAAAGCCCTAATCAAGAGAAAACAATATTGTAAAATAGTACACAGTTTGATTTTTCATAACCTCCTTCATACTTCCGTAACATAATTCAATAGCATTACATAATACTGGGATGCAAAATAAGACAACACTGTAAGAATCAGATTCTTGAAAATTATTGATATTTTTATTAATTTTTGTTAGCATAAAATTGACCCAACTGAAACATTGTTACAGTAGTGAACCTTGTTGATTCCTCTTACTATAAATCGGAATTTTACATCATTACTAAGACATTTGCTGATGTCATTCAAAATATACTACGCCAGCTTTAGTTAGACTGAAGTGAGTTTTCTCCATTGGCCTGATTTAAAATTAAGCCCTCTACTCTTTTAATAAACAAAACAAAAATAACTTGTATCATCTGCGGAATTAAAGTCGTTGTGTCAAGAAGTGACAGGGTAGTCCCAGGCACTTGCCTCTCGGCCATTCTGATATCAAAGGCTCAACTAACCATAAAAATAGCATCCTGATTTTTGAGGTCCTCACTGGTATGATCTAGAAAATTTATTGAAAGAAACACATTATAAGTACTGCACAGGTATAATGGGGAAGAGAGAGAGAGAGAGAGAGAAAGACAGAGAGAGAGAGAGATAATCAGGAGATTATAATAGCTCCTGCGGGTAAATGGGTTAAAAAAAAAACAAAAACCAAAACAAAAACAAAAGAAACAAACAAAAAGACCCAAAAAAAAAACAGGTGAGGAAAATCTGCTACTTTGCATAAGCAGAAAACTGTATCACAACCGTATAGGTGATACACATCATTGTAACAGCTCTATCAAGAGACTGTTGAATATTCCTGAGATAATAATTAACTAGAGCATTTGTCAATCACTAAGTTACCAATTCGCACTGTTGTGATCTCAAAAAGATCTCATGAAGAGACACAAAATAATCCCTGTCACTACAATAAGAGAGTATGTCATTCTCAGTTTCCAGAGAATTTGCCATGTAGTTACCATTTAAAGATACTGCTTTTAGATTGAAAACTAACCAACCAGGAATAGTGAAAGCACAGACATTTTATAGAAGATAGTCAAATAAAAGAAAAGTGTATTACAAATTTCTATATTGCTTATTCCTAGAAAGAATATTTTATTATTTCAGTATCTTTTTCCCCACTTAAAGGAGTGCCACCAAACAGGGAATAAAATAAAAATAAAATAAATTAAGATTTAAATTTAAATTGCATTTAAAGAAAGAAAGAATGAATCATGAGAAGATTTCCATTAAAATCACTAGCCAGAATTTGCCCCATGCCCTCCAGAGGTTTCACAGGAAATCAGTAACTCCACCTCCCAATTGTGTTTTGCATCTACTGATGCAGTCAGGGTTTCTCTGTCTCAGTCCTAGGGAGTTATATCAAGAATATAACTTTCCTTGAGTTGATTAATACTCTTGCTTATTCTTAGGAAACTCAATAGCAGAACTGACCAGAACTAATAGGAGTTCTAGAAAAAATCATAGCAAAGACCAGTCTCTTTTCTATCAAGCAATGTCTAATTTTATAATTTCTTTGGTTCTTTCTCAAGGGAATTGTGTGGGTTTTTTCCCGTTATTCTTATTCATATTTGAATATTCCAGTTATTCAGAAAATCAAAATTTTCTCTTCTTTACCCATTTCACAGACAATTACCTTTTACCACCTGTTTCTTTGTTAGAGGAAATAAGATGCTAGAAAAGTGAATTAATTTCCACATTTCTGTGATGCTATAACAGGAGAAATGACTCTTCACTAAGTTACAATGAATAAACTTCAATAATAAAATCTTCTAAAATACAGTGTTCCTATGAGAAACAGCTGGAATTGATGGAACATTTTTGGAATATGTGTAGTTCATTGGGGTTTTCTAATTAATTTGGGCTAACTTAGAGGTTTAAGACCTGCCAAAGGAAGAAGGTTCTTTTTAATTTTATGTTCATATTTTATTTTATTATGCAACAAGTTTCCAAGCAGTAAGAAAATAAAAGTCATATCTATTTGCTGTATTCCAACACAAGAATATATTCGCCTCTTCTGCCCATAAAACTAAGTTTTTCTTAGAATAATGTCAACGCTTCTTTAATAAAAAAATATATTTTAAGAATCTTACCATCTAATCAGGATATCTCAAGTTGGAAGGGATCCATAAGGATCTATAGCAGTCCAATGCAATGCCTTTTGAATTTCATTTAGTAAGTTGTGGGTGTTTTACTTCTCATTTTCCAAGTGCATTAAAATCTTTACTTTATTACCATTAAGTCTAGAATCACAAGACAGTTTAAAAATAAGAACTGGCATTGTACCAATTCTGTTCTATGATATACTACCATGTTCTACACAGATATGCTCTTCTTTCCACATACTTTGGATAAATAGCAGCAGTCAAAGGTTCTGAGATATCTGCAAAGGTTATGAGTTTTGTTGGTGTTGCCACATCCAGTGATATTTTTTTCTCTGATCCTTTCTACTTCACCTCAGTTCTCTGTGTAAAGGCACACAACATCTTCCAGGCTGCAAACTTTGGAAGGTAAGAAGTGATCTCTGCTTTATACTTGCACTGCACATATTCTATCAAGATGCATGCTTGTAGGACCGTAAAAAACTAAGACAAATTTAAATATATAGATGTTATATAGAAATGAAATACATCTGACATCTATTCTATCCTCTTTAACTTAGTATGTTGAAATTCAGCAGGAGAAATAATTTTCCTTGGTACCTCTTCAGTGGTGTTTTTCCTCTGTAGTTGAAGCCCAAATGCTGAAAAGAAATATTTAAACTGGACCAAGTTATACAGAAGTATTTTGTTATTCTTTTTCACAGCTGCTGCCAAAGGGGCAGCTTCCTCTGTTCTTTCACATTTTTGTAGTTAATCCACTTCCCATCATTTATTGATAGTACCATCTGAATTTTCTTTTTTTTTTCCTAACTGAAAGAAAGTGTAGGCATAATGTCTATTTTTTGTTGGGTCAGCAGAGAAACACAAATAACATGCTTAAGTAAGAGTTATGCCCATAATCATCTGTAAAAGAAGGAAATCACAGAGCTGTCACCTCCCATCCCTGCAATAGGAAACTACTGCTGGTTCCCCATGGCTTATAGGTGCCCTGCCTGAAAAACCACTCTTCTGGCAGACCTTCTGCCCTTTTAGGATGAGTGAGACAAATGCAGCTCTTCTTTAGGCAGGAGAAGCTGGAAATCAAGCAGCAAGAAGGAAAATGGCTGGCTTTGTGTGAAAGTTTATAACCTTCTATAGATATAGCTTATTACACTAAATAATTGCTTCTGCGAAGAAAAAAAGGACACATTTACACAGTCTTTATCAAAGCCCAAGGAGAAATTTAATACTTTCATACAGTGAAACCTATTGCCCTTTTGCACCCAATATAGTGCCATTTTTGTTTCTAGATGGTGAAAAGTTTACATTGCTCCATACAAAAGAAAAGAAAAAAAAAAAAATCATGTCTACAAGTAAGAAAAAAAAATCCTTCAAGAAAAGGCCTGGGGAAGTAGTTGTGAATAATCAATCTAATTATTCCCAGGCACACCACAGAGAGCGTTCTCTTGCATTAGCTTTGAGAAAGAACTGCATTGAAAATACTCTGTCTCTCTATCATTGCTCAAAACAGGAGTCAGGCATGAAAATGAGACAAAAATATAAACTTTCCAAATTCCAAAAGATAATCTTCTGTGACACAACAAATCTGCATTTGTTTACTACACTATTCTAATAGATCACTCCAGTTTAAAGCTGGAATTGCTAATAATAATTTTTCTTCAATTATTCTCCAAAATAAATAAAGCCACCTTTCTATAGGTATCTAGACACCAAGAAAAATTTACAAGCACACTGTTTTACTAGCATGCTGTTCTGTCTATCAGCTTCAGAAAAATGATATTATTGCATTCAAGATTAGGAATGCGTTGGTCATTTACAGTGTAGTCCATGATTTCCATACAAACTACCATTAAAAATTATCTTCCTTAATTCAAGGGCTCTGATCTGTTACTGTTTTATTTTATTTTACATAAAGCTTTAGTATTTCACAGACCATGGCAAAACCACCATTTGAATTGAACTACACACAAAGAGCTCCTTGTAAAGAACATTAAATCAGAATTTTTTAAAAATTTTATGAGCGACAATAGGTATTTTATCTTACCTGATTCTAAATCACAGCCAGAGGATCAGCGACATAAGAAAAATAACTGCATGACACTTGAGTAGAAATGCATGCTATTTCATGGCTACTTTTTTACTTTATGAGGTGTTATTATTATTTACATGAAAGTCAGTACTGGTGACTTTTAGCGTTTAGTTTCATTGCAAAGCTCAGCTATTATATTTGCCACCAAAACCAGTGGCAAAGGAGTCAGGAGAGAGAAAACAATAGGTTGCATAGGGTTTAAATAAATTTTCTTTACAAATTCACTGGTCCCAATGAAGAAAACATTTTCAGTTTATTTAGTGATCTAATTATTTTTTTAAAAGTATGAAGGCCAAGTAAGATTTCAAATAGTTGAAAAAGGGCAGGGAAACTGCCTTTTAGTCTTAATAGGTATAAAAGGGAAAGGCAAGCCAGAAAATTCCAGTTTTATTTTACTGCTGGAAAATGTTTGAAAGAAATAATCCAACATAAACTTGACTTTCAACAAACCAGCTATACGGAAACAATGATACACATCACATAACATTTATTTACTGAAAACAAATTTTCTCAAATCAGGCTTATTTTCTTCCATAATGAAAGAGTATACCTCATAGACAGAGGAGAACATATAGGTGTTAGCTGTTCACTAAATCTCTTGACATGAGAACTTTTTAGGAACAAGTAAGATCATGGTAAATATGAAACTACTACAGGACCAAGTAAAACTTAGACTAGAGACAGTAGTTAAAGAAGACAGGTATTGAAAGTTCCCTACCACATGTGAAGGAAAAATTGTCAAGGTTTCAGCTAGAGTACAACAGAAAAGGTTTATCAAATAGATTTGATCCATAGAAAACCAGTGGCAGTTCTAGAAACAATGAGCTAGGAGAAAATACTAAAGGAAGTAGAACTGCTAGGTTTATAGAAGTAAACAGGAGAAGTACACATTTCTTTATTAAAATATTCTTACAGTAACTATAATGTAAAAAAGGAAAAAAATTGCCCTCATGTTACAGAGAAAAGAAGCAATGGGCTTAAACAGCAATGGAAGATTAAAGGCTGACAACCAGAAAAACTTTTAGTGGTAAAAGCTACTAAAGCACAAGACATAAAACATCAATTTCTAAACATATGTGTTGACTCAATGCTTTCAGGGAGTTGTCACAACCTTGCAAGTGTTGAGCCATCATATATCAAAACACAATCTAGAGCCTTTGTAGGTCAAAGGCTCAAGACACTAATTTTGTGATAAATTAACTTTACCCAAGCCCCTCTGCTAACAAAATGAGTAGATCAAACATCACCTTTCAGTTCTAGATGAGCTCTGCTATAGCTTTCAGATTATTGTAGGGGTGAAGAGGTACCATTATATTAAATACTGCTTTGCAAGTTTTAGGAACCAGAATTTATTCAAATACTGGCAAGAGAAAAAAAAAATGCAGATAGGTTATTTGTGGATATCATTTGACAACCTCTATTTCTAAGCAACTTTTTACCATTAAGATATCTACTTAGTGGCAAAGCTTCTATTAATTTTTTATAAATGCACAGCCAGCTGAAGCTACAATTTCTGCAAATAAACTTGTTCCAAATATAGCTCTGTGTGGAGTGGGAACCTGATTTATTTGTGATATTTGGATACTTAGAAGTGCTGGGACACCCAGGAGTGATGTTTCTATTTAGCTGACAACTGCTGGGCACTAGGAGCACTGAGCATTCCCTAGTCACTACCATTTGCATCAGTCTCAGCCAAATGTTTTAAGATACAAAACTATTATGGTGTATCAATTATTAATTATATTATGAGAATTTCATCAGAAATTTTAGCTATAAGGACTGGAAAGCTGAGTTTGGGCTTCTTTTCCACAGAAAATACTCAATATTTCAATCACCTTATTTCAGCTTGATTAGTGATTTCTGCAACATTGTAAAATGCCTGTGATAGTTCAATTCTTATCAAAATTTTTAATTCTGAATTTATTTGATTTCATATATTCTTATGAATTAACTCTTCCTAAGATGATGGTTGTTTCTAGCCCAGGCATAACAATATCAGTGAAGGGACAGCAATTTTATCTTTTATTGCAATGCTTGAGGAAAATCATATTATTGATCTTAATCAATCGAACACAATATCCTGTCTTCCACTCAGAGCCAGCCACCCACATGATCCCCACACCCCCAGTGCTGTTCAGTCTCCTGACTCCCACACCACACAGCCTCTCATTGCAGCCCTGCAAAGGTGTAAGGAGAAATACAGCCCTTCCTGCAGCAGAACAGCCCCTGGAGACACCTCCCATACAGACAGAATGCATCATTTCCTCATTTCAGTATAAACTTCACAATTCAGGCACCCCTCCTAAACTACCCTGAACCACAGCTTGGCTTCTCCATGCCTCTGCTAAAGCTAACAGGAAAAGAAGACTCAGCATCAAACATATGTTTCGAGAGGAAACACAGCACTGGAGTGCTCTTTACACTGATGCTTAGCCTTGTTGTAGCTAAGGGAGCAGTAAATCCCTAATTATAGCATTTGGTTGGTGGCCAAGTAACCAGAAAGACTATTCAGCCAAGGCTAGATGAGACATTTCATATCCAATAAAACTGCAAGTTGCATAGCACTGCAGGTTTTCACCTGCTTAGAGTAAGACAAAAAGATCCAGCACTAAAATACTGGGTTGGGGCAGATGTAAATTGGCAGCAGTACATAAACTTACATTCTTCAAAGTAAAAGACGTGTACTAAAAGATCTTTTCATTAAAAAATGTTATTCTGGGTGGATATCAAGTGTTCATTTCCCACTGTTCCCTCCAGTTTCTCTCAAGTCAGGTGCCACAGTGAGGGTTGGTCACACTTATACTGACTGCATTAATTTGCATGAGTTTCTGTCTCCAGAAGGGGTGCTGGTGATTTATCCTTAAGGGCTTGTGAATCCTGACCCCCTGGAGTCAGGGCTGTGCTGGCCCTCGTTCTGCTCTGTCAGCACTCCAGGAGCCCCAGTTGGACATGCTGCTAGCTGCTCAATTCTTCAGGGGAGATGTGGGGTACCAGAGTATGGGTAGTGTTACATTTCTATTTCAAGTTCCATCATAGCTGATGCTTTTTTCAATATCCAGACCATGCTATCGCATAACTATATGACTGCTTTTGTCTTCAAAAAGGCAGCTTTTGACCTCCCTGGCTGTGAGGAAAACTTGAACATGTATCTCAAGAGCATCCTAATAGCTCAGAAGCAGGAAGGCTGCTCTATGCAATCAATTAAGAAAAGAGCTGGCTGCACTTTGGGGGCTGATGGAAGACAGGAGTGTTCAGGAAATGGGAAAGAGAGACATCCAGTATTTAAAATGAACCTCCATGTGGTTTAACAGCTCAACCAGGGATGTATCACCATATCCCCTCATATTGGCTCCTTACAGACACTCTTGTCATGTTAGCTGAAAGAGATTTGTATACCCCAAGTCCTCATTCCAGTGGTTTTGTCCCTTTGTTTCTATTACAACCCTCATGACAAGGGAGCTGGAGGAAAGTTAGCAGAAAATGGCAAAATAGGGCTAAAACCTCTGCATGCCTTTTTTACTGCTGTATTTCAGAATGCTCATGGGGTCTTCTCAAACTGATTCTGTTAAGCAGATGTCCTGCTTTATTTGATACTTGTGTTTAAATATAGCATACATTATCACAACAAATAATCACAGACATTTTGCACAGTCATGTACAGTACAGAAATAAAATTATGTAGGCATGCACAGTAATGAAATTAAATGGTCAATGGCAATTTCTTAATCTAAGTTAAGCCTATCACATAATAATTATCTCTATGTTTTGTTTAAAAAACTAAAAACTTGTATATAACAAGTAAGAGAAGGGAGAACATCTTTTGATTAAAGGAGTTTGACTCTATATCTATGACTATCTTCTATTGTAATTAAAAGTTTGCAGTTCCCCGTTTTAAAAAATATCAGTAGATAAATCTAACCTGGGTAGAATGGGGAAGGGTGTATTTAAAAAGTGAACTATTTTCCTTCAGAAGTATGAAGCACGTTTGACATGTATCGGAAAGTTCGTAGACATTACTGAAAGTGATATTTTGCTTTTTTTATGGTTTTGCAGGTGACTTTCTTTTTATAAACAACATTTGTGGGTCAGATCCTCGGGACAGTTTAATGATATTTTTGGGGGGAAAACAGTGGAGCTACATCTAGGTAGATTAGCTGCAGGACAAGGTATCCTGGTCTTGCATATTTACATTTATCTCTTTGAAACAAAGCTTGCTGGCAGAAGTGAGACAGTTTAAAATTACAGAACAAAGCAGGAAGAAAGATGGAAGCAGAAGAGCCTAAGAGGAACTGTGGCTGAACCAAAGGGAGTAGCCCACGACCTGGGGAGCAGTCTGCATCTCTATCCAGCTTCACCTTCCTCCCTGGTGCATTTCAGGACACAGCAAAGTCATTTGGAAAGAGAACAGCTGAGGTGTGTTGGGGCTTATTTCTTGTCATTGGGAAGGCAATTCTCCTCTGCACACTCCTGCCTCTGTGCCTGGAAAGCAAAAGAAAAATCAGTGAATACTTACAGTCAAGTGCTCTGGGACAGTCAAGGAAAAAAATTCAGAGAACTAGTTACAAAGGCTGCATTCAAACCATGAGATGTGTTGACTTTTGTGCACGGGTCAGCATGCCTGTAACACGCGGATGTCATAGAAGAACTTATTTTAGGGCATCTGGTTCTATATTTAGGCAATCAAATAATAACCTGGACCTGGAGAAAATGCTGCCATGTCCCAGACTGAATCCAGCACTGATCATCCAAATGGAAATAAATGCATGGGATGTGAGCTTGAGGTCATAACCAAGGTATGGGCTCAGATGATTAATCAGTGGTCACTTTGAGATAGTGTTGAACAATTTAACACATTTATTACATTTCCAGTCCCAATAAGAGCAGAGCTGCTGGGATGATGATGAAGGGGTGTGAGGAAAACTCTGTCTGTCAATAGAAGAGAATCATAGAATGGTTTGGGTTGGAAGGGACCATAAAGATTCCAACAGCCTTGCTATGGGCAGGGACACGTTCTCCTCGACGAAATTGCTCCAAGCCCTATCCAGCCTGGCCTTAAGCTCTTCCAGGGATGCAGCATTTACAGCTTCCCTGGGCAATCTGTGCCAGTGTCTCACCACCAGCACAGAAAATAATTCCTTCTTAATGTCTAACCTAAATATACACTTTTTCAACTTAAAACCATTCCCCCTTTTCTTATCACTACATGTCCTTGTAAAAAGTCCCTCTCCAGCTTTCCAGTAGCCCATTCAGGTATAGTGGGGGGTTGCTATGATGTCTCCTCAGAGCCCTTTTTTCCCAGGACTGAAGAACCCCAGGTCTCTCATCCTGTCTGCTCCAGACCTCTGATAATCTTCTTGGTTCTCCTCTGGACTTGCTCCATGTCTTCATACCTTGTGCTAGGCCAGATATCTGAACTTGCAACATACATCATAAAATGTGTCAGCGTCTTCCTGTTGTGTCAGATGGCTTACTGAAGGTACTTCTCACTTCTTGAATTTTGCTACTCTTGCTCTCTGCATTTCTGCAATGCCTATCACCATTACATGATGAGTGGCAGGAGGCAATGACCCCACATATGAGGTGTCCACTGAGTTCAGCTTTTTCCTGGGTGTAGGGGAGGGCAAGAGGCTGAGCAGCAATGGCAGCAACTTCACCCTTTGTCTTTTGGCATTCACCTCACAGAGGGGGCACAGGAAATATTGCAGGGGTCACTGCAGTAGTCAAATTCCAGATCTGAATTCTCATTTCCAAATGCAAGCCCGCCTCCACCTCTCTGCCTGAAAATTCAGTCCATCTGTCTGTCTATTCTAATGATTGCTTATATTTTTATTTGTTTTTACTACTAATGTAGCTGGTGATAGAGAAAACAAAATATGTAACAAGGGAGTTGGGCTGGGGAATTTTGTTCTTATTTTTTTTCTCAGTCTCCCTTTCATTCTAGCGATTAACTTGCTTTAAGGCATTTGTTGAAATCGTTGCTTTTAAGTTTGCTTTGTGGAGAAGGATTTCATGACTTCTAGCCCCAGAGGGTTGTTCTTTGCCCTACCACTTTTCTCTGCCATCTGGCATGTTTGCTTGAAGTAATCGTGTAGGGTCAGAGGCCAACACGGACATGTGGAGGGACAGCTTTGTCATAAAAGCTGTGAGGAATGAGTGGGTGCTTCTGAATATAGCATTGTGTATTTTGTTCAGCTGCTGAACACAAAGAGGTGAGGCTAGTCATATGGTTGAAAAAAAATTAAAGAAAACCATAGAGACAAGCAGAATGAAAAACTGTACAACACAGTCTATTTTATTTGTTGTTGGCTTTTTTTCCCTAAGCCTTTCTGGACACGTTTCTAAACAACATGATAGAGAATACAATAAAATACCCCCTCTCCATTCTTTTGGACATCTGATTTATACAACAAGTTCAGTAGTGGCTTGAGGCCTTGAATCACTGTGGGTGCACACAGGCAGGCTGTAACAAGTGCCAATATCTATGTTCCAGCTGTCTAGCCACCATTAGTTCAAATTTAAAAATTTGTGATTGGCACCTAAGGACAGGAATCAGTTTGACAGGACTTGCACAAAGGAAGGGATTAAGGAAGAGGGTCATACAAATGCACTCTTCTCAGTAAGGGAGACTTTTGAATCTGTGAAGGCTTCTAGGAGGGATAGGGTTGCATGAGCCAGAGAATCTCCTACTTTTTCACTTCTAACTTTGTCCAAAGTTGGTCGCAAATTTGCTACAACCATGTGACTGTTGCCATCATAACATAAAAGTCCACTCTTTCAGAGATTTTCCACTTTCATTCACCCTTGCTTTCCAAACACTGCTGCATTTCTGCTACACAATTCAGAGATGCTTTATTGTTGCTAAGAGAGTGCCAGTACCCCAAAAATAAAATCTGCTCCATACTTTTGTGTGGCATTTAATCAGCAGCTCTAGGAGAAAGAGGTCTACTCATAAGTGGCCCCTCCTGAGAGAGAGGGCTTCACTGTGGCTGCAGTGCAGTTTAACAGCAGGTGAGGTGGAACATCTCAGGTTGGATCACAAAACCAGCCCCTCACAACTGTTCCGTGGGTTGGGCACAGAGGTTCAGCCTTTTAGTAATTGTGACCATCAGCCTCCTCACACCTGGCAGCAGAGGATAACCTTCCTTTAAATCTGGCTTGTTACATTGTAGGGTAAATTGCCAAGAACAAAAGGATCAAAGACCCACAAAAATGCTTTATTCCCTAAGTGAACAAGGGAGCAGAAACCACTGTGGTGGCACCTCTGCCCAGAGGCTGCCTCCTACAGAGACAATCTGTAAGAATAGAAAGGATGGAAAAATTATTGCTGTCTGAAAACAAAGGGACAGTAGTAAAGGACAGTAAAGCAGTAAAGGACACCACTCACAAGCACAGCCACAAACACTGCCCTTTATGCCTAGTACTGACTAAAGAAAAATTCATATTGCAGAATTCATACCAAGGTGTAATGGTACAGTGTATCATGAAGGACCTGCAAAATGCAAAGCCATCTGTCTACATTTACTCCAGCCCATTTCAGATGATATCTAAATATTACAATATAGAAAATAACACACAATGTTAATACCGACATCTTATTAACAGATCACTTTTTGCAGCTATGAAATAATGTAATCTCTGAATCACCTTTACTACATGAAGTTACTTTCATCCACATTTAATACATTAGCTCTTTTATAAGTTTGTATTAAGCCCAGAAAATGAAGAACAGAAAATTCTATCTTAGTTTCTATCAAATTTTCCTTGGAAATGAATTAATCAAATAAATAAAAAATGCAAAGTAACCCATGCACTGTATATTTCAATTTTATCAGTCTGATTTTTTACTACTACTGCTGAAGAAACAGGTTTTTCTTTTGGCTTCTAGTCAAAACCCTCTGCAGATTTCACTGGTCCCTCTAATTCCTTTTTCATCTGCTTCTTAACATGGATTGGTAACCACAATCAAACCCAACAAAGACTGTTTTCTTTGAGACATGATGGAATTATAAGGGCTAAGTGATTTTTCCTAGACACAAAAAAACCCCAAAACAGACTTATGTTCATACAAGCAAAGGCATGCATCTCTAGAGACTACATCTTAAAAGAAGTACCACAACGTCTCCAGAGATACATATATCTCACTACCCTTATAATGATACTAAAAAATAAAAATAATAAAAAAACCCTAATATAGTTATATCCAAAAGGTCTAAATATTAAAGCTACACATGAAAATCCAGGAATAAATTTGACTGACTAGAATTTTATAATGGAGAAAAGAAACAGATATACCCCTATACTGAGAAAATAAGAGAACTCAAAAATAAAAGACTGATTTCAGAAAATTTTCTTTAAATATCCACATTCCCATGAAAGTGACCTCTTTGGGTACTCTTACAGAAGTAATTGCCATAGAACAAAGTTAACCATAAGGAAATGGAATTATCAGTATTCTTCATAAACTAGCCTAAGACACACTGTGGAGACCACGAGCTTCCTCAGTGAAGTCAGTTCATATGAAGCTCTGCCTACATAGATATTTCACAAGGTATACCTTTGTTAGCATCATCTCACCCCAACCATAATGCAAATGAACTAAGCATGCCAGCACAAAGTGAGATTTGTCAGCCTAACTTTTCTGAATTTGGGAATTTGAGGGACAATCCCAAACCAGCATAACTGTTCAAAGCTTCTACAGGGAAGAGAGGAGTTTTACTTGATGTCAGAGCACCTGTTATTTCACTATTTCTTCCAACATTCTTTTGGTAAATTTTTTCAAAGAGTACCTATACAAATCCTGATCTTAAAGGCAGATCTTCAGAAATCATCCACCAATTTCAAGATGGACTACCTTTAACCTTGCTTCACACTGCTACTCACAGTGTATGAGCATGAGACAGAAAAATCTTTATCAAGAAAGAGCTTCTATAGGAGCTTTGGACACCTCCATCATTATATCAGTGATTGAACTGGATCACTGGCATCTGCAACTACAGACATGCATACTCCAGGAGTATTCATTCCATTTGCAAGCCTGCAATGAATGGAAAGCAGCTGCTGCCTAATTCTATTCAGAATTCTAACTGGGTTGCACCAGACAGGGATTCTAGTGATGAAACTTGCACATGTGGGGAAAGAAAGCAGAGGGAGTCAAGGTTTCCCATCTGAAAGAGTCTCAAGCATCAGATTGTCACAACACCACTCTTTATGGACAGTTATTATTTTCTCTTTTGTTGGAGACTAATCCAAATGGATTCTGACAGTACAAATCATAGAATCATAGAATGGTTCATTAGAAAGGGAGCCCGAAAGGTCATTAGTCCACCCCTCCCTGCAATGTGCAGGGACATCTTCAACTAGATCTGTTTTTAGCTGAATTAAACAAAAGGTTGCAAACTCCTTGGTAAACACCTCTTTTTTAAAAAGTTTGCCGATACTTAGCTAAAACATAAAATGTTTCAACTAATAAAAATTAAAAGCTTTATTTCAACTAGCTAATTCATCCTGACTTACTATGAATAGAATAAAACTTTATAGATGATATATTAAAGTATTATAAGTTGGGTTTTTTTAATAATAAAAGCCCAGTTCAAAGACAAATGCATTGAAGCTGCCACAGCACAGACCAAAGTAGTATGCATTCTTCTAAATGAAGAGAAGTATATCACAAAGAAGAATACAGGTTAGAAAAATTAGTGTTTTGGAACAAAAATTAAAAGCAGGTTTCAACAAAATATAGGATGTAAACCATCACAAACACATACTTGTATATAATTACTACTGATCATTCCCTTCTCCACCACAATTTTATGTTTAACCCACTAAGTGCATCACAAAATAGTGGAATTTTGAAACTAAAAGACAGAATTACACCCTGTATGTCTGGTTTTCCATACCCTTATATGGCAAAAGACACACGGCAGCAACTTCAGCCCCTGATCTGTACAAATGCAGTCACAACTAGAAACAGATGCTGAAGTTCAACATTACCATGTACGAATGTTTTGAATTACATTTGGTCCTCCAAGTGCTTGATCATAAAAGTGCAGTTCATGCTATTCCTGCTACTGGGCAGAGAATGACAGCTGTTAAAAAACATTACATTGCAAAGCTGATAGATGGCTTTTTCATTTACTGTTTTTCACATGACAGCTAATGACCTGACCACTAAAGTAACTTGTTACAGTTGTATTTACAAAAGCAGAGTACTTCTGTGTAAATATTCTTTGCTAAATACTTTCACAACATTTTCACATTTCCATAACGATCTCTTTCACAGAAGGAAAGGAGAAAAATACAGCAAAAATTATGTCATTCAAAAAGCAAAATGAGTCTCTTTCAATTAAAAGAATAAAAATAGCTCTTTTGGAAATTGTTATTAACATGTAGCTCAAGGGCTCTGTTAATTTATAAGGGAAGCAATAAAATTACCTGACTGAGCATGCAATGCCCTGCTTATTCTCAAAAATATTACCATTTTTCAAATACTGACACCAGGGATAGACAGGAAGCAAGAACCTCCAGAAGCAATTATTATTGAAAAATGGTGACATATTTTTATTTCTTTACATTTCCAGCTGTAGTATATGTCAAGTAGCTGATCTGGGAGCCTGAGCTACAGGTATGCTCCTGATGAATTAGCCAAATACACCTGTTTACACAGTAAACATGAATAAAACATCTCCTGTGTCAAAACTTGCTTTTCAACATTTGAGATAAAAACACCCATCACAAGGCCTCGGGAAGTCTGCAGTGTGAGGTCCGGTGGTGCTACCCAAATATCATATTCCAACAATACCACCTCTAAGAAACAGGCTTTCATGGTTCTCTCAAGTATGCTATCTGATTAAAGACTTGTATACCTTTTTAACAGAGAAAACTATACATTTCATGTTACTTTGCTCTGAAAGCTGTTCAAGATTAGAAAGGGTCCACAAGCCTCGAAGTCAACAAAAGGGATGGAAACTCTTAAACCCCAAAATCAACTATCAGGTCTATAACATCTTTCAGTACCAAGGAGCTTCATTTTTATTTTATTAGGATTCAATTTCAGTTATTTGACTTCCACTAGAACAGAGTCTGAGTGTCCTAGAAAATCAAAGGAAAGGCAAAGTCAAAGAAAACTATACTATAGTTTTCAAAAGAGCACAGAAAGGATCCTCTTGAAAGTGTCACAGTTTAAAACAACTTATTTGCTCCCTGCTCTTGATATATATGTTGAGTGAACACATAATGAAAAAGAGCCCTGACATATCTTACATGAGAGAATACTTCAGGCAGATACTCAGCTGTCTATCACTCTGTCTTGTGATCTTTAATTTTTAAAAGTCTGGCATCAGAAAAATAATTCCATCTATCTCAGTCATGTTCTGCAAACACATTCTCAGTACTTGGTCACAGAAAAGCCCATTTAATTTTCCCTATAGTAGGCATTAATATTCCAAAAGATATGCAAAGAATTGTGCCCTGAAGAATTAATCCCATGGACAGATCCATCCAGATGGACCCTCGCTCTCATCCAGACTCAATAGCAAAGACTCAGGCTTAAAAGCATAATTGCCATGATTTTATGCACAGTCACAGCAAATTAAGGTTGTCACTTGTCATAGCCATTTCTGGCTAAAAACAGGTAAATATATTCATACAGTTGTCTTACAAATCTAGTTTGTGAATGATTGTTGCATTTTACAAAGATCTTATCTGATGTTAGAGACAATAGGTAATATAAACTATGCTTAACTTCAACTGCTTTTTTAATTTTAGTGACACCTAGCTCCACCCTATTTAAAATTCCACTGTCTATCAAAGTGAGAATCAGCTTCATACTGATACTGATCCTTTGTGAAGCCAGAAGTGGAATTTTCAGTGCATTGAAATCATGCAGTAGTGAGATGGTTAAATATATTCTTCTCCTTTAATCGCAGGGGTTTATGAATAGCTGATAAAGAAAGATGATACTTTAAAAGAGCACCAGAAAGCTTTTGCAGAGGTTGGACCTTCATACTGCTACAGCTTCAGCTTTCAATAGCTCTTTTTTTTTCCAGCATTAGGAAAAGGCCACATAATTCCCTCTTCTCCTCCCCCCTGTGCTTTATTTCACAACCTCAAGGTCTTCATCAGAGACCTGTATTTCTATTTTACCTGCTGCACAGGTAAACTTTGTACTTCTCATTCAATGTAAGTCATTAAAGTCAATAAACAGCAAAAATTAATAAAACAGCAACTTACATATTTTTAACACCTCTGAGTTAAAACCACTTTGCAACAGGGAAGAAGAACAGATGCTCATTTCTAAATGCTAAAGCCACCAACTTGGGAATATGCCAGTTGTAACTGCTGCCATCTGTTTTCAACTGTTCTTTTTACCTAGCTCTCTGAGATTCATATTTGAATTCACAGCCATACGTCTCCACAAAAAGAGAGGGGCAGTGGGAATAGTATAAGCAGGAATTTTCCCATGTGCTCTCACCTTTATTAAATAAGAACTTTCAGTAATTACTGGTCTGCAAGATCTCTATGAAATGATAAATCAAGGACTGCTTTTTTGCAAGGATTATATGGTGACAGCAGTTATTTAATAACCACTTTTCATTATAGCTTTCCCACATTTCATTTAACTTGTTTACTTTCCCAATGCTGCTGTTCATCTTCCTATCTCTCTCTAGTCAGGTAGACTGCTGGAAACAAAGCACTTTGTGCATATACCCAAGCATCTGCTACATAGGATCAATTGCAGTATTGAGCTGCATATTGCAGTGAATGCAGCATCCTGAGAGAGGCTTTGCTTTTGTCATGGCAATTTCCATCTTTGTCAACATGTGTCCTGAATCAGTCTTCTCAAGAATTAACCACAGGAGATGCTAATACTCAAGCTAGAAAGCCAAGACCCATATCAGGCCTCTGTTACAGAGCACATATCCATACCTGAGGCACTTTGTCTGGGGTCCAGGATGCTGGATACTGGCAGATGCTGGCAGCACCTTCACTTCCCAATAAAGCATGCTGTTATAGGACCCTTTGTCAATATTTACTAAGCTATTAAAAGATATTTACTAACTATTAAAAGGTAGGAAATCTCAATTTTCAAAGACATGTGGGTGATTTTCAGTAATATTGGTGGTATAAGCAACACTTAATGTTTAGTTACAATCAAGTTTATTATTATCTTCCTCTTTCTCTCTCCAGCATAAATTTACTGGAGTCTTACTGATAATTTTCACAAGAAAACTTTGAGCTATAACAAATGCAGCACTATTCTGGAGGACTATCATCCTTCCTCTCCATGAAGGGATGGGAATGAAGAGGGTTAAAATGATGTAAGAAAAATTGGTCAAAGTAAGTCATTACTCAAATGACATAAATATAAATATTTCAATTTCATTTAGTCTTTGCTTTCTCACTGCATTCTTTTTTTAATATTAAAGGCATACAATGGAGAAAAATACTACCTAACTACACTTCTACATTCCAACAGCAGGGTTATCAGCTAAGAATAATAAAATTTAAAATTATCAGAAGAAATATTTCTCTTGAGCTCTGTTGGTGTATTTTTTGCTTTTGACAGAACTTTCCTGTTCATCATTCGGTGCCTCCTATTGGTTAGGTTCTTCAGTGGCATCAAGGGAGAAAACAACATTTTTCATTTTCCTATTCAAAGTACCAAAATGAGCAGCAAAACATGAATTGCAAATGTCCCTTTTGTTGACCTAAATCAGAACTGGTAGAAGTATGTGGACCATAAGGAACTAAAAAAAACAGAAGTCCCATAAACAGATAAAGTAAAATGAGGACATACAAAAAAATGTACTGTTATGATATTTTTCAGAATCACAGAATGTTAAGGGTTGGAAGGGATGTCAAGAGATTGCCAAGTCCAACCTCTCTTCCAGATCAGGATCACATAGTGTAGGTCACACAGGAACATGTCCAGAAAGGGTTTAAATGTCTCCAGAGAAGGAGACTCCACAACCTCTCTGGGCAGCCTGTGCCAGTGCTCTGTCACCCTCACAGTGAAAAAGCTTTTCCTTATATTTACATGGAAAACTCATATGCTCCAGTTTGCACCCATTGCCCTTGTCCTGTCATTGGCCATCACTGAGAAGAGCCTGGCTCCATCTTACTGACACTCTCCCTTTACATATTTATAAACATTAATGAGGTCACCTCTCAGTCTCCCCTTCTCCAAGCTGAAGAGCCCCAGCTCCCTCAGCCTTTTCTCATAATGGAGATATTCCGTATCTCCCTTAAATCTCCATGGCTCCCTTAATTCTGGGTCACTCTGCACTGGACTCTTTCAAGCAGTTCCCTGTCCTTGAACTGAGGGGCCCAGAACTGGACACAATATTCCAGATGTGGCCTCACCAGGGCAGAGTAGACAGAGAGGAGAACCTCTCTCGACCACCCCCCTTCTAATGCACCCCAGGATGCCATTGGCCTTCTTGGCCACAAGGACACACTGTTGGCTCGTGGTCATCCTTCCATCCACTAGCACCCCCAAGTCCCTTCTTCAACACACCTTTTCTGGTCAGTCCCCAACCTATGCTGGTACCTGGGGTTTTTCTTTCCCAGATGCAAGACTCTACACTTGCCTTTGTTGAAATTAATTAAATTTCTCCCTGCCCAACTCTCCAGCCTGTCCAGGTCCCTCTGAATGACAGCACAGCCTTCTGGGGTGTCAGCAGCTCCTCCAGGTTTTGTGTCATCAGCAAACTTTCTGACATTGGTATCTGAAACTTTGCTGGAGCTTGCAAACAACCTGTTTGGAATATATACAAACAATAATTACTTTTTGCTCATCTTTGTCATCAATTCATCCTTGTATTTCAAGTGGTTTGAAGTCTTGCCAGCAATGTGAGAGTGGTCAGCATGAGGCTCTGTACAAGTCTATCCTGGATTCAGAAGTCCTAAAGAAGTGGTCTTCCTAGGGTGTCACTACACACTAGGCTGTATGGCCTAGTGTATGTATGGCTCATTTATCCTTCTGACTCTCCCAGGAGAAAGAGATGGAGTGGACAAAGGGAGGAAGTGAGGGGTCTGGGGGAAGGAGGAGGAGGCAGAGACAGAAAGAAAAGAAGGAATGAGAAAAGAAGTAATGTTAATTTCACAATTTCATTACTAAGATGGGACATTATTTCGTGCAGTTACTTCTAAACATTTCATGACTCCTCTGAAGATTCATATAATTTTTAAAGGTTAAACACCACAAACAAATTTGCCTTGTGATGACAGAAATGTCAAGGAAAAGAATTCATTAAATGAGGAGAGATGTCCCTCTGTAGCCAGAGTACTACCTCACACTGACAAATAAGATCTTGCAGCCCTTAAATGTCAATTTTTTGTTTTTTTATTTCTGTCTTAAGAAAAACAGAGCAAGCTAAGTTCTGAAAGGAGCAGCATGTACCGTGAGAAAAGCTAATAATGAGAATGGTACTGATATGCAATAGTTCTGAAAATAAGTCAGTCAATATAAAAAGCCAGGTACCAGAGAGCAAATTTACAAACCACGAAAACCTAATGTGAAAAATATGTGTGCTTAATGTCAATGACATTTCAACATTTTGTCTCTGCAGTATCATATTTAGTGTGGAATTAGAGAGGAGGGAAAAAAAAAAAAGTAGGGAAGAAGGAAAAAAGAATTACAACTGAGAAAGTTCTTTAAGATCTTTATAACCTTAAGAAGGGAAGATCACGAAAGCTCCTTGCAGAAACTAAAAGCACACTAGTTAGAAAACACAACACTGAAGAAGAAATACATCTGACTGATAGAAATTATGTTACATTTTTCTAAAATATTTCTAAGCTTGGCAGGAAGATTAAGCAGAAATGCCTTTTTTTTGCCTATTAAAACTATATAACATAGTAGTAGTGATGCACAAGGACAAATACATCCTGTGGTTCTACAGCCTGACTCTGTCTATATATAATATAGATAATCCATGAAGGACTTCCATATACTGTTATCAACAAATGCTGCAAGTGTAGAGTCTTTTTTTAAACATTCTATTGAAAATTAGGGTTCATTCAGTTTTAATATGAACCAATTGAACTTCATGAACTATGTCTCTTAATGACACAGCCCAGTCTTGTAGGTAATTGCACAGACACATAATGATCAAGGCTTTGGTATTAATTTTTGCAAAAGCACATTCACAGTTGGTCACTGAATAGGTATAGTTAGGCTCAGAGAAAAAGAAATACTCTCCACTGGGGAGGATGTCTATCACAGTCCAGGGAATTCTTAAGCAAGACTGATATTCTCCCAGTTTTTGAAAATTCAGGCTCGATATTAAATACATATTAGTGCTGCCAGTGGTAGTGCTTTTTTCTCTGTTGGTCTGAATAAATGATTTCTAAAATGTTATACTCTTTTAGATGCAATTTAATTTCAAATTTCTTTTTAAGCAAAAAGGAAGTGGGATATGAGACAATAAATATAGAAGACATATCACGTGGAAAATCAGTCTCTAAAATAGAACTGCTCTGCAATTGGTGTTTAGGAAAAGAAAGATGGGAACAGCACCCTCATTGTGGTATATCTTTCAACTTTTTAGCATTGTTCATCTTTGTGTTTTCAACTTTTTTTTTCAAAAGAGTCTCTGTCATAGGCTATAAAAGGACTAGACACTAGTGAGCCAGTGGATCTACTAGTAATGATTTACAGGCAGGGCTTCCTTAACATGTGCTACAGGCATCGCTGGGGACAGATACATATCTACAGCTAGACCCCAAAAAATCTTGCCACTCCCCAGGTAAGAGGCAGAAGCTCTTCCTATTTTTTCTCCCCTAAGAAGTGTCAGGAGCATCATGCCTCCTGCAGAGCAGGGCAGCACAGGACTATAGCAATGCCACCAACTCCTGCTGCTGCCACCGATACCACACTACAAGGCACTTTCCCTCTGATGCCAACACTGAGCACACTAAGCTGCAGAAATACTTGAGGGAAAGGGGCTGAGAACACGAATCTGTCTTAAAGACTGGGTTCTCCCCTTCTCTCACTTTTTTGTAAGTGATCCTGAGTTGTGTATAGAAGAAAAATTAGTGTTATGTTCTCTCTGGTCTTTCCAAATTGGAGGGTGTATAGAGAATGAGACTGGTGAACTGCAGAGACAGGGCAATGTGATTAGCTTCTAGAACAGAACCCAGAAATTGCATAAATGAATCTAGCAGCACAAACTGAATCTAGACTGTGAGGTTTGCTGAATTCACCTGAATTGTGGATGGTATCTGAAGAACTATCTAAAGCACTTTCAATGGATGTTCTCACTGCATAGGAACTACCTCCTCCTGAAAATTACCTGTTCCATTTTCTTCTTTATCTGCTTTTGGTTTAGATGTTCTTTTTTTTTTTTTTTTTTTTTTTTAAATCTCAGCACTTCCTGTCTGAATACTGAAGTATTTCTTGAAATTTTAAAATGAGACTGAGGTACCATTTCTTGAGATGTACCAAAACAACTGTTGTTTAGCTAACTCTCCTTTTCAAATAAATGTTTTCTTATTGTTTCTGCAAGCCCTTATGTGCCAAATGGTAGCAAGCCATTATCCTGACTGTGGTCAGAACTGTATAATGCCACTAATGCTTCAGACTTTAATGACAACTGTAGAATCTGTGGCTGAGGTTTTTAAAAGTTAGTACCAAAATTCAGTGTCTTTTTTCTATATTTTATTATTTTAGTTAACATTTACTTACTGATTACTGTTACCCACACAGAATTTCTGCCTTTATTAAGTAGTGAACATTATAAACCTACTCCAACTATTAAAATTGGAGTGATGATTTTAAACTCTCCAAGAGTTTTTTTGCTCTTTTAAAAAAAGAAAAAAAATTCTGCTAAAACTTCCCTGAACTGCACCAGGACTCCTCTACACTTACATTTCATGCTTGTGTATTTCATGAACTATTTACTCATATACAGTACAAATGTAAATCATTCTCCCCTTAATTGCCAATATGTCACTGTTAAGCATACATATGCAGCTGACAGACTGGCCCACCATTTGTTGGAGGGGAAGAGTGTTGAGAAGGCAGCTGTCACAGTGATATCAGTGCTACGGACAGGCAGAGCGAGCAGACCAGGCATGCACAAATTCCATTATCTTAGCCTTATCCTTAATCCTGCTGCCCTACAGAGAAGGGTTGTTACAGGCTCAGCTAGCAAAGGCCCCAGCTGCAGTCTCCTGTTAGCTACCATCAGCTGCTGGCCATAGTAGCCTCTCTGGGGAACTGCTAGTCCACCGCTTTCATCTACAGATGTTAAGTCTAATGTTTTTCAGATCTTTGGCATCTGTTCCCCAGGGACCCACTAACTTGGTTTTATCATGTATTTAAAGATTCCTTTTCAAAACATGGTTGACTGTACTTCTTTTCTACAGTTCGAAGAAATTCTGGGAAGTTTGCAGGATCTGTGTGGTCAGCATTGTACACATGGGTGTGGGGAGGGGTATTTGGTAGTATTTGTTGAATGTCTTTCATGAGGGAGCCTGGCAGCTTGAGCGATTGCAGAACAGTTGGATCAGCCAGACTACTGTGATTACTTGGTTTATTAAAAATCCCTTTAGGCTCTAGAGCCATTGTATCTAAAGTACTATTGCAGCTTTCTAGCAGTTATAGATGAAGAAGCTCTGTAGACTCATTTAATCTCTTCACTTCCTCACAGATCTGCATATTTTTATTATCTCCTCTATCACAGGATCACTTCTTCTAAAGGATGGTATCATTGATGTAAGCCTCTGTACTCTGCCCCTCTGAGTGTTAGCAATATAGGACTTTCCCATGCCAGACTGATGGCTTTTCTTTCCTCCCTCACCCCTGCACCTCTCCCCTTCTCCTCACCCATTATAACACTGTTGAGCTTGTGGGTACTTTTGGGTTGGCTGGGTTAACACCCTTCCCAAAACAATTATTTCTGCCAAGAAAAGCTGAGGTCCACACATCACTGTCTGAGACTGGGAATCCTAACAAGGATTTTCTCTCTGCTACTCGGCTTTTAAATTGATTTTTTTACTAGTAGGTGACCAAAGCTCACAAATTTTTTCATTTACTTTTATTACATCTTCAATGATATGAAAACTGGTGCTTTAAGATAATGAATGTGTTAGATGAAAGATTATTTATGACTGTCTTGATATTTTCCTGGTGCATACCTATCTTCCAAAATAGTTTGTCACCCTTTTCTGCCATCTTATTAGTCTAAATTTCCTCCCCATCCTATTCTTGCTGAACACCTGAAAAGATCATTAGTCTAGTCTGGGCCATTATGGGAGAAAGGTGACAGGCAACACTTTCCAAACAGAAACTGAGAATGCCCTTATCTTCTGCATCAAATTAACAGGAATGGGATTTACGTAACTGTGTGAATTATTAGTATTTTAATACATTGATAACATAATTAAAAAACACACTTCCTATACTTTGGAAGTCATCCTAAGAGTGTAAGAATTTAGAGCAATATTTTTGCCAGCAAGATTTCTTAAGTTCTGAGATTCATGACCCAGAATGTGACACTCAGTGCCATGGTCTAATTAATAACCACCACGGTAATGGGTCAAAGGTTGGACTTGATGTTCTCAGATGTCCTTTGCAACCTGGCTGTTTCTATGATTCTATGAATTAATTTCTAATTGTAAAACTGAAACCTATCATTTGGATTATTCAGGAAATCCGACCTGTTTCATTTAAAAATACAAATTTATAAAGCATGTGTTGTTAGTGAGAGAGATTTCCAGAAAGTAAGGTGACAAAGTTTGCAGATGGTACAAAATTATGTAAGTCACAGGAAAGCTACACATGGTAAGTATAGCAAAGTCCCACAGTCAGCAAGGAAAATGGCTAGCAAAGCACGATGTAACAAATATAGGGTAATATATCTTAGAAAGAATAATTTTAGGTACACATGCATAGTACGAAATACTAAATAAGTTTCCACTACTTGGTAAAATGCATGGGGTGAAACTGAATATGCAGTGCACAATACTTCAAGTATACTGTAAAAGTGTGGAAATAATAGAGCCATAGAATGGTCTAGGTTAGAAGGGACCTTAAAGATCCTCTAGTTCTATCCCACCATGCAGTGGACTGGGGCACTTCCCACTAGACCAGGTTGCTCAAAGCCCCATCCAACCTGGCCTTGAACACTTCCTGGGATGGGGCCACAGCTTCTCTGGGCAACCTGTGCCAGTGTCTCACCATCCTAACAGAAAAAAATTCCTTCCTAATATCTAATCTAAATCTACACTGTTTCAGTTTAAAATCATTTTCCCTTGTTCTGTCACTACACGCCCTTGTAAAAAGTACCTCCTCATATATCCTGGAACCTCTTCAGGTACTGGAAAGCTGCTATAAGGTCTCCCTGGAGCCTTTGCTTCTCCAGGCTGAACAGCTTCAATTCTTTCAGCCTGTCCTTTTAAGAGAAGTGCTCCAATCCTCTGATCATCTTAGTGGCCCTTCTCTGGACTTGCTCCAACAGTTCCATGTCTTTCCTGTGTTGGGGGTTGGAGAACTGAACATGGGGATCTCATGAGAGCAAAGCAGAGGGGGAATCACTTACCTCTATCTGCTGGCCAAGCATCTTTTGACACAATCCAGGATACAGCTGGCTTTCTGGGCTGCAAGCACACATTGCCAGCTCATGTTCAGTTTCTCAGCAATCAGCACCC
Organism: Phaethornis superciliosus; assembly: GCA_023637945.1. Taxonomy (NCBI): domain Eukaryota; kingdom Metazoa; phylum Chordata; class Aves; order Apodiformes; family Trochilidae; genus Phaethornis; species Phaethornis superciliosus. The sequence goes on along the minus strand of JAJQWJ010000004.1, from coordinate 10,822,585 downwards.
CTAAGTCCTTTTCCTCAGGGATGTTCTTAGTCCATTCTCCATCCAACATGTAACTATGCTTTGGATTGCCCTCAACCAGGTGCAGTATCTTGCACTTGGATAGATTTATTAATCACAGTGTTTTCACTATCATTCCAGAGTAAAGTGCATTAGAGGGATGTGTTAGTGTTTGGCCATTTATCAACTACCTCATATAGGAAGAAATCTTATTTTCCAAACCAATTTCTTTTGGTTTCCTGCAAAGGACTGGCAGAACATGGAAGCAGTGGTAGACCCTCTTCTCTGTCTTCCCTGGTGCAACCTTTGTTGCAGAGTCTGCACAGACTGTCATGATGTCCCTAACCATCCAGCTCCCTGCTTCAGAGTATGAATGGCACACCCTTTGATGTGGCTGAGACAGTTCATCCTAGTTGTGGATATCACACTGAAATATTTTTCTTAGTATGGTTCCATCTTGGAACATGGACAATATGATGTATCTAACTTATTTTCTTCCTACAACTTCTGTACAAAAATATAGAATACATTTAGGTAATATTTCCATTCTTTTTGCATAACAATGTGATTAAATTAGATATCTCAGTTGTACAACAAAGGTATTTGTAATTGCTTCCTCTTGATACATGTGAAAGAATACATTCTGGATATCAGAAACCACAGTTTAAGTTTGCATATGTGAGGAGACATGTGAAGGGGTGTTGCATGTTTCTCTTCTTAATCAAAGAGTAAATCGGATTATAGAGTGTTTGTTCTGATGTTATGATATTAAATGGCCAAAGTGGAGACACTTTCATTTCAATTTAACATAAAAGGTAAATAAATTTGGTTATGGATATTATAATGTACTATCTGTCATGCCTCCAAACACCAGGGCCCTTTTTCAAAATTTCCTCTCCATTTTGGTCAAATGTCCAATAGTACTAGCACATCAAACTGTTGAAATACTGTTTTTTAAATTCAGAGTGGAAAAAACGAGATTCCTAGTTCTCTCTTTTGCTGCTGCTGTATTGATAAATAGGTGAGGACTACTAATCTGATAAAGGGATCCAACAGTGAGAGCTATGAGATCCAAGAGGAATCATTTGTCAGGAAAACTGACTGTTCCTAAGCCTTGTTTGGATGACTAAGTGAAGGAAGGAAGGCGAAATAATAATTTCAGGTTGAAACCTGGAGTAAACTCATTGGTTTCTAATGCTTTTGGCTGGATTTGGTGTAATTGCTGATTCCCAGATGTGAAATGCAACCTCTGACAGAGACATCAACATGAGAAATACACAAGAAATACACAAAAAATACCAGGAAAACAACACAAGCAAGAGATAAAGAGGCTGAACAGTTCAATGGGCATAACTCCTGCTCTTATGACCATTCCTTGATTGATTCTTTATTGCCACTGTGCCTTCTATTTGTAAGGAGTTCAGCTTAGCCTTCCACTCCTCCCGTCCTCATGACTGTGGGACACACTGTGAGTTCTACTGAGTATTCTTTGTGTTATATCCTAGCTGCATCCCAAACTCCATCCAGGGAAGAAACTTGAATGCACACCTGAGGGGAAGGCAGGCTGTATAGGCTTTGCAAAGCCACCAGAGAGTTTCCTTGTCCTGGAGGTCTGGGGACAGGGATGTGAATTGTCTTACATAACACATGTTCTGCATGATATTGATAGAAAAAGGTCTTGAAAATAACTTGTTTTATTTGAATTCACCTAGAAATGAGGAAAAAATGTAAGGACCTAGATGGGATTTAAGGTGTCTGAATTTAAGTTTTAGTGCTTCTGTATTTGACCCCAAAGTGACAACACTCTCTAGGACTATAGAACAGATCCCACACAGAAAAACAAACAAAGAGTATTTCCATAGGATAGACAGATAAATAGAGAGACAGACAGACAGGTAAAAGGCTAATTTTTCTGGAATCCTGGAGACATGAACTGTTCTGCTAGTTGTCTTTTCTCTCCATGATGTTACCAATGTTCCCCCAGTTTTGAAACAGCACTGGGGTAAGAGGGGCCACTTACTCACACATTATTTGTTGGTGTGAGAAGAGATATTCTATTGTTTGATCTTTTTTTTTAAAATTTCACAGTCCTGTTCTCAGAGCAGTGCCAAAAATATCTCCTTTTATGGATTTTTTTTAACCTACTGTGTTTTCAACTTTTGAAGATAAGGATTTTGTAATAAAGAGAACAGCAATGTCTTTGCTACAGAGAATGGAAGCTGAATATCTCTAACGTGCGTGTACTGTGAATCATTTAAGTTTAAACTGGTCTGTGGGCTTAAATAAATAGCTCTATTGATCCATCTTCTTTCAAACCAGGCTGCATTGTTTCACAATGAGGCATGCCCCACTCCTGTTCTCTTATCTACTGTCAAAGCTTAAAAGTACACTAGTGCAAAACAGAATGTTCAAAATCCTGTAGAGAAAAATTGCTTATTGATGACATCCTGGGATTGTTTTGTGGCATCAAATTAGAGAGGGCAATGTTTGAAATTCCTGTATTTTTGCAGTTTTAGGTAGCATGAAAGAAATCTGTTCTTCAGGTACTTCAGGATAAGTATTGACCTCTGGACAGTCAGACAAGGTCAAACCAATTTGGAAGAAATAGCTAACAATAATAAGAAATATCTAAAGGTCAACTACCTAACCTTTACATTAATGGGTAAGGCACTATTAACTGTATGGGTACAGATGCACTGTTAAAAGGGTTTTATCTGTACTAGAACAGAAGACATAACTGCTGTTTTTGTTTACAGCTGCCTGGGATATTAAGGGCAAAAGGTAGCACCATAATGAGATGGATTAGGCTACAATTCTGAAAGGATGTACCCAGGTATTGCCTATGCAAGTGTTTTAAAAGTACAAAAGAATACTGGGCTTTGTGAATCATGCAGTTTTAGGGAGACAAAAACCAAACCAACCAACCAAACAAACAAAAAAACCCAAAACAAACAAAAAACCCACCCACAACATAAAAAAATAAAGACCCACCAACACTAAAATTGGGTTCATCACAGTCCTTTCATAATGTTTTATTCATTTCATGTTCATATTTTCAAACTTCTCAAATGTTCAAAAATTTTGACTTTTGTTCCATACTATTTTCTTTAAGTGGAAATTGTGCATTCCCCACTGTAGGGACTGAAGAAATAGCAAGAAACATGGTTCATTTCAGTTCCAGAATCACAGAATATCTTTGGTTGGAAGAGACCTTCAAGATCACATTGCTTACATAATTTCAAATTAGGTGAAAATATGGTCCAGGTACAATTATTACATATAAAAGATTAGTAATGTTTTAAGGATTTAAACTACAGACAGTTTGTCACTATTGTTTTAAAACCAACCCCAGGGTATTCAATATAAGAAGTTTTATGGACAGTAAAGCATTTTCCCCTTTAGGAGAAGAATGATATTCACAAGGTCACACTCTGTATACATTTATACCTTTGTACTTCATTTTTTTCTATTGTTTTTCAATAATAAATGTGGTTAATATCCAATTAACCAGAACTCATAGCAGATGTGAGATACTACATAGTAGGTTATGGACTAAGTATAGAATAGTCCTAAAAGTCAGAGGAATATGTCACTGGCTGGACTGCTGTTCTGTGACCTTTATTTGGGAATTTAGGAAGTTGCTGCCCATTGTCAAGATGCTGCTGTGATCAGAGATCCACAAGTAACTGCTGAGTCTATGATTTTAAATTTTTGGCTATCTAGCAATAATCTCCTTTCTGTAGTTGTAACATCAGGTAACCCTGGCCTTGAAAGAATAGCTTGAAGGAGAAACAATAGCTTAAAGGCAAGGGGGTTGGTCTCTTCTCCCAGGCAGCTAACAGTAAGACAAGAGAGCATGGGCTTAAGGTCTGCGGGGGAGATTTAGGCTGGATATTAGGAGGAAGTTCTTTACAGAGAGGGTGATCAGGCATTGGAATGGGCTGCCCAGGGAGCTGGTGGATTCTGCATCCCTGGAGGTTTTTGAGATGAAACTGATGTGGCACTGAGTGCCAGGGTCTGGTAACCACAGTGGCAGTGGATTAAGGGTTGGACTTGATGATCTTAGAGTTCCTTGAGGGAAAATACTTAACAGTTACACAGTAGCACAATTATTTGATTATGTAATCCGTAGAGGGGAAGCTAAATTGAAAGACATATTTTCCCATTAATTGTTGTTCCTTGGCTACCTTCACGTGAAACAAGGAATTATACTAATGCTGTTTGTCTCTTTCAGATAAGCAGTCCTGAAAGATGAAAACCCAATAAGATCCTGTGATGCTTAATGCCTTGAAAGCTCATGTGAACTTGACCCTATAGCTTTGTACTATCATCAGTACTTTTTCAGCAGCTGTTTTGTTGGGCCACAGCAGTTTATGGTTAGAGATGTTAAGAAATATGCTGTGATTAGTGCATTGTCTTGCTGGATATAGAAAGACATCTCTATTCCTCTCCCCACAGGACTTCAAGTATTCCTGCCCTTCTGTAATACAGCCCAGTAGGTTTCTCCACCTGCTTGGTGTAGATCACTCCATGCTATTGTGGAGCAGCTTACAAGCTCACATGGTCTTTTGACTTACGGTTGTAATAAAGTTTAAATAATCCCTCATGTCCAGTGCAATCCCAGTGACCTCTGAGAAGTGCAGACAACCCCGCAGGAGGTGATCAACTTAAGTCCACATCTAATTGTTTCCAGAGCCTGATAGAAATAGCCCCATAAGGGTGAATGAAGCTGCCTCTGTGGAGAAGCAGGAGTTGGGCTATATTAGAGGAAGGAATGAAAAATATGTCTAGTGTCAGCCAACAGGCTCCATTGGGACAAATATAGGTTATTTTTTCACTTCTATTTCTTGACAAGTTCTTTATGTCCACACTGTACTATACCAAGTAGACAAGTGCAAGAGCAAATGAAGAAATCAATGGCTGTAGACAAGAAAGAAGAGATTTCCTATGCACAGGCATGATTTTTCACCAACATCCTATAACCCTCCGTCTACTGAGGCAACCACTGATGCCTCAGAAGATGGCATAGAGAGGTGTGTTGAAGCACAGAAAAGTTATAGGGCTGTCAACAGTTGGTGAAGAAATAATTAGGGTCAGACCTACATGTCTGTAATAGCAGACAAAGTCAGCAATCAGTCAGCAAGGATAAGGGATATCTCTTTCATACTAGCCTTATCTAAAGCAGATAGGATCCAAAGCATTTCAGTAGGAAAGGTAGCAGGCCTGTACAAACAGCTGCAAAATCACGTGTGTCTTCCTGAGACAAAAGAAATTTTAAAGTGACATTTTAGGAAGATAAAGGAAAGTCAACAAGCTTTACTTGACTATGGAAGAATGACCCCTTTCTAATTCAATTAAAATGTTATAGTTGAATAAAAGAAGAGGCCAATGGGATGGCAGTCTACTTACGTGGGGTTTTATGCACTCTGTTGAGCTACCAAGGTACTCTTCAGACAATTCAGCTCTGTATAATGGTTGGTCATAGAAGTACCAAGAATAAAATTAAATTCTAGTTTGCTTTTGCAGAGGAAATAAGAGATATCCCAATGTCAACCAGGAAAATATAAAATCACTAAATGAAAATGGATGGCTTAGACATAAAGAGAGAGACAGTTTGATGGGTTAGTGTCTGTATTGCATTCTTCCAGATGGAAGACCCTTTCCTCTCAAAACCAGAGGAGGATGCCATCTTAACGCAGTCAGAGCATCAGAGATGACAATGAAAGTATAAAGTATTGAATTATCAGTAACACTGTGTCAGAGAATGAAAGACTACAGACTAACCAGATTAATTTACATAGTATTTTCTGTCTGCATGCAGAAGCACAAGTATTTTTTTTCTCTCTTTTCCAAAGTCATGAATACCGAGGCACAAAGAGATTTGTCCAGGGAAATAATATTCCAAAAGACTTGAAATCAAACCTTCCACAGAAGGTATACTCCTGGAAACAGAGGAACAACATGTGAAACAAATATTTTTAAATGAGATAGCTGAAAAATCAAAGGTATAACTACTTCATTCAGATCTCAGGTATGCAGTTGTTAGTTAGATGAGCTAAAGTAACCTGTGCAAAATGACAGAAATTGTAGATCATTGCCATATCCATATCTTTCTTTCCTACAGCTGTCTTCAAGTGTGACAATAGTAGTGATGGATATTACCAATTCTTTTTGGAAGAGGGGAAGTGGCTAAAGCTTTGCCAGAGACTCCTTCCTCTGTAGTAGCAGGCATGTTCATAAAACATAGCTATAATCATACTTTTGCATCAGAAAAGATGTCTGCAAATAACAGTGAAAGCGGTGTTTCCGTATGTATACTGTAGAAATATGAAACATGGGAAATGACAAATTTTCTCAAAGCTGGCCAGAAAAAGAGGCATGTTATTCCACAGTATGCTCATGGTGACAGCCATCTTCTGTACAACTTCTTACATAATTATAAGAACTGTTAAATGCTTTTCTTAGACTTTTTGCTTGATCCAGACAAGAAGTTGTCTTTCTTCCTCTGGTTGAGTGTAGTGATGAAAGCTTTGAGTTAGTGTCTTCCTTTGCTACTTTGCAAATCTCACCCTTCTATGTTCGTATAAAATTATATTATATTCAGACCTATCTTAGCATAGTAGATTTCTATTTTTCTTTTACAAAAACTGTAAATGATCATACAAGTGGTAATTATGGTGGTTTCTAAAAATCTCAGCAATTATGCAAGAGCTGATGTCATCATGATAGCCAACTCCTGAGTATAAAATCACAACTCTGCCAAGGGGATGAAGAGTCAAACCTCATCAGATTTTATAGCTTCAAAAAAACACTACATGAAATCATGAACCTAAATTTATCCTTATAGAGAAGTGCTTCCAAACATCTTTCACATCCATGTGCTGAGTCAACCTAGAGGAGCCTTAGAAGTGTTTCCATTGCATTGATTAGACTGGATTTCTGAAGTGAAAGCAAGGGAAGGGCTGGGAGCAGTGGCTTCTGCAGCACAATTATTTTGATAAAAGAGGAATCTCTATTACAGTGAGAAATGGTGAGACTTCCCTGCATTAGATATTTCACCAGCTGGAGTCTAAATACGAGCAACACAGTGGGAGAATTTCTCCAGTCTTCCCTTGTACTTGGAGATTCTCTTTGAATAGGCTGTCTGTATGAGCATTCAAATGCTTTAATCATTTTCACAGGATTCATATTATCTTTTCATCTTCATATTTATCTTTAGTTAACATGGTTCTAGCCACATATGAACTCATATTTTGTGTGGAGTAGTGCTCCTAGTAAAGTGTCACAGGGTCCAACAGAACAGAGAGCTGCACAATGGAGAACATCAAAGAATGATGAGCCAAGTGACAGAAAATCCTCTGCAGCCCACAAAATGTCTCATAATCTCAGACACAGTCAGGCCACACTTTGGCTTTCCAATCTATGTTTTATGATCCACAACTTAATCATGCCTTCTGATTAAAGCTTTCACTAACAGCCTGTGTATTGTTCAGGAAACAGAAAACTTAAAAAAAAAAAAATTAAAATAATCATTTTAATAGATCTAATAGAAAATAAAATAAGCTTCCAGAGCTCAGAGCTTATTTTATTTAATCTGCATGTAACAATGATCTAAAAAACTGTTTTAATCATGTAGATTACAGGATTATAAGGAAAGGTTATAACTTCATTGCAAATATTTAGTCATTAAGTGTGACAGAAGACACTAAAATAGGAAAAATTACAGGACCAATAAGAACAGCTTCATGTAGAAACATTAAAGCCACTTAATTATCAGAAACCTAAAATGTCAAAAGCATATCCAAAGAACATTTTAGGATTAGATCTGAATCCTGGGCTGCAATTTTTGTTATTTATTAGACTACGAATTAATAATCATAATAAAAGAACTGCAATTACTTTCTATCCCCTCTTGGCAAAGTCTGGCATTTCATACTGTAGTTGTAGCTACAGATCTGAGAGTTAGAAAATATGAAAGCAAGCAACATTTTGACATTTAAATGTTATTGCATTTTTTCTCGCTTGACAATATGGACAGCCAGACATTTGTCTTTTGGAGCTGTAACTACCAAAATTAGTACAAAACCTTAAAATAAGTCTTGTGTTAGGAGTAAGTGATCCCCACGTTGCCATTTCTTGAGTGAAACACTTTCTACAATTTTAAAATTTTGAAAAGAACATCCTCTTCTTCTCTATGTTTCGGTTTGATTGGTGGGTTTGTCTGGTTGGTTGGGTGGGTGGGTGACCTTTAAGGTGGTTTATTTTTTTCAGTGAAAAAGCCAGTCAACACTAGTTTTCACAAAATTTCCCCACTGTTTTCCTGAACCATCTTGCTCCCTTTGTTAGTGTACACTGTCAGGTTTATACGTTTAAATATAAATTATGGCAGGTGGCTGAGGCATCTCCCTAACTCTGCCTTGCTTCTTGATGCCTCAGAATTGCTTCTCAGTGTCAGCAATAAGACATAGTACTTGTTTGAGGTTCTACGTCAAGGGACCTCGATGGAATACTAACAAAGTTAGCAGAAAAATCCCTTCTCAAGTGTTTTCACACTAAGTTGAGCTTGTTGGCTATCAGTCCAAAGAATGACTTTATGCTGCAGTGAAAGGTTGTTTGCTCTTCTTGCCTTCCTCTCTGCACAAGTGCAAAGCAGGCTACTAGTGTGGTCTGTGTCAACAAGCAGAGTGAGCTCCATCACTTCAGCTTCACTCTTCTTGCAGAATTTTGGCAGGTATTACTAAGTAATGCTTTGTACACCTCATTTCTACACTTTTCTATATAGATATGATTTTCCATCTTATCCTGGTGACTTCTAACTGGACACTTCTCCAGATGGGGTCTCACAAGAGTAGAGAAGGAATATGATATGGAGAAAAAAGGGTATGGTATTTTACCAAATTGTCACACACACGCACACACACACACATAGGCAAAACAAGGGGGAGTAAACAGACTAAGTGACATGAGGGAGCAGGGGACATCTGGGGCAGATGTGACATGTGATTGGTGGAGGATGGAAGGGAGACTTCCTACCACCTCTTCTCTTGGATACATGCTGTCCTTATACTACTGACTTGTGCTAAAATCCATCTACATATTTTGTGGGGATTTTTGTCCTATAGTAAGCAAGTTGCACATCAGGACTCTTACAGTCTTATTTCCTGCAAATTACTCTTAAAAATTCATCTGTGCTCTAACAATTTCATCTTGATATCATCAGTTACAACTGTGCAAAACTGGTTCTTGAAAGGCTGCTATGTCTTAATTATTCACAGGTTCTTCTCAGTGGTACCCCTGGTATCTTCTCACTAAAGGTATCCCCTCTTTGGAAGACTGACACTCCCCTCAGCTTCAGTGTCCACCAGAATATGTCAATGTGGCCACTTTTCAATGGAAGACTCAGATGATTGGAGTCCTAAAGTAAACCTTCCTATCATATATTTCTAGAAAGCAATGTAGAAGGGCTATCAAATTAACATGGTATCATTGATTTCCAGCTTGTCAGGATGGACTTTTCATGAGCTGGGAGAAGGTGATCCTTTAACACCAATGAGCTCTCCTGGACATCTCTTATCTCCCGGACTACATGTCAAGGTATTCTTCCAAGCTGATCTGTAAACAGATCAAAGTCTGATCCCTTGAAGCCAAGGGCTGTGTTAATTCTTTTTGCCCTGTACCATCCTCTCAAGGATACTGAACTTCCCCATGCCATGTCTGCTGCAGGTTGCACTGTTACCCCAGCCTTCACATCTACAAACAGGCCTTCACTGTTTGTAAGCACGAGGTCCAGCAGAATGTCTCTCTTTGTTAACTTTCTTATCACATGTGTCAGGAAGTTGCTGCCAATGGACTCCAGAAACCTCCTGGATTGCCTGTGCCCATCCATGTTGTCAATCTAGCCCATACTGGAGTGGCTCATGTCCTCCAGGAGAACCAACAGTTCCTGAAAACAAGAGGCTCTTCCTGGATGAAGAAAGTAGCCTCCATTTTCTTGTTGAACAGATGGTCTACAGCAGACACACATAACATGATCACTTGTATTGATCTGCCCACCAACCTTCTTGCAAACGTTCCTGTCTGGTTCATCACTCTAAAGCAGAGCTCCATACATCCTAGCTTCTCTCTCACATAAATGGCAGCTTACCTTCCTCACAGTCCTAGCCTGTACTTCCCAAAGCACCCACATCCATGTAAGACAATCATTCATCTGTGCATCTCCATGATCCTAGCGAGTTCATAGCCCAGCAGCTGCAGGCAGTCTCCTCCTGTATTTTCCCTGTGCTGCATGAGTTGGTAAAAGTGCTTCAGACAGAGAGACAGCAGTGTTGCTTCCCCAGAAATCATTTTCCACATGAGTTGAGATCACTGGGATTGGTGGAGACACCCATAACCAATACTCCCCTCAGATCCACTTGGTAGGCAGGGGTACAATGCCTGCAACTATTACTTTGCACTTAGCTCACCCCATGGTTTCCTGGGTTCTGCATGAAACTCTTTTTACATCACCTTGAAAAGTGCACTTTCTGTATTCAAAGCAAAGAAATGCACTTACAATAACCCATGCACAGAGATGTGGAGCAGGGGGCAGCAGCACACAGAGAAAAGAAGGGTGAGGATACACCAATGGATTTTTTACAGGTTAAAAGATACACATCACAGCAGCATAAAAACCTCACAGACCTGACAGGTGTCACCTGTGTGTTCTTAAAATATGGTTTTAACTGACACCGAGGAGAAGGATGTGTTCCTATAGGCTATTTTGAAGTGGGTATATTCAACATTGTAGTCAATACACATCTTCAACCTAGGGTGCAGATTTGTAACCATTACTGGGAACTTCTGTAACCTGCCCAGTTTAATCTTCAGTAATCATGTTGAAAGTAATCATGTGTATAAAGCATTATACACAAAAAAACATTAATGTCATTCAAATTCTAGTCCCCCCTTTCTTCCTCAAAAAACAAAAACTGAATTTCACACTGTGTGTGATTTATGTTGTTAGGCTTTTTTGACATAAAACTTAGTTCTGTAATAGCACATAGTAAAAGGCTCAATGTCCAGTGTCTTCATGACCTTAGTCAAGTCAAATTAATGTGGTTGTTCACAGTAGTAAACACTGCTGCACCTTGCAAATGGGTTTGCTTAAGCATATTCAGTCCCAAGACCTAACCCTGAACATTTTCATGATCAGGATTATACCCTGTATTTTCCCCAACTGCACTATTTTCTCACTAGTGCAGGAAGAGAAAGATCTATGGCAAGGCTACAGACCTTGTCATTGCAAATTCAGGTGTAGCTCAAGGGTTCCAAGCACAGAAAGGTAAACAGGGGAATCCATGTGGAGACAACACAACAGGTTTTAGTCATCTTTTTATTCACTTCCAATATCTGCTAGGTTTAATTCGGTTCATTTATTTGTGCATATCTATTGTTTTTTTTAAGTCTTCTGATTTTACCATGCCTTCCTGTGGCAGATGCAGTGTGTAAGATGCACATGGTTCTATATCATTTCCAAACGTGTTTCCTTGTTCTAAGTTTCATGACACTATTCCTGGAGTGGCCAAAGCTCCTGCACCTTCACCTCTCAAATCATTCAACACCATGTCATAACATGGACAATAAGCTCCTGAAGACTTTGTTGTAGCTGCTGTGACTCCAGTTGCTTAGCAATACAGCAATTAAGAATATCTTTTTTCTAAAAGCAGGCAGCAGCCTTTCAAGTGGGAAAGCAAAAGGCATGCAGGAAGCAAAAGTCTGCTCCCCTATGAAAAACTGTAATTCCTTATAAAGAACTTCCGCAGTTTACACCTGCTGTTTGAAATCCTCATAGAAAACTGAGTGTAATATTTCAGAGAACAGTTCACCAGGATCACACAAACCTGGAATTATGTCCTGCTGAGTTTAGATCCAACATAAATCCTGCGAAATACCCTGAAATTTTTAGTTTAAACAATTGATAGCTTTTGACTTTTCACTCTCTTTCTGCCAATATTTGGCTATTTGTCTTACCACATGGCCTTACTCTTTGAGCCAGAGTAAATAAAGGATTTATTTATTCTTTAGCTTTTGTGGAACTACAATGATAGATTGAAAACTTACACTTATACTGAAAAATAACAGCTTATTTGGCAACAAACATCATTTACACTGTTAGCAATTTTAGTATGTCTTTAAAAAAAATAATAATTGTAATCAATGAAGGACTTTCTGTTGTTGAAAATTTCTATGTATTATGGCCAAACACTATTCTTAAAATGTGAATTAAGTCTTGTTCTGAATAAACAATAAGCATGAACATCCATATTTTGAACAAGAGCAATGAAATATAAAGGTATTACTGCACTAACTCTAGAATGAAATAAAATTATATTTTAAGTACAATGAAATCCTACAGGAAAAGCTTATTTTGCTATGAAACAATAGCAAACAAGTGATGACTTAATTGTTGGTTTATTTTACGCAACGTAGTGTTTATATACATATATGCATTTATGTATATTTATCACATGCAGGTTTATTAATTTGTCTTAGTGAAATTAAAAACATTAATTAATTCTTTGATGAAAATCCCTCACTTCCTCTGAGAGATATCTAGAATGGATGGATTTTGGATTAATACATAGTATTGATTACAATTTTGTCTTTGTGAAGTGACAATTTAACTTATGGCAGGAATTTTCCACTTCTCTTTGGAAGATCCTGTAACCTTTTCATATGTCCATGGGAATAAACACTGGAATATAGGCAGCACTGATTTTAATCTTTGATTTGCTGTCAGCATACATGGTGGATTCCTGGAAACCATCACATTTATACTTCTAAAAATCTGAGGACAATGATGAATAGCTATTCTATGCATTTCATTTTAGCAAGGAAAAATATAAAAATGTTATTAGTTCTGTAATGCCAAATAAATAAACTATGGCAAGGGAATATATTCCCATGTCTTTCTAGATTTATCTCTCAGCAAAAACAAACATAAGGCTACAGACTCCACATACTGAAAAATACAGACTCCACATACTGAAAAATACAGTCTCCACTTTGCAGTCTCTATTTTTTTCAGCTACTTTACCTTTTTTAATAAGAAGAAATTAATTTGTATATTAAGATTGACATTTTGAATTAGGCGAATATAAAATTTTCACCATATGGGAAAAGTTAGGTGATTGAGTATCTCAACATTTTCATTTTACAAATAAAAAATGCAGATTTCATAGATAAAGGACTAAGAGCACTGTTGACTCTAAACAGTATTTTCTTCCCACATTTTCAAAACAGGCAAAAAAATTAAGTGCAGGTTTGTGTAGCATGCAAGTGAGCACAATTAAGAAATCTTGTATTGTTGTTTCTTGAAAAGACTTGTCACATTACTATTCAGGGCTTTTGTCTAGTGACAGCGGAATATCAAAAAGATACTGAATAATATAGTAAAAATCTATTGTGCCACAAGATCTAATCTTTGTCGGCATGTAATTGCCTTATTAAAAGATTTACAAGCTTACTCTTTCTGTGATTCTGAAATAAGCCAAAAAAAAAATCATGTTGTTTTTAAAAAATAGTTAAAGTTTCTGAAACTCTACTCCCTGTGATACATCAGTGCTGTGTAACTTAAATTGGAAATTAGAACTACAGTCCTCTGGTACTATAGCTATGGCAAAGATGCTAGAAGTGCTGCAATATCACTGGAAGTTTGAATGGCATTTTGTAGGTTCCTTCTTCCTCTCCCCTCTCCTTTTCTCTAAGTGTCACAGGCAGTGCTGCAGGAGTTATGTATGTAAATATCAGAATCCCATTTATTCTATATCGTATGTTATGCGGCACCTCATCTCCTGTCAGCTGCTTTGTACCTGTCAGCAGCAGCCAATAGAGCTGGCTTGGGGCAGGACCTCTCAAGCTCCTAAGGCTCCCTGTAGGCAGAGCACTGCCACAGGTCAGCAGCAGGACACGAGTAATTGCACCTTTCTGGTGCCAACACCCATTACAAAATGTCATCTCTCATAAAAAGTCTGACTGGATGAACCATTTCTTTCAGATCTTCAATACGCTTTCTTTTTATTGTGATAGCTTACTTTTTGAATGTATGGCAGTCATGGGATTGCTACCCTTAGCAACCAAAACGATTGCTTTTTTATCTGCAGATAAGACTGTGAGGCATAATGCAAGCTCCCCTACACAGGGCCGTGTTAATTCACCTCATGCTTGGTCCGGGCACACCATTCTCTTTAGCTGAAAGAATAAAAGCCACTTTTTTTTCTGTCTGTCCTTGGTGTCAGTTCAGAAGCAGTGGTCGCTTTAAAGGTTTGGCTTTTGCACTTATTTTTACTTTCAGAACTTAAAAACATTGTTTTTGCAGTGGTCACATACAAAAATTGAGGCATTATTACAGAATCTAGTCCAAGAACATGATACTCCTTTATAATTATATTTTTCTTCCAAGATAATCAAGACAAACAAGACAAAGATTCTCCATGCTTTAAGACTACAGTGCATATGTACTTTCAGGATGACAAGTGTGTATCTATAACTCAAGAACAATGAAAACTGAAAATTAAACATTAAATGTATGTGTGTTACTTACTTAAACTTCTTGCCATCCCATACAAACCAAAACTATTAGGGTTTTTTTTTATCTGGATCTTTCTCAGAGTTCCAATTTTTTTCCTTTCTTTTTTAATAATGAAACAGAAGCCCAGGTCTACTTATGCAATCAGAATCAAATGAACACAAGAAATTAAATGTAAGAACAATTAGGTTTTGTATATAGAGACGTATGAAGTTTAAAGTGCTTTAATAAATGACTGATAATCTAACTTTAAATTAGATATCTACTTTTAATTCCTATCACTAAAAGTCGGTTGAATAAAATGTAATCATAGATATTATTTATAACTTCTGTAACCTGCATTTGCAAGAGCGCCTTTTTATGAGAAGAAACTCAATGTAATGAAAAGTTTGTAGATATGTTTTTCTTAAGATGAATTTAATTTCACTTTGTGCCATTGTATGCATCTACATACATACATACCACTGTGATACATAAAAGTCTACAAACCAGTAGCTATGCAAGGTGAACAGAGTAGAATGGGTCCTTCAAAGAAAAGTTTTCATGTCCAATGCAGTTGTCCTATGTCAAACTCTTAGCAGATGATGAAGAAACACTCCTGGTGAAAACATTTTTAATCTCTTCCCCAAAGCTTGCCTGGAGGTGATTTTACTATGTTCTTTTGAATGCTTTATATTGGCTATTGTAAGGGATATGTGATTACTCTGCTTCTCAGCCCCAGTCTCTGACATGCAGATAAAAGAAAATTCCTTACTGGGACTCATTTTCTATGCAAAACTAGTAAGAAGCTTACCAAAATAAAAGAAAAAAAACAACCAACCAACCAAACAAAAACAAAACAAGATCAGCATGGTTTCTCTCTCTAATTCCATCCATGCATGTTTCTATCATGTGCTCCTCTGACAGAAGAACTATTAGTCTTTGCTCACTCCTTGAAACAGCTGGTCCTTGGTGACTTCCACTGTGATGCCAGAAAACAAGCTAAAATCCAAGGGCATTTTTGCCAATAGATGGTGGGTCAGTTTTCAAGTCTTTCTTTTTCACATTATGAGCTTTCCAAGTTCCTGCAGTATCAGTCAATCAGACAAGTGGGTCAAGGGTCTGTCAGTAAATACTAAAGCTTAATGAGTCTGAAATCCCTGTTCCAGCATCAACAGCCCAATTTCATAGAGTTCTATCTCCCACAAGTGGATTCTATGAAAAGACTCCTGTGGCTTGTCCTGACTGAAATGGAACCTGAGCTCATGGTTCCACAGTCATCAGTACCAGATCTGAGCAGTACTGAATTCCCTGCATCTTGCTCCAGTGCAGACAAAGCATCTGTAAAACTATCCAGTGTGTCCAATGTAGAGAACATACCAAACTTCACGGTTTTGTACCAGTTGTTGCAGAACAGAAAAAACTTGAGCTGATGTCAAGTGATGACAATGACACTTTGTTAGTTAATATTTTTTTTTAATAGAAGAATGAAAAGAACTGCTTTAAGCCAAAACCATGCGCTGCTTCATGTGACTGCAGCATTTTGATTTAATATTGGGATCAAAAAATCAGAGGTTGGGTACTGTTGAAACATGGCCTGCATCAGAAGCTGATTCCTATTTTTGCATAAGATTGTTAAATCAAGTGAGCATTAGTGTTCGGTGTTTTGAACAACTGAGATGGCCATCAGACATATAGACACAGCACAATGTGTCAGTGATTTTAATGATTGGCAATCACTTAATACTTCTAACGAAAGGGCTATTCATAATATGACTTAAGCATCTTCAGTCAAGTCAAAGACAATTCATTCTGAGATGAAATAATTATGTAATTCAAGTGACTCACTGGGAATTTACATAATGGTTATCTTGCAAGCTTTGTTAGACAAATGTTCCTAATAAGTGCCAGAAACATTTTTTGAATGACCATTTAAGAAAATGTCTATTTGTGAAGTACTTTGGGTTTTTTTTTCTTTTTTCTTTTTTTTTTTTTTCCTTTTAGCAACAGAGAAAAGAAAACTGAATACTTGAGATACCTACAGATATCAGACTTAATGTTAACGTCACCTCTAAACAGAGAAAACTGACATAAGAAATACCTAAAACATCTAAGTTGGAAATCTGAAATTTTTACTCCTAGGGAGAATAATAAAAACAAAAATACTTACCATTTAAAAGCTCCATTGAGAATTTCAAATGAAATTAGAATGAGAATCTTAACAGTGACGCAATGTATGTTAAATACCTATTTCAGTAGTTTAAATTAGTGTAACTGGGGTGACTTTAACCATGTTTTCTATTATGGAAACTGCTTGTTCCCATTTTCTAATCCTCTCACTTTAAAACAAAAATAGTCTGTTATTTCCATTTCAGGATCTTATTGATGGCTGCAATGCAATGAGTATTCCAGTATTTTAGAATTTATTTTCCTGTAGAATTTTGTTGGTTTTCCACAAAGGTTAAATTAGTATCTATGTCTGAGAAAATGCTGACCATTTTACCATTATTTCATACAATTTATATTAAAAAGCAGTAGTTGCCAGTTCAAAGTTTTTTAGGGGTTTGTTTGTTTGTTTGTTTTTTTGATATAAAAACTTAGTCATGTAAGTACAGAGACAAAGGCAAAGCAAGTGTGCAAGCTTCTTCTGGTCTATGGGAATTTGTGAGAGCACTCCATCACAGCTGCAGAGAGACAGAGAACACAGGCTTTTCCTTCCTTAGTATAACTCTCAACCTGTTTAACTCAATTTAAATATTGACTTTACATATTCAGGGGAACAATGCCTGGATGCCTGTAATTAGTTTGATAAGAGAATCTTTCCTAACTGAGTGCCCTGGTGTTCACAAATATTTTCTTCACAACACATCTTCTTATGTGTATTTGTATATAAATTACAACTTCATTTTGCACTTCTGAAAGAGAGGAGTTTTTCCTTCTTCAGATGCAGATTAAAGCCAGATGAATCAAAAATTCTTGTGTTCTATTTTTTTATAAAATACCATTTTTGGGATTTGAGGATGTCTGAGAATTTCAAGTAATACCAATAATAGTTATTGTCTTCCTGTACAGAAGTGAATACTACATTAAAGGTTTGACTGAGCAAAGTGTTTGTCAATGTTTCATAGCAGAAAAAAATCAAAAGTCAAGAAGAAGGAGATTCTATGGAATAGAAAGGTTGAAAAAGGTACTGCTTGGAGACCATCATCAGGAGCTTAGGTTTTTTTGCAGGCTGTCAGAAAGAAGGAATTACTCTGCAAATGCTATCCCTACCTCCACCAAACCCACTGACAGCTAAGCAAAGGCTGTCATCCAGATTTCTGTCTCCATGTAAACTAAGTATCAGAAGAAACTCCATTTATATGCAAAAGAAATGAATCATGGTTTATCTCAAATAGTGAAGCTAGTCTTAGGAATTAGACATGGTCACTGAACAAAACAATTTAGAAATCATATTTTGATTGTGGATATTTGGTATTACTCTATTCTTAAGTATGTGGGAAAAAAGCCTGGGCTCTGGTATATATAACAAAGTGGAGAGTAAATGAATCCTCCAGAATCTGTCTTTCTGGTGCTGCAAATTCCCAGCTCACAGTGTTAAAGATCAGTTCCAACTATTTCTTTTCACTTTTTTGCCAATCTTCAGAAATAAAATTGGCAAGAACTTCATTTGAGAAAAGCAACCAAGATATATACAGGTGGTTTAGGCAAAGAAATTAGTTTTGCTGTACAGTAAGATCTAAAAAACCCACAATTCCAGTATGCAGAAGTCCTGGATCCTGGGTGGAAGTCCACCAGAACAAGAAAATTTTGTATCAGGAAACAACTTGGAAACAACCAGGAAAGGTGCCCCCTTCTTTTAATTTTATCATATTCATTCCACATAAATGTCTCTAGCAAATATAATTATCACTGCAGCAGATGTGGCATGTGTGAGGACAAATAACTGACATTTAGATACTCCATCCTATCATCAGAGACTGCTGCTGACTTTGATTATCATTAAAAATAGTAAGAATGCCATGTTGGCCTTTAGCTCTTACTTAATGTTTGAAAGCCACCTTCTGCATTTACAAAATGATGTTGCCAAGTATTCCTTATGTGCTTTTGAACGATTGCACTCTTTTGCCTCCAGCAAGAGTTTTCACATATTTTTTTTTTTAATTTCTAAATAGGAAAGATTAGAAATAAGATTGAAGTCCTTTGGTTTACATTTATTTAATAAAACACACAGAAATATATAGCTGTAGGGAAGTAAATTAACAGACTACTTTGGCAACCTATGTGACCAGAATAGAAAAGTCTAAGACTTGTAGAATCCTAAACAGCAGCCAGCATAGAAAAGGGCTTTAAACAATCGCTTTTAGGCCAAAAAAGCTGAGGGTGTGATCCTCATCTGCAATAAACCAAATAACCTTCAGTGCACTGAAAGACAAGTCCTAAGCAGAGGGCGAGACCAGGAAAGAATTGGAGGTAAGAAGAGGTGAAATTGATGGGGTAATGCAGCCACTGGTACTGGGCAACTTTAAGAAAGTTGGTCCATTTCCATTTACAGGTGCTTTTTTAAGAGAAAGATATGGGTGAGTGCCCCCAGTATTTCCTAGTTACAGATCTGTGATCACTACAGTCTCAACTTATGATGTGAGCAGATGGATGTCCATGTACAAAGAAAAAATATTAGCATAATAAGAAAGACAAGTGCCTTTGATTTTTTTCTACAGAATAGGAAGGTATGAGGAATGGCAGCAGCTTGAAAAGTAATATTTGAATAAAAATTTTTTTAAACAGTAAAATGCTCACTTGACTCTATTATCTAAAAATTGGGAAACCAAGGAAAGCAATGGCAATTCACTTCCATGAATGTTACATCTATAACCTGGTTACCACCCCTACCAATTCCAAATACTATTTTCCCCACATTCTTTTTGTGTGTCTGCAGCTTACACTGATGGGCTATGTCTTGACTTTAAAGGACTGCAAAATTTTCAGAGCAGGCATCATGTGTTCATCTATGTTTAATGTATTCAGCTGACCAGTGCACCATTACCTTCTGTGTAGTACATGCCAGAGCAGCAGCATGCCAGAGTTGAGTTTTTCAACTCATTGGCTCTGCAGATACATAAATTTTTATTTTACAGACTTAGGATGAATATAATAGCATCAGGGAAGTGTACTGCAAGGGCACTGGAGTTAGGACAAGGTCAGTTCTGCAGGAGGTCGCTGTTAAAATTTCCATTCTGGGAGAGAGGTATGGAAATTCTGAACATTTCTGACATTCAAGCTGCAAAAATACAGAGTTTGTATCAGTGGTATAAATAAAAGGTCAGGCCTGTAAAGTCCTAACCAAATTAGGAAAGACAAAATTTTTAGAAGCTACCACTGCCCAAGTGAGTTTAGAGTCTGGCTATTAAAGGTCATGAAGACCTACGGACCGTGCAATCATCCATGCTTCAAAGAAGTAATGACTGATAAGCTTCAAGCCCAATAAATTAATGAAAAAGTGAGGACAATCACTAAACAGATCAAAAATCTGGGTTTAACTTAGTAGATATTCCACAGTTTCAAAGTGAGCAGAATCCTATGCCTCTCTGGCATAGGAACATTAAAACACTTAATTTGTGAAAAAGTATATCTTTGGGACCCGCTGAGAAAGAAGGACTAATACATAATGTTTGAGAGATTTACAAGCAATAATACTGCATTCTTCCATAATACAGTGATAACCAGAGGATATTTCCTATAGTCAGCAAAGTATTTTTGGCATCTGTTCAGCTGTGTTAAGCGATGTTGCTGGTATGTTTTATTATGAATGGTGTAGCTTGTTGAGTTGTGCTTGTAGGATATCATGTCTGACTTTTTACATGAATGTGAAAGAGGGATAAATTACCAGAAATAAATTAGTAGTTCAATATGTGCTGTGGATACAGTTTTAATCCTAATTGCTATTTTGTCCTAGGTGAGTTATTTTCACAATAAATATAAATGAATCTATATTATTAAAAAATATAACCTATTGGTATACCTAAAGTTATAAAAATTCATGAGGCTGTACCTGAATCCAGGATGACAGAAGCAAGTGGTAGCCCTCAAAAAAAAAAATTTCAGTGCCAAATGGTAACATTTCTACAATAATTTTCAGACAAGTGTGGAGTTTTGAATTGACAGAGAGACAGTTTACCAGCTCTAGCTACGGCACAATGAAAATTCCAACACATTTAAATAATGTGCTTTTTAGTAACTGCTTTGAACTACCACCACCAGTTTGGATGGCAGCAACAATGTACAAGCCAAAATAAAAACAGCCAGTAGAACAAAAGTGGTACAAACAGGTTGGCATCTGCCAGCTGTGGTTTGCTAACTATCTGACTATTTCGGTAGAACATGGCATGTATCACATGCAAACTTTGTTTAAAAAAGAAATAGAAAGCCAGACTATAATGAAATACTAAGAAACATTGAGAAAGTATTTGTGTTACTGTTTAGAGCTCTCCTTCTTGTACAGGGGCATCAAGACCTTTATATGTTAGGGATAGCAAAAACTCTTCATGTTCCACATTCAACTTAGGATGCTCTCCAGAAACCCAGAAGCTCCCAAAGACACTGACAGTTTGGTCACTACAGCTAATATTAATACATGTTGCAAGTGGAGAAACAGGAATTTCACAAACTATGACTCTTCTTTACAAGTTATTTGTAAACACAGATATAAATCTTATATAAGCCTTTTTGATTTATTCAGATCTTTTCATTATAGGAGGCTGGCTGAATGGCTTCAGATTAAGTTATTTAAGAACTGTCATGGATCTACAGAAGTGTAAATCAGCATGGGCAGATACAGAGGGCACCCACACTGCTCTCTAACTCTCTATGCCCTTAACCTCCCAGCCTTTGGCAAGATATGACCAAAAACTCACAGAAGAATTTTCCTAGGAATTACCATCCTCGACCAAGTCAGCAAAAGCAGCAGCTGATTCATTCCTCACATTGTGTGCAGCACCCGTTCTGCAGTGTTGAATGACAGAAGATAAAGTGAACCACTGAGCTGTATCACATCTCTGCACTGGCAGATTTTGCACAGCCACGGGGATAAAATCTAAATTTACGTTGGGCCCTTTGTATAAGGCTGAGTTAAGCTTTGTTGCCCCAGGGAAATAAATACTGCTATAGAAATCAAAAGGCAACAGTTGTCCACAGTATACTTGCTCGAATGTGAAGAAGGAAAACATAATTTCTGAGTAGTAACGTTTCAGCTTCAGAATGCATGAAGTGGCTTATTTAAATTGGATGGATTCAGGTTTTTTTGTAATTCAACGTAAGTTTTTGCAAAGTAGATGGGCTAGAGCAGATGAAGCAATGGAGTGATAAAGACAGAAGAAAAGAAATAAATATTTATTGAGCAGCTTTGTGCTGTACCACAAGAAAAAATAAAACAATACTTTTTTCTCCTGACCAGGATGCTATGCCATGAATTAATTTTATTATCATCTATAAAATCCACGCCTATTTAAAAAAAATTATAAATAACCATGAATCTGTGTATGACGCAGGAAAGGGTCTTAGCCCAGTTATCAAGAACCTCTTCATAGAAATAAAAGACAGGTAAATCTGGAGGAGACCACTCAAAACCAGTGCCTCAAACTGAACTCTCATTGAACAGATATTCTTGGCAGCATGCTTTAAGCATGTACAAGAACCGTGGCTCTGTTGAGTAACAGAGGGAAAAAATCTGAGGAATTTACCCACTACACAGTTTGTCCTGTGCCTGAATATTCCACACCGAACAGCAAAAACAATTTTGTAATATGCTAGTTGTGCAGAAATGATAATTTTGATCCCGTTCTATTTCATTATAAAATATTTTAGCAGAAGTAGAGAACTGACAGTTCTGAGAACACAGCATTCTAAAATTTAACCTGCTTTATTTCCACTCTTTTTTATGTTAAAATCTGAAATTATTTCTGATTTTTTAGTGACTTTCAAACTTCTAAAAATTTAGGACTTTTAAAATTATTAGCTACATTCCAAACATATAAAAAAAGAAAATATCAGTCACCAATTAGACAATGTGACATTGTATCATTGCATACACATTCAGATCAAACAATCTAGGAAAACAGAGCACACATGCAGGTGAAGCAGAGCATGAAAACATTGACTTGTAGTACCCTTGATAGCTAATGTAAACTGAAACCCTTAAGATGTTCTACCACTGTAGTATAATATTTAGTGTACTTCCTTCTGAAAAAATGTTGGTGACTTAATTTCCTGTTTGCATTTTTTTCTTTAGATCTCTATAAATAATATTCTCAGCTTTCCTGACAAAATGTTCATTTATCATGTTTAGTATCATAGCTGAATCTGACTGAAGAAATATTCAGATATTCAGACTTTCAAGAACTGAACACAATTTAGATTGACCTTCTGCAGCAACAATACAGGTTTGCAGATACAAACCTGAGATGGTGTCACTAGCTAAATCCTGTCAAGATCCTTTTAATTCCTCCTTGACAAAAGAGAGGAGAGATTCAGATTACTCAGCAGAACTAGAAGTCACTCTCCAGTACATACTTCCCAATAAGGTGAAACAGGAGTGACATCCCTTGCCCAGGAGGCAGTACAGTCAGTACAGAAGGTAATAACATTATTCCAGTATTATTTGCATTTCATTTATGTCCAGACTGAATTTTACCTTCAATATCTGTTGCAGCAAACCAAACAGACATTTCTGAATTACATTTAAAAAAAACCAAAAAAAAAAACCTCCTTCTTAATGGTGAAAATAGCCCTTACTGCATTTTAAGTCCTCTTAACAGTTAAGTTCCTGCCTAGAGATTTGTAAAGTTTCTGTTATATTATCCAGTTCTTCCAAAATACATGCTAGGACCATGTCCTTAAATAAAGTTCTTGAGTCTTCTATTTTGCACAGATGTTTCTAGTGGAGGCTCACACCATGACTACCATGACTACAGGAATCTCAAAACCACCAGCAACAGATTCATGTGATTTCAGCTGAACTTAGCAAGTGGAATCTCTTTCATTTTTTTGAGTGGTAAGGAGCTGCAGTGATAAACCTATCCATCAGAGAGAACAGATACTACTTCTATGTATAAGTGCAAGAAAGTTTACAAAATTGGAAAATCTTGAATAATGAAACATTATTCTAATTGAGAGCCATAAAGTTTCATAAACTACACAAAATTTCTTCAGTGAAGAAACTGGTGAAATAAAATCTATTAGGAACAGACAGTTGCAAATATAATGTGCATAATGGAAAAGACAAGTATGTATCATTTTTCTGCAAAACTTTATGACTTGCACTACTGAAATTAGCAGTTGGTTGATATACTGATTTTTGTCTCTTCTTTTCTTTTACTTCTCACTATTTCTGAAACAAAACTGAATATTTAAATCCCGTTATAATGATCTATGGTTTACAGTGAAACACTGGTTCAGTTGTCACTGCCATGTTTCATAGGACATTTTGAGTATCTGGAATATTTTCAACACATTCATCTTGCTGTTTACATATGAGATAACATAGTTGTTACACCCACGTGCAAGGCAACTTTTTGGTGTATTAAATAAACACTTAAACCAAAAAACTGTTAGCTAAGGAAAACTGGTTGTGTTTTGCTTTTTTTTTTTTCTTAAGTTTGTATGAAGGTTATTAGTTACTTCTTACCTTATAGACATAGTATTTTGTTCCATATATCTTTAAAAATACCTACAGAAATATTTTCTTTAGTTTAGATTTTTGGGTATCTTTTCCATCTGAAGACTTTTCATGTCTGAAGTGGGAGATGTGGTTAAAACTGATAGTAATTAAAACAGAAGCATGCCTGTCCTCACCACACCCACTGTGGTTCCATTTTTCTTGAATCTTACCTAGATTTATATAAAGATAATTATGGATTCTTTATCCAACATCTGTATTGGAGGGGGAAATTCAGTGGAGTGTGATGATTCCATGCAACAATCCAGATATGATGTGATTATCACAATAGTACTAAGTCATATCCTACTTCTGCATTCTTACATTTCCTTGAGTTTCTATCCTTGAGTTCTCTTATGTGCTGACCACATCTGAGCAGCTGCTGATTTCAGTCAGATGCCTGTGGACTTTACAAGGATTGGAACAGCTTGGGGAATATGGTTATAATAAAATCAGTAGTAGCTGAAAAAAGTAGATTGCAAATCCGAGAAGATTACTCATGAAAACTACATTTTGGTGCCCGTTACAAAGCTAGGTGCTCATATTAAACTCTCACAAAATGTCTGTGGCTTTTAATGGAAATCTAATTGTGTTTTGAATCTGTTCTTTAGTAAAGCACACTATTACACATCTAAATCCTTCAGAGTACCCATTAGTTATTAAAAAAAAAAAAAAAAAAAAAAAAAAATCAGTGATAAGTAAGAAGAAGAAAAATACAAATAATTTGGTACAGAGAAAAGTTCTTTATTTTAGGAATTCCAAACTATCAGGCTGGAGTGTTGAAGTGTCACTAGTCTACTGCTCTGAGGTGGAAAGGAAAAATTTGGTCTAGAGGGAAACAGATGAGAATTTATTTATGTTAGCACAAAACCACAAGTTACTGAATGGAACCTCCTGTGGATGTATGGCAAGCTTATTGTCTTCCAAATGAAGCCAATTTCCCAATCTGCTGAGAAGAGTGCTCTCTGAGTTTTGTTAAGCATTTAGGCTTAGGAAGCTATTTTGTAGCCTATAGAGAAAAAAATTATTTTTCCATCTTTCTGTTTTGCCTGTAGATATGATTTTTTAATTAAACATACTCACAGGCTTGGGGTCTGAGGTGAGAAATTACTAGCTCTTGCTATTGATCCTTTTTGCTTTGTAACCACTCACTGGACTACTCAGAATGTTGCTTGCTGCCTGGCGGTAGAGTCCTGCTGCAGCCAGACTGTCAGGCAAAACCCAGCATAGCCCAATGTCTGTTGTGTTTCACCTGGAAATTCACTTGCACTCGTAAACCAAGTTTATTGTAGTTTGAAATGCAAAGGAAAGTCTTGGCCTCTTGAAAGTCAGGCAGCTGTTCAGTTCTGGGCCCCTCATTACAAGAAAGACATTGAGGTGCTAAAGCAAGTTCAGAGAAGGACAACCAGGCTGGTGAAGGGTTTGGAGAACAAGTCCTATAAGGAGAGGTTGAGGGAACTGGGAATGTTTAGTTTGGAAAAGAGGAGCCTGAGAGAGGAAGTCTTAGAAGTGGGTGCTGCCTCTTCTCTCATGTAAATAGTACCAGAGGAAATGGCCTGAAATGGCACAAGGGGAGATTTAGACTTGGTATTAGGAAGAATTTCTTTACTGAGAGAATAGTCAGGTGATAGAATGAGGTGCTCAGGGAGGTGGTGGAGTCATCATCCCTGTATATATTTAAAAACTATGTAGCTATGGCATTTCAGGATGTATGCTAGTTGGCGTGGTGATATAGATAAATATATTTTATTTATTTTATTGGGAGGGAGGATGTTGACAGTTGGACATGGTGATCTTAGATATTTTCTATTCCAACCATGACAATTCTGTGTGTTTTCACCAACAGCTTTTGAGACCACGGGCTCACACAAGCTCTTCCTGCCACCAACTACCTTGTATCGAGATACAGTGAAACTAAAGCTAAAAGGCTTTAAGTTTTAAAAACTGCTTTTCATGGAGTATTAGGCCAGAAATGTATTAAATGTATTTTTTTTACTCTCTCTATATGCTTAGACTAACATGAAAACACGCACAGCAAATTAACCATGTATGCCAACACAATCTGTTTACATCCTTCTTGCTTTCCCCCTGCAAAATTAATCAGTGTAGAGTATGCTGAAAAGCCCAACTTTAGCAGAGTGCCCCCTGCAAGACTAAATCACCCATTCAAGGTGAATCACTAATAAATCACAGAAATTTCAAACTCACGTAATTTAAAAGTAATGTTTTGTGAGGAATATGAGGAGCCTTAAATTTTAGTGGCAATCTTCTGTGATCAAAGATTTCTCCACATGGTAGAAACTTATAACTATTATATATATCAATAAACCACAACACTGAAATTGTTGTACACATACAATTTTGTACACATGGTCTGGTCCTTACTTACCTTTGACAGTGTAAGGGACTGGATGGGGGAACAGTTTTAATTCCCCCATCAGACCTGCCTCAGCACTCCAAGAGAATTCATCCACAAGGAGTGGTGCCAGCCACCTTTGAACTTCTAAGCAAATCATTAGCATTTCCAAAGGGATTTTTAGAGAGGAAGGAAACAGTGATAAGCTTCTGCATATGGCCTAAGTGTTGCATATCATGATAACATTGAAGAGGAAAACCACTAAGGAGCAGAAGGTGCTGAAGTTCATTCAGACCGTCTGGTTGTGACGACTCAACCATGCTTACTCTTTATGAAACAAAGGAGACAGGCCTATGAAACCAGGGGCTGTATTGGTGGGCTTTGGAAGTCTCATCAACACTCATCAACATCAACTCTTCCCCCTTGGCTGGCTTGGATCCAGGAATGGTGATTTTCTCTCTTTTCTTACACTTTACCCCCTCACCTAGCCCTGGGTTCCCCTCCCTCCTGTCCCCCTCCCCCCTCAGCCCCCTCTTTCTAGTTGTTTCCTCTTCATATATGTACAGATACATAAAAATATAAAGTAAACTTGAAGTTCTTCAAATTTGCATGTTTTTAGTACAGAGATTTTAGTGATAACGGAAATAGAATTTCTAATTGATTTTGAGTACTTTTATCCATTTACAAATAGGATTATAAAAATGCAGTTATCTCACAAGACCAAGAAGACACTGAATTAAATTCGTTCTGAGATCTTTGAATGAGAGGCACTTTGAAAGTAAAAAATAGTTCTACATGAGAAATAAATCAGTGGAACTGTGTTACCAAACACCAAAAAAATCCAAATCTGCCTTTACATCTTTCTTTTGTCTAAATGGAACAATGTGTCTTCCAATCCAAAAATCCGTTTTTCATCATAATGTTTGCAAGCTTATCTTGTTCAAAAACAAATGATGAAACAACATGCTCCCTCTAGGATTACATCCAGTTAGTGTGGAAAACAGGGTAAATTTCCTCCAGCCACAATCTCCTGGATATGACCATACATGAATTCATGCACATACCCAACTGCAGTCCCCTCAATGAGCCCTGCTTCCACTGTTGCTCAGTGACCAGCCTCCAGAGCATCTTAAGCAGTTCCTGAAAAAGAGAAAAAGCTCTTTGCCATGCAGCTAGATAAAAAAGAATGAACCACATACAGATATTTCTCATTAAGATGAAAAGCATTTCCATAAGGTTTTGTTGTTTGGTTTTTTTTCCTAATGGATGGGTAGGGGAAGGAAGGGAGAACTAAAAGCAAAGTTGCAGTGCAGTGGTGTGATTGACAGGCTTCTTGTTAATTGTTAAGTAATGCAGTCCTTCAAAGTGAACACTATTTGGATGTGCAGACAACTACCAACCATCAGATAGATGGTGTCTAGTCACAATTCTCAAGTCTATCTATTCAATTTCTGGGTGAAAAGAAAGTGTTTAAACTATATTTTCATGCTGGTTTCTGTGCTTTAACATTGAAGTGAAGCCCTTTTTATCTCTTAACTGAAGGAAAAAACTGCAAAGATGGCTGTTGAGTACTGAGACAGAACAGCATCAGGAAGGACCAAATTGGAAGTTAACGTGTTTCTTACCCAGGTGCTCCCAAGTGAAAATCATTACAATGACCCTGTAAAAAAAGAATAGCTGGTGTATCTTTTCCCCTGCACTTCTTCAAGTAAGTAAGAAGGAGTGGAGGCTCACAACAGCAGCAGACATAGTATCACAGAAC
Organism: Phaethornis superciliosus; assembly: GCA_023637945.1. Lineage (NCBI taxonomy): Eukaryota > Metazoa > Chordata > Aves > Apodiformes > Trochilidae > Phaethornis > Phaethornis superciliosus. The sequence goes on along the minus strand of JAJQWJ010000004.1, from coordinate 10,794,213 downwards.
AGAGTACTCAATACCCTTGCTGGGAGGACTGAGAGAAAGGATGGCATCTGTGTAACAATCATAAGGACATGAAGTTAGGTGAATATCTGTCTTTTGTATCTGGGCTTGGAGATGAAGGAGTGCAATCCAAGTGATGTTGCATCTATAGCATTAAACTGAGCAAGTATGGTACAACAACTGATAATGCTGATGCATCATTAGTTATTGACACAAAGATGCCACGATGCAATGGCTTTGCTCTCTCTACTACTACAGATTGATGACAAGATGTATCTCCTGCTGCTCAAGGTTGAGTTCTTCTGTGTTTAGAATAGGGAGACATTATTAATAGACAAAATTTATTGCATACTTTATCTGACCCTTCTTTCCAGATGGTACCTAAGTATCTCTGTGCCCCAGGACAAACAAAAAAATTTACATTGCTTATACAGAATCCCAAAAATGAAGACAGAGAGAAACAAGCCAGTTCCTGCCTTTTCAGATAGGGGACTCCTTGTTTTCTGCCATAGGTGTGGATATAACTTAAAGGAGGCAGTTCAGCTGTGCTGGGGATGGTAGATCAAAGTCACCTCAGGTGTCATGAGATATAGAGCAAAAAGCCTAAATCGTCTAATCTTGGCAGAAAGCCAAGGCCAAATTTTTATAATTTATAAATATTCACTTCCCAGATTCCAGAATGAAGAGAAGTTTTCACCTAAATCTACAATGAATCCTTTTTTTTTTTTTTTTTTTTTTTTTTTTTTTTAAATAATGCTATTAATAAAACACTTGAGTATTTATGGAACCAATAGATACTCAGAAAGTTAGATCTAAAAATAAGTTCACACACATGAACCGAATATGAAAAATATTAGCCATTATCCTAGAAGATATAATAAAAAAATGCAGCAAATAGATTATAGTCTAATGATATTTGCATTGGCTGATTAAAATCTGAGGGCATGACTTTTGCCTAGCAGCTAATGAGAAATTAATTGTTCTTTGTTTGTCAGATGTTACATAAATAAGATTGACCTAAAAACACAGATTGTGAGAGCAAAAAATCTACTGAAACAATGAAGACAGATATCTAAGCAGTAGATGCACTTTTATTAGAAGAATTCTGTTTTTGAAATATCTCATAATCAGATATTGTTTACCCAACAGCTGAAACCAGACACCCATACTTCAATAAAGTTCAGCTACGTACAATCTGATATAAAATCCACCAGACAAGAACACCCTCTAGTAAGAAGAGAAAAAAATCTCTGTGGGAAAGTTAAGTAATCAGTGGTAGTCAACACAGTGGTATACATTATCTTATAATGAAATCATGATTGTGAGGTTTCCAAAAAGCCAATGACCTGGCAAGTAATACAGGGTTCTTTCCTAGGCAGCCTTTCAAAACAAACATATCTAGCATATATGTTCTAAATAAGAAAATTAAATGGAAGTAGTGCTTAACATAACCTCAATTTTTTCTTACTTTTCTAATTTCTTCCATCATGAACTATTGTCTTCTTTGTCTCTTTTCTTACATCTCTGTGGAAACACAGCAACTTCACAACGACCAAATGCTTAGGACTTGTTAGGCCTATTTTCTTCTTGACATTTAATGACAAGCTGCATCACTTGCCATCATGCAGTGAGGCCCAGAGCTGATCTTTGTGCAGGAGCAGAACAACCTCTCCATGTCAACCATGGGTGGAATGAGCTTTTCTCTAAACATGGACCTCCACTTCTCTGTTCACAGGTATGGGTTCCTTTAGAGACCATCATAATAATTTACCAGGAAAACATTAAAGTTAGCTCTCACCTCCCAGTTTCTCTGGCAACTGAGGTCAAAATCCCAAGCTGTCAGACATGGCTGTAGTAGTTCTCAAACACTGTCTATGGTACATATTTGTATGTATGAGAATATCTTTATAGAGATGCAGTCCATCTATATAATTTTTGGAAAAAAAACACTTAAGGATTTTTTGTTGATTCTGTTCTTCAGCTCAGGCATAGAGAAATGCAGCTGACATACAGACTGTTCTTTAATATTCTTCAGAAGGTACAAGTATCTCATTAGTTAGTAATAGTAACAAGTAATGTTAGTAATGTACACTCATGGTGCTTCGTGTAGGTGGGGGAAAAATGAGAGATGAGCTAAGGCAAACACAGAACTTTCAAGAATTAAAAAAGATTAATAGTGAGATTTTCCAGGATATTACTTTTAAGTAGTAAACCCAGAGTACACAAGGTCCCTAGGACAGCATATAGGGAAAAAAACTTTGGTAGAGCATTTTAGAAATAAACATTGAATAGTTTTATTCTTAAGGTAAAAAATTTTCCAGGATAATCCTGAGGACAGGGACCAGAGATTACTTTTGTCCTATGTCTGTTATGAAGGTACAGTTATGTTCTCTTTTCTCTCTCATCTTTTTAATTCACTGAATCTTTAAGTCCTTATAACATGCTGCTACAGCTCCAACAGAAAGGTAGGTAGTTCAGACTTTCAGCAATTCTTCTAGACATGATGGGAGCTGGACCTCTGCCTTTGAATATCCCAAGATGAAAAATTAATTTCGTACCCAAAATCTCTGACTGGTATGATTAGTGTAAGATGGGCAACAGCAACAGCACCAATGTCAATACCACAGCTGCCTGTTGTGAAGGATCAAGTCAAGATGAGGTTGGACATAAGCAAGGAGTGGGGTTATAGTGGTATCTGTCCCTTTGTACCACGACACATTAAAACGAGTCTCTGGAGTAGCCAAGGCACCTCCATTCTAAGAAGCTTTAGGCTGAAAGCTTCAAGCATTATTTGGGCAGCTGGGAAAATGAAATTATCACCTAGGAACTGTTCACTTCAGACAAGGAGGTGAACCTAAGAGCCCTCAGGCAACCACAGAGCCCGGATCCTTTAGATTTAATTCATCCATAGTGGCTCATCCAAACTCACACCACAAAACAAAGGAATGAAGTGAATCTTGTGCCAGGACAGGAACAGACGATTAGAAAGGAGCTCAGGTCTTCAATAGGCAGCCCAGGGGCATAAAAGGAGCTTGCTTGAGTAGAGGAGGAGGAGACAGGGGCTTGAGTTCAGGATGTGAAGGAAGACTGAGAGGCAGCCAAACATTTTGCAGCCGAACGTTTTGCATCCAGAGGCGTCCGTGGCCATGGATTGCTTATCTTCATAGCAAATAGGGCTGCTTTTAACAGCGGGATGACAGTCTCTGAGTAGGAAGCGAAGAGCAGTGTGCGGTGGGGTATGTCAGAGCAGGGTATTTTGCAAACGTGACAATGTCTGTGTGAGTGTCTATGTTGGCGGCCAGTGGTCCCCGTGGTGTTTGACAACGTGAAATGTCCCCAACATGCACAACGAGTTTCTTCCTGGAGAAACATTTTGGACAGGATCCACTGAACTTATGACATTTCCCCAGACTCCAGCTGCAGGGGCTGAGTCCGAGGAATAGCTTTAGGGAAAGGCTAGGAGGCGATCTCGAAAGCAGACCGAAATACCCGAGGCTGTTCAGCCCCAGACGTCCGGGGCCGGCGTCCATCGGCGGTAAAATGGCGGCCTGAGGGCTGGACACCCCGGGGGCTTGGCCTTACAGCCCCCCGGCTCTGCAACAAGTGTGCGTCTGCATGACGGCGGGCTTTGCTTTTATTTTAAAATTTAATTTAATTTAATTTTTGTTTCTATTTTGTTTAATTTTTTTTTTTTTTTAAGGCGGGCTGTTCCCAGAGTGGGATGGCACCGTGCAACCCTCCCCTCCACTCAAGCCTCTCCCCCCACCTCTCCCGTTTCTCCTGAGGGCTCGGGAGGGGCGGGGGTTGCGTTTCCTCGGTGCTGCTCTGAGCTCCCCCTCCGCAGGTGCGGTGATTTCTCGATGTACTTTACAGCGCCAGCACGACTCCCCTCCCCCTTTGACCCTACCACAACTGTTCTGAAAAGTCATAAATAGGGGTGGGGGTGGGTGTGTCTGTGTCTGTGTTTGTGGTGTTTTGTTTGGATTTTTTTTTTTTTTTTTACCTCCTCTAAGCCCATGACAAAGCACTATGAGGTCAGAATGGTAAGTATATATATATATATGTTCTTTTAAAATTGTTTGTCATTTCTTGTGGAATCGGCTTAACCAAAAAACCATAATAATAATAATAATAATAATTAAAAAAAAAAAAAAAAGCTGCAAGTACCGTCGGGGCGAGTGAAAGAGAAAATCCTCGCACACATAAGCCTCCTGCGTGCCCGTGATGCAGCCGCTCTCGGGAGGGGAAGCTCCAGGCCGGGAACCCCGCGGCGGGGGCGGCCCCGGGTGGGGCAGGGGGGGCTGCGGGGGTCAGGAGCCAGCGGGGGCTGCTGGTCCGAGCCTGCTCCGCAGCCCCCCGCTCCCTTTGAAGAGGAGGAGAGATCCCACCTTCCGAGGGAATCTCAGGGTCGCTCCCGCTTCTCAAGGCTGCCGGCTCCCCCCCGGACACTGTTTTGGGAGTCGCCTCTGATGCCGTCTGGAAGCGACCTTCAGGCGGATGGGTGCTGGGGGCTGGGTGTAAAAACAGCACCCTTCCACGATGGAACATCTATTTGTGCAGCAAAGAACCCCTTCTCGCTCCTGGGGAGCACTCGTTCACAAAACAAGATGGGTAGAAAAATAGGTTTTTTTTTTTAAAAAAAAATATTTATATTACTTATTAATATTAATTCATTAACTTTATTTTTACTTTTTTTTGTGGGATTTCCTGTTTTTATTTATTTATAAAGTTTAATTTGCTTTATTTATTATATTAGTTTGATTTTATTAATTTTTTAAGGGATGTATAATAATAGCTGCTTGAGCCAGCTAAAGGAGTAATAAAGACGTTTCCCCACTTCACTGGATCACAGAATGGTTTGGGTTACAAGACTCTTCAGAGATTGTCTAGTTCCAACCTACCTGCCACAGGCAAGGGCATCTTCCACTAAGCCAGGGTGCTCAAAGTCTGAGGTAGCTTTCCTCATTGAAACATTTAGGAATAGGTTAGCTTTTATGTTGTATGGCAGACAGTAGTAATTTACTTGCACTGACTCTTTTCTGTAGATATCAGAATAATTTCTATAGAAAGTAGATGTGAGTCAGTATTATTTACCTTCACCATTACCTTAAGCAATACAGATAACTGGCAGTAGTGGTAAACCTAGTTACTGTTCTGATAGAACTTTCAGGATACTGTGTTATTTAAAGTGTCCAGAATTTACATGTAATATAATGTGTATAAATAGGATGAAAAAAAAAAAAAATTTAAATCTACAGCAGGTAAGAAGAAGCTATAGACTTCTAGCTGTATCTACAGACCAGATGGTAGTGTTTTTTCTAAGACAATTTCATCTTTAATAAAGAAGTTTTCGGCCCTTTTTTTTAAAAATACTAACTTTTCAAAGGCCATAATGTTTATGGTAATATTTCCCAAAAGTACAAGTATATGAACATGCATGTATTCTAGCATTAGCTCACCTCAAACTATCTTATTTTAGAAAACATTATTCTTCCTCTAATGGAGTCAATAATCTGTGAAACGTAAGTGTGTGAGCACACTGACTTTAATATGCACTAGGGACAGTAACCTCAGCAGTTTGGCCCTGTGCTGGTTGCAGTTAGCTGAACCATTCTAAAAGACTGTACGTGGTAAGATTGTACACATCTTTATGTAGACAGTTTTGGTTTTTTTTGAGGGGGGTGGTGGTGTTTGGTGTGTTGTTTTTTTTTTTTTTTTTTTCCATCGGTCTCTTCCTCTAAGGAAACTGGATCCACCACATGTATTGGTATTTTCCTTTTATAGCAATCACACAGACTGCAAGTGCTGTAAGTATTTATAATTTTGAAGACTCTCTTATTAATGGCTCATTTACCCTTTATTCCCCTATGCAGGGGAAAAGTGAGCACAGAGAGCAAAAAGTCTTCAATTTGTTTGTAAACTCCCCTTACTGTAAGGGAATTCACTTTTCTTGCATATATTCTCCACAAACACCATTAAATTCATGATCAGGGAGTAGATAATAGTCTGTTTTCTCAGACTATCAAATAGATGCACTCAGTTTCTGTGGGAACAGCTGCTTACCAGCTCTGCATCCTGTTTGTGCTCCCTGTCCAGAGCACACCCCTTCTGCTGCGGGGGTACCTTCATTTACCCTCAGCTGCATCTGTCTGTGGAGATATCAGAGGTTATGCACTACTGACACCAGACATTAAAAGAAAAAAAAAATAAAAAAACCACCTATGAATACAACAGATCAAATTTAATTCAGATTGTTAATAAAAAAAAAAGGAAACCTGAAAGATTTGGGATGCAAGACTTTGCAGAATTATCTTTCCTGACATTGACTAAGAATCTAATAGTCTGGGTAGATGATAGGCTTTGTGTTCCTCTGTGATTAGAAATATCAGGGCAAAAACTCTTCATGCTTGTGCAAACACATTGTGTATGCTACCTGCCTGAAGAATATACATGGATTGATGTTATGAGGGAAATGTTACTGAAAATCAGAGCATTGACACTGAGCAAAATATACACAGACACTTCAGTGTGAAATTACAAGGGCTGGGATACCATGTACACACACACCTTCCAGCAGATGAATAGGAAGTCGGTTCAAATTCTTCCAATGTGAATATCACACTTGCATACTTCAAAGTCCAGCCTTAGAGTGAAAAATTATAATTCAAATGGAAGGGCAACAGCAAAAAGTACCAGGACTTCATCAAACTGTAAAGATTTTCTTGAAAATTAAATGCAAAGGAGCTTCCTGGGTACCCTCTTCTGCTTATTTGTGAGTTTCTAAATAATGCTTCTGCATAAAACCTCATTAAAGCTGTGAAATTTCCTGTTAGTCGCTAGATACCAAGTTCCAAACTTGGAATGGAGGCATGGAATATTTATTCTGTAAGAAGAAAAAAATTACAGCAATTGTTTCATACTTGAGGCACTTAGAAAACAAGGTACCAAGGTTCTAGCATCTTAATATAGTTGTTCATTTGTTTTAACTTAAAAGCCTATTAACATAAAATGATTAAACAGAATGATATTCATACCTAATAAGCACAGTTCAAATGCTTTCCTCTGCCAAAGTGTGTGTATGTTTTTACTAGGTTAAATTTACTGTACTTTTTAAGTTCATGTTTCACAGACTTACATATAATGAAAGCATGATTTTATATCAAGCTATTTACTGGTTCAACTGCTAATTTTCAGTAATTATTCTCCTCAGGAAATAGTTTGAAATTTTTGGAATCTAATTTTCAAATGAGACCCCTTTGCCTCCTTTTGCAGAACAAATTTTAAGCCATGGAAAAACAAGATTGTAGTTGTTGAGTTTCCATCTTCAAATAATGGCAGAGGTCAATTTGTCAGGAGTGTGAGAAACATGTAAGAACTAACTTCAGCCTGATCCAGGAAGTCATTGCAGCACCTTAAAGATTTTAAGCTTAGTAAATTGCATGGTTAACTCTTCTACCTTCTAAGATTTTATATGCAGAAAGGTAAAAAACAAACAAAAAATTGCACTGCTTTGTTTGGATCTATCTGGGTCGTTTTGGAGAAATACTAAAGCAAGGTAACTTCTCAGACTTGAATGTCTTGTGATGTTGACCCCAAACCCTGCAGATAATTCTGCATGCCTGTGAAGTCAACAAACCTTTAGAAATTCTCTCAGAGAAATGCATCTATCTTCAGTGCTCCCAACTATACTGTCAGTTGTCCTGAATCTGTTTCCATTCTGCATTTAGAACAGGTATTGGCAGAGATACTTGCATGAATACACATGCATATTTATTACAGAGAACAAAACTTTTGTAATCTTGCCTAGAGCTTGGAATTAAATTTCTTTGAGCATCATAGAAATGCAGGACACGTTAAAATGTGTGCTTTAGGAACTATCCTTTAAGTCTCTTAAGTCTTTTAAAACCTCAATGCTTAAAACAAACTTTTGCTTTATTAAGTACTGGTGATAGGAAAAGCAGTACTTTGGAGCTCAGGCATTCAGATCTCTGGCATTACACGAAAATGAAAATAAGTGTCTTTGAGGAAGAATCTGTTTTGAAACTGAACACTTAGGCAGCAGAAAGTGTCATTCATCAAAGCTGTGCTTTTCTTCAGTTTTATTGCTTTCCCTGGGAGTTGTTGGGTGACCCTGTGACAAAAATGTCAGGCTAGTCTACCCTGGCAGAGCAAGAGCTGTATATGTTAAAAAATACAGGTAAAAACATCAGGGTTAAGATGACCAGAGTGTTGTTCTAGTGAGTGGATAGTAAGTTGTTTGTATGGCTAAACAAGTTGTCTCTGTGAAACAAATGAGGTCCTGCTCTGTGTTTTGGTGGCATTGTGATACTGGTCCCTTTGCTGTTCTCAGGATTATGAATATGTTCTCAGATTATGAGTAGAAGACTCACTTACCCTGTTCACGTGACACATCCACTCTGGAAGTTAAGACTTACTAATCTTCCAGAAATAAAATCTGCATAGTTGTCTGTGACCACAGAAGTGCAAAACTGGCACATTTCTGAGAACTTATTTTAAGTGTCAAGTCTAACTATTTAATGTCACTAAAAATATCAAGATGTGGCTCTATACAGCCTCAGCATAGGGACAGATCTACAAATAGTCCTGTATCAAACACTTCTTTTCTTTTCCTCCAACAGCACAATTTAATGTGAATATAGTGCTTCCAGCTTGCATGACTACTTTTTTCTACATCTTGTCATAGGTCATGGGGTCAGCATGGTCTGAAGTAAAGCTGGTTATTCCTTCTAGGCATGATTTCACAATGTCTTGTTCCTGTAGGCCTACTGACTGTTCAGGCAGTGTGCAGAAGGGGTGATTTATAAACAGCGGTAGGTGGTAGGAGTGGGCATTGAGGCCCAGGGAGTACAGGATGCTTAGTTTTAGCCAATATTTACCAGTAAGTCCAGGTTTCAATTCTTCAGAGCTGTATGAAGATCTTAATGCCTGTTCAGTTCGTTTTGTCATTTTTGTCATTTCCTATAGTTAGGAAATGTCCATTGAGGCAGGTTGAGATACTAAATCTAGGTGCTGTAAAATATTTTAATTTATGTATTGAAATATCATTTAAAAAAAAAAAAAAAAAAAAAAGGAAAAAAAGACCAAAAGAATTAAATACAAACTTTAAAAATTACAAGGTCAATTAATTTTCTGGGGGGTGGGAGGAGAAATCAGAGCAAAACTAGTTTCCTGACTAGTATTCTACCTTCAGTTATAATTTCCTCAAAAATGGTTAGCCACTGGATTCTACATTACACTAAAGGTGCTGTGAGGGGTTTTCCCCATCCCATGGTACACTATATTGTTCAAAGTATGCAGAATATGAAACAGATGGCTTGGGCAGACTGTCAAAAAGGCCTGCTGGGCCTTTTCTGGTGTTGCCTTAAAGCACCAGAGAAGATGAGTAAGTGTGCTTTGATTTTTGGACTTAACTCAGCATTCAGGAAGTTCAGGCATCTGAGGGAATGCTTACTAAATCACAGTAGCACATATAAAAAGTATCTATTTGAGCAAAACAGAACAATAAATATTATTTTTAACTGCGATTGAAAATGAAAGGAAGAAAACAAAAAACTGCAGTGGAGGACCGGGGGGAAAGGGCAGGTATTGGCTTGCAGATGCCCATCACAGGGCTGAGCAATGCAGAGAAATAATTTTTTTCAGGAATTTCACAGGCCATCTTCAAATGTTTTTGTGGACAATGTAGCAGAAGCTAATTCCTGCAGTCACTAAAATTGACTTTTCAAATTTAGATTTCAGAGGATTTCCTTATGGAAATAACAGTTGTGCCTTCAAGACCTGCTTGGTTTTGGTATCAAAATCTCCAAACATGTAGTATCTTCTAACTGGAGAGAGTGTATTTTATACCAGAGAACCTTATGTGTGGTAACCAGACCCTCCTGTATAAATTCAGACTTGCAAAAGAGTGTCTTTTTAGGGTATATTTAATATACTGAGACTACATGCTTGTACTTTTTTGGTATTATGAATAGTAAGCAATTGGAACTCCTTACATTGCCCAGAAGTTTTTGGAAGAAGTTGTTCTTATTTGGAATCTTATTCCTGCAGCTGCATAATGTCTTGTTTAAGCTTAACTGAGCAGAAATAGACCGAGTATTTCAAGTCAAAATTACTGAAAGTGCTATATATCAGTAGTGTTTTTTAAAAAAGTAATTCCGTTTTTTAGTTCGCAGTTTACTGAAATGAAGATTTATCTCTAGAATCAAAAATGGTACCAGTCTGAAATGTGGACATTCCAGCATAAGGAAAACAATTTTCTTCACTGATTGCTGAATTTGTGTTAACTATAAAAATGAACATCTAAAATTATCGCTGAAAGCTTCATTTTTTTCAGTGCTGCACAGCTAGTCTCACTGTTTGCAATTTATTTTATTAGCTGTTGTTAGTTCCCTTTAGGTATTATCACTGCTCTGCTGTCTGATAAAGATGAAATGTGCAGCTATCTGTTTCATCAATATTTTTATTTTTCAGTTCTGGAGTATATATAGCACACGGCTTTGCAATGCAGTTCTGTCAGGGCTAAAGATGGTGCTACAATAGCTAAGTTTATCTGTTATTTTGAAAATACACCTTTAGCCTATTTTTGCCTCCTCTTTTTCTTGGCATTGGGTTTTCATTTCCATGTTTTAGGAAAATACTATAAATGTTTTTATGTTAGTACTTTGAAAAGGAAAAGAAAGGAAGAAACATGTAAAATGCACTTGATCTCATTTTGCTTGCGATTGTGAATAGCTTTCAAATTAGAATGATTTTCACAGATTTTTATAGGCTTGCCCAATCCAGCTGTATATTTTATATGCTAATCTAAGTTCTATTTTTGTTCCCCTTGGGATTTTAAGTGATTATAATTGTTGCTCTTCAAAAGCCAAACAGATGATGATTGCTGCTTCAGGAATATACCAAAAGAAACTGGCTTTCATTAAACCTGCTCATCCACTTCGTAATTATCTCCATTTTATCTCAATAAGAAGCTGGAAAATGGCAACTACAGTTCATTGAAACCAGTTCAGTTATTTAAACATCACTTTATTGAGATAACAGGAGGTGTTAAAGTGGTGAGGCTTTTTCCTTTCAAACACTAAAATGTAGCCAGTACTATAATAGGGTTGCCAACGGGGAAACCAGACCCTTCGGTCAGCTTGAAATACAATGCCAGAGGCCAGAGGCAGAAAAAGATACTGTGGTCTCTGCATTTTGTCCTCCAGGAGTGGACCCAAACAGAGTGAAGTAGATTGACAGCTATTTGCAGGGCATCTGCTGGTCTGACCTCTCCACAAGAAATGAAAAATCAAGTGAGCCAGAAGCATGGGAGGGGAGAAAGGAGGTAAGAGCAGGCAGAAGTAGAGAGACTAAAGAAGATAATAATAGGCAAATTATACAAGCTTTGCACATAACTGTCAGACCTTGTAGTGTTTGCAATGAGCTGGGCTAGACCAGAAGGTTTCTTCAGACTTTGTTTCAGTAATAAATTTCAATTTAATTCCATCTTAAGGACATTAATTGAGAAATTCTGTAGTGAAGATCAATGTCAGAGAAGAACAGGTTCCTATGAATTGCACCAAGCTGCTGCATTATCTGGCAGCCCATGAATACTGGCATAAATGACAGCAAAAACGCACAGAGGTTTCTCAGGACCTAGAAATATGTAACCAGTTCTTTAATTTACATAAGTGGATAAAACCCTCACACCTTCAAATTTCTTCTAATGTTTTCCTTATCTTAGAGATGTAAATAGATTTTAATTTCTACCTGTACTCTGAAGCGAGGCTTGTGCAATTTACAGGAAGAAGTCTGACCATATGTGTTGCCATTTATCCTCTGCTGCTTACTTTATGCTGGCAAACAGTGCCAGCGTTTTTGTATAAATCACAGTTTACCACTCAAGGGGACCTGTAAAAAACAGTAACAGCAACAGTTTCTCCTTCAAAGACATACTGCAGCAGCTGTTTGAAAACCTGGATCTTTCATCTAAGAAAGCAATAATCTTTCACATGTTTAGTCTTCCATGAGAAGTTTATGCCAAGATGATGACCAGGAAAGAAAGCAGGATTTCACAAAGGGATGCATGTGGATTTTTATGTCTTAATTTTAAATACTTATACAAGAGCAGAGTTTAAACTTGGCCAACCATCAGAAACCCCCTTCCTTAAATTATAGAAGAAAAATTTCTGCCAAACCATGTTTTTCTAGCTTGTCCAGAATGTTACTGACTTTTGTCTATAGCAGTGTAAGCTGAGAGAAAAACTGCAGGGCCTACAGGCTGGAGAGAAAAAAAATCTGTTTCAGATGAGAGAGTAGAGCTGAAACATCCACTGATTGCAGTTTTGTTGGTTCAGCATCTGCAGTCAAGCACTCACTCATGTAAAATAACAAGGCCTTGAAAGCATCAGCAGTATGCTCAACACCTACTTGAGTCTGAAAGGTGCCAAACCCAGGAGCACGGGTAGCAGGCTGCTGGGAGCATCGCTTGCTCAGTACCCAAGCAGCTCTACCGAGTATCACCAGCAGTTTTGACTCAGTTTCCTCACCAGCTAGAGTGCCTGGCAGTACTGTGTGGAGCCTTCCCTGTAATGCAGAAGCCACAGCAGCAAGATGTGTCCCCAGGGAGGAAAGGCTGTTGTGCCCCTGTCAGACGCAGAGCCGGATTAGTTTTTACAGTAGCCGGTTTGGCTGAGCAATAGCAGAACTGCTTTTCCTTTCGGAAACTGCTTTCAGATGAAAACATTACTTACTTCCTCCAAATACCGCGTCTACACTCTACTCCGTTTCCTACATTTCAGCACAGGGCCCTCATGCCTCTCCGGAGGGAGCTGCCTTTCCCTCGCCCCGCCGGGCGGGAGGATTCCTGAGGCGATTCCTGAGGCGGCAGCAGCTCCTTCCTCCGCAGCTCCTCAGGAAGAGGAAATCGCTTGCCGAAAGAGGAATGGCGACTCTGAGAACAGTCCTGTCTGCGAGGCAAGTAAAGACTAGGTCACTGATGATAAAAGCGGCTCATTTAGAAGTTTTATCAGAGCTATCACCTACTTTTCATTCGTTAACAAGAAATGGTTGATCATGTCACTGCTGCCTAAAAATCAGAGCTCAACCCAGAGCAGCAAGGGTCAGGAAAGCCTGGGCTGTTAGTCCTGTCTCCAAGTTTTACTTCTTTGTTTTGCTTGCCGTTCTCTGTCATTTAATACGAATTCGTATTAAATCAAGCACTAAGTATCTTTACGACTCAGTTCTCCCACTGCTGGAATGCAAATTTGTGTTTACAAAATGCCATGCACTTAACAAGAAAGGGAGCAGGAGGTAGCTTTAGGAAAGCAGAGTGTATAATTTTATATTACTTCTTTCTATAAGATGCTTATTAATGAACTACTATATTCAGGTTCTAAATTTATTACCTTTTCTAAAGTGGCTCAACTGCATATCTGCTTCCCAAACTACACGAGGTGCCTCTGCACCAGTGAGTTTATAGCATAATGATGCATATTCTGCAGGATCAGTCTCAGACCAAACTCTTTCTAGGCAATATATTTTCACAGTGGCAAATGGTACTTCGTAGTTCTCATTACAAACTAGCCACACTTTATACTTGTAGCAAGAAAGAGTTCTCAGCTCTACAGCTGGAGAAGTATTTACACAGGTTCTGTAATTATTTGCTTACATTTACTTACTATTACATTATCCAGAGTAAGCATCCTAAACCAATATAACATGGGAAGTATTTAAAACATATGCAAAATAAGCACTGAAAGAATATGGTGCAAAAGTAGAGTATTTTGAAATTAATTGAAAAATATATATACCCTACATAGCCTCATTGTGGTTTGGTTGCCTTGTTTAATTTAAATTAAAACTGAGGTTTTTAGAACTAGAAAATATTCTTACAGAAGCAGTAAATACTATTATATTAGCTATGATGTTATGAAGAAATTGATGAAGACTATGCCTCAGTAGTTACAGCTATGAATATAAATTGACCAGATACGTTGTGGAGGAGGGTTTATTTTAAAAACTATAATAGTAATAAAACCAAGGCAAAAAACCCAAAAAAGGCTCAACTGAAAGTTACCCGCATAATAGGAGTTAAGCAGTGTGGAACTAGAAAGGATTTTTCTTTTCTCTGAAACTGAGGGGAAACATGGTAAAAATACTATGTTCATGTCGTGTACGACGACCAGTTGTGTCATAGTACATAATGTCAGAATAATTTGTGAAAATGTCTATTGCTACTCAAGCAATTCAAAACCACCTTTATTACAGTTTATTTTAAGGCATTTGACTTGTGATTACCAAGCGGTTCTTAAAGCAACAATAGTATTTTATTTCTCATGTGAAACTGCAGATGGAGAGGGTACTTTTGGTGTACATGGCTATTCTGTTTCAGAACAGCTCCTACAAACAGAAAAAAATCTCATGCAAAATGTTTCATGTAGAGGCTTAAGTAATTCAAGTTCTAGGCAGTTAAGTAGATGAGAAGTGTTCTGCATGTTTGATTTCACACATACAAATATTTCACATTATAAGTATTTCCATTTATCCTAGTAAGATTACCTTAACAAGGATGACAATATACCTGTTGAAGTTGCCTCCATGTTATGGTTCTACAACACTACTCCTCAGCCTCACCCAAACAGAAATAGTAAAAGTAATTTTCCAAAATAGGAGCAAAACTTAAAAGCAAGGAAGAAAACATTCTGTCCAGTCATTGTACCTATGCAAATATTTTCTGGGTTTGTATGTCTTTTTTTAAATGAAAACCAGAAAAGCATAAAATCCTAGTTTTCTTTTTGTCTGAAGTGTTTAGACAACAATACCTGTGAGTGGCGGAATCAGCACTTTGCAATGCAGAGTTGAGATGGGACAGAATGTCAGAGAAACAGTAATTATATGAAGACTAACCCCACCTCCTTTAATTCAGATAACTTCATTTCTCCATGTTGAATATTATCAAGAACCAGGAAAGCCTGGTTTTGTGAACTGGTGGGTGATGTTGGAAGATACCCTTCAAACAGCAGAACTTCATCAGTTATTCCTGTGTTCTGGAGATGTGAGAAATGTTGAGCCTCCTCCCCCTCTTTTATTAGCTTGAGGGTGAAGCTTCAGGGGGCAATTTTCATTCAGAGGAATTAAAAAATCTATTCTGCGTTCAGTCTAGGCTTCTCCATTGCCCTGGTGTAAATTCCCGCTGCCCCAAGCTTAACCAGGGAACAGCTCTCTTTTTTATTATTATTATTTTTTTATTTATTATGTGGCACCTTACATACTAAGAGTCGCTGTTTCTTTCTGATTTCTCTACTGCGTGTAAACAAGGCAACTTCTCCTAACTCTAATACCTGTAGTCTAAAATACTTTCTTGACTCATTTATTTTCCTGTTTTTGAATACTTCACTTTCTTGCCACAGATAAGACATTTCATGAACTCAGACTCACAGCCCATGCAGCTGGTAGTGTTGCTGGTTTTCTACCCACACCTTCCAGCCACTGGGTGATGCAGCATTGCCACAAGCTAGCACCCCGTCATGGCCAACTAGGTGGTGATGCTGTATAACAGGCTGTAATGATTAAATCCTTTGCTTTGATTTTAACAGCTTTTTATATGCCATATATATAACATAATTCATATAATAGAACATACTGTATGTTGTGGAATTGGGCAGCATGGTAATAAACCATCTTCACTGGAGTATGTATTTAAATATTGGTTCTCTTAAGGTGTACACTACATAGCCACTATGGTGAGTCTACAAAGATACAAGCTGTAAGGAGTTTATCCCTCTGCCTTAGTCTTCCATGGAAAACACAATTATTCCAAATAAAAAATGCTGCAGAGTAAGTGACTGCCTAAACATCACATCACACGGTGTATCTGCATGACACAAAATGCACATTTGCATAGTTATTGCATAGTGGGCTTTTCAGACCTGAATGACCCAGCCAAAATAGAAAATACAAGAAAGTATTAGCCTATTTGAACAGGCTAAAGAAACAAGGGGATCTTAATACATGAAATAAAGACTGGGAGAACTAATAAGATTCCACTTGAAGGCAAATAGATATCACACATACGAGTAGTATAAATTGAGATGGATGTAACTTTCACAGTTCAATTATACTCTTGCTCTGAATGCTCAATTCAAAACGAGTATATTCAGAATGCTCAGTTCTAGGGGTGTTTTACAAGGATTTAGGAGGAACTGTAGCTAACAACTATTAATTAATTATTTGGAGAGTAAACTGATATTTACCTCTTGTATTACTGTAGCAGCTAGGAGCACTGATTAAATGCTAGCTAGAATACATACATGTAGTCTTGATTTGCCATGATTTTCAAGATTTGCCATGAGCGGAAAAGGAGAAAAAGGACCATGGGTGGAAAGATTAACTGAGCCTTTTTACAGGGTTTTTAATAATTGTGGCTTGATTTTTTTGTGTGGTTTTCCTACTCTCATGAGCTCTCTTCATGTCTGTGGGAAGGAGCAGTAAGTTTACAGAATTCAAAAGGCAATATCCAGTCATCCTTTATTGATAATTCTCTATCTTTTTTTCCCACCAACACATTAAAAATAAAGAAACAAACTCAAATAAAAAACCCAAACAAACAAAAAAAAAACCCCAAGTTCTATGTGCTTAAAAGTTCCCTAAGGCAGGAGGACAGATCTTAGGTTTGGAATGCAGATTTCAGTATCAGGGCATATTTTACAGCTTCTTGACACATGATGTGACGTCACTTTCTATTTTGTGTTAAATAGCATGTTATTCAAATCAGCTTTAGATCTCATTATCTACCTTCCGTCTCCTGTAAAGATGAAGAAAGTAACCTAAGTATTACTGTGGAAACACTTGGGAGGAAATCTAGTAGACTTCTGCACTATGAAGAAACTACTGTGGAAAACCAGTCCTATTTCTAGACCATCAAAACTGAATGCTGGCCCTTAACAACACATTTGTTCGGGATTTAGTTATTTGAAGTTAGAAAGCAGGTGTCTCTTTGTAGTTTTACTTGCTACAAATTACAGGCGAATCCCTAACACTGAATATGTCTGATAATGATGTCTAGTATGTAAGAATTTTTTCTTTATATGCAGTTTGGCAGGTATGTGCATTTATGCTACTGATACAGTGATTCTTGGCCCAAAGTTTTCATTAGAAGGTTAATATATCGCCATTTTTCAGTACTCAGATTTAAATTACAGGTAGGTGCATGATTTTTCAGAATGCAAATTGTCTTCTCAAGTGGAAGTGGAACAAAAAAAGCAGCAAATTAAAAATAAACAGACAAACACAGAAAGGTACTTTTCATGAGAGAAGTCTAGGAGATTTAAAAAAAAAAAAAAAAAAAAAAAAAGAATTAATTTAATCAATATGGAAAAAATGCTAGAATGCAAATAGCTTTATTCATCAGACTGGTATTTGCCTTGTTTCAATGGCAATTGACAGAAAGAGGAAAACGTGCTGAGAACTTGTTCAGTGCTTTACAGCATTTTTCCTCAGCCTATCAGATCTCTTTCTTTCTTTTTGTGTTATTTTTTTCTCAGATATTCAATTAATCGTAAAAGAAAAAAAGAGCACAGTTTAGAACTTAAGTAATTTTGGTGATGACGAATGATATAAATCAGAAATGTAAACTCTGAAGAACTTGAAGAGATCAAATAATCTCTGCTAATTCTCTGAGGAAAAACAAATTGTATATCTGATTTTGAGCCTCAGCAATTTGCATAAGTAATGTGGTCCAGCACTTAACTTCTCTTGGAGAATGTTTTCCAGATGTTAATCTAGATTTTCTATGTTACCAAGCCATTTTGTCTTATTATTATTATTATTATTAATTTATAATCACATGAAAACTATATGATCAGAATCTACCAATAATGATTACTTCTAACAGCGGTTTAGTATGTTCTTTGTCACCTTTCCTGTTTCTAAACAATTTCTCTCTTAGAATATATTCATAGGTTATATATTCTAAAATCTTTACTTTTAAATATCCTGTTATGGGCTTTCGTAATTTTTCTTGTATCTGGTAAGACTGGATACTGGTTTGGTCTCATCAGTGTCAAATAAGAAATGTATTAATGTCTTTTCAAATAATGCCTGTGTTTACGTATCTTAGAATGAAATCACTCGCCACCACGTATCCTTATTGAGCTTTATCTTGACGGAAAATATCTCTGTTTTGAAGAGATCATTTTGTATTCAGCACTTAGCAATCAAATGTTTACAACCTTTCTGTTTGCTGCAGTCCACAGTTTTCATAACCATTCATTATGTTCCACCTTCAAAACATGGACAGAAATACTATCTTGACCTTAAAATTTATATTCCAGCAGGTCATTATTTGATACAGCCATTCATTTAGCAATGAACTATCTCTGAGTGTTCTTTAGATGTATCTTTTTATTGCTGTACTTCAATTAACTCTATGCTTCCTTGTTATCCCCTGGGAATACAATGCAGGTTGGCAACAAGTTTTTAAAAGTTAACATATATTACTTCTCTGACTTATGCAACATGCTACGCTTGTACAATAAAATAAGATTTGCCCGACAATTTGTTCCTTGCAGATCTATGTTGTTTTTTTTAATGCCATAATTTTAGGGGCTTCTTTTACAGTCTGAAGCAAAGTAAGACTGAGTAGTCTCCCTTTTCCTGAATCTCTGGGGAACAACAACAACAACAACAAATATATTTAAACCTATTCTGCAGTGTGTATATATATTACCTAATGACCAGATACACGGAGAACTTTCAGCAATGAGTAAATATCCATGACATCATCAGAATCATTTGCTGTCATTTTACCACATATTTCATTCCACTAAACCATATTACAGTAAAGTATGTTACTACTAGTTTGAATAATCATTTATATATTTGCAGTTAGATGATCATTTATGGTCTGGATTTTGCTGATGAGTCATCTTCAGCAGAATCTTTCAGTAGTAAAGAGCTATGCATAATATTTCTGATTTAAAAAAAAAAAGAAAAAAAAAAAAAGAAAAAAAAAAAGTTGTATAAGCAGAAGAAAAAAAACTTGTGGCATATAAAGACAAGAAAACTAGGACAGCACCAGTGAAAGACTATTAAGACATCCACAAGTGAGTAATTTTGACATTAAATAGAAGAAAAAGTGTTTATATAATTTTTAACCTGAAGTTTAAAAGTAAAGACTTGATACTCATTGCACATAAGATAAGGGAAGTACTTCCTGGAAGTGAGATTTGAACTTTGTAGCTATTAATTCCATGGAGTAATCAGAAACGACTAATTATATGCCTTTTTAATATTAAGCCACTTTCTTGTAAATGAATTGTAACATGTAACATAAAAGAGAAATGTTAAGAACTGGGTTAAATTATGAGGACAAGCTTGGAGAAGTATGTATGAAAAGAAAGATAACATCTCTAACATAATGCTAAGAAAAAAGCATTTTTAATATCCTTTCTGAAGCATATATATATCTAGTTGTCCGTTCCCCACCTGCTATAGTAGATGTGTATTAAAAAGATAATAATATTTTTTGAAGGAGAAGCAAAATATGCTACTTTCATACACCTTCTAAATTCCTGTCCTTATGAGTTAGAGGAGAACATCATGTGTACCTCTATTGGATCATATTGCCAGCTGGATTTGTATTATCCTAATTGAATAAAACAAAAGGTTCAAGAACTTAAAATTATGTGGAATTTATTTTAAAATTTGCTTTGCAAGGTCAAAAAAAATCCATCTACTACGCATGTAATCTGATTAGCTGAAAATGATCTAATTACATATTATACAAACAGTCTGGAATTTATAAGGACTTTTTCAATAGAATAATAGTAGCCACAACCACTATTTTACTCCACTGTGCTGTCAGCAGGAAATATGCCAGCATACTAAAAAAGCTATCCTTGTGTAATGTGTGCTTTTCCCTAAACAAATGAAAACACAAAAACAGGCTTTTGAAAGAGTAAAATTAATCTTTTAAGTCAATATTCCTGTACTATGAGAGGATATACCAATTACAGTAAGTTTATTACCATACATCTCTTTCCTGGAGAAACTTACAGTTATGGTGGAAGTCTAATCTAACTGAATTGACAGTATCTGGGATGATTCACTGTAGAACTTCAAAAGACTTTTATTTTTGGATAGCAAATAGCATTAAAAATATTGATTACATTTTTGCTTTGGATTGTCTCTTTTACACAAGGTTATTTCTCCTCACTTCTACAAAGTGCTTCACTGGCCAGGGTATCAATCACTTCAGGCTCTGGTTACATGTTCCCCTGAAACTAGATGGGGCAAGGGCAAGCTGTTACAGCTGAGTTCTCTGATTTGTGACATTCGTTAATTTACCTGTCTATGTGTGAAGTACTGAAATGTATCTTAAAAAAACAGTGTTTTTCTGATTTTGGAATAGCCATTTGGCACTAATTTGCATGTGTTAAAACCACACAGTCCAGCTAAGCTGCTGAACAAGTTTGACCTTACCGACATCTGCCTTCTTCTCTCTCCCAGACACGTTGTGATTTTACTCTCTGCTACACCAGTAGAAAGGTTCAAGGACAAACAAAGGAATTATTTCCAACAAACTGTATCTGCTGAAGACTCGTCACTTCCCACCCTGCCCCATTCTGCCTTTCGTCTTGACTCTGAGAAAGCTCACTGTCTTAAAACATGTAATAAATAAGTAATCTTCTGAGTCCTTATTACTATTGTTCATCGTTTTCCTTCCTAGTTCCCATTGTCAGGTATGCTCAAGTGACAGGCTAAGGCCAGAGATTATCAGGAGGGTAGAACTGGTCTCACCTTTGCACTCTGTTTAACAAGTCTGAGTGGTAAGTCCTTACGTTCCTGTCGAGGTTTCAAGTTCCTCTAGATATAAGTACCAAACAACTTGCCTTTTGTTAAGAAATAAAGTTAGCCTTGTCTTAAATTATTGCACAAAGAAGATGGAAAGTTAGTCCTAATGGCCAAAATTAGATAAGTTTACAAGTGTATACAGTTACTCTGGCTCTTTAGGAATCAATCACAAGGAGTTAAGTGAATGTAGCCAACCCTCCTTTACAAAATAACTCTGTGGCCTCAAGCTGTATGCTCCATCTACATTCCTTTTAATTGTATTTTCCACAGAGCTTTCTTCAGAAAACCACAGATCAAAGGCAAAGTGAGCTTGATATAACCTACGTATTTCTGGAGTGAATACCTAAGTATTGCTGAAAAAAGGTGGATTTATAGTATTCTAATCTGATGGCATTAGTCAGTCAAAAACAGTTTAAAACATGATTTTCTCCTCCTATAAACTGTTGTAAGAGTGTACTATGGCTTATGTTTTGTCAAGTGAATAAATTCAAAGGTCATTATAGATCCTTTTCACACCAGCAATTAATTTTTATCTGTGCTCACATACACATGCTTCTATTGTGCATTACAAAATTGAGCTTGTGTGCCTTCATGTGAGCTTGACTGCTGTTTATTAAAAATCACAGTGCAGTTCCTTCTCCTGCTGAGAAAATGAGGATCTGAAAATATGCTACCAGTTTCAACGTGGAAGTGTTTTATCCTTTGTAAAAAACTTGACAGCCTAATGGACAGTTTGTTCTGAGACTAAAAGACGTCACAACAGTGAAACAGATGGTGAACCTCCACCCCAGGTCAGGTACTACTGGGGCAGCAATTTGGGATGGGAATATTAAGGTTTTTTTACTAAAGCAGCATCAAGTAATAGAAACCCATTTCACTTTGCTGAAAACATCCTAATGACAGTTTACTTTACTGGATTATCAGCAACATGCTGGCTGTGCCACCTGAATTTCAATTTCTTAATTTACAGCACCGATAAAATAGAATAGAACTGGATCTCTGCTGCTCTCTACACTGGGCTGGTCTTATCAAGCGTGAAGTTTGGCGCATTGCAAACCTATTCAAGTCATTATCTGCTGAGGACCTCTCGAGCCATCTCCATCTCTGCAATGTGCTGATAAGACAGCTGTTTCTGTAGCTGCAGTGTCTCTCTGGGCCTCAGTCTTTCGGTGCTAACTACAGCTTTGTCACTGTGCCCTGATGCTGTCACTTTCTCTGTTGTGCAAGCGTTTGATCCAAGCACAAAAGAGATTGATGGCAGTGATTGACTGGCAGGTGATACAGTCTTATTATTTTACAATTAAATGTGCATTAAACGCCACTGGAAATACAAGTCCTCAATAAAAGAAGCCACCTAAGCTGTAGTGCAGTCAAAGTCTGCCTTTGCCTGGTCAAAGCAGGAAACAAGTAAAGATACATCAATGTGAATAAACAGCTTCTTTCAGGTATTATATTTGTCTGGATTAAGGTCTCACAGTTGTCTTCAGAAAATCTGAGCAGTTGTGGTTATGTTGTGTGGAATGGAGTCTAGAGATACCTTTTTTAGTCTTGGAAAAAAAAGCAAATTTCCTCATCCAAATGCTGACCTCTTTTTGAAAAATGTTTTTTATTAATATTCAGACATTTCTGTGTAACTGAATTAGATAAGAATATAGCAACCTCAGTTGGAATGTTCACAGTGTTTTAGTTTTATACAATATCCGTGTCTTATGACCATGATGGAGATAAAGCAATTGGGCACAGATACTGAAATGCAGAGTCTGTGCAGGTATGTTTTGTACCAGGAAGTGTCTGTCGGAAGACTTGTTCCGAAGCCTTCACGCCTATTATGTTTTTATGTCAAAGCAATGGAAGCAAACATAAACTTTCACTGTCAAAAAATGACCTGTGGGGTCCTTCGGAATGCAGTCACAGACACACAGACACACAGACACACAGACGTACCCGTGTAAGCTTTCATTTTCACACATCACACCATGCGGCAGGAGCAGTTTGCCTGCAGTGCCTTTGAGGGAGCCAGGCTCACAGCGGCATCACCTACCTCACCGTTTTGTTTTTCGTTTGTTTGTTTTTTCCTGGGGAAGGGGAGGCGGAGGAAAGGGGGAACTACCCATTTGTTGTCATGCTTTGGGCCTGACGGTCACCAGCTGCCCCCAGCAGCGAGGCCCGGGACCGGGACCGAGCGGCCACCCCCCATCCCCCCCCCCCCCGTTAGCGGCGGGCTGGGCCGCGCCGTCGGGGCTGGGCGCTGTCCGTGGTGCTGACGGGAGGGGCGGCTGCTTCGGCGGGCAGCCAGGAGATGCTCTGTTTGCTCCAGATTGTTTGGTTTGGTTTTGTTTTGTTTTGAACCTTCCTCTCATCCCTGACCCCCTCCCTCTTCTTCCCCCGTAGGCCAGTGTTAAAGCTTTTTTCTGCCAGCACGTTGCAATTGCCGCTTTCACTGCCATTCCCTAACCTCGGGTTCCCAGTTGCAGGGTTGAGCATGCTGAAGCCAGCAGTCCTCCTTCCCTCCTATAGCTTGCTCATGTCCAAAGACTCTTCATAATCCGTACACGTTTTAGCTTAAGGCTATGTCCAGGCAACTAGCTACCACTAATCATAAAAACTTCTTTCCACATACATTACTTAAGCAAAGGGGAATTTCACAGAAAAACATTTTTTTTTCCCCAGGACAGGGGAGAATTTAGCTTTTCCTCTGCCATTGCTAGCATCAAGGGCCTCTGAAAATGTTCCAGAGACAAAAAAGGCCAATAACAATTAACTGTAACAGCTATTTTGTGCATAATTTCACTTTAGTATCATGTATCGACAAACGTGACAGATGTGAGTGCATTACTGGTAAAGATATTAAATCTCAAAATAACACGCATAAAGTTGGGCTTTTTTAGATAAAAGTTGCTCAATAATCACAACTGAAATGTTGTTCCTTTTGGAGGTGAGCAAGGGGGAGAAATGAAATCAGAATCCTTAGTATCAGACCTGACAGAGAAGCTGATGAGAGCAGAGTCTTTTGATTTTCTTTATCCAGAAAGACAGTCTTCTCATTTCCAGTAGCATACATTTTGGCTTCCACTTGAAGTCAAGTTTCTTCAGTTTTAAAAACAGCTGTATATTAACATATTTTTGTTTGTTTGGTTTTTTGGGGGGTGGGGCAGGGTTGTGTTTGTGTTTGAGTACATTGAATGGCTTAAGAATTTCAGAGACCTTATTTATTTTCTTCCTTTCTTCCTGTCTTTTCCTTTATCTCATACCTTGCTGATATTCAGCTAAGGAACACTACCATTTGTATAAACAAAGTAAGTGCAAACTGGACAAAGTGAGAAAGTAACCAGCAACTAAATCTAGTAATTCCAAAGATGACAACACAGCACATAGGCTTTATGTATTTTTTCTACTTGGTCTCTGCTCTACCCATGATTCAAAACTCAGCCTAGCACGAATAATCACTTTTAAAAATTATTTTTATTTTTTGTTTTTTTTTTTTATGATGTATACAAAACTTGTTGATGTATGCACCCACGGCATAAAGAACACGACCAAGTTTATTAATTGTGGCATCATTAGGAAGCTTTCAAATGTGAGCATCAGATGTAAACTGAACAACAGTGTAAGCTCAGGAGGACCCTGAATACAGACACTGCCAAGAGAACAATTTACACATGCAATTTGGCAGCGTGAGTACACACCACTTCATGTAGGACTTTTGTATAAGCAGCTTTGAGGGTGCAGTCATCCCTTCCTTGTTCTTTATGCAGTCCTTCGTGCCACTAGGTTGGCACTTGTTCCATCAGGGAGTTAGTCCCTTTTCTGGAATGCTGCTGATTCAAAATGTTGGTTATAAATTGTAAATAATCATCTGAACACTGTGTGTTCTAGAAACACTTCAGATATATTCAGCACATTATTAGTTATGCAGAAAGTAAAATCAGGCCCTGTGGAAGACTCGGTTATTGTCACAGTGGTAGGACTGGGAGATTATAAGAAACAATGAGAATACATATACAAGCATATTTTCTCTTTCATTGTATTAATCATTTATAAGCACTCAAGGACACTGCAAGGAAGCACTGCTTTAGGTCTGTATATGAAATTGCATACCTCTTTATTTTTGCATTGCCACATGCAAATATCAAAATACTCTAAATAAGCAATTTCTTTCTGCAAGGTCTAGGTCCTTTGGCATGGGAAATACATTATACAGTCCTGTGGCTAAAGAGACACAAAAGAAAAGCCACGTCTAGGAAGCACTTCAAATTCTGTAAAGAAATTAAAGTCAAGTACAATGAAGGTCAAGCAATATAAGGCATAAAAAGCATGTTTCTGAATACCAAGCAGAATCTTTTTCTTCCATCCACCACCTGCTAATTCTCTTATTTCTCTGCCAACACTTCCGTACGTTGAACACTTCGGAATCTATCGCACAATGACTAAAAGCTCTTCCCTTTCTCCCTTTTTCCGCTTCCATTTCCTTCACTTTTCTCCCTCTCTCCTCTCCTTTGCCTCCCTTCTTTCTCGCCCTTCTTTCCACCCGCAATGTTTTTTACAAGGAATATCACTCATTAATACATCCACTCCAAGAAGGGCAAATCGCTGGAGCAGTGCCGGAGGAGCGGTACAAACTTTACGGGCACGGTGCCGGCAACGCGCGGCCAGAACTGCGTGCAAGCGGAGGGGATCAGGAAAAAAAAAAAAAAAAAAAAAAAAAAAAAAAAAAAAAAAAAAAAAAAAAAAAAAAAAAAAATAAAAGAAAAAAAAAAAAAAAAAGAAAAGAAAAAAGGCAAAACAAGAAAAGCGGAATACCGAGCCAACCCCGGAGGCCCCTAGAGCAGCCCCCGCAGCCCCAACCGCGGCCCCGCTCAGCACCGCGTCCGCCCCGGCCCCGCCCCGCCCGGCTCCCACGTGGCCCCCCGAGGGCACGCGCCACCGCCTCCCCGTGCCGTTGTCCGCGGCAGCGCCCCGCCCCCCGCGAGCCGCGCGGGCACGGCGTGGGAAGAGCGGCGCGCGGGGCCGCCGTGCTGTGCCGGGGGAGGGCGAGGCGGGGAGAAAAGGGGGGGAGAAGCGGGAAGAGGGGGGGGAGGAGGGGGGTGAAGGCGAGGCGCGTGGCCGCGGGCCCTGCCCACCAGCGGGGCCCCGTCCGGGCCCACCCGCGCCCACGGGGCCGGCCCCGCGCGCCTCGACTCAGCCTGACACCGGGCGCCATGGGAGCCCCCGCCGGAGTGGCGGCCCGCGCGGCCAATGGGCGGCCGTCTCCTCGCCGGGGGCGGGACGAGTGGGCGGCGGCCGGGCCAATGGGGGAACGCGGCGCCGCCAGCAGCCTACGCTGCGCCGGGGTGCTGAGACGCTGCCGCGCGTGGCGCCGGGGTAGGCGCGGGGCGGCCGGCGGGCCGGGGGAAGGAGGGGGGAGGGGAGAAGGGGGGCGGGACGGGGACGGGGACGGGGACGGGGACGAGGACGGGGACGCAGCCGCCCGCGGACACACGCCCCCCGCGCGCGCCCCTAAGACCCGCCGGCGGGCGCGGCACGCAGCACGCACCCCGTCGCGGCGCGGCGGCAGGCAGGGAACCGGGTGGCGGGGCTGCTATAAATCTGCGGAGCGGTCCGCCTCCCGGCACGGCACGGCGCGACATCGCACCGCAGCGCACGGCGTCCTTCCCCCGCCGCCCCGAGCGTACTCCGCCATGCAGCAGCTGATTCCGGTGGCGAGGCTCTAGGAAGGGACCGCCAGGCAGGGAGGGAGAGAGCGACCGTCTTTAAATCGCCCTTCCGTCCCTCTGCTCTTTGTTCCTTTATTTCTCCCTCCATCCACTCTTTTTGTTGGATTGCGAAAGGAGGGTAGTCCTGTCACTCTCTGAGTTACCCCATTTTTTTATTTTTCAATTTTCCATTTTTATTATTTTTCATTTTTTCCCCCAGTGTTGCACTGTTGGGGGAGGGGGAGAAGGATTTTTTTTTCTTTTTTTTTTTTTTTTTTCCCTCCCCCTCTTCCTTTTAGAACTGTCCCAAATTTAGCTCTCGTGTGTTGTCTTGAGAGAACTATCCATCTGCCTCTTACTCCTCTCTATTGGGAGAACTGCACCGTTACTTTTTTTTTTTTTTTTTTTTTTTTTTTTTCTTAAGCCGAGGGAAGGAAGGTAAGTTGTGGCTTGATTCTCTACGTGATTGTATGTGTGCCATAGGGTCTGCAGGAACGCCCGAGGTGCATGCCGTGTAGAATTACGTTGGTTACCTATGCCTACTCCGTATTGACACCGTTCCTGCCGGCGACACGGCTGGATAAGGCAGTTCGCGCGTATCTCTGCGCGCTTGCACAGCCGAGCTGCTGGAGGTGTTAGCGCCTTGGGGAGGGCAGGGGAACCGCATCGAGCCCGGGTAAGGACGGCGTGCGCATCCCTACCTGTCCTGACCCAGCTGCAGAGTTTCCGATACCACCCCGCCCTTCCAGCTCGGGAGATGTTTCCTTTTGCGGGGCGCGTCCGAGGGGACGGACCCGCACCCCGCGGGTGAAGTCAGGCCGATCGCTTTGAGGAGATCAACCTGCATGTGAAGATTAGCCAGGATAAGACCCCCCTGCGCCTAATTGCATTATACACACGGCGTTCCGTGGCATCCCCTGGGGCTGGGAGGCTGCTGCCTGTCATTGCGCACAAAGACGTGGCCGGCGGCAACAAGAGCGCGCAGCGCGTATGGTCAGCGGGTGCGGGCGGCATGGTGAGGGGAGCCGGTGTACTCTCCCAGGGAGAAGTTGGTTACCCTCGATGGATGGGGTGGGGGGTTGGGAAGCGAGTCTTTTCGTGGATGATTAACCCGCTGTGGGAGGGGGTGCGTCCCTTTGTTCGGGGCGTCGGGGCGCTGCGAGGGCTCCGTGCGCGGTGTTTGCGCGGCAGCGGCCCAGGTCTCTGTCCGTGGTGCTACCGCAGTGGCGGGAGGTGCGGGGGGCGGCCCCGGTGAGTTTGGGGCAAGTTTGTATCCGGCAGGCGCGGCGAGGATGCGAGCGAAGATGCAGGCGAAGGGACGGACGGGGCGTCCGTGCCATCATCGGGCGCGTCTCCTGTCCCCAGTCCCCGCGGTGGTGAGAATGTCCGGACAGGAGAAGGAGGCAATAGTAAAGGCTGGAGCTGCAGCGTGTGCTTCCGGCAAGGACCGGCTCCTAGCACTGCCATTGTTGTTTAATTTATGCCCTACACGTTGCTCCGTACCCTTCTATTTCACATACTAAAATAATTAAAGTGAGAGCTGTACAAACAGGGCATATCGGTAGCTGGACTGATTTCCAAGGACCGGTGGTGATGCCGGCGTTGGGACGTTTATTTTCACTGTATTGACATAAGCATTTCAGAGCCAGGAGGGCGGAGGACACACTAAACAGTGCGGACCCCTCGGGGACCGCCTTCCCGACCCCCCCAGCCCCCTTTCCAGTGTCACTGGCCATCCCTTCGGGCACTGGCCATCCCCTCGGGCACTGGCTGGCACGCGTCCCGCGGGACGGGCAGCGGCGGGCCCGAAGGAGCGGCACCTCGGGGGGGGTTTCCCGGGGGCGGGAGGGGACCCCGCGCCGTTGGACGCCGCCGGGAAACGAGACGGTGCTGTCGCAGCGGATAGTGTCCGCCGGCAGTCTCCGAGCCAGCACGAGTGTCCGGAGGGGGGCTGGGGAGTGGTCGCTCCCGCCGTGCCCCGTCGGACGGGTGGCGTAGGGGTTCGCCTGCCACTCCTCGGAGCGGAGGCAGCGCCAGATCTCCTGGCTCGGGGTGTTCAGAGGAAGCGTGCAAGCCGTGAAGGTCGGGAAAGACGAGCAAACACTGTAGGGGCCCTCTCCCAGACCCCACCGGGGTCCTACAGGGGACCCGACGCCCGAACTTCTAGGGTTACCGGGAAAGGCGGACTGCCACCCCCTATGCTGCTCGGTGCAGCACACCGCCCCACTTTCCCCGCTGCCCGCAGGTGTTTGGCTGCGGGGCGGGGCCCGTCCGGCCACACCACTGCGGCGGGGAACGGGGAGGCCGCCGCGGGCTGCCCGCTGGGCCGGGGGCGCGGCCCCGAAGGGCGCGGGGCTTCTTGAGTGGCCGCCGGCGACGTCACTCAGGCGGCGGCCCCGGGGCGGGCAGTGGGCGCCTTTATAAGCCCGCCTCCTCCTTCCCAACCCCGTGCTACGGTGGGCCGGCTCCGGAACCGTCGTGGACGCCAGGTGAGGTAGTCGAGGGACTCCGTGCAGTCCTTTGGGGCCAGCGGGCGCGTTCTTCCCCGGGTGGAAGCCACGCTCCCTCGGGGCAGCAGACCCGGAGAAGGGCTGTAGCTGCTTGGGGAGCACGGCATGGGATAGGGGTTGGAGGGGGAGCCTGGGTCAGGGCCCCAAATACTTGGCCAGGTTTCCTCTCGTAAAATGGTGGAAACACAGCGTGTGCGAGAACTTTCCCCCTCCCCCGAGGTAGGTGACGGGTGCCCGTGTGTCGTGCACTCCCGGTTGCAAACTTCAAGGTCTTTGCAGCGTAACATTAAGAGGGCTTCTTGTTGCAGACTTCTCTGCTTCTTTTTTTTTTTTTTTTTTTTTTTTTTTTCCTTCCTGCGGACCGCACTTCTCTTTTCCCCCACTCTTTTCTCGTGCTAGGTGGGGTTCGTACAGCTTTTAACTCTAGACCTTTTTCTGAGTATCTCTTCCCCCTCCTCCCGCCGTTCCCATGTGTTGCTAATTGGGCTAATTTAGCACCTGTTCTCCCGACAAAACATTGTTCCAATAAACCCTTTGTTTTGTCTGCGCATCCCTCTGAAATACTTAAGTCTCCCACCTCGCCTTACCCCTGGAGCGTAGCTCCCATTCTTCCCCCACACTCTCCCTCTTGTTTGGGTCTGACCTTTCGCTAACCGGATTGCTTGTGCCTACAATAGTGCATCTGCCGTCCTCTGCCCGGGCTCTTCTGTCTGGCGGAGGAGCCGCCTGAGCCCCAGGGCAGTGGCCGGGCGCGGGTGGCACCTCCCGGGGGCCGTCGCTTGCTGCAGAGCGGCTGCCGAGGCTGCTGCAGCCGCAGGGGTGTTGCGGCTGCCCGCAGTTCCCGGCGCACCTGTGCGGCTGCAGCGCGCCGGCGGGGCGGAGCGGAGCGCAGGGCGCGCAGGCTGCGGGGGTGTCCTGTCCCTGGAGCAGCGCTCGCAGGTAGGGCCGCGGGGCTCCATGGCCGGTGGCAGCACCGGTTCGGTAGCTCCGGGGCGAGTAGGTTGGTTCCGGCTGTCCGCCCTGTCGGCGCCGGTGGCGGAGGAGGAGGTGCGCAGCGTCCCGCCCTGCGTGTAGGCCCTTCCGGAGCTGGAGGACGGAGCCCGGGGGAGTGCTGGGGGGGGAGGCTGGGCGCTTGGGAAGGTGCAAGGCTCCCATGTCATCTCTTTTATTGTATTTCGAGGGTTGTTTCGATGTTTAAGATGCAGGGCCTGGCGCTGACTGGGCGTGTGTGGGGTCACGCCGTCACCTCTTAACTTTTGCAGGGGGCTTTACTTGGGTTACGCGTGTGTTGCCCGCTTTTTTAAGTCTGTCCTGACAAAAATGAAGCCGCCTCGTCCTTGCGTTGTCTATGCGGGGAGCGAAGTGGCTTTGTTTCCTCTGCATAGCGCTGATGATGAGATAGCGAGGTGGAACACCGAAATAGCTCAGTATCCCTCCAGTCTCTGTAATCGCTTATGTACACTTGCTTTAATAAAAGTACAGTGTGTTAGAGTAATAGGGCTGATATTGAAGTCACAGAAGGACAAAAAATAAATCCAAACCCGATCTCAAGTGATAACAAAAATACTCAACAAAAATGAAATTAAGGAGTCTCATTGTAGTCCATTTGGTGGAAGTTATAATATAGACTAAAATGTATTGCTATATTGATGGATTTCAGAAGCCAGATTTGGTACTATGGTATAGCGGCCACACAGGACTTAAACATTTGATCTTTTTACAACTGATAGTTGGTAAAGTAACCTGATAAGTTGAGTATTCCACAGCCTGTGTAATTTCTTGAAAATCAGAAGGTTCCTGTTTTTTTGCTAAAATGCTCCATGCCATTTGATTTAGTTACTAATCTTTGCCAATGTTAAATAAAACAGAGAGAGTCCAGAAAATATTCCAGTAAGCAGGAACCTGTTCTTTTGAGGAAACAGATACCAACCAGGCTCTTAGCTGGAGCTCCATGGTTTTTTTTTTTCTTTTTTTTCCCCTTCAGTACCATGAATTCTGAATCCTGAAATTACATCCAGTTTTCCTTGTCCCTCCCTTGCCTGGTCTTTTGAGAATAATGTATTGGTGGTGATAAATTTAAGAGTGGACTCTGTTATATGCTTTTTACATGTAAATCTTTACTTCCAAATACATAAATGTTTTCTACATACTGCTTAAAATTGGATATTAATCAGAAATTGTAGATATTCGAGGTTTTTGCTGTGATATATTGAGGGCATTTGCAACTATAGACACATGTAAGTGACCTTGAAACTACCATGCTTGCTAAAATCTGACAATGCACAATTTTAGAGTTCCCTTCTAATATCTGGTGGCTGAACTGGTGTTTTTACTCAGCAATAACTGTCTTTTATATATTTTTGTTCTGGTGGAGTGGCTGATCCTTGCTTTATGCTGTAGAGGTTTTTAATTGCTTTAGTCTTTCTGACAGATATCTCTTCAATATGTTCATATTTGCATAAATCTCTTCCTCTTACTGCCTTTATCGTATTAATATAATATTTTTTTACATAAATTTATGGTGACTTTGCCACAGAAATGTGAACATCAATTTTCACTCCCCTCCCTGGTTTCTTTTTAAAAAGCTCTTTTTTTCAGTGAAAGGGGAAGATCCCTTTATCAGAATATTTTTGTTGCCTTACATTTATTGTATGTTCAAAAATTGTGAACTACCATACTTCAAATTGAGCTGGGTGATCTA
Source organism: Phaethornis superciliosus (assembly GCA_023637945.1). NCBI lineage: Eukaryota > Metazoa > Chordata > Aves > Apodiformes > Trochilidae > Phaethornis > Phaethornis superciliosus. Next base: position 10,762,459 of record JAJQWJ010000004.1, on the reverse strand, counting down.
GGTGTAGGGAGTTATTCTACATAGCTGCTGGATCTGGAGTATCTTCAAAAAGAAAAAAAAAAAAAAGACAAAGCCTTTCATATTACTTCCCAGATTTCTATATGGCAGTATTCAAACTACAGCGAAGCCTCAGGATGAAATCTGTTAAAGCCCCTATGATGCTAAGATTTTAATTTTTTGGGGGAGGGAGGTGTGGGTGTGAGGGGGGGACAATACAAAGCTAAAATGTGACCTAGTGTTCTAAAAGCCCAAGGAATACTTCAGCTTTCTTATGCTTCTTAAAGTAAGTCAGTGCTGCTGCAGATGTGGAGTTTGCAGGTAAAAATAGCACAAGGATTCAAGTGCAAGCTCCTTCCCAGTAAGTGATGTTGAAATGCTGCTTCTGGAGGTAAAACTCTTGCTATCTTTCAGCATAATGGCTTTTGATTATACTTGATTATACTGATGGTCTCAGTAGCAATAAAACTGATAGTTAATGCATAAATTCAGTTTGTGATCAATATATATTCCAGTCTGTCTTTGAAGCCGTGTTCGCTTGGACAGTAGTGCTTTTTTTAATAGATGTTAGTATCTACAGGGGGGATTGCATGTCAGTAGCTGTTGCTAAGCCTTCAAGTGAGAGAGCAGTGGTGGTGTGCACAGAGCTTTCCTTTCCTGACAGCCCCCAAATACATTTAGAAATGATAGTACTATCAGGCAGGACTAGCTGACAGTGCTTTGGGTTTTGACAGCTGTAGTTCCAATTCTGAGGGAAACCACTACATGTTTTTTTATCTGTTGCCTGTGTAAATCTACCTAATTTGACTTACTCAAGGATTAGTTCTGAAGAAGCTGGTATAACTGTTAGAAGTCGTAGCTTTTAGCTGTTACAACTGGTGAGCCAGATCAAGATGTTTTCTTGACTAATCTTTGCTGAAATTTAAAAAGTCATCCTGAGTTTCTCGTTGCAAAATAAGAGGCAGGATTCTTGATTGATTCTAACTGAAGTTCGAAGAAACTGCCAATATTGAGTGAGCAGCTTTTGCCCAGTAGGCATTTCTTTTGGTTTGTAGGGACTCCTAGCATCTAATATTTTGCCACTGAGCAACTAAACACGTTGAATTTGACAGCAGCTGTAGTTAGAGAACAGCTAATTGTTGGTCTTCCCTGTATCTTCAAGTGCTTGCTGTTTTGTGTACTTTTTGGCATACAGCTCTGCACACAGTACACCATGGAAAGGTGGCATCAAACACAATAGCTCATGGCAGCAATCTTAAGAAAAGCATGCTTTCTCAGAAGGTTCGTGAAAAATTCTAAACCCACATCAAGCCTTTGAAGGAGCTCGCAGTTCGTGTCAGACTCAGCTGGTAGGAGTTATCTGGCGTTTTCAGAGCAATAATTTTATAGTGGCAAAAATTGTAATGAGAAGGTCTTACTTGCATACATTTGAAAAATACCAATTGGGAACAAGCTGAAGCTTTCCATATGGAGCTTAAATTAGTATCACACCGTTTTCTATTCTCTTAGAGTCCCTGTTCCTCATAGTACTTCAGTACCTAAGCAGCAGGGGTTTTCATTAGTTTTGATAGTCATAGTAAGCCTTGGTGTAATGCAGATTTGGAAGAAGCTATAGTTCCCTAATAGAAAGCTGTGATGAGTGCTAAGTGTTTAAATAGTCTAGCAATGCTAAACTGTTTTGAGTGCACCCCCCTAGGATCAAAATGAGACTCATCCTAGGCATTCCTATGCTTCACTTTTTAAAACAATTGTGATTTGCCATTCCCTCAGACAGTCCTGACGTTGCTGATTACTCGAATGATGTGCTGCTGCTTACCAGAAGTTGAAGACAGATGCTCTAGGCTAGATGAGGTGTAAGACATTGCAAGAATTACTGTCATGGGTTGCTGTATTTAGCAAAAAATAAATAGGTATATTCCAGCTAGCCTGCAGTGGCTGACCAGGTGACTCAGAAGCTGGAAAATAACTGAAGTGCTGAAGACATTGTAGAATGATCTAAGGACCCCAGGCATTGTTAATTGCCAGGAAATTCATATATATATTTGTAGACAAATGCCTTAGTCACTTAAACTTACAAGAGTTGAGAAAAGGAGGTTCAGCTGTGGAATGGGAAAAGTAATGTAATTTCAGCATCTATCAGGAGCATCCCTGGTTCTTGCTGCTAATATTTTTAAATACTATTCTACTTATATATTGTCTCAGCAGTAGAGTTATGGTCAGAAGGGGTCTGCTTCCTCGTGGCTTTTTTTAAATTGCTGGTTACTTTTGGTTGATTTGCTGAAGATTTCAATCGTATTACCTGGAGTGAGGTGAAGGGATGAGGCAGGACAGAAGAAAACAGGTGGGAACTCTTAGGTCATTTCTACCCGTCTGAATTGTCAGGATGAGGTAGTGTTCCAGTGGGTTTTACAAATATGCCAACTGTACCTATGTGCCATGGGACTTTGAACAAATGAAAGGGCTCCTTAAAATACTTTCACCTTTAATTTCAAGGTGTGTAGTGGATTCCAAGCATTAATGTTTATAATATCTGAATTAGATCGGTAGGGAAACGTGTTTTTTAATGTCTTTACTAATAGAGAGTTGTCTCTTTGAATACTGTGATTTGGACAGTCTGCGTGCAGGAAGCTACAGGGTTTTATTTTTATGTACTGACATGGGAAACTTACTGTGAACATAGCTTGAAGTAGATAAAGTAGGCTAAGGATATCATGGTTGTGCCTGCAGTTAGAACTGCTAATACAGAGTGCAATCAAGAAACATTTTGCTGTTTACAGGCTTTCTGTGAGATGTCAAAAGTGAGATATTAGATACCTAAACACCAGAAAAGTGCGAGGGCTTTTATAACTGGCCTTGTGAGCTTTTTGTTTTGTAAATGTTTGTGGCATGTGATCTTAGTGGAGTGCTCCTCCACTTATCTGTGACTGACTTCAATATTTTCAGTCTGTCTGTGAACACATTCTGGAAGTTACGGTCTTCTCCATTAAATGCTGCAGAAAAAGTTGTGCCTGCGCTTAGGCAGCACCTTGGGAGAAATATGCTAAATGGCCAAATAGTTTTTGATAGCTTCTGGAGCTAGAGGGGCACAAATGCACATGTTTGCCTGCAGAAAAAGTTAAGGTTCCTGCAACATTGCTGCAAGAGATCTTGAGAACTGCATGTAACATGGGGAGGATTTCCCTTGCAGTCTAGTTCGGGTTTACAAAAAGGTTAACTTTTCCTCATTACTTTATGAGGAAGCTGAGTGCAGGAGGGAGTAGGTTTTGTGGATGTTATGGCAGAGGAAATGGTTGTTTGGAGGAGGGGGTGCTTGGACTTCCAGATTTGCTTTGAACATATATATGCATATCACAATAATGCTAGCAGCAAACATGCCTGTGCTTTATTCCTTATGTATTTTTGTAATAGAATCCTTGTTTTGGTGCCATTCATTTGTTTCACCCTCTTGAAATGCCAGGAAACTAATGCTGTGACCTTTGTTTCTATTCATCCATTTTATATGATGCAACCTAGTTTAAAGGCAGAGCAAGATATTAGGACTGACTTACTTTTTCTGTATCTGCTGTTCAGTTCCAGTCTTAAACCAGCAGGCATAACTAGTTAAAGGTGTGAGGTGAACACTATTGCTTGCATATATGTCATAGTTGATAAAAGAAGGGCTTTTAAATCCTGTAAATTTAAGTCTTTAAATCCTAATAGCTTTCACAATTATAATCAAGGATACTATTTTTATCTCTAGTAACATGCTTAGAAATCTCAGTAGACTTCCTGCTGTGGTTCTTTTCTACCCAAATATGCATTAGAAGCTGCTCTGTTTCCAAAAGAGGGACAACTAAAGTCACAACTCTAAACCACCATATGGTGTTTGTAACAAACTACGCATGTGCTGCACACATACAGTAGTGAAGAAGCAGTATATTAAGGAGTTTTCCTTTTTCATTTTGATGTGCTTATACCTTGAGCTATAATCTAAAATTGAATTCCTGACCTAAAACTGCTGTTGCTAGTCTGGCCACACACTCATTCTGAAGGATACTGGAAAATTAATGACAAAGTGAACTGCAAGAAGTGAGAAAGCTGCTTTTGAATTCAGATAGTTAAACTGTGAAACTTGGCATTGCAATAGCACTTCTATTGGACTGCATCCATGGTTGAGATCTTGGTAGGCAAGATGAGAATTACACCCTCATTAACCAACAGAGTAGATGAATTTTTTTCTGTAACAGTTGAGCAAACTGAAAGGAAATTAAATGGACTTATGCTTGTATTTTAATAAAGGCTATTTTTATAAGGAGAATGGTTCTCCTTGTGAAATTCCTCTGAACCAATGCAGCTTAAGGATATAAAGCTATCTATCCTCATGGAGACCGAAGGTGTGTCTGGTGTTGATTTGTGGGTTTTTTTGTTGTTTTTTGTTTGTTTGTTTTATTTTTTTTGCTACAGTGCTGATGATCAAGGTTCTCTTACTTGCTGAAGTTATAATTGAGCTGTAGGGTTACTTCATTTGGTGCGGAAGGTTTCTTGCAGAACTCAGTGTTTACAAGATAGAAACTGCTATGACATTGAGAGGTGTAACAAAGACATACAAAGATTCAACCAACCTAATTAGTGAAAGGGGTGACCCTGCCAATGGCAGAGGTGTGGGTACCAGATGATACTTAAAAGGTTGCTTCCAACCCCCGTAGCATTCTGTGAATCTCTGATAAAATAAGTGTGAGAGGGACTTTCTGTCTAAGTTGGGTAACAGTAGAAGAAATGTAGATTCCATTATTTTTCATTTGATAAGATTGTCTTTCACAAGTAGCTGTTACAAAAGGAGTAGATACTGCAAATTTTTGCTTTGGCAAAACTACAGCCTATTTTCTTTCAGGAATGTCCTTCTTTGATCTTTACAAATTGGTATATGTGTAACCAGGTGGCATAAAGACTACTTGATTTGAAACACATTTAGGTGTTCTGAACCAAGGGATGTCAGTATTTCTGAAGAAATGCCAAGTAAAGTTACTAGTTACCTTGGTATGACTTGGATATAGTGCATAAATGCACCAGGTTTGCTGTTTAAAGCAATGTCTAAGAGTAGGGACTAAGCGGATAGTTTTGGTAGGGACAGTTTCCTTTTTTGGATTAAATTTGATAACGCATGGTTTAATTACATTATGCATAGCAATCTTGCGTAATATTGGTATATTCTGTCAGAGTAAATTCCCATCAAATACAGTACATATATGCAGGACTTTCCATTGACCTATGTAAATGCATATTAGATGGTACACTGGTACAGCATGATTTCCACAGCGTCTAATAATACCTGGGCAGCTTTGAATGCATGAATGCAGATGGTACATGTTTGTCACTTGTAGTGTGTATGGAATGCAGGGTTATTTAATTGTCAGTGGAAAAACACAGAAGTAGTACAACAGGACTACATATTAATAAAATCATCATTTATTGAAAAGTATTTTATCATGGATCTAGAAAAGAGATGAAAATGCCTTTCATATTTGAATCAAAGATAAATACATTTGGAGCAGTGTCTGTGACTCAAATTAGATAACTTGTGAAACTGATCATAGACTCATGGTGTGTTTTGGGCTGGAAAGGATCTTAAAGGTCATGTATTTCCAGCCCCCCTAGACATTTCCCTCTAGACTTGGGTTGCTCCAATCCCCATCCAACCTGTCCTTGAACTCTTGCCGGGAGGGGGCATTCAGAGCTTCCCTGGGCAACCTGTGCCAGTGTCTCTCACCACTTGCAATCAAGAATTTCTTTCTAGTATTTAACCTAAATCTGCTGGCTTTCAGTTTGAAACAGTTCCTTGTCCTACCACTACATGCCCTTGTAAAAAGTCCCTCCCCAGCTTTCCTGTAGCCTCTTTTGGTACTGTAAAACTTCTATAAGGTCTCCCTGGAGCCTTCTCTAGGGTGAACAACCCCAACTCGCAGCCTGTCCTGCTAGAGGAGGTGCTCCAGCCCTCGGATCATCTTAATGACTCTCCTCTGGACTTGTTTCAGCAACTCCATGTTTTCCTTATGTTGACTTGTCTCCTGGGACACCTGTTAAGGTATGCCTGACTCCATGAAAGTTGTAATGCTCTGCAGGCTCGGCAGATGGTGAGTACAGCTTATGAGTCCTTATAATTGATAACTACCAGAAAGAAAGGCACGTCTGGAAGCTGTTTTTTCTTTCCTGACTTGAGGAAGGTGGTGAGTTTACTTGCATACTTACGACACTAGTTGTATGTCAGTGACAGCCTGCAGATTGAAATTCTGGTGGCATCATAATGCTCTAATCTTTTAAATATCTAAGAAGTTTGCCTGAGTGCTTCTGTTACTTGCTGGTCTACTCACTGAGAGGTTCTGGCCAGCTTTGACTTGAAGATGGGTGAAAGGTGTAGATTTTTTTTTCTTAATGCTAGATAGTAATATTTTTTAGATAGTAATTTTTTAGGTCTTGAGTTTGCTCAGGGAAGTTATACACTAGATCTCTTAACTAGATTATTCTTAACTTAGAGTAATTTTGCACAGTTTCTTGAGCTAAAAAAATGTTGGACCAGACTTTTAGCTATGTGGTCAAGTAAAGTGTTCCCTGGGGACCAATTCTAAAAGTAGTTTTTCTCCTGCCTTTTCTTCCCTACTTCAGCAAAACAAGTCCCTCTAAATCTTCATCTGAAGCTTGAGGGGTAAAGGTGCCTTGCTTTTAATCATCTGGTGAGGCTGGCATTTTGCAGAAAGGGTCCTCCACATGGTGCAGTGTCAGATGCAGGCAGCTGGGACACAGTAATTCATTTCAGTCTCTGTATCAGGAGTCTGAAGTCTGAAGCCAAAGTGGCATGAGGAAAACAAACTTCATCCAGTACCTTCTCCTGTTGCATGTCGGTAGAGGACTTTATGTGGTGGTAGACACCCAGATGCAGTGCTTCAACCTGGAAAATATACTTCTACTGTTAATACATGTGTAGCCCCGTGCTGGGTGAGAAAGAGTTTTGTCTAAAGCCTCAGCGCTTTTCATAAATTGTTGCAGTTCTTCTGAACTATACAGATTTTGCCAGGAAAACTGGAAGTAAGACTCGAAGGAAGGCTCCTGCCTTCTCCTCCTCTGGTGATTTCCTAGTTGGGTAATGCTGATCTATGATGTCTGGACTCTGTTAGGAGCTAGCTGCCTGACTTTGCCCTCTGCGGAGTACCCGGTAGCTCCATCCTTGTGTGTGGGGCAGGGTTTGCGGCCCGGTGAGCGCTGTGGGAGGAGGCCGGGGCTGCCCATACCGGTCACAGCCGGTTCCAGCCGGATCTCCAACAGCCTCACGGCGGCAGGACCCAGCCAGCCATACCTGTTGAGGGACTCCGCGGTGCCTCTATGAAAACCTACTTAAAGGACAAAAAAATGGACAAGTGGAGAGGAATGAGGGGAGAAAAGTGTGAGGAAACAGCCCTGCGAGCAGTGAGGTTGGAAGAGGTCAGGAGGAGGAGGTGGTGGTGCTGGCAGCCAGCAAGCCCTGGGAGGAGGCAGCGGTGGAGCAGGCCTTTCCCTGCAGCACATGGAGAGGACCATGCTGGAGCAGATATGTGGGTGGCAGCCCGCGGAAGACCCTGTGCCATAGCAGGTGGATGTTTTGTGAAGGAGCTGCTGGCTGTGGAGGGCCCTTGCTGGAACAGGGAAAAAGTGTGTCTGTAAAGCCCTGTCCTCTATAACCTCACTGGAGATTGGTGGGGTGGGGAGGAGACTGAGGAGCTGGGAATGAAGGATTGAAATTGAGCCAGGGACTGTGGGGGTAGAGGTGAGGGGGGCATTGCTTAAATTTGGGTTTGTTTCCCTCTAGCTACACCTGTTTTAACTTGCAATACACTAATTTTTCTTCAGGTTGAATCCATTTTGCTTGTGATGCTAATTGGTACAGGATTTCATCTTTTCTTCCTTGACCCCTGAGCTTTCTCATCCTTTTTTCTCCTCTCTCCTCTTGGAGGCTCAGTTGGGTATCTGGCAAGCCAACCACACAGGTCAGAGGCTCAGTCTGTGTCAGAGGGCATTGAATTTCAAAAACAGGTAGTGTACTGGTGACCAGACATACTTTGCTAAAAAGATTATATGTAAAGGTGAAGATGACTGTGCTGTTAAAATGCTTCTGAATTTAGGAATGTCTGCTCTCCAGATCAGAGAGAGTTTGCTCTGGCTGATAGTTAACAAGGAATAACCAGGCTTTAAAGTGGGCCAGGAATGTGCATCCAGGGTGTTATTAATGAAAGGCTTTGTATTCTGTACTCCAAGTTGATTCCAGGAAGAGATGGTTTCTGTGTTTGAGTATTGTTGCTCCCTAGACAGGGTAGTTACATTTCTGTACTAGAACCTGACAACAGATTTTTGTCTTAATTCACACTGGTATTATAAGTTTTTTAAATGTTTGTGGAACAAGTGTTTGTTAGATCAGGTATTCCTGACAGTAACAGATCCTTCCCTTCCCAAAAGGGAGTCAGAAGTTAGAATTTTATTTTACTTATTTAGATAAGTAGTATTTCCATTGCCTATGACTTGCTTCATTCTCCTCACATTTGCTAAAGAACTCAACTGTTGAAGTTGGGTCTGCCACATTCCTGTGGTCTGGGTAGCTGTTGTTAATGTCTTGTCTTAACTGCAGTGATTCAAGGTACACAGTTATCCTTCCTCAGGAGTGACAGACCTTAAATCAGCTTTCCTAGGTCTTTTGCCTTTCTTTGGATCATTGAAAGAGTTAAAGGCATTATGTGGTATGCTCAGATGGGCAGTACCTGCAGCTTCAGTTCAAAGCTCTGTCCTCTTTAACAAGTTAGTAGTTACTAGAACTTGCCTGTTGGTCTTGTTTTTTATCCAGTGGTAAATGTTACCATTTCTAGTGTGTGTCCTCTTTTTCAGTGTTCATAATAAGGGAATAAATGATCTGAATTTGCACTGCCAGTGCAGAGCCATAACCACCAGTGTTTAGAGGTGTAGGGGCTGATGGTAGTGGTTGAATTGACTTCATTTTGGTGCTGGGGCATCTTACAGACATGCTGTTGTGAGAGGGTTAGAAATTCATCATTCTTGTTGCTCTAGATGGCTTGGTGAGGCTCATTCAGCTTCTGGAAAATTGCCCATTATTCGCTGCTTATTCTTGTGGCCAACAGTGACAGCCAAGGGAAGACTGAAGTGGGCCATACAGCTTTGGGAGTGCAAGGAAAGGACATGGGAGCTGCTGAGGAGGCTTCTGAACCCCCAAGGGTAAGAGCTTTGAAGCAGACTCTATCAGATAGTAAATGACTTTGGCTGGTGTTGTGTGTAGTGTTTTGCTTCTTATGACAGTGTGCTCTTTGAGGAATGAGGACTTAGTGAGAGATGTGGGTAAATTAAGGCAAGAGTGTCTGCTAAAGGGTTTTCCATCCTGGTGATAACTTGAAACTAGGTATGGCAGGGTGGGTGGATGTGGGCACCAGAAACAGCTTGCAGTTAAGTGAATAGGGTGGAGGCTGAAGCTCTAATACAGACTGTTACAGGAATGAGAGTGCCCTCAAAAAGGATAAAGCAGGTCAAAAGAATACACCCTGTGAGTACCTGTATGCAAGTTTATGCAGCTGGTATGATGCACAGTGGGAAGTAGAGACCTTTGTGTAGTTCAGATCTGTGGGACTGCTCATGTGGCTTCTGTCCAGTGAAGGAGGTATACAGGGTTTTTTGGAAAGAGGGGAAAACAGCCTGTCTTTTGCATAGAAGAGTGGCTCAGATGTATGAGACTGTTCTAGCACTTACAGAAATTATTAGTCATATTGGGCTGAGTAAATTAGTAACTAAGTAATGGTGCAAAAAAAAAAAAAGAGCTGTACAAGAGGAGATAGCATGTGAGGATGGGACATAAAGAGGATTAATGCCACTGATTAAAGAGTTGGTATTGAAAAAGCTAGTGCTCAGCTGAGGTTGATAGAAGCTGTCAAAGGCAATAATACGGGTATGTACCAATGTCCTGGTTTGGGCCAGGATAGAGCGAATTTTGTCTTGTATTTTTGCATTCAGCTAAGTCTCTTGTAAGTAGATACATTTGTTGAAATTAACAGCAAGTTTCTCAGTCAGTGTCTGCTTCTGGGACTGATAACGCTTGATGTTTATAGTTACAGCTGAAAAACAGTCTGCAGAACCAAGGCCACTGCTCTGTTCTGAGCAACATCTCACGCTCTGAAGGCGAAAGGGAGTAAGGGGTCACACCTGTAACCTTCCTTTAGGGAGGAGCATACAAGACAAGTGACCAGAATTTAGCAGAATATTACATCCCATATGTGTCATACTCAGTATAAATTTAAGGGATCACAAGTGCCAAGCCTCTATGCCCTTCCATTTGGCCCTTTTTTGTTTCTTCCTGGTTTCTTCAGGATCCTGGGAGGATTCTGTCTGTTCCTCTGCCTGTGGTCCCAATCCATGCCACTCTCTGTTCCTGCCTTCAGCTGCTGACTGCTACTGGCTCCAGGAGTCCAGGCTGGACTTTCCCAGGGCTGCCCTGCAGCCTCAGTGATGATATGGGGAAAGGTGGAAGGAACGTGATGTTTTTCTGTATATTTGTATATATTTAATATTTTTTCCTCTTTTATTATTAGTGTTTCATTAAAGCTGTGTAGTTCAGTTTCCAACCCATAAGTCTCTCTCCCGTGTTCTCTCTCCGTTCTTTATCAGGAAGGGGAGAGGGATTAATAGAGAGTGTTTGTCATTTGGTTAATTGCTGGCCCATCATTAAACTGTGGCAATGATGTAGCAATAGAAAAATAAAGAGGGAGAATATGGACTTACTGCTGAATAGGATGGGTAAGTTACTGACAGCAGACATAAAAAGCTGTGAAATGCTTTGTGCTTTTAAGATCTTAGTCTTCACTGACAAGTTTTCCTGAGCTCTTTTTGCATAGGGAGAGAAGAGCTACTGGGAATAGAAGAGATTGGGTCTGGGATCTCTTGAGAAACCTTAAGTCTGTGGTTTGAGGGTAGTGAGAGGATTGTCTGCTGTCATGATGAAGCCCCTAATACTTTTCATAGATTAAGAGGGTCAGGAAGGTTCCTGGTAACTGGAGAAAAATGTGCTTTGCTAGTTTTAAAAGTGAGTGCAGCCAGGATTGTCAGTGTAGCTACACTGTAGTCCCTCAGTAAGTCACTGTACAAGTAGTCTTCCAGTGAATTTTTTAAAATTCTCTGAAGTGTGATTTCGAGAAGAAGAGCGCTAGGTGTCATCTGCATTGAGTTGAGCATGACTCTTCATGTGGTTTCCCAGAATCTTTGAAACAGCTTCAGGACATGAAGGCTTAGGTGGGTTGACAGCTGGATGGAAGACTGGTGGGTTTTTTGAGCTTGAAGTTCAGTGGTTTAACAAGCCTCCAGAAAGGTCATAAAGTCTAAAAGTGGATGTCTAGGACTCTGCCACCTATTGTATTTAGTGTTTCTTTCAGTGACCTGGGGAAGGGGAGAAAGTTGACCCTCACCAAGTTTACAGACAGCATCTGAGGGGGGGCATATCTGATGTTCTCAAAGTCAGGGCTGCTGTCTGGAGAGATCAGGACTAGTTAGAGGAAGGGGCTACCAGGGACTCTCTGCAAGTCATGCTGAAGCAGTGTGCAGCCTTGTTGTGGGTAGGCTAGGACCTAGCAGTTATATGTGTGGAAGAAGGTCCTGGGTCCTGGCAGGCAATGAGCTGAATAGGACCAGAGAAGTTTTTGCTCCACTGGAAGAGCTGGTAAGTGACCCTGGGGTCCAAGGAGGTGGTGATGTCTTCCTCCTTAAAGGCTTTCCAGCCTACACATGGTAAAATCCATTAGCAACCTTGGTCTGATCACCTGGCTGAACTTGTCTGGGCAGGGAGTCAGAGTGGAAACTTCCAGGAGTTTCTGCTTGGCTGAATGACTGTGATCTACCTACCTCTTGTTTATGAAGTGCGTTTAGTGGACAGAAATGAAAGAATGGCAGGATCCTTTGGTTTGAGTCCTACATAAAATGGAAACAAACTCAACTCAGGTAAACAAAGGTGCTGTTTTCATATCAAGGGTGAAAGATCTTTTTTCAGTAGAGTAGCTTTTACTTACTGAATCTGATTTAAAAAGCTGTAATTGTGTTGGAGGAACAGGCTGCTGTAGGCAGAAGATGGCAAGATCAGATTCTGCTTTGTCAGCTGCTCTATTCAAGAGGTCATTGGTTTGGAAGATGTGCTGCAGCTTTGAGTTTTATGTGATATAAGCTTTATGTAGAGAGAGGCTGACAAACCCAATCTGAAATATTTTAATAACAAGAAATGCCAGCATAATATGAAACCACTGTCTGTTCTTATGAGTGCCTTTCAAAGTGAAATTAAGTCTTTTCCACTGTTCAGTAGTGGTAACGCTACTTGACACTCATTGTCCTCTCCTTCAGGCTGCAGGTATTTGGGGTAGCCATTTCACCCTTAGTATTGTTACTCACTCAGCACATGGGCAGCTGCCCTTGAGTCTTACTTTACACTTAATGCATAGCATCAGTTAACACTATTGTCCCAAGCTTTTTCATGAGCTGTAGTAGAACTAAATGTTCACTCATTCTGAAGGGCTGTCATTGTGTTGTTCTTTTGAGAGGAAAGTGTTTAGTTGTCTCTTCCTCTACATAGGTTTACCTATTCAAAGATCTGTCTGAAGGAGTTTTCCTGGTGTGGGTCAGCCTAGAGGAAATCAGGCTCCATATTTAGATTTTTAAGTAGTCTTCAGAGGCTTCTTGGAGCTCAAAGGATGCACCTCTGCATGAACCACTTGAGAGCAGTGTCTGTCAGAAGGTTTTTCTGGAAATAACTAAGAATAGTCCTGGGCCTGTTGAGTATTTTTTGGCAGCTGGGATGTTTAGTGGGTTGATGTTAGTGATGTTCTGTCTGGTAAGAGGTGAGCTGTACTGGGAAGGCTACTGACCAACACGGACCCAATCTGTCTGTTCCAAGTAAAGATATGAAGAATTATTGCTTTTATATGTGTTTAAGTGGCGAGTTTGGCTATATTTTTACTGCTAAGGGGGTTTTGGGTATACTTTGAGGAAAGAATGTTTGAGCTTTGGTCACATATAGGCTTTTTTAAGAGGCAGGTCCTTCAGTGTCCTGTGGATCAGGATAACTTGCTGTGGGTGATACTAATCTTTGCTACAACAGTCTTTGCAGTAAGAAATGTGGCTTGAGAGGAAACGAATATGAGGCAATGAGCGGAAAAATGTGGCTAAAGGTCAGAAGGCTGAACATGACTGTAGTGATCAGAGTAAATCTGTTCATACCATAGCATAATGTAAGTCTATATTTTATTTCATGGTATGTTAAACTTGGATATCCTTGTTCTTCTAGAAATAACATTTTGTGGAAGTGACTGGCATTGTGTAGTTGAATGGTAACTTAGTAGGAGAGGAAAAGGAGCAACAGCTGTTCTGTGCTTTTATGCAATGGAGAAACTTGTGTATAGTAAATAACAGCTTTGACTATAACTACTTAACTTTTGACAATAATCTACTTCTGCTTCTGGTTATGAGCTGATAATGTTGCAGAAAGGGGTATGCAGAAGTTGCATGCTTTTTCTGCAGTTAACAATATATGGTCAACTGGTAATTAGTTTATATCAGTAGTACCTGACTCGCTGTCCACTTTTCTGTGCTATATAGTAACTGGTGATATTGAGAAGATTAGGATGCAGAGAGAGAGTTAAAACTCTTGAGTGAAAAAGGCAGTGGTGGTAGAAGGGGAGAAAGGAACCATAAATAGTTGAGGTATTGCCTCTGGCTCAGGTATTTTTACAGTAGGCAGTTCTTCTGTGTTCAGTTTGCTGCAAAAATATTCAAACTTCAATATGATGTAGATATTTTTGTTAAGGCTTGGCTGTAGGAAGGAATGCAATATATGTTTAAGCAGACTATCCATTGTCTTCTGTGGGTAGCAGGTAAGCTACCTGGAGGATTATGGAGAGCTGGAAGACGATTATTTTGAAGAGAATGGCTTATGGCTGTGCTTCAGCTGCCTTGCCTTTTTACTAATGGGTCCTTCACTGCCTGCAGGCATTTGAGTGCAATAAATACCTCATACAAGTGGCCTCTGAAGGCACTTAAAATAATGATCCTAAGCTGCACTTCTAGTGCATTCCACCTCATGGCCATTCATTCCAGTTACCAGTTGGGATTATCTATGCAGATCAGAACTAAAATAGTTGGTATCTTATACAGTCATGTTACCTCTGCAAACCCAAAAGAGCTCTTGAAGATGAAGAATGGGAGGCGATGAGCAGGTCTGAAACTGATCTTGTGGGACTGCTAGTAACTAGCCATCATGGTACTGAAATGTGGTGTGGGCTTTATAAAACTAGAACACTATCCAAAATTAATGTTTCAGTACAATAAAATAGAATTAAGCATAGTGCTTTGTTCTTGCTGCCATCCTGATTCCCATTTTTCTCAAGAGAAGACCCTGGTGAGTATTTAATCCTGAGAATAATTTTGATGCATCATACTTGAGTGAGATAGGATTGTGGTGAGTTTAGCAAAAGATCCAGCCATACAACTAAAATGTGGGAGTGATCACTCGGAGGAACTTGATCAATCCAAGCTGCTAAATCCAGTCATGTGAATATATAAAAAGAAGCCTTGAATAGACTAATTACCTGAGGAGGGGGAAAACCTCCAAACCTATAGTAGGCAGCTTAAATTTGTGGATGTCCTAACTAATCCTTGTTCTATGACTAGGTGTTGATGGATTCTGCCACTATAGCTGCTCTCCAGTGATGTCAAGAAGGAGTCATAAAAGGAATGCTTGATCACCCTCTTCTAAAGAAATATACCTGCTTGAATTTTTAATACATCTTTTCAGTCCAACATTAGATTTGTAAAAACATCAGATTTCTAGCAACCTTTCAACTAAATAGAAAATAGTCTCTCCTCAAGGTCAAGTTCTGGAGTGAACTGGAAGCATGTAATCAGTAAGGAGAGTGGCATTTGGAATATTCTTAACGGTGAGCAGCTGGCAGTCTCTGCTTCCTCTAAAAAGCACACTTCACAACAGTTATTTGCAGTATATTTTCCTTGAACTGTTTTGCAGTTCCTTGATTAGGAAGTGCTTATGACTTACTGTGCTGTGTGGGTGTAGCCAGAGTACAGCTTCTTACTGGCTAATCAACATTTTCCTGCCTTTTTTTCTCATTATGAAACTAATCTAACTTAGACTAAATGTAGCCACCCTTAAAACCTGCTGCACCGCTGCTGAGCATGAGTAAAACATTTGGAAGTGGTACAAGAATAGACCTGTGCTTGTTTTCTTTTCTTCCTGCTTCTTCCACTCCACAGATGCTTGGGTAGAGAAAGGATTCTGTTGACATATGGATTGTAAGTTGCTGGCATTTGTATATTTTTCTACTTTCTTGAGAGAAAAGGAGTGTAGTATTGTCTATTGTCTGATCTGGAGAAGTTGAACGGAACCTGTGAGGACTTCAGGTAGGTTAATTGTGGGGGCCTCCTGTCAGTGAGCAAGCAGGTGATACTGCAGTTGTATGCTTTTCAGTCCAGTAGCAGTAAGCTACTCCTGTTCATATTAAGCTATCAGCTTTTGTCTCTTTTTTCATGTAAATATTATAAATTTATATAAGATGAATCAAGAAATAAGCAGCCATGCTGGAACTGTCACCTATGTGATGTTCTGTGTGGAGTTCCTGGAAGCAGAAGTAGCTACTTCTGAATAGTTGCAGATGATTCTGGAACATTCTGATAGCAGTTTTCTCCCTCAGAATGAGCCAGGACACTGGTAAGACTTGAAAAGCCTGGACCTTTGATTATGCCAGGACTGCTCATCAGTTTAATGTTTCTTCTCTGCTTTTAATGCCTTATGCATTAAGAGTATGGCATTTGAAAACCCTATTCTATGTGGAAAAAAAAGGTGTATTGAATAACCAAGAGCCAAGAGTAGTGTTTTGTTGTTTCTAATTATGGTTCTGTTGAATAGGCAGACTCTTATGTTTTGGAGGGTAGGTTTTTGGTTAAAAGCTATACTGTTAAAATTAAGCTAGAAGTAATTAGAAGATGGCTAACTTGAGAACACTACAGAAGTTTTTGTAACAGACAAACACAGGTGTACTCATCTAACAAGTGCTCTATGCAATGAAAGATTCAACAGATGAGAGGAGGAATTATTTCAGTGTAAGGCAGCCTTAAAACTTGTTACTTTCTGGAGGTGCCAGTGAAGAGTCTGCTTGATATGTGGAGGGAAAAAATCCTAGAAAGCCAGAACAGTGACAGTGGGCTTACACAATGGATCACGCAATAGTTGCTGTAAAAATTTCCCTTCTGCTAAAGTTTGTTCCCAAGTCTTTTTTTTTATTATTTGTTTTTTTCAAGAGCTTGCATATAGCTGTTACTTCAAATTGAATTCTGTTCTGAAGCCTCTGTAAAGGCATGACACATCTTGTCTGTCTCCGGTTGATAAGGATGCTGTCACAAATGGACTTGAGGAGGTAGACTGTGCAGTAATGATGACAGAACTGGGGAGGTGGGTACCAATGTGGTGTATCAGGAGTTTTATCTTTATAAAAAGGATACTGAAGCATAAAGCTTTATTTCTCAAGTTCCTTCTTAAATATGTTATTTTACTGTGTTAGTGAGTTGATTTACTTGAGATAAGGGTAGTGTTGGCTGGACTCTTGAAAGAAATGTTTTCTTTGCAGAGGTCCTGCTCATACTCACCTATTCATGCTGATGACAGTGGCAGGGCTATGAGCTTAGAAGAAAATGGTCATTACTAGACATCACAGGCTGTTCTGAGCATAGGTGGAATACATGAATCTACGTAAGAACAATGGTGTCCTGGGCCTTGTTCTAGAGTGTATTTTGTCTGATAAACTGAAGAGTGGAATTGGAAAGTAGAGGATTGCATACAGATGCAATCTACCTGTGTAGTAAGCAGTATTGAACTAATACTTTGAAAACTGAATGCTGTTTTGCCAAACAGGATTTTTGGTTCTTGTGTGTGAATTCTTTATTTATGCTGGTTGAGTGAGAAATGCATATCCTTTGCTTTACTGTTGGTAAATTTTGTAAGGGGCACCTTACAAAATCAGTCCATTCACAAGGGATATGAGTGGTATGCCCTCTTATGTTGCTCCAATGCTGGAGTGGTTTGTAACACAGTATTGGTTTGAAACCTTACTAATACTATGATGTTAGGCTGGGAATTGAGGTCCTGGATACTCCTTAAATAAAATTTTCCACTCTCTCATCACTTTATCTTGCTTATTAAGCATAGTTGCTTTTTACAGTTATGAAAGGTAAAAGTTGATATGTAGGTTTACAGTAATATATACCTGTACCTGCGAAGGCATTTGAATGTCTATGAAGTACATAATAAATGAATTGTATTTGATGTTGCACGTAGAATGGGATGACTGGGTGATGTATTCATAAGTTTCTACCACTTATGGATGGTGGAAACTTCTCAGTAGCTCTTTCCAGTTGTGAGAGAACATGACAGACTTAATTTATTCTACTTGTATTCAAGGACTTTTTAATGACTGGAGCTGATGCTAGTGGTTAGCAGCCCTTACTGCATACGTTAGCTTTTTTAGTCCATTAAAAACTATCAAAGGTATATTCATATATTAAGTTAGTCAGTTATTAATAATGACTGAAATACTTTAGAATTGCAGAGGTTGGCAGGCACCTTGGGAGGCTGTCTGGTTCAACCCCCAGTTTAAAGCAGGGTCAACCTATAGCAGGCTGCCCAGGACAATCAGTGCCCAGCTGAGCTTTATATGTCTTCTGCATTGGCCAAAGAGTCTGTCATTTATAGATGAGCTGTTCAGTGCTTTTCTATGCTCATCATGGGAATAAGTTTTCATAATACATTCTGACCTGAGAATTCTAAAAGCATTCTGGCTCAGTCTTTGCTGCTCCCTCCCACTGGTGCTTAATCTTTACTGGTGAGACCAGTACAACATGAAAAAAGCACAGACTGTCTCAGGCCTCTGCCATGTCTGTTGCTACCAAGCACCCTTTACCATTCAGCAGCAGGCCCACATTTTCTGTAGTCTTCCTTCTGTTTTCCATATTCCACGTGTTAACCTGACCTCTCTCTAGCAGTGCTGATAATTTGAATTAACTTCCACAGTTCTGAAGTAGACATTGTGTCATCAGCCAGCTTGCTAACACTTTGAAAAATATGCTCAGAACCCTTTTTCCTCCTTCTATATTAAGATGTAACTGCTTGATTTTTAAGAGCTTGTTTTCACTGGCTGTTCTTAGTTCTGCTTTTTACACTTAGCATCCTCAACAAAAAGAACTATGAAGCACAGATCTGCAAACTAAGTTTTTCTTACTGAGAAGTTACCATGCTTTTGATCTTACCTAAGTGCACTTAATTTCCTTCTGTTGAAGGATATAGCTTGGGTATTAGTTAAGAGTCATGTGTTTCACCATGAGTATTTACTTATTTGTTTCCTCTGCAGGCATTTAAGCAGTAGTTGGAGACTTGCTGTGGTATGAACAATTGGATGTACTTTTAAAAATTACTGTTTTATTTATAATCTGCTTTCTGTATTGTGGGCTGCATGGGAAGGAAACAATAGCTGGTGGAGATGTGTTTTTGGTAAAGCTCTGGGTGTGCAATACCAGCTAAGTTTTTGTTTTGAGGGCTTGACTAAAGCAATGTGTCCAGTAGGAGGTCTAGATAAAATCTTTTAGACCTTGTCAAGATGCCAGTAACAATCAAGTATGTCTACAGTTTGCCCTTCATCTCTAGCCTTTAAAGGAACAATGTTGTCCTGTCTAAGCAATAGTTCAAATTCATGTTACGAGGAGGGGGAAAAAAATCAACTCTGGTGTTGCCGAAAAGGAGTAAAATACATTATTTAACAGCAGCAGCAGGATAAACCTGATGGCTGAATAAATGTGTACTAAGCTTGTTGTCTTTGGGTCTGCAGAAGCTATTGCTGAATCTCAGGGCAGACCTTTGCCACAGGTGCAACCTTGAAGTGTTTTTGGGGTAGGTCTCTTAATCTGCATGGTACCCAACAGTCTGGTTAAGGACACTTGTTTCCTCTGTGTTTGGGCATGTAATTCTCAAAGTGAAAATCTGTATGCAGAACTGCTTGGATTCTAGTGGAACCTGAAATTATTGTGGGACTTTTACTGCGAAAGATGGCTAATTCTTTTGGTTAGTTTGTGTTTTAGTTGAGAGCTAGTGGAAAAAGTCCTCAGTTCTAAAGTTCCTTGCAAATTTAATTTCCATGCTGGCATTTACCTTTCCTGCTTGTAATGTTTGCTCTTTTTTTTGCTTGTGTTGTGCATCAAAGATGCTGCATTATGGCTTTCTGTTCATGAACTGGGGTACTGACAGACTTCTCAGATAATATTGCAGAGAAAAATTTTTTTTTTACATAAATAAATACCTTATTTTTCTGAGCCAGTTCTCTAGTGTCAGTCTTCTAGTTTTGGCAAACGTAGTAATTTCTTCATCTTAATTGGAATGTTTTCCACATAAAGGACAAAAATACTAGTGGTGGAACTGGAAATAAACATATACAAGTCTTTGAGCTCAGCAAGAAGATTTTGTAGTACTTCTCAGCATAATTTCTGTGAAAGAGCTCTGTTTAGCATTGCTAAGTTTAGCCGTTGACAAGGCTTGTGGGAGAAAATGAGAAAATGTTACAATGTTCTAAAGGTGTGAGGGCTAGGAAGCATCTCTTATCTCTGGCAAGACCTTATAGAAGATACTAGAGAAAAATCCCAAGAATTAGAAAAACCCACTTAATTATCTTTGTTCTTGGTGGGCCAAAGTTTTAAGTAGAGCTACTGTTAGTATTGTAAGAGCAAGACAGAATTACCTTGGATAGAAACTCTTGAGTTGGCTAATTTGAATCATGTTGGCCAATTTAGCTTTTGTTGCACAAATAGGAACTCCTTGCTTTTTTTGCATAGAAGAAACAGATGTATGGCATCTATTTACATACTAAAGATGGTGCTGAAATGGTAGGAGACCGGCTTGAACTGCCAGGGCAGTCTTCCTGAGTAAGTCTACTAGACCTATAGCTCCAGAGTAATACTTGCAGTTGGGAGTTTTAAGTTCTGTCTTGTCAGAAGAACAGGCCTAGTGAACACAACCAAGCTTTCATGGCTCTTAAATCCTAAACTCACAGGAGATCTGACCATCTGTTTTAGGTTGTATATCACTGTCAGTGTTTAAATAACTTCATTCTCTGCCAAAACATTGTATCCTGTGTACCAGTTGAGCTGAGCAAGTGCAAGGAATAGAAAATTAAAAGCACTTTAGCAATCTGTACAGAAATGAAGTATGCTATTAGCTAACTAAAAGTTACTATTTTGTGCCTCATGCCCATTAACACTTCCACTAAGCTTGAATCATTCATTATGTGAAATTTCCTTGTTGAGAGCCTGTTACCTTGTATGACAGATTGTACTGAAGAGGAAGGTAAGGCTTTAACTTGCTGAGTTAATGAATTGAAAGAAATTCAGTATAGAAAACTTTGAATGGCAGTGGAACACTTGATGCATGAAAATTACACTAAAAGCTGATTTGGTAAAAGGGATTGGTTAGGATGGTGATTTGGGAAAGTTGATGTGGCTTGTTGGCACAGCCTGGCATGGCACCAGGTTCCTTTTGTGGGTTTTTTGAGTTCAAATGTAGCTTTAGAAGCCAGGTGGTATGGTGCACAGTGCTAAGTATCTGGTGTGTCGAAACTTGATGTTAAACACATTGATGCTAAACAACTTGATGATAAACACATTTTCTGAAGAGAAGCAGGTAGTCTGAAAATATTTGTTTTGAAAGCTAAAAATGGGGCTAGGCTTCCTTATTTTTGAACACTAATTGTCTCTTGTTGACAGATTTTAAAGTGAGATTTATTCCACAGAGAATATAAAGGGAAACTTCTAGAAATCTTTTACCTGACAATTACCTGCTAGATTTGGGTGAGATTGTTGGTATGTAAAAACTAAAGGAAACGTGCTTGAAGAAAACTGGAGCATTTCTTGTGCCACAGGTTTATTAGAACAGTACCAGCAATCAAGTGGTTTGCCTTATAGTTGAGATGCAAACTGATGCTGGCAGTTAATTGGTAACTATTGATGCCTGGATGATGCTTTTGCTTACCCCTTTCAAATTTGAGATTTGACATTTTTGTCAAATTTTTTTGTCAATGTTTTTTTGTTTGGACTTGAGAAACTCCTGATGTAACAACAGTTGCCTTGTGTGTTTGAGTTGCAGAAGGAAAAAAAAAACAAAAAGGAGAACTGCAAGATTGTTAGGTGTGTCACCTGATAGTGCCCTGGGTAATTAACCACAGGGTTATGTTGTTTTTTTTTCTTCTGCTTGCCTGTGTGTGTGTATTGCTTGTGAAGATGCAAGAGGCTTTTGTCAATCTCTGAGTCAGACATACTGTATGTGTGTGTGACATCAGTGAAGTAAGTGCTTTCACAGCATCCCAGAGGAGAGAAATAAGATTTTGATGAATGTCTTGCTAAATTTGAACATAACATCCTGGGTCATGGCACGTAGGATTTGTATAATTGACAACTGAAGTCAGATATCTATGTATTCCACCTGTATTTGAAATAAACATTTCCAATTATGGGAACTGCTGTTTTCTTCATTCAGGTATTCTGGATTTTTAGTTCCTATCAAGCCATTTCACTGAAATGGGAAATACTCTAGCTGTCATGATAAAGGGAAACTTGAAGTAACTTTTCCTCACAGTGGAAAGTTGGAAAGTTACTTGTCACTTAGAAGCAGGAACAGTCGTCTTAAACCCATAGGTCTTCAACTTGACCAAAATGCTCTGATCTTGAAATTATTGGAAAGTGATAGTGGAGGGTTGTTTGCATCTCATTCTTAAAATGGTGTACATTTTACTGAAGAACTACAGTAGTGGTCAGTGGTATCTTACACAGATAGGGTTTCACATCCGTTGACATACTTCCAACTAATTTTGCTCTTGTTCAAATTATTGAGGTAGGTTCTATGATTAGTTACTAGGAATGAAACACATTTAACTTCCTATTCAATAAAGTATCTGCCTGGCTTATGCCTAAATGTGAACACTCTTCTTTTGGTCTTGAGTTCAAGACAGACATGAAGGTACTAGAGAGTGAGGGCTGAAGATGATGAAGGGAATGGATTATCTCTCCAGTGAGGAAAGGTTGAGAGCTGGGACAGTTTAGCCTAGACAAGAGAGAGGCTCAAGGGGATGTCATTAATTTGTAGAGAGGGTATATAGAGGGCTGAGCCAGGCTCTTTCCACTGGAGGACAGTGACAGGACAAGAGGCAGTTGGTAGAAACTGTTGAAATGAAGGAGGCTCCATCTGAACTTCAGGAAACACTCTGGTGACCAAGTATTGGCACAGGTTGCCCAGAGAGGGCAGTGTCACACCTTGAAGCTGGACAGGAAGATGACATGATCTTGAGCAACTGGCTCTTGTTGGCAGCCCTGTGTGAGTAGGGGAGTTGGACCAGATGATCTCCAGAGGTCACTTTGAACCTCAAACATGCTATGGTGGTGATTTTGGTGTTCTAAGAATAGAATATATGGTGTTATATTGAGATTATTTTTGACTATATATAGTCAAAAAGATATATTTGATTATTTCTGGAAAGCCATTGGGAAACAGAAGATAATTAAAAAATTTTTTTTCTTCAGTCTTGTGTAGTACCAGTGTTTGGGGGACACAGCTCTGGGCTGAGGGAGTCTGTCTCATGGAAGTGGTAGTATGAGCTTTTTCCCTCCATATTGGACTCTGAGGATGCCACAGTTATGTGGTGTTGAAGCACTGAACTGTAAACACTTTGCTGCAAACAAGAAGGAACAAATAGTCCCAGGACCAGATTGATCTCTGAGGTGAACAGAATCTGCTAGGTCAGTTTACACTGGTGCAGTTTATCCTGGGTCAGGTAATACAGTTGTGATAGGCTTGCAAAATAATTGGTGACACTTTTCTTCACTTGCTTGTCAAGTGGGTGCTCTCTCAGCCAGATGAATCACTTCCACCACTTACTTCTTTCTGAGGTCTGTTGAAAGATTCCTGCTGCTTCTTTTATGCCACCTGTCTCAATAAATGCAAAAATCCACCCCCGAAGTCATACTTCTTTGTAGTACTTCAGAGAAGAGTCTTGCTAATAATGTTAGTCTGTGTAGCTAATCCACTTTATGTAGTGGATTCTTTAGAGAAATGTAACAATCTGTACTTTGCATAAGCAAATTAGAATGTAACAGACTGGTGTGACAGTTGGGAGACTACATTGTTTACTGCTTTTTCGAATATTGGAACTAAGGATAGTTTTGGAGATTTGTGGTGTAGTTTTGTTTTTTTTTTTCTTCCCTCTACCATTTTATATTGGCTTCTGTGTACTTTTTTTTGGGTGGTTTTTTTTTTTTTTTTTAAGATTTATTTTCCATCTTGCATTGTTTCTGTTTGAGGACCCTGGTAGGGGGAGAAATACCTGTGTTGTAAGTCAGCTGTCAGGGAAATCTTTTGCTGAACCAGTAGTACTTACGACTACTTTTTGAAATTCTGGATGAACAGAACATAGATTTTTTTTTTTTTTTTTTTTTTTTTTTTTTTTTTTTTTGGTGCCCTGTGAGAAATCACAAGGGAAAAGACATTCAAGTGCAGTTCTGGGGGAGACAGCCTACTTTCAGGCTTTAGTGCTGAAGGATGCTAACATGCATCTGAAACAACTGTTTAGTGTCTCTTCATCTGGAAGACTGTTCAAAGGTGCTACTGCCGTGTCTTACACCTTGGTGTATTGTTGCTCTCCATTGCTTCCTTCAGGGTTACCTGATTTTCTTCTGAATAGTTTGCTTAAGGATGCTCTGTATTTTCTTTGAGTTAATGAAGTAGAAAGCTCAAAGCCCCCTGTAGAAACAGACAAAAATAGTTTTATTGTTAAGCATCCTGGGGCAAAATGCTTTTTGTCCCTCACTCATTCTGAGTCTCGCCAATGGATTTCTGGATGTTTTCTATGTGTTAAACACTATCAACAAACAAGGAATTCATCTGTCTAGAGTAAAATGTTGTAAAGTTTCTTGTATTCAGTATTTCACTTTTCTCAGACTACCAGAGGTAGAAGGGGGAGACACTTAATCGTGCTTATTTCCCATACAGACAGTGCTTTTCTAGTGCACTTGGTGTGGATCATTGGTCTTCGTCAAGGCTGCAAACACTGAGTAGTTTTTCTGCAACACATCCATAACATTCCCTCCTCTTTTTGACATGGAAGATGAAGTAAGGGGATTTAACTTAATCTTGAATATTTTACATTACTCCATATGTTTTTAAATTTAGGTATTTTATGTACTACTCTGTACATGTACATATGTAGTATGTGTAACTTACAGTCAGATGTACACTATCAGAAGACACTCTGAAGACAAGAAGTCTTAATCCTGGAAAAATGCATGTAAAATTTTGGAGAAAGATAAAATGAACTTTGACACAAGGCTGTTCTTAAATGATGATGTCAAAAGTATGGTAGTATATTGGTGGCTCCCAGATGCTGTAAATAATTCAAGCTAAGGTTAGTGGGATTTTGGTGAAGAGAAGTTAAAATGTTCTGCAGTCTTGTTGAGTTTAGTAATTTGTCAATGGGACTTAGTGTGCACTGCCTAGTTCTGTTAATTTCAATTTTTTTTATAGTTATTTGTGGTAATCCCTACATCACTTTTTTTTTTTTGTGGAGAAGGGATGCATGAATGTTCTTTATCGATACTTATCCAAGTTGTATCAAGATCTGATATTTTTAGGCATCCACCTACAGTCACTGGTTTGAAAGATGAGCTTGAAAATCCTGCAGGCAGCTTGAGCTGTTTACCTGACTTAGTGTGGCTGATCCACAAGCTCTGGCAGTGAAGTCTGTGTATGAGTTGTCTTTGGAAGAAAGGCTCTGGTCTTCAGTGTTTAAAGTAGGTGAGTACTTCAGGGCTTGAGGAATGTAGACCTTTCTCTGCCAGCAACTGAATATACCAGATAGCATACCCTGTCTGATAGGCCCTGATTAATTTATCCAAGAGATTACAAATGGTGGGGTGGTGTTTCTGTTAGTTTTACATACTTAGCTACAGTACAGTGATCAGTCAGTGGCTGATGCTGAGTACACAGCCAACTGAAGGATGCTGGAAACTTGGAGAGTGTTCAGCCACTGAGCTCTGAGCTGTGTCGCTTTTATTGTTGTAATAAGCTGCTTTTTGTGGTTCATTAGATGCAGCTGCAGTGAATTAGAACCAGCTTAAATATAACTCAGCTGGTCTGCTTTGAATGCTCTAGGTATTTTTGTCAAAAGTTATAGGCTGGCTTTGCTTCCAGGTCCTTACTAGGAAAAAATATTTAGTTACAGAAGCTAAACGCACTTTGAATGAGACACAGGTTTTGAGTTTGAGCTAAGTTCTAGAACTTATCCCAACTTCCTTTTTCTTTATGCAAAGGATGAAAATCTGCTGAGGAGCTGGTAGTTCGGAGACACCCATGTGATTGGTGTAACCTCTGATACTTAACAGTCTAAAAATAGTTACCATATGGGATGTCTTTATTATGAGGACAGCCTCTGCTACTTGAGAACCTTCCTGTGTATAAACACTTTTTGTGCCTAACATTTTTAGTGGTTTCTTAGACTAGATGTTGTCATATGGCTCTGAATTATAGCTTCTGTCATTGTCCACAGATCTAGGTGGAAAGGGCGTTATTTTCTCTAAATTTAGTAGAGGTGTATATATCAGCAGTATGTATTTGATCTTTGTGTCTGGTTTAGATTTCAATTGAAAATAAAATATAAAAAACTTCAATATTACACCAGTGAAAAACACAACAAGTTTTAATTTTAGCACCTGACTTGTATCTGTTTCAAGCCTGTCTGCCAGTTGTTTAACCTTCTAGTAACCTACTGAGCTTCACCTCTAAGCTAAACTCTACCTACTAGAGGTTATTCAGAGGTAGGTCTGAGAGACCCTACAGCAGTAGGTTTTGCTACTGTTGGGAGTTGACAAACTGCTGAGAGAATTAAAAAGAACATTTGATACTTGCCTGTGCCAAATCTGCTTCCCAGCAAGTTGTTGTATATGAACAGAATAATCCTTTCAGAGCAGTTCATGTCCTTTCAAGGTAAAAGAAAGCAAAATCTAAACTGCTCACACTTGAGTGGCCCAGATCATAATTAGTATATGTAATCTGTATGGTGTTTTTTCTGCTGGCAGTTTCTGGTTGTTTTGGGAGATGAATTACCAGTGGACTACTTTTTGCACATTAGAAATAGTTACTATACTACAAGCTCTTCTAATCATCAGTCAAATGATGCTTGATGGCAGGTCCTCAGGGTGCTTTTCTTCATGTTTTGCCTGGTGTCTTGATTTCACCCTCCTCTCATCCCTCTCTGTGTTGGTCTGTATTTTTTCTTAAAAGGCCTAGCTTTATGAACTTTCATTTTTCTAGTGTCAGGCTCTAGAGCTTTGGAACATTAAATGAGCTTCCACTGTTACAAGTTTCAGACTTGTGTTCTTTTAATAATTATTTCCTAAAAATTAAGAAGTTTACTGCAGATGTAGCTAGTGCCAGCCTTAGGCAACTGCTCCTCATATTCTCTCCCTGGCCTAAAAGAGCTGTAAAGCTCTTGAATTAGTCATTATGCACATTATGCATAGGCTGAGCACTTACAGATCTTTCAGCTGAGGCATTTACTGAATTTACTGAAATTCAGTCTTACTGAACTGACTGGCAGGTAACTTGTCCAGACCATGCATTTTTCACAGTATTTATGCAGGATTTCAAATAAGAAAGCTTTAAATTCCTTTTTTCCTTACTGCTGTTGCTAGGAGGCATTTTTGATCCCCCCAAAACTTTACAAAGCAATGAATAAAGTTCTGCAGATTAAAAGTTGAGCAGTAACCAATAGGCCTGTTTAATGCAGAATGCTGTAACATGCCTGCAGAGAGAAATAAATAGATGAACAACCTTTTTGACTTCTGAGTTGCTTTAAAAATAACCTACCAACCCAGTGTTCTTGTTCTACTTATATAATAGGACACTGAAATACAGTTTTGATCTTTCAGATGAAGATGTATAGGTCACTGATACTAGGGTTTGAGAACCTAGAGGTGCTGGTCTGTGTATTAGGCAATGTGTGGGAAATAGTTCCAATATATTTTTACTTGTTTGGTAGTAGGAGAGGAAGTGGAATGATGGCACTACTTCTAAGTGCAATATTATATACAGTGCAGTAAAGGAAAATCCTTGCTGTCTACCTGTGGAGCAATATTACACTTTATATAAGCTGCCCCCTTTCACATTTTGGATAACCTGAGTGGAAATTCATTTCCAGAAGTGGGTGATTGTTTAACTTATTATGCCTATGCCCTTATGTTATTAGTTATGCTATTGTTTTAAAATACCACATTTAAAATGTGGGCAGCAGAGCTTAAATGAACAATGTCTAAATGAATAGTGTGGAGTAAGTAGTTTTTTTCTTGGTAGGCTTTCTTTTAGAGCTAGACTGTGCTAGGACTGAAGCAGACACTGACAGAGGAACTTGCTGTATGTCTGATTTCTCTGTCCAGGATCTCTTCTTCTTCTGTGGAGTGTTATAAGGAGGTTTTGGGGGCTTAGGAGACTTAGTGCTGGATGTGTGTGATAAAGGGCTAGAAAGCATTTGTAAACAATTCTCCTGATTTTTCCTTTGATACTAAAGTTGGAATAAAGTTTTGGATGCAATGCCTAGCATAGGATAATACATGAAATAATGCAGCATAAGAATAAAAACCTTGTAGCCCATGCAAAAAACAAGGGTATCTCAAGTCAGTTTACTGATAGCTTAGTGGCAGTTGGAGTACTGGAAAAAACTAAAGGTGGAAGGCAAAGTAGAAACAGCTTTCCATGAACAAAGATTAGAAGAGTGAATTGGAATTTATGGAAGCCAAATGGCCCCCAGAAACATTATATTTTCGGGATAAAATAATAGGAAAATACGATTAGCAGTGTTACCATGTACCTAGCTCCTAGAGATTTATCAAAGGATTGTGGCATCTTGACACCTGTTTTTCTCCGTTCTTGATTTTATTTGTGTATGGCTTTCAGTTCATAAAGGTCAGAAACCTTAAAACGTGGCTGTGATTTCTTTGCTGAACAAAATTCAGAACAAGATTATTTTAAAATAGGAAAACTTCTTAGGTATCCATCTGTGTCTGAATTTTTAGTTGGATTAGACAAAAATTTCTTCACATAAGTAGAGCATATGGATCTGTCGTGTTATGTCTTGTGCTGCATTATTCATTATTTGTGGTGTAGCAGGATTAAGAAATTAAGTTCTTCATCTGTTACTCAGTCTTTGTGCTGCATTTGTGGGGCCATAGTGACTTCTGATTCCTGGTGGGGCAAGCAGGAAGGAGTCATAGCTGTCTTTAATCTTGTTTTTTCTAAAAGGCATGATTTTTATTTATTTATTATTAGCACATAAACTTTGCTTGTCAACCAGTCTCAGGACAAAAAGGATGCAATCTCCAATGTCTGATACGGCTGCTCTGGGCCAGGGGAGTGTGGGCATATGAGTTCAGGCTGTGTGTTGCTGTCCCAGCCTGACACCACTATGAAAGGAGTTGTCAAAAAGAGTAAGGGAGGCTGCTGGTCTTTGAGTTTGAGCTGCTTGGTTTTTTTTCCTTTTTGTTGGGGTCGAGATACTAAGTTTCAAAATTGGTCTCTGCAGGTCTGTGAGGATGTACCTCAAGAGTGTGTGCACTACTGCTCAGTTTTGAGCACAACCGCTTTTCAGGAGGTGGGAGCAAGGGGAGTGCTGCCAGGGAAAACCAGCAGAGCAGAAGTGTTCCTCTAATCTTCTTGTCTTCAGCCTGGAAGGATGGTCCTTTTAGCCACTGCTGAACTCTGTTTTGTTGAGAAATCTTGTGTGCAGGGACAAAATCCTTTAGCCATATTTTTCTTTAGGGAGTGAGAAGGAGTGAATGGAATAGTGAGAAGCCTTGGAATTAACACTTAGTTTCTTGATAAGGAAGAAAGTGTTTGTTTTTAAAACTTCTCTTTTGAAGAGATGTGCAAATTTAAGTCAGGCAAAGGTGGTTTGCTTCCTTTTCCTAGCTGTTGACAAAAGTTCAGCTTTTGAAATGTCAGTGGGGCAGAAAGATGTAACTGCAGTGTGAGAGAGGAAAATCCCAATCAAAATATTGAGGTAAATGCTGGGAAGTTGAAGTAGGCATCCTAGCTAGCTCAAGTGGAGCAGGCATTGTGTGTCTGAGATATAAAGATGTTGTACTTGAAGAATTCTCAAGTTGTCTCCTTTCACCCCATTAAGTCTGTTTTCTTCTGTTATTCTCAGTAGGCTCAAGAGGACTGCAGATACATAAAACTGAAGGGGAATGTCTGCAATAAGATGCTACTGCTTGCAGCATACATTTGCACTTTGATAGGTAGAGCACTTGGCTACAAGGTTGGGAGCTAACAGATGAGACTTGAGACCCCATGTGCAAATCTTTAGGTGAATAAGAAAAAACCTTGTGGCTGGCAAGATTTTGTGAATTGTAGGGTGGAGTCAACATCTAAGCATATTCTTTCCTTTAAAAAGTGGTCTCATTTAAAGTATTGATCAAGTGTGGAATTCAGTTCGGTATTTTTCAGATTAGAACAGCTGTCTGAATCCAGTGATAGTTTTGGTGTAGGTCCTGTTGAACCTCAGCAATACGGTCTGTTTTCAGATAGGCCCAACTTGGCATTTAGTTGGGCTTTTGAATATAACAAAAGTAATTGTTTCCCTTCATCTGGCTTAAACTTCTTCTAAATGGAAGAGGTAGGATGATGAAGAGTATAGTTTTGTGCTATTTCCTTCTGTGCGCAAGCTAATTAATGGTGGTGGTTGATGCTCACTTGCTCAGGGAATACATTGTACTTGTAGGTGTGGATGTGTTTAAATTGACCTGAATAATGAGGAACATAAAAAGGGTTTTATTTATTGGAGACTCGCTTGAACCGATCACTTAACACAATGCAAATGTTTGTTTTCTTTACAGGAGATTATTAGGGTTGATATTTCTACATAATTAGCCTGTGCATTTCCCTCCTTTTACCCCAGCTGACAAGGTGGTTGGTGATTTAAGTCAGAGCTCCTGTATAGACTGTGTTACTATATTGTCAAGCAGTAGCCTCACCTTATTGTTCATATGTTTTTTTTTCAGAACTACTTGCAAATCTTTATGCTGGCTTCTTTTCCTAACACACCACCAGCAGTAATGAGGCATAGTTTATAGAGTATCCTGTAGGTTCTTAGGGGCTTTACAGGAATGCCAAGAGTTTCCAAAAGCATTGAATACCGTGTGGAGACATTTTTAAGTGTCCTTTTAGTGTTCCTTAAAAATTTTTACTTTCATTAGATAATTTATCCTTTCTTCCTGATGACTGTTTCTTGTTCAGTTGTCTGCAGTTGTGCATTGTCTTCTCATTGCTTACTTGGGAAGGGCATGTCTGCCTAGCTTGCCTCTTCATCTTTTCTAAAACGTACTGCAGGTTTTACCACATCTGAATTCGTCATATCTGGTTTCCATCTCTTCTTCACTTGCTTTCTCACCATGCTTTTGAGGTCAAGATACAGAAGAGTTAAGTGATATTTTTTTCTGAGTTATTCATACAGGACCCAGCGAGGAAAGGTTTCCCTTCTAACCTGTCACCCTAGAGCGGTAATTGGGTTTTGTTGTTGCATAGGACTTCTCTGCTGTTTTGGTCTACAGTTGCGTGTGTTTACAGTAGATTTAAGTGGCTTTGAAAAGTCTGAAGATCACCTTGTTATCAGAAGCTAATTCTAAGTTTTCTGTGAGTTTGGGAATTTTTTTTGTCTTGGGACAGTTTTGTATTGGAAAGTTTTTCCTTGTAAGTTAGCATACATCACAAGTAGTGTATTGGTGCTCTTTTTTCAGTAGTATAATGAAGGGAATGACATGAATAGACATGCAATTGGGAAAGTCTGCTGACTGAGAAATGCTGGTGTGTGCTATTTTGAAAACACATGAAAACATGGGCTAGGAAGTTAGCATTGTTAGGCCTGTTAGTACAGCCTCACAAAGCACAATGTATGCTGTTAAACTGTGGACATCAGAGTAGCCACCAAGCTCTCATTTACACAATTATCCTTCCATGTTGCAACTTCATGAGCCTCTGAGCAGTGGTGAGGTATTGAAAGCAGATGTGTTTAATATCTGGTGCCTGGCCACATAGATTCAGGGTGCTGATTTTTTTGTAAAAACTATTTAAGAGTACCATTTTGAATCACAGAATCATAGAATTTTCAGGGTTGGAAGGGACCTATAATATCATCTGGTTCCAACCCCCTTGCCATGGGCAGGGACACCTCCCACCAGATCAGGTTGCTCAGAGTCCTGTCCAGCTTGGCCTTAAAAGCTTCCAGGGATGGGGCTTCCACCACCTCTCTGGGCAACCTGTGCCAGTGCCTCACCAACCTCATGGTGAACAACATCTAATCTAAATCTATTCTCCTCGAGTTTGAATCCATTCCTCCATGT
Source organism: Phaethornis superciliosus (assembly GCA_023637945.1). Taxonomy (NCBI): domain Eukaryota; kingdom Metazoa; phylum Chordata; class Aves; order Apodiformes; family Trochilidae; genus Phaethornis; species Phaethornis superciliosus. The sequence goes on along the minus strand of JAJQWJ010000004.1, from coordinate 10,730,950 downwards.
CCTATCACTATCTGACATTCTTTATAAAATGTCTGTCCCCAGCTTTCTTGTAGCCCCTTCAGATACTGGAAGGCTACAGTAAGGTCTCCTTGGAGCCTGCTCTCCAGACTGAACAACCCCAATTCTCTTCCCTGTTGGTGAGAACAAGGTCCAGCATAGCACTTTTTCTTGTTGGTTCCCCTACCATTTGGATGAGGAAGTTATCATCTATTTATTCCAGGAACATCCTGGATTGCTGATGGTTTGCTGTGTTGTTTTTCCAGCAGATGTCAGGGTGGTTGAAACCCCCACAAGGAGCAGGGCCTTTGAATGCAAAGCCTCTTCTGCCTGCCTTATGGGGAGGGCCTCACCTGCTTGGTCAAGTGGCTTGTAGTAGACCCCTACTGTAACATCACCTTTTCCCTTCTTCCCTTTAATCTTAACCCATATGCACTTGTCATCCTTGCCCAGGTGGAGCTTCATTGATTCCAGTTTCTCACTAGAGGGAAGCACTTCCTTCCCTCCTACCCTGCCTGTCCTTCCTAAAGAGCTTGAGCCTGTATATCCCTACAGTCCAGTCATGGGAATCATCCCACCACGTTTCAGTAATAACCATTATCTTGTAGCTTTCCAGCAGCACAGTGGCCTCTTAGTTCATCCTGTTTGTTGCCCAAGCTGTGTGCATTCTCATAGAGGCACTTCATCTGGGATGGCCATGTCACCCTGAGATGAATCTCCCTTGATTCCCTTGGGGTGTCTCTCTGTCCTCCCTGGCTTGCTGCAAGACAACAAATAGAGAGCCTTTTCTAGTACTCTATCTCTCTGCCCCTGGTGTGCTGCCCCACTTTGTGTTACAGACAAGCATGAGATTATTAACCCCTTCCTCCTTCAAATCTAGTTTAAAACCCTGTCAATGAGCCCTGTCAACTCCTGCCCCAGAATCCTTTTCCTGCTCTGGGACAAAAGCATTCCATTATTTGCTCATAGGTCTGCTGCCTTTTGTACCAACTGATCATAGAACCCAGAGCTCTGTCTGACACCAGTCTTGGAGCCATGAATTGACCTGTTGGCTCTTACTACATACTCCCTTGTCCATCACTGATTTCAGAGGGGTGGAATAGAACACAACTTGAGCTCCTGATTCCTTCACCAGTTACCCCAAGTCCCTGAAATCTTCTAATTGATTTTTTTGGCTCTCATTATCACTGCCCACCTGAAAGACCAGAAGTGGGTAATGATCTGATGGACTTACAGGGGAGGAAAGTTTGCCTGCAGCATCATTTACCCAGGGTACCAGGGAGACAGCACACCTCCCTATGAATTGGGTTTGGTGTGGATATCGGGCACTCCGCACCCCTCAGGGGGGAGTCACCCACAACAGTGATCCATTGATTTTTCTTTGCAATGTCAATTTTGATGTCTGGCCTGAGGTGAGTTGGCCTTGGTGGTGCTTCTGGCCTTTGTGAGCCCTTGACCTTGCTCACAGCCACCTTCTCCTGCAGAGCACCACACCTGTTCTGCAAGGGCACTGCAGGTGGTGCACTTCTTAAAGGAACACTCTTGCTCAGGTTTGGGTTTTTTTTTTGTTGGGAAGTGACCTGTTCCCATTGACCCCCCTCCTGTGGGTACAGGAGGGCTGTGGGGCTTGCTGATGAGAGGATACGGGATCCTCTGCTCCACTGAGAGTTACCTCCTGTTCTGGTTTTGGAGAGATCAGATCCTTTGGGGAAAGTAGTCAATTTCCCTCTCACTCTCCCTGATGTTTCTCAACTTCCTCACTGCTTCCCTGAGCTCCATCACTTCATCTTGGAGCTGTGCAGCCCAGCTCAGCAGGTCATCAACACGAGGTTTTAGTTTAAGGAGGGCAAGCATCTGTGCTGTGGTTTTTTTGGTTTGGTTTTTTGGTTTGTTTTTGGGGGTTTTTTTTTGTTTTTTGTGTAGTATCTATAAGGACACGTAAATTCTATGTGTAAAATTGATATAAAACCCTTTTTTCCCTTCAATGACAGGGGTGCACAAGTGTGAGTCAAAACAAGTGGTAGAAAGACAGTGGTCAGAAGTGTAATGCACTAAAAATTTCTTCATAGTATATCCACCTGAGGTGGTAAAAGTGGATGAAAGAAGGCTTTTCTGTTTTGTCACCATACCGAGGTTCTGTCTGAACACTGCCAGGATCAAGCCTCAGCTGCCATTTTCAGCTAACCATGAGCAATTGAATATGACCATGAGCAAATGAATATTGTTTTGGTGGTATTCATCTTGCTAATTCTGATTTATTTTCTAAAGCTCTTGCATAAAAATCTACTGTTGATATGATTTGAATTGTTCTATGGAAACCAGAACTAATTGCATAAACCATATGGCTTTTTAACTTCTGATGTCTAGTTTTTTCTCTACTAGGTAAATTTCATTCCTGACTTCCTAGAACTTCAGGTTGTTAGAAAGTGGTATGCAGTTAACGTCACAAACAGCATTAGGGTGTTTGGATTTAAAATTCTAACCGTGCCTGGTGAATTAAAAGTAAACTTACTGAATGTAGATGGCTCCCATGCACAGTATGTTAAGAAGAAAACCACTCACAATTTGCTATACTTAATGTCTTTGTTTTTAGTTCTGCTTACTTTCAAGACTGCAAATAAAGCAGATTTCCTTTTCCAATCTGAGTGTATTTTAAGACATACTTCTTTAATAGGCATAGAGCCCAGTTTCCTGAACTTACTGATTTCTTGGGCTTTGAATGCAGTAACAGCTGAGCTGTTTTACTAATCTGAAGTGTGATACTGTCTCTGAGGCCAATAGTAAAAATCTATTAGCTTTTTAGTGGTACTAGTGATTCTTCAGTCGTTCAGTATTTTAAATGTTTTTTGGAGACCATTCACATCTCAGATTCTGCAGTGATGTGCTATTTTAATCTTAAAGTACAACGGGAAAAGTTGAAGCATGTGTTTTTAAACCCTGGATACAGCAGCCTTGCAAAATCTGAGTCCCAAGGTTAGACTTACCTGTCTTCTAACAGGGTCAGGAAGGATTTCTTATACCAGTTCCAAGCTGTGGCAGCTATCAGGAGTCTTTCCATTTGTGCCGGTATTGCCCTTACATTTAACATCCAGATTACTTGTGATCATTTGCAAATGGCCCATTAGCTTTTGTGGTATCCTCCTAGCACTGTGCAATTCAAATGCAACTGAGTTTGCAATGATGTTTTATTTAGAAACAAACAGCGTGCTTGCAAACAAAAACACCCTTATGATGAATTATCTCTTGCATATTTTTATCTCTTTCATATTTTCTCGAGTTGCTCCACATGAGAAATCCTTGACTCTACTGCCACTTGTATGTTACAATGATACTCTTACACAGCTATTGCAAGGGAACTACCTGAATGTCACCCATGCAAGATATTAATTTTTGAAACCTAGGATTTTAAGAACAGGCTGGTTTCTAGCAAAGTAGTTCGTAGTCTTGTGGATTTTTCTTTTTTTTTTTGTGGGCTGGGAAGGACATGGGAGCTCTTTTTCAGTGGTGCATGGTCATCTTACGTGCTAATGGAAAATGGACTTACTTTGCTTTGTTTCTTTCCTCTTCCTTCACCCTTGAATATTTGAAAATTTATTTTGTTAGTCCCTCCTAGGCATAATGTGGTTCTGGAAGTAGTTTCCAGGTTAGATACAAGGGAAAGCAGACTGCATTATCTTAAATCTTCTTAAGTACACATCTTAATTCATGTAAGAAAAATAACTTTAGAACAGAATTTGGAAAGATTAGATTGGAATTGCCTCAAATCCAATTAAGCCACACTGCATGGACGTGCTGGGAATATAAATGCAATTACTGTAAATTTGTACAAACTGATCTGTTGCATTATCTTGTTAATCTAACATACGGTACTTTTTGTGTCCATATTGCAGACGGCAACTCCAAACTAACATGGCAGTCAGACTGTGTGATGTGGCTTCTCTGCTTAGAAGTGGTTCGTGGGCAGCAGAGCCTTGGACTGGGGTCTGTGGGATTTTTCTTAAATTCTGTAGGCTGCTTTTTTACATGTTAATAGTGCTGAGGCCATACCAAACTCTTAAATCTCTCATTTGGAGAGTTAACTCTGTTCTACTTTTTTAAGATTTCATGTTACATTATAGGCTGTAGGTCATGTCCCTATTCTGTGAGAGCCTAGAGCATACTGGTGTACCATGACAACTTTTATATAAAATGGTGACCTCCTGTGGAAATTTTACTGCAGTGGCTTGCCGTTCTTCTAAGGTCAATTAGATTTTAGTACTAATTCAAAATACCTGGTGGATAATTCAAGAGTAGTATTGCACTAAAATGGATTTGGTATGGTCTGAATACTAAATTGCAGTAACATTAAAAACCTGTATGCTGTGTATTTTTTATTACTATTTAAAAAGTATATTTCCAAATCTTAACCTAAGAAATTGTTTGAAAACTGTAGATTTCTTATATTTAATAACTGCTGAAGTGCTTTGTGTTTTATGAACAGTTCTATTCAACCTATCAATTGAATATGCATTATTTGTTAAACATATTAGTATCACTTCAGAGCAGATGGTTCTCTAGCTGAGAAATGGTGCAATTTTAGCACACACAGGCTACTGCAGCTGTTCACTTGAGTGTTGCCTTAGGATCTCATTCTTACTACCTGAACACGATAACAAATGTGCCGTTAAGTGAGGATTGTTTGTCCTTGCTAAGTCCTAATTTTGATCAATGAACACTCCAGATTTGAGACAAAAAAAAAGTCAATCCTACAGAGCCTCAGTCAGAGCACAGTGGCTTCTAGCTCTGCCAGGTATACAATTAATTGAAAAGTAACTTGCTTTAATCAGCATCATCTACTTTCTCATCTTTTCAGCAGACATGTTTCATCACAGTGCCAGGAGCAGGTTACCACTAAAGTTTGTCACGAGTGAAGAAAATGTTGCAGTTGTTACTCCTTAGAAAAACTAGATCACATTTTTGTACTAAGTGGTTGTAATGGATGACGCATCTTCCCTTTTTTGCATTGTGCTGAAGTTACCTCTTGGAAAATATTTCTGCATACAGAACATAAAAATGTTCCCCGGGATGTCTAAGTTGTAGTTTAAGACACTCAACTTTAGCCCCCTTCTTGTTTTTAGAAGTTTAGGTTTCCACTCTTTGAGTACAGTTGTCCTGTTCAGCTGTTTGAATAGGCATTGGCTATTTAGGCTGCTTTGACCAGGTTAGGACATACAGCCTAAAGGTCCTGATGTTACACTGCAATTTTACAATAGGCTTTTTTGTCTTCAGTCTTAGAAATTTAAGTATGAAGTTGGGTTTCAATGAGAAATAGGTTTTTTTAAAAGTGAAATTTCTTGATGAGTCTTGCTTCTATGTTAATGTTACTAGAGAATTAGTTTATAGACTTTATTGTTGAATGTTGTCTTAAATAGTAGTTTCAAGCAGGGTAGGCAGCCCAAGTCTTGTATATTAGGCTTCTATTAAAAATGCACGGTTTACCAACTGGTACCATTCAGTGACTGAATGAGATGGCAGAGGGCTTTGTGGACAAGTACTGACACCTCTCCAAATGATTGCAACTGTATCTGCCAGTCACACAGTTACTTTTTGGAGAAACAGTAGTTCCTCCAGTGGTCATCACTCCCTTATTTTAATGTTTAAAAGTGGATGAAGTATCAAATTCAGCGACTTTCAGTGTGCAGTGGAGGGAAGACATGAGAACTAGAAACTGTCAGTTTAATCAAATAAAAGCATTTAGAAAGCTACTTCCAACCCATGGTAACAAAAGGTTGACCTAGAAGTCATCAAGGGAAAGTTGTTTTCCATTCCAGCACATTCATATGTCTAAGTATCGCATTAAATTACTAATACTACTTTCTGCTGTTTCTTATGAGAAATAGGTTCAAGGTACAGTTAATACACTCCTCTTTTTGAAAATTACCAAGTCCTCTAACTTTAAAAAACTACACTTCATATAATTCCTATCACCAGTTGTAAGTTAATAGAACTGATTACCCTTGCAAGAGGCAAATTCTGCTTGATAACTTGTGTGCTAGAAAGACTGTGATGCCCCTAAATGAAAGTAGTGGGGGAGGCTGTAAACTAAGCTTTTAAGTGTTGACTTGATAGAGAAAGCTCCTAGAAGTTATCAGTGACACCTTTTAAGTTTTTGAAGTATTATCTTTATTAACAGATTAAATCCTTCTGTATTGGTGGGGGATTTTTTTGCATATAGATGCAGTATATGGCCATGGCCGTACAATTTCTGCATAGTGACAGGTTGTTTAGATTGTTGTCTGAAGTCTCCTTACAGATGGTAAAATACGAATTGTGATGGTTTGTATTTTCTGTGTTTTTCAGCAGGTAATTGCTGCCATGGAAACACAACTGTCTAATGGACCAACATGCAATAACACACCCCATAGTTCAACCACCATAAACAATTGCTCATCTCCGGTTGACTCTGGGAACACAGAAGACAGTAAGACCAACTTAATAGTCAACTACCTTCCACAGAACATGACACAAGAAGAACTGAAGAGTCTGTTTGGCAGCATTGGTGAGATAGAATCCTGCAAGCTTGTTAGGGACAAAATAACAGGTAAGTTTGGTTTGTGGGTGGTTTCTTTTTTTTTCCAAGCTGTGATTTCTTAGATTAGGTTTTGCAGTTCTTGTATGGCACAGAGCAAAGGCAAAAGAAACCAAAGCTGATGTTGATAGCTTGAGGGAACTTAAGTTCATAATGTTTTAGATTCTACATCCAAAAATAAAGTATCTAATCTCATTTCATCTGGGTTTATATGAGTGCTAAAATAAATGCTAGCAGGGCATTTAAGTCTGATCTTTAGAACACTTTAATGTGGAACAGCAGCTGTTAATATGTTTACTCAAGTTTTTTGTTCACTTCATTGGAGTCATGACTTTATTACTCATAGTTAATGCAAAATTGCCTTTTTCAAGTAAGTAGGTAACTTGCCCTTTACCCAAGGTAAAAGTTTGACTGTCTTACTTTGTGGGTAAATCCACTTTTGAATTGCAGCACTTCAGCAATTTCTTTGGGAAGTGCACTTTGTGAGAGCAGTATATGCTCTCACGGTATATGCTCTTTGTGAGTGCAAGTATGAACCACATGTGATGTATTCTGCTAGTACTTTATTCTAGCAACAGCTAGTGTACAGGTTGCATATATGTAGGTCAGCTGTTCAATGTTGAAAGAACTCCCTGCACTTCAAGAATAAAAGCATGGTTGGGAAAGCTCAGTTCCAACCCTCTTAAGTTCACTCAAATTAGAAAACATTGGTTTACCAATGTTGGCATTTCATTAGTGTCACTCAGAAATGTTGACTTAGGTACTTCTATTTCCTGACTTTTTTTTGGAGAGTACTTGAATACTCATTGAGCCTGCTATGGGTGAGCAGGATGAGCTAAGTTAGGGATATCTTCTCCTAAATTTGATTATCTTGTCTGCTGCCTAGTGAGACTGACTTTGGCCAGAGCCAGTACTTCAGTGGCCAGTGCTCATGCCTGTATTCTGCTGGTGCACAATTGGTGACAATATTCATATGTCACTGAGTAATCATTATTTGAAGGTGCTCTTTTCTGTCATCCTGCTTATGCTGAGGACAACATTTTTGACTGTATGACCACATCTAAACAGTTGTGTAAAACTGCACTTCTGTGTCCCCAGTTACAAGGTGGAGTCTCAAGCTTCTACTACTTACACTACCATCAGTTCAGCTCTACACAGCATCAGTTGCTTTATTCTTTGCTTAGAACTGTAGACATTATAAAGGAGGAACAAAAGAGAAATTGCATCACTAGGCCATGCTTTATAAATTATTTCAATGATTGCTGACAACTTATCCTCACTAAGTTAAGGATTCTAAGGATTCAAGCTTAGAGGCTGCTTAAAGCCCAGTACTCATGCTTTGACATCATTCTTGTATAGTCTGACTCTGCTTTTGAATGAAGGCTCTCCTCTGGATTAGAATGAATAGTACATCTTCTGTTGGCAGGTGGCTTGTTTTTGAGATTAGGTAGTGGAATGGTTAAACATGTAGAGTGCCCTGCTTCAGTGGGGTAGCTTTGGCTGCTGAAACTACTACCTTGAGTCCTTCTAGCCTGACCTAAAAGCTACCTCTGCTGTGGAGAGTATCAGATGTGTTTGGAGGGATGCCAAAGAAACTCAACTGGGCTGGTGCCCTCAGCTTAAGGCTAGTTGATGCAGAAAACAAGCTTGTCTTCTCTATAGGTAAAGACCTCAGTGCTTGAAAAAAAGTCCTTTACTTGGCTTCTTCCTGACTTTTTGTTGTAGGAGTGGAAACATATAACTGGTACTTGGTCAGTCAGTGGGATGGCTATTCAAAGAACTGTTTTGCAAATCTGAGTTCACATGTTTAGCATTCCTTATTAAAGCTGTTTAAGGATTACATACTTACCCCAATTAAGAGACTGCTGCAGGCACACAGAATTGGGCCTTAAGGTCTTAATGGTGGATGTGCAAATCACCCACATCCTTCAATGATAGTTATGTTTTATATTCTAGAAACTCTCACCACTGCTACTTGGTGTCAAAAGGCTCCTTTCCTGAGAATGGAATAGAGCAAGATGAAACTGCAGAAATTTTGTTGAAAGATGTTATGTCTTACGTATAGCATGAACTGATGTCTAATAAGGTTCTTTAATTTATATTCTTAGTAGGTGAGAACTCCAGGTTTTCAACTATTGGAGATAGTTGGCATTTCTCCATTAACAGAGAGCAACTCCTCAGCTTTGAGTCATACTTTCTGCTGCCAGCAAAAACACTGCAGCATTCTTGTTCTGAAAGCTTCTGTTTTAAGTAGCCTGAAGCAGTATTACCTTGTGTTTGTGAATGCAAGGGAGAGAATGCACAAGTTCCAGTCCTGTTACTGTAGTTCATCAGTTTTCCTACAGAGTTCTTGAAAATTTGCATTTTTCTACAGTTTGGATGTGGGATTGTTACCAGGTTTCTGTGTAGGAAGAGATTTGACATGAATTTCAGGATTTTATTGTTTTAATTCCTTGTTAATTATTGTTAACAGTGTGATATTTTTTCTTGAATGAACTGTTAGAAGTGTTTAGATACTTGGTAATATCTTCAATTGATAAGAAGTTCCAGGGAAAGGAGAAATGGAAAGACTTACATTTAGGCTACACTGCAAATGAAAGTGTCCAGGGGGCAAAGGTTTTGTCTGCCTTTGTTTAATTCAGATTGGCCTGTATCTTTATGGGATGCATCCTTTGGTGACTTCATGAGGTTAAACTTCATTATGAGATGTCAGAACTGAGGACTGTTTGCCAACCATCTCCAGTATAGGAAAAGAAAATCTGGTAGCATCTGCATGGGTGAATGAAATGAGACAGAATCACAGAAAGTTGGTGGCTGTAAAGTGACTTATGAAATATCATATATTCAGCCCCCCAACTGACACGCAGGTGAGCCGTTTCTGAGAAGTAAAATGTTGCTTGAGGAAGGAAACGAGGTTCTAAGTTACCTGTCCATGTTAGCAGCAAGTGTCAGAGTCCCAAAGATAACCTGCTTCTGGTTTTCTGCTAATAAATTTGAAGATGTGAAGAAGCCTGCTCATACTGGGTCACTGCTGCCACACGGTCAAGTTCAGGGATCAAGGACAGCTACTGCCATGTGAACCCAAATAACTTGTCCAGAGTATCCTGTGGGTTTCAGCAAAATTAACTCCCATGCTAATATTTAATATGTAGTCTGCAGTGACATCTGTGACACTGGAGTGCATTTAGGACTATTATAGCAGTGCCTCAGTTCCTTGGAACTATCTTAAGGATTAAGGTGAGTTGAGTTTGAGTGCCTTTCTACCTCTGGAAAACCTGTCGGAGGCAAGGGTGGCATCCTGGAGTTCACTTCTTAATTCCATGTGAGCAGTCTGAAGCCCTGTTTCAAAAGGGCTGTTGTAGTTTCAGTAATGCTTTTTGCATGGAGTGGAATTTTTTAAAAAAACAACAAAAAAATCCACATCTGAATAGTTTCATCTAGTGGTTATAGTTCCTTGCAGTGTACTGTCAAGATTCAGTTTGTGTGTCCTACTTATTTTTATTTGAGTGTTAAGTTGCAAAGGAGCTAGGGAGGAAAGGTGATTGCAGAAGGTTCCTGCTGGTCATATCCAAGCATGCAGATCATAGGCACATCTTTACATTGTGGCAACATTAGTAGCTGAAGTGACATTTTGCTTGCTCATTTAATGGAATAATACAAAAAGTGTTCTCAGTAAGAATTTGAATACCTGAATGCTGTTTTGTTCCTCTGCAGAAGGTAGAGATATTAAACTAATTAAGATTTTAAAGGGTGATGAATTGGGCTATTTTTGTGGGAGAATCCCACCAATAGGAGCCAATACCTGAGAAGTAGGGCATGAATGTCACATAACTTTTAAACCAGAAAATCTGTTCAGAGTCATTGTGCTGAGATATTTTGGAGTCTGTTTTAACTCTTACCTGCTCTTGACTAATGCAGAGTATGTACAGTTTCCAAAAGTACCACATGAATTAGTAAGTTGTACCGTAGGTGGGAAACCATGTTGTCAACAAAGCATCACAACTGAATTCTTACCAGCTGCTATAAGTAGCTGTTTAATTCAGCTATCTTTAAGGGCATACTTAAGCACACTATAGAAGCAGCATATAACATGTTACTTGATCTAGTGTTAAGCATGTGTAAGTAAAAGAATGAAGCTAAAAATACTGAAACTATAAGATAAGAGGTTAAAATGTGATAAATCTAACTACCAAACAGACACTGTTCTACCACTTAAAAGCACAAGCTTCTTTCTTGTACAAGACAGATGGATTTAGCAGCTGTTGACGAAATACAAGAGGCAGCAGTAGCTACCACTTCAAAAATGAACAGTGACCTTAATATGGCAAACTGCATTTTCCAGATCTATTTATCAGAAACTTGAATATAGGTAAAAATGGAAATGTATTGTGTCCTTACAGAAAAGACTACTTCTTTTTAATGCTCACTGTCTTCAGTGCAAATTCACTTGGACATCTGGAAGATAAATGTTTAGTTTTCATTTTGTGGAATAATTTCAGGTCTTTGCTGCTTTGTGAGTATTCCTTGGTAACTGACAGAATTGTTAGTGAAACTGAAACACCATGGGATTCAGACTCATTTCAGAGAGCAGCTGAAATCGGATGTTAAATTTATAATGTCTTAGTTTTCTTGGCTCCACAGCTCCTGTAGTGTTCTCCTATTTCAATATTCACATGTCCATAAAATTCATAAACGCTTTTGTCTAACAGAGAACCTGTTTGTTTTTGGGGCAGTTTTTCTTGACTTTTTGCCAGAGTGTTTTAACTAGTAATCATAGTATTATTGTAGTAGTGTATGTTGCTTTCATTTGCAGTTTGGTATGCCTAGGAAACAAGCATGCATCTAGAGATTGAACCTGGAACAGTAATTCAGATTTGTGAAGAAGCTGTAATAGTCTGTTTAGAACAAGGAGACAGTTGGTCCTGCCCCGAGGGCTTCTTTTTCATCTCTTTCTGTCTTCTAAACCTGATGACAAAGAGTATTTCAGGATATTTTTGCTGGTCATGGTTACATGGGCCCATTCTTGAAACTAGATTCAAGTGCCTTACTGTGGAAGAAAACCCAACAAGTGGGATTGGTGGAAAAGTTTTGTTTATGGTGGTGAGTGACCTCTTCTTTGGAGCAACTTGCTTAAGACTTCAGAGCATAGATTTTTCTGGGGGGTAAATATGCCCTAGGCGCTCAGTGTGTTGTAGCACAGAGATAATAAAATAAAACTTCCTCTGGCTGTTGGAACAAAGTGCAACAGCAGAAAGTTGGCTTACTTAGCCTAATGGGTGGAGTAGTGTTCTATTGTCTGGACTGCAGGAATAATCCTGAAGGAATTAACCTTTCCAAATAAACCTTGTATGCAGATCCAGATCACTATTAACAGAGACTTGTCTTAAGCCTGCTAATACTGTATTTTACAGTTACCCTTCTGTGATTCTGCATATTGCTATTTAGTGTTACTGTGTAAAGGTTTTAGCAGAATTTATTGTGCTTTTTTGTAGTAAACTGCATGGTATGTTAAGCTTTGTCCCCTGGAAGCGAGTCATGCAAGCAGGTAGAGATGAAGGAATTTGTTTCATTTTATATTAAGACAGTACTTGAGTGTGTTGTACTTCCACTTGGTTTTCACTGTGTTGACCTTTTATAAGCTTTGTTTTTACAAATGAAAAGGTAGGAAAAAGCTGCTTGACAGGGATTTAGTTAAGTTGCCAAGTTAGTTCTTACAACTGATATTGTGAAAACAAGCTATTTTTAAAATGGTTGAATGGTTTATTTGTATATTAATATGAATTAATGAGTTGATCTCAGTATACAGTGTAAGCAAGGAACTCTTCATAAGGCTGAACACAATTAGGGACCTCTCTGAGTACAGTGAATCAGAACATCATCCTCATTAAATTGCTACTCAGCAAGCACCATGCTTTTCAGTGTAATATGTCGTCTTGCACTTTTTTCTATGAGCAAATGAAAATTTACTTGTGTGATTTCAGTAATTTACAAGAAGCCTGTGAAAGCATTGGGTCTTGCAAGTTGCCACTGATCCTCTAGTCATTTGTGCTTTTAGATGTGATGCTCTTACTGATTATTCCCCCCTAATTTTTTGAATTTTGCTGTGTTCCTATAAAAGATACTTTGCAGAGTCATATTTCAGTTGCCAGTAATGAAAATGTCAGCTTTTGTCCTTGTATACTTTTCCTGTGTGTATTTACCAACTACAGTGAGAAATATCTCATTTTCTACTACATGATACCGCAGATTAGTAGTTCTTTTTTGTTAAGCACAGCTATTAAAACTGAAAGGATATTCCCGTGTCATACTTGCAATGACATATTTTTTGAGTTAACACTTCATATTTAGGCTAGGGAAAGAATTTGTTTTGACAATAATTTAGCATTTTGGTTTTTCAATTATCAAAGAACACAAGAAAAAAATCCCACAACACATGACTGAAAGCAACACTACAAGTTAACTTTTGCAAAATGTGCCTTAGGGAGGTTCTGTGAATAACTGTTTAATTAGAGACAAATCTGTCTTAATATGGCAAAATAAACTTAAAGTGCTCTGATCAGTTTTTGATCTTTTTCCTTCAGTCTTCAGCTTTGTTTTTTTTTCTAAATTCAGAGCAATGGCTGAGAAACTGCTTTTGGGGAGGTGACAAAGTATCAATTACTGAACTGTTGTAACAATCATAATTTACAGATGTCCTCTTGCAAGATACCTTGATTGCTAGTTATTAATATTCAGTAAATAGAATCCATCTACTCAAACTAGGAGCAAGTTTTACTGAACTACAAGCAAACTGCAGTTAATTTAGGGATTTCTCAGTGGCTCACGTACTTTCCCTCATTTTGCTGAAGCTTTTTTTAAAAAGTACTTCAAGCCTCAATGGAAAAGTCCAGAGGACTGTGCTACTTGAACAATAATTCATGTTTAAAGTAAATGGGAAAAAAGCAACGCTGGTATTTTGCCTGTATTCCTTTAGCCTGTCTTGTTAAAGAGACCATAGCTTTGTAGATAGCTTTAAGTACAGTTCTGCAGTTGCGTTGTGTGTCTTCATGCGTGCTTCTATCCTTATTCAGTGTCAGAGTAATATTTTGGCAATCTCTATGGCATAGATCAGCTGCAGATGCATTGGTGACTTAGGAAGACTCAGTAGCTTCTTTGAAAAAGAGCTGATGCAAGATAAACTCCCACTAGTGCAGTGGGCTTGTCTTGAGTGGGACTACCTAGCGTACTGTGGAGCATTCAAGTGTCTTGAATTGCAAATCCAGACAGACAGAAGGTTTGAGTGCTTCTTAATCCTGTATCTGAAACTTTTTATTAAACTTTTCATACCCATGAATTTGGACTACAGGCCAGAAGTAGTTGATGTTTCCTGTAGCCACACTTGTTTTGACTTCAGGACATTGTAGGCTGTGAATACTTTAAATTTTTAGGTAGATCTCAACGTAACATTGCCTTCTATGCAGTGCCGCTTCTGCTTTTATGTGCTGATCTCCACTCTTCAGATTTTTGGAGACTTGTGAAAAATTATGAGTTTGAGAGAATAATTCAAATAAGAGCCTTTCTATACAGGCTTGTAAGATCAGGCATATTTCTTCCATTATTTCAGCAGAGTGTGCAACTTCAAGAGTGATGAAAGCCTAATGTCAAGTTGCTGTAAACTTGACTAGGTCCTGGTGCAAAGATAAGCTGACTTTTTTTTTTACAATACTTTAGTGGATTTGTACCATTTAAATTCATCCACAGACAAATTTACAGTTTTTTAAAAAATTATGCTTAATTCATTGGAAACAGGGATATAAAATGAATCCATCCATATGGCTGGTTCTAGAAAATGTATTAATATTCACTAGAAAATGGACTATTTTAATCAAGGACTGGCCAACACATTTTGAAAGAGTAAAAGCACTGAAGGCAGCATACATACCTCAAATTCGAAAAAAATAGTTTGAGTCTGCTAGAATCCTTAAGGCTTTCTGTTCTGTAGACTGAGAGATCAAGTTTCAGCAATCAGACTTACTTAAACGAAGAAGTGTATTAGTCACTGTAATATATTGATGCAAATAGTATGTAATCTTTTAAAAGACAGGCTTTTTTAGTACTTCCTTGTTATGCTGTAGTTCTTCCTGGTTATATTCTTTTAATTCATTATTTTCAGTAAGATTTGTTATGCAGAACTTGGCTTAGCATGAAATGTCTGAAGCACCACTGTACTGAAACCAATGGCTTTTGTAGAAAATTGTTTTTTTTAAAATGCCTACTGTTTTGTTTTTTTTTAATTGACCTCTATGGAAGGTAAATTTGTTAATATGCATTATTTGCTATTGAGATTTTTAATTTTCCAGAGTGTGACTTGTTTTCAGATGTATTAGTAACCAAACGCAAGGGGTGTTCTGTGGTTTCTTTGCTTTTTACTTAATGTGTGTATCAGAATGATAATTTGAAATGGACTTTGCTTCTAAGAATCAGCTTTAGGAGTACTTAATAAGCGGAGCTACTTACATTATTTTCCTACCTGTTAAGGAGATAAGGAAGTTATGGGAGGGGAGGTGGAACTTGCAGACTTAGCTCTTTGCTTCTTAAAAGCATAGAATCATAGAATGCCATATTGGAAGGGACTTCAAGGATCATCTGGTCTAACCCCTCTAGTATTATTGTTTATGTGATATGTCCCAGCACCCCATTAAGCTGACATTTAAAACTTTCCGGGAGACCATTCCGTGTCTGACTGTCCTCATAGTGTATATTTTCCTCTTGTACTGAATTGCAGTCTCCCCAGCAGCAGTTTGTGCCCATTGCCCCTTGTCTTGTTGGGGTGACTCTTTGTAAATAGGGAGTCTCCATCATCTTTGTAGCCCTCCTTTAACAATTGGAACATTGTAACAATGTCTCCCCTAAGTCTTTTCAAGGCTGAACAAATCCAGTTAGTTTTCTCAGCCTCTCCTCATATGGCAGGTGTTGATCATATGGTTCTGATCATCCTCTGGACCTTTTCCAACCTGTTCACATCCTTTTTGTACAGTGGGGACCTAAACTGAAGGCGTGGTCTGACACGCACTGAGTAGAGTGGGTTGATGACTTCCATGCCTCTGCTGGTGATGCCCTTGTTAGCCAACATAATTCCAGGTTGCTTTTTCTTTGCTACTGCATCACACTGTTCACTCACGTTAAGACTGTTGTTCTCCAAAACCCACAGGTCCCTTTCCATAAGGCTGCTCTCTAGCCAAGTGCATCCCAGTCTGAACTGCACTCCCGGGTTATGTGTTCCCAGGTGCAAGACCTTGTACTTACTACAGTGAACTTCATAAAGTTCCTGTTAGCCCACCTCTTCAGTCTGGCCAAGTCATCCTGGAGGGTGGCTCTCCATTCTGGGGTGTCAACCTCTACATTCATCTTGGTGTCATCAGGGTGCTCTTGATCCCAACATCCACTTATGAAGATATTGAACATCAGGCAAAATGAACCAGTTTGTTTCACAGAACTCATTCAGCCTTACCTTATCAGAAACTGAGTACATACTGAAAAGCAGGTTTTGAGAGCTCAGCTGATGGTGGTATTTGTTTTGGCTCCAACAATTGTTTAGGGTTTGGGGGTTTTTTGTCTTTTAGTTTGGGGTTGGTTGGTTGTTTTTTGGAGGAGGGGGAGTAATTATCTGAACTCCCCTTAGTCTGCACGCCTTACAGGAGGGAGTGTTGAGGAGTTCCAGACAAGGTGCAGGGTTAAATAGCTGAAAGCTCTGTTAATTTGAGTAGTTTTCTCAGGCCTTGCATTGGGTATTGGGTAGCTTTGAGGGGAAAGAGCAGCCAAGGGCTCCCTCGTGTGGCGGGTGTGCCAAGCTTCCAGACGCGTCTCGCCGCATTTCTGTGATTTCGTCCCCGGGAAGAAAGGCAGCAGTAGAAACTCCTGCAGTACTGAAGTTGCTGTTTTTTCACCACTTGTTTGTCATCTTGTAATAATGCTATTGCATACTCATGGAGCAGGTCTGAAAAAAAGACCAGCTGCAAGCTCAAGCAAAGATGAAGTTGTATCTGTATAGTATTGGCTCTGGATTTTATCTGGGAAGACAACCTTCTTACCATAATGATGCATGTAGAAAAATTGTCTTCAGCAGCAGCTCTTCAGAGAGGAGAACCATGAGGGCTCAGGTTCAGTATATAACTGGACAGCAGGAGACTATATGTTTCCAAAAAAAAAAAACAAAAGAAACATTTAGGGATGATACAGTAACTTGCCCAGATGGTTTAATCAGTCATGAGGAAATAAAGCTGATATACTTATCCCCTGCTTTCTAATCATGGTGTTACACAGAAAACTGTGCATTCTTTTTGCAGGAGTGAGGAAATGTTGTAGGACTGCTTATAATGTAGAACTTGTTCACTGGGCATTTTTAATCTCACAGTGGCTTTTCCTGTGTGTTACAGCTCACAGTATTTTAGAAGTAGCTTTTGTAAATGGACTTAAAGCTCACACTCGCCTGTCTTCCTTTCATCCTTTCTTTTAAGGTGTAAGAGAACCTAAATGACATGCGAGTATTTTCAGGCAAACTTGTTTAACAGGGCTGCATAGTTGGGATGACTGACCTATCTCTTACTGTGTATCCAGCTCAGTAGCATTGAGTAAAGAGCTGTTGAAGCATGCCTCTGGTGCTTGTGTCTGAAATAGCATTTCTTTTTGGTTCTGAGTTGTCTAGAGGCCTTAGGGAATATTCGTCCTTAAACTGAGTGGTAGCTTGTAGGTTGAAAATGTAACAGCAGCATTTTACAGCCATTGTGCAATCCAAGGTCTGTTATGAAACAGACTGTCACCCTTTGTCTCTGTAGAAGGGAGCAGCTACACAGAGACATTCCTGCCTATCTAGTTAAAGAAATTTTCTCTTGTAGTGTAGTCTCACTTTTTTGTTTACTGCCACCTGCTTTCCAAGTATGGTAGTCAAAGGGACTTGGCCTTGGTCTTCAAGGAAGCTGTCTGACCTGAAGGCTCATGTTTTTCTTTTGTCTTTTTTTTAAGTGCAGCGTGGTGGAATTCAGTAATTATGTGTCAGGCTAAAACTTTTCAAGACAAGCCACTCTCTGGCTGTTGCAACTGAAAAAGGGAGGAAAAAAAGGTTGCAGGTATGCTTTTCCTTGCAGGAAAAGTCATGCGAGTCACTTCCCAGGGAGGCTGGAGATAAGAGTCTGTAAAACACTCCAATTGCTGTCCTGGCCATGAGCTAAATAGCCCTGTACAACACTCCAGTGTAACAGAATCTAAAT
Source organism: Phaethornis superciliosus (assembly GCA_023637945.1). Classification (NCBI taxonomy): domain Eukaryota; kingdom Metazoa; phylum Chordata; class Aves; order Apodiformes; family Trochilidae; genus Phaethornis; species Phaethornis superciliosus. Next base: position 10,713,139 of record JAJQWJ010000004.1, on the reverse strand, counting down.
GCATATTTGCTGGAAATAAAACAGGCTTGGTGGGGGTACATCATTTAATTTGAAATGTTCAGTTTTTCTTGCATTCCAGTGTAGTTGAGTTACTCTTCAGAAATAAGTTTTGGATTATCTAGAGAAACCGGAACCTTGGAAGATGGAGTAAAAAATTGCTATGTACAAACTACGAAGAGGTGGTAGTTATGTATAGATTGTCCACAGAGAGTAAATGCTTTCTACGTTGTCCTGCCCTTGTATAACTTATTCACTGTGATTTGCAGGTGCTGCCCTTGGTTCAGTTGAGGCGTAAGTTACTGTGTTGGATAGAAGACCACCACTAGCAATCCTGACCTATTAAAATGGCTGGCAGTAGACAAATAATAGGAGGGAGACACCACCAGCCCTTAGAGTGTGATCACTTCATTTGGCTCAAGAGAAAGAACTGTGCCCCATCTTATGTGATCTCTAAATGGGTAACCAAGTGCATAAGGGGCGTGTATGCAACTGAGAACATCAGGAAACACTGCAATGAACAGGTGATGCAAGGTTCCCTGTTCAAGTGGAGAAGAGCTCTGTATACTGTAGAAATAAAATTCATGTGAAACTTTTAGACTAAAGCAGCCATCAGGAAAATAGATGACCTATTGCTCTGCACCTTTACTCAATGTCCTATTAATTGCCTTATCTTGAGCAGTCTTCTTTCATGACAGGTCTCACAAGCTAGTCTCCCAACCGTGAACTGAAAAATGCCTCAAGACACCTTGACTCTTTAATACAGCCAAGCATTTTGTGCATGAAGACTTCTCCAGCAGAAGACTTGTCTAGCTAGTAAGATGTATCAGTGTTCAGACAGCTTCAGCACTTAATTTTTTATTTCTTTCACCATGTCACCAGCTCTTGCCTATCTCTGTTAGGAATAATTCGGGTAGTAACAAGGCAGTAGGAAAAATGACCTGGTCTGTAGATCACCTGTTTCTCCCTGAGGTTTGTACAAGTCCTTTGCATAATTAACAGCAATCGAGTCAAGTGAGCTGGCTTGTAATTGCTTTAGACCATTCAGCATTTCAGCAGTAACCTCTTTAAGATGGTGTAAATAGCTGGAACACATGGAAATCAGTGATTCTTTTTGTCCCACGATGCTTGAGTTATCTCACAGAAAGTTAGGCTAGGTTTGGATTTTGCTAAGCTGCCAGTTTGATATCTTTGTAATTTCTTTACTTGTCACATCAACAGTAGTCTTAACTTCATAATCACTTTTACATCTAAAATTCAGTTCTTGCAACAGGACTCAGATGTAATCTTCTCTATAGTCTATATCCCTAAAAATGTGATAATAGTTGCTGGAAGTAACCAAGGAGTCCTTTCATGTAAGTAGAGCTCTAGAGCCATACTGTTCCTATTCAGAAAGTTAAATGGTCTTATCTGAAGGGAGAAAATATTGTTTTAGCAGTTTTATTTAAAAAAGCTTTATTCTGCTCTAATGACTATTGCTTCTACTTTTTAAAGAAAATATTAATCACATGAACTTTGTACAACTGCTTCTTCTGTGGCCAGCAGCATGCATTTGGGGCTTTCTCTGAATGTTGTATAGCGAGCTTTTTTTTAGGGCTTTTACATCTGTGTGCACTATTTAAACACATTCATTTACAGTAAATAGGTAAATGCTTACAAAACAACTTGGGTGTGGTAGAATTAGTTTATTTGTGATTCTTCCTCTAAGTACTGTGAATTAGAGCCTGTGCATTTTTAAAGCAAAGTCATTATGACTTTTTCAAGGTGCAGTAGTAAATTCAGGAGCTCTGTGACCATGACTACCTTCCTACTTACTTACTGCCCTCTTCCAGCATGAAATGGCCGTGGTGTTTTGTTTTTTTTTTTTGGTCCTGTGCTGGCTGGTGCCTGTAAAGTCTAAATGTTTTTCTTTCTTAAATGCTGAATAAGTGTGTTCTTTACTTTCTTCTCGTTTAATGTAAGAGTACTTTAACACTTGTCTAGTGTGCATACAAATAATCTAGCATAAAAATACTTTCTCAAAGATTTTAGGATCTTTCAAGGTTGAGATATAAACAGGTTCCTTGCTAGATTACTAACACCAAAATCAGCATTTCTCTAGTGCTAGGTAAGACTAAAATAAAAGCCATTTACAAAAAGAGACATCCTTTAAGCTGATCGTTTTTGGAGACACTGATGGTAAGAGTTTCTGCAGACAGTAGGAGTGATGGCAATGACTGGTATAAAAATTTCTCTACAACAATAAAATCAGTAAGGAAAAGGGATTTAGATATATCTAGGTAGAGCTGTACATGAATATAGAAATGTTCCTGCACATTTCCATATTGTTTCTTGTGGAAACACAGAAGTGTTGAGGTTTGAGGCACTTCAGAGATTGTGTAGTTCAATCTCCTGCTCAGATCAGGGTTACCTAGAGCAGGTTGCTCAAGACTTTGTCCAGAATGGGGTTTTGATTTTTTTATTAATAACTCTGCATGTATTAACCCATGGATGGCTTCATCTAGCCAATTTATTTGTAGTTGTGTGCACTGTTATGAGAAGCAGATGAGGAAGAATGAGGGGAGCTTGTAGAGGTGGGGTGTTGATGCAGTTGTCTTAAGTTTTGGTGCTATGGTGGATTTGTACAAAATATTAATTGCAGATGTGGTATGCTTGGTACTAAACCCTTTCTTGCCGTAGTTATTAATTATAAACTTCCCATCAGTTTTTTGCTTCATTTATTATTGAACACTGTACAGATACCATACAAGAACTCAGTAATAGCCTAGATTCCATTATATTCCTGCTAGCAATAAATGAATGCCATTTCTGCTTCATGTAATACTGTATCTCCAAGATAATCTTGCCAACAAGCATTTTGTGAAAAACACGTATTGGATTCTTCTCTTAGGATTGTTGGCTGTTTCTTTGACCTTCTTTCAGTTTCTGAAAGACAATAACCAAGTCATGTGGGAGATATCTCAGTAGTTCTACCACCAAAGGGAAGCTAGTTAAGGATGATATACTTTAGGTTTTGAAGTTGTCAAGACATGACTGCTGCTGAACTTTAAAGTATTTAGTAATAAGTGCTTAGACAGGTACACTGGTAGACAAAATCTGTGGTTCAGTGATTATGATGACTAAAAAGTGCTTTATGTCCATTTGTCATCTGAATTACCAGTACTAAAAGAACCTGAAAATACTGAATCTTTAGTTCATGAGCAGTTATTTGTACCAGTTGTTTTGAGTACAGGAACAGTCTGAGCATTTAGACTCCTTATTACTGAGAAGCTCTACATAGTGTGTGAGTAACAGCTGTACAAATTGTCACTTTCAAATGTGGTTCAAAGTCTGAAGTATATTTGAAACACTCTTTTCAATCATTAGCCAAGAATTTTGGCACTGTACTTTTAGTGTTCAATTAAAAAGTTCAAAGTGAGGTTTTTTTACATTGTTTTAACCTTGATGCTCATTCAGTTCTTCTATTCATTAGCAGATCACAGCAAACTTTTGAACCTAGTTTGCCTATCAGTTTTTAAGTCCTTCATTAAATTCACTGTAGCTATTTCTGCTTTGAACTTAAGGCAGTCCATGGAAACAGAGGAAGCTAGTTAAAAAACCTTATTTGAAAAATTGTGTTTTAAGCCTTTGGAACTTTATCTGAGGTGGATTCTGTTTTTGTAAGCAGTTTTTCCTCGGTGTGTCTCTATAGGTTTTAAACACTTAGTTGCACTAACATTAGTGCATGTTAGTGCATTGTATAGCACTGTGGTACTAATGATTATTTTTCTCTTTTTAATCAGGACAAAGCCTGGGTTACGGTTTTGTGAACTACGTTGAACCCAAGGATGCTGAAAAAGCTATCAACACTCTGAATGGACTGAGACTTCAAACTAAAACCATAAAAGTATGTAGTGTTAATTATGATTTAAAGAAACTGAAATGATTTGACTTGTTTAGATGCATGATCTGTTTTCCCTTTCCAAGTGTAACTTAAGTATTCTGCTGTCAGTAGACTAGACTAGGGCTTCACTGTGTAGTAGATGTTTAGTCCTTTTAGACTAGCTCTGTAGTTTAGATCTAAACAGAGGTTATGTATGGAAAATATAAATTATTTTTTTTACATACTTGATAACATTTTAGAAGTAAGCTTGAATTGTTTTAACTGAGAAACTGTTTTACTTGCAGAATGCAATATTGCATATAGTCTGAACATGGCACCCTGTGCTTCCTCCCTACTTTGTCAAATTATAATTTGCTTATAAATACTCATGGATATTGTCTCTAGGTCTCTGATTTGAGATACCAGCTTTTTGTATTATAATTTCTGCACCTCATGTTTTCTAAATTCAGTTTCTTTAATTTTTAGCAGAAGTCTTTGAGTTAGTTTTTCTTACCTGCTGTCTTATTCCATTATCAGAAGACTGGGGATACTCATGTACTTAATCTTTTGGGCTCTGAAATCTAGAGGGAGGGGAGACGAAATAAAAATAGAATAATAGGTGATTGTTCTCTGTACATTTGGGGAGTTCTTTAGAAGCATTTAGTAATTCACTGGTTGGATGGTTGAAAGTTGGATTTCTGTTAGTCTATAAAACTGTGAGGAACCTTGTCAGTTGGGTGATGGAACCTCACCTGGCTGAACTTTGTAAGCACTTCCAAGAGAATTTGTCTTAATCAGTCCTGATGTGTGATATTCTAGATTAAGGCCATAACACATACCTCTGATCTGGCTTCAGTACTACTACTAGCCTGATAGTCATTGGGTATATTTTGTTGATCTGTAAAAGGGGATGCCCCCTAGTGTTTTCTTGAAAGAAAATATATTGAAAAGGTGAATTTCCAAAATGCTGGCTTAAGTTTGTCTGTAGCAGTACTAACTACTACCACATGATACCTTTTTAAAAAAGAAAAAATTCTATGAAATGCAATATGGCAATACTTTATTGAAAGTATTTGCAAATTATCTTCAGAAATTTTCAGTTCTGTACCTCCAAAGCAAGACATAGTCTTAGTCTTGTCTAACCTGGTACCAGGTAGGTTGCCTCTTGATTTATCCTGAATATTAAAACTGTGTGGTGGGTATGCATTGGTGTTGAAGACATGTCTAGGTGTGTTAGGTACCCAAACCTTACTGTGCTAGGCAATGTTATAAAACACATGGTGCCTTCTGTGGCATACTTTGTTTTATTTGTAGTATAAACATACTTGTTTTGCAGTTAGCTTAATGAAGTTTGGGCTTCATTAAATTTTGGAACTTTAGTGTGAAAACCAGTTGTATCTTAAAAGAGGTAAGACATTTGTTGTGGCTTTTCTTTTTGAAATTTACAGCTGCTAGGAGGTTCCTCTGTTCTGTTCAATTTAAGAGCCAGTGAAAATGGGGATTTTTGTACTTGGAAAAATAGTAAGATTCTCTCTCTAGAGAAGAGTGGGCATACAAATGGCATATCCTTGGACTGACATGGAGTCATTTAAGATGCAGAAGAGAAGACAACTTTTTACCTAGATTATTAAAGGGTTGCAGGAGGACCCAGGAAAATCTCCTTTATTTTGCTCTGTGGATGCTAGCCCTTAAATGACAATGTGGTCTTTTGTGGATCGTAGCTGCCAAGAGGACACTGCAGATGGCAGTAATGCTGTACTCATTCCCCCCTTGCTCAGTGACCTGGGGCTGAGCTTCCCACTGCCCTGTCCTCAGTTTTCCAGTCTGAGAGGGCATGAAATGACAGCTTTCCATGTGGGAGCTGGCAGATGGTTTTCTTATTAAATTTGGTGATATGTGCATATGCAGACAGATGGTGAGGGGAAATAAAATAGCTTGTCTAGGCTAAGTGGCCTGGTTGTCCTCTTTTGTAAGATAACACTGATCTAGCTGTGTTACACAAGCTAGTGCTTCTTAAAAATCAGATTTAGTAAGGCTTCCTTCTCCTTAAATTCTTCAGATTAGCAGTGTGTTTATATGGGTAATTATCACCTGCCAGGGGAATAGTGATTTAAGAAATATTTTATCTAAAGTATTAAATTTGTAAGTTTTCTTCCCACTCTTTTATATCTTTGCATATATTGAAAAAAGTAAGAATTAGGCTTAACATGTAATATTCCTATATAAATGAAGTTTGACAGATTCTTTAGCTAAAAGCACAGATGCCCTACTTTGCCATCATCACCTAGTTAACTGCCCTACTGTAAAAAGCTGTGTAATAAGAGCTAGTTGTGACTGTAGTAGAAGAGTTGAGTATTTAATTACCAGCTTTACAAATACTCACAGAAGTGCAGTACAGCAAGGGAAGACTTGAAGTGAGGGATGTGTCACAACTTCGTGAGTGTACTCTGAGGCAGTGTCCTTAAAACTTGACATTATGCAATGAAATTTCACTTGATGCCTTGAACTGTTATTACTTGTCATGAAGCTAAGATTTGTTTTAGAAGAATTATTCTGTAACTTAGCTACTCTAACCTTATGAACTACCTATAATAGTACTCTCTGAAACACTATGCTTAATGGGAAAAACCAAAATGCTGAAAAATGAAACATGCAAGAAACATGCTATTTTTCTTCTGAGTTAGTGTAGCAGATGAAGGACTGAGATTGTTCCTGTCTTCACTATTGCTACCTGTAGAGGAAAATTTTGCTAGTGTCACTTTTTATAGCAATTTTTTCATCAGCTAGTGTCCATGGGGAGCAATGAAATATGACTTGTGTAAAAAGTCTATTAAAAGACTGGAGGCAAGTGAGCTGTGAAGGTGAGAGAAACTATCCTTACCTTCTCCATTTTCTTCTTCTAGCACTAAAGAACATTGATCTATTGAGCAGAAAAAGGGGATCCTATTTGGAGATTTAATTAAAGCTAGTGAGTTTCTAGTGATACTGTCAATCAGCAAAGAATGAGAGAAGGGGCATGGTGCCAAACCATTTAGTGGTCTTGACAAGATAATTAAATACCTCAAGAATATTCTTCAGGTAAAATTAAAGTGCTCTAGCAGATCTGAAGCAGGAGAGCAATTTGTCTTGGAACAAAGGTAAAGGTGTTTTTTCACTTAAATTTCTCCAGGAGTTACAGAAATGGTAATTATGCTATCTTTTAGCTATGTTACAGTTAAATTGACAGAATTTCCATTTTAAACCCCTCCTCATTACCCCACAGATGCTGTTTCACCCCAGGTAAAATTAGTTCTTCACTGAAAATCGGATCCCCTCATGTTGAATATTACTTAACCTGCTTAAGCTGGCTAGTTGTTTTTCATCTTGACTGAATATATAATACTGAGAGGAGAATTCACTTCTGAACACAGTACTGCCACTTTCTGTAAACCCCATTGTGGCCACATGGTTTTTTATTAATGCAAAACCACCGTACTGAGAAAAGTAATGCAGGATGTCAGACTGAACTACAAAATGTGCTGATAATGCCTTCTGTAACTCTGTAAAACTCTTGTTTCTTGCTTGAACCCCAAGTGCTGAGTTGCAGCAGGACAGATTGACCCCAGTGCAGCTCATTGTGTAGGGCCTGCTGAGCAAGTGTGCAACAAGAAACCTCAGTGGTGCAGTAGTGTCTTTTCTGAATCTGCACAGGGGGTTTCTGATGCAGAAATGGAAATGTTAGAAGGGATCAGTGTAGCGTGTGGAGCAGAAGAATGACTGCAAGCATTGCTCAAAAAGCAAAAGCAAAATTCTTGATCAATGATGCATCTTCCTGTCATGCTATGCAAAGTCCTTGGTGTAGATTATGGCTTTCTGCATGGATCCAAAATGCTGCATACGCTGGTCTTAGAGATACCTCTCTTTTTTCTAATTTTTTTTTTTTTTTTTTAAATCCAAGTATTGGTTTCATATATAAGTAGTGCAACCACAAATAAAAGCATTATTTTTTAAATCCTTTGACAAATTGACCTCTGTTAAGCTAGTGGCTTTCAGGTTTTTGACACAGTTAAAGGTTGACTCGGTGTCTTTGATTTGTTCAGTAATAGTTTTTCCTGAAAGATTGCAAGATATTTCAGTGGCAGTGAGTGTTTTATGCATTTTTATGAGGTGTGTGTGTGTGGAATGAATAACACAAGAGTGTTTTGTGCATTTCTATGAGGTGTGTGTGTGGAATGAATAGCACAAGACACTCAAGGGGTGTAGTTGCAGCTGTCTGTGGTTGTCTCTGTCAGCAGCAACAACGCTCTAATCACAAGGGAGTAGCTGAAGTCTGCCTGTTTCTGTCAGAAGAAGGGAGAACTTGTAGACAAATTCACATGAGAGCGTTCTGAGATACTGGCTGGATATTATGCTGTGTACTTCTGTCATATATAGAATGGTATGGGTGTCAGGAATTTGTGTTGCTCTTACTGATTGGGCATGAGTGGAGATGGCATGTCCATCAGATCAGTCAGGAATGCAAAGTACGAATGAGGGACTCTGAGACAATCAGGGAGAAGTAGGAAACTGGAAATGTTTGGAGATGACATCTCCTTTTGTTTCTTACAACTACTTTAGTTTAAAAATCTAAGTATTTCTTCTTTTTAAGGAGACAGTGGTAGTTATGACTGAAAATTTTAAGATGTTCCATGTTAGTCCTTTTAAAGCCAAAACAGCAAAATCTGTCTCATAACTGTAGCACTTGATTCCCATCTCCTGTTGTAGGGTAGAAAGAGGTCTGTGGATTTAATTGCTGCCTCTCTTACAAGTAGTATGGTAAAAACTGTTGTACTATCTTGAACACTTCTGAGAAAAGTGTTCTTTTTCTCCATAGCAGGATTTCCAGTTGATTTCTGTTGTTAAACTAGATGTACTATTTTATTTCTTCCCCAAATGGCATTTTGGCACTTGAGACCAAGTCTTGTGGAAGCCTATTTCTGATGTTCCTTTGTGGTATGTACAGTGGCAGTTTTACAAGGGCTTTCTCTTTGAACAGTGTGCTGTTCTTGATAGGTTAAATTCTAAGGAAGAATCCTGGTCCTCTTCTTCTCGCTCATAAAGGCAGGTCTGTCTAAATTTATCCTGAAAAAAGGCTTTTATAAAAGAATGTTGACATAATGAAACTGTGTAGCTCTGGAATCTAGTATAGATAAACAAACTGCAGGAAGAAGGAACACAATGAAATGCTCGGAACTAACACTGCCAAGTGGGGATGAGGTGCGATGTCAAAGTGAGAAAAGAGTTACCCAGCAAATGTGGTCAATTCTGCATTTCAGTTATCCTCATCCACTTCTTTCTTACAGTGGAATATGTGTATTTTAGAATTACCTCAAGATGACAATTTAAATTCTCATAGAAACAAAGCAGTTTAGAGCCCACACAAGTTAGTTATCACACCTGTTCTAACCTAAACTTTTGCAGTAAACATCTCCTTTTGTTTTGATCATAAAGCAGAAAACAGAAGGAAAACTAGTTTACTCTTTGCACGATAAATTTCTGTGGACACCTAAATGGAAATTCATTGAGCTATCCTTGTAGAATACGCTGTCACAGGGGTGTCCCCTAGCTTGATTGCTCTTTGTTTCTCACACTGGTGAAAGTGATTTCTCTCTAGGTAACCTTCTTAGTTTTGAAAAACACATCCCTGTGTTGTTCCTTTCCCTGGCTCAAAACCTATGTTGAGTTCATATTTAGTCTTAGTAAATGTGGCATATTTAGCCTACAGTTCTTTGGCAAATTCCTAGTATCTAGATAAAATTATTCTAGTTCAAATGAAGAGCTTTATAAAATACTGCTTACATGAATGATTATTCCCATCAAGAATCACTCAGAACATCATATTTGAGATCCGTTTATGTAAGAAGTTTGTGAAGGAACTGTCATTACAACACTGTTCTAACTAGCCTGTTAATTTGGACATGGAAATGGCTGCACTGGTAAGTATAGCTCTCCTTGTACCAGAGTTGTAGAGGATCCTTTGTCAAGACTGCACCTAGTTACTGGCATTATTACTCTGCAGCAGGATATTGCAGCACAGTTACTGACTTTCTACCTTATAAATCTGTCTTGTTCTCTACAGTTCTGCAAGAGAAAGCTCTAGTATCAGTGCAATGTATTCATAAGTACTCTGGCTGAAGTGTAGCTCCATCATGATCTCAGTTGTTACTTCATGGTCCAGTCTGGTTCTAATTCTATCAATTTTGTGAAGGAACAAACTCTCAGGTTGGTCTGCTCTTGCCTTCAGCCATGAGGGCACAGAATAGAAGTGGATCCTGTGGCTGACCTTAGCCCTGGAACTCTGACTCTGATTGTATCTTTCAGAACTGTTACCATTCCTGAGATGTGGACTGAAATAACAAAACCTCTTCTGATAGTAGTGCTGAAAGGCTGTTGCTTCCCTGTCCATTTTTTGAGCAGGCTGTAAAATTAAAACATGTATGGGATATGGTTATATTTATTAGCTTAATCTATGCACATGGGTTGAGTAGTGTATTTTTGTAGTTCCACAGAGTTGGGACTAAATTGCCTTTACAAAGGAAAGTCTGTGTCCAATTTGCTTTGCCCACAGAAATAAATGCTTCTGTGAGACTGCAACGCAAACTTAAATTCGGCACAGCCTGCATGTATTTATCAAGGCAGTCTTGTGTAACTGGGAAAAGTAGCCTTCAAGCTTTGCAATATCATCTTTCATTTGATAGGAAGCAGAAAGTAAACTTAATGAATATACCTCAATGTACTCTCTTTCAGACAACAACCCATCACTGGCTAGTAATATGTGAGACCTGGTCTCTGTTGTGTACTACAGCATCTTGTTACTAGAAATAAAAAGTAAGAAGGGTTCTTGACTCATGGCATCTCACATACTAATTTAAGTGCAAGTTAAGAATGCTTGCTTGGCACAATTGTCTCTGGAACATTGCTGTAACAAAAGCAAAGAAATATGCCCTTGTTTTTGTTATGCTAACCAAGGGAGCTTGAATGTTCCTAATATATTCCTCTTCTGGTATAAATCTGTCTGGTTTGCAGGAAAGTTTAACCTATTTTCATCTGTACAAGCTGTTTAGAAATTTATTGGAATTTGTTGTTGAATGTTTGTCATTGAAGCATAAATGTTAAAGAGCTAGATAACATCCTCATGGCAGTGTTCTCAGAAAGTGCAAGTTATTGAATGTAAAGATCTACTAAAATCCTTATTTTAACATTTAAAGATTTTAGATTTTAAAATCTGCAAGAACAACTGAAGTAGAGGTGTTGAGAATGTAATGCTAAAGTTCACTGAAGTTGTTTTGGGTAATACAAACACTTTTTTTATTTGTACTAATAGTACAGAATTCCTCTACAAAGTTCTCTATAGTACTAATAAGTTTAAAAAAAAAGGTCGAAGTCTAGTGGTGGGATGTAGAAAAATAGTAGGCAATAGTAAAACTGAAACATTCACCTGTAGGGACTGGGTTTCTTTTCTTTTTGGCAACTTATTTGTTTAACCTACTAGCTTTCAGTTTTGACTAGTAAATTGTGATCAGTTCATCTTAATGTTAAGAAATGTAAAACAGTGAAAATACTGATATTTGGTCATGTAATGTTTGTATTTCTAGAAACAGGTGTCTTTTCTACTAACTGCTGTGGAAAATTCCAGTAAAACTGTTTTTAAATTGGTGTCTACGGGGTAGTTGTGCTCAGTGTTATACAGCGTGTTAAATATTTAAAACTGTAGGCTACCTGGCTGCTTCTTAACTTGCATTGTGTTCAGTGGTTTTGACACTGCATAACCTTAATGTTTATCTATTAAATATTCACCTGATGCAGATTTGGAAGTAACATTTTATCCTAGACATTCATTCAGTGCATAGATATATTATTTGAAGCTCTTGAATCTAGGACTGTTGGCAAGTATTTACTGAATGAGCAAACTGACAGGATACAGACAAGAGATTCTAATCTGGAGAGTCTTTGCTTTAAATCTTTGTGACAAGTGGAATAGATGAACTTTGACATCAACAATGAAGAGAAACTACATTTCATACTCCAGGAAAGTTTGGTTGTTTTTTTTCTTTTTTGCATGGGAATTAGTTCCCTTAAACCAGTAATATTTTGTGGTGTCTGTTCTTTTCCAGTGGTCCTGACGTGCATCAATCACAGTTTACTAGTAGTGTTTTGCAAAAGAAAGTCAACCATTAATTACGTCTGGTTTAAATTCAGTGTTTCTTTCACATTTATTGCCTGGCCAGAACTTATAGAGATTAGCAAGATTAGCAATATCCAAACACTACCTCTAGTAATGAAGTACTGATTTCAGTTTGTATGTTATTCCTGTGACTAATCTGTGCATATTACAGTATGTATCAGATACAGGAGTAGTCAGTGGGGTATTTCCCATGCAGCATCTATCTGCCATGGGTGTGTGTACTTAGATGTGAAAAATAGCTGTAAGCACACTTGAAGACAATGCCAAGGGGTAATGACACCGAAAATGAAATATTTACTAGTATTTAGTGGTTAGGGTTTATTACTTTCATTCTTCTCTTTTCGTTAAGTTGTATCCAGTATTGGCTTTGACTGCTCTGCCAATAGCATTTCTCAGCTCAGGCATGGGCAAATAGACATCTCTGGATTATCTGTCACTTTGAAAGAATTTGTATTTATTTGACAGAGGAAAAGTGAGAGGAGTTTTGCAGATACAAGTTATGTAGCATAACAGTTTGCTTGCAGTAAGTTAGTAAACATTTCTTGTGGATTTTTCTGTTCTTAATGGGTTTAGAGTGAGTTTATATTGTTACGTGGCAGCACTTCTCCAGTAGTGTCAATTCCCCTTTAAAATGTAGTGTCTCTATTTCCAATTCTTCTTGGAATGAGTAAGAGGAAGATGACTGTCACAGATTTTATACAGAAAGCTGAATGGGAATCCTCTGTTACTTTCACTTGATTCAAGTTACGTCCAGACCCTAGGTAGAAGTTAATTTCACGTAATTTCCTTAAGCTTTGCTGTGTCTTTGAAAAATCACAGAATGGCTGGGGATTGGAGGTACCTCTGGAGGCATAAAACCCAACATCGTGCTCAGAGTAGGTTCACGAAAAGTGGTTGCTCAAAGCTATGGGACTAGGAAAAGGATGATCTTCTCACTGTAGATGAAGAGCAGGTTTGAAACCACCTAAAGAATCTGAAGGTGAACAATGTCCATGTGACCTGATGGGATTCATCCACGGCTTCTGAAAGTACTGCCGGATGAAGTTACAAAGCCACTGTATCATATTTGAAAAGTCATGGCAGTCTGAAGTTATGCTGACTGGAAAATGGGGAAACATAATCCCCATTTTCAAAAATGGAAAAAAAGACCCAGGGATCTACAGGCCTGTCAGTCTCACCTCTGTGCCTGGCAAGACCATGGAGCAGATCCTCCTGAAGGCTCAGCTAAGGCAAGCAGATAATAAAGGAGTGATTGACAGCCATGGTGGCTTCAGCAAGGGTGAGTCCTGCCAGACTAGTTTGGCCTTTTGCATGGGGTGACAGCCTCGGTGAACAAAGACAGAGCACCAGACATCATCTACATGGACCTGTGCAAAGCATTCAACAATATCCTATGAGACATTCTGATCTCTAAACTGGCACAGTACAGATCTGATGGACCACTCATTGGATAAGGAACTGGCTGGATGGTCACACCCAAAGAGTTGTGATCAGTGGCTCAGTGTCCAAATGGAGATGTGTGATGAGTGGTGTTCCTCAAGGGTCAGTACTTGGACCAGTGCTGTTTCACATCTTTGGTGACGTGGACAGTAGAATCGAGTGCGCCCTCAGCAAGTTTGCTGACAACACCAAACTGTGTGGTGAAGTCAACACGCTGGAGGGAAGGGATGCCACCCAGGGGAACCTTGACAGGCTTGAGAAGTGGGCTTGTCCAAACTGCATGAAGTTCAATAAGGCCAAGTGCAAGGTTCTGCACCTGGGTGGAGGCAATCCCATGTATGAATACAGGTTGGGAGGAGAAGAGATTGTGGACAGCCCTGAGGAGAAGGACTTGTGGGTGCTGGTGGACCAGAAGCTCAAGGTGAACCATCAGTGTGCATTTGCAGCCCAGAAAGCCAACTGTGTCCTGGGCTGCATCAAAAGAAGCAGACAGCCAGTTGAGGGAGGTGATTCTCCCCCTCTGTTCTGTTCTTGTGAAAATGGCTGAGGGAGCTGGGGGTGTTCAGCCTGGAGAAGAGGAGGCTCAGGGGAGACCTCATCGCTCTCTACAACTCCCTGAAAGGAGGCTGGAGCCAGGGGGGGGTTGGGCTCTTCTTCCAGGCAGCTACCAGTAAGACAAGAGGGCAGGGACTTAAGCTCTGCCAGGGGAGGTTTAGGTTAGATATTAGGAAAAAATTCTTTACAGAGAGGGTGATCAGGCACTGGAATGGGCTGCCCAGGGAGATGGTGGATTCTCCATCCCTGGAGGCTTTTAAGAAGAGACTGATGTGGCACTCAGTGCCATGGTCTGGTAACCACAGTGGCAGTGGATTAAGTGTTGGACTTGATGATCTCAGAGGTCCTTTCCAGCCTGTCTGATTCTGTGATTCTGTGATTCCTTTAATTATATGTGCATTCATGTTTTCAGCTTCTCCTGTGAAGTTTGTTGCATTCCTTTAGTGTTTTTACAGAAGGTAGCACTGAAAAAAACCACGTGACTGTCTTTGCAATGTAACTGTTCTAACTGAACTTAAAAATATTTCAATGCCTCAGAACAACCAACACTGTCCTATTTTAGCTGTTTTTGAGGAGTCTGATTTTTAAGTGTTTTTACTTTCTTTTCCCAAAGGTTTCCTATGCGCGACCAAGTTCAGCTTCTATCAGAGATGCAAATTTGTATGTTAGTGGACTTCCAAAGACAATGACCCAGAAGGAACTGGAGCAGCTCTTTTCCCAATATGGACGCATTATTACTTCTCGTATTCTGGTTGACCAAGTCACTGGTGAGTAGGCAGTTTTGCACTTCTCCCATTTTTGAACTGGCAGTTCAAGAAATACTTCACCTTTGCAGAATGTACAAAAGGTGTATGTAGGACAGCAAAAGCGATTTTCTGCTGGAATTGTTCATAAATATGTATGGACAAAAATAGATCATTGTGTACTGAGCCAGCTTGAGTCATTTCCACCCTGAAGGTACAGGTTTGAAGGCTGTTTCATGGCTTGTAATAAATTTACAGCTGCTATAATCTTCCTTTCCAAGCTGTGTGTGAAAATAGTCTCTTATGTGCCTTACAAAATGCTGTTAAACACTTTTTATATTAATAAAAAAAATTATGCAGAAATACATAGTTAGTTTTCTGAGGCTATGATTATAAAAGACCCTGACTGGTAATTGCTGTTAAGAATGTGTTCTAGGTTGCACGATTTACTTCAAGCACACCAATGAACATGAACTCTGAATTCCTCAAGAGCAGATACATTCTTTGCTTTGAGGTGCCTTTAAAAACTAAGCTCTTGCAGGTTAGTTGTGTTGTTACAGTATATGTCTTAACCAGTGAGTAGGTGCCACTGACACTCTGGTTACTCTTGGACAGTAATGTATGCATTTTTTCTGGCTCAAATGGCTAATCTTGGAGCTTTATATTTTGCAGTCTCTTGCTTGGAACAGGCCTGCTCCAAAGATAAGTGACTAAATGACATGCCAAGAGCATAACAGAAGTATTGAGCATACAAATCTAAATATAAAGGAGCAATATTCACAAATTCTTATCTTCCAAAAAATATAGGGGTGCGGGCCATATAACTTACTACCTGAAAGTATTCTCTGAATAATAAGCTAGGCTGCATTTTTTATAACTGTACCTTTTCAAAGTTGCATGTGATGGTGGGTAACAAACTGCTCTCAGCTGTCGGAGGTCATGAAGTGTTCAAATGGTCTTCAAAAGGATTGTGCATACCAGTGTTTGACACTTGGTCTCCTGTAGAGGATCTCAAATATGGAGGATCTCTTGCATATCCATTATGCTAACAGATGTCTTGGTATTACCACATAGTGCTTGTGGAGTGTTCTAACAGTGTGAGATGGTGAGTGTGTAGACAGGCAGAGAAAGGATAGATAAAGGCCAAATGGTGACTTGTAGAAGCAACAGGTGTGCTGGTCAGATTTCCAGTGTCTGTGCAATAAATAGCTATTTACATTGCTCCTCTATATTCATGCATAGAAATGGTGGTATTTGACAAAAGGGCCAAGTAAATATAATAAACTTTAAAATGTGTATCTAATTCAAATTCTCTTAAATCCCAGGATGTTCACAGTAGTTTTCTGGCATAGACTGTTTTTTCAGGTTTTAAGTTAAGAGGTAGACTCAAATAGGTGAAAACAAAGTTGTAACACAAACTGATAGATGAACAATGGTGAGTTGAAGCTCTTGACATTACCTGTTGAAAGCTTTTTGTGCCTGCTCATTGTCACTGTGGTGGTTTAAATTGTCTTTGTTTATGAACAGAACAAGTTTCTTGTCATCAATGTCTCTCTCGAGGGAGGACAAGCACCTAACTTGTCTCTTTATTCACAAGCCACAGTATAAGGGGCTTCTAAATTGATTGAAGAATATTACATCACAATATGCAACTGACTAGTGTCAGCTGTAGAAACATTAATGTTAAGTGGTTCAAGTATTGACACCCTGATGTCAGTTGTGTGTTCAATTCAAGCTACATTGAATTTTTGAGGTTTGTTTCTAAAAACTTATGCAAACACTTGCTGATCCCAGTGTGTGTTGTCTTTGACTTTGCTATGCTGAGGAAGAATCCAGTTAAAGTTTCCTTCAAAATTAACACCTACAGAAATGTGGTGGCACGCTGAAACGGAATCTTTTGCTTTGCTTATGGGTAACCATGGAACTGTTAAAATGAGGCTAGAATTCCTATTAATGCAATCTAGACCTGGCACTCCATTCTTTGTCTGAGCATATTTGCTCCAAATGGAACTTGAAGGGGAGCTGGAGGAGAGCGTTAGCCATTTCTTGCTGCTGTGGAGCAGATGACTAAGCTATTTGCAGAATTTCTATGAATTTAGATACTCCAGAGTTAGCATAAACTGAACAGTGGTTGCAGTGCAGCTGATTCTGGGTTCACCTCCATCTCTCTCAAAATTGCTGTGTTAAGAATTACACTGACTCACAATGTTTTAAGTTGTTTCCACTGTGTTTTGTCTCAGCCTTCAAAGCTTTCTACACAATGTATCTTACATGAGATAACACACCTTAAAGAAAAATAAAAATAGTCTAATTTTTACTTGGGAAAATTTTTTTTCTTCCTGGAGCAAAAGTTCATTTCTAGTAAGTTCAAAATTACCACATGTTCACAGCAGTTAGCCATTAATATAGCATTGGCTGTGAAAATCAAATGTTAACACCTAATGTTTCAGAGTCTCTGAATTAATTACTGAATTACTTCCTTCAACCTGTACAGGGGTATCAAGGGGCGTGGGGTTCATCCGGTTTGACAAGCGAATTGAAGCAGAAGAAGCTATAAAGGGCTTGAATGGCCAGAAACCTCCAGGTGCCACCGAGCCCATCACTGTAAAGTTTGCTAACAATCCAAGCCAAAAAACCAGTCAGGCCATCCTTTCCCAGCTGTACCATTCTCCAAGCAGAAGGTATCCAGCACCTCTAGCTCAGCAGGCTCAACGTTTTAGGTAAGTGAAATACCTATGTGTTCAACACATCTGGAAGCCACATGTTCCCATAGGCATGTTTACTTCCTTCCACTCTTCTCCTTGTCTGATTTGTGTGTGAAGGAAGTACATGAAAGTGAACTTTGCTATGCTTCTACACTACAGTTAAAAGCAAAATTGCATTCCACCCTATTGGTAGCATTTCAGTAGTTAATAAAACCACTTAAACTGAGATGACATCTTTCCTTCTACACAGTTGCTTTAAAAAATCCCTTTTGACTACTGGTGATTAGTTTGTAAATTGATTTAGTTAACATTGACCTAGGCAATTCAATTGGCTTCTTAGCCATATGGCATGGCACAGCCAGCCTCCTCTTCCCCCAGTCTGTGCTTCTCCTCCCTGTTTAGCTTTTCAGGTGTTCTCCTAGTCAGTTGTCGTAAGTCTTGCATGCCACAGTTATTTTTCTGTTATTAAAAAGTTTTGCAGTGAAGATTTTTCCATGTGTTTTTTATGGATATATGTTCCTGTTTTGTTGAAACTACAGCCATGCAATTCCCTGTGATATGTAGTGTATTGAAAACATCAGATGGTGACAGCAGAGAAATTATTTAGACCTTGGATTTTTTCAGTCATTTTTCGTCATTTTCTCACAGTTTGCCCCATCACTCTGACTTGAATGTGTTAAGCAGTAATATACTGAAACAGATTCTTTTTTCAAGAAATAAATTAGATGGCAGGTTTATTTCAGAGAGATTATAGAAAACTGCAAAAGCTATGCATTGGCTGGCTACCCTTGCTTTTAGGCTGAAGATTTGGAGGTCATGGACTGCACTTCTGGCAGAACATATCAGTTGTAAGCTTTTCAGCCTTATGTGCTTTCTTCCTTAAGGGAAGGAATAACCAATTTTATTCATTGTTCGGTGGATTTTCTTTACAGTTTCTTAGGGAATTAAAGGTTTAATCTAACAGTGTGTTAAATATTGATTAAAAGTAGGCTTGCCATTGTCCCATAGGCAGAACACAGGGGTATGATTTGTACTTGTAGGATGGGCCTTTAGTCCACTGTATGAAATGAGATTGTGAGGAAGCTGTTGTGCAGCCAGTGCATTGCATACAGGATTCAACATATTCTGGCAAGTCTGGCCTTGTGATTCTTCTGAATATGTTTGTTCCCAGATACTGAGCTCTGTTCAGTATTACTCTTGATACTGGCAGGTATAGCATCTGGGTTTAACTCCAGATTAAAACTATGATGATTTGTAAAAATTCAACTTCTAGAGTTTCTTCTTAGAATAGGACATTAAAATTTCTTTTAGTTTCAGTAATTTCAATAGACTACTTTAAAATGTTACTTATTGCTTGTGATTTTTTTTTTTTTTTTTTAAATTTAGAAGTGTATTTTTAAGAATGCGCTTTCAAATTTCACTGGAAAGTTGGTTGGTTGGTTTGTCTGTTTTTTGCTGAGATACTAAATGTAAAGACATATCTGAAACAGCCATAAGAAACACTGATAACCTCCACTTCAAAGTATAATGGCAACAAAAGCATTGAGTATGTACCAAGTCTGTAGTGAGTTGGAGGGGATATAAAATCTTTCTTGGTTTTACCTATGCTGAAGAAAGAACAAGGTTGAACTGTCTAGTCACAAAGTAAGCTGGGGGTTCCAGACAAATTTAGGTAATTTAGGTAATTTTTTAATATGCTGGGGGCAGGGGGGGGGAAGGCCTTCAGGCTTTTGCTTCTTCTCTAAACAAGACAGCCCTGGCAAATTTTAAGTTTTTATAAATTGTTCCCCTTTTTATCTGTATTGTTTGGTTTTTTTGAGATTTTTGCAGTTGCAGCATTCCAGCTTGGGTGCTGTCTACATAGTTCAAATTACACCAGTGCTTCAAGTCTTCTGTATCATTAACATGGGAGAAATAGTTGTTGATATCAGACAGGATTACCTGATGCATTTTCCATGTCTTTGTTAACAGAGGCCTGACAACAGAGTCAAAATAAACCAGTAGTAAAGATTATTAGAATCACTAAAATGCTTCTTTTTTCCTACTAAAAATCCTGGCTTTCCAAAGCAGCTATATATAATTCCTCCTCAGTTTCTGCAGGATGTATAACTTCAAGCACCTTTAAAAACTGCTTAGTGAATGCCCATGAGATTTTTTCCAGAGTATCTTTTAAGTCATCCTGCTAACTGATGAAAACTGTTAGGGTGATCCTACTGCTCCTGTATGACGTCCTCGTCAAGAACCTCTAAGTGGTAATGTTTCTTGAACTCCTTACCTTCCTCTCCACCTCCAAAATGCTAATGATAGTAGACATCTGTCATCCACCCTAGGTCTATTGATAGTAGTCAGGCATTTTATTATTTCCTTTTTTTCAGCTCCTTTTATAGGTGTTCAATAGCTTGCTTTCTTGTCATTGCATCCTGCAAAGTCTGCTTACTGCAAAATCATAGTGCTCTGCAGTTTGAGAGCTTTTCTTAGCTGCAAACAAGGCCAAATATTTTTTTCTTCAAGTCTTTTGAGCACAAGTATTATTTACATTGCTGCAGTAGTTGTGTTTGGATTCTGTATGCCAGTATTATCTTTAACCCTCTATCTTGTTACTGAGGAAAACTCACAATAAGTTACAGATTGGTATGGTCATTCAAAACAGAAAAATAATTAAAAGTGTACCTTTTTTATCTTAGCTTGTATTTTGTAGAATCCTAAAGAGAACCTTTAGCGAGAATTTCTCTTCACATGTCTGAGCGTTGCCAGGAAGAAATGAGAGCTTCTTTAGGGTGGAAATTTTCTTAGGGAAGCAGTTCAAAGAACTTTAGGAATGAGATTAGTACAATTTTTAGTCACTGTCATATTCTGTGTATCGGCTAGGTGATTCCAAAGAATTTAGAGTTGTGGTGGCACATTACAGGTGAGCAGCTTGAGGTAAGGTGAGGGATGAAGTACATGGAGAAAGCTTACAGTCTAATATATATATGTGAGCATATAAAAACCCTTTGTTCTGGAAAAAGAAAAATCTTGTTTGTAGTTGAAGCTTTAACAGTCTTTCACTGCTCCATAACCTTGCATCTGTCTGAACCATCAAATCATCAGAAGCCTCAGTCTTTATCCAAAACAAAGGTAGTAAGATGGCAAATTTCACTGAGGTGGTCACTGACTAATTTCATGATAACTGTATTTGACTTAGGCCAAACTTGAGGTAATGATGCACTTCTTCAACCTTAAAGATTTATGGTTGTGCATACTACATAAGAACATCTACTTCATACTCAGTAACTGTACCAGGTGTAATCAGGTGCTACAGTGCTCTGTGATGATGCTTTGCATAAAGTTCTGTAGAATGCAAGGATCATAGCAGTAATTTCCTTAAGATTAAAGGGTGGAAAAGTCTGAAGACTGAATACTTTGCTAAATGTTTTGCAGGTTGGACAATCTGCTCAACATGGCTTATGGAGTAAAGAGGTAATAAAGGACTTAGGTTCATAACCACGTTTTTAGTTAATTTGTATACTCTTACTTTCTCAGTAAGACTTCTTGTTGGATTTTTGCATGTTGGGACTTCAGCTAAGATTTTTCATTTTGGCACATAGTGCATGTAAGAGACAAACTTTTTGTGGCAATTCCATGGAATTCCTGTTTCAAATGACTTAACAATCCTCACTGATTTTATAACATGCTGCTCTTTTGTTTTTCTGTTACTTCATTTCACATAGACCTAGCACTGTTCCTTGTACTTAAGTATAATGGTGTATATTTTTTGGTTTAGTTTTTTGTTTTGCTTTTGTTTTGGTTTTTTTTTGTTTTTTCAGTTGGGGAGAAAAAATAAAATTTGACATTACCTTATTACTCTAGCCACTATGTTCATGCTGTGAAAAGCTCTGTATCATTTTCTTTTTCATTTGTGAAATTTTTTGCTGGAATTTTCTCTGATCATGTGCCTTATGATTCTGTTTTGGTTTCCCCCCCATTGTTCAATAGATTTCCTCCCATGACCATTGATGGAATGACCAGTTTGGCTGGAATTAATATACCTGGACATGCAGGAACTGGATGGTGTATTTTTGTGTACAACTTGGCCCCTGATGCTGACGAGAGTATCCTCTGGCAAATGTTTGGACCCTTCGGAGCAGTAACCAATGTGAAGGTCATCCGTGACTTCAACACCAACAAGTGCAAAGGTTTTGGATTTGTGACTATGACAAACTATGACGAGGCAGCAATGGCAATAGCCAGCCTGAATGGATACCGCCTTGGGGACAGAGTATTGCAGGTCTCCTTCAAAACTAACAAAACGCACAAAGCCTAGCAAGTTATTCTCAGTGCATTACTACATGAAAACTATACAACAAAGGCAATTTACCAGAAGCTTTATGCAGTAGTAAATGCCTTTGTTGTATGTTAGTGTGGAAATGGGGATAAAATGACTACTTAGCATCCTAAGAATATGTGAGATTTTTTATTGCTAATATTTGAATTAAAACTTGTTAAATATCTTTTGTGTTTGAATATTGACAAGAAGTACAGGGTTTTTACCTGTCGCAATGCATATTCTATTGCCTTCTTTGAAGAAGGTGGACCTTTTAAAGTGTTTCAGCTAAGGGAGGAATTTTTTCTTTTTCGTGACTGCCTTTAGCCTATGAGTAAATATTGAGGCTTTGTGCTACACTTAATTGTTTTATTTTTCTTTTTTCTGTTACTTGATTTGCCTTGTTTAATTTACATTTTTGATGCATTGCTGTTTTGTTGTTCAAGAAAAGTATTTGAAGTTTACATTTAATTTATAAAGTTATGAGCAGTATTTATTTTATAATTATAATTTGGGTTGGGGAATGGGAACACATTATAAAAGCTTATTGTAAGAATACTGGAGAACTTTTCATAAAGCAGTACCTTGCCAAAGAGATAAGAGCCTCTTTGATGTGGGTTTAAAAAAGCATCTATTTTTATAAAAAAAAAAATTTGGAGAAACTTTTTACTGGTCCTGGAACAAATATTTTGACTTGAATACTTTGAGAAATCTCTTCATATGACATCTAGTGAGCTTTTAAAACTTACCAGGAAATTTGAAGTTGCTGGGGAAAATTTAGAAAGATTTATGAGACCTTTGTATGAAGAGGCAGAGTCAATGGGATACACTGTTGATTTCATTTTTGTAATCATCAGTGAAGTCTTTGGACATCCTGGTTATTAAGTGATAGGTGGCTCACATTAATTTGTGATTTTGAAACAAATGAAAAATTAAAAAGAATATAAGAGCAAGCAGGAAACCTTAAAATACTGAGAGATGGGGGAAAAAAATCTGTTCTTCCTAAAGAATTCCCTTCAGATAGAGCTCATGGTGTTTAGTGATGTACTTGCTATTGTTTGAAGAATTGTTTTGTCTTAAGAAAAAGACATTGAGCATGGTTTGCAAGTAGCAAATCAGCAAAAGTGGCTTGAGTTGGGTATATTTGGAGGTATTTTGAAAGTTCTGTTCAAGGCTAACACCTGAGCTTTGTGTAATGTAAATAAGACCTTGAGTTATAAGCCTTTCAGCTAATTCTGATTTCAGTTGATTTTTTAAGTTACATGCCAAGTGATGTTCAATTTTGAATGTTTTTGTATGAGTTTTTTCTTTGTAAATGGCATTAACATTGTTACTTGAGGTCTGCTTATTCATTTTTGTTGTCCTGAGGACTTGAATTTACAGTGCATCAGATCTGTTGCTATTTTTGTCTGTAGATAGTCTAGCTTCAGCTGTTTATGGTGATGCTACATTTTTGTTTATAAATATGTTTGTGGTAAAAACGAGTATAATCATAGGTTTTGAACAAATTTCCTTACATTTTTCATACAAAACCATAAATACCTGTATGCTATTGGAATTTAACTTTGTATGATGCTTAAATCACTATTTGGGGAAATAGAAGAAGTCTTTACCACATATTGAAGAAATTTAAGAAAAAAATACAGAATATTTTCTGATTAGCATCTAGCTTATAATTAAATTTTTAAAAAAGAGCTGAAGGTTTTATGCCTTCACCAGGATGCACTGACAACTATGTAGTTACGTCCTGCTTTTTGTATAAACTGAGATGCTCATATGCTTCCCCTTAGAAAAAGCAATGTTCTATGCATAACATAGTTGTACACTATCTTTGCAGTTGCTTTTGGTTCTTATTCTTTTAAATTGTAGTTATAAATCTTTCAGTATAGTACAGTACATATACTGTGAAGCGCGTGCTAAAGTGAATAAGCGAGTTTTCATGCTGACCCACTCAATGCTATTCAAAAATCAATTGGCTTCCTGAGCACTTCCTCATTCTTAGGTGCATTTAGATTGTTAAAGCTAATCCTCTGCATTAAAAATTGTATATACAATAGAAATCACAAACTTTCCAATGTGGGAAAAACGGTAGCTACATGCTTCTTTCCTATAATACTGTAGCAACTAACGGCATTGATGAGAAGGCATGTAAATTGGGCTTCACTTTACAGTGTTTATCAGAGCACTTAGTAAAATATAAGGCTGGTATTTATTTGAAGTTGTATAGTATGACTTAATTCACATCTGTTGGAATAGAAAATATATTCTGTTGAGTATTTAAGAGGTTGTACATGTTTTCTTTTGTGTTTGGATCCTTTGTACTTTTTCATGTTCAGTACATCAATAAACAAAGTTGAAGGGAAAACAGTGTCATGAGCAGGTCTTTTACCCTGTTGTACTCTGCTGCAGGGGTTGGCACTCTGAGGGAAAGGTTTCCACTAAGCTCTTGAGCTGCTTTTAATTTAGCTTAGAGTCCCCATTGCCAACAAGGAGGTAAGACTAATTCTGTGTACTAGTTGTTTGAATTAGTGTCATCTCTTTTCACCTTGGTGTTATATGAACCACTCAGTACTGAGGCCAATATAATTAATGAGCTATTAAACATATTCAGTAAAAATTAGTTTGCTGTCTGTCCAGCAGATTGCTGTTCAGTGTAGTGAAGTTAATGCCCTAATGTGTTAGGATAAATACAAAGGAGATGGAAGTAGCTAGTCTTTATTGCAAAGTCCATTTGCTGTTTAATTATTTTATTAATCTCTAGACTCCATTAATATAATGGATATTCAGTTAACCTTAGTTTGCTTTTTTTTTCCCCTTCCCAGCTCTTCTAAAAATTCTTTAAAAATTACAGAACTCTCTCTTGCCATTTTTAAGGTACAAATGGTCCTAAATTTATTTGCTTTGCTCAGTTGAATGAAAGTGAAATTCCACTTCATAATACATTTTCAAAATTGGTTTATTCAGTGTAACTTCCATTTGTAACTGTTTCTCACCTTCTCTTTTGCATCTTCACTGTGAGATTTTTACACAAAACCTTGTAGCATGTGATGTGGGACATCTCCCATCATGCAGGACTGAGGTACTTAATACTTTCTCTGCATCTCTGATGCAGAGAAACTAGTCCTGTGCCCAGGACTAGTTGTTCCCTGGGCACACAGTCTCTTAAAATAGAAGACAGATACGGGGAACAGATTAGGCCCTATGTAAGCTAGGAGGAAATGGTTATGAACCTGATTCATAAGGTAGACAATCATAAATTGATGGGACCAGATGGTTTATACCCTGGAGTGCTAACAGAGTTGGCCGATGAGGTTGCCAAGCCTCTCTCCATCTTCCAGAAGTCCTGGCTAACTGGGGATTTCCCATTGGACTAAAGACTGGCAAATGTGACACCCACCTTCAAGAAAGTCTGGAAAGAGAGGATCCCAGTAACCACAGACCTGTCAGTCTCACCTCAGTGCCAGGGAAGGTCATGGAACAGGTAATCTCAAGAACCATTATAGTTCAATTGGTCAACCAGACGATTGGGCCCAGGCAGCATGGGTTCATGGAAGGCAGGTCCTGCTTGACAAACGTGATCTCATTCTATGTCAAGGTGAGCTGCTTAGTGGATGGGGGAAAGGATGTTGATGGAGTCTACCTGGAGTTCAGTAAAGCCTTTGACACTGTCCCCTGTAACATCCTCATGGAAAAGCTGGCTACCAGTGGCTTGGATGGGCATATACTCTGGATGGCTGGGCCCAAAAAGTTGTAGTCAATGGAATTAAATCCAATTGGCAGCTAGGCACAAGTGGTTTCCTCCAGGGTTCAGTGCTGGATCTACTACTATTTAGCATCTTCATTAATGATCTTGATGAGGGGATTGAATGCACCCTCAGTAAGTTGGCAGATGACACCAAGATGGGAGTGTTGCTCTGCTGGACAGAGAAAGGCTTTACAGAGGGACCTGGACAGACTGGATTGTTGGGCTGAGATGAAATTCACTAAGTCAAAGTGTTGGGTCCTGCATTTTGGTCACAACAACCCCAGACAATGCTACAGGCTTAAAGAAGAGTGGCTGGAAAGCTGCCTGTCAGAAAAGGAACTTGGTGTGTTGATTGACAGTTAGCTGAATGTGAGCCAGCAATGTGCCCAGGTGGCCAGGAAAGCCAGTGGCACTCTGGCTTATATCAGAAATGGTGTGACTAGCAGGACTAGGGAAGTAATCCTGCCCCTGAACTCAGCACTATTGAGGCCCTGCCTCAGGTACTGTGTTCAGTTGTGGACACCTGAATACAAAAAGGACATTGAGGTGTTGGAGCAAGAAGGGCAACAATCTGGTGAAGGGTTTGGAAAATGTCCCCTATGAGGAGTGACTGAGGGTACTGGGGCTGCATAGCCTGGGGAAACAAAGGCTGAGGGAGACCTTATCACTCTTTACAACTACCTGAAAGGAGTTTGTAGTGAGAGTGGGGTTGGTCTCTTCTTTCTGATGACAGATGACAGGACAAGGGGAAATGGCTTCAAGTTGCATCAGGAGATTTAGGTTGGATATCAGGAGAAACTTCTTTACAGAAGGGTTTATTAAGCACTGGAACAGGCTCTCCAGGAAAGTGGTTGTCTTAAGGCTGGTTTGAACACATCCCTAAATGTATTTAAAAATCACCTGGATGTGGTGTCTGGCGACATGGTTTAGTGGTGGGTCATTGGGAACAGGGCAATAAGGTTAGGACAAGGCTGGACTCTATGAAGGTCTTTTGCACCCTTAGTGATTCTATGATTCTCTGATGGAGTAGAGTTTAACTTGATGTTGAGTTCATAAATCTGAACAACACATAGATAACACATAGGATATCAGTAATAGCCAGTGTTAACAAAACAACACTTTGTTTACTTAAATAGTGTGCTGAATTCTTGTGTGTTTATGTTCTTTGGTAGCCAGAGAAATGGAAGGATGCAAGACAGAGTGCTTGGCAGCAAATTAGTAACTATATTTGGAGTTTATATCCAGCAGGGACATCTGTGTGTTCAACTTGCACTCTTTCACGGAAGGTTAGTTTTAGTTCTCAACTTAAACCCATTTAAGTACAGCATAACTAGGCATGGTTGAATTATTTTGTTATATGGAAATGAGGTCAAAATGTGTTTATGTAATTGCCTTTAGTTTAAAACTGCTTGTATTTGAATTTTTCACTGCAGATGAGAAGGCAGTCAATGAGCAACACTAAGTTGCCAGTTATAAATGCAGTTGCCCAGAGGAAAGGTCAGTAGAGAAAAACAGGAATTTGATTATATGTAGCTGAGTATCTCCGGGTAGTCAGAGATCATAAGTAAGGGAACACTGTGCAAACTTGTTTGTTTCTTTGTTCTTTTACTATACTAGAATTATATAAAAAAACTAAGGAAGAACATGTGAAACTGCTTCATGAATTATGGTAGAAGAGGACAAGATAATTAAATAGTTTCAGCAACATCTGTGTGGGGCTAACAAAGATAAGACCAGCTGTGGAAGCATGAGGCTGGCAGAGGGTGTGCTGTGATTAGGACACACAAGTGTTTGCTGAGCCCTTGTGGAAGGGCTTCATTACAGAAAAAATGTACCTGAGGCTTTCTGTAAAAGATGTATGCAATGAAGTTAGCTGTGACTAGTGAACTTCCTACCTGTATCTAATAAGAGTTTTCCCTCTCAGTGAATGAAAATGTGCGTTTTTTTTAAGCAGACAGCTGTTATGTGAGGGTTAAGAGATTGCCTAACTTTATATTATCAAATCTGACACAATTTTCTTGTGAGCAGTCGTCTTGCTGTTCTTGACTAACCTTTTCTGAGGCATGAATGGGAAAAGAGGAAAATTTATTAGTATTTTTTATACTTAGAAGACCACTCAAAAAACCAAACATAGTTTATTAACCAGAAAGTTAGTAACTTGGATTCTATATGTGCTATATCATGTGGCTCCTAGATATGAGTGAATTTTAAGTCAACATGATTTTTTTTGTGACCCTGTAATCCTATAGGGAAAGTTACTATAAGTACTGGTAGAGTATTGGTTATAAACAGTGCATACTTTACAAAATAAAAAAGAGATTAATTTTGATTTGAAGCAACACTTACTAAATTGTTCTTATTTATGCAGGAGGACCCTCGCTTAATAGAGCACATGTACTTGTGTTAGATGCTCATACTTTTGAGCATTTACATGAATCGTCTAATAAAAGCAGGTCACCCAACTGCTGATCCAACAGGACTCTTTGCCAACACTTATGAAAGAAAGTAATCTCTAGTAAAAAATTAATTAGTCCTGAAAACTGGTCCTGCACTCATTGATGCAGCTTACTTTTCTGATCAAAAGCAGTGTCGTCCACATTCTAGATAGCTTAACAGTATTTGCTGTAACCCTGAAGCTGATGCCTTAGGAATTTCTATAGCCATCCCTCAGAATAATTAGGGGAAGAGAAAAGGGAACTCCAAAAAGGTAAAATCTGGACTAAAAAGGAAAGTTCAAGTTGTTGAAAATGAATATGTCTGAAGCTTATCAAGACTTGTCCTAGAATTTCTAAGGTTATTCTCTTCAGTCTTTTGAATTGTCCTTGCTTTTTCTGGAAAAAATGGTTATTTAGTTTTTGGCTACCAAGATAACTTCTCCAGAAAAGCAGAAGCAAAGCAGAAAAGCATGTGAAGAAAAAAAAAAACAAACCAACAACTAAAAGCAAAGGCAGCAGAAGCCTGAAAAGCAGCTTTCAAATTGTGATACCAAATTTGGCAGTTCTTTCAGTTGACAGTGGGCTGCTTCAAAATCTATGCAAAGCACAAAGAGAAAAAATAATAAAAAAAGTAAACTACTAGTAAAATAAAATTCTAATAAAATAGATGAATTTCCTCTTTGGTTGACTGAATTGCCACCTGTGAAGTGTTGTATCTTTCTTCAGGGCATCACTTGGTCATGGAAAATTTTTGAAGAGACTGAGAACCCCTGCATTTATTCACAAAAGTATTCTGTAGCTACTACCCAGAAAATCAAATGAAGATTTGATGTAGTTTCAGTCCTCATCACAGAATTTGGAATAAATATTAGGTGTGTCAAATAACTTCCTTTAATCTGTTCCACAGACATTTTTACTTTTGCAGCAGCTTCAGACAAGGATTTCTGTAGGACAATAAAGAAATTGGTCTGTATCATGAACTCAGTTTCCTTGGGAAAAGTTCGTAGTTGTCAAATTATGTAAAGTTCCTGAAGATGCTCTCACAAGGCCCCTCTTCTACCTCTTGATTCTGAGAACTAGTACCAGGTTTGTTCAAATGTAAAGATCAATTTTCAAGGCTGTTACAGGCTGAAATGTTTTGGTTTTACTTGAGGATTCTAAGACTGAGATTATTTTATAGTATTGTCTAGTTCTTAATCTTTTTCTTTTATGAACTCTGGACAGCACATAACCCTTACTTACAAAGTCTAATCTAGGAAGTACATGGCATGTGATTTCAGGGGATCTTGTCAAGGCATTATGTGAACATGTTTGCTGCTATTTAACAGCATTTTTTTCCTTAGATTATTTACAAACATGAAACTTCCTCCAGTAGAATATCAGTATTGTGACAGATGTCACAAAATGTTCCTCCTCTGAACTTTAGCTTTTGCCAAATACTCCGTTTACAAAACAGTCCACCCTATGTCAAGTATCTCTTCAGCACTAGGGGCTTTGAAGGGCTGGGTAAACTTGCCAAATACAAACCTATTTGACAGAATTCACCAGTGGTCACAAGTGCCAACAATTCTTTGGACTAGAATCTCAAATGGGATTTTGTGTGGTTTTAGGCAAAGAGTCTTTCTCTAGGATTGCATGCACTAAGCAGCAGGAGTCATCAAAAGTATGGTAACAAATGGAGAGAAGTGAGCAGCTCTGAGCTTGGTTATAGGAATCTATTTATACAGAAGATGCACTTCAGCTTCTTACAGAAACTCAGCCTGGCTGTGGAAGAACTGGGAGTCTGTTGGTGGCACATGGTGTGAATCCTCAGTCAGACTTGTTGACATTTTTTTACCTAGATGAACCTACTTGCACACCAGGGCTTTGGGAAAGTACCTACATTTTAATTTGTGTTGGTACTATGATCTCTTCACTGCAGGCTGCCATAGAAATACCATCTGGGAACTATCTAGTTTAATTCCTGCTCTCTGTTCAGGCTCCTTGGCCTACAGATGAGCAGATGTGTTATGTTCATAGCAAGTATCACTTCATTTTGAAGGTCCTAGAGTTTTTGTTTCCTGTTAGGTCCCCTTAAATGTCTTTGAATATTGGCAAACCTTACAGATTCTGAACTATTCTTTCTAAATCCAAACAGCTGCTCACCAGCTGAGCTCTATCAACACACTTGTCAATATGGTTTTTATAGTAAATTAAGCAAATCTGGGCTAAAGGAGGGTTTTTTTGGTCTCTCAGCCTTAGCTGCCCATTTATTGTCATTAACAGATTCTGCCTGGTATTTTGTACATAATGCTTTAATGTAAGGAGCATTGCTTCACATTCAGATTTATTATTATTAGCATGTCAGTACTGCTGCTATGGTATTTTCAGACTCCAGGGAAAAGATAGGAGCAGAAGTATATGAGAGTATCATTTCACTTTGAATTTTGGTATTTTTTTCTCTCCTTTTGGCTGCTAACATGAGCTTGCAAACTAAGCACTTTTCACCAAGGCTTTGCTTTTTCCTACTGTGTGGACTGAAATGCAGCATTCAGCTCAAGTCTGTATTCTTCATTTCTTTGTCCTAAAATAACAGTAGTACCCTACTGCATTTATTACTGTTGCAGTTAGATTATCATATCCTCTCAGTACTGCAAATTAAGTTATAAAAAGAAATCTGGTGCTTTGGAACTACTCTATCTCCACTAGATAGGCAAAATGAAAATTAAAATTTCTAAACAGGAGGGAACAGTTCATGGGAGAAAAATTTAAGCAGGAATGAGAATTACTTTGTGTTGTAAACGCTTCTTTTTGTTTTTGTTTTGTTTTGTGTTTTGTTGTTTTACTTTGGTTGGTTGGTTTTTTGTTGTTTTTTTTTTTTACTTTAGAATGCCTATGGTTCTCTATTGCTGCAAGATATATGGGTGTCATTGACCAGAAGAATCTATTTATGGTGCTGGTAGGGAGAAGACCCAAACAAAGAAGATTCAACCACATTGTTAAATGGGGAGGGTGGAAAGACTTTTTAAAGCATTGGATGCTCATCTGATTTTCCTACCCAGAAGTGCTTTATATGGGTAAGAAAAGATGGCGTCGTTCATTACTTCAGTGAAATCTTTTTCTTTCTGTACATTTAAGCACAATCTTTCCATGATTCTAGAGCTGAATGGAAGATGTGTAGGACCAACAACACAATTTCTTTTAGATACCAAACATAGCAGTGCTGTTTCTGCATGTTTAGCTTACAGAGGCAGAGACCCCTTATAAGATGGGTAAATCCACCCTGCCTGTGTGAAGAGCATTTATACTCCCATGAAGCATGGCATTTTTCATGCTGCTTTTCCCTGCAGTATATTTCTGGAATGTGTGCTGTCATAAATCATATAATGAATTTCTAACAGGAGTAGGTTCCAAACAATCTAAATTGCTCACAGCTATAAAAGCTCCCTAAAAGCAAATATCTAGAAACTGTAAACTGTTACACAGTGCTAAATGTATACAAGAATAGCTACATGAAAAGAATGAAACAGGGCTCCTGTTCCTCACATATGAGAGATGTTTTGTGTTGTGCTGTTTGTCTGCTGTGTATCTGACAGGTTTGTTTAAGGAACCTGTCACACCTTGCCCCCAGCTTTCCTCAGAGCCAAAAAAAAAAAATCCAGCTTTAGATGCAGTGTTGGGAGCATTTGCAGCTCTGGTTGATGGCCTAGAGCTTGCTTGGCCTCTTCAGTGCAAGAACTGCATGTACAGGGTCAGGCTGGTGTTGAGGATACAGTCTGTCCTGGTATGGTTTCTCTCTGGCCACAGGGCTATTGCATTTGTGGTAGCTCACTATCCAGTGCATACTTTGTCAATAAGCCTTAAGTGTCCCTAGATATCTGCTCCTTCAGAAATTTAGTTAAGGGTTTTCTTTTTTGGAACTAATATTTAAATAGTTGATAAATGTTAACACAGCTTACTGATATAGTTGTTGATTTGTTTTTTTTAAGGTTCCTTTCTCCTAGGAAATTTCAGAAATACACCAATGATAATTTTTCACTGTGATCTTGTTAACTTTTTTCTGTAGCTATTCATATCCTGCATTTCAAACAGAGTTTATAAATACGCTGAAATTTTTGGAAGCTCCTAGGTTAATTATTTTCCCTGCAAACAGACCACTTACTGTATTTCCGTGTGGTAGAAATTGTATCTGAAGAGTTAAATGAAACTACTAGCCTGTGCAGTGGTGTTTTCTTTATATGGTTCTCTTTATGTTCAAGACAGTTCTAGTAGGTTAATGAAGCACACAGCCCATTGTGAAATCATGATCTTAATAAAAAAAAAGGTATATAGAAAAATGTTTAAGTTGAAACAAGTCTTTTAAGGCCTGAATCTGTGAAAATGCACTCTTTCCTCAAGACCTTGGATCAAGTGGAGCTGCATTCATTAAATATTAGATATTTGGCAGTACTAGTAATTCATTGCCCCTCAATGGCTACCAATTGTCCTGTTCAGTAGAAGTGGGATTCCTGTTTTCCCAGTGCAGTCAAGGGAAAACTGTTTTGACTCTGTCTGCTGCAGGAAAATAAACAATGAAAACAAACCACCATTTATGAGATCTGTTATGTAAATTTCATTGCTAATGATTTCCTTATTGCATATTGTTACTGTGGGGATGAGTACCAGGCTTCCCACTGACTTCCACTGTACCGCTGGCAGGTGAATCTATATGCAGTTCCATTGGAATTGCAAGATCAAAGGCAAAATGAGCCTTCCAGTTCTGTGCTGTCAAAACAGTGTTTTTGTGCATAGCAAGAGATGTTATATGATGATCTGGGTAATCAGCTGAGAAAATCAGTTGAGTTTGATAAATTCTGTAGTCTGGGAACACTGCAGCAAATATTCTGTGTAAAAGCAACACAAGGGAAAGGGAAAGAAAAAGAAAAAAAAAAAGAGGTTGAAAAATATATTGTCCAAGTATACACTGTGTCAAACAAAATTGTTCTCTTCAAGCTTTCACTGGGAAATGAACCTATTGCATGAAACAAAGGCAGATTGGTAAAAACATCTAGAAGCCTACTCTTTAGTGGAAACGACTCTTGGAAACAAATATGTTATTCAACCGCTTTGCAAAACTTTGTCCTCAGAAACTCATCTGTCTCTGTTTCCTGATCAAGACCAAGAAGACTTTCAAAGTTTCAAAGTGTAGTGCTGATCAGTCATGATAGTCAAGATAATGCCCCGGCACATCACCTGAGGAGGAGTGGCTGGAAAGCTGGCAGGCAGAAAAAGACTGGGGTGTGTTCGTCTGCTGAGTATGAGCCAGCAGTGTCCCCAGGTGGCCAAGAAGGCCGACAGCATCCGGGCTTGTATCAGGAGTTTTGGGGCCAGCGGGAGAAGGGAAGCGATCGTGCCCCTGTACTCAGCAGAGGTGAGGCTACACCTCAAGTACTGTGGGCAGTTTTTGGTCTCTCACTACATGAAAGACATTGAGGTGCTGGAGAGAGTTCAGAGAAGGGCAACCAAAGCTGGTGATGGGTCTGGAGAACAAGTTCTGTGACCTTATTGTTTTCTACAGCTACTTGAAAGGAGACTGTAGGAAAGTGGATACTGGCCTTTGAGAAAAAAACTCAAGTGAATAATGATAAGACTAGAAGAAATGTCCTGAAGTTGCTGTAGGGGAGTTTTAGATTAGATCTGAGGAAGAAATTCTTTACTGAGAGAGTTAGGGGCTGGAATGGGCTGCCCGGAGAGGTGGTGGAGTTATCATCCCTGGGAGTATTTAAAAAATGTGTAGATGAGGAACTTCAGGACATGCTTTTAGTGAGCATGGTGATACAGATAAATATTTTATTTATCAGGGGGAGAGGTGTTGACAGTTGGACATGGTGATCTTAGAGGTCTCTTTTAATTGACCTCTTAGAGGTCTCACAACAATTCTGAGATTCCATTATCCCAGTGGCATCCCAGGGACCTGGTCACAAACATAAAGACTCCATGAATGTGACAGTGCTGATTTTTTTTTTTATTCCTGGGGAGTAAGGCAGGGGTCATGAAGCCTCCTTCAATGAATATTCACAGAACAGGAATGAACCCCTGAAGTGGTGATCCTTGTAATCACTCCTTCCAGTGGAAGAACTGATATCCTCTGACCGTCATGTGTATTAATCACTGGAGGATCGTATTGCAACCATTAATTTTAGTACATTTGCCATACCGTGACTGAGACCAGGTTCATCTATCACATTTTATCATCGATCTGTGATAAGTGGTGCTTGCTGCTTTGAAATAATTCTTAGTTAAGATTATTGGTTGAATTTGAACTCAAGCAATACTATGTAGTAAATATATAGCAATCCTATATAGTAAATGTTAGTCAAAAAGAAAATTATCCCAAAGCACTTGCTTCTGTTGGTGGGAATAACTCCTGCTTAAAAAGCTCTTAACATTAGAACTGATTCATTGAAGTGGAATAAAGAAATCTAAAAATACTACCTCAGTCTTGCATTGGCTCCTTTGTCTCACCTGTAAACAAGGTACTGGCTACAATGATTTCATATTTGCCTCACTGCTAGTTATAGCCCTGTTCTCATTTAGTTGGAGACATACAATTATGTCTGATTTTTGCATAATTGGGTGCTATTCTTCATGGTTTATGCCATGAAAAACTGTAGGGAGCATCTTTGCTAGTGCCTTCAGATTGCTGTGCCAGTTTGTGTGATGCTAGATGCTTCTGCTTTGAAATGCCTAATCAGTGACTACTAAAGAGTAAATGTGTGCTGAAGAATTAATAAAGCAGCTGCATTCATCTAGTATGAGGCACACTGTGACATGGAAAATGTACTCACAAGCTCAGTGAAGAGCAATTCCTAAGAAGTTACAGTTATGAAGAGACGTCTACAGGAAACAAGAGAATGCAAAGTTTAACCATGTGTCCTGGTTTGGGCCAGGATAAAGGGGATTTTCTGGTTTGTACTTTTGCTTTCAGCTAAGTCTCTTGTAAGTAGTTGCACTTCCTGAAATTAACAGCAAGTTTCTCAGACAGTGTCTGCTTCTAGGACTGATAACACTTGATGTTTATAGTTACAGCTAGAGACTGGCATGCAGAGCCAAGGACACTGCTCTCAGCTCTGAGGAACATTTTACCTTCCAGAAGGAGTAGGGAGGTCCCACCTGAAACCCTCCTTTGGGGAGGACCAGACAAGATAGATATAAGAATTGACCAGAGTATTCCATCCCATACACATCATACTTGGTATAAATTTGAGGGATCACAAGGGTCAAACACTTTCTCCCTGCTTCCTTTGGCATCCTGGGAGGATTCCATCCGTCCCTCTGCCTGTGGTCCTGATCCCTGCCAGCC
Source organism: Phaethornis superciliosus (assembly GCA_023637945.1). Classification (NCBI taxonomy): domain Eukaryota; kingdom Metazoa; phylum Chordata; class Aves; order Apodiformes; family Trochilidae; genus Phaethornis; species Phaethornis superciliosus. Next base: position 10,677,830 of record JAJQWJ010000004.1, on the reverse strand, counting down.
TGAATCTGTGTGTTCCTGCCTCCAGCTCCTGACTGCTGCCGACTCCAGAATTCCAGCCTGGACTTTCCCAGGGCTGCCCTGCAGCCTCGATGGGGACGTGAGAGTTATTGGGGAAAAGAGGGGAGGAACGTGGTATCAATTTTCCGGTATATTTGTATATATTTAGTAATTTTTTTCCCTATTTATCATTACTGTTTCATTAAAGTTGTGTAGTTTAGTTTCCAACCCTCTTCCTTATTCTCTCTCTTTTCTTTATCAGTGAGGAGAGAGAGATTAATATATAAATCTGTTATTCGGTTTAAATCTGTTATTAGGCCAGGGCAGTGTTAAATCGTGACACCATGTTTAGGGTATGTTGTAAAATACTACTGTGAACAGGTAGTTTTCTGCAGGAGTAAATAATATTAGGTAAGCAACACTCTTTGAAGGAAAAATGTAAATCTTTTTTCTCTAATGAACTTTCATACTGTAAAAGTAAGTGATGGAGATCTCCTGAAATATTTTATTTACTGTACTATTCATTTTGCTAATCTGTAAAAACAGGTAAAGGAACGGCAATTTCCAGAAGAAGTTTTACCCTTGAGAAAATTTGAACCAAAATTCAAGGCAAAGAGCAGCTGCCTAAAAACGCATTAATATTTCACTGGCAGAGAGCCTTCTTCCTGTAGTGATTTTTTAATTCTTTTTGTTATTGGGAGTAATTAGCTAGAGCAGTGACTTGCAGCTGTTAGATACTCTGAGCTCCAGTAGAGATCATCAAGGCTTTGTGTTCATTTAGGTTCTGTTTGGAAACCAGTGAATCTCTGGAGTACTTTACATCAGGGAGTGCTTTTGGCAATGAGTAGGTCTACGGAAAGAAATGAGATAAACTCATGCTTTTAATTTTTGGTTGAGCAGCTGGGATCTTACTGTGTAATCCAGTTTCATGTGTGTAAATAAAAGGAAACCAACACCAACAGACTGACCTCTGCATTTCTAAGGTTTTATAGTCTGTGCATCTGTGGGATGTATGGTTTTGACAGAAAAAACCCAAAATGCCCACCAGGCCAGGTGAATGGTTGTATCATAGCATCTCTTCTTCCCTTGTGTGTATCAGAAGACATTTGTATACAATACTGTTTTCTGTTGTAATTGATGTGACTATTTATCATCTACATGAGTGTGATTTGGTGGTTGTGGGGGGTTTTATTGTTTGTTTGTTTTGTCTTCCTATAGAGCTAAAAGAAAGCCATTGTTTACTTTTAGTCTCCTGACCTGACCTCTATCATGTCTGTTTGAGGAAACAGGCAAATTTATTTACTCTTCATGACCCTATGCTTTGCCACAGCTAACCACAGCAAGATAACCTTGCAGAAAACTGAGTTTTCCTTGCAGGTTACTCACACAAGCAACAGTAAGTTCTACCTTGAAGCTGTACTTTGTAGAGAGTTATATTTGAGGAACTACCATATTGCATTTACAAAAATTATTTAACTATTCAGACATCAAAGTTGTCATGTCATCGTGCTTATCAAGTATTTGAATAGACTTGATGGCACTGTATCTTTGATTCCTTTAGTACTTTCATTTTTACCCCTGTCTGGGAAAGGAACCCCATTAAGTCACTTTGCAAACCTACAAAATCAGAACAATTGCTTGGAAGTGGCTTATTGCCTCTATTTTTTTTTTGTTGGGATTATTTTTTGTGGGTTTTTAGTTTGTTTTTTGTTTGGGGATTTTTATTTTTTTATTTTTTTTTTAATGGGGCAGTTAAAATAGCTTTACTATCCTGATAGATGGTCAAAGAACTTAAAGAACTTAAAATTCTAAAATATGGATCTTTATGGAGACAATGTGTTAAACTTTATCAGTATGAACATTCTTTAACGCTTTTTTTTTTTTTTTGAGAGGTGTATTCTTCTGGAAAAACTTTCATTTTTATTTCTGTTGACTAAGGAATTAAAATAATTTCAGAAGTAAAGACATACAATGTATGTGGGGTGATCTTGGAAAAAATATTAACCTTTTGGAATTTGAGGCTGAAGAATACTGAGGAGAAAGTTAACAAGATGGTTAAATTTTATGTCCTGGATTAAAATGTGTAATAGTTTACATAGAAATGGGAAGTTAGTGGGTTATATTTTTCTAGCTTTTTGAAAGTCTGTTGGTTACAAAACCATGCCTATGGTCAAATTGCACAGTAACATGTTGTAGATCATTTCTCCTTTCTGCCCTGAAATTGTGGCACTTGTAATAGCTAAATGTTTAAAAATTTAGAAGGTGTAGTTTTAATAAGCTCTGGAAATACTAATGTATACTTTAAAAAGGTCTGCAATCTCAGCAAGAAGTGGTTTGTCTTCATTAAAGAAACATTTGGAAGATGATGCATGAAGAGCAGAAACTATCTGCGTGCTCTGTATTTGTTTGTACATATCTTCTTGCAGTACATAACAAAAATATCTACAGAGTGTATGAAATAAATGAAAGTACAGATATCCTTGGAAGTGACATTAGCATTATGTGAGTATATTGTCTTATTTTACAAAGCAAACTTTACTGTACTCTAAAAGAGAGCATTATTTATTGATTCCATTTTTCTGGAGTGTCATCCTCATCAAGCTGAGGAAAGCAATGTTATTTGTTCTGAGGTATGTACAAGGATTTCACAATACACAAGAAAAAGCTACAGTTCATTTTGTTTGCTATGACCTTTTCTTTACAGATAGTAACACTGAAGAGGATCATGATTTTAGAGATTGAATTTCTCTTCTGATCACAGCATTTTGCATTCCCAGTCACTTAACTAGAGTGTGTGTAGGAAATAATGATCACAGGATAACAAATGCCAAAAAATCCTCTTCTGATGAGCCACAGGTATGACTTCTACTTCCTATTTTATGTACAGCTAGTTATTTAGGACATGTCCTATATGTCCATGTTCACTAGTAACTAGCAAGTAAACATCCAAGTTGTTTAAAATTGCAGTTGTTTAAAATATGCTTTTGAGGACAAAAGTCCAAGAAATTTCTTCATCTTACTCTTCAAAGAGCATTCTTTGGACAAGACAGTGATCTATACTAAAGATTTGTTTTAGTGTAGTAGTCTTTGCTGCTGGCCTGTGACTTACTGAAAACTGTGTGTTTTACCCACTGGGGCTTTCCAGAAATGTTCTCTGGGCCTCCAGATTGCCTGGTCCCTTATTTTGCTCATGCAAAAAAGTTGTAAAGATTTTTGTTAGGGGATTGATATTATTTTTATTTTGCATCTCTGTTCTGCAGAGATGTTTTGGTTTTAGGGTTAATTTTTTCAAAAAAACAAACCACACTGATGCAGCGTTAGTGGTAATTTGACTGCATATATCCTGTACTAGACATTTCTAGACTAGACAGTGTCTGTGAAACATTTTTTCTCACGGTGAGAAATAAAAAATATAAACCCTATCAGTATCAGGTTTGTATTTTATACTTGAAAGTCTATCCAACAAAGCATGGTTACAGATCTTTAATTGCTAAACTATTATTATAATCCAGATGTAAGTTAAATATAATCAGTAGCAGAGTGTTGTCCCCTTTAAAGCTAAGTATTTTCTTAACACTGAGAAAATATGCTTGTTACAAAACCAAACCAAAATGTCACCTGGTCACATCAGTTTTACAATTCCAAGTATTGTTCAGACCTCCAAGATTCTCTGCACCTACACAATGCTTCATCGTTAACTTTCCTAGTTTGCAAAGAAATGTCTTATGCAAGATAAAACTGTAATTGCAGGGACCTTAGTGTGTGGGGGCAAGAACAGGAGGGGATACTGTGGGTATTTTGTGAATACTTCAGTAAGCACTCCAAAGTCAACTTGACCTCTTATATACAAATGCTCTTTTTCCTGTGTCTTTCTTTTTTTCTCCTCTTGGTAGGTTTAATAGATCAGAAGATGCATCTATCTCATTTGTAAACAAACGCTCATTTACTTCAGTCATAGCCAAACTTAAAGTAAGCTATCAGAGATACCTGATGACCAATCACATCAATGCAGTCTTTCCTCCCTGCCTGCACAGAGGCCACTGCTTGTCCTGGTAGAGATGAGAGAGACAACCGATTGAAGAATAGCACCAAATCCACCAAAAATTTGAGGTCCTTCCCTTTTTCCTGTGCAGAAGCTTCTCTCACAGTGCAGCACAAAAGTTAATGCTAACATGCTGTGACTGATCCCTATTGCAAGGATGAACTGTGCCATGAGTAGGCAAGTGAGTCTGTATTTCTTATGAAGACAAGAAGTGATACTGCAACGAGGCAGGGAGGTATGACTGCAAGTTGCACTTCTACTTCACTTGCCCAAAGGATCTGCTTTTTCTTTGGTAGTATTTCAGACAAGGCACATTAGCCAAATGCACTGCTAACAGATGTAGCAGTGACAGACACAGAGTCTATCATCCATGCTTATGGCTTTCCTCTTAAACATGCATTGCAGGGGGACCCTTCCAGCAGAAAGTATTTGTTGATTGTCACCCAAAGGCTGAGTTATTTCACTTACTGTAGCACTTTTAAATCAGAGCTGCTGTGCTATGGAGGGAAGGGTTAGCATTTATCCTGTACAGTGCTCTGCCACAAATCCTGGGTGCCAACATGCACACTTCTAATGCAAATAGGGTGATACCATCAGCCCCTGCTGAACAGCAGATCTAATTTTCCTAATGAGTCTTTCATTAATGCATCAGTCAGCTTTTGTTAAACTGACATCATAGCCTCTGCCTCTGCCTCTGTGAGGGCCTCTGTTTAAACAGAGAGATTTGAGCAGGAGCCTATTAATGGAATTGTCATTATTCATCACCACAACTGTCAGTTTCACTCACATAAAGACAATTACAGTTCAAACAAGGAAAACGATCTGTGGCTGAAGTGTGGGACAGATATGTTGCTTTATTCTTCCAAGATGGAGCAGATAAAGAGAGGGATATTCTGGCTGTCAGTGGTTTTTAGAGATAGGTGTTATTAGGGTGCCTAACAACTGGGGTGTTTCAGAACTTAAATACTTCACAAACATCCATGCCTGTGTGGAGATTGTCTCTGGCTTGCCAGCTGGACCAAACTGGAGCAGTTTCCCTGTTTTTTATGTCTGTCACACTGTAGACCCATCTGGGGTCAAGGGAGAGGCAGTTCACTGGGTGCCCCTTGTCATGCTGTGAGCTGGAGCAGAGTAGACCTGCTTCATCCGTGGCTTGAGCTAAGGAATAAGAGTTACTCTGGTGTGGATTGCTCAGATTTTTTCAGCTGACGCCACATAATCAGAGAAGTCCTGATGGAAGGAGGTAACCTGGTAAAGTGGTGTTCTATGTTTAACAAGTATCCCAGAAGCTGTAGGCAGTTGTCTCCCTAGTGGCCTGTGTGCCCATCGCATATACGTAAGCTGTACAAAGTGATGTTTTTCACATGCTTGTCCAGCTGTGCAAAGTACTTGAATTATTCAGACTGGCTCCTGGAGGGGGGAGTGGAAACCTTGTTTCTTAGTACAGCAAATAAATCACACACACATGCTGTTGCATAAATCATGATAACCAAAATATCTTTTGCAGCTGCTGTATGTACATGTGTGCATGTAAAGTTTCATGTCACTGAATGGTTTGACCCTGTTCTATTAAAGAAAACTAACCAACTGGCATCTGAAAATTGGGAGAACTTCTGACATTTCTCAGATCAGAAACAAACTCTTCTAACAGTCAATCAGAGCCAGTCCTGCCCATTCTTCTTCAGTGTATCTGTACTGACTGTGTATCCTGTGGAAGTTTGCCTTTACCTGATCATTTGAAGACAATTTTTATATTGTATTGAATTCATCTTTAAATCCATAACACCAAAGGTTTTCTTTATTAATAACTGAATAATTTATTGTGCAAAACTTTATCAGTAAACTATAAGAAATTTGGTTGCAATGGGATCATGTCTGGCTTATATAACCGGACACTATAGTACTGTGAACCAATACAGCTTTCTTCTGCTAACTCTGAATAGTCAGTGCTTCCTTTAGCATGCCACCTTTATCTGTGAACATACCAAAATCCAGGCAGTCTACTTCTCACTTAATTAGCTAATATTAATGTTTGTTTGAGGATGGAGAATCAGGAGAAGGAATACTTCCATATTTGTAGGTAAATGAGCTTAATAAATCCCTTAAATTAAAGCCCATAAATTCACAGAGAGGAAGCTTTCTATACAGAAAAAAGACTGAAAGAGATCCTGTATACCTATGTATGTACCTGGTATCTTGTTGTAGGTTGTCCAATGTTTTTTAAGACTTTCTGTAGGAACAATTTTTGATTTTTGTGTGTATGATGATTAAGGTGTCATTTGAATTTATTTAAACTCCTCAGATAGTCTCAATGAAGCTACTCCAAGAATTAGAATAACAAGAAATAGTTAATGCTTGTCTGGATAATAAAACTTTTATTAGCCATACTAGCTCTAAGCAGTGTTGGGATTTCTGGAGACAAAGAGCTTGACTTCAGTAAGTGCCATCCCATGCCTGCCATTGCACTAATAAGAGAGCAGTCTCTTACTCCTGTCTTGTCAGTTCTCTTGTCAAGGGAATCCAGGGGTTCAAAAGCAGATCATTATGGGTTTCAGTTTGTCTTTTCTGTTAATTGTCTAATCCTACCAAAAAAACCCCACAAGGGACCAAGTAGAATTCTCACACATACCAGCCTTTAATCAAAGTTAGTTTTCAGCAAAATTCCTCAGTGGATTGGTACAAATTTCACATCCCTGGCTTTTATACCCTGACCAATTCAAGAAAATTTAGCCATCTCTTTGTGAAGCAAAGTACTCTAATATTGTGCATCCTGTGGTCTACATGTATTTAGTTAGAAGGTTTGCCTTTACCTGATCATTTGAAGACAATTTTTATATTGTATTGAATTCATCTTTAAATCCATAACACCAAAGTTTTCTTTAGTCATTATTTGAGCACTTCCTGGATTTTCCATAGCTGTCTGTGCAGACTAAACTGTCTAGGCCACCTTCCAAAAACTCAGATTCAATGAAATGTCTTTTCAAACATGAGATGTTGCTTAATTCTAATACTTGAAGAAGATATTCTTTGAAAGATACAAAAGTAAAAGTTTGTTCTGGTTCAAGAAACAGTTGTGGGTGTTTTAGAAGAAGAAGAAAATCTGGCATTTTTGTCTTAAAAAAAGATAATTGCTCTTCTACAGAAAGATTTGAAATACTTCTTAAATAAGTCAGCCAAAACATAACATTTTTCTAGAAGGAAACCAGTTATTTCATTTGACTTCTTCAAGAAAAAAAGCATTTTTGTGAACATAATACTATACTACAAATACTACCTTTCTTAAATTTCGGTTTGCTTCAGCTATTAAATGACTTGAAATGGATTATACATTAGTGCTTTTATGTAGCAAATGTATGAATCTCTTTAAGTGAACTAATTCCTTGAAGATAAGTGCCCACTATACACAGGGTTTTCAGATGTAAGCTATGTCCCAGTTTTCTTACCACAACGTTTACAAAGTCATTGAAGTTCTGTTGCCAGGGGCTTTTTTTTCCCATATGCAGTCAAAACAAGAAACCTTGCTAGCATTTGTTGAAGGCTCTCCTACAAAAAGTGAGTAGCAGAGGGAAGAAAAGGTAAATTAATATCTTTGCCAAGCTCATACACTCCTGTCTTTTCCTGTGGAGAGTCCATTTTAATGTAGCAACATCTCTGAAAAACATTGACTTCAAAAGGTGATGAGAAAAAAACCCAACAAATCCTGAGTCTGACTTTTCTAGGTGTGGTACTTTCTACCTTAGGTTCTGGAATCTTCAAGACACAGCCCATTGTCCATTTAGAAGTATGTAACATTGCTTATGATCTGTGGCATCTTAAACATGGCATTATAAACCTCTGCAGTAGTTTTCTGCTGTTTCTCTGGCTGTCCTGTACAACTAAAACTTGTAACGTTAAGGAAGGAATCATTTGCTTCTATTTCAGGAATTGTTCCAGAATTGGTGATGTTGCGTGGTTTCTACTCCTCTGGACAGGCTGTGTTGGAGCGAAGAAAAGATGGCAGTGTTGATGACACAGACTTTTTTTAGCTGTCAACTAGAAAAGTTGAGTTTTCATGGTTCTCCAAAATCAGGATCTTGAAAAGAGGTTTTTAGGGGCTGAGATAGGTATGATAGGAGGACACACTTGTGGGGAGCAGCTCCATCCATGAAGACTTGTCACAGTGTCTTCACACAAGTGTTCTTAGAATTTGGCTACTCCAGTAGCCAAAATATTCCTGTAGGGAAGAAAAATGAGGTACTTTTGGTCGGGACCAGTTGCTGACTTTTCTGACTTAGGCCATTACTATAACTTATTTCACATATTAATAAAAGAAACCTTTTTGAAATGCAATGTTTGCAACATAGTCAAGAAACTTGAGCCATTTTGTCTTCCTATACCTTGTGTTGGTCTCTGTATGGTTAGAGATGTAATTTACTTATGTCCCTGAACTGATAATTCTCAAGTTATTATTTCCAGGGGATGATAATTTCCTATGTACCATGATCACGGAAATCACAGAGTGTTAGCGGATGGAAGAGACCTCAAAAGATTGAGTCCAATTCCCCTGCCAGAGCAGGACCACCTAGTGTAGGTCACACAGAAACACCTCCAGGTGGGCTTTGAATGTCTCCAGAGAAGGAGACTCCACAAACTCCCTGGGCAGCCTGTGCCAGTGCTCTGTCATCCTCATAATGAAAAAGCTTTTTCTTATTTTTATAAAGAACCTCCTATCATCAGCTAATGTTAGAGAGGAATTTAGGGCACAGAACTACCAAAATGCTTCATTTTTATCTGAATTAGAATTTACTGATCTGTTTGCATATGTGGTCCTGTGTTACAAGAAGTGCAGTCCTTACAGAAGAGGAGACAATCAGACTGCCATAGTTGTGTTTTTTTCTCCTGACTGGAGGAAAAGTGAAAGGTTCCTTAAGGAATATATATGTAAGGTATATTGTTAGAAAGTTTGTGTTTCTTTATATGTTTGTTGAAAGTAGTTAAAGATGAGCTAAATTTGTTTATAGAATTTAAAGCTCGGGAAATTAAAATTTGGATTAAAATTCACTGAAATTCTATATATGTGGTGTTTATATAAAAATGTTTGAGTAGTGCTTGGGCTTTTAATGATATTTAGAATTTAAAAGTATCAGTTCAGCCTACATGTGAAATCAAAACAATCTGATGAACTTTTGTGGATTTTATTTTCCCCTCTTTACACTATTTGTGTCAGCTGGATATCATTTGAGGGCCAAGGGTGCAAGAGAAGGCGTAGATCAGAATATATGACTACAGTCATTGTATTCAAGGAGTATTTTCCATTCAGTGTATCCACTCATTTCATTTTCTCTGTGTGCTGGAAGACCAGAATGTGTGAGATGTGAACAGTTGTTCAAGCTCATATGGGGAAATAAACCATCTGAAAATCTTCCAGTGTTCTTTAGCCATTGGAATGGCTGAGAACCCTTCAAGGTGACAACTTGTGCTTAAAGTGGCAATTCAAAAACTTTTCTGTCTACACCATTGCTCTGCTTTACAGACCAATTTGTTACGTCCTCTGTAAGAATGTAAATTGGGCATAACCTTGCAGATGAAAATTTCTTCACAATGATATTTCAATTGCCTTGTTGGTGTAAGCTTGCTGATCCATATAATTTAAATGGTAAATGTCCCCTGCAAATGATGGGAGGTAAACTGGTAAATCAGCAGAGCATAGTATTTTTGCTTTTAATCTCCAGGGAAGTGGTCATGTTTGTGCTTTTGCTGCAATATCTGCCCTTAAAAGTTTACCATATTTCAGATGATGCTTGGATTTACTTTTCTTTAGTTGTTTTTTTGTTTGTTTGTTTTTAAGAAGCTGCTGTAGAACAATTCTGTGCAGATGATGGACAGCTTTATATCTGCATTTGTAGACTGATGAAGAGACCTCACCAGAAATGCAGATCAGGGAGTGAGTAATTCCTTTCATTAACAACAGTATAAGATTAGATGCAAGAAATCTTTAAAGTTCCAATTCTGCTTCCAAATGGGCCTGAAACTGGTACTGGTTTTAATCATAAATCAAGAGGCTCACAGGTTCCATTAATTTTTTTACTGTAGCTTGTCATAGCAGAAGCAGCTCTATTTTTAGATGTAATAATAATTTCTACTCTGAGACATTTAATGCTCTTTCCCAGTACTTAGGTTATACATTAAAGTATTGCCGTTAAAAGGGGGTGTATATAGATATACTTTACTCCAAAATATTTAAATAATATTAATATTTTTTCAATTCTTTCAAATTCTTTGGAGTAATTTTTACCCAGCTTCGAAGGAGTAATTGGATGTTGAAGACAGGCTTAGTGTTTGCACCAAAGATATATTTATTTTGTATTTGGGTTTTATGTACTTGTAGGAGACTATCTCAGTATTGGCTAAAAGACAAAGAAGATTTAAGTTCAGGTGGTGTGGATTTTTTCCTGAATAGGAGAGATGCAGATATTGTAGTAGCTTAACATTTAGTCATTGTATCTTTTCCCATTGCTGACATTTATGCAATTTCTCTTGTCCTCTCACCGCTCTTGATTATTTGTACTATGTTCTTGATGAAAATAGAGGATGGCATTTTGCATTATGTGAGCTACTTGAATCATCTTTTTCCAACTTCTGTTGGTCAGTAGGATATTAAAGAGGCAGCGTATGTGGTATAAAGCTGTAAGTAATCAAAGTTGTCTGACAGCAGTTTGAAAAAAAAAATATTAACATTTGGGTCTTTGCATCTCATCCTCTGTAATCAAAAATCATCTGTAAAACAGAGGATTAACAAAATTTCTGTTTGTGTAGCAGAAGCAAAAAGTGCTTTCTTATTGCATCCTTACTGTGAAATACCACAAAACCTATCACAAGAACAGAACAGGAAACATTTAGAGGACTGCCAGTATCCTAAAACTGCTGTCTTGGTGAGGGCTTTGTAAAATACTCTGGGAGTTGTGTTTAGGTGGACTCCAAACAGCTTTGAGAAGTGCTACAGGATAACCTGCAAGATACAGACAATGTCAGATCAGTCTCAGATTAGAAGTCCACAGCGGAATGCCCTTATATGTAGCTTTTAGCTCTTCAAAATGCAATACCTTTTTAACTGCTAACAGTTTCCTAGACTGTAGAAATGTGTTGAATCACCATGCATGGTTTATACATCTGTTGCTAAACTTAATTTTGTCAGTCTGCAGTCAATCAGGAAGGTAAGCATGCAATCTGAGTGGTTGCATGTGCTTATATATGCTATATATTTATATCTTCATATATTTTGCACTCAATTTTCAACTTAGATGGGACTGGAGTTTCTCCCTGGAGTAGTAAACCTGATTTTAACAATCAAGATACTTACACATCAGCTCAAAATAGAAACCTATTCCTTGACTTTAAAGTTCTTACAGCTGTTGAAATACAGACCTGCATGACCATATGAGTGAACACAGTTTCTTGGGAACCCTCTTCAAAGCATGGAGACTACTTGACAGAGATAGAATATATCTCACAGTGTGGGACATAAGTCTCTTTTGAAAGAGTTGGGGACATTCAGCTATGGGAGATTTCCCATAACCTGAGGCAAGCCAGGTCCATAACCAGAACAGAGTTTTCTAGGGAACTGCAAGACTGTGTAAGTCACAAATGTGTGAACGACTTGGAGGGCAAGCTGGAAACAAGGAAGAGCCACCAGGAAGATGCCTGTTTCCTGAGGGTTGGGTGAGGAAAGTCAGCACTCAGCTGCATCTGAAACTGGTGGGGCAATGAAGGGGATGGAGATTTCCTGTTGTTCAAAAGGGAAGGCTGAGGAAAAAAACCCAGCCCTTCTGCTCAGTGGGGGTAGGAGGCCTCTTGACACAGAAAAACCCCTGTATTTGGACAAGGAAACTACCCCTGTAGTTTGCTCACAGCAGTCTTTTTTTTGACCCTACTGTGTCTTGTTCAGGTGTATGCTTGTATGTTACTGCAAGCATTCTGTCTTTGCATGGTTGTAATAAAACTGATATTGCTTACAAGAATCTGATTTTTGTGTGCATTTTGCTTTAAGGCAGCCATCTGCAATGACTTAGTCAGCTGGGATTTTACTGTGTGTGCCATCTCCTCTGCTGCTCCACACCATATATCATGGGAGAAAGTCCTAGAAATCACGAGGAGAAGGACAGTTTTGTGGAAATGGCTTTTTTCTTTGCATAAAACTGCTGATAATTTGACATGGATATCGAATCTTGACATTGAAATATGGTGTGGGAAGTGCCAATTGTAAACTGGTGTTTTTGGGTTTTTTTGAATGTCTGTGTATCTGACATTAAGATGATTATAGCCTTTTAAAAATATGTGTGTCAGTTACAGAATTATAATTTAAATATATTAATTTTTCTTCAACAAGAAACAAAAAAGCTTATTTCAACAATTTTATTTAATTATTTTAATCAGTTTTACCATAGTTATTTTACTAATGCTAATTCAATTTTCAACACATTTTGCAAAACAGTTCTGCTTATGTAGGGGATGAGCCCCAAAATGATGTTCTGCCACAGAAATCTGCCATGAACCTGTGTTCCAGCACTCCCCTCTGCAGCCCTTGTGACATGCTTCCAGACCTTTTGCACACAACTAAGCCTTTACTTGATGCCTTTATTCTCCCATACCTCAATTAAACTTCTATGGGAGGGATTGGTGCACAGTCTATAATGGAAAAATCAGCTTACACTAGGGTTTTAGCAGATGACTTACTGTAGTGGAAAGTAGTAGCATGCTTCTTGCTTTTTCAGGGCTAAGGCTGAGGGAAGGTGGAGAAAGGAGAACAACTATTTTATTAGGAACGGGTGTAGAGGCTTGCAGGTTTTTTTGCAGGATTCCACCTGTGTTATAAACCATTGCACAGCCTATTGAAAGGTTTTGTTTCACAGGAAGCTGTTGAAAGAAATAACCTTTCATACTGAATATTGTAGAACCATTAGTCAACACAGCTCTTAAACTGAATGAACTTTATTCACAAAGTGAATTCACAAGTACGGTGATTCTTTTTCAGTTGCTAGTGTTTTCCCTGTGGGTGTTTTAACTTGTCTCAAAATTGAGTCAATAAAACAGTAGGTGAAATGACTTGTTCTCCATTGTCCTGACAGGTTGAAAGGTTTCTTATGTGTATGTGTGCTTTTTCTTTAGTCTGATACTGACCCCTTGAAGAGAAAATTGCAGGCAGGTATTCTGGACAACTCCCTGCTAATAGTAGGATGCTTTTATAACAGTTACTTATGTGACACCTGAAAGAAATGCTGATCTTTATTTAATCTGAACAAACTAATTTTATTCTAAATCTAATGTAAATCTGGAGTGACATAATGACATTTTATGTGTGTGCAACAGAAGAAGGGGGACCAAGTTAGTTGGATCAAGGATGGGCTGCCAGGTAACAGTGAATTCTTCTATCTCATAGCAATCAACTTGAATTTTAGTTCTATAGGGGCTTATAGTTTTTCCCTCCTTCAGCTGTTTATTCAATATCTTTATTTCATATCCATGGTAAAGGAGAAGCAATATTCAACCTCTTTATGGGCATACAGCTTATTATACACATCTTAAAATTAATTTTAAAATCTTTAAAGTTGCTTTGAGTATTGTTTTCTATGTTTTGCTAAAAAAACCCAAAGTGCCTGTAGCTCCTTTTTAAAACACAAGTGCTTTTTGTTGGTGTAGTTTTGCTAAGTCAAAACAAGGGTTTGTTTCATAAAGAAATCTGTGTTTATTTCTCTCAGCTCTACCTGTGATTCTCCCAAAGTGGCAAAGCACTCTGGTTTCACATGGTAGAATTTTTTTAGCCATCTGAAAAGAGCTGAGTAAGATAGAAATTCCTGTTTTAAAAACAACAGAAAAGAGGACATGTATGTGAAGCTGGACTTCTAAAATAAGTAAATAAATAAATAATCAGATGCTACTGTATGAGTAGATTACTTAACAGTCCCGATGTGTTTGCATATGGTCAAGAATTGTTCTTTTACTAAGTGAGGATCTTCATGGGGTCTCTTCTGGCACTGAATATAGGACACTTGCACTGTTGCCAGGTAGGCAGTGTATTGTTAAGAGTCAGTAAGAGCTACTTCTCATCCTAAAATAGCTGCAAAAATTAGGTCAGTTCTGGTTACAGAAACTACCAGTTCCAGTTTTTCACTGAAATCTTCCAGAAATACACATGGCACACTTGAAAGAGCAGCTTGACTCATCTTTACCATTTTTCAATGCCTTCATTTATGAGCATAGGGTAGAAAGCATCAGCACAACCACAATAAGTTTCCAGCAGACACAGAAGTCAGCCTAGCCCTGAAAAAGAGCTAGGTTCCTTTGCTACAAGGTGTTGCTTAAGAAGGGCTCTGTATCCTAAATGCCATGTCCCAGAAAACAGGATCTCTAAAGCCTTCTTTGTGGCAAAACAGAGCTCTGTCAAAAAGCATTGCCCCTGCTGGCCTCCCCATCTAACACAAGTCACCTGCAAGAGCTGTTTTCCAGCTGGCCTTGATTCACAGGGCTGGTAGAACTTACAAACCTAAGGCATTTGTCTCTGAGACAGAGGAGGGCTCTGTGATCTGCTGCACATTTGTATCCTAAAAGAGAAAAGCTGTGAGCTTCCCACAGCTACCTGAAAGCAGAGTTATGTAATGCAACTATTTATGATATGTGTTAAGCATAGACATAAGACAGCAATCTTGTAAAGCAGCCTTCCCAACTAGCAGAGAGGTATGATGTTCAAAAGATATGGTTCTTGACATTAAGTTTTTGGAGCTGTCTCTGATGAAATTACACAGAGGGCAAATTCTGTTAGGTTTTGGGGGACATATTTTAAGAATGTGCTTTTTCAGGCATAATTTTAAATTCATTGTTCATCATTTTAAAACTTGAAGGAAGAACAACTTGTCTGGACTGCAGTGTAAATGCATTGTATTCTGCAATCTTCCCCAAGATATTTCTCCATAAATTGCCATTTCTACCTTTTAAAGTTCCTGTGTTCCCACAACAGTTATAGTCTGACTTCAGTCTAAACAGTGTGCAACTCAGATTAAAGTAGGTGCTGTTTCTCTAAGAGATCAAGATTTAGAATTAATGAAGCATTAAAACCTGAAGAATATATCTACAGAAAATAACTTATTTTTAAAAGGGAGTAATTAATCTTTTTCTTTTATTTGCATATAAACAATTAAACCTTAAGAAATATTCAGAAGTATTAATGATTTGCAGTATTTATACTCTCAGTTTTGTTAAATAATTTGGTGTAGCTGCATGGTTATAGCCAAACATTTTTTGCCTTGTGCAGATTACCAGTTTGTGAAGGAGAAGGTTGCTTTTATATGATATGTAAAACACATCTAAGAATGATATTTAATACTGTAGCTTTTACACAAGTTTAATCCAACTTTGAACCATATCTGGACTACAGTTTTCCAGTTTCTGTTTCCTGATAGTTCTTTATTGCTCTCCTGAAGTTGTTTTCTTTAACAAAGGTGTTCAAGTTAGATTCATCCTCAAAGTCACAACTGTCATAGAATCATACAATGGTTGAGGTTGGAAGGGATCTTTAAAAGTCATCTAGCCCAACCCTCCCCTGTAATAAGCAGGGACATATGCAACTAGATCAGGTTGCTCAAAGACCAGCCCAACCTGACCTTGAATGTTTGCAAGGATGGGGCACCTACACCTACCACCTTTCATAGCAACATGTTCCTGTGCTTCACCTACCTCACAATAATTTTTTTTCCATATATCTACTCTAAAATAAGTTGTTGTGGGTTTTTTTTGTTTTGTTTTGTTTTTTTTTTTTGTTTTGTTTTGTTTTGTTTTTGTTTTTTAAACCATGACCCCTTGTTCTATCACAACAGGCCCTGATAAAGTGCTTGTCCCCATTTTTTTTAATAAACCCCTCCATAGGAAAGGTGATCCAGCCCCCTCTAATTTTTGTGGCCCTTCTCTGGACCTGCTCCAGCAGGCCCATGTCTTTCTTGTCCTGGAGGCTCCAGAGATGGATGCAGTCCACCAGCTGAGGCATCACTGGAGTAATCAGTGGCCAGAATCACTTCCCTTGACCTGCTGGCCACACTTCTTTTGATGCAGCCCAGTATATGGTTGGTTTTTGGGCTGTGAGCACACATTGCCAGCTTGCATCCAACTTCTCATAGGCCAGTATCCTCAAGTCCTTCTCTACAGGGGTGCTCTCAGTTCCTGCATCCCCCAGCCTGTATTGATACCAGGGATTATTCAGATTTGACCCATGTGCAGGACCTTGCATTTGGCCTTGTTGAACCTCCTGAGGTTCACCTTGCTGTACTTCTCAAGCTTGTCCAGGTCCCTCTGCATGTTCTCCTGTCCTTCAGACATGTCAACCTTAGCACTCATGTTGTGTCATCTGCACATTTCCTGAGGGTGTACTTGATCCCAGTGTCTATGTGACTGATGAAGGTCAGTAGTGGTCCCAGTATTGACCCCGGAGGAACACCTTGTCCCTGATCTTCAACGGGGCACTACACTGTTGGTACAACTCTCTGGCTGTAACAATCCAGCCAATGCCTTTGTCACCAAGTAGTCTATCCATTAAAAACATATCTCCCCAGTTTAGAGGGGCATGTTGTGGGCAATCATACCAAAGGCATAGAAGTCCAGACAGATGAGGTCTATAGCTCTTCCCTGTCCAAAGGGAGGTAACAGAATATTCAATGAAGTTAATTGCCAAATAGCTTAATTCTTAGTCTTTTTAGACTTGGAGCAGAAGTTGCTATAGTTCTGGGAGACCTCAAGGGAGAGAGAATCATATACTTTAACAAAAATATTATGTTGGTACGATGGTATGTTCTTAGAATACTGATGGATTAACCAGCTATATGGACTGAAGTTATACTCAAAGCAGGAACTGTTTGCATAAATGAAACTTACTGAAGTGCTGTGACCAAGTTTGTAAAGATATTTTTGTCAAATCCTACTTTTCAAAGTGCTGCCAACAGTGCCAATGTTAAACATGTCCCTAAGGATTCACAAATTTAATCTCTTTGTACCTGTGACTATGCATGAAAACTGGTCACTTTCATAATGAATATTTATGGTCTGCAATAATCTGATTAACCATAAAATTTAACAATATGTTAGTTCCATGACCTGATAATTCTTCATCCTTGCAGGGTCAGTGATGCATTTAAATTCATAAGAAGTTATCAAAATGTATTGGAAATTTTCCACGGTTATTCAGTGACAGAAATACAACTAACTAAGTATATTGTGACATGAAATATGTAAAGCTGTGGATTTATCTAGGAAGCGGTTTCAATTTCTTGGTAACTCAGAAAGGAAAGTGTGAACCTTCACAAAGTACATCCTTATGAATTGATATATAGCTTATGAAAACTTGCTTTTCTAAATCCTCTCTCATTTGACACCCTTAAAGTAATATTATAAACCCTCCAGGATTCTGAAGACCACAGACCACACTCATATTAGTCAATTTTTTGCATGGATAATTTTTTTCATTTCTGAAGTTTTAATGACTGAACTGACAATAACTGATTCTAGAGGGTGAAGATACGTTGTGTTTATCCCTAGGTGTCTGGCTACATTATGAAGACCACTGTGTCTTGTCAATGATGTTGCAGTTGTCAGGGCACTGTCCTTTGGAGATGATGGTCTTCTGACTGTACTACACCTGGAGAATGGCATTTCTAGCCTTGCACAGGGTGAGAAGGTTTCATGAAAGCAAATGAGTTTAAGAAGCCAAACTGTGATGGAGATCCATTTTTTTTACATTTCAAAGAGGGAGGGATGATATAAAATATTCTGTAATGTCTGCTATTCTCAGAGATTGAGCATGAAACAGTATGAACAGAAAGACACTGTTTTGTGCCTTAGATGAAGAAATTTACCTGCTAATTACCCTTTTTGTAATTATTTTTTTTTTTTTTTTACTAATTAAAGTTGATAGCTTTCACCCTCTGTAATTTTTGAACCTTCTGACAGTGGTTTTCTCTCAATGGCATTCTCCAAGCCATGATGAACAAATACTTTTTAAAAATTCCCTAAAAGTCCTCTTATGGAACCAGAGGATATCCAGACAGAAAAACTTGAAAAAGTTTCTTTGGAGGTCCATAGTTGTAAATATAGTTTCAATTTTAAATCATAATAGGGCATTTTCTGGTTGTTCTATTTCACAGGACTTATTGTTACATCCAGATGAACCACAGATCTTACTTTTAAAAATAACTAGTGGATCTACTGTTATTTTCTTTCACCTGTATAATGTGTTTTAAATTTAAAATGAAAAAATGAAAGTTCTCTTTTTATCTTTCTCAGTGTGCTGGTAGAATTCCTGTACAGCACACAAGATAGTGGTTCTTCTACTCACATTTTTTTCCTAAACATGAAAGAAGAGCAATTTGCTAATGCAGTGATCATTGTGGCCCTTTATGGTCTCCCAGAAAGAGAACCTCAGGAGAAATTCTTGCTCTTCTGAATACACAAAAACCCAGAAAATTTCA
Organism: Phaethornis superciliosus; assembly: GCA_023637945.1. Taxonomy (NCBI): domain Eukaryota; kingdom Metazoa; phylum Chordata; class Aves; order Apodiformes; family Trochilidae; genus Phaethornis; species Phaethornis superciliosus. The sequence continues at coordinate 10,659,308 of JAJQWJ010000004.1, read as the reverse complement.
AATGTGCTGTGAGCAACAAAAGATAATCACAGATCTGGTGGTTATCAGATTTTCCTCAGAAGCGTTTTTTTTCAGAACAAGACCCTCTTTAGAGAGTGGTGCTTAATCTTTTTTTAATTGCTTGTGGTTCTCATAAGGGAAGTGTGGCACAGGAAAATGAATAAACACAAATCAAGGTTTAAAGTGAGAGACTAATGCCATTTTCCATTGTTTGATGAAGTCTGTGGGACTGCACACTCGGATGTGCTTAGTGATGTGAGTGAGGCTGAGCTGGCAGCAGTGCAGACTCCCCACCAAGTAGAGATGTGGCCATGGCTCTTCTAAGACCACTTTTCCACCTTTCCCGAGGAAATGCTTTGAAAGGAGACAGAATTAGCAGTTCCAATACTGCATATCATGGGTCCCACATGCCATTTAGAACACCAGGAAAACTGAAAAAAACTTTTATTCTCCTCAAGAGCACCTGACTCTATTTGGATGCCTTTGTAGCATAATTTTTTTGCAGACTGTAACTTTCAATATATTCTCCATGACTTTGAGGTCAAAGCTAAAGCTGGAAAGGGCTGCACAGCCAGGAGGTGACAGAGGGGGTTAGTCTGTTTTTTGGTCCCTGGCTTCAGGAGGATTTCTGAAGACATTTTATTTACATGTTTTCAAAGCTGATTGAAAAGTGCAGTGAGAATTCTGAGATCAGGAAGAGTGTGGAAAGCATAGTCGGTATTTGATTTGCAGCATCAGGTTTGCTTTTGATCTCTCTGGAGGCTGTGACAAAGTACTCTGGTCCCATTTGATCATGCCAGAAAGAAAGCATTTTCTCCTTGTTAAATGGTTCAATGCTTTACAGGATTTTATGATGTGAAAGCCAAGCAAAGGCAAGACAGTGATTAGAAGAGTAAGAACAAATTACTCAGCTCTCTAAGGATTGTCTTTTGGTTCCCAGTATAAAAAGAATCAACAAAAAACCCCAACCCAACCAACCAAAAAAACACAACCTCCCCCAAAAAAATCCAACAAAACCACAACAAACAAAAAAGAGAAAATTTAACATCTAATTATGTCTACCATTTTGTGATCTAAATTAAGTTGCAGGGGAAAAAGATTCTGACAGAATACTAACATAAACTGTCTCAAATAGAAAAATGAAATTTTCTTTTTAACTGAGAATTCATTCTAGCAGCCTCAGCATAAAAAGAAGCTCCATCTTGTTGACATTTTTGTTTTGATCAAGTAGTTGGAATTCTGTTACTTCCCAGAAGTTCATTTTGTAGGTTTGAAAAGTACATTTATTTAATAGCATTGTGATGTTAATTTAATAATTCCATGATGTTATTCATTCACGAGTGAGAGGGCTTGAAAGGAGACTTACTAACATGGAAGAGCAAATTCGACTGTTTAAAAGCAGATTGTGAGTCATCATTCACACAATATTGATCTGCGTATGACATTCTGAAGTGAATGACAAAAATTCAAACTGTACTATGAGGATATATAGCAGAAAAACTGAACTTAAAGGGTAGAAAAAGAAAGGACTACAAAAATGTTACAGTGCAACATTGTTCTACACTACATGTGACCTTATAGCTAAATTTGTGTATCATGTTTGGCTAAACAAGAAGGAAAAAATCTGCGCAAATTCTACTTTACACCCTCGTGTACATGGAGCACTATTAATGGAAACACTGTGGCTGCATATGGTGCACAGCAGCATGGGTGTACCCCTGCTAATTGCAGGAGTACAAAGTGATTAACTAGGAACAGAAAACTGTGCTACGGTACGGTACTTGGCCTTAATCTGGCTTGCATATCTCTACACAGTCCTATTGTGCTGCATAGGCAGGCCCTTAATAATGTGATTATGTTTAAGTCTATTATCTTTCTTTGGCATGCTACGTGCTGTGTCAAGGAAAGTAAAAATCTCAACCTTACTGTGACCAGAGTTAATATTTTTTGCTTTGTGGAGGCAGTAAAAATTATTTTCTTTTAAATCAGTCTATGTTTTGTCCTTCAGAAAGAAGCTGTCCCTTGCTTGTAATTACATATGTTTTGTTTGTGGCTTAAGATACTTTCAAGGAAGGAATGTTCACAGTTTATGTGTAAGAAAACTGAGGTTTATTGTTTGACTGTCCTTGAGTATCTAAGGCATCTTTGTACATCAGACTGCTTTTTGGGTGCACCAAGAAGTTTGTGATTGCAAGCTGTACAGCATTCAAAAGTGCTGCTTACCTATAATGATTAGGAACATGCTCTTCCTTTATATCACACTGTCCCTCAATGTAATTATAAATTATCTTGACTCTCCCCTTAGAGAAACCTCTGATCTGGTCTATAAATTCTTTAGGTTCAAATATCTCTTGTAGTATATGTAGCATTTGTATAAGCAGGCCATTATCTCAATGCGTCTCTCTAACTACTGCTATTAAACAAGCAGCTAAGAATGAAGTATCAGTTACAAGGAAATTTATTATTAAATATAGGCTTGAACAGATAATTATATAAGAATGGAGCACAGTAGCTGGGTGTAAAGGTAGAAACACGATGAGTTGTTTCAGGATTCTTTAGTGATAGATGGAGATTGAGAGGATGGCTGGATAAATGGGAGTTTCACAGGGATGGATGTATTTCTGCTTTCTGTCAGGAATACTATGTGTTCTTCTTCCCCCACAACATATACTAAGAATATTTTTCAAAATCTAGCATCAGTTAAGGGGTTCTGGGAGAACAGATAAATGGTGTAAACTAAATAAAGTTTAAACATCAATTTTAACACTTTAACAGGCACAGTATTGTCTACCTCCCTTCACAATATGCATTTTCCTTGAAGCCAGAGTGGGTATAATGGGTATAATAGTTAGGCATGCCTCTTAGCCATTAAATTGGAATGAAATTGCCTCCTAAAACTAAAATACTACCCACAAGTGTAAAATAATATTTTTTGCTTTGTAAACAGATCAAACAACCCTTATTTGTGGTGACTATGGGAGAAGCAGCATTTTATTAACATTCGGGTGTTATGTATCTTCCATTCATTATATTTAATCAAAGTATGCATTTGACAGCAACCTAGGGACTAGAGTTAAACTTTCCTATTTCATGTGCATTAGACACCGCCAACTTCTAACTGCAAAAAAATAATTTTTTGTCTTCCTGTTGCTAAGGAAGGAGCTGAAGAATGAAAAAGTGTCAGTGTGTGAAGATGAGGGGAGCTGAGAAGCTATAGTCTCAGTAATTTCAGGAGCTAACTTGTTGTAAGTATTTCCTCAGGGGAAAACCTGTGAGTGAAGAAGAAGATGAGTACTTCATGGAAGTATACTCTCAGTATGTGCTGGGATCTGCCAGCATTTCTGCAGGATTTCTTTAGAGGCTGTATATTGCTTTTGTGACTGTAAAGGTGTGAGTTTAAGAGCAGAAATTTAATTCCCACATCCATGTCAAATTCAGGTAAAAACATTATGTCTCCAGTAAACTACACTAAATCTTTTTTTCTTTTTTTTCTTTCCAAATTCTTCAGTAAAGTTTTGCTGTACCCTACATATCAGGCACAGGTCATGACTGTAGTTGAAACTAGAATACATCAGGCAACAATCCTGTTGGGTGTTCTGCAGCTGATCATAGAATCATAGAATTGGCTGGGTTGGAAGGGACCTCAGAGATCATCAAGTCCAACCCTTGACCCATCGCTGCGGTGCTAGACTATGGCACTGAGTGCCACATCCAGTCTCTTTTTAAATGTCTCCAGGGATGGAGAATCCACCACCTCACCAGGCAGCCCATTCCAGTGCCTGATCACCCTCTCTGTAAAGAAATTCTTTCTAATATCCAACCTGAACCTCCCCTGACACAACTTAAGTCCATGCCCTCTTGTCTTGTTGAAAGTCGTCTGGGAGAAGAGCCCAACCCCCCCTGGCTCCAGCCTCCTTTCAGGGAGTTGTAGAGAGCGATGAGGTCTCCCCTGAGCCTCCTCTTCTCCAGGCTGAACACCCCCAGCTCCCTCAGCCTCTCCTCACAGGACTTGTGCTGGATCCCTTCACCAGCCTGGTTGCCCTCCTTTGGACCTGCTCCAGGACCTCAATCTCCTTCCTGAACTGAGGGGCCCAGAACTGGGCACAGGACTCGAGCTGTGGCCTCACCAGGGCTGAGTACAGGGGCAGAATTCCTTCCCTGGACCTGCTGGCCACGCTGTTCCTGATCCAGGCCAGGATGCCATTGGCCTTCTTGGCCACCTGGGCACACTGCTGGCTCCTGTTCAGCTTCCTGTCAATCCAGACTCCCAGGTCCCTCTCTGCCTGGCTGCTCTCAGCCACTCTGTGCCCAGCCTGGAGCTCCCCATGGGGTTGTTGTGGCCAAAGTGCAGGACCCGGCACTTGGCCGTGTTGAACCTCATCCCATTGGAATCAGCCCAACTCTCCAGTCTGTCCAGGTCCCTCTGCAGAGCCCTCCTGCCTTCCAGATGATCCACACTCCCCCCCAGCTTAGTGTCATCTGTGAATTTGCTGATGATAGACTCAATCCCCTCATCTAAATCATCTCTGAAGATATTAAACAGGACTGGGCCCAGCATTGTTCCCTGGGGGACACCACAGCCGCCAATTGGATCAGCACCGTTCAGCACCACTCTCTGGGGGCCTCCAGCAGTTCCTAACCCAGCACAGAGTGCTCCTGTCTGAGCCCTGGGCTGACAGCTTTTCCAGGAGAATGCTGTGGGAGACGGTGTCAAAGGCTTTGCTGAAGTCCAGGCAGACTCCATCCACAGCCTTCCCCTCATCCCCCAGGCAGGTCCCCTGATCATAAAAGGAGATCAGGTTGGTCAGACAGGACCTGCCCTTCCTAACCCCGTGCTGGCTGGGTCTGATCCCCTGTCCATCCTGTAGGTGCTGTGTGATTGCACTGAGGATGAGCTGTTCCATAACATATACTGTGTCCAGTTCTGGGCCCCTCAGTTTAAGAAGGATGTCGAGGTCCTGGAGCAGGTCCAAAGGAGGGCAACCAAGCTGGTGAAGGGACTCGAGCACAGGCCCTATGAAGAGAGACTGAGAAAGCTGGGGCTGTTCAGCCTGAAGAAGAGGAGGCTCAGGGGAGACCTCATTGCTCTCTACAACTCCCTGAAAGGAGGCTGTAGCGAGGTGGGAGTTGGACTCTTTTCCCAGACGACTTTCAACAAGACAAGAGGACACAGTCTTAAGTTGTGTCAGGGGAGATTTAGGTTAGATATTAGAAAGAATTTCTTCACGGAAAGGGTGATCAGGCAATGGAACGGTCTGCCCGGTGAGGTGGTAGATTCTCCGTCCCTGGAGACATTTAAAAAAAGACTGGATGTGGCACTCAGTGCCATGGTCTAGCAACTGCTCCAGTGGGTCAAGGGTTGGACTTGATGATCTCTGAGGTCCCTTCCAACCTTGCTAATTCTATGATTCTATGATTCTATGATAACCCTGCCAGGCACTGAGGTCAGGCTGACAGGCCTGTAGTTTCCTGGGTCCTCCTTCCGGACCTTTTTGTGGATTGGAGTGACATTCGCCAACTTCCAATCATCTGGGATGTCCCCAGTGAGCCAGGACTGTTGGTAGATGATAGAGAGAGGCTTGGCGAGCTCTTCTGCCAGCTTCCTCATCACCCTTGGGTGGATCCCATCCAGTCCCATAGACTTGTGAAGATCCAAGCATTTCAGTAGGTCACTGACTGTTTCCTTCAGGATTACAGGGGGGCTGTTTAGATTCTTGTCACCTTCTATAAGCTCCAGAAGCTATCTGTCCTCAGGATAACCTGTCTTTCTGTTGAAAACTGAGGTAAAAAAGGTGTTAAATACCTCAGCCTTTTCTTCATCTTTGACAACTATATTCCCACCCGTGTCCAGTAAAGAATGGATGTTTTCCTTGCCCCTTCTTTTGCTGTTGATGTATCTATAGAAGGACTTTTTGTTATCCTTGACGGAGGTGGCAAGATTCAGTTAATGTTGTGCCTTTGTCTCTCTAATTTTCTTTCTACATGACCTGACTATATTCCTAAATTCCTCCCGAGTAGTTAGTCCTTTTTTCCATAATTGGTAGGCCCTCTTCTTGATCCTAATTTCTTTCAAAATCTCCCTGTTCAGCCAGACCGGTCGTATTCCCCGCCGGCTCGCCTTTCGGCACACTGGGACAGCCTGCTCCTGTGCTTTCAAAATTTGCTCCTTGAAGTACGTCCATCCCTCCTCGACCCCTCTGTTTTCAAGGGCTGTTTCCCAGGGTACACTCTGAATCAGTCTTCTGAACAGGTCAAAATCTGCCCTCCAGAAGTCCAACGTAGAGGTTTTATTGGTGACCCTCCTTGTATCCCTGAATATTGAAAACTTTATTACTTCATGATCGCTAAGTCCCAGGTGTCCACCGACCACCACATCTCCCACCAGCCCCTCTCTGTTTGTAAAAAGAAGGTCAAGTGGGGCTCCATCCCTGGTGGGCTCATTTACTAGTTGGAGCAGGTAATTATTGTCTATACACTCTAGGAATCTCCTTGACTGCCTCCTCTCTGCGGTGTGGAGTTCCCAGCAGATGTCTGGCAGGTTAAAGTCACCCACGAGAACAAGGGATAACGATTTCGAAACATCCACCAGCTGCCTGTAGAATAATTCATCATCCTCATCATCCTGATTGGGTGGTCTGTAACAGACTCCCATCATGATGTCAGCCTTGTTGGCCTTCCCTCTGATTCTAATCCACAGGCACTCCATCTTATTATTGTTGACCTCAACTTCTACAGTGTCAAGAGACTCTCTAATATACAGAGCTACCCCTCCGCCTCTCCTATTCTGTCTGTTCCTTCTGAAGAGCCTGGAGCCACCCATGGCAGCACTCCAGTCATGGGAGTCATCCCACCACCATCAGATCCCTGAACTGTGTACCCAAACGCTAAACCTTCCTTGGGCTGAGAGTAGGAATAAAGTGTGATTCAGACTTCAGCCTCTTTGGCAGGAGTCTGTCATTGTCTCCATGTTGGCTCCATTAATCCCCCTGGGTCAGTGCTGAACTTTACAGATACTTCACTAATTTAAACAGCACTTTTCTGCCTGTATCAGCCTGGAGGGCATTCCAGCATTCAGGAACACATGCAAGTTAAAATAGTCAGGCAACATATCAGGTTTATAATGGCTTCATACAAAATTCCTTTAATTTTAAATGGGCAAAAGAGGTGACTGAAAGTGAGAACTAGAGGAAAATTGCTTTCCATGACTGATTTCCTCACCCATCCATAGGCCCTTTGGTGTTAAATCAGAGTCTTTAGGAGCTTTGTGTCCTCTTTGTGGACCATTACTGAATCATATCACGTGATGATTTCAGTGAGTTGTTTTTCTTTTACCTTGGCTAATCCTGTAGCAAAAAGAAGGTCATTGCTGCAAAAAGAAGGTCATGACAATGAGCCTATTTGTTTCTTTCTTGCTCAGGAGCTGCTTCCTCCATGAATGCTTCTAATTCTTCAAGCCCTTCTGTCCTGATCTTGGAGGAAGTATCCAAATCACACCTCTGCAGAAACAATGTGGACATTGCCTGCCCAGCTTCTAGTTATTTCTCTCTCTCTGTCTTGGTTGTCTCTCAAATTACAGTTTAGTCATGGATAAAGACATCTGCTTCTTATGCCCTTGACAGGCACATGAGGCAGAGGGCAGAAGGTAGTCATAAGTCATACGGATATGTGATTTCACAAGTTAATACTCATGCTTTAATATAGGTTCACAAAGTTTTTACAGCTCCTCAAACTGAGAAAAGGTCTTATCAGTGTAGCCAATTTGCATTTGGGAACTGTAACAAAATTTCCAAGATTGCTATCAGCCCAGCACCCCTTACTTCCATGTGAGGGAAAGGCAGATTGAGCCATATTGTTAACAACAACAACATTGAAATAGAGCACTGGTGGCGACTGTGTATAATTACAGAATAAATTGTAATTTAGTAACAATTTAGTAATTTAGGTTGTAATTTAGTTACATCAATTTGCAAACTTCACACTTCCTCAGTGCGAAGATTTACCAAGTAATGCTATGTAGGTTGATGCCTTCCAGTGGTGAATATACTGAGACAAGAACAAACATGGAGACAACGTGGCAGTGATCTCTGTTTCCTGGAACACTGCATTCTAAAAGCAAAGGAAATCTTAATAGACACTGATATAGGTAGAAATCATAGTATGGTTTGGATTGGACCGGACCTTAAAGATCATCTACTTCCAGCTCCCCTTCATGGACAGTGACACCTCCCTCTGGAAATATGTATATTTCTCTAATAATAAATAGAAATATGCATTGACTTCACCAACACTTTTATGAAATCCCATGGTTTGCAGGTAGAACAGCTGTGAAATGGAGAAGTGTCTTCTTATGGTGTTTGTAACCCAGAGTTCAATCTCACTGGATTTTGGACACTTGAAAGGCAAGAAATGCTGACTTGTGCTTTCATTCCTTCTTCAAATTTCAGCAGCATCTCAAAACATCAGAGTATTTGGGTACTGAGTCTGAGCCACCACCAATGCAGGTTCAGAGGTCCTTTGCTGCCAACACCTGCAGTCCTGCAGCAGCAATCACAAGCCCCCAGAGACTTGGTGTTTTCAGATACTGTCAGGTTCAAGCAACCCAGTCCCTGTCTGGAGCTGAAACTGTTTTATTGCCATGTTAAATATAAAGTGCTTGCTACTATCAGCTACTTTTCCTTTCCATAAAATGCCTGTAGGGTATAGCGCATATTTGAAAAGACATTTAAGGCTAAAAAATCCAGGTTAATATGGTGGGTGAGGACACCCTTGTAGCTTTACTAGATCCTTGACATGATCTTTAATTGCGTTGTCACATTATATTTACTGTGGTCAGTACCTGGTCACAAAGTACTTAAAGGCATGCAGCATCATGAATAGTGTTAGATAAATGTTGTTTCCTCATTTTGAGTAACTGCTCTGAATGATTTTAAATTTTTTATATGTGTCTTCACTGTCCAGGCAGTAAATGTAATTTTTATATATTAATGTACAGAACACCAACATACTAAAAGGTAGCTGTCTCATTAGCACTCAGATTTCCTTGATCAGGCGAGTCAACCCATGGAAATTAAGTTAACAAATTCTGTGTAGTTTATCTGCATGTTTTAGTCCAGTGGTTCTGAGTTGCTTTTTGAAGTCCAGAATGCTAAAAAAAAAAATGGCAAAACACTAGAATTAAATTATTCTGCCTAATTCAGTAGATTTTTCTTATCTGAGAGCATTATCTATATATCTTCTTTTGTTTTCCATCATTCCTTAAAAGAAAATTTGTTTTGAAGAGGATCAAAACTGCATTTTTTTAGAAAATTGGAAGTTAGCCAACTTAGTATTTATCAAAGGATGTTCAAGATGTTGTCCTAACTTGAGACTGGTGCATTAGTAGTACTGAATTTTTATATTTCTTACACTAACATGAATGGATTCAGACAAAACAAAACAAAACAATTTCTGACTAAAAAGGAAAGGACTGTGCCTTTTGTGAGAGGGACTTGTGTGGTTTGTGATGTTGGACCCTCCAGGCACACACACAAGCTAAGCAGCAAAGCTGAACGTGGCATTTCTGTGCAGGGAGGAGGTTGAACTAAGTAACTGATGCACTCCCCTGTGCTTCCAAACATCTATAACCACCTTCACTTTGTTTGTCATTGCTTTATTTCAGCTCAATAGTTCCTGCAAATTGACTGCTGAAGGAGCAGAGAGTTTTAGACACAATTCAGATAATCAGATTAGGGACACAGACACTGATGAGATCAACTGTTGTGAGTGTGAAAAGACAAATGGAAAAATGCTCCTTTAACTGTGCCACTAATGAGTTGTTGCAGTAAATGTGTGACTTGTCAGGACTCTGGCAAGAGCCTGATCTTTATTTCCCATCTCCAGCTGCACATCGTGATTCAGGAGAACCAACAGCTCTATCTGCGGCATGGCAGAAACCACTGGCTTTGAGACTACTCCTTCTCATGTTTGAATAGGTATATTTATGGCTTCCCTGCTGAGAAGTCTTTGCTGTTCATGTTTTTACAGGGGAGACTTTTAAGAAATTAGTATCTTTCAAAGGTCATCAACACACTCAAATAGGCTTAAATCCATGCATGCTGTTCCTTGAAAATTCAATTAATTTAATGAAAGTGCCCTTGCAACTGTCAGTTGCCTAAACCAGTTCATTTTGTAGAGTGGACTTGTATCAAGCCAATGAATTTGACTGGATGGACTGTCAGGGAGCAGATGAGTGAAACTGCCTTTTCCTTGCCTGCAGTGGTCTGATGTGTACAGGATATTGTTGGAGAACTTGCCAGCAGTTCAGGTTTTATTCTCCTGTGCTTCCTTGACTGATTCAGATGTTACTACATTTGAATGATAAAAGGGAATAGAATTAAAAAAAAAAAAAAAAGAAAAAAAAAAGGAAAAAAAAAAATATAGTGTGAGTTGCTCTTTAGGATTTTGAACCTGGTTTGGAATAGAATATGGATCCTTCCTGTCCTGACATTACTATAATTTGTAGCACCAAGCCTATTTAAAAGACACTGCAGTCTGTGTGCAACACAAGGTAAATGATTCTTTTTATGCAAAACACTATGTTTTGTGATTATCTCAGTCATGTACTTGATATGTGGGCACTTACTGCTAATGATGTAGGAAGTGAAAGCATATATCAGCAATTGCTTTTTCACTTCTTCCTTCTTGAAAAAAAACTTGTGCAATAGGAAGGAGGTAATGAATTTGTTTACATGGAGTGTATCATATTCCATCTCAGTAGTGGCTCCTTCAAACAACTGAAAACTTCAGACAAAATTAGATAAAAATCAAAATGTGATGTTAACAAACAATGAGAGAGTTCCAGACTGTTAAATATTTCTCTTGAACTGATTCAAGAACAAATTCTTGAGACATCAAGATTAGATTTTTACTCAAGGACTGTTTCCCAAAATAACTCAATAACAGACATGAAACACTAAATATCTTCTACCTCTATTTTGGTCGGCAGTCATATAGCAGAAAATACAGAGGAGATTTACAACACATCAGCTTATCCATGGTTTCCAAGCTAGAACTGGAAGGAAGAGTTGATATCAGAGACAAGATGTTAAGTAAGATGAGAACAGCTCAGCATTCCTTGTCTTCTAATCTCTATGTTGCGTGAGGCATATTTTTGAGATGCTTTTCTGATGGTAGGTGATGATATTTCTTGGTGAAGAGGAAATGGTCTTGGTAGAAGGTAGCTCATGGGTTTTTGGGGACTTGCAGGTCTAAAGCTCTATCCTTTTCATGACTAAAACTCATGAAAGGTGAAGGGATTATTGAGCCTAAAACAATTTAACAAAAGCTGCAAGAATATCTAGAAAGTTTTGATGAAACATGTGTGGTATCAACAGTAGCAAATATCATTGGAAGCACAATGGTTGCTGTGGAAAATATGAGAGCAAATGAGGTCTGTGCTTCAGTCTGAAGAAAATGTTATGTCTAAGCTGATTCAGCAAATTAATTTTTTTTTGAAATCTTAGCAATAAATGTGAAGCCAAATTTATTAGTAGGTGAAATAGATCATAGGTTTATGGAGGTGTATGAAAATACGGTAAGTAAGAGAAAACTTATGGTTTGGAATATTGGCATGAAATTTTCCCATTACCAAGCAATAAAATGTTTAATCTCTTGTCATTTTGAAAGGATGGTGATTCACCAGGAAGAACCACCAGGGACTGCCTCTTTCAGAGAATATGGAAGCTGTTTCAGATAGTCCAGAGATGTAAATGCCAGGCTATCCCAGTAATCTTACTTGTAAGAAGAGCCTGGAAGAGGCTTGTGTTAGGCTAATTGCCTTCAGCAAGCCATTAAGTGAATTAGGAAGAGATGGCAACAAGACTTCAGCTGCACAGGGAGCAAAGATGAAACCTTTTGTGTTTAGTGCGTGTCAAAAATTGTTACAAGCACATTGATCTCTGCTAAAGGGAGAGGGACTCTGAAAGAGAACTACTGTTAAACCATTTTCAGCTTGAACTGTCACTTGAGATTCTGATGGGTGTCCTAGAAAATGTGCATGTGCCAACTACCACTTAGGAAAGACAGCTTTCTTAAAGACATGGTATAGGTGGTAACCTTACCCGATGTGTTGCAGTAAAAATATTGTTTGATAAGCTGCTCTTTTAATATCCAGCTTCTGCTTACATGAAGACCCCTGTCTCAGTGCTGACAGCAGTTTTATTTAGAAAACACCAACCTGATTTATGGACACTACTGAAAAAAATTGATTAACAAGATGTGTAATTAGAAATAGGAAGACTGCAAGGCAGCAGTGTTTTATGTTGTCCTGAACTGGGCAGTGACGGTGAGGATATTTTTTGTGTATGCTAAAAGTTCAGAATAAATCAAGGCAAAGTTCCCATGCAGAAATTGGCAGACACTTATTTTCTGCTTGCAGGAATCTGTGTACATGTTAGAGACTATTAGAAACTAATAGAGATAATTAGTCTCATTTCCCTTTGACTATCTTACGAGACAAAATACAGTTAAAAAGGTCACATGAGAGAGTGATCAGATGCCACAGATTAGTGGGCATGCTTTCAAGGACCTTTCAGTGGAAAGAACTTTTAGAACTTTTAGAACTCATGCCCAATTGCCATGATCTGTAAGCTCTGGTCCCAGAAAATGCAGGAATGATATGATTCAGGGTGTTTAAATATGCAGAAGGGCACTGGTGAGGCATGTGTTGTTCAAACAAACATTGATGCAAGTAAGTGCAACTGTGAGAGCATTTGTGATATCCACATACAAAAGGACATGAATATTGTACAAGCAAGTGAGCTGGAAATGGGGGAGAGGGGGAAGATACCAGAATGACAATTAGTGAGTGGTCTGGTCAGCGTCATAATTTATTTTGTTGTGTACTTTCTTTTGTTCCTCCTACTCATGTATTGTGATGCTGTTACATAGAAAACTTGAGCTTTCTGTAGTATTAAAATATCTTAGATAAGGTGTTCTGAAACTCCAGGAGTATATTTGAGCACATTCTCCCCCACATTTTTGTCTGTGGACTCATTTCTGCAAGCAAAAAAAAAAGAGATCCAGGAGGTAAAAATGTCCATCTGTTGACACACAAGAACTGCTCATGAAGATTCTTTATTTGTTTGCAACTTTGTAACAACAAACACAGTTTGTCATTCCCAGACCATGGGGAATTATCTTCAGAGATGATGTTTCTCTGACGGATTGTTTGCTTCTGCAAAGTTCTTCTGGGGTGTTTGACAAAACCAGTAAGTAGAACACACCCAGTAATCTGGTAATTCCATCCTCATGTCATCCCAACATTATTAGCAACTGCCTTTCACAGTGAAAAATTAGAATGAAAAGTCTCACTTCAAATATGACCTTTGGGTTTGTTAAAACATCATGTGTAAAAGCTTATATTTATAAAATATTATTATCCGTCCAACTCCTCTGAGTTGTTCTCTGATGGGAAGATGTTAGTTTCACTTGCTACCATCTTTTATATGGCCCTTGGCCCTTCTTTCTTTTCTTTTTGTTCTGAACTTCTTGGTTGTTTCTTGTTTGATTGATTCTTTGTTTATTTTTTGTTAAAACTGACTCTACTGTTAGAAGTCTATTAAAACATACTGAAAAATTTGAAGGATGAAGTTTTAAATTTTTATCTTCTTCTTTCAAATGGGATGTGAGACAAAACTTATAAGCTTAATGCATTGGCTCAACTGTTTTTTGGCTGGTGTTTTTATTGAGAGAAGAATAATAAGAAGTGGCAATCAGTTTCAGTTTTATGGTTGAAGTTTAAGGGCAAAAAAAATCTGATGCTCTCATTTTAAATACTTGGATCACAACTTTGATTGTTGATAATGTTGTTCAGTTGCCCAGTAAGGTAAATATTCCTGATTTCATTAAAAGATTTAATTAAATTTAAAAAGAAGTCTTCTCCTTTCTTACAGAAAAAGTAAAGGTAAACAGCATTTATTTACAAACTTTTTATTATTGAATCAAAAATTCTTATTTTTGTTAAGATTAACATTTTTGTAAGGAAATGATGTGTCCTACCTTTACTGTCCCATTTTCTCTGCTGTGATATATATTCTTTTTATATTCCCTGTCTTTTTCTAATTAAAATAGAATATTTTGATCATATACACTGTTGCATCGATTATTCCTCTGTAAATGAGATTTTAATTAACTCTTTTTCTGTCTAGTCTGTCCCAGGGCTTACTTTATGTGACCTCTTGTTTTTTTTAATCTAACTATATTCTTTGAACAGCTTATTGATATATGCTTTCTCAGTAACATGATGATTGAAAAATTTCTATTTATCAACATTTTATAATATCCATTTTTTCTAAAGCCAGATCTTGTTATTATGCTGCTGTATACCTTTTAAAAATTGACAAGATCCCCACATTTGCTAGTAAACTTGAAAAAGAGAGTGGCTGAACTATAGCCAGTATAAACAATCTATTTGTTTTTTTCTTGTTTTAGATGAGGTACGTAATCTGTAAAACTGTAAAACTAAGCCACATTTTCCTGGTTTCCTATTTTTTAACAATTTTCATCAACTTTTTAAACAGTTGCTGGAACCTGAGCCAATTTAATATGCACATGGATGGTATTTTAAATATAAGCAAAATGAAATGTTTCTTTGTAACCCAGGCTTGGCTAAGGTGTGCCTGTGTTTGCAGATGCAGATTCCACAGTCTTGCAGTGATGCGTGTTCCCATGTTTTTAGTCTCACCACTCTGTATAAATCAATCAAGTGCTTTCAATAGGAATGTCTGTGTGGGAAAGAAGGGGTCCCCTTTTCTTGGGAACAAAGATTCTACATACCAATATATTTTTCTCTGGATGTACCAACTTATTGCCATGGAGTGAGAGCAGGTGTTGTTGGATGTCGGTGGCTCCAGTTACATAAAGAGATGGAAGAGCCCAGATGAGCTGGTCTAGTCCTCTCTGGGATGTGGCAGCTATATTGCTGAGCTGTTTGGTTTTGAGTCTGAGCATAGAATCGCAGAGTCACAGAACCATAAAATAGTTTGGATTGGAAGGGACCTTAAAGATCATCTCAATTCCAACCCCTAATCATGGACTAGAACACTTCCCAGTAGCCCATGTTGCTTAAGGCCCCATCCAACCTGACCATTAGCACTTGCAGGGATGATGCATCCACAAGTTCCCTGGGCAAATTGTGCCAGTGTCTCACCACCCTCCTGGGAAAGAATTTCCTCCTAATATCCTCTCTTAAAGTCTCAAACCATTAACCCTTGTCATCTCACTACATCCCCATGTAGAGTCCTACCTCAGCTTTCTTGCAGGTATCAGAAAGCTGCTAAAAGGTCACCTTGAACCTTCTCTTCTCCAGGCTGAACATGAGTAAGTATGTGTTATGCTCCAGCAATCAATCTATAATTTGTGATGGTTAGTCCTTGCAGTTTTGCAAATATATTCTATGATACCCTGATGAATAAATATGCAGACAGGTAGAAATGTTTGCTTTTTGCAAACATTTTAGCTTGAATGCTGTAGCCCATCAGGGTTTATGTTAATATCTTTTCACTTCTTTTAGGAAGCTCTAACTAACCCAAGTCAGAAAACAGATCTATATAAATATTTTAAAAATATATTTAAAGGAACCAAAACCTTTGTCATAAAACTTGTTTTATTTGTACTGGAAAAGTGCCAAATCGTCTTTAGAGACTACTTAAAAGCTGCATCTTTATATTGCCATTAAATTTTCAGACTAATTTGTCCATAATTATTGTTTTTAATTTTTATTGTGTCTATTTATAGTCTTTCTTTTAAAATACATAATAAGTAATTTTTTTCAGCTTTCCTGAAACACAATACCTATAGTTATTGTAGGTCACCAAAGTAAAACAGAGAAGGATGTACATACAGTCCATGAGAGGGTGGAGTAGGCAGGTAGAGAAAGCAGACACAGGAAAAGGCAGGCCATTTCCTCCATTTGGGAGACAGGAAAATTAATAAAGCCATTTTGAAAATAAAGCCTATGCTAACCTAAGAAACTCCAGGCCTCTTCTGGCTATTTCATGTAAAAGGCAGTACAGTGCAATACAATTGTGTTGTATTACCTTTTCTTTAACACCTTGATGACCTGATGCAATTACAGTCCATGTGACCCTCTGACATGATTGTGAAACTATTTTTCTTTGATCACTGCAGGACTAGTGTTTCATTTGCCTTTTTGGGCATCCATTTGCCTTTATATTTCTTAATCCTCTTTTCTTTTCTTTCTTTACCATGTGGAATTTTTTAGTTTCTGTGCACTGGGTTTTTGCAAAGGGTTAACTTCATCTCTAAATTTCTATCAGTTGTGAGTTGGTGAAAAGTGATTACTTACTGAGGTGCATGCTCATTTGTTTAAGGAAAATGTATTTAAAATGGATATAAAAAACTTTAATTTTTAAAAATTCTGATAATCCTGAAAGTGTCTTATTCATATTTACCAAGTACATTCCGGGAAAATTAAATAGGTCAGCCCCACAGAACAAATTATGGTGTTTCTGTAGGTTTTGCTTAATTCTTAGCAAACACGTTTATTCCTGTGCAAATGCTCCTACTTGTTTCTGGAAGTGAAGGACTGTGAAACAGGCAGACACAGAAATAGAACAGTGTAGGAGAGCTCACTGCACATCATGTTGCTGTAAACTCTGCTCTGCCTAACAGAGAAAGAGATGTGCCATTGGGCAGAGCTAGTTGGAAGGATATATTGGTGCTTCCTCCACCTATTTTGGTCCAGTGATCTTTGTGTTGCCAACTTAGTGTTGATGGCAGTATGAATGAATGCTACACCTTTGCCATATTTCTATTTCCCTGAAGATATAGTAATCCTATTTTGAATAGCTCAGGATCATTTTTAATGTTATGTGCTTTTTGCTGTTGAAGAATAGAGTTTCATTATGTCTACAGTGAAAGGGAAAGGTCCTCAAGGAGCTCTGCCATTGCTTTCTTGGGAAAAACATGTTTTGTAAAAAAAAAACTAAAAATGAAACACTTAATTTTTATTTAATAGAAAAAATGTGCAAGTGCTTGAGGATCCTTTGTTTGGATTAACATATTGTGATTGTTGCAGCCACTTGATGTTGCAGCTATTCCTTGAGGTATCATAAAGCCAGCATGTACTTTTTTGGTCTGTGTCATTTCTTCTCAATGATCTGACTGTTAATATACATCATTTTAAAAAGAAAAATAAAATAAAAAAAATATTAAAATAGAATATGTAATTACTGTATTAATGGGGTATGGGTGGATGAAAAGTATGAAAGTTACTCTGAGATGCAAGCAGTATTCCTTGTAAATTTCTTCAAAAATAATGACACTGTCACAAAAGAAGTATTGGTGAGGCTCTTTCAAAACAAATTAATATGATATGAATGTAAACCTAACAGATTCAGTATATATTTTAATACTTCTTTCCAGGCTGATAATCTACATTTTGAACAGAAGGATAGATTCTTCTGTGTAATACAGCATTAGTAAGTGTGAGAATAGGAACAGAGCAGAAAAGTCAGTAACTTTGTACTGTCTTATGTTCTCATGCTGCAAAATCTACAGGTCAACCAGATGGAGATTATATGGTAGAAACAAGAAAGACTGAAGCCATTTTCTGTGGTTTGACCTAAAAGATTATTTAGCAACTTCCATTCCTAATAAATAATTGATCAGTTGTCTGCTGTAATTGACAACACATATTTTAAACCAGCTTCAGATGATTTTAGGCTGTGAAATTGATCCTATTGAGCTTTCTTAGGATTATGAGCTAAATTGGTCCAGCTAAACCTAAAGAACTTAAGTAAGGAATTTAAAGGTTTCAGCTTAGTCTTCTCAACCCATTTGCCACCTTGTTGCATGATTAATACATCTTGGCCTCTTCACCCAGGACACTGTCACAACATCTGGAGACAGCTCCGAGGCGCATGGTGTTTCAGTGGAGAGAAGACTAATTTTCACAATACAGCATATGTCTTATGAACTAGTCGTTGGTCATTTGTAGAACAGAATTAATGCATAAAGGAAGTTAGCAGATATCTACTTCTAGAGTAATTTCCAGCTGCCCTATGTAAGTGGCAGTGGTTTTCTTTCTGCTTGCCAAATCCACATCTCAGAACCGTTTGTTTCTAAACACTGTCTTTGACAAAAAGACAAAGTCTCCACGTTCACTTGTTAACAGGAACTTCAAAAAGTTCTCAGATTTTTATCCATGAGCTGGTAGCTAAATTCTGTTTTAGCACTTTGTATATATCAGATTAACCTCACAGTGCTCCGTGAAGCTGCATGAGATTTATAGCATCATTACTGAAACATAATTTGGTCTCTGGCCACCACGAATGTAGTGCATCACGAAGAAAGTCAATAGAGAAATTCTCCAGAATTCATCCTTAATTCAAGCAGAAATTCATGTACAAGGCAAGTGCCGAGTGAAATTTAGTGTCTTTCCAAAATATTTTGGCTGTAGGTCATATTTAATACTCCTTATTTCCAAGTAATATATTTATTGAGAAAATAATATGCACAGATGTTTACAAATAAATTGTTCTGTCCTTTGTACATGTGTATACTTTAAAGGCAGTGGCTATATAAGGTATCCTGGCCTCCTGGTGATGTTAACCACAAAACCCATGCAACGCTCTTTTCTCTGTTCCCAGGTAGGTCCTTTTCTACCAATATGGAAATACCTGCACTATATTAGATCTACTAGTGCATAGAATAATTGATAACATCACCCACTAATTCTATATAATTATATGCTCCTTAGGGCTTTTTTTTATTGGTGGAAAAACACAGCTAGAACCTGAAATTAAATAATTACTTGTATCCTAGTATAACTTGCAAATGTAGATGAAGCCTTGAAAGTTTAGGAGGCTTGCTCACTGTAATTTCCATGTCATTGTGAGCAAACAAGTAAGGAAAAGTCAACCATTTGCCTCTTCATGCTTTATTGCACCAAGTAAATGAAGAAACACAAAAGCTTTTTGCCTGAACATTTTTCATTAAAAAATCTTTGCATACAATACGCTGGTCACCAGTTAACGAAGGAAAAAATAGTAAAATAGTAAATCAGCAGTTTTTTCCTTATTCAGTGCCTCTGTAGAACAGGAGTAGTCAGGAGATTTATGAAACGAAATTTTGCAATAGATCTCATTTTAAAACTGCAATTTATCTTTTAGCTGATGCCCAGAATTTTTCTTCTCTCTCTTTTTTTTTTTTTCTTTTTTTTTTTTTTTTTTTTCCCTTTCTTTTAATATTCTGAAGCTACAAAGCTGATAATATTCTGACTCAATGCTCTCAAGCTCTGATTTTATTTTTCCTGTAGATTTGAAGGGAAAGTGTAGTATTGCACTGTTAGTTTAATGAAGTTTCAGTGTTCAGTATGGGACCTGAACTATCACATCTTATGGAACTGCAATTCTGTTCTTAAGAAAAGGGATTACATGCTATGTGGGTGGGAAGTATACACTCTGTATCAATTTTCTTCAGAATGGATACCTGTTTTAGGAGAGAGCTGAAAGTCATTTTTGAGCAGGTTGCTGAATTGAAAAAAGATGTGCAAAAGATATCAGGTTTATAATGACAGCTCTGAAAGTCATTTAGGACATTTCCAACTTTGGTACTTATAATAAAAATAAAAAGTTAGAGGGGGATCTGTGGCTGATTTTTCTGTAATCTAGCATGGCTAGTAACTTTTCTCCCTGAGCCTGCAAAATGGTCCCTTTTTTTTGTGAATCTGGGCATAGAAAAAAGTATGTCACTGCCTTGTGTTATGTCAAATGTTTATGCAATGCTCGTCTAGCACTGTTAATATATAAGCATGCATCCACAAAAACAATGTCATACATACAATTTCTACATCTCTCTGACTGATGTTTTCTCTGTAACCTTTTCCTTCAATGATCTTCTCCTGCCACCTGCCTCTAAAGGATTTCTATAAAATCTGCAATTGAAGAATACCCTACAGTGTTGCACAGAGCTGGCACTGAAGGCTTGCTGGTAAATCATTAAAAATGGAGTAGTAGAAAAATAGATATTGAACTGCTAGAGTACATAACTGCTGCCTGTACTGAAGATGAAATGCTAATTTTGACGTGAGAGAATGACTACACAACACAAGTGAGTTTTGTATGGCTATTTTTCTGTGATTAACTGTGAACAGCTGTGGATGCAGATATTTAACTGCTGAAGTTAATGTATCCATTGTAATGGAGGCTGCATCATTTGTGGAAGTGTGACTGATCAAGATTTTCATGTGTAGTAACTAGCCTTCTAGTCTCACAATTCATTTCACACAGACAGAAACAGTGGTGCAGAAGTGGTGAAGGCACAAAGAGATGGTGAATTAGCTCAGGGCAGTTAGCCATCTCTCTGCCTCAGGTATTTAACTCATCTGCACTGTGGCAGCCAATATTTTCTTACACTTCTCCACTTACTCATCAGCCTTTGCAGCACTTACTCTGGGATTGTCTATATGAAGGAATGATACATGTAATAATCATTATGGCTGTAATTGTAGTTACAGGCCGTTAGTTGAGAGGTAAGACTGTACCCACAAAGAATGTGTTTGAAATGCTCTGTGGTAGGCAGTAACGCAAGGAAAATTGAGGT
Organism: Phaethornis superciliosus; assembly: GCA_023637945.1. Taxonomy (NCBI): domain Eukaryota; kingdom Metazoa; phylum Chordata; class Aves; order Apodiformes; family Trochilidae; genus Phaethornis; species Phaethornis superciliosus. The sequence continues at coordinate 10,638,704 of JAJQWJ010000004.1, read as the reverse complement.
GACACAAAGTTAAAAAATGCCCTAGTACAGGAACACTGAAAGTCAGCGATTCTCAAGTGACGAAGTGTTATGAGTAAGCAATGTGGTATAAAATAGATGTGTGCACACACCCACAGACACAGAGACAAGTGCTCATGCAGCTCTTGGTGATTTGCTAATTGATCAAGAGGTTAATATGCCTGAAAGGTGCTGCCACAACTTCTTCAGGGTGGCTCAACTCAGTAGAAAAACAAGATATATAGGGAAAACTCAGCTCTTGCACTCTTTGTTTAATGGTAGAATCACTGGATTTCACAAAACATTGGCTGGCATAGATAAGGCTTTTACCAAGCCCTGAACATTTTGGCTGCAGGCATCCTAAATAGCATACCTAGGAGTTTTCTGAAAGTGATATGTTGATGATTTCTCTTCCTTCTTCTTTTCTTTTGGATTTGGTTTTGTTTGGTTGGTCGCTTTTTTGTTTCTGTTTTTGTTTTGTTTTGGTTTTGTTTTCTTTTAGCAGCAAGTCATAAGGTTTTTTGGTTTGATACAACTTTTTAACCTGAACTCCTAATGTCTGCCTATAACCTATGGCAAATGAATATAAATTCATGTATCTATAACATATTAGGACAAGCTAGTAAAGAAAGAAACAACAAAGTATTTTATGTGAATGCAGAGCATCATAGAAAACAAACAAAAATGGTTGTTTCTGAATGAGGCAATTCTTGCCTTTGTATAAGTTCTTGTTACTCTGTGATTGTCAAAATTTGCTGCATGGCTTTTCAGAAAGATCCTTTCTGATTGCTAATTTATATTTTCACATGGATGAGAAGACCTTTTGCCTGAGTCTTTTATCCCTCAGTTAGAAGTCCACATTTCAATCCACAGCTGGGTCTTCTGAGTTTCATCAGAAACTGGACAAATGCCTTAAATGAGTGTCATCTGGTGTAGCAAGAAGCTGTGGAGCCCATGACCAGCTTAGAAATTTTGTCATACCTTACCCTCCAGATGATACCATAGCAGAGTCCATAGCTGCAAGATCTGATGTTGCATTGATAAATGCACCTTTCAGTATAGATTGCATTTCTCTCTTCCTATCACTGTGATAAAGGCCCAACACTGGTGAGCCCATGCTCAGAATATTTGTCTCCCCATAGTTACTTTATTGAGATTTTTCTTCCCTTCTCTGATCACAGTGTAACAATGTTCATTCCGTGCCTTTTTCATCTCCTTTACTGAAACAGCTTCCTGTCCTACTTCCTCCACTACCACCACCTTTGATATCATTTTAGGCTGAAATTTCTGCAAGCATCTTTACCCATTGCCCTACTTGCTTTGAATCCTCCTACCTGACGCTCATTTTTTTCTGGTTTTCTCTCAGTACCTTATGTTTAACTGGTTGTTTCCACTTGCTCCTTTCACACCACTGTCTTTTTCTCTCCATTTTTCTCTCTGTCTGAAAAATTCGCTGCTGCACAACATCAGCCTGAAAATCAGTTTTGTGCTCTGTCCTGTATCTTATAAAGACTTCTTCAATGACTAGAAGGGCCCCTTCTGCAGAATGATCAGCTGTTCCAGGTTATTTAGGGTGAAGAGAAAATTATGTGGTTGTATGTAAGTTTTCAAACAGAACTAAGTTGAGAAGTGATGTTGATACGTATGGGGGTAGGATGACTCTTTAGAGGGACCTAGACAGGCTGGACCAATGGGCCAAGGCCAATTGTATGAGGTTCAACAAGGCCAAGTGCTAGATCCTTGCACTTGGGTCACAACAACCCCAGGAAACACTACAGGCTTGGGGAAAAGTGTCTGGAAATCTACCCAGAGGAAAAGGACCTGGGGTCCTCATTGCAGTGAGTATGAGCCAACAGAAGGCCAAGAACATCCTGGCCTATATCAGAAATAGTGTGGCCAGCAGGAGCAAGGCAGTGATGGTGCCCCTGAACTTGACACAGGTGAGGCCACAACGCAAGTACTATGTTGAGTTCTGGTCCTCTCCCTATAAACATTGAGGTACTGGAGTGAGTCCAGAGAAGGACAGTGAAGCTGGTGAAGGGTCTGGAGAACAACTCCTGTGAGGAGAGGCTGAGGAAATTTGGAATGTTTAGTTTGGAGAAGAGGAGGTTGAGGTGAGATCTCTACAGACTCTCTACAAATACCTGATAGGAGGCTGTAGTGAGGTGGGGGTCAGTCTCTTCTCCAGAGTAACAAGAAACAGGACAAGAGGAAATGGCCTCAAGTTGCTCTAGGAGAGTTTTAAATTGGATATTAGAAGAAATATCTTCACTGAAATGGTTGTCAGGAACTGGAACAGAGTGCCCAAGGAAGTGGTGGACTCAGTGTAATCCCTGGTATTCATTAGATATGTAGATGAGGCTTTTAGGGAGTTTAGTAGTGGATTTGATGGTGTCATAGGGTAGTACTTCAATCTGATGATGTTAAGTCTCTTTTCCAATCAAAATGATTCTAGCATTCTATGATTCTGTGTGTTGCAAGAGCAACTGATCTGATTGTTGCAGCAGTATGGTGATTTTGGAGGCCTCTTTCATTTATTGCTGGGTAGAGCGCTTGTCACAAATGTAGCAATGGAAGAATATTTAAGGAAATAGTGCCATATTCTTTCCCTTGCCCAATTTTTGTCAGCTGTTACTTCAGACAGAGCAGGGTGTTGCTGAAATGTTTTCATATGAGGATAAGAGAGGATGGACTCAGTCTAGATTTGCCTAGCCTGGTCTATCAAGTCCATATATTTGCCAGCACATGGTCTGTTAAAAATTGCTTCTGGATTTAAAGAAAAACATGTAAGATCTTTGCAGATCAATGTGTAAATACTTTTTCCCCTTTTGGAAGAGGGTAAGTTCTTGCAAAAAATTCTTTCAGTATGCTGCTGTTCTACGTATGCTTACCAAGAGATTAATTTGGAAGTTGGTCTAGAAAATTCTGATCTTTCTTGAAAGAGGGGAAGATCAGAAACACAGTAACTTATTTCCCTTTCTTGCCCTACCAGTCTGTGTATTGCTTTGCTTTTTGAGATGTATCTTATTGGGAAGATAGGGAGGAAGGCAAAACGTGAATTCTAGATTTATATATATCTATAAACCCAGGTACATCTGGATTCTCAGCAGAGAGTCTCAGTTTGGTATTCTTTGACTGTCAAGAGTGACTTTCTCAGATTGTTTTGTATTCTTCCATGATGAATCACTGTACCAGCGTCAGTACATCCTCCTATTTTTGCTTAAGAAAATTATACCAAATATTTTCTTATAAGTTACCTTCAGATGTGTTCCCCTGGAGGTGTTATTTATGTCTTATTACTGGGGTTCCAATCCATTCTGCTTAACGACTTGGGGATGTGTTTTCTTGCATCTCAAGAACAAAAACTCACAAATTGAAGTCCTCTGCAGAAAAGCAAGCTTTTGTCATTTTTATGCTTAAGAAAGCAGTGACTCTTCAGAACAGCTGAGAATAGGATGAAAAGGATGTCTTTCTGCCTTTGTGGAAAATCCGTCTAAACATAAATACAAAGTAGTTGTTTGGGTAATTGCATATATAAGCTCTGGTAGCTTAATACCTTTCCCACTTAAAAGCCGTGAAGGAAGGAGTCTTGAAAGATACAAAGATGGTGATTCTTCATGTGAAATCTGTACTATCCAACAAGTAATTTGCAGACGTCTCTTTTAGTTCTGTTGATACCGAAATTCTACCAGATTTTTTGTCTTCCCTGCCAAAAAAAGTCTGACTGCCTGTCCAGAACATGTAATAGAGATGAAAGGATATAAAACCCATGTAAAATCAGCATGGAAGAACTCTGTCTCCCATGAGCATCAATTTGTATCAGTAATGTGGAGTGCTATTGAAATACAAAGACGAAAGCAAGGGTCCTGGCAAGGGAATATTTGGTATTGAGGAGGCCTATTCCCAGCAGATGCTTTCCGTTTAGTTGTAGTGATATGAACATTGACAGCATTTTGTCAGAAGCAGACATATCTCTGCCATTTTACATTCAATAGCAGCATTAAATGTTTCCAGGAGTGATAACAGCCCCTTCTGGGCTTTGTCACCAATTTTATACATAGATAGCAATCTGAACCAGTAGTAGCCACGTACAGACAGTTAGGAGTCTAATCCTTGGTATCCCATTTCTCCTCTTCCATCTCAGAGATGGATTGCCAAGGAACCTTAAAACCACAGGAGATGGATTGTCTTAAAACCACAGGAGTGTCTTGGTTCTCTGAACTGTACTCCAGGTTAGAGATTGGGCTGATATTTTGCCACCCCAAGATAAGAAAAATTGATATAGGGAGGGTTGGTTCCCTTCACTGCCCTTAGACCTTGCTGTTAGTGGGATGAATGCAAACTTTTATGTACACCTTCAGCCTTATTCTGTCTTTGGAGAACAACCTCAACAACATTAATTTCAAATCAAATTAGCTGCCCAGATAGTTTAAAATTCTGAACTGGCACAGAGTGCATTTGATGTGAGAAGGTAAGTATGGGGTGCATCAAGAACTAATACTTACATTTGTACAGCAGGATATGTGGTTGCCATAGCAGCAATCAATCTGCTAAATAGGGAGTAACATAAACTGATTCAAAGGAAAATACTGATTTAGGTCCAAGAATAACACTTCATAGAAGGAGAGACTTCCCTGTGACTTTTGATTGTTGTTTTGCTTTTGTAAATGCACCTGCAATACATATTGACAAAAAGCCTGACCACCACAAGAATGTTAGGACTCAAGAGCCCTTGAATGCAGTGAAGAATCAACCCACTTACAGTATTCCCAGCAGCTCCACTGTCAGCTGCAGGAAAGTGTAGATAAGGTGATGAGGTCTTTGTTATTTATGCGTTCCTTCCTCTCTAACTGATGAAAAACAACATTCCCAAGATGTTGAGTGCTGTCCTCTGCTAGAAGTTGGATGAGCTCACACTGAAATGTTTGTCTGCCCTGAACTGTGGGAAGCCTGCCTGCCTCAGTGGTATTTTTGGTGGGTATGTACATACATTTGTGTGTGTGCATGCACGTGAATTTTTAAGAGCATAATTTACTTCTGGAGTACATTCTAGCTATGGAAAAATTATGTCCAGCTCTGCAACCTATCAGTCTGGAGAATGTAATATCTTTTTTTTTGTCTGCTCATCATTCCTTCTTTATCCCACTTTTAAAATTATTATTTTGCAACAACTTGGGATAGAAAGATTTGGGACTAGCATCCTCTGCCTGTGCTGGGGAGATCAGTCTGGTAAGAGTTCTCACTGCTCCTGTCACTGCATTGTGCTTCAAACATTTTCTTTGTCCGTGCTGCCTACAAGTCACTCTCTCAAAACTATTATAGATATTCATAGCAAAGGTAAGACTGAGCTACTGGCTGAGTGAGCAACAGATACATCCTTTTTAGGGATAATTTTTCTTGCATTACATAGCCTACAATGATCACATATTTGTTGCTGTTGATACTGGCAAGCCATCTTCCTGTATTTGCAGTGTTTGTGGCATATGATCATTAATATTTCTTTTTCTCTGGACCTGGTCAGTCTTGGTGTCCTTATTCTGCTATTTTGTTGATTGCTCTTCCATTTGTTATGATAGGTGAAAGGGAAACCATTGCAAAAAATTGTTTCAAATCCATGACCAAAGTTCCCAGAATGTACCAAGTGTTTATCAGTTGATTACAGTCATTGTCCTGGCAATTGAAGAGCCACCATTGATCTGGACAGTGAATAAGCTTAGTCTTTTCTAACGTTATTTTCTTACCTTTGTCTCTATTACATCTCTTGGGGTTAAAAAAAAAAAGAAAAAAAAAAAAAAAAGTTTTACCGGTTGCCTACAGAGCAAGAAAATCAATGGCACTTTCCCAAAGTTCCTGAAGAGCTTGTATACAAACCCCTCTTTACAGAAATTTATCAGCAATGACCTTGAGTGGGGGTGAGGGCATGGGTTGGGAAGCTTCCAGAAACCTCTTGCAAGTGGAGGGGGAAAAAACTCTCCTTTCTTCTATTACACAGGTAGGTCACCCAAGCATGAGATTTTCTTTCTGTGGAGAAAATTAACTGTCCACAAAAGGAATATTCAGATAGCTGAAATTGAAGAATAGGCAAGGATTTATATCTTTATCACTGGGATCATTTGTTCTGTGCTGTTAGGCTTGAAAGATTCTTAATTTGAGATTATATAGTACTCTTGATCTGGTGATGTTTTAGGCAATCACATCAATTGAGTTCAGATGCAGACTATAAACTGTTATGCAAATTGCATGGCACTCTGTCCTATGACCCCTGTAGCTGCATCAGCGCTGTGAAACCAACACCCCCATCTGAGAAACCCAAAAAAAGCAGTTTACACTCTTGTGGCAGTAACCTACCCTTCAATATCAAATCCTTCCTAAATTTGTGTAAAAATGCTACAAAGTCAAACCTATGACTGAATTTTTATTTTGTTTTCATGCTTTAGTAGTGTGTTTTTATATGGTACACACAATGTTGAGAAGACCTGCCAGTTAGTTTCCCATTATAGTAAATGGTATAGTAAGTTCCTGCACTGGATGTGCAGCTGAGCATAAGCAAATTGTTTACTGCTATTAAGCAACATATTGCTATACTTGCAGGAGTTTTAGCCCTAGCTAAAATTTCTTATTTCATAAATGAAACATAATGTGTTCAGAGCTAACTGAACTGAATGAAATAACTGATAGTTTTTCCTGACAATTTTCTTGCTTTGGAAAAGGCTGGTCTTGATAGCTCTGAATTTTCCCAGTAGTAGTGCTGCAAATTGAAGGGAAATAAAATTTCTAAATTTGGGGTTGCTCTTTTTGTTTCCTTTACAGCTAAGGAAAACTTATTTTCATCATAACTTGGTACAGTCTAGCATCACAAAATCACAGAATCACAGAATGGTAAGGGGTTGGAAGGCACCTCTGAGGATCATCTAGTCCAACCTCCGTGTTAGAGCAGGATGCCTTAGAGTTGGTTGGAGAGGAATACATCTGGGCAGATTTTGAATGTCTCTAGGGATGGAGACTCCACAGCCTCCCTGGGCAATCTTATAAGTGTTGTCTTATCAGGGGAGAGAAGTACTTATATTTAATTTAAATCTCTTTTGTGCCAGTTTGTGTCCATTACCCCTTGTTCTGTCACTGGACACCACAGAGAAGAGTCCAGACCCATCTTCCTGGTATTTATAAACACTGATAAGATTCCCCCTCAGCCTCCTTTTCTCTAAGCTAAACAGCCCAGGCTCTCTTAGTCTTTCCCCATAGGGCAGATGCTCCAGTCCCTTAATCATCTCAGTGGCCCTGTTCTGGATTCTCTCCAGTAGTTCTTTGTCCTTCTTGAACTTGGGAGCCCAGAACCGTGAACAATACTTCAGGTGAGACCTGATTAGAGCACAGTAGAGGGGGAGGATTACCTCCCTTGACTTGCTGGCTGTTCTCTTCTTAATGCAACTCAGGATGGCACTGGACCAGTCTGTCTGCCAGGGCACATTGTTGGCTTATGGTGAGCCTGTTGTCCCACCATGACTCCCAGGTCTTTTAGCCCCAGTCTGCTTTCCAGCAGGTCAACCCATAACCTCTACTTGTACATGGAGCTGTTCCTTCCCAGACAGAGTTCCCTACACTTTCCCTTATCAAACTTCACCTGGTTTTTCCCTGCACATCTCTCCAACTTGCCCAGGTCACACTGGATGGCAGCACAGCCCTCCGGTGTGTCACCCTCTGCTTGGATCCTCTTGGATCCTCACAAGTCTATGGGACAGAGGAGATCCACCCCAGGGTGATGAGGGAGCTGGGGAAGAGCTCTCCAATCTGCTCTCTATCATTTGCCAAGAGTCCTGGCTCACTGGGGAGGTCCCAGATGATTGGAAGTTGGCAAATGTCACAGCAATCCACAAAAAGGGATGAAAGGAGAACCCAGGAAATTCTAGGCCTGTCAGCCTGACCTGAAAGGAGGTTGTAGCTGGGGGGGTCAATCCACACAGATACCAGTAAGACAAGAGGGCAGGGACTTAAGCTTTGCGAGGGGTGGTTTAGGTTAGATATTAGGAAGAAATTCTTTACAGAGAGGGTGATCAGGTATTGGAATGGGCTGCCCAGGGAGGTGGTGGATTCTCCATCCCTGGAGGTTTTTAAGAAGAGACTGATGTGGCACTCAGTGCCATGGGCTGGGAACCACAGGGGTTTGGGATTAAAGGTTGGACTTGATGATCTCAGAGGTGCTTTCCAACCTGGCTGATTCTGTGATTCTCATTCTGAACCCTTCATAGTTTTGTATCATCAGTGAACTTGCTGAGTGTACAGTCTATCCCCTCACCCAGATCATTGACAAAAAAATTGAATAAGACTGGACTCAGCACTGACCCCTGAGGAACACCATTGGTTACTGATCTCCAACCTGACTCAGCCCCACTGCCTGTGGCTCTCTGAGCCTTCTCCTTCAACCATTTCCTAATCCATTTTACTAACCAATTGCCCAATCCACCCTTCTCAAGTTTGCTTGTGAGGACATCATGAAGGACAATGTTAAAAGCCTTGCTGAAGTCACGGTATATGACATCAGTTGCCCTCCCCTCATCTAATCATCTGGTTATGCCATCATAAAAGGCTATCAGATTGGCTAAACATGGTCAGCATCCATTCTGGCTAATCCTTATAAGCTTTCTTTCATCTAAGTGGTTAGAATTAGTCTCCAGAATGAGCTGCCGCATCACCTTTCCCGGGATGGAGATGCGGCTGACTGATTTCAGTCTTCAGTTGGCTGGGTCTTCCTTCTTACCCTTTTTGAAGACTGGAGTGACACTGGCTTTTTTCCAGTCCTCAGGCACCTCTCCTGTTCTCCATGACTTTTCAAAAATGGTGGAGTGGTTCAGTAACAACATTAGCCATCTCTCTCAGGACTCGTGGATAAACCCTGTTAAGGTTCATGTGCCAGTGGATCTGTACATATTGAGTTTATCCAGGCAATCTCTAACCCAATCATCACTGGCCAGTTGAAAATCATCCTTCTCCAGTTATGCTCCTGTACTTGCAGAGTCCGGGATTCCTGAGGGTTGGTCTTAGTTGTAAAGAGTGAGTCAAAGAAGGCATTCAGCAATCTGCCATCTCTGCATCATCTGACACAACATCTTCTACTTCATTTGACTCACTTTTTCACAATTCTTCCTTTTGGTATTGATATATTTAAAGAAGCCCTTCTTGTTTTCTTTCACTTCTTTAGCCAGGTTTAGTTTAAGGAGAGCCTTGGCCTTCCTTGTTGCATCTCTACAAATTCTAACCATGTTTCTGTAATCTTCCCAACTGAATAGACCCTTTTTCAACTTATTGTGAACTTCCTTTTTCTATTTAAGTTTTTCCAGGAGCTCCTTGATTATCCATGAAGGTCTCCTGCCTTGCTTGGAACAGGTAGCACTTCAATATTAATCAACTCTCTTGGGCCCCCCTACCTTCCACAGCCCTTACCCTTGGGACACGTCCAAGTAGATCTTTGAAGAAGGCAAAGTCATCCCTCCTTAAGTCCAGGGTAGTAATCTTGCCTGCAGTTTCCTAACCTCAGTGGCACAGTGTGGACATTCATGTTCACTCCTATATGATGGCCAACCATGACACAAGTTCAGGCACTGGAACAGGCTGCCCAGGGAATTGATGGAGTCTCCATCCCTGGAGGTAATTAAAAGACATGTAGATATGGTTCTGAGGGACATGGTTTAGTTGTGGACCTGGCAGTGCTTAACAGTTTGATCTGTTGATCTTAGAGGTCTTTCCCATCTAAAAAGATTGTATGAATCTATAATTCTAGGAACTATGTAAAGTTTTGCAACAATGCTTTCCAGAACACCAGGAAAATTATGAAGTTCTTATGTCCATAGATTACCCTAGAAGACAGCAATTTACTAGTGTCACTGAGTCTTGAGGCTAAATAAACAAGATTCAAGTAGAAGTGGGTAACACTGAAATGACAGAGTAAATTACAAACATGGGTTTTTGGGTAGATGAATCTCTTTTAAAGGAAAGAGATTGTGCCCTGGGGATTGTTTTGTGCCAGAAGAGCAGCTGATACCCTGCTGCCTGTCAGACCCTGCTGCATCACCAAAGGCATCCGGTCTCCAGCTCACACCTGATCTCGGGCTCCATCCCTTGCATTTTGTGGTCCTGGGCACTGACCAAACTGCTACGTGAGACTGCAGTTTCTCTTCAGCAAAACCAGTTGTGTTGATTTCAGCTCTTTCTGAACATGAGCTAAAAAACCCAACCAACCAGCTGAAGTGATGATGTATTTAGGGGGAAAGAGTGTTTCAGTTTTCTAAAAGGATAATATAAAAAATTGGAACCACAGAAATGCACCTAAAAATAAAATAATATAATGTTCCCTGGTAGGTTTGCTTTTTTGTTTTTTGGTTTTGTTTTTTCAGGTTTTTAAAATTTTATTTTATTTTTTAAATAAGGCTACCAAAAAGTAGGACTTACAAAGCTGATTCGCAATACTGCTTTTTTTTCATGTGAAATGTAATCCTCATATTTGTCATCTTATCACTTTCACAAAGCAGAAAGGACTCTTTCTTGGTTGCTTTTCATCAGTATGACTAGGCAAAAATAAGAGAAACCAGTGAAACTGTTTCTGTGGGTGTATGTCTACCAGCAAACACTTTTTATTCAGAAGAGGCACCCTTTAGACAATGCAGCTGACAATTATATTTTGGTATAGAAGTTATTTCACTATTTCTGGTACAAGGAAACATACATGGTATTTTTATGTCATTATATAAAAATGGTATTTAGAATTGCTGTTTCTGACAAATGTTCTCTTTTTTATCTTATATTTTTCACTGTGGAAATATGTAAAAGCCAATTTTTAAAATTCATTCCAAGCAGTGTAACCAAACGGAAAACACCCTTTATTTTGATGGCTTATAGTTTCATTATTTTTGTAATGGTGTGTCTGTATATTCACAAGATAGAAACACACAGAGGTCCAGAACAGTTTGGACTTAAAAGCTGAATGTTGTAAAATCAGGACAGAATTCATGCCCCGTAGAGAAAATCGTCATTCTCACTGCTCTCATCCAGACAAAATAAAGCAGAGCTGTTGAGTAGAATGAAGTTGTTTCCATAGGTCTGGTTCAGCTCTCACAGTGATATAAGACACAAAAGCAAATAGAAGAAATTATAATCTTTCCACATCCTGCTCTGTACCTGTGATTTGCTCACCAAGGAGATTGTAAATCTCTAATTAATTTGTGTCCCCAGCAATACAAAAAAGGCTATAGAAATCTGTGCTGGTACACAGAAATACTGTTGCAGGCAACTACAATGGAGTTACCCTGAAAGAAATACAGGGTATTCATTTAGTGGTCTGGGTTCCTGGAGTGTAAGTTAGTGCATAACAGTAGTATCAGAATCATTGCTTTGAATCAAACCAACTTGGTTTTCCTTTAATATGAGGTGAAAAACTACTGAACTAGATGAAAATCAGCTACTCTTAGCATTTCTAAAGATTTCTCTTTGATTTGTGTGTGACTGAAGTAATGATGCCAGTTGATGTTTTCATTCCTTTTATTCTTTTTTCTTCATTTGCTTTTTTATTGTGTTGCATCCTTTCCTGTAAGTGAGCCATATGGCTTATTGAAAGTGAAATTTTGCACATTATAAGTGACCACAGTACACAGGGATGAGTTACTAAGGTTGCTAGTGCCAATTAGAAGTTAGTGCTCACACCACTCTGTAAATGAGGCAGCAGGTATACTAAGCTGGACACTTTGGATGAATTTAATTTAATTCAAAATACATGCTCTCTATTCTACTACTTTAAAGCAAAATAAACATAAGCTTATGTGTTTTTCTGATGCATATTCTTTTTGGCTCTCAGAGTTTAACACTGGTCTGGAAATCATCTGGAGGACAGATGCTCTCTATTAATCCCCCATCCCTGAAAAAGAAAGGAGACAGAATAAGGCACAGAGACTTACAGGTTGGAAACTGAACAACACAGCTTTAATAAAACAGAGAATAAAAAAGGAAAAATATTAATAATAAATATAATAATTATTAATAATAAATATATAAAAATATACAGGAAAACGTTACCACGTTCCTCTCCTCTTTCCCCCAATAACTCTCACGTCACCATCGAGGCTGCAGGGCATCCCTGGGAAAGTCCAGGCTGGAATCCTGGAGTCAGCAGCAGTCAGGAGCTGGAGGCAGGAACACACAGATTCAGGCTGGCATGGATCAGGACCACAGGCAGAGGAATAGATGGAATCCTCCCAGGATGCTGAAACAAACAGGGACAGGTGAAGAAGGGACAAAGGGAAGAGTGAAGGACGAAGGCAAAAGGACTTGACCCTTGTGATCCTTCAAATTTATACCAAGTATGACACATATGAGATGAAATACTCTGGTCAATTTTGACCACCTGTCTTGTCTTCTCCTCCCTAAAGGAGGGTTGCAGGTGTGACCCCTTTACTCCATTTCTCTTTCTGGAGCACAGGATGTTCCTCATAACTGAGCAGTGGCCTTGGTTCTGGACCTTTCTCTAATAGTAACTATAGATGTCTTTATCAGTCCTAGAAGCAGACACTGACTGAGGAACTTGCTGCTAATTTCAGCAAGAACAGCTACTTACAAGACTTACTTAGCTGAAAGCAGAATTACAAGACAGAAAATTCTCTCTATACTGTCCCAAACCAGGAAATTGAATCCCTTATTCCATATAATTTGTGTCAGGCTTCAGTCATTACTATCTCTTGTCCCTAAATACACCTATCCACAAATTATAACTATCTCTCTATATTAAAGCCCATTGAGTTAATTTAGTCTATGACTGCAGTTGTTCATTTATCATAGCAGACTCTTAAGACAAGGTTATCCTGTGCAGCTGTTAGTGATACTTTCAGAAGAGAATGTGGATGAAAAGGCATGGGTATTAATTTAAATTCATCTGAAAAATTGGCAATTATTTATCCAGTAAAAAGGAAGAAATGTTCATTGTCCTGTAAGTATTCTTTACCCAAGTCAGACTGATCAAATAATTTGAGCTCAGAAAAGTAATACATTTACCACTTCTAACCAAGAGGCTCTTCTAGGATTTGAGATTGCTCTGACTTCAGTGCTGATCATCTGAGAAGTTCTGAAGTAAAATCTTTCCCTTTGTGAAGACAATTTAAATCTGTCTCTCCCTATGAGTTACTCAGTGAGAGACATTACAAAGACACAGTTTTTTCCTGTATCAGAATTATCTTCAAGTTTCAGGCTGCAGGTGATTTTTGATCTGGGGCTCCTTGCTATTGAAACCAGTCACTTACAAGCCTTATAGCTTTATCAGTTGAATTACAGTAAGGGCCTAGGATAAGGTACAGAGGTTGTAATCTATGTTCTACTACATACATAGTTATATATCTAAAAATTAATGAAACTACTTTGATGAAAGAGAAAGTGATGTTTCTTTTTGGCTATCTTCTAACATTGTGACAAGTGCACAGTTCTGCAAGATGAACAGCTCCATTTGTATTATAGAGCAGATGTATGCTAACACCAAGGCTGAGCATCTAACCAAAGCACCAAGCAAATTGGCTTAAAGACATAGTAGTGTCTGATCGTAGGTTTATTTCTCCTCCCTTTTCCATTTTTAACACCTCAAAATATTTTGCTCTAAGTTCTAAAGAAATATTCGTTCAATATGAAAAAGATATCTTCATTACTGTGAAAGAAAGCAAGCAGTTGGTTTGAACTCAGTTCAATGTTTATTTTATCTGAGAAAGCAATCAAGATGAATACCCTGTTCATATAGTCTTCAGGTCCCTCTTAGGTGAAATAGGGAGGAATAGGACTTAATTCAGTAAACATTGATTTCACCTTGCCTGTGTTTGTCCTATTAATTTAAATATTTAATTTTCTGAAAGACCTTGGAACAGCTGTTTATCACATTTGTCAGGCATCAGCCCTGCATGCTGCTTTTGAGGATGTGGTAGCTCATATCTGATATTTTATAGTACCCAGCCTTCCATGTATCCCTCTGTGGCTCACATAATTGTTTAACTTAGCACTAGCTGACTTTTCCGGAGGACTACAGAGGTGGTGTTAGCAAGTTACTAGAGCAACTCTTGGCAATTTTATCCCTACAGTGTTTTTTATCATTATCATCTTGTAATAGAGTATTTCAGTTTGTTTATATGCCTCACAACACTCTACTACAAAATTCACTTTGCTATGATTCCAAGACCAGGATATTTGAAGGCACTCATTAACTTGTACAGCCAACAAAGGCAACATGCAGTAGTAAGAAAATAGAGATCAGGCTAAGCAATATAACTCAGTAGCTGGAATGACTTGCTGAAATTGGTAAATTTTGACTAAGAAACTTTGCGAGTATTGCTGATTTTAAAGCCTGTGATATTTGCATGGTAAATATTAAAATATTGCTTTCAGAAATGTAAGGCTTGAGGCCTTTTAATTTCTGATAGTTCAAACAGAAATCCTTCTTTTTGATAATGAAACAAAACCGAACAAAACAGTCAGGATAAAAATTAGCAAAATATTTGTGCAGATTTCCTCAAATTGTCTGACTACTTGTCATATGATCAAAACTTCTTGGATACTCTATATCCTTTCCTGAGTCTGAGTTTAATATTCTATTTATGTATTAGAAAGGTGGGAAATAGCATCTAGATGACAACTAGAATAGTTACTAAGCAGAGCTGACGGATTTTTTTTTTTTATGAAGAGTGATTATTTATTTTTCCAACCCAAACTAACATTTTAATGAATGAATAAAATTGGAATGGAATTGAAAGGGCTTGGGTTTTAGGTGATGAATTAATAACTTCAGTCTGAAAGGGGAAAAAATTCTGTCTTGTTTGAGGTTTTTTTAACTTTTTTTTAAACCTTTTCCAAAGAAGAGGAGAGAGAAATAAAAATAACTAACTAACTAAATAAATAAATAAGTGTCATGTTTTATCCACAGTAACTTAATGTGGTAGGGAAGTGTAACAGGATGTGTGAAGCTGAGAGTCTCTGGCTGATGCTTTCAAAGCTATGCCATGATCTGAATGTTCAATTTCCATCAGAGTGTGATGGGAGTTCTGCTTCAGGCAGCTTTTGATAGTCTCCCCTGCTGCTAGCAAAAGCAAGACTGTATACAAAATAAAAATCTCTTTGAAATCCTAATTTTTCACTCTGTCTCACCCATTTAAAAGGTATTGTATCTGTAGGCTTTTCAAGAAAACCTGTGCAGTTTTAAAGTTCTATTTAAATTCTGCTCAGCAGATGCCCCAAAAACATGGAAAAAATATGTGAATACTACTGCAACAAGGCAGAAATGCATTTTAACAAGTCCTATCCTATATACAAACACTGATTCATAAGATGCATATTCAAATTCTTTTCTTTACTTTTCTAACCTTTCTTTCTACATTGTGTTTTTTTTTACGTTGTATTTGTAGTATTTGCCTCCTGAGTTTTTACATATAAGAAAACACCTTGTTGCTTTCTGTGTAACCTCCTCAATCAAATAGTCAAGTCCAGACTTTTTCTGCTGATGTATATATGGAAAAGCTGTCCAAGGACCTTTTCTAGGACTTTCCTCAACTTCATCACTGACCATGGTTCCTTTTCTAATTTGCTCAATCAGGAAATCTCAAAATCAGCCTCTGTGCCCTCAGTCTGTGCCTTCCCCCTTTAGCTAAGTTAAGCAACTTCTGTTACTCATCCAGATTTCCATCACTGCCAGGTCCTCTGTTGTAGTGAGACAAGGCTCACACCCAGGTGCTGATAATCACCAGGCAGTGGGTGTGAGCCTGGATTCAGCCCACCTGTGCCTGGTTAAGGCTGGCCCCAAACTGCGCAGGGGCAGAATCAGGAGGCCAATAAAAGGCGTGGCCTCCACCAAAGGGGGAGCTCACTTGCAGAGCAGGCCAGAGGAGAGGTTGGTTGTGTTGGGAGCACTAGCTCTTAACCAGACTAACTGACCCCGAAGGCACCAGCTTTTGCCAGAGCACCGGTCTGACTTCAAAGAGTCAACACGAAGAAAGGTTCGTCTTGCTACATCTGGTGGAGAATGCGGGCAAAGACCTCGGTCTAGTCCCTTCTCTTGACGAACCAGTAAAAAGAGAGCCAGTTTTTTGGCGAGGATTAACACCAACAGAAAACCCAAGGAGTGGGTGAGAAGATCCATTACCATCTCTCCCTTTTGCTGATTCACCTGGAAGGAGAGGAAAGAAAAATGGGACTCTCATCTAGCACTCCTGCTAGTGAAAAACCAACAACATGGACGAAGGGGCAGGAACTCTCCTCCCTCCCGTCCGCGGCAGTCGCGTGGGAACTTTGGCGGGAGGTCGGTGATCTGCTGGTTGGCCTCCGTACCCAGGAAAGGACTAAGAAGACAACTGGACTAGAAGGTACATGGGAGGTAGTAATCAACGCTCTAAAAGAAATAAAAACTGAGGCAGAAGCTGCTGCCGCCGTCATTGCAGCGCTTCCGCCAAAAGCTAGCGTTGATACTACAACACCACCACCAGCAGCAGAATCTGGTGTTGTCCCCACAGCACCTCCGCTACCCTCTCCCCATCCTGAGGGTGAGAAAGGCTTGAAGGCATTTTTAGGTTTAAGGAATGACAGACTTGCCATTAAGGGCATGTCGGGAAAAGCGCATCATTCCATAGCTGAGTTCCTATCAGACATCGGGCCGGAGGAAGAAGAAGAAGCACCCTCTCCGAGCACCGAAAACAGCATACTAAAGAATGCGAAAATGCCAACAGCCTGTGCCCCTGAGATGGGTAGCCCTACTTTCTTCTTGAAACCACCCCTGCTGCCACCTCCCGGTCCAGAAAAAGAGTACGAGAAAGAAGCGGCCACCTCACCAGCTGCACCCATCGGCCTGGAGGACAGTATAAAGGCCCTCCTTGAACAAACAAATCAGGCTGTGAAATCTTTAGAGAAGAGGGTAATAGACATGGAACAACGCTCATCGTTTCATAAATATCGAGACCCACCCACCCTCCCTGATGATGACGATGAGGATGTCCCAACCCCACTGTTGCCGAGACAAAACAACCAAAGCATTAAAGGTTCCAATAAGCCCTGACCCGGAAGATGGTCTGGGTTCATCCGTGATGCCATCCTCGAGGGGGATTGGGAAGCCAGCACCATCGCTTGCCCTATCCTCTACGACAACAACGGGCCGCCTCAATTCGAACAACATACTTGGAAAAACTTACAGCAGGCTAGGAATACCTTAAAAGAGGGAGGATTAAAAACGGAAAGTGGCCGGGCTGTCCTGGATTGGCTCTTCACCACCGACACCAATAGCCCCCCACGATTGTCGCAATCTGGCCAGGTATCTGCTCACCCCTTCCCAGCAGATTATCTGGCTGAAAGAGTGGGAGCGCCTGGCCCAGGTGGAGGCAAACCGCCCTAGAGCACCTGGGGATCCTCTTGCAGGGATCACCGCTGAGATGCTCACAGGCTCGGGACGCTATGGAGATATTCAAATCCAGCTCCAGTTCCCGGTTGCACTACACCACACTGCTGCAAACCTAGCCCGCCAAGCCTTCTACAGGGTACCTGAGACTACTCCTGTTCCCTCATTCACTGCTGTCAAGCAGGGAATGAATGAGCCTTTCCAACATTTTGTCGACAGACTTTGGCAATCGATCATGGCCCAATCCGATCTAGGACCAGAACAAAAAGATAGTATGTTCAAACTGTTGGCATTTGAAAATGCAAAACCAAAAATGAAGTCGCTGTTTTCCACCTTGCCAAAAACAGCCGATGTCTCGGAAATGCTAGAAGTTGCGGCCAGGGCCACCCAAACGCAACAAAACCAAGGCATGGCCAGCGCCTTTGCCGCGGCTTTGGAACCAACTCATAAGCTTCTCGCGGCGGTCGTGCGAAAACTAGACGGAAGAGGAAACCGCCCAAGGAAATTCACCCCCTTCTGTCTTCGATGCGGAGCCACGGGCCACACAAGAAGAACTTGTTCAGTCCCAGTGTGGTGTGACCACTGCCAGAGGGATAATCACAACAATCTGGCATGTAGGTCTGCAAAAAACGGAAGGCGCAGCGCGCAAGGCCCCCGCGCCAGGACACAAGTAGCCGGGCCAGCGCTCTACACCAGCTCCCCGCCCCAGCAACAAGGGGAAGACTGGGCATCGACTTGCCCTCAGCAATAGATGTCACCCTTACTACAACACAGGTACACCGTATACCAACAGGGATTTATGGGCCAATACACCAGGAAGAGGGCACGGTGGGAGCCTTACTAATGGGCCGTTCTTCCACCGGAATCGCAGGACTTGTTGTGCTCCCAGGAGTAATTGATGCAGATTATACAGGGGAGATTATGATTACTTGTTTCACATTAGCCCCCCCCCTGATAATCAAAGCAGGAACCTGGTTAGCACAACTGGTCCTACTCCCAAAAATGAATCTGGGGAAGAACGCCCCCGTGGCACGAGGCAATCGAGGCTTTGGGTCTTCTGGAAACACTCTGGTAACGTTAGTACAACAGATGAAGACAAGGCCCATAGTACTTGTACAACTGGCCGCCAACAAGGAAGTCAAGACCCTCTCCATGATGATGGACACAGGGGCTGACGTCACAATAATCAACCTCAAAATGTGGCCTCGTCATTGGAAGCTCATCACTGCCCTCGATGCTGTCCAGGGGATAGGTGGTGGATCCACCCCTCTTCAGGCCCTTAACCCTGTGCAATTAAAATTCCCGGAAGGACAAACGGTAAATGTACGACCTTATGTGTTGTCACTTCCGGGACAACTTGGGGGGGTTGATTGGCAGAGAAGTTATGAGCCAGCTAGGGGCTGTTCTCTCCATCCCCGAACCCACCCAACCCCCTCAGCATTTTCAATGTGGGCCACTGCAGAGGTGCCGCCAACTCCCAGACTACGATGGAAGACAGACACCCCTGTCTGGGTGGAGCAGTGGCCCTTAAGCAAAGAGCGCCTAGAAATCGCCAACCGTCTGGTGAAGGAGCAGCTGGATGCAGGACACACCCAGCCATCTGTTAGCCCGTGGAACACGCCCATCTTTGTGGTTCCAAAAAAGACTGGAAAATGGCGATTACTCCAGGACTTACGCAAGGTCAATAACCAGATGTGGCCGATGGGCGCCCTTCAACCCGGGCTGCCCCTACTTACTATGCTACCCAGAGGCTGGCATCTTCTGGTAATTGACCTAAAGGACTGTTTTTTCACCGTTCCCCTGCATCCTGAAGACACGGTTCGCTTCGCCTTTACCATTCCATCAATCAACAAAAGCGAACCGGCGAAACGATATGAATGGGTGGTGTTGCCTCAAGGGATGAGAAACTCACCAACAATATGCCAATTGTATGTGGCATGGGCACTCTCGCCGATCCGAAAAGAAATGCCGGACACGTTGATCTATCATTATATGGATGACATATTGTTTTGCCAGGAGGCCCCGTTTCCCGTCACCATTAGCCAAACGCTGACTGACCGACTCAAGACAAAAGGATTAATAGTAGCTCCTGAAAAAGTCCAGTCACAACCACCCTGGAGCTACTTAGGGTGGCAAGTCACCCACGCCATGGTGAGACCGCAAAAACTAGAAGTAATAAGCTCAATCAAAACATTGAATGATGCCCAAAAACTAGTGGGCGAGCTTCAATGGGTTCGACCCATCATAGGTCTCACCAACGCGGATATCCACCCCTTTTTGTCACTGTTGCGGGGCACGCAACCAGGCGCGTTAGTGGACTGGACTGACAACCACACCAACGCGTTAAAACGGGTCATCCACAAACTGGCAACCGGCTTTTCAGATCGTCGAGATGCCACTCAACCCATTGGCATCTGGGTTTGCAACCACCCTTCATTCCCGTTCGCACTGCTACTACAAGACTTCAACTGGCGAAGGGAAAATGGGGAACACCACAACCGAAACCGTGACCAAGACTCTCCAAGATCAGAGTCAATAGCAATCCTGGAATGGCTATTTCCACCCCATACGGCCCACAAAGGTATCTGGCAACGAACAGAAATCACAGCATTCTTGATACGGAAGGGACGACAGCGTTGCCTTGAAGTAGATGGTCGAGAGCCAGAATGGATTAGCATCCCCATCAAAACAATTGATTTTGATTGGCTGCTGCAGCGCTCTGCGCCACTACAACTCGCCTTACTAGAATACTGTGGAGAGATCCGTCATGGAGGCCCAAAACACAAGCGCCTACAGGCCATCAGCCAGTTCCATTGGATAGAAAGACCAATTGTTTCAGAGCGTCCAGTGCCTGGTATCACTGTGTTCACTGATGCCGGGAAAAGGTCGAAAACGGCCGCCTGCGTATGGCAGGATAAGGGCCAGTGGAAACAACGTTTGATTCCAGGCACCGACGAAGATAGCCTCCAGACTCTGGAACTACTGGCTATCATCTGGGCCTTGACACAGTGGCGACGTGTCCCCCTTAACATCGTGTCTGACTCGCAATATGCAGTAGGAGTGGCGAACCGTATCGAGGATGCTCTCGTCAAGCCAGTACAGAACCAACGGCTACTGGAACTCTTCCTTACATTGCAGCGTGCGCTGAAAATTCGCACACAGCCGTGCTGTATTCTTCACATCCGTAGCCATAAAACATCGTTGGGCCTAGGGGAAGGAAACGCAAGGGCTGACTCCCTGGTCAGCCTAGGAATGCAGGGTCCTGTAGGTCAGTTTGGGAAGGCTCAAAACAGCCATTCCCTGTTTCACCAAAACGCCAGGGCACTGAAGCGCATGCTTGTAATTCCATGGGAAGATGCAAAAGGAATTGTTAGAGCATGCCCTCAGTGTGCACAATTTGGCCCTGCCCTAGGAATGGGAGTCAACCCGCGCGGGTTGCAAGCAGGAGAAATCTGGCAAATGGATGTCACCCACATTCCTGAGTTTGGACGGCTCAAATATGTCCACGTGACGATAGACACCTTTTCAGGCATGCTTTGGGCGACTGCTCAGACAGGGGAGAAGGGTCTACATGTGGTCCGTCACCTGACCAATTGCTTTGCTGTTATGGGGGTCCCCCAAGTAGTAAAAACTGACAATGCGCCTGCCTATATAGGCGGGAAGGTCCAGCAGTTCCTTGCTACTTGGGGAGTAAAACACATCACAGGAATCCCTCATTCATCTACAGGCCAGGCGATAGTAGAAAGAGCCAATCGCACCCTGAAGACATATCTACAAAGGCAAAAGGACAGCAAAGATATGGACCCACAGATGCGGCTTAGCAAGGTACTCTTCACGTTGAATTTTCTTAGTCTAAGCCGTGACTCCCAGCAACCTCCCGTGTTACTGCATTATTCATCGCAGAAGATCAACCGCATGCCGGAGGTACAAATTAACTACAAGGATCCATCTACAGGTCAGTGGGTGGGGCCCAAGCCCCTACTGTTTACTGGAAGAGGCTATAGCTGTGTCTCTACAGATTCTGGGCCTCTTTGGGTACCCAGCAAATGGACACGCCCTGCCGCGACCAGATCTCCAATAGACAACCCGACACCCATTCCAGACGACGACACATCATCTAACAGGCCAAAAAGCTCACGTGCTTAAGACACGTCGTGCTTCTCTTTGAACTTCACATAGTTCTTGTGTTTCTTTTAAAAAAAAAAAAAAAGGGGGAAGTGTAGTGAGACAAGGCTCACACCCAGGTGCTGATAATCACCAGGCAGTGGGTGTGAGCCTGGATTCAGCCCACCTGTGCCTGGTTAAGGCTGGCCCCAAACTGCGCAGGGGCAGAATCAGGAGGCCAATAAAAGGCGTGGCCTCCACCACAGGGGGAGCTCACTTGCAGAGCAGGCCAGAGGAGAGGTTGGTTGTGTTGGGAGCACTAGCTCTTAACCAGACTAACTGACCCCGAAGGCACCAGCTTTTGCCAGAGCACCGGTCTGACTTCAAAGAGTCAACACGAAGAAAGGTTCGTCTTGCTACACTCTGTTACCCTGCAGTACCTTCCCCTTGCAGAAGAAAAGCCTGAGTCACTCTCCTTGCTGGTCTTCAGTGCTTCAAAGCAAACACCCAAGATGTTTCAAGTGGAGATGGGTTGTTCCTGGACTGATTCATTATTAGCATAACAGCCTGTAGATTCTGTTCCAAAAACTCATTCATTCCTTTTCTACACTCTGCCAGACGTAGAATCTACAGTCTGATGATTTCAGCAGCTTGTCAGATTTCAGCATGCTTGAATAGCTACCATACACAATTCAAATATATCTATGGATATTTTACTTGACTCCATAAGCGCTGAGTTTTGACTCAGAAAAGGGTTTTCCGATTCAAGGAGCTTTAAAACTAATTTCTTCATAAAGTTGTTCCTTATTCTACCTGTGGAAGCATGAAACCAGCATTTAAACATTCAAAAATTTGGGTTGACTGTTTTAATACACGATAGAGATATTGATCAGAACTGCTGAGTGAAGAGTACTTTAATTGCAAAGATCATCCAGCAAAAGCTTCCTGTTAAATTTCTAAGAAATCCTCAAACAGCTGAATGTTTTACACTATCACAGAATCATAGACTTGTTTGGGTTGGAAGGGACAGTTACAGGTCATCTAGATCAACTTCCCTGCACTGACATCAACAGATCAAGTTGCTCAGAGCCCTGTCCAACCTGACCTTGAATTTTTGCAGGCATGGGACTTTACCCTGGTTTAGGCCAGGACTGAGCAAATTTCTGTCTTGTAATTTTGCTGTTAGCTAAGTCTCTCATAAGTAGCTGCACTTACTGAAATTAAGAGCAAGGTTCTCAGTCAGTGTCTGCTTCTAGAACCTGTAACACTCCATGTTTATAGTTAAGGCTGAAGAAAGGTCTGCAGAACCAAGGCCACTGCTCAGTAGTGAGGAACATCTTATGTTTCAGAAAGAGAAAGGAAGTAAAGAGAGTGAAGTCTCTCTCCCTTGTTTTCTCCCCTTTCTTTATTAGGGAGGGGAGTGCAATTAGTACAGAGCATCTGTCATGCAATTAATTGCCAGCCAAGCGTTAAACTGTGACAGGCTTCTACCCCCTCTCTGGGCAACCTGGGCCAGTGTTTTGACACTCTCATTGTAAAAAATTTCTTCCTTGTAAGTCAAGGTCAAATGAAGAGCATTGTTCATGGTATTATGTGAACTGTGGGTAATATGCATGCAAAGTGGAGGCCAACTGTGCTCCAGATAATATTCATCATTTACAATGAATCACATTGGTGTGGATTACAGCGGCCAGATTTTAAATCTTTGAATTATGCAAGAAACTTGACCTTTTAAAAATGGTATTGCTACAGCTTATGTGGAATAAGCACAATTCATATGTTTATATTAATATTGGTATAGTTATACATGTAAACAGAGATTCAGTGTAGCTTTTCCTTATGGAAGCAGCCTCAGCCTTTTAAGCATCATCTCCTTTTCAGAGATCTGTCTGATTCCAAAGCACCAGATAAACTTATATGAGTTGTGAAAATTAGGGATATGCTGCTGTCCAAGTGAGTATAGATATTGTGGAAACGCCAGAAGCTGCACAACAGGGTGTGCTGTGTTAAAGTGGTGATCTTTTCTTTCCTCTTGTCCTTCACTTCAGTGTGTGCCTGGTGGCTAAACCCAGCAGCAAAAAGAAGAAAATTTGTAATCTCTTTCCCTGAAAATCCCCTGCATCCTCTAAAGGACATTAGGGGGAGACACTTCTGTAGAAATACTCATCAGCCAGCCCCTTTCTCTTACCTTTGTCTACTTGGTGAAGTATTGTATTTAGCTTTGTACTTTCATTACAGAGAACCCAGAAGAACTACATGATCATCTTGGCCCCAAAATATCTTTGGCCAAAAATCTCTGTAGAAGTTAATGCCATCTGAAATGCATTAGGCATACAGGAACTACCTTTGTAGAACTCTGATTTATTTCCATTCCTCTCCCAAAGAAATCTGTAGCACATTTCCAGTTGACTTTAATAAAAATGTTCCTTCTATAAATGTACCCTCAATAAATGTGCCCTCAAATGTACCCCTCAATAAAAAGGATAGAGTGATAGTTAATTTTTTTTTGTCAGACCTGTACATATATATTGTACATCATCTTTAAATAAAGTTATCATACATTACTAAAAATGGGACAGATCTAGAAATACAAATGGAGTTCTATTTATATCCCCAGGACATTTAGCATCACCTATGCAATACACATAAAAATGCATTTGATAAGAGAGTTCACTTTGAAGTTTGATAGGAAATTAATATATATTAAATTAAACATTAATATATTCAAATCAAGAAGACCTGAAAAATTGAAAAGGCAGGCTATTTACAGCTTGTGGTATCGTAATTGGTATCTGCTGTGCCTTTTCCTCTCTTTTTAGAGTAATTAATAATATATCAGAACACTAATGGCATCTTGAAAATGCTACATTAACCGTGTGCTTTTCTGATAGACTTGAATCAAAACACATTGATTCCAGCAAGATTTGAGTGTACTTGGTCTTTCACAATTTCTGCAATGGCTACATTGCTATTTCCCTTATGATATAGGCATGGAACCCACCAAAGAGTCTCTTTACTGATTCTTTATCTTATTTAATTCTATTTTACCCCAGCCAAAGGCACAATCTACCTGTAGTTGCTGGATGTCACACAAAAATGAGGGCAGAAAGTAGGACTGTAGCCTCTCTTTCCACTCCACATTTCTTCTTAGCAGAAGTTGGGCCTGGAAAAAGAAGTGACCAAATCCCTTATTATACATAAAAACTGCAAAGGCTGCTGGAAACCAGGTTTCATTAATATTGCAGCTGCTGGGAAGTAGTCTGGAGAGGTCTGTCCAATGATCCACTCAGAATGTCACTTTGTTTTCATCAGTTTTGATGACTTCACTTCTCTTCCCTCTCCCTGCTGCAACATGCACCTCAGTTGCACCATCTCTGACAGCAGCATCAAGCCCTCATACCTTGAAGGTATCAGACACACACTGAGAACCACATGTGTGCTACTACCTTTAAGGCCTATTTGTTAGGTAGTGCTGAAGGAAGGCAGGTGGGATTTTCAAATGTAGATCTTCAATACAAAATAAGATTCCTCTGACTTAGTCAGTCTGGATGGGACTGGAGCCAGCAGGCACTCACTGCAGCTGCAGCAGGAAGGAGTACAGTGCTAGTGATGGAGCTCTCTCCAATTCCAAATCAAATGATTGCTCTGAAGAAAGCTCTGCCTATGCCTTCATTTTTCAGGCTGCCCTTTAGCAGCCCAAACTGAGTATCGGAGAACTTAAATACCACTGAAGGTGGCTAAGAAAGCCCCATTCATTTGACCGAAGTCTGAAAGGAATTCAGAATTTCTTGGAATATCAGAAAAAAAAATTTTGCTGTCCAAAAAAAATGTTGCTGTCCAAACTAGTTTTTCCATTCCTTCTAGTGTTCTGTTTCGGTTGGAAGTATAGGTACCTAGATGATTGACATTCTTGCTGTTTTTATAGCATGAAATGTCAAAGTCAAGCCATTACCCAGTATATCAACCAACAATTTTTGGTCTTTTCCAGCTGGTGACATTTACAAGACAGTTTACAGGCCCTATTTGCCTTTTCTCTGCAAAGATCTTATGAGCTTGAAGGGTCACCTAATAATTCCAGCAGGATATTTCTTTTTTCTTTTTTTTTTTTTTTATATATATATATCTACATTTGCATGTAGAGTGTTTCAAGTTGTTTGTTGCTGGGATGAAAAACTCTTTCTTCATTTTTAGGTAGTGTGGCATGTGTATACCAAAAATGTTTCAAGTTGCACTGGAAGGTTGTTCCATTTTCTTTTCCCCGATTGAGATTAAGATGCCTAATGAGGAGCCTTTTGTTTGTTAGAGAGGTACCAATTGTAACTGATTTTTGTTTGTGTCAGAACATCATTCTTTCATCTCTCTTCCTTATGCTTTATAAGTTGTTTCTAGAGACTGGTGGATGTGTCCCTATTTTCTCAGAATTTGCTAGATTGCTGATGACTGTTTAACAGAACAGATTTGTTGTGCTGTTATGAATTTTGCAAGTACAGTAAATCCTGCCACACTACTGGAAGCTTAATGGAATGATGGCAGCTTGCAGCACAAAACCTATGAAGAATAGATTAATATTAACTCTGTGATAAGATATTCATCAGAATGCTGTGAAGCCCTCAGCCAACTGAAATTCAGGGCAAATCTACAATGGCTCTCAATTGCACCAAAATTCCACCTTTGGATTTATTTTTGCCTACTCATGGTTAGATATAGATGTGCAAACATACAATGCTAATTATTGACAGATAATGGCAGATTTAGCATGAGCTGAGCAATTTTAATTTGTTCCCATGTCTTTTTCACACAAGCACCTTGACTTTCTTTAATCAGTTTTGCAAAGGTCTCAGAAAGCTTTTTCAATCATCAGTTTCTGCCATAGAATTGGCTTTTCTGTCCCTAAGCACTCCAAAATATGGCCTGACTTGCCTGGTTCAGCTTCTTCCTCAGTCCTGGACTCCTCTTCTTCCCAGCCATTTATCTCAGTTTGTTCTTTTTTACATATTTTCGTGCAACTCGAGATATTGTTGTCATTCAAAGATATAAGACAAGTTCCTTGTTTTTGTGTTAGGTCTGAAAGTGGATCCAACATAACTCTGGAAGCATGGCAATATGATTATGAAGAAACTGAAAAAGACCGGAGTATTCATAAATTAGGCAGCTACACTCTATATCTGATGGGCATCTCTCTGTTGAACAAATGGAAACTGCTATTTTCAAAGGTATGGTGGCAATAGACAGCATATTCTGGTCAGAGTTAACTCCCCTACAAATTTTTGTGTCCTTGCTTGAAAGCATGAGGAGATCATGTTCATTATTCAAAGATGAATCACAGAGAGGTTTTCTTTTAAAAAAAAAAGATAGAATTAGCCAAACACTTCCTTTTTCCTTTACCACTTTTTGAGAAGTGGATGAAACTTTCCAAAACAAATCACTCTCAGGGAAATCCCTTGGTATGGAATACTTCAATTCAATATCTAAGTAACAGAAAACAATCTTAATAATGAAAATTTCTGTTTTGTGTTGTGTATGTGAGACCAACACCTCATTTCACATAGTCATGTGATAAAATGTGTATGCACATATATATTTTTTCAAACTCTGAAATATTATTGCATGAATATCTCTCAGGAATATACAACCATCAGATTCATATTCTTGTGAGGAAACTTACAGAGATGAAGTGAGAAAGAGTTTGAAATATAGTTTGTGCAGGTCTAATCATTGTTAATTTGTTAAGATGGCTGCTCCTAACATATATTCTTATTTGTGTTATGTATGAAAAGGAGAATTGTATTGACAGAAAATTGTCAATTCAGTTCTTCCTAAAAAGTACTACACTTTGTAAAGAACCTCCCTTACTGTTAATTGCTATTACCATTTTTCCCTAGACTATTCTCACTCTCAGCCCACATACTACGTCTGAAGATAATTTCAAATTAAATTATGATAGCTGAAAATTTCAAACACTTGACAAGAAAAATGAAAAACAGCTTGACAGTATTAGAAGTGCTGGCTGGAAATTTGCCAGAAGAAAACTAAGGAAGGACAGTTAGAAATATATGAAGCAGACATGATGGAGGCTTCCTCTGCCTGCAGTGATTTTCTTAACTGCCCAATGAGAAGTCAACACTGTACACAAAGCTTGTCACTTTTTCAAGTTCATCATCTCCCACATTTCATTCTTGACCTTTATTTAGTCAATCCCAAAAAGATCCCACCAACTCATACTCTGGAATGTAGAGCCTTGCTGGTACTTCACACAGAGAAGAACTGGGGTATTCTTCTCCCTCCTCTCCTCCCGTTTGCATTTTTGCAATAAATTGGTTCCTTTTCAAGTTCTCTTGGTTTTTGTCAGTGTAGAGTTGGCTCTTATTTCTAAAATCCTGGAAAATATTTATGTAGAATAAATATTGCATGACTAAGATTTGCACAATTCATGCTACACCATTCAGCCAAATCAATTGCCATTATATCATGAATTTCTATGAAGAATTTGAAGCCTCTCTGGACCAGATAATCACCAAAAAATATTGTCTTTATAGATACAAAGATAAGATTCCCAGTTCTGTCACTCAGGGGAGATGATACAAGATTAATAATGGGGGCATGAGATCTGAGAGAGCTGGCGGATGTTGTTGCTAGGTCACTCTCCATCATCTTTGAGAGGTCATAGAGGACAGGATAGGTGCTTGAGGACTGAAGAAGGTCTAATGTCACTCCAGTTGTCAAAAAGGGCAAGATGGAGGAGCTAGAGAACTGCAGTTAGTCTCACCTCTGTGCCTGGTAAGATGTTGGAAAAATCATTCTGGACATCATCACAAAACATGTGAAAGCAAAGAATGCCTCTGGTAGAAGTCAGCATGGATTCACCCAAGGGAAATCCTGCCTGACCAATCTGATTACCTTCTAGGGCATTCTTGCCTGCTGGATAGATGAGAGAAGAGCAGTGGATGTTGTCTATCACGTTTTCAGCAAGGCTTTTGATACTGTCTCCCATAATAACCTCAGCAAATTCAGCAAGTGTGGGCTAGATGAGTGGACAGTGAGGTGGATTGAGAGCTGGCTGTGTGGTAGAACTCAGAGTGTGGTCATCAATAGAGCTGGGTTGAGTTGGAGGCCTGTCACCAGTGGAGTCCCCCAGGGGTCAATACTCAGTCCAATCTTGTTCATCAGTGACCTGCATGAGGGGACAGAGTGTAATCTCAGCAGGTTTTCTGATGATGCAGAGCTGGGAGGGGTGGTTGGTGCTCCAGAGGGATGTGCTGCCATCCAGTGTGACCTAGACAGGCTGGAGAGCTGGGCAGGGAAGAACATGATGAGGTTCAATAAAAGCAAGTGTAGGGTCCTGCACATGGGCAGGAAGAGTGCTGAGCATTAATATAGGTTAGGGGTGGACCTGCTGGAAAGCAGCTTGCAGAAGAATCTGGTTTGATAGTAAATTATCCATGAACCAATAGTATGCCCTTGCTGCCAGGAAAGCCAGTAAAATCCTGGGTTCCATAAAAAAGTGTGTGGCCAAGAGGTCAAGGAAGGTCATTCTCCCCCTCTACTCTGTTTTGATGAGGCACATCCAGTTCTGGGCTCCCCAGTTCAAGAGAGGCAGGGAGAGAGTCCAGCACAGGGCAACAAAGATGACTGGTGGATTGGAGCATCTCTCTTATGAGGAAAGGTTAAGAGAGTTGAGAATTTTTAGCCTTAAGAAGGCTGTGGGGAGACCTGGTTAATGTCTACAAGTATCTAAGGCGTGGGTGCAAGGAACATAGAGCCAGACTCTTCCCAGTGACAGGATGAGGGGTAATGGTCACAATCTGGAAAATATGAAGGTTCATTTAAACATAAGAATTTTTTTTTTTTTTACTATGAAGCTGACAAAGAACTAGAACAGGCTGCTCAGGGAGCTTGTGGAGTCCCCTTCTCTGGAGGTATTAAAAACCCTCCTGGATGCAGTCCTTTGTAATGTACTCTAGGTGATTCTGCTTTAGTGGGAGAATCGGACTGGGTGAGCTGTAGAGGTCTTTTTTGATGTTGATAATTCTGTGATTCTGTAAATCCAAAATACAATGGGTGTTATAAGGGGCTGGGGGATGATCAAGACAGGACAGGAAGATTTGCTGCAGCTTACAACATTTTGACAGTTTGCCTGTATGATGAATACAGGTAACCACAAAATAATTGTTCTCATTAAATACTTAAACACAGTCACTTTGTTTCAGAGAAGCATAAACAAAGAGTTTGGCATAAAGCCAAACTACAGATAATTTAGAAGAGTATAGAAATTAGGAAGAAAATATGTGGAATAAGACATCCACCTTCTGCATCTCTGTCATGTCATTCAGTCAGATGATGTCTCGTCTTTGTCTTTTGGGCTTACCACGTAAGGGCTCAACCTGAGGCTTTCTTCTGTTACTTCTTCTGTCTACTGGACAGAGTGTTGCACTCTTGTAAGATTCATCCATATTATTCATCTGCCCTGGATGTAGCTGAAGGAAAGAGTTCTCCTTCCTTTCCTTGGTGTGTTGTTTCGGAAGTACAAGCAATTTCTGTAGCACTCTGGATGGATGAAGTGAGAAATCTTACTTGGAGAGGGCTCCTTGCAGGTGGAAGTTAGTGTCTCAGCTCAGGAGATGTGTGGCTGGGGGGTTTCATCCTATATCTCAGGTCTAGGTGGCATGTGACTCTAGCAAAGCTGCAGCTGCCAAGCTTATTTGCTGTGCACAGCACTAACTGCTGTGTGTAACATTTTGCCAAGACTGTGCTTTTATTGCTAACAAGTTCAGTGAGATCAAAATGGTATTGATAGACAGGACCTAATAATACATAATGAATAACTTACCTGATTGTCCTGGTTTGGGCCAGGATAAAGGTGATTTTCTGGTTTGTACTTTTGCTTTCAGCTAAGTCTCTTGTAAGTAGTTGCAGTTCCTGAAATTAACAGCAAGTTTCTCAGACAGTGTCTGCTTCTAGGACTGATAACACTTGATGTTTATAGTTACAGCCAGAGACTGGTGTGCAGAGCCAAGGACACTGCTCAGCTCTGAGGAACATTTTGCCTTCCAGAAGGAGTAAGGAGGTCCCACCTGAACCCCTCCTTTGGGAAGGACCAGACAACATAGATGCCAGAATTGACCAAACAGAGTATTCCATCCCATACACGTCATACTCAGTATAAATTTGAGGGATCACAAGGGTCAAACCCTTCTTCCTGCCCTTCCTGCTCTTCCTGCTTCCATCCATTCCTCTGCCTGTGGTCCTGATCCATGCCAGCCTGAATCTGTGTGTTCCTGCCCCGAGCTCCTGACTGCTGCTGACCCCAGGATTCCAGCCTGGACTTTCCCAGGGCTGCCCTGCAGCCTCGGTGGTGACGTGAGAGTTATTGAGGGGAAGGCAGGAGGAACATGGTATCAATTTTCCTGTATATTTGTATATATTTAGTAATTTTTCCTATTTATTATTACTGTTTCATTAAAGTTCTGTAGTTTATTTTCCAACCCATAAGTCTCTCTCCCTTATTCTCTCTCCTTCCTATATCAGGGAGGAGAGAGGAATTAATAGAGAGCATTCTGTTATTCTGTTTAGTTGCAGAGCCAGTGTTAAACCGTGACGCTGATGGAAATGCTTCTTTACACTTTATGGGTATTTGCTACAAGGCCATACTGTTTCCTTTTTCTGAAAAGCATTTGCTTCTCTAACTTTCTTCCAAAGCTATTTTTTTTGAAGGCAAACTGTGAAGGCTCAGGTACTATGTGTTATACATGGAGTTGGCAAAAGGCAGGTTGCCTCCACTGGGCATTATTCCATGACTTGCCAAGTGGGCTTTGGGTGGAAAGAACTTACTGTTCTGATTGCATTATAGAGCAGGAGTAGTGATTCAGAATGATGGTGTTTAATAAAAATGGGAAAAATCAGTCTGCTTTTAAGACTGATCACTAGGAGATGAAGAGAGCAATCTTCTACAGTGCAAGAAAGTAGCTGTTTCTGTGTAGCCAGGAAAACTAGAGGATGGTGGCAGTACAGAACAGGACACAGCAGGAATCAGTGAGGCAGGAGAAGATCATGTGTATTTAGCAGTGACAGAATAAAGTAAAGAGAAAAAATAAATCTGACAAAACTTTTCTGACAAGAGAGCTCCAGGGGAGTTGTTTTTCTCAAACGTATTTTAATGATAAGTTTTTGTCAAAAAGACTTTCACAAAAAAATGAAATGTTGCAGATCTTTCTCAGCAAAAAATGAATTTTTACCAAGTGTGGCTTTTAGGGCAGATAATTTTTTTTTTTTTCCAATTTGTCTATTTTTATTTTTTCTTTTTGTTGTCTTTTTTTGAACCCTGACATAGAAAAAGAGCATTCAGGGAATTATTTGTTTAAATCTCAACATGATATGAAAAATTTTACTCTGTAAAATTCCATGGAAAAATAAGCTGTCAGAAAAGCCCAGAGATTAACTTCTAACACTGTTATGTAGAGCTGATCATTATGAATGAAAATGCTGCTCTTCAGGTTCAACATATACTTATTTTTTGAGGAACAGGAAGCCTTTTCTGAACGGAAATCTGAAGGCTGATTTTTTTTTTTCCTTTTTCAGTTTAGTTATTTCTTAGCAATGCTTCCTAGCTCTCAATGAAGCCTCTAATGAGTTGAGCACTTAAGATCTCATGAGAGGTAAAATTTTGTGTGGTGTGACATTACCAAGTGGGGTTATGGAGGACTATTTTCTCGATGAGGAGGTATGCCTCTTGTGGGACTTTGCATAAATACTGGATACCTTTTAGCCAACAGAAGGCAAACTTTTCTTTGAAAAGAAGTGTCCAATTTCAGAGGAATTATTCTGCCTAACATCAGAACCAGAAGGAGATTTTTAATGCTCTACATTGTGTTGTCAACTAGGTGATAAAGTTACTTGAAAGAGTGCTCCATTATCAGTGTGAAGACTCTTCCTTTGCACAAGAACAGTGTTTCATTTTCCTGAGTCCATGGCTCTCTTTATTTGGCCAGAATGAAACCAAAATTATTTTAAAATTTCAAAATTATTGTGAATCAGATTCCCAGTGGTCAGAGAGAAGCTGTGATTCTCAATTCTAGTCTGAGTGAGTTATCACCACAGGGAATGAGGATGTCCATGGAGCAGACATTGAGATAAACCCACTGGTGGTGATGGTGCTTGCATGGATTCTGTCTGGATTGACTGAGGTAAGCAGATGTGAGCATCTGAGGCTGAAAAACATCCCGGGAGGGACAGGGCTTCATGATATTCAGATTTTTGTTGTTGGTCGTATCTGACATGGAATGTAAACACGCTGATGTGAGTTGCTATATCCAGGGCTTTGGTATGTGTGTTTGTGTAATCACAAGTAAATGATATTAAATGAAGTTTTTTTTCTCTCCTGAGGACTCCAGATTCAACACTTCCAATCAGCTCAGAGCTGGAGACAGAAGAAAGTGTAACCATAGTGATGGAATGGAAATTATTCCTTTGTTCCTAGGCTGAAGTATCCTACAGACACTAATGTTTTCAAGGTCAAAAATACATTAGGAAGAGATAAAAATTAAAGAAAAATATTCTGGCCTAGCTACAAAAGCTAATTTAGTTTGTGCATCATAAATTATGTTAAAAATGAATAAAATGAGATTTCTCAGCAAGAACTAAATGTGTGGTTTCACAAAACTAATTTCCAGAGATGAGCATGATTACAGAATTTAGCTTTAAAAGCTTTTCAGGCCATCAGAGAAAACAGCAAAGCTATCAATTACCAGACTTCAGTGGTGCCTCTGTCAGAAATATAATGGTAGTTTTAGCATTCTCCTCAACATTTACTAAATTAAGAATGTCTGCAAACAGATCAATTAATTGGAACATTATTTAATTTAATAAAACATGTGATCCATCAAGGAAAATTAATCAGTCTTTATAATAAAACATTTCTGCATCTCTTTCCAAATGGCAGAAGTACTAGGGCATGATGAGGTGGCAGTCATAATTTTGAGGAATTTAGGGTGAGATTGAGCAGTATCCTGAGCAAGCAGAGCCCCTTCTCATTGAGGTACTGCTAACCTCCCCCCAGAATATCTTCTGGCTGGTAACTCTGCCACACTTTCCATTGATCTGTTGTTCTGCTGGGTTTTTTTGGTTTTTTTTGTTTGCTTGTTTTTGGGGGGGTTGTTTGTTTTTTTGGAGCAGAGTTTTTTTGTTTTTTGTGTTTTTTTGTTTTTTTGTTTTTTTGTTTTTTGTTTGCTTGTTTTTGTTTGCTTGTTTTCTTTTCTTTTTTTTTTTTTCTTTTTTTTTTTTCTGTTATTACTTTTCCAACGATGGATAAGTGCTTTCCATCCAAAGATGGAAAATGCTGTTTCAGTCATGATGCTCATAAGTCTGAGGACCAGAAGGTGTATAAGACTGAAGACCTTTAGAGTCTCTTGCCTTCACCCTGGAGAATATGCAGACCTGGTTTTCTGTTGCTCTCTGTAGTCCTGCAGTAGGCTTGGCATCAGGAGAGGCAACATTTTTTGTGGAGGCAGCATCATAAAAGGTGCCTCCTGCTAAGCTAGCCTCATGGTGAGTTTGAGGAAGTTCAGAGGTTGCGGTTAAAATCAAATTGTCTGTTTGCAACTGGAGACAGAAAGAATTCTTCTGCATGATTCACAGCTTTACCCAGACTGAGTCATTGCATAAAGCCCATCCTCCTCCATCTCCATAGAACTGACGTGGGCCAAAGTTGACCCTGTCTGCTGTGGTGTGAGGAGAGACAGTCAAGTGGAAGGAGCAGAGGCGGCTTGTAGAAGGATCAAGGAGATCACAGAGTAAACAATCAACTAAATCAGTCCCTTCAGTTACACATGCCTTCTTTCTTTGAACTTTTCCTGCTGCTTTCTTTGCAGGGAAAACATCTTTGCATAAGCCAGGGTGAAATGACAGGAACAAGTCGAATTAAATAATCCAAGCACAAATGACAAAATATAAGAGCTCATGGTCAGAGGTGCTGAGGCTGTGTTCCCCACTGACAGCCATTACTGAAACAGTCAGTGCTGTGGGCGCTGACTTCTGGACCTGTTATTTCAGGGGGTAAGAGATAACAAATAAGAGAACGCTTACCAAAAGACAATGAAACAGTAAGTTTTGGACCTGTTGGAGCAAATCCAAACTTCAGAAATAGCCAGTGCTGCTGCTGCCTCTGTGATTCACAAGACACCGGGATTGTTTCGCTCCTTCTTAAGAAGATTGTACAAAGCAGGTCAGATGAACTGAGTTTCTGATAAAAAATTCACTCCACTGGACATGAAGAACATCTAAACATTGATCAAATTTAAACATATAGTGTGTAATGAATACCTTTCCAATGACTGTCCTGCAGAGATAATCTAGGTTCTGTACCTCATAGCACATTCAGATAACCACAATTCAGTTCTGGAGAAGGGTTTAATTTGATGTTATAGTACTGAAACTGGCACTTGATGCTTCACTGTATTCATTTTCCAAATCAAAGAGAGATTTTCTGTTTCTGCATACTTCATTACAACTCAGCTCAGTTTCTTTAAATACTATTTTAGAAGTACAAGAAGCAGATATTTTCAATTGTATATACTCTCACAATATGCAGGAGAGGGATTTTGAAGCATATGATTGTCTTTGCACTCTAAACAGCTTTTATATTGAGTGGGTTTGTTACAAAGCAGGTGAGACAGTGTGGATGGTGTGGATGTGGAGGTTGGTCGTGGACTGTGTGAAAGCAACACAAGAGTAGACCAGCCAAATTTAATCAGTCTGGCATTGATTAAATGGGCAGAGATTGTCTGAAACAGACTGAAGGTCTTTCTCTTACTAACCAGCATGATACTTAAAAAGCAACTAATGGACAAGGGTGCCTCATCTTTCTGACTAGCCATTCTGAAACACCACAAAAAGCTCCAAATGGCTTGGGGGCTGGAGTGGAGCACAGATGGTATGTCGATGGGCTAAGAAACCTGGGTTGGTTCAGCTGTACAGAAGGAAGGCGAAAGTGAGCACATCTGCTGGCTCTTACCATATTCATGTACAAGAGGTTGCTTTCATTTCAGTGGACCAAAAGTATCTGTGTGTGCAGCCACTCAGGATGATGCAGCTGCTACCTGATGTTGCTTCTGCTTCTTCCTTGAAATTCATATAGCTATATTAATTTCAAGGTGCTGTACAGAAGTTTTCTGCATGCCTTTGTGGGTCTTAGCAGTGTTAATAACCTAATATTTTGCCAGATAAGAAGCTGGATAATACTGTGGGGTTTAGCATGCTCTAAATAAGTCTTTTTATATCAAAAACTCAGTTCTTTTTCTCCACAAAGAGACTGAAAATGTAAGTACATAATCCTTTCATGATTTAATTAGAGTAACTCCTTCATTCAAATAATTTACCACCATTATAGTAAATTAATCCTAGGATGAATACAGAAGCAGATGGGAGAGAGAGAAAGAAAGAGAAGGGGAACAATAGGATGAAATCCCTCTGTGGTTGGGCTTCCCATTTCCATATCCATCTTCTGTGCTGCCAGTCCTGGAGATCCCCTCATGGCCCTTCATTGTGTGGAGACCTGCTTGGGGGTACAACCAAAAACCCTTGCTCTGCCTCAAGGACACTGCCACCTGTCCATGAGGTGGGAGGTCATTGCTCTGACCAGGTGAGAAAGAAGAGGCATCAATAGAGTAAGATTTTTTTTTCTAAAATATAGCGATGGAGAATTTTAGGGAGACATTCAGAGGGAATGTGGAGTATTTCTTCCCTTTATCAGCTACCAGGCAACAGTGCTGATCTCTTCCTAGCAAGCTTGTTGGTTCATTTACTACCTCAAACTAATGATTGGCTTCCTGAATATCTTATAAAGACACTGACAACCCCATCAAAGAACAATTAATCTTACTGCTGCTTGAACCTCCCTGTGGTGTCAGCAGACAGAGCACTATGTTGTAAGTTGTTTTCACAAAACCTGTGGGCCACTGCACTGCAAAACAACCTGCTCCATGGCTTAAGCTTCAGCAGCAAAGAGGAGTGTGCCAAGGCCAACAGCAATGGAGTGGAAAAAGATTTAAAGAGTTCAGTTCAGCCACATGAAGTTTAAGCAACTGGTAGAATTTGAAGAAAGGTCTGTCTTGAAGACATGGTGAAGATGTGTAGAGAAAAGGAAAAATAGTATTTCTTCTCCTATGGCTTTTGGGGGTTTGTGCAGGCACTGTGAAGGGTAGCTGTAAATATCTGCAATGTATTCTGAGTCCATTAGAGAGTCCTAAAAGAGATAAAGTCAGCATTTCAGTAAAAATTCATTGAAGGCATTCAGAAATTTGCTGAAGTCTATGTCTCCAAAAGAAATATGATGAAATTTCAAACCTCCAACGTCACATTCTTTCCCAGAATGAAAAGAAAAACAAAACAAACAACCCCTCCCCAAAAAAAGAAAAAAAATAAGAAAAAAAAAAAAAGACATAAGAATCAAAGCAAGATGCTGATCTGGCAGCAAGGTTGGGTTTATGAACAGAAGTTCAGGCTTCCTCACTACTAAGTGGGACCTGCAGTGGTTCCAGAAGCTTGGCTGTAAAACAATGCGGCAGCAGGACTTGGGCATACCTCAGGCAAAATAGAAGGAAAATATTGTGCCAAGTCACCCTGATAATGAATACAGCCACGCTGAAACACATAT
This sequence comes from Phaethornis superciliosus, assembly GCA_023637945.1. Classification (NCBI taxonomy): domain Eukaryota; kingdom Metazoa; phylum Chordata; class Aves; order Apodiformes; family Trochilidae; genus Phaethornis; species Phaethornis superciliosus. The sequence continues at coordinate 10,601,568 of JAJQWJ010000004.1, read as the reverse complement.
TTCCCTTCTTATAACTGATTTAACAGGACTGTCTTCTAAACTTCATAAGAAGTCACTATTAAACCAAAATGAAGGTCAGTTAAACATGCCCTATCAAAATTATAGTTGGTCAAATTCATTCAAAATCACATACTGTTCTCAATTAGCCATTTATTTGAACCATAAAATCCCTGTGGAATGTGCTACACACTTAACACTCACGTCCTAGAATGCTATGGACCTGGTTAAACCAAAATTAATTTTTTTTTAATATATCATTCTACATATCATTTATCTATGAAGGAATTTTTGTGGATGATTGCTTTTCTTGGTTTCTCTTAATCTTTTTTCCCCCAGAGAAGAGAGCAGTCAAGAAGACTCCAGTCTCTTTGACAGGCTGAGTTTTGATGTATGTCTGGTCTTAATTCAGCCTCATACTAATAGAGTATGGGATTATGTCACCTTTTTGTGTATTCTTTGATACTTCCAGATAAAGACTGAGACAATCTGTGGCATGACAGTTTCATCAACAGGTGTATAGACAGGCACAGGGAGGACTCAGTTTCTAAGACTCAGAAAGGATGAAGTCCCGGGGATGTTCATTTTCCATTGAGAGCTCACAGATGTTGTGCTGGCACATTTCAAATTACTGCAAAGTGAAGATGATGGTGAAAAACAGTTCTTAGATTGCTGCAGTAATGGGACCCATAATTCTACATGCTTTGAGGGATACAAAGAGAGCTTTTCTAGAAGTTGAAGCTGATTAGCTATTTTGGAAAAGCAAAAGGAAGAGTTCTGAAGGGGGAGAAAACTTTAGAATTTCTTTGCATGAAAAAAAATCACAGATTTTCTTTTTAATTATGATTATATTTCCCAGGTCTCTAAATGTTGCCTCCATGAAACCAGGAGAGACAAACAATTTTGGCAGCGATATTGGGGCAAACAACTCAGCCATTTTTCAATGCTGGATTTTCTAAAAGGTCTTCAATCTACTCCCACATTTTTTTCTTAATTTTAAATACTTGGCTTGGGGACTGAGAATGGATTTCTCTGTATCAGTGCTGCAGTTCATGAATATAAGCACATTTCTTAGTTTTTTGAAATGGAAACACAAGTTATTTGGAATATATGAAGCTGTACTGAGTGAGACATAAAAAACTATGTAACAATGAAGAGGATTAAAAGAGGTTGGTAGGGATCAAAATTACAAGGTATTGACTTTTCCATCTCTTACCTAAATGTAGATGGTGTTTTATTAGTTTCTGCCTCAATATTGCTTGTCAAATTTTCTGAAATGAGCCTGTGATATTCAATTGTGTCTTCAAGTAGAACATCTGCCTTGAACAAATCACTTGGCTCCAAGGGTAGCTCTGCTTTGTTTTCATTCTTGCTAGGCCTGTTCATTGGACCAGAGCTAAGCCAGACAGCAGGAGGGTGGCATAAGGAGTGTGGATGCAGAACTCTGCAAGCATCTCCTTATCATTGGCTTGCGTTCTACCACAGCACATGAGATATTTTCAAGTTAATTTCCATTCATGGCTTCACTCGTAAGTTCAGCCATGTGCAGCAATGCCAGAGACACACAGGACAAGGCTTAATTCACACTTCTTTGCCTAGATGCACTATCTTCATACCCACTTGCACTGAAATGTTGGCACTGAAGTATGGATATCATCATCCACTCCCAGCAGAACAAAAAAGCATGTATTGGTGTTGGAAAGGCAATTTTTACTGACAGATTTATTCTGTTTGGTTATCAAATGAAATGAAGACTAGAAGACCCTTAAAAGGTGGAAAATCTGAAACCTTTTCCTATATTTTTTAATTAGCCATCTGCATTCTTACCACCTTATCTTTTCTTTAAGTGCTTTTCGTAGTGAGAAGTGCTGTAAATAAAAGTAGGTTTTTGTTTCCAGAAATTTTACTGTGTGGAGTCTTCCCTGCTGATAAGAAATTGATGGAACCAGGAAGCAGAGAAACAGCATGAAAATCTGGATTAATATGGGATATCTTGATCTTTAGAAATACCAATAAAGAGGACCAGTGCTATTTTAAAGACTAAAAGTAGCTGCAGATGGCAGATGTGTTACATGAAGATGCTACCCTGTGGCCTAAGGCACCAGTGCCCCATACAGGGCAGATCTGAGTCCCTGTGGGTTAGAGGTTCCACTCCTGTGGAATAGATGGAAGAAATTACTTTCAGCTTTTAACTTAAGGGTAGTTCTGTTCTCAAAATTTGTCACAATCTTTTGCTAACTGACTTGCTCAAAGTTTGGAATTGCGTACTAACCAGCTCAAGAAAATATTTCAAGACACAACCTTCACAGAGCTTAACAAAGAGCATTCCTCCTGTTCTGGCTTTAAGTGATAGAAATAGGTGGCCATGGGACCATCAAAAGCTGTTCTCTGATGTCACAGTTCTGGTCTTGATTCCTCTAAGAGGCCCCCACTGCAATACAGATTCTCATGTCTGTCAGGACTGAATGTGTTAGAAGTTGGGGTTTTTGCTTTATAAAACTAACCTTTTTCATTTTGTCTCTCTCAAAAAACCACATTTCAGAATATGTAGAAGCATATTTCCAGTACATGGTATGCCATCAATCTTTTGACTCATCTCAGTGTCCTACAAGGTAGTATTCAAAACAAAAATATTACTCCCTGGGATAGTAGTTCTGATTTTTTTTTTTTTTTAATGATTGTTTTTTTTCTTCACAGTGTGTCATGGATTCTGGGCATTAAAATAACTTCCCAGAGGCATAACTTTCTGGGCATCTGCTTTAAATGTGGAACCTGAAGATCAGCTGTAAAGACTAAATTTCTAACAGAGCAAACTACTTCCTGCTGTAGAAATGATTGTCTCTTAAAACATCAACCTACCTTTGAGTTCTCTCTCTTTTAGATGAGATGTATTGTTTCTCACATCATATAACACCCCAGAGAAGATGTTACACCACAACAGTATAGTCACAAGAAAGGGAGATGCTGATTATGCTATGCAAAAGAAAGCAAGGTTTTCTTTTGTTTTCCAGGTTTAAAACCTCCCTTGCTCCACCTCTGCAATAAAATTGATCTGTTCTACGCAGATTTCTTAAGAGAAGTGAATGAGTTCAGCTGTGCTCTATCAGGAAAAACTATGGATTATCCTTACAGAAAACATACATATTTATTCAGACATTGAGTTTTGTCTCTGACTTTCTGGAAAACAAATTAAAGCTGACAAGGAATTAGATTGGCATGAATCATTTGGCTAAGCAAGAAGAGTAACTCATCAGCATTTGTAGAAAACACAAGCTATTTCTGTAGTTCACAGTAGTGCTCTTTATTTTGTCTTTGAAACCAAAACAGAGTAAAAATTGCTTCATTCCTGTTTACACCAGTTTGTGTGTTAAGTAAATCTCTGCTTATTGCTTTCTCATCCTCAATTAGAAACTGGACAAGTTACCAAAAGATGTCTTTGAATATCTTCAGATATTTGCTTTGTCTCTGAAAAAGAAAACTAATTTGCTTGGTACTTAAGAATAAAACTATACCTTTTTTATGGTACAGTTTCAAAAAAAAAAAAAGTATCTGGTTTGTTTCACACTATTAAATCCCTCTATGTGTTTATCTCATCAAGCTAATCTGTCAAGATGAAATCTGTCATTTTATGCATTTATAATGCTTTTGTCACCATGGTAGCTGGGAAATGAGTACATAATTTAAATGAGAAATACCCCAAAGCAGTTATGCTTCCCAGTTGTCATTGGGTTTTGACTATATATTTTTTAAGATTCAAATGCTGCTTAGGTTTCCTGAAGAGTTATGGGCTTTCAGTGGCTGCTTATAGAGCCAGGTTTTTACCATCAGACAGCCCTTCACTGCAATCTGACAGAAGCCTAAGCAGATCACTCTTATCTCTAGTGGGATATGAACGTGGTATCTGCATTTCCTCATACCACACCATTCTGCCATACCTACTGTTTCATTAAAAATTTTTGCTATGACACAACTTCATGACTGACCTAAAGTCAGGACCAGGATCTTGACATGGTATCTACCCTGTCTTGGGAGTGGTTGAAGAGCTTTGTAGCAGTTGTGTGTTCTTTCATTCAGAGCTGAGGGAGACCTGGACAAGGGTCAGAACTAGACTAAAAGGGACCCTGCTTCACCTGAGTTGTCAGAATTCAGCTGTGAAGAAAATTAAGACAGTATTGCTGCTGTGCATAGGTCTGCAGTGGGAATGAAAACACGACTTGTTTCCACCTTTCAAGTACTTTTCACCTCTTTTGGCATTCTTTTTTGAAAATATAGGCTAGAATTGGAGTTTTTCATCAAAGGTGGTGAAGCAGCTGCATTTAAAGGTCCATTTTCCAAGAATTTTTCAATTGTCTGCTTTTTTTTTTTCAAATGACATGAATTCAAGAGTCGTATCTTACTGTAAGTCTTCAATGTCCACATTTGTGATAATATGTTACATTCATAAAGCTGAAATTGTTTTGGCTATGCCCATCGATTTAATGTAAAAGCAAACAACTTTTGTCCAACCCTTTTGTCCTAATAGGCTTGTATTTGCTAATATATTTTTAGTTGTACTATTTAAAACTGTGTGTTTTGATGGAGCAAAAGCATATCTTAAATATTTATGGAGAATAAATTTTAAGTAGCACAAATGCTTTCAAGCCTTATCATCTGTGTGTTACAGACAAATGCCCCCACTGGTTTTTTTTGTGTCCATGTAAGGTTTTGATTTGTACCAACAAAGGATCCTTTCTTACTGGTCAGTCTCACTCAGTGCTTCTCTTAAAAAATCACTGAGAAAAAGAAGATGAAAGGAGTGAAATGTAAGGTTTACATTTATTAAATCAATTAGAGCTTACTTTTAAAATTTTATTTCATGTGTTAAGAAATTAATTTTTAATTTTATTTTAATGTGTTGAGAAAGAAATTTTGTTTTCTTTTTTGGGGGATGTGACAGTATTGTTAAAGATGTCAAATTTCAATTTCTCTCACTGAAATCTTTGTGCTGATTTCTTACTTCTGAAATGCCTTTCACACCACAAAACCAAATGCAGCATTTGATCAAAATTTTCCAAATCTATAAAATAAATAAAATCTTGGATAGTGAAATCTGACGTGTCAGGCAACCATGCATGTGAATAGAGTCTTAATGAACATGGCAATCTATTTCATTCAGACAAGCTGTTGTAAATATTATTAACTCTTCATTCTTACCCACTCAGCTGCCAGATTTCTATTGTTTGTATATTTAAATTCTTATTTAAACAATGTTTCAGTTTGCTGCACTGGAATACTGAAACATGCCAGGTAGAGTTGGCAGGGCAGGAGGTGTGTAGCTCCCAGAAGCTCCTTGTACATTTGCAAGAAATGATTAATTAAATCTCTATTTATGTTTCTATTTGATCCACAAGCTTGACTGCTTCACTCCGATGACTGATTTACATGAAAGTTCCTGGGACCACATTACAGCATAATTAATTTTTATAGCAAAGTGGTCTTATTTCCACATGGATGATGATTATAAAATTACACTCATTTTCATCACAGGGGCATATGCAACAGGTGGAAAAGTTGAAAGGAGATGTTTGACACTCTGCTCTGAAGAGGACCAGATCTGAGGTTATTTTGCATCTGTAGTGGGAGGAGATGCAATGGTACAAACATACAACTTTCTTTTGTGTAAGCCACATATCCCTGATTAGATGACTAGACAAAGTAATAAACTTATTTAGCCCACAAGTATGAGCTATTTTGTCTTGAAGAAACCTTACCTAAACCATAGCTGTCATATCTCCAGAAAAAACAAAAAAACCAAAACAAAACAGAGATCTTTTAAGTTAATTTATTTCATTTGATATACATTGCTAATTTATTCCTTCATTTGCTATATATTTAAACTCCCTTCTTGAAAAACAATGTAACAGAAAACACCGAAGACAAATCCAGATTCCTTTAAAAGTTAAGATAGATCTTAATTGCTCCTAAACTTTCTCCATTAAGTCAGTTTCTTCAAGCTCTTAACTAAAGAGACCATTTGAATAGTTTTATTTCAGATTCTAGGATCTACTAAAATGCTGCTAATGCAATCAGTTGCCATGTATACCTACTAAAGAGGCATGGGAATATTTAATTTTTCTCTTTCTTGTATGCTTCAAAAGTTTCGTACTTTGCATTTTATTCATCTTTTGCACTTGGGATCACACCTTTAAATTGGAAAAAACAGGCTTAATTTTCTCCTTTTAAGTCTTTCAACTGACTCCTAACTGGCTTGAGATATATTCATTTGCAAACGTCTCTGATTTTCTCAATCCACTCAACTAAACTACCAAGAGTAACTAAGAATCCCTACCAGCTAAATACAGCAGTACTGAAAGTGGTGATCAATGCATGAGGCTTCAGGTTTGTCTAATAAGGGGCTAAATGAAGTCAAAGCCTTTTCCAGCCTCACCTTGCTGTGGGCTCCATCTGCAAAACAGGCTGCCACTTGGTAGATGTGAGAACTAGAGTATGCTGTCTCTTGCTGGGTGGTTCTTCATCAGGTTTCAGAGCTGTCTCTGCCTTTCACATCAATATGACCTAGAAAGGAAAGAAGGCCAAGTCAGCTCAGGTCATAATTGGAGCTGTAGACTTCACTGAGACCTCCTGTTTCCCTAAGGTTGTCCTAAATACAGATTCCACTTTCTTGAGCAAAATACATCAGACTTTATTTACTTCATGTTTTGTCAGAACACATTATCAAAAACTTTGTCTACAGCAGTGTCATGAAGTTCATAATGAGGGACCAATGAGGAACATAGCCTGGGATCAACTGTAAGCAAGTTCAGTATTAATAAGTGAATGAAAGATGAATCATTTTGCTTGGTGTCTGCTGCAGAGGAGAATGAATATTTAAACTCTAAATCATTTCATATAGGACAGCAATTGTCAATTACTATTCCTTTCTGAAGATCATGCTATTTGACAATTGTTCCTACTTATCTCTTCCAGAGTGACAATTGCTATGAATAAAATATGGTCTGAAGTGTCCTGGAGCAGTTAATACAATTTTCTCTTTGTTTACTAACTAGTCTTGCTGGATGGGGCGTAATCCCACTGTTGTGAAGACATGAAGAGACAACATGAAATTCTGTAGAGGAAACTCCTTACAGCTTTCTCTAACAGACTCTTAGTGTCTGATTTTAAAAAAACATGGCTTCCCCTGTCATGTTATATTAACATAGGTGTAGAAGAAAATATGTAATATAGTAAGCAAGCTAAGTATTTAAATAAGTCTTGCTGCAATGATAGTTATAGCCATATTGCCATGGAAATATATTCAGTATCAACATTATATCTTTCTCCTGAAGGAATTTGACTAGAGGCTGCAATGGCTTGGCATCTCAGCGTCTCTTGCAAAACAGCAAACACTTATTACATTGTACTTTACCTTTCCATGCAAGCTTGATATGTACATTCCCCAGCTTTCCTAGCTCTACTGTAGAATCCACTGTATCTAGAGCTACATTATTTCTATTGCAGTGGTTGATGTGGCTACCTCCTGAGATTGTCTCTGACAACAAAGCAATGAGAGCTGGTGAGCTCCCAGGATCCTCATCACTATCAGTCTGGAAAGTGAATAAAAAGGAGGGGATTTTTATTTGTGCTTGATTTTATGTATAATGTTTTTCAGAGATCTTTCAAAAATTTGCATAAACATCTTGAGACATCCCAAAGGCTTGTTTTCAGATTTGCTGACAGTGTCTTATGAAAACTAAGACTGTTTAAAATGTCACAATTGTTGCCTGATCAGAAACTACTCTTAAAAATCTCCCATTCAGAGATAGGGATCACCAATAAAGTACATTGCAGGTCTGTGTGCAAAGTACTTTCTCATTTATATTCATCCAGCATCTGGAACTGTTTCTTGTTCAAGAGTGTGAGCTCTAGGTAGTGCTGACTTCTCAAACAATTTGCTGGTAGAAACAACCCATGCAGTCCCTTTTATATTTTCCCTGTCCCTGAGCTACCCTTGAAAGCTCATTACACAGTTTCATAGTGGGTTCAGTGACTTAATATTGTACATGCTAAAGTACAGAATTTAAAATGGTCTCAGGTTGCACCGGGTCAGTTTTAAATTGGATATTAGGAAACATTCCCTGAAAGTATTTTAGGCACTGGAACAGGCTGCCCAGTGAAGTGTTGGAGTCACAGTTCCTGGAGGTACTTAAAAGATGTGTAGATGTGGTGCTTAGGGACATGGTTAATGGTGGACTTGGCAGTGCTGGGTTAAAGATTGTATCTGATGTTTATAAAGATCTTTTTCAACCCAAACAGTTCTGTGCTTCTATTAAAATTTCATCATAGCCTTCATGTTCAGGACCTTCTGGTAAACAACATAATACTTGGTATCACAAAAGTTTCTGGGAAGTGAGAGAAACAACCCAGAATTTAAAAAAACCTTGAGAGACGGAAGTGTGTACTTAAGCATCTTACATTAAGACAGTGACATGGAAGACAGTGGTGATTAGTACTGTTAACAGTATTTGAGGAAATCTAACTTGAATTCAACATAGGGACCTTGACAGGCATGAGACATGGTCCAATACAAACCTCATGAATTTCAGTAAGGCTGAGTTCTAGGTTCTGCACCTCAGTCAGGGAAATTCCAAGCACACTTACAAGTTGGGTGGAGAATGGATTGAGAACAGCCTTGAGGAGAAAGACTTGGGGCTGTTGGTTGATGAGAAGCCCAAAATGATCTGACAATGTGCATCTGCAACACAGAAAGATAAGCACGTCCTGGGCTGCATCAAAAGAAGTGTGGCCAGCAGATCAAAGGAGGGTATTCTCCCCATCTAGTCTGCTCTGGTACCAGAGACCCTACCTAGAGTAATGTGTACAGTTCTGCAGTTCTTCCCACTCAGAAAGGACATGGAAATGTTCGAGCAAAACCAGAGGAAGAGCAGCAGAATAACTAGAGGGCTGGAGTGCCTCTTTTATGAAGACAGAGTGAGAGAGCTGGGCTTGTTCAGCCTGGAAAAGAGAAGGCTCCAGAGAGAACCTATAGCAGCCCCAGTAGAAGGGGCTACAAGGAAGTTAGGGAGGAGCTTTTTACAAGGGTGTGTAGTGATAGGACAAAGGGTAATGGCTTTAAAATGGAAAGCAGTAGACCCAGATTAGATATTAGGCAGAAATGCCTTAGTGTGAGGCTGGTGAGACACTGGCACAGGTTATCCAGAGAAGCCATGGGGGTCCAGAGAAGTGTTCAGGGCCATGTTGGATGAGGCTCTAAACAATGTGGTCTAGCTCGGAGGTGTCCCTGCAGGGGCTAGATGAATATATTGGGGTGGCTCTAAGCCTATTCTACAGTTCTATCATCAAACATGCAGAAAATCAGTTTCCTATACATTCCTGCCAATTCTGGCTGTGAAAAATTGTTTTTGTGGATTGGATTAATTGATAAGTGCCAAAAAAAAGGAGACATTTCTGTCCTTGTTACATCAGAGAACAGAAGCAGGAAAAAGCTGCCTGCTTCCCTTCTCTACCTATTTTCCATTGCAGAACTGCTGAGAAGAGGCAGAAAATATGATCTGTCTTCTTAGAAAGAGTTTGTCAAATTAAAAAAGCTTTAAAATTAATTGTTTTACTCTGAACTTTAAAACCACCCATAATTATGTAGAGGTTATTTTGGGCACTTTTGGGGAGAAGAAATCTGATGAGCGAGTAAGGAGATGGGATGTTCTGTGGTGTTTGCTATATTTTAGGATGGTATTTTGGGTTGATTGAGTTAACTATAGTGAACATGAGCAAGGGAATAGATTGCAAGGAAATGAAAAAGTAAAACACACAGAAATAGGTCAGTAAAAAGAGAGAGAAGAACAGGTAGACAAAAGAATGATGTGCAGATTTAGGATAGGTTTCAAAATGAGAGTGGATTCGTGAAAGGCACCAGCAGTATTGTTCAAAAAAATTTAATAATAGCAGTCCTTGCAGAAGATCCTTGTTTCAATCACTCTTCCTGCTCCTACTGACTCAAATCTCTCACCCTCTATCTTCCAACTAAACTCTTAAAGCACCTATGGTTGTGAAGCTGGCAAGGGAACAGTGAACTGTTGTTTTCATAACTGTTTCTCCACTGTAATTTGTGCTGACAGAAAGATTCGCTTGCACTGCTAGATTTCCTTTTTTTTTTTTCTAAAGTGCATAATTATTAAAGGACTCTTTTTAGGTCTTTGTATAGTTTTGTTTGTGTCCACATTTAAATATTTCTACGTACCGTTCCCCTGGAGCTTCATCCTCTGAAATCAATTTACCATTTTGAGAAGAGGGAAAAATTTGAAGTGAAGTTGTTCTGTTGATCACCTTGAGGCATTTTTAATAATAAATGACTTAGAATGCTATGATTCAGATAGTATTTAGAATAAACAAACTAAGTTAATGAAAAGAATTTAGCTATATAAACTCTCCAGATTACTTAAAGGGAAAGTAAACTGTGACCAAATTAAAAAAAAAAAAAGCCTTCTTATGTACAGTAGTAAATAAATAAATGTGAGATACATTTACATGAAGAGGCTATGTGAGTGTTAGTCAAAGGGGAAAAATCTGGATATACAGAGGCAGATGTTTGGCAGTCCTGATGCCCACATAGCATCCTGGGGATTGGGAAGGAAGCCCAGGAGGAGGATTGTTCTCCCTGCTACTCTGATGACTGGATGCTCATTCTTTTTCTAAGGTCAGCTTAGGTAATGGCTTCCATGTAAAATTTATTTGAGTCTCTAGCCTTGTTTCTTATGTGCATAGCCACTCGGTCTGTTAAAGATATTCTTGTTCTGATGATTACTTTGTACAGATGAAATTTAAGCTGGGTCCAGGCCACTCCAGATGGTGTAGTGTGAGCATCACTTCTAAGGATTACATCTGGCTTTTTAGTGCTACTTTGACAGTAAACTAACATTTAGTTTTCTAGCTGTTTCTCTTCTTAGTCTTCATGCCAATCACAAACTGCAACCTGAATATTAATTTGTGCTGCCAGCTGCCTGCACAGTGAGTTCCCTGACTTCCACTGCCACTCTTCAAAAATGGAGGGAGGTGATTCTGTGGACCAAGAATGAATGATAAGCAGGCTTCAGCAGCAGAAGAGGTGTGGATGTATGTTGTGCCATACACATTCTTCTGCAGGGGATTACTTATTATCAACTCAACAACGTTTTTAATACTGAGGCCTCCAGTTTTTGGACTAGCATCTCTTCATCAGTGAGTTGCTCTTAATGAAAAACATACAAAAAATAATGTAGATCTTTGATTTAAATATCATCCATTCATTTTAAAATAAACCAGAGAGTTGGATAAATATTCATTCAACTGCTACTAAGCTGTCTGGTCTCTTCTGACATTTAAAGCAAAAGGATTGAGAGACATAAAACTCAGGTTTATTTCTGATTGGACTGAGTGCAGATGAAACTGAAGAAAACTTCATACTGTCACCAGTAATTCCTGATTTCTAAGTTGTTAATCCTTCAACTCTCTCAGACAAATTCGTGAGCCATTCTGTTAGCTCATGGCATCCCTCAGTTTGTGTTGGCAGTTGATTGGCTGGTAGGTTCAGTTTCACAGTGAGGAAAATAAGCAAGACTATGCCCTACAATACTAAACCCAACGTATTTGTTGTGCTTAGCACAGGCTAAGTGGACAGGCTTGTCTGCTCCCAACACACAGCATCTTCTGTTGTCATTGTTGGAGCCAAAATACAGGGAAAGATGGACCCACCAGTACAAACCTGTAAGGCAGCAATTTTTTCTCTCTTTAGAGACATTAGGCTTTGAGACAGCTTGAAGAAAAGAGAGTGACAGCTGTAATTGCAGCTCTACAAAACACAGGTTATTAAAAAAAGGTGAATTAACTGCTGTTGCATAAACCACAGAAGTGAAAACTGGGTAGAGAGGGGAAAACATGGTAATATTCTTCAAATATGTATCTGGCTACAGTCAAAAAAGGGATAATTTCTGTATAATGACTGTATTAGCTAGGAGAGAATTATGCTTATATTTTTGTGAAAGCTTTGTGGAGTTGGTATCAGGTAAACTATTCCAGTAGTACAGGGATGCTAAGAGCAGCTGCATAACACCAGTTATTGCACACTAGCTTAGAACAGGGAATGCAAAAACACAGCAAGAAAAACACAGATGTAGCTTTAGATATATCTAGATTAGAAATATGGCATGACTAATTGTCCTTAGCTCAGATGTTCCTTTGGGGTTTTGTGAATTTCAAATTCTCCCTCCCAGAGCAATGCAAACTTACAATGGTGTTACTAGGAAAATGCAGACATTCAGGACATTCTCACAGCATTACACCATGTTGAGACAACAGGAGTCAAGGAAGCATATGCTGAAAGACAGAAGACTGACAACTCGTATTATTTAAACAAACAACAAGCAAGTTGCTTTTGATACTGTAAACAGACTCTTTTTCCATGAACTTTTGGTATTGTTGCTAGACAGTTAACAGGTACTTGATCTACCATTTTCTTTCAGTTCTATGGCTGCATCTCACCAAGATTCACTGACATAGCCGAGATGTAGACCTCCCTGGTTTATCTGCATTAGCTGCCTGGATGAGCCCAGTATAGCCCAGATATCTCTATGCAAGTGGTTTCATTGTCACCAAGGTTAAAGGATCCTACATAGGATCCTGTGTAATGCTGTGTTTTGGGTTTGCGACTAAAACAATGATGATAATCCACCAATGCTCTGTATATTGCTGAACTGTACCTGCTCCCAGTCAGGTCTTTTTCTGTTTCTTGCTCTCTTTCCCCCAGCAACTAGGCTATGGGTAGGGCAATCCATAAAATAAGTGTGTCTCCCTTAACTCACTTTACTTGCCCTTTCTGGGTTGGGGAGGGGTTAATAGAGAGCATCTGTCAGTCATTTATTTACCAGACCAGCATTAAATCTTGGCAGCTGCTGATATTTCCAAGGCAGCTGTTGCTTAGGGACTGGCTGGGCATTGGTCTGCCTGTGGAGGGTGCTGAGTATTTGTGTTTGTCTACCTCACTTGTTTGCTTGAGCCTTTTTATCTTCCTTAACTTACTAAATTGCCTTGATCTCAACCCAAAAGTTTTTCCTATTTTTGATATTCTGATTCAAAATCCTTCCATTCTATTGGGAGGGTAGGGGAGAGTGAATAAGCAACTATTTGGGTGTTTAGCTGCTGTCCCTGGCAAAGCCACCACAGGAAGAGTGACCACAATCTGATTCAGTGATGATATGGATCCTGAGCTGGAACAGTGCTGTCTTGGGTGGATGTGTGTTGGTACAAAACATGGATGGTCTTCTCAGATGTACCATGGGTAGAAAATACTTTGGCTGCTGATGCTCTGAACTGCAGTACGTAATGGGGATTCATCACTGGAGATGATTTGTTAGTCAAAGTCAGGAAAGAAAATTATTTCAAAATTTTCTTTTTGAAAAGTACTACTTTACTGTGTTAGAATAAGCCAGCAAACAGAGGAAGCACATGACCCTCACCTCAAACCCCAAAACTCTGTCATATAACTCTGATATAAATTTTCAATACATACAATGTTTAAGTAGCTCATCTAAATCAAAATTTATGTAAGACTCTCTGAGTCAGGTGAGATATAGATAGAATTATTGCATCCTGGGGAAAAGCCTTCCTTTTCCTGTCTGAAAAGGGTCAGGAACATCTGAGGGCTGAAAACATGTTCCCAACTATTATGAAACGTTAATTGCTTCTCTAAGAAGACCTGTTTTATTTCTGTGCCTGCTCTGTACAGCAGAATGGTAGTGAAGCTGTTGATTTGGGTTTGTTTTTGTATTTGAGGACTTATACAATGTCAGAGTGACCCTGAACAGTATGTACTAGCAGGTGTTTGTGTATGATTGTATGAAATGAACATAAATGCTGTGAAATTTCTGAATAATTACTGCCTAAATGAGTAAAACTTCCTGCCTGAATTGTTTCTCACAGTTAGAGTGGAAAGAAAACTTCAGGGAGCATCAGGAAAAAGAATGAAATCAGATCTTAACATCACAAAATGTGCACATAAATCTTACTTGGGTTTTCTAAACATGCAGCTGAGTCACTGGAGATATTGCTGTCTCCAAATTTTGCCCAGTTTCCTGGAGGCGAAGGGCCTCACCCTCATTTTCTTCCAGGAAGGACTTGGGCAGCCTGGTGGAGCTTGACAAATAATTCAGGCGTGTGAGACTCTACCTGCAGCATGGGATTCCTCCAAAGTGGGATGAGTAATTAAAATAACTTTATCATCTCTTTTAAAAGGAAAGATCCTTCCCACATAAATGGAAAGAACAGAGTTGCATACCAGGTTGAAAGGCTAGGAGAGGACACAATACTGTTCTATAATATCTGTTTTACACCTACACCTCTACACAGCACCAATGTTCTCTGTTGGTTTTACTCATTTCTTAAAAATTAGGATGTTCACAATTCCACATATCTAGGAGGCTTTTGTCATGTATGCTTGTGTGCATTAATATGTAAAATTCCTCTTAACCTGAGGTTTTGTCTTTGAATTCCAGAAGAATGCAGAAATTTTCTCCAGTGAGATAAAAGCTGATTGGTAAAATTTGTTAATATCATGTGGAGGATGTGGAGCAACGGCAGCTGAGGAACTGAAAATACATTTGTCTTCTGAACAGACGGGGATAAAAATGTGTCTCCTTTTGTAAGGCCATTATTATCCTGGAGCTCACACCTGTTTCAAAACTCACCATGATTATGTGCAGAAAATATTACAAATTTATTTACAGACAATGGTGGTGCCTGTTCCACTTCTTCAGTTTTTTCTCAGATTAGGGTGCCACTGAAGGATCAACAGCACCTGGTAGGTAGTGCCCATAGAATCATAGATTTACTGAGGCTGGAAAAGACCATGAAGTGCACCCCACCACCTGCAGCCAAGAAGCAGGGTAGGCTGGCTGCAGTTTCTTTTTCAGGATGCCTCTGTGAAGAAGGGAAAAAAAACCCAATAAAATGTTAATATTTTGCAGTAGGAAGGCAATGAAACTATGGGATAAAGGGCTAGATGGTGACCTCCATTCTCCATAATATAGGTTGATTTACAACTACAATGTGGACAAGAGCCTGTGGGGCTTTGCATCTGTCAGGCTGGCCAAAGACTACTGGATGTAAATTAGACTCCCTGATACCGACAACAGAGGAACAGAGTAAGCCTGTTTTCTCATTTTTGTCTACCTGTACTGTTGGTCAATGTGAAAACTTTTTCCCTCTCCCCACTCCCTTTGATTCTGGTAGAGTGCCAGTCGTGAAATTCTTCCTGGCAGCAGGAATTTCTGAAGGATACATGTTTTATCTACCAGCCTTTTTTTGCTATTGCTCAGCCAGCTCTCTGGGAAGGAGATGTGCCTGGTTCTGGAAGTGCTGCAGGCACCTGTGATGTGGTGCTTGCCTTTGGCAGCTCAAATGTGCAATTGTCAAGAGAGAACAGTCTGCAAGTTACATGGTCCATGCACTTCATGATCTCCAATGCTGTTGAATGCTGCCTGTTTCTTAGCCAACATTGTCAAGGCTTTTTATTGCTGCTTGCTTTCCACCTCTGAATTGCTGTTTTCTAGGTAGCTGTGTCAATTAATTTTTTTGTTGCTGGTGTCTCTCCCTTTCCTCAAATGGTGCTTGAAGCTGGGCACTTGCTGGTAACATGTATGTGTTTCCCTCTCCTGACAAGTTACCACTTATTGTCACTGGTCTCATGTTAGCAACTGGACTTTGACCTGCTGGTCAAATATCTGTAGAGGGTAAATGCCAGTGCTACTGATGGCACCAAAATAAGTTTCATACCACTTCCACTCACCTACCCAGGAAGTAGTTTACCTAAGATGAGTCTTGCATACAGCAATACTCATCATGCAAGGATGCAAGTGTTCTCCTTAACTCTTCCTTTCTTTCAGCTTTCTGTGGCTATTGTTTCATTTTGTTCTCTTTCCCTTCTCATTGACTTAGTGTTTAGAACTGACTTTTCTGATCCAGTTAACCAAAGTTGCACTGAAAAATATTATAATATCTGCTCACCTTCCCACTGTGCAGGACTGGTGTTTTTATGAGTAGGTATAGAAAATCTAATACATTTGTATTCAAAAAGATGCTAAGTGCTCTTGAGAGGCCATTACTTCAAAGAGTCTTCTATGTTTTCAATGTTAGGTAAGACCTTTGGTCACTTAATCTTTTTATGAAAGGACTTGCTTAAAGTCTGTTCTGAATTAAGTCTGATGTCATATCTGCATTATGAATTTCTTAAGATTTATATTTAAGCTCCAGTTTGTAAAGGTACTTTATGATTATTTGGTTGTCTGTGAAATACTGTTTTCCTAAATGATATGTTTTAAAAAATGAAGCCAGACTATTATATGGAATCCAGAGGGGGATGTGTGTTAAACATGGGTGAATATGTGTGTGTTCAACATGGGTGAATATCTGAAACAGGGAGCTACTGATGCCTCAGCACATCACTGAGGCATCACTTTGCACAAGGCAGGAACAAAGCTCATGGCTGTGCTGATAGCAGCTTTATGCAGCTGAAAGCTCATCCCTCTCACTGGTGCAGGGTGAAATATTTGTACCCAGAAATTAATCTGAAACTTCACAGAGCCAAGAAGATGCTCTGAAGGAAATTTTTGTTAGAAAACTCCAGAGAAGGGGCAAAGCGTTAGTAAACCCATAATATGTACTGTAAGCAGTCTGATTGATGGATTCTGACTTACTGAATCTTCATTGTTTGTTGCTGTGTGACTTCCACAGTTCCAGAGGAACAAGTATCATTGATACAGGTTCTTGCTGCCCAAAGGACAATTTAGTTTAACTCTGCACACTGCATATATTCTGATTTATTACAAATACCATCCAAGGGATTATTTTATTTTCTGCAAGGATGTACATATATGTTGTAAATGGCTGATTTTCTTTTTCCAGAATAGATCTTTCTGCACTTTAAAAAATCGCCTCCAGCTCATTTCTCAAAATACAAGTAAAATAAATGCAAGCAAAACAAAGATTTTCCTCTGCTTTCCCACCTGGAAAGTTCTTCTTTCTTTTACCTCATAGGAGAGAATGATTTTTCATGTGAAGATGTCTGAATCCATAAAATCTTGTTGCAAATAAATCATTATGCTATCAAGGTTTAAACACCTTAAAACGTAACAATCCAGGCAATGTGCAGGTTTTAATGTCTTGGAAATTGCTTTGTTTCCCCATGTGTCTTTATTTTCTGTGCTTATTTTAATAGATTACATTATTTTTAGGTCCCCTAAGGTCCTGCAGACATTTAGATTATTAACTTTTGGCATATGTAGATTGCTGATATTACCTGGTTGATAACCATGTGGTTGTTTTTTGAAGTGTTTCTTAACTTCAGGCCAATGTAATTTTTCTCAAGAGGAAAGAGAAATGTTTTGTCATTATGGATGCAGCAAGGTATACACATGGAATATATTCATATTATTAATGAGTAGCTTAAAATAACATACATAAGCACAACAGCAATATGATACTGTCTACAAGGGCTTACCATTAATAATGAGGTTAGCTGTGATAAAGTAAAAATCTGTGGCTGAGGTAAGGATGAGTCTTTCACAGTGATGTAAGTGTGGGGCTTTGAATGTCTAAATTTTTTGGCATGGAAAATTACTGTTTATTGATTAGATGAAATCAGTGAGCTACTGAGCAAAGAGCTGTGGTGTATTATAGGCCACACACTAATGCCCTTTTGCCTTTAATCTGTCATCATGGTGAGCATCTGGCAGCAGGAGACAGCTGAAATAGGCAGAAGAGACAGCACAGAAGGACTGTGTCTGTGGTCAGGGTGCACTCTGTGGTGTGCTACCCCAAAAAATGTGTCTAGAAACTCTTTTGACTTTACATGATTAATGGATGTCCCATCCAGGAGCCCATGTTTATCCCAGAGTTTCCATAGAGAGTGTTTGGTCATGTTTGAAGGTTTACAGGGATCAGGGAGAGCTGGGTGGCAACTCAGTTTTTTTTTTACCTGCCTTTCCTCTCAAGAGGTATTTGTTTAATTAGCAGTCTCATCAGCACACATTCCTCACAGCTGCCTAGCACTGATAGTAAGAGGAATTCAAGGCTGCTGTCTTGCCCTTAAATTTGAGAATATATAAAATAACTCAGAGGCCTCTGTTTGTTGTAATATGGAAATCTTTCTAAAGAAACCAGCTTTATTTTTCCATTTTCCCCCTAACACCACAACATTTCCTTTGAAATGACTAAGCCCTTTGCTTTATCTCAGCTCTTTGCTCTGTTGAAAGAACAGTTATACTTTGGATTATGACAAAGTCTTGAAATGTCATCTGGCAGACCACCTAGCCAGAGGGAATTGATCCTTTACCAATGAGCCTCCGGCACTTGAATTGCTGTTGTGAGCACATTTTGCACTCAGTGTTTCAGAAAAGCAGCAGAACATAGATAGCTTTGTCTGTGTCAACCTTTACTTTACATTTTGACCATATCTCCCTTAATCTTCTCCCCAGACAAACTGCTGCTTGTCTCTAGCATCCTCTTGACATGTAGCTTCAAATTTCTTGCTCTTCTATGAATATCTGTGTTTATTTTTTTTTTCTTTTTCATTCGTAATGAGAAAGATGTAGTAGGCCAAGGCAGAACAGAGTATGTCAGGAACACTGATGAATATAGAGTTGCTATATTTTGTGATTTAATGATTACTTACTCATGATGAATTTTACTATATTAAACATGACACCCTTCAGATCACAATGTAAATATAAGAAAAGTAGAGCTGAAAGTTTCAGATACACATGTGTAAAACCAAGAACTCTTAAATTCCTGTTTGGATGTGGAACTTCATAACCGAAGCTTCCACCAAATTCAGATCATGAATCCAGGTTAGTTGTTTGTTACTTGTATACAGGGTTGCCAGGTAAGGGATGGGAAAGTTGCTTTTCTTTATATGACAAAAAAAAAAAAAAAAAAAAAAAAAAGTATAAAGTTATTGTATAACTGTGCCTCATTGATTGAAAATGCTGTATTTAGTGATAGTGGAAACAAAGGCATCTACCCCCTCAGAAAATAAGGTCCCCTGTGTTTACTTGCCTAAATTTGGAGACTTCAGGAGACTAATTCAGGTATACAGTATTGCAAACTCTTGCCATGTTTCCCCCATATCATTCAGAAAGCTAAACGTAGAAAATAATACTGAACAAATGTTACATTTCCTATGGCAAAGCATTTTCATTGTGGTTTACTTATACATCTTGGCATGCTTTATCTAGGTCGAGAACCCTAAAAATCTTCCCATCTCCTCATCTTATGGAAAGAATTAATAACACCTAAACAGACACTTACCCAGTACGAGGCAGCCAAAGAGGGAATATGAACAGAGTTGCCAGCAAACCTCAGTGCCACAGCAAGGTTTATGAGAGGTGATGTTTGCTTTGCAGCAAGGGCTGAAGCTTGCTTGGGCAGCAGTGTGCTGTGGCAGCAGAGGTTCTGAAGAGAAACAGTCAGAGGGATTTTTGTGAGGCCACCAACAGAAGTCAGAGCTTTGCTGGGATTCTCCACTCCCCTCGTCAATACTGGAGCAGTGTTTCACTGGAGAAAGACAGGTCTTTCTCCACTTGAGCATGGAGGATTTATGGATTATGGCCTATTTTATGGATGACATCCATTTATGTTGGGCTGGCCACTGGATACAATAAACTGTGCAAGGCTGCATCAGAAGCAGTGACTCTGCTCCAATCAACATCAGGCATCTACAGATGAAAGAAAATCATACAAATTGTGCCCCACAGAAGGTCTGTAGAGTGCAGAACTAATGTGATTAATGGTCTCTGGTATATGAAAACTGGAGCAGATGAAGGAGTGAAATGCATCTGATTATTAAACAGATCAGAAATCAGGAAGTTCATTCCAAGGTCAAACCTGAGACAAACAGAAAGATAATTAACACCATTTGATTCACCATAACAAAACCAGTTCTGACTTCTTGAAAGCCAGTTCTGTCAATTAGCAGGTACTATGTGTTCATCTCTCAGAAAATATGATGGGAGAGTACAATAATGGCTTTGAGCGACTTCATAAAAGTGTATCCCATGGTGCAGCTGAATGAGTTCAAAGGATAAATAACATTTCTCATTAAGACAAAAATCCATATCCTGATTATATAAATGTTCTAATTGATGAGGAAAAAAAAATTAGAAGGAATCCAAAGCTGTAATGCAAGAAAATTGGTTTTATTGTTCATCTAGTGGCCAAAATAGCATTGAGGAAGAAAATACACAGTCCTTCACTATAATGTGATAATGTTCTTTCTCTGAGAATGCAATGACCTGCTCAAGTGTTTCAAAGTTATTCTGGTCGTATTTACAGCAGAAACATTTTTATGTTGTCTAAGCAATGGAAATTACTAATATTTATGTTGACATAAATTCCAATTAATTTATTCAACGAGGTATAGCTGTGAAGCACTCAGGACTAGCCAATAAGCTTACATGGATTTTAGGAGCCTGATCTAATCACCTAGATCAGAGATGCATGTTCAAGGTGCCTTCCCTATGTTGGACACAGTGAACAGGACTGAGCAGCTCTCTGATTAAACGACTGAAGGAAAGGTTTGAAAGTTCACCATGCACACTCTAGGCATCCCTGACAGAGCAAGACATGACACAGTTGTATTTTGTGACAAAATGTTCAAAGGTTTTCTTTTTATAATATTTCTTATTATTTATTTTATTCCTATGTTAAATCAAGAACAAACATACTTTCAAAAGCTACTCTCCATGCACAGTCTTTCTCCTTTATCTTCAGTAAATAAACTTCAATCTTGGTGGCATTTTCCCTGTTTCAAATTAAATGCCTGGCTCATAATTAGTGGGTGTTTGTCCAAGCCCTTCTGTTACAATAAGAGAGTACTTTTTCAGATTTTTTATCTTTATGCGTCCTTTTGCTCACTGATTCACTTAATCACAAGACGCTCCAATAAATATAATGAATCAAAACCTTTATTACAGATCTGAACCAATCCAAACTTTTGACTCTTTTGAACTAATAGTGAAAGCTGGTGTAAGC
Organism: Phaethornis superciliosus; assembly: GCA_023637945.1. NCBI lineage: Eukaryota > Metazoa > Chordata > Aves > Apodiformes > Trochilidae > Phaethornis > Phaethornis superciliosus. Next base: position 10,580,520 of record JAJQWJ010000004.1, on the reverse strand, counting down.
TTTATACAAAGAACTTTCCTTATTGGTAAACTGTTTTGTAGGCAAAAGAGCCTAGCTGTTGTCCGGTCACAGATCTCTTTTTCTATAGTAGGAGTGCAAAATTTCACAGAACTGTTTGATGTGAAAGTATTAGTTAATATATTAAGAAAAATAATAGTCATTATATTGAATTGTCTCTGTTATCAGTGAAAGCATATTCACCAGTCACTTCTACTGAGGTGTTATAGACACTATCACTGCCTGAATCTGCTGGTGATGAGTTACACATTTGGCAGCCTATTACTGGAGATCCGAATGCAAACAGCTACAGAATTTGGAGGGAAGGGCAGAGCAATTCCCCTGCCCAGGCTGGTCTTTGCAGGTGGAGGAATATGATACAAGTTAATGTTCAGAGAGGGGAGATGGATGAGAGGTCTGCTCTGCACTTGCAGGTGCAGACCTGTCAGCAGAGCAGTAAATTGATTTGTGATCAGGATTTCCAACTCTTCCATAGATGTGATAAGCAAAAATGTTCTGTTACATAGAGCTGCTTCAAGTAATCTAATATACCTGACAAATTTTTGACAAAAATTATGCTGAAATAATGTGTCAATTCATAAACTATTGCTTGTGGAAGAAATGTCACTCCACAGACTAGCGAGGCATTTTTCTCATCTTTCTGTCTGCAGAACTGCTGTTTTTAGCATATCCTTTCCTTGAAACTATAACCCCGTCTCACTTAGAAAGGGTCTACTGAGCTAGAAAAAGAACAGAGAAGATCATAGAATCATAGAATGGGCTGGGTTGGAAGGGACCTCAGAGATCATCAAATCCAACCCTTGATCCACTACCACTGCTGTTCCCAGCCCATGGCACTGAGTGCCACATCCAGTCTCTTTTTAAATATCTCCAGGGACAGAGAATCCACTACTTTCCTGGGCAGCCCATTCCAATGTCTGATCACCCTCTCCGTAAAGAAATTGTTGCTAATATCCAACCTAAACTTCCCCTGGCACAACTTAAGACCATGCCCTCTTGTCTTGTTGAAAGTTGCCTGGGAAGAGAGACCAAGATCAATGGTAGGGGGTCAATCTGGGGAATGTTTACTTCTGGGGAAAGATTAGAGACCAAATATATTCAAAAAGTAGATGTGCCTTTTAGGTCTGCACACATCAGAGGTGAACAGACACGCTCAGTGATGTCTGCCAGTCTGTGATTGCATTTCCCTGCTTCTCTCTGCGTCATGACTTGCAAACACACACTGAAACAGTCCTGCAGCTAGGTCAGGTGTGAACTTCACAAAACATGTCTTTCCATAATGGAAGAAGGCATTACCTATGCACAGATAAAAGGATAAGCACCTGTAATGAGGGACTTTTATTTAAAATACTAAAAGGAAAAAAAAATACTAGGTATGATGAAGGCCAGATAAGTTTGCTCCATGGATTTCATGATCAGTATGTCCCAAATAAACCTCTGTGAACTGTCTTTTGCTTGAAACACTGAACATTCTCCACATAAATTATGTGACAGCAGCACTATAGAAAATAACCCCTTTTTTTCCATGTCTTGCTTACATAAGGTATACACAGTGCTTCTCCCCTGTGTAACTCACAGAAGCTTGGTATTGAAACTTACTTCTTTTTTTAGAGCAATCACAGGTCTGCGTATGGAAACTGATACACAAGAGATGTGTGGTGTGATTTATCAGGTGACATTGGTTTTCATGTGGAATTGGCAAATTGTAAATAGGACATGAAGGAAATGAGGAGATGGAAAACCAAATGTTAAAAACGGAATATTCTTAAATAGAAGATTAGAACTACTTTTGAAGGAGTAGCAGCAGGCAGGACTACCAAACGGATAGTTAGAAAAATAAACTTTTTTTTTTTTTTTTCCAGAATGAACACATTAGTATTGCTAACCATCTCATTAAGGAGAATAGATTAACATTTTTCAGAAAAAATTGAAACTACATTACTCTATTTGGAGCATGAGCATGAAGCTTACTTCATATTACTCTCCTCTGCTGTTTCAGACAAACCACAGGACCACTGTGTCTAAAGTAAGGTGAACCTGTGATACGGTTTGGAGTCAGTTTTGCATACCCTCTTACACAATAGGTGGTGTATAAGACAATAATCTTTTTCAAATTGCTCTCAAACTCAGGTGGTGAATTTAGGAATGCCTGAAATCCTTCAGGTCAGATTGCTTATTACAGCATGTTATGACCTCTAAAGCCTGGAGAAGAGGAAGCTCCAAGGTGACCTTATAGCAACCTTCCAATATCTGATGGAAACCTAAAAGAAAGCTGGGTGTGTAGTGAGAGGACAAGGGAAAATAGTTTAATATTTGAAGAGGGGAGATTTGGGTTAGACATTAGGAAGAAATTCTTTCTTATGAGGGTGGTGAGATGCTGGAACAGGTTGCCCAAGTCGGTTGTGATGACCCCTCCTTAGAAGTGTTCAGGGCCAGGTTGGATGGGGCTTTGACCAACCTGGTCTAGTGGGAGGTGTCCCTGACCATGCAGGGGGATTGGAACTAGATAATCTTTAAGGTCCTTTCCAACCTCAGTCATCCAAAGTTCATTTTGGAGTAAGAAATGGCTAGGGGTTCCCTGAAATGAAACTTGCAGTGCTACACTGCCATAAAGGATAACAATGGAAGAGGTAATTTTATGATTGTGGTCTGAAAATACCATGAAGGAGAATATTATCACCATGCAGCAACTTTTGTGACTGTGCAGTGAAAGGTGCTGCTTTCTTGTATGATTTGCTCTGTCCTTGACAAGGCAAGCTTTGGTAGAGATCCACATCAGGCAGTAAAAAATGTAAGGGATTTCTGGTTTTCCTAGTTTGAAATTCATGGTAATTCCAGAGCCAAATTTTGGCTCTTGGCCTCAATGTGTAGTTGCACATGTACTGTTTTGTTAGTTTTTTACAGATCTTCTTTTTCTAGAATTCCTTCAACCAAAATATTCAACTGTGCACAGAAAAATCTCTAGCAAAGGCAACAGCCATCAGTGACAGTACAATGCAGGTATGTCTGCAAATGGGCCAACCTCCAACCAAGCAGAAACAGGAATTTTTAGCACTGCCTTTAGTAAGATGATCAATGAAAGATGTCAACACGACTCTACCTTTCAGGTATTCCATCTTACAAATATTCTGATTAAAATTAAGGGACCAACTCAGGAAAGCAGAAAGAATATTTTACTAGGAAAGGCAAGAGAAAAAAAAAACAAAACGATATGTTGTAAAAACATGTGTCACAGCTCCTGAGGACAGTGAGAATATTTTTTTTTTTTTTTTTTTTTTTTGGTTCTGCTTGTCAGTAATCTACTGCAGGGCTATGATGACATTAAATCACAGGCTTCATTCCCATTTCTAAAATATCCTGTCAGTCTCCAATGAATATTATTAGTTTTAGCCCTGTTCAAACCTGTGGATTCCAGACTTCTTTTTCACACCATTTGAAGAAGTTCTCTCATCTTTGGCTTTTCAAGTGCTGAAAGTGTTATTTTCCTTCTTTAGCAACTCTTGAAGTACCAACAAAAATACTTAGATGCATTACTTCTACCGAAGTTCTCCTGGGATGAATATTTTAGAGTGAAAACTCTGTCCTTCTCAGTCACAGATACTTTTGTGAAAAGAATCACAGATATATGATAAAAATTTAGTGTGGCATTCGCCAAAGTTCAAAAGTTGTTTTGTACTAGCACCTTTCTCCTTTAATTTGAATTTCTTTTTATTTTCTTTTACATATCTTTTCTAATGCCCTTATTATTTTTTTAAACCTCCAGTTTTCTGTACCCTACTGAGTTGCTATGAGAACCTCAAATTTTTATTTTTCTTTATTTTATGAGCACAGCATCTCTTCTTTTGACAAGGTGGTGTAAATGTAAGGCTTACTCTTAATTGCACTGTGTATCAGTGTAATTTTCTAAGGCATAGATGTCAGTTTTTAAGTGTGCTTAATAGAAATGGAAGCAGAAAATGATTGAAACCTAATCAATAAAACAGCATGGATGTCTACACAGAGAATAAAAAACTCCTTTCAGAAGCCTTTAGAAGACATGTCATAAAGGATTTCAACAACAAAAATATCTCTGACTCTCTGCAAATATTAAATAATCTGGATTAAATACTGATTTAATAGGCTTGGGTTGATATCCCACATAAAACCATTTCTGAAACTGAGACTTGTTTGTAAAACATAAACCTTTAAAAAACAGGGGATGCCTGTGTTTTCAAATCTGATACAAGTAGCTGTATTACTTAGTGTTACCTTTATTGACATTGGTTTAGTATTAGAGTCTAATTTCAGATTTAATTGTATCAACTTGTTGATTTCCCCTCATGTCCAGAAACAAAAATAATTCCATTTGTAAAGTCAATATGAAATTGTATAAAACCCCCAACATATGTGTACATATCTGCCCATGTATATGCACATCTGCCTGTACAAGTGTGTGTGTGTGTGTGTGTGTGTACAAATAGACTGACTGCTTTGGGAGAGGGATGAGTTCATTTGATTCTTTCTGTTGAATTATAGTGGATGCCATGGATGGGTGGGCTGGCAGGAAAAATATGTGGGACTGATCCAGATGGGTGAGTCTTGAGAAGAAAGGATAAGATCAGATGGGTCTGACATTATCAACCACTACTGTGGAAGTGCTCTAGCAGCATGCAGGGATTTGTTACAGCTGCAATTGTTCACAGCACACCTATGACCTTCTGTGTAATAGCAGACTGGTATTCTCTTTTGCCCTGTAGTAAATGCATTGGTCTCTTTATGGTCTTCTGATGCATTTGGTTGAAACCTTAAGGAACACTTAGGAAACTGGTACCCCTGTGGGTGGCTGTATAGCAGTCTCAAAACCCTCACAGAACCTGCAAAGCTGATTTCTCTGTTTCAAAGCTATTTAAAAGCACAGAGGTAACTATGAACAAGACCATAAACTAAGATGAAGGATTATAGTAATAGAGGTTAAGAAAAAAACCACCTCAAAAAGGGAGAGAAGAGTTTGGGAGAGATCACCACATAGCAGAGGGACAAGATGTTATATTTTTCTATCCAGATGCAGAGAATATGAAGGAAGCTTGTACCTCAATTTCTTTGTCACCAACATTCACCAGAGAATTCTTCCATTTGAGCATTAAATCACTTATATTTCTTTTGTCTGTAGTAGATAATAAGCAAATATTTTGATAATTCCTGTAAAGTGATATAAAGATTGAGCATTTTTATCTTTATAGTCTAGATTTTACAGGAAATGCTTAACTTCTTTTTATTGCACACTAAGACTTTAACATATGGTCATTTTTAAGAAGCCTTAGGATAGCAAGTACTTAGTGGGATAGAAGAAAATAATTCGTGGAGATGGTGAACTGAAGTATGGTGTCAAACAGAGAACACTAGCTAATTTGCTGACTCTGTAAAAAAAAACCACATCAGAATATATATTTTTTTAACTTAATGGTATTTTTTAAAGTTTCTTGTCAAACACCAGGCTGTTCAGTTTACCCAGACAAGAAAGACTATAGGGTTATGTTATTACTTTTTAAAAAAAGTTAAGAGAATAGAGAGGAAAAATGTCAGTGATACATGAAATTCAGCAGAAAAAAATAATCTATCAGCTGCAAGTACATATTGGGAAGCATTAACATTTGCACTACTGTGTTTCTTAGAAAAAGATGAGTTTAAACCAAATCATTTAATTAATATTTAGGCTTAATCTTTATAAAGAATAATTAGCTTATTTAAGAGCTGATTAGATTAATGTTATTATGGTGACAATAGAGTAGTTCTAAGCATATCCTATTAATAAGAGAATGGAGTGTTAGAGTGTTGTCAGGGTGGGAAGTGGGTGGGGTTTTATTTAGGATGTGGCAAACAGAAAGATAGTTGGATGACAGAGCTATTGTGCTTTCTATGATATAGCCCTTCATCCTTACGATGAACAGGTAAAGGCACTCTGCTGATGAGCTGGGATACACACATCTCAGTGCCTTTGTGCTAGGAGGAGAATTTCAAAATTTCTGTTGTGTGGCAGCTGAAGGAGAAGACAGTGGAGAAGCAGTCTGTCTGCATTTAGTTTCAGAATAAAAGCTCCATGGAGTGAAAATTTAGAAGAACAGAGATCTGCTAGACCTGGCACGTGGTAAGGAGACAGGGAGGCTGTACTAATCCAGGAGTGGTTCTACTCAAATCTCACTGGTGATTGCCTCTAAAATAAGAATTTAATATGCAGTATTAATCAAAAAATCCTAGGGTAGATCAACCCTACTCCTTCCTAAGCAAGCTGAAACTAACTTAAAAATATTTCTTGCTGTCTGGGTATTGTTTTGGTTTATTTATTTATTTATTTTTAGATTTAGCTGCAAGTCATATTTCGGAGCTTTCACCAAAATTATAGTGGCATCTCCCCTTCTCCCCCCTCCCCATTTTCCCTCAGTAGCTACTAAGGAGTAAACAAGCAATGTGGGGGTTCTTGAATGTTAAGAAAAACACCTAGCATTTTAGAATTTCAAGAGCTGTGATGAAAAGGTATTGCTGTTGCTGAAGTTCATAGGGCTATCTCCTGTGAGAAAGGAGGCCTCTGTGGAGCAGCTCTCCAGGTGCCAGTAGTACTCATGTGACTTTGGTTTTGTGTATTGCAGTTAGATGGCTTTAGTGTCCCAGGAAATTATTAGTTTCTCTCCATGTAGAGACAGTAGTCCATGCCCTTGTCTTTCACCCCAATAAGAACAACTTAGAGATTCTAAGTTCTCAATGTGGCAGCTATTTTTTGCAAAACCTGTAGGCATTTAATGACCTTCAATATCTGTGTTAAATCTAGTTGAAACTGACCACTAGGATAAAGAACCTAATAGGAAACATTCACAAAGAGTGATTTCATAAATCTAGTTTGGAGAAGAAAATAAACCAAAACCAGAGAGAAGCTGAGTCACCTATGTAAAAACGTGGTACAGAAAATGCTGCTAGGTCTTCTCTTGCAGCTGGGGGATCACTGCTGTTTTTTTTTAAGTAGAACTAATCCCAGAGATCTTTTATGTTTTATGTTGTTTAAGTACATCTGTATCTCTTTCCCTGAGAAAATTATGTTTGATCGGTTCTTAATGAAAAAAAATAAACACAACCTTTGTAGGCAAGGTGAACCACCTTCTGCAATGGCTAGCTTTGGCCCCTGGGAACAGTAGAAATTAATATGATCCCTGTTGCTTTATCTAATGCTTCTCTGGAAAAGGCAGTCATGCACAAATGTCACAATACCACCACTGGGAATGGGAAATTATATCTCCAAAAGATTTGTCATCAGCCACTCCGTGTTCTTGAGGGGTCCTTGTTGCCCCCTGTTGCTGCCAGGGGTGAGAGGTGAATCTGACCAAGGGAGGTGTGTACAGAGTATCCCCGCACTGCTGTTAAGGTTTAATGCTGGGCTGACAATTAAACAAATGGCAGATGTCCTCTGTTCACCCCTCTCCCTTCCCAGAAAAGGAAGGAAAGAGAATAAGGGATCATAAGGGATCTTCAAGACCAACAAGTCCAACCATCAGTACTACACCACCATAGCCACTAAATTGTCTCCTGAAGCTCCCCATCTACCTATTTTTTAAACACCCCCAGGGATAGTGACTCCACCACCTCCCCGTGCAACCTGTTCCAATGCTTCACCACCATTTCAGTGAAGAAATTTTTCCTAATATCCATTCTAAACCTTTCCAGGGCAACATGAACCCCTTTCCTCTTTCACTATTGCTAGTCACTAGGGAGAAAAGGCCAACACTCACCTCACTACAACCTCCTTTCAGGTAGAGACTTAATTGAACGTAAAATTACTAGAAAGAGACTTGGTTCTGTCCTAGGTCAAACTCAAACTAATGCAGCTGCTCTGCAGCTCCTGGAGTCCAGCCCCTCTCCAAAGGTCCTCCCCCAGGGAGCACTCACTGTGCACAATGTGCCTGAGGTTTGTTCTTCCACCTGCAGTCTCTGCTTGCAGGAGAGCTAAGAGGCAGGTGGGACAGCTGGCATGCAGGTGACACCAGCCCCCTCAGTCTGCTCTAGAAGTCTTGCAAATGGGATGGCCATATTTTATTTTAATCCTGTTGCTTTATTAATATTAGATGATGGACCCTAGCTTCAAATTTTTTGTCTGTGTTTAGTATGACAGTCACGAAACTGCAATCTCACAGGGAGAAGGGGTGCTTGTGTTCCAGCTGATCAGCTGTGTCTACTGTGAATGCTAGCAGGATAGGTATTTCAGACCTTTACTTCATATTTTTGGGTGCAACAGGATGGATGCTTGCAGTACTGCCCCCTGTTCAGAGCAAGGAATTTAATTTTTGGTCCCTGTTTTACTCCCCCCATTACAGGGGGATGTACATGTTTTTCAGCTGGTTTTCCCACTGGACAAAGTCGTCTCCCCTAAGATGAGCAAATATTTTGTTACTGGAACAGAATATAATCAGCAATTTTTTGTCTGTCTGAACTGCTTTCTTACCAGAATTTACTTTAGCTCACTCAATTACTTTTTGTTCACATCTTCAGTCATTCAGAAAAATACTCTGGCTGGGTACATTTTGAAGGTTTGGCTTACTTTATGGCTCTGAGTAGTGAGGTCTCTTTGCGAAAACTGACAAAAGTAGAAGAAAAAAACAAATAAACAAAAAACAAAGCTGAAAAAGAATGTAAATAAAAAACTGACTATTCTGGGTAATTCTGCAGAACTGAACGAGTTACATCTCTCCATTCTTACCTTTTATCAAGCACAGAAATACCATACAACAGGCTGTCAAATGATGCTGAGATTAATTTTTTATTCTCTAGAAATAGGCTGCAGCACTCCATGTGCTATCAGCTACCAGTATGAGCTGTAAATTACAATAAATATTTTTTTTATGTGTGGCTTTTAATACATTTGTGAGCTCTATATACATGTCTAACTACATACTTGCATAGTCAAGTACATTTTGTATGCACACTCAAAGTTCAACAGGTCAATATTCCACTGTTGCTAACAGTCTTTTCCAATACCTAACCCATGCAGTGTAGCACAGATTGGCTAAATACATTCTGTATGTGTGGGATTAGGGAGAAAGAAACAGGTTTTGTCTTCTGATAGACAAAATATAATTCAGTTTCATAATGTAGTATTACAGGACACCAGCACTCAAATAAAAAAATGGAAGCATTCTAATTTACATAACATAAGGTATTTCCATAAGTATTTCCATAAACATAAGAACTTATATACACTATTGTCAGATTTTTTTTTTCTCTCATTTAAGAAGACTTTTAGTAGAAGGAAGCAGTTGTTGAATCTATAGAAAGGCAGAACTGTAAACTGAATGACTGAACTAGCAAAAAAGATGTGCATTACTTTAAATACACTGCAGCTGGCTGCTGACAGATTCTTGGTTAAAAAATATGTAATTCTCTGGCTATCATTTTCTTCTTGAGGGAATATAGTGCGACCACGGATGAGTTCTGTACCTGTGTTCTCCAATTGCAAAAAGAGAATAATAACCTTTTGTTTCTAGGGTTTGATGAGGGACAGCTGAGCTAAAAAAGATATATGCTTAAGGACTCGAAGTCCAAACTGCACTTTTATTTGTGAAAAAAATCCAGAAAACTTCTACACTCTAAACCGAGCATGAAAGTAGAATTTATATATTTTTAAAAGATGTTTGTGTTTTCTGTTTAACTAAGCCTAAAACTCTGACAGTATTCCAACATCTTGAAAACAAAACATACCTGTCTCTGATCTTCATGAGAAAGAACAGGGTCTAAATCAAGAAATGAAAATGGAAAACACGGTGCGTTTCTTGTAACCATACCACTGTCTTCAGTACCTACATTAGCAGAAAAACCAAACAATAAGTACAGCAAGGGGAAACCTTTAAGTCCTCCCTGCAATTTTAATCTCCTTTCTTTTCATCTTACTGCAATGACTCCAGCAAATGCCAAGGAATATGAAACTTGCTAGCTGGGGATCTGCAAAATTTTAAGCCAGCCATAGTCACAATTTACCTTTTAATTCATGTATGAGTGATAGTCACTCTTCATATGGCCTCTTCTGAGATGAGATAAGAACATCCTAACTTTAAAGGTATCATTTCACATCCTATATTGGAGCAGAGACTACAAATCAGCTCCTAGCTCTCCGCTCTCACAGAACATAAATACACTTCTGCTTTTATTCTGTGTAGCCATGCTTTATTCCTTCCCTAGCTAACCATGTCAAATAGAGACAGGAGATGATGTTAGACAGCATTGTCCCTCTATGTCCGAGTATTTCAGTGTTTATCTGGATCTTTGCAATGCCATGTATTATTCTATAGTTTGTTATCTCTTTGCCCTTGTATTTGAGGAACCATCATTTTGAGCAAATAAGATACCATCATGAAATATTGTGGATTTTTTTTTTTTTACTTCAACACAGTTTCATAGCAAATGTTCAGGGTTTCCAACGTATAGCTAAGGAGCCAAGCTCTTCCTGTGATGCCCCCTTGATGCATGCAAACAAAAGCATATTTTCAGAGTGGTGAGGGATAGGGAGATAGTGATGAGGAACATGCCATTATCAGTGCATTAACCCAAGCCCACATCTTCATGGGCTGTGTGAAAGTACCTCCAGATTTAGACTGAGCCCCATGATACAGTTCTTAATATCCCAGGTATCTCACCTCACCTCTCTGAGCTCTGCTGCACGGCACTGCATTGCAATGAAATGCAACTCCTGCAGCCTAGGACATCACACTGTCAAATCTCCATTTTCAGGAAAACACAACGAAGAGCAAGCTGGGGCTGGTTTTTTTGGCTGATTTTTCTCCAGTGTTGAAGTAACATGTTCCACAGAGCAAACACAAGAGCAGGTGGACAGAGGTTGTGACTGGAGAGGGGAAAAGGAGCCTGACCATGACTGAGGGCATGCAGGTGAAGAGGATCCTCCTCTGGAAGGAATTTGGTTGCAGCAAGGGCTTACCTCAGCCATTTCAGGAGTCTGGCTCTTTTAGTATGTGACCTACTAAATGTGCTCAGTTATGGAAGAATGAAGACATGAAATGCAGTTACAACTGTGACAGTGTGGTACTTGCAAGTAAAGCAAGAGCTATAGAAATATTTTGGGTTAGGAGACAGGAAATTTGAAGCCACTGTTTTATTTCTCCACATCCTAGAGAAAGATTCCAGATAGAAAGCAGATAGGACATATAGTCCCCATTATATAGGGAGTGAAATCTGCACTTTATTCACTTGAAAGAACAGCATCAAATGTTTCTAAAACAGGAATATATTCCAAGAGCTGATCTCTGTAGAGAACTGCTGGTGTGTAGTGTTACATTTGCAGCTTTTCTCTGATCAGCCTGAGTAATTACCTGCCTGAGCCTCTGGATAGCTAATAGAGTGAAAAAGTGGCACAGAAAATATGGGCATCACACACTACTTAGGGAGCTCTGAGAAAAGTATACAGCCTTTTTTCAGTGTCTAGGTACACACAGCTGCTTTCTATTGCAGAGAGCTTTCCACTGACCCAATCACTGACATCTCCAATTTACAGTGGTGTAATTAATCAGTGAAGCTAATTATCGAATACAAGTTTTCTTGTATCAATGACTGCTACCTCTTTGAAAGTAGGGGAAAGGGCAGGTGGGCAGCTTGAAGAGAGGATAAGCCATTCATCCTATCAGAAAGACTCACAATCTAGTGATAATTATAATTTTATTCCGTAATGGATTGCTGTGGAACAATGTAGATGTTAAACTGTTACTTTTCTTTGGCTATTAGCCAAGTTAAAATTGAAAAAGGGGATAATATATCTATGTTATATGTCTAATTAGACATTAAGACTTATACAGTATTTTTATGATAGGATATATTTAAGACACATTTTTGGAATTTCAGTAGTAGTAACAACATTTGCTCTATGTGGTAAACAGAGGCCTTTTGGCAGTGGGATGCTTTAGGTTTTAAAACTGCCAGAAAATATTTGCTTATATAGAGCACTGTAACTACTCAGTGTGCCTGTGAGTCATACAGAAGCAGGACCAGGGTAAACATAGTGCTGTAGTAAAAAGGTAGGTGTGCAGGAAACATGCATTATTATGCTGGCAAGCTAATATACAGGCAGTACCCTGTCATTAAGAGCAAAGAAAGGGGGGTGGTGGGTGAGGAAAGAGCTGAAGTCAAGCCTGGATATTCTAATGTAATTTGGAAGGGACTGCATAGTCGTCTAAATGATAATGGTTTTTGACAGTTTGATATGTATTTATAGCTGTTGCCAGCCCTGCCTGAATATTATACAGGATTATCTGGGATTTTCTGGGTTTATCACCACAGGCATGCAGGATTAACAGCCTGATGAAGTCAAAAAGAATTACTCAGTCAGCTCAATCCCTATACTTATATAGCGCCCTTCACACAAGGTCCCGGAGCACTGCACAAGAAATACAATAAATGCAAAAAAAAGAGGAAATAAAGATCTGCCATCTATGATTGCAGTCCACCATGAGGCTGGGCTACTGGGCATCTCCTAATGAAAGCTTCCAAAGAATCAGTACACAGCAATGCAGAGAGGGGACCCACTCACCAGGCTCCCCATTTTAGTGTTAAAGGTGATTTAAGCTTTTTTTAGTGCTCAGTGCTTTCACAGTGGAAGTACTCAGGATGATTCAAGTGCACCTAGAATTCAGGTGAAGGGAACTAAAAGTGGATACCAGATACATAGGATTTTAATGTGACATGAAACCACCATCTTGTATGCAGCTTTTCTATAGTGTTGGCCAATCCTTGTTATTTTTTCTTGCAAAGAGTTAAAAAAAAATACCTACAAACTGTGTTTTAGTGTCCATAGTGCAGACACATGAAATTTCCTGATTTCATGTGTTGCAGTTAACTCAGCTCTGCTGCTTTAAAATGTTGCCTAACCCTCCAAATGAGCCTAATTTCTTCAAATCGGAAAAAACCCAACCAAACAAAAACAATAAACAAACAAAAACCACCAGCAACAAACAAAAACCTCCCACATCTGAGCAGCAATGAAGTGAATAAATCTTAGCAAAAGTACAGATTAAAGGCTTGTCACTCATGACAGGTGGAGACCCTGCCCACATTCCCCAGAAGAGACCTATTAGAAGTTTTGTATCCCATGCTAGCTCACTGTCAGTTTGTCTTGCCTCAGACAGAGCTTCTGAAGTGGATGGCCATAAACTGTAATGCTTAGGGGAAGGGTAAAAAGGGCTTCAGCCTTCCATTGCAGATAAAGATGAGGGCTAATCTAAAACCAGCATCTTCTTTCTGCTGTTACTGGTACTTTAGCTCACTGAGTTCATATTGATCTGGGTTAATCTGCACAGACTTTGGCCACATAGAGAACCAGGTAAAGCTCTGGGCTGCTTGAGGAAAAGAGGAACAGGATGGAAGAAACAGTTAACCACTGCATGTTTTGTCTGGGGTTGTCTTGCAAATGATTAAATTGAGTAGGTGTACACATATATCTAGTTTACATTTGTAATTTTTCCAGTTACGTGGATCAGGAGCTGCTGGTAGGTTTGAAAAGTATGAAGAGTTTGCCCAGAGGTTTGAGGATGCAGGATAGTGATCTCAGCTCTGCAATCAGAATGTGTTTTACAAGAGAGCTGTGGGGACTACAGACTCTTTACTGAAAATCACGATTGGATACTTAATGCTCATCAGTGTCACTGCTGCCACAGTCACTCCCTGCCACACAGGGAATTTCTAATCCCTTATGCTGGTCAGCAGAAGGGCAGTGTCTCAGGTTCTGTATCCTACCATCTCTGTAGTTACTAGGACAGAACACATTAGGAGTTTTAGCTCTAGATTCTGTGGAGCAAGATAAACATTTATTCATAGCATGGACTCAGTACTTGTAGTTTACTTGCAAAGGGAAAAATAGCTGTGAAACTGGGGGGTTGAGAAACTTCCTGTAAAATGAAACAGTAGGGAAAAAACACTTCAGTTTAATCAAAATGTTTCATTTAAATAATATTACTGCCTTCTCTTTCTTTCCAACTTCAGAAGTTAAATAATGCAAGCAAAAAATATCAAAACATGCTTTCCAGACATATTTAGTCTTATCCATTTTTCTTGCAAAACAAAAGGTTGTAACAATTGAATTTTTTTCAGTAAGATACTTTGCTTTTGACAGATTTCTATTTTTGGTAGAAAAATACCAGTTGGATTTGCTGACCAGGTTGTGCACCATATCCATAAGAGAAAAATAGCTTGTATTTCAGCTCAGGGTAACTTCTGTAAAGTTTTCGATACTTAAAGAACTTTCAGGAAAATTTTAACCAATACCAATTTCTCTTTTGACTCAATGTCACTATGTTGGTACACACAGTGGAGGGAAGGACCATGTAATACACATTTTCACTTTTTCTTCATCCACTGTCTTTCAGGAATGTAACTGCTGGTTTTGTATTTACACTAGAGTGAGCAAGGATAAGTAGGTGGCTTTTATGCTTTGAGAAGGGTGGTCTGGGGCTGAGCTGCTTTTTAGTGCCTGAGAAAGCTTGTCTCATACTGATGAGCTTTAGCATTGTGGTCCTTACTGCTGATGTTTGTCTGACCTATTCATAATGCAGTTTTTTGTCTGTACAGTAAAAATGACTGGATAGCTTTTGTTTTTATCTGAGTCTGCATACACAAACATACACTGAGAGACAGGAACACCAGAGAAACCCTCATGTGCACATGCAGACACATGCACACAGTTCTGCAGTGCCACATGAAAAAGAAAAAAGTAGTTCCCTCATTTTTATGAGGCCAGCAATAGGGTTATCACGCTAATAAATGAAGCATGAATTATTCATCAGTCTCTGTGTAGTATGGATCTTTTAAATCACAGCCAAGGAAACAGTGAAACTGTAAGCTTCTACCATTCTTACAAACCCATTTTAATTGCAAAGACACAATAAAATTTCTACCCCTCTTTTCACCGCTTGCTATTTTAATGAAACTAGAGGTATCATCTTAGGTAAATTTCCATAATGTACAGCTAATGAGATACAAGGTACATCAATAATTTACCAGCCTGAAGTGTGCTAGACCTTCATGAAAGTGCCGATTGCGAAGAATATAATCACACAAAAATGTGATCTCACATTTTCTGCATACTTTATTTAACAGATATATTGCTTGTATTTATGAATTTTGTATATTAGCAGATGAACTTTGCATATCTGCAGACAAATTTTGTCAATATTGTGGAGTGTACTAAGCCAGGCCAAGGATATGCTTTTTTAATACTTCTAGGAAATTAATTTTATTTGAGGCAAACAAAGAGACATGGAAGAATCACATTTAGAGATACGAGATTGTTTTAGCAAGTAATCATTGTGAAGTTTCTGATGTTACTTTGTGATTCACACACTACAACCTTCTCTGTCAGGATATGCATTTTCATTAAATTTATTAGAAGTGTTTACACATTTAGATAAAAGCTGTATAAACAATTCTTATACAGCTGTGTAAAGAACTGTTTATACAGTTGTTTATGTCTAAGTATATAGTAAATTGTTAATTATTTTTCTACCCTTTTCCCCACTCAGCAACAAGATACCAGGGCAAGGCTAAATTGAAAAAAGAAGTTAATGAGACAAATATCAAATGAGATAACCAAGTCCTTCATAAGAGTGTAAAAGAATTACATTTGCTTATGTCAACAGAGTCAAAGAACCTTTAATGAAGGAAAAACATTTTTAGAACAAAATGCTCTGTTCTGCCCTCTTTCCTTCTACTATAAATTTATATTAAGATTTATATTTATCCTATCATCTTTTAGCTTTATTAGAGACATTAAAGTAACCTGCAAGTTGATGTACTGAAAAGAGCTATACAAAATATGTTAGGCAGAAAAATTTCCCTTTTGTGAATTACTGTCAGTAGTGAAGTCCCACATATGCTGCTTGAGATGGCAAAAAAAGAAAATATGTGCCAAATGATGATCAGTACCAATGGAAATTACAATGCCTTTTAGTCAGCTAGGAGGAGACCATTTGGTCCCAGTGCCCATGCTGGTCACCTTCAGAAGAAACTGAAGCATTCAGCTTACACAGGAAACCAATAAGGATGTGGGCAATGAATGTGTGGAAACCATCTGATTTCAGAAAGCCATCATGATACCCAGCCACTGCAAACGCAAGTGTTACACTCAATATTTTCACAGAATTTGTGCTTCTGCAGTGGTTTGCTTACCTCTAAACACTTAAACCAAAGGATATTTCTCAGTCAGTGTAAACTCATTACCAAGAAGCACACAGGAAGCTGTCACTGGAAGCCACTGTTTTAGCTTAAATAGAAGAAAAACGGCATTTTCATAACTACAAAAATCTTCAATATGCTACTGCAAAAATGTCACCAGAAGAACAAACTAATGAGCCTGAAACCACCCCACCTTACACATCATCAACCAAATTGTCAGTTGACTTCAGGCTGCCAAGGGTCTGTAGCAGCAGACAACTTAAGGGGCAAAAAGATCTCAGCTTGATTTTTCAGGTCCTTGGCTGAGTTTGCTGTCTGGCAGCAGGAAAATGTGTCTTCTAGCTTTTAAATTGAGCAAATTAGATATGAAAGAACACTGAAGTAGAACAAATATGGAAGCTGTCACACACAATCATTTTTGGTGAGTTATTTTTGTGACAGCTACTGAACTGAAATCGAGGCCAAAACCACCATAAAACCATCAGTCTTTCATTTTATGATTTTTTTGAAGCTGCATGTCTCTATAAAAGATAAGAAAGCAATTCTAAGGCCTACAGAAATCTGTGGGGGAGTGTTAAAAGGCAGCACAATATCAGGGAAAGCAGCTGATGCTGAAATGGATCATACTAGAGACCTGTCAGCTGAATTGCCGCTTCATGGAACTGAGAATTAACAGTGGCACAGAGGCACCATCAGTGGTATTTATTGACTTTCTTTTCTTTTCTTTTTTTTTTTTTTTTTTTTTTTTTCTTTCCTTGATATTTTTCTTCTTTTTCCCTCAATACATGTCTTCAGCAGAGGGGAGGAAACAAAAAACATTTCTTCCTTTACTTTACATTCCCACACTTTTTTTTTTACATTCCCACACTTTTTTTTGTGACCTGACACAATTAACAGTCCATGTGTTGCTTCCCCAGGATAGAGCTTTTTTTTTTTTTGGTCATGTGCACACCAAGAAATGTGGTGTGGCATCATGCTATTCTCAGAGGAGGCTTTATTTTAGGACACTAAAACAATCCTGGTGCTCTACCCAGGTATGCCTATATGGCCACAGGTAAGTATAGCTGTACATACTCTAATCTCAGGTGTGCCCTACCTCCTATTTTCAGCTGTCCCTCTGATCTTCTCTTTGCCACTCTATCTCCCCACACCCCCAGAATGAAGAGTAAAGGAAAAATATTCTCCAGAAGCTGCCTTTGGTAGTAGAAGGGGACTTGGCATTCATTGTGCAGTGTGAACCCCATATCCTGCGCCAAAGAGGAGTTTCCTTGGAGTAGCCCACAAATGGGGTGAAGCCCAAGTTTCTAACTCACAGCCAGCTGTCACATTTTTATCTTTTGGTCCCCTCTTTTTGAATCACAAGAATGGCTTTGCAGACCCATTAGCCCCCACATAACAGGAAGACTTTTCTCAAGAAACTTCCCACCGCACTATCTTCTCCCTCCCACCCTTTGCTCGCCTTGTCCACCTTACTTGTGTTTTTTATCATGTACCCGCAGGCTGGAACATTACACACCGACTCAGCTACACATCTATTTTTTTTTTATTCCTTTCCCATTTCTATTACAGGCAACCAGCTCTCTGCTTATGTGTTTGATCCCTGCCCAACTACTTACACCATGAACCCGGTTACTGGAGAGCTGGTGTTAGTGGAGGTCATGGTCGGTAACTATTATTATTTTATATTTTGTTTGTGAGGAAATATTAGTATTATCCACTGTGCATGTATGTCTTGCGAATTGCAAAAGTAACCAGCTTTTTGGTTTTAAAAAAATACAATGGCTTATTTCAGGGAAAATAACACCATGCCAAAAGGAGTCTTAGGAAGGTGTTAATAGTGGGAGAAAATTGAAGGAAAACAGGTCTTTAAACTAATGAATCACCACTGGGAGAAAGCTTTTAAGAAAAGAAGGAGAGGAAAGGGAACAGATTAGTGTTTTTACCCTTCCGAGAAGCTCCGCCTTACCTCGGGAGTTGCTGTTCCTTCTCCATGGTCCCAGGTTGCCGATGCTTGCTGCTCCTCACTGCTTTTCACTTCTTTTACCTTCTGTTTTTCTCCTTTTTCCTCTAAATTTTATATTAAAAAGAATTCCTTTTTCTCATCAATTATTGTCAGAGGTTGCAAGTTGGTAACTGCGGGCCTTCCCTCTGGTATTCAGGTTTTCCCAGAATTCTTTAGTTTTTGTATTTGATACCAATTTGCATTACCTCTCTGGCAGCTTTATCAGGAGCCATTCTGATTAGCATTTTATCTTTTTAGTTCTGTCAGAGGAGGGGGGTTTGTTGATGAGATTAGTCTTGATACATTTTAAAGACTGTAAACAGGGGAAAGGCAGAGCTGGTGTGGCGGGGGGTTCTGATAGAAATAACTTTGATACATTTTAAATAGTGTAAGCAGAGGAATAGTAGCGTTGGGGCTTTGCTGATTCAAGAGGCAATTTTCTTATTTTCACTGTATCCACATTACAATGGAGTTAGCATTTGTGAGGTGATAAATTCTTTGTAATACACATGAAATCTACTTTATATATTGCTTATGTTATATTACATATTTAAGTTATACTAATGCATTTATCATATTTTTTTATTGCTATCCTTATCTTTCAGAGACATTTTTATAATCTTTAATATTCATCTCTTCAGGTGAATCCTCTGATCTCTTTGGAAAATAACCTTGTTTAGGTATTAGTAACAGTGCTCGGATGATGAATTTAATTACTCTCAGCATATGTGACAGTCTTTGCCTGCTTAAAACAGTTTTGAAAAAAAGTGTGAAACGTCAGGGTGAGGCTTTGCAGCACCAGGAAAGAGTAACTCTCAAAAATTCTGAGTATTTTGATCTCAGTACTGTTACCAGTGTTACTGGAGATCTTTGGCCGGTGGGAGCATGTGTGGAATTTGGGTGGAGAAGGGGAGCATGAAGAAGAAAATGGCTGAATTGTTCAGCAAATTTCCATCCTTGGAAACTGTGGCCTTCAACCACACAAAACATTGTGTTTTCATTGCAACCACACTTCAAATAAAATGTGTTCTCTAAGACCACTGTTCAGTCAAATTCTGTCAATTCTGTATTTGCTTGCTTCTTTGGGAGTAGCAATTACTGAGAACATGGAGTAATTTGGAATAAAGACTGAGCCTTTTCTAAGTTGTCAAATGCAAATAATGCATTTATTTTATTCCCAGCTGACCTGGAGAGAAAGCATTGAGAAGGAAGGCACTGAAACAGATTTCTTCATTGTGAAGGAGCTGTTGTTTCTTTCTAGGAAGGTGCGTAGTAAAAAGGCAAATCAAAGTATTGGTTGAAAAATAACCTGTTGCATCTAAAATGGAAATGGAAATCAGACACTTAAAAACTGTGAATATAGATTTCCCAAATCAATATATCCTATTTAATACTTTTTATAGAAGAAAACAACATGAGATCACAATTTTAATGAACATTTCTGGATACTGAAGAATATTACCAGTAAAAGCTAAATGTACAACAAATTATTGTACAGTATTAAAATGGAGAAATTGATAGATTTTTCTTCCCTTTTACTGAGAGCCTTACTAGGAAAACAAGTGACTATATACTTTCCCTCCTACCACTGCAAACATCAGCAAGCAGAAAACACAGTTAAGAGTCAGGTTTATGATGCAGATCATGGGAATGTTTAAAATTGGTCAATTTAATTTGTGAATTCTTTCTTTCTGTAATTGCTTCAGTGAGTTTAGGGGCTGAACAGGTTCTCAAGAGGTTGTTTAACCTGTGCCTCTGGTTGCACATACCTTCTCTATGGCCTTCATGATAGACACTCATAAAGAACCAAGTTACAACAACTCTGCAAGTACTTCCAGCAGCCAAGTGCAGTACTTTGCCCTTAGCTTTCAAAGGTAATTGTGTACTCTTACATTTATTCTCATATACAGTATTCTTACATTTAACCCGAATGGTATCTAAATTCCACTTGCTTTTTGCCCCTTGCTCTTTAAGTCTCAAGAGAGACTGTTTCCCTTCCTTTCTCCAAGAGGCCCCCACAAGGAACATTTAGGATATTTCATAATAAACAAACAGTTAAGAAAGTAAGTGCATGCGTGTTCTAACAACATACACAACAGAGAACAGGAAAATTCTAGCAGACACATAACAGTGCACACATGATTTCATTCATGTTCACACCATTATTTCATTTGTGATAAAATTAACATATATAAGCATTGAATATTGAGCATATGAAAACCAAAATCTTTATAACATGCACAGTAACTAAGAGAATGTAAATGAAAGGTACAGATGTTCTAATGCACCACTATAGCTCCATCTCAGCATTAGAAAGATGTTTCTATAGATACTCAGCCAGCCACTTGCAGAATAGGTATTTCTTTCTCCTTTTCTCTGTGGTGATTAAAAACGTCAGGCATTGTTACTGATCTGTTATTATTAAAGAAAATGTCTAAAGGAAATAATAGTTTTTAGTTGCATCTTGGAGGAGTCCAAAAATTAGATTCAACAATTTTCATTTCCCCTGCCTTAATTTTAATTTTTACTGCTTTTTTTTCTCCTAGATTTCTTCTATTGTCACAGAGAGAAAACAGGAGAATAGGAGCAAAATCTGAAACTAGGAAAATATAATTTTATTCAGTGAAATTTTCAACCTATACGTCAAAATTTCTGTGCATCTGTTTTTGTAGGAAGACCATTTCTAACCTCTCACCTTTAATATAATAGAGATTTTTACCTAAAGCTATTATTTATAAGCCCCTACGATTGCAATAGGTAAAAATAATCATTGCTCCATTTTAATATTTTAAAGACACCAGCAGGTGGATAGGGGAGAAAGAATAACTGGTCTAATCTAAATCTTCTTGATTCAGCCTATATATCTCAGCAAAATTAGGCTTTTGAGGAAAAGAAGGAATCTGGACAAGGAAGAGAATATGCAGGTGAGTACAAGAACATTATAGCCACGAGGAAGAAAAGTGATTATATGAGAAATCAATAAATATATTGTACTTTCATAGGCTGATGGGTATTAATATTTAAACATCCTCAAAAATTCCAAGTCGATACTTTTGCTAAAGCAGTTTGTACTGTAAAAAAACTAGATCACTGTAAAAGATCTACAAATGCTTACTTTTGTCAATACATTTGTGACTTTCAAACTTCCCTGTTTCATACAGACCATTGGTATTACTTTGTTCTCTAATGTCACACAATCTTAGTTAAATATGAGAACAAACCTGTGCATGTAGTGAAATTGCCTGGTACAATATGCATACCCAGTATTTTAAGAAAAACTGAAAAAAGGTCAACTGTACATGAAAATGAAGTCTTGGGTAGCTTTTTGTGCATTTCTTTTTTTATTTTGAATCTAAAACTTCCTCAGGGAGCTGAAAGTTGGAGCAGGTGGCAACTTGCAAAAAAAATTGTGATGTGCTTGTGGTTTACCATTCAATCCCATCCACCTTCTAATTTAAATTAGAAAAGGTTTCATAGTGTTTTGGGTCTGAAAAGAAGGTCTGTAGGAATGTATGGCTCATTCTGAAGACAAATTAGTTTTAATATATGCCAGTCTGCAAGTTTGGGCATTTTCTCACTCCAAGGTTTTTATTAAATTCATAAGGAATGAAATACAGGGATCTGTGAAGAGGCCTAGCAGAAGCACATGGTGTTCTTACAAATATACTTTCATAACTACTAGTTTTCTACTGTGTTAATCATCTTTTTCTTTAACCATTTTGAATGGACAGCCAGCCTCACAAACTGTAAAAAAAATTAAATAGACACTCCAAGTGCTCATGGCGAACTGGCAGAGCTTTTATGCACTGAAGTTGAAGGATCTATCAACATTTCAGCAAAATCTTTGTGAATATGGTTTCCAAGTCCTAACTTTTTGATTTTTGGTAGAATTAAAAACCCACAAAACTGTAAACATTGTCTTAAAAATATGTTATTATGATGCAAACTATTTGTGGACTCCTTCATAAAGTACCATGAGTTCAGTCAGATCACTCTGGTGGCAAAATTCCCTGTGGCTTAATGGAAAAAGCTTCCTCTGAAAGCAAGAAGCCATGCAGAACTGCCCATTATAATGAAATTTACTGGGGAGTTATTGGGATTTAAATATTTTGACATTCGTTCCTTTGGTTAGCATGACCTATGAAATGACTGAATCTGTACTATGGCTTGGGAAAGAGTATAGTAGGATAACAACCATCAAGGATATCCTTTGAAGATTGTTAAAACTTCCAGACTTCCTAGTCAGAGTCACATTTTCTGTGACTGAAGAGAGACATTATCTACCCCACAGAATAGGTAGATAGCATCCTTTCTGTACATGCAAAAAGAAAATGGACAGAAATCTCTCAGAGAATATTAGTTCCTGCTATTACATGACAGGGGTTTTTGTGCTCTTTTCTGAGAGCATTATATATATTTATCTCTCATAGTATACACCTGGACAAAATGTCCAGCATACAGCTGGACAACAGTGCTATACGATGGGTGAGCAACTCATTCACAGGTTGAGCACAAGGAGTGACAGTCAATGGGATAACATCAGACTGGCAACCGGTCAGTGGGGCCCCATATCCTTGGTTCAGTCCTCTTCAACATCTTCATCGATGACTTGGATGCAGGACTGGAAGGAATTTTAAGCAAGTTTTCAGATTACACTAAAGGAAGAGCAGTTGACTCCCTTGAGGGCAGGCAGGCCCTGCAGGGAGACCTCAGCTGGTTAGAGAGATGGCAATCTCCAAACACATGAAGTTTAAAAAGGGCAAGTGCCAAATTCTGCACCTAGGATGGGGCAACCCTGGTGGCAATTACAGACTGGGAAATGAGTGGCTGGAGAGCAGCATGGTGGAGAGAGACCTGGGGGAGCTGGTTGGTGGGAAACTGAATATGAGCCAGCAGTGTGCCCTGACAGCCAGGAGAGCCAACTCTGTCCTGGAGAGCAAAAAAGCACAGTGTCACCAGTCAGTCAAGAGAGGTGATTGTCCCAGTCTGCACGGGTACAGCCTCACCCTGAGTGTGCAGTTTTGGGCACCACAGTATAGAAAAGACATCAGGATATTGGAGAGTATTCAAAGGAGAGCAACAAGGATGGTGGAAGGGCCTGGGAAGAATGACTTCCAAGGAGCAACTGAGGTCACTTGGACTGTTCAGTCTGGAGAAAAGGAGGCTGAGGGGTGACCTCATTACATTTTATGGCTTTCTCATGACTGGTACTGATTTCTTCACTCCTGTGACCAAAGACAGGACTCAAGAAAATGGTAGGAAGCTGAATCAGGGGAGATTTAGGTTAAATATCAGGAAAATGTTTTTCACCCACAGGACAGTTGAGCAATGGAACAGGCTCTCCAGGGAAGTGAGTTCAAGAAGCATTCAGATGATGCTCTCAGGCACCTGGTGTGATTCTGGGGGTGCCCTACAGAGAGACAGGAGTCAGACTGGATGATCCTGATGGTCCCTTTCAACTTAGCATATTTTATGATTGTATGATATTTATGATGGCAGTGCTATTTTAACCCTAACAATGATTAATGTATCACTGATGCTCTAGTTCTACCTGCAAAATAAATGTTAATCTCTGTGTGGATTTGTTTTGAGTGCTGTGAAAAGCTCTGCTCACTCCCTTTTATTTTGCTCTGCATCAGTGTTTCTCGTAATCAATGTATTTCCACAATTACAAGGAGGCTTTATCTCTGGGGAGATTGCTAAGAATGTGCTGGGTGCTACTACAGCCTTATGGAGAGGCAAGCTATTTAGTCATTCTGTTTTCAGAGATATTCAAAATATGCTATGTACCTACCCTACCTCTGTGAATTCATCAGAAATCTCAGGCTGAATTACTAATGATCTTTTATAATAGTTCTTTCCTGGCTGTTGCTCATGTTGCTGTCTGTAGCTGGTCTATTTAATATTCAAAGCAGGCAGAGCTCTGCAAATAACCATAAAGTCTGGTCATTCAGGTTTAAGACACTCAGAAGGTCCCTTCTAACACTGTTTTATTTATTTACTTACTTTTCTGCTTAGATGTGGAAGTTTGTACTGACAGATAAGCCACTTCTCTGTTTAGCCCCAGGGAGAAGCAGATGAGCCTGTGCCACACAGGTCAGCAGTTCCCTGAATTTTAACTGAAATATACCAGAAATGAGAGGAGAATAAAAGCTGCCAAGAGAGACATGATTCACTTGGAAGTTACAGAAAATAAGCCATCTCAAAATATGAGAAGAAATCCATATTTCTGGCCCACACAAGGATACACTTTAAGGTTGAGGGGAGAAAATCATCAAAACCCTAAAATGTACAACATCAGTATTAATACTACAGTATTTTGAAAAAGCATGAATATAAAGAGATATCAGCTTAAGCTGTCTATCTAATTTTCTTGTGAGTAGACTTATAAGTGATGGATATAAAGAATGATCTGATATCCAACATTGCACATAGATTTTGCAGGTTGTGTTTATAAAGTAAGGCTTCCTTTTAGTTCAGTTCTAATTTCTTTTTCCAAAACTTTTGTTTTGTTCATACTGTTGACCACCAGCTCACCAGAAATGGATTTAAGTTAAACAAAAATAACTGTTGCAGCCAAACATATGTATTTTTAAGCTCAGTGAATACAAACATGATGGGGTTTTGCATTGTAATAGTCGTTTGTATAATTTTAATTTCTGCTTCACAAATAACTTTACTGGAAACCTGTTTTCTTTTTTTTTTAAAGATCAAACAAATGAGAAAAATATGTTGTGTGGACAATGAAAGTGCCTGTAATATTTCCTGGCAAAATATTTCCATGAGAGAATTTCTACTAATACTGAGTATTCTTGTCACATTAATTTACACCTTGTTCTCACTTACTGCTTTGGGTAAACCAGTTCAGGCTACATCCATCTTGTTTGGTCCCAGGTCTATAATTTGTTTTCCCAGAATGCTGGAGGCTGGAAGGGACCTTTGGACATCATCTAGTCCAACCCTCCTGTCAGAGCAGGTTAACCTAGAGTAGGCTGCACGTGATGGCATTCAGGTGGGTTTTGAATGTGTCCAGTGATGGAGACTCCACCACCTCGCTGGGAAGCCTGTTCTATTAGTCTTACAGAAAAAAGTTTCTTAAGTTTCAGATGAACCTCCTGTATTCCAGTTTGTGACCACTGCCTCTTGTCCTGTCACTGGACACCACTGAAAAGAGTTTGGTCCCATTTTCCTGACACCCACCTTTTAGATATTTGTAAACGTTTATGAGATCCTCCCTCAGTCCTCTCCAGACTAAACAGACCCATCTCCCCCAGTCTTCCCTCATATGGTAGATGTTCCAGTCTCCTCACCATCTTCGTGGCTCTGTGTTAGCCTCTGTCCAGTAGTTACTCACCTCTCATGAACGAGGGGAGCCCAGAACTGAACGCAGTTTTCCAGATGAGCCCTCACCAGTGCAGAGGAGAGGAGGAGGATAAACTCCCTTGACCTGCTTGTAACTCTCTTCTTAGTGAATCCCAGGATGCCTCTGGCCACAGGGGCACATTACAGGCTCATGGTCATCCTGTTGTCCAACAGGACTTACAGATCTTTCCACAGTCTTCTTTCTTCTTCTAATCTGCACAGGTCCATGGGGCTGTTTCTCCCTAGGTGGAACCCAAACTAACACACATCTGAACTACTCTTCCGAAGCTCACCCATAAGGATGCTGTGGGAGATGATATCAAAAATCATGCTAAAGCCAAGGTTAGCAAAATTTTGATATTGCCTGTTTTGCCAGATCACTGAAATGGTTGAAATAGCCAGTTTTTTTACATACCTGAAAGTAAGTTGTTCACAGATAGGAGTGAAATGGGGTGGGTAGGTAGAAAATAGAATGGGAAGTGGGAGTTATTTTGATTTAATCATGCTCATAAAAAAAAAATCTCACCAGCTATGATGATGCCATGTGTCAGGAAAGAGAAACTCCCCAGTTTTCTTTACTAGCCTTTGAAAAAATTAAAGATACAAACAGTGAATAGCTTACTTATACCAGCCTCTACTACTACACCTTTTACTGTTCTTTACTTAAAGCTGCTTGTCAAAGCAGCCACAAGAATGATATAGAAAAAGTATATGAAACCCATGGACATATAATTAGGTCAATTTTCTTGTCTACACATGTATAAATGCTGGTTTCCTCTTCTAGGTACATGTGTATACTAAAATATACCTATGTGTGAGAACATGCATGTTTTTCTACACACATCTCCTGAAAGAATGACTACCACAAATCTAAAGGTCATTTTAAAATGTACTCTGATGACTGATATTCAGACAACCTGCATCTAGATAAAGGAGTCAAGGCCCTTAGTCAGTCCATATTGCAACACTGCATTCCTATTCACTTAAATCTTTGATTTTAAGCATAATTTGAACTCCTGTTGAAACTTCTGGGTCTTGAGCACTTGCTACAAATCACCCATAAGCTTACCAGTCTCATTGAATAGGGAGGAAATTAATCTAAAAGAAATTATATTTGTGTAATGAAAAACAACAAAACCTGTTATTTAAAACAAACAGAAATGAAATTTATTTACTCTATGGAATTTGCTATTGAATAACACATGAAAAAAAGAAGAAAAGTCCACGGGCCATTTTTGCCACTTATAATTGAGTACTTTGCAAGTAACTTAAAAACATCAAAGGGATTGTTCAGTAATTAAATATCAAACTCAGCTGGATACTGAAATACCATAAAAACTACAAAAGTAATCATCAAGCTAGATTTAGGACATTAAAA
This sequence comes from Phaethornis superciliosus, assembly GCA_023637945.1. Classification (NCBI taxonomy): domain Eukaryota; kingdom Metazoa; phylum Chordata; class Aves; order Apodiformes; family Trochilidae; genus Phaethornis; species Phaethornis superciliosus. The sequence continues at coordinate 10,553,575 of JAJQWJ010000004.1, read as the reverse complement.
TACATTAGTTATGTCTTTAAATGTGAAAGATAACAGGGCAAGAAAATGTGGTTGTTTTTGCAAAAACACCTATAGTGATAGACCCTTGGGGAGTAGACCATTGTTAATAGTGTCTGGTTGAACATTTTATGACAATGTACTCATTACTCACCGGTTGTGGTACACCACGAGTGAGAGCCAGATCAAAACTATCTCTTGGGCTCCTGCCTGCCCACTGCTGCTTGCAGTGGCTGGGCTTTCTGGTTTATAAATACAACAAGTCTAGACAAAAAATGGATCTAGCAGTTAAGATATATCAGTTTTTCTTTGCAACTCAGACAGTTTCCACTTTTCCAACCATAGGCAGATCACACTTTGCCTGCTTCAGAATTGTTGGTTTGTAAGTCTGTAGGTGTAAAATATAAAAATATTGCTCATTTTCCACTACTTTATATGTAAGTGTTTGTTTTAGAAAAGAGTCTGAATACATTGGTTGGCTCTAAGTCTTGTAGGTATTAGGATGTACTAAGAGAACAGGTAAAAATAACAGAAAAAGACCTCAAGCAGCAGTTCATGACTACTTAACTGCAGTGGCTTCTCCACACACGAGCCCCTGGGAACAACTAACTCTTCCTCCAACTACATAATGACTGGCAGGATTTTTTCAGTTCTTTTGCTAGCTAATGTGTAGTGTTATGCAGGCTGCCAGCTTGTGCTGCACTTTGTGGAACAGATGATTTTGAAAGATGCCTTATTTTGTCTCAGGTGGTTTTTTTTTTACTTTTTAAATTTTTTTTTAACCTTACTTTTACATTAGTTTTGACAGATTTTACATTTTATATTTACACCAACTTGGAAAACTGATTGTGTGTCAGAAACTTTAAATTTAGGAGCTGGTAGCAGCTTAATGACAAATCACACAGAAAAGATCTTCTTTGTTCTGAGTAATCTAAGAGTTGAAGCGCAATGAACCTAAGGAACATTCAGTATATGGTGATTAAACACTTCAGGTACTGAACTAGATGCTGCCCAAAATTTAAAACATTCAAGCATGAATCAGGTCTCCTAATTAAAAAGAACATGACAATATTTCTATATAAAAAATGCTGCTTATCAAATTTTCAACAGACCTTTATGGATTTTAGTAAGATGTTACCAAACTACTACAATGACTTTCTAATTCCCACTAAAAATAAATTATAGTTTTAAAATCTTAAATCTTTTAAATCTCACAAAGTTTGATGTGGTATTAGAGTAATTTGATTAAATAATTCCAGCAATTAAAAAAAATAATTGAATTCTGTGATTCTGTGATTCTTTGTAGTCATGCTGGTATTGTGTTTTCCTTTTCTGCTAAGCAATAGATATTCAAAGATTTTAAGAAGTCACAAGCAACCATCATTTCTGGTTCTGGCCTTTCCTATGCTTCAATAAGGTCTCATGACAAAGATCAAACTTTAGTCTTTCTCTTTTAGAAGTTTCACACATTCTTTGATTCAAAAATGTTATTAGTGCTACTCAGTGAAAGCATACAATGCTAAAGGAAGTGTGAGACATGCAGACTGAGTTGTATTTACTTCAAGCAAGAACTGACTTATACCGGTCATGTAGACTTGATTTATTTGTACCTTATGTTGCGTGTGTTTGTGTATGTACATAGCCACCTTATTCAGAGGTATATCAGATTTTAACATTATTACACATGATTATTATTATTACTATTACTATTATTATTATTAACTTATTATTTGAAACCATACAAAAATACTATATTAATTGTAATTAAGTCTAAGAAATTGCTGTTCACAAAATGAACTGAGCCATTAAAAGCAGAAATTAAAAGAAGCTCCCAAACTGCCAGTTCTCAGCCTGCTCACTTCCCTCCAAATAAGGTAATTAAACAGGAAAGCACAGATGGAGGCTGCAAAATTTTAGTGCTGGACTTGCCTGTTGACCAGTGAAAGAGCTCAGATCTTTCACAAAGACTGAGCAGAAACTTCTATCCTCCTGGAGAGCTGTGGTATATTGGCAGAAGTGAATCTCTTCATGGCATATGTCACTTGTGCTACTTCCAAAGAGAGGAACCTCCTCAACTTGTCACACCATATCTCCAGAGGGCCTAGACATCTGATCAGAAGGAAAACCATATTTTGATAACACCTTATGTTTGGGATGCAAATAATGTCTGTTTGGCATCAAGACTAAGCATACCTGCATGAAGCATGGTAGTACATTCAGGGATGTTTCATAGGATATTTCTTGACAGTCATCTACAAATCTTGAGTACTTCTCTCTATTTCAGAAGCATGACAAATAGTCAGTATCTCAAATCTGTGAATATTCACCTTCTTAAGAACTGTAGTATACAAAAATTATTAGTCTCTTTGCTGTGTAAAGCCCCCTCTGTTAGGAATAAGTGAATGTTTCGGCAGCAATTTAGGGCTGTGTCTTGTACTGTCTAACTGCAGAAGACAACTGTATTTGTTTTTTGCTATTAGTTTTAATGAAAATAAACCAGAAGCAATGAGTTTGTAATACTAGTCAGCATTAAAACAAAAAAATAATAATCTGTAAGGAAATATATATGTTTTAAGTATTCCATTACTGCCACTTCTTTAATTTCTGTAGTCTATCTACAATAGGTACTTAATGTCAGAACAAATTTAAAAATTGAAAGAATTTTGCAAATTTAGGAACTTGAGTGTTACTTCATGAAAAAAAAAAAAATTAGACTGAGTGACAACAAATGCCTGAAAATGGACAAGAGGAATTTCTTGCTGAAATTCTACTGTTTCTTAAGCTTTTGAGAACTGTTAATAGAAGGAACAATATCCATTCTCTGAAATGTTGTAATTTCACTGACCATCACAGAATGGTAAAAGGTTAGAATTTATACTGGGCTGTTAGCCCTGTTTCAAGAATATCCTGGATCTTTCTTTGCTTAAATTTTCTCATTTTGAATGCAAGTGGCTAAGAAGTTCTGATCAAGCTTCTGCTTGCTCATAATTCCTGAATCCTTCAGCAGCAATCGGTGTGTGCTCATGTGGCAAAGCCTCAGCCATTTTATCAACTCTCTTGACAGAAATGCTGTCACATCGTATTTGTTGTTTTTGTAACCTCATGAATTTATAGCAAGAGGCTGGTAGTTATACCTTACATTTGTCTATAATGTGGGGTATCATCCTAAAGGCACCACATCTTCTCTGTCTCCTCCTTAATTCTATGTAGCGTGGGAGGCATGTGCTTCTCGTAAGGTTGAGTGATGTACATAAAGGCAGAGGATGAGATGACTGGAAACAACATGTACCCACAGGTTATCTGGAATACCATCAATGCCCTGGCATTCCCTTTGCTTTCAGGACAGGAAACAAGAAGCAGCCACTGTCCTGGGCTCTCCTTGGCTCATCAGGAGGGCAGTGTCACCCACTGTGTGCCCTGTCAGACTGTATTCTGTCTGATAAGCCACAGGAACCAGTGGAAAGAACCAGTGTGAGAATGACACACAATGAAAGTGAAGGAGATCCTGCTTTGTCATGGTTTGAGTGCACCAGGATAAATTTTGGTACCAGAAGGAGGACTTAAAGAGAGGTCTTTAGGACTCTGAGGCTTCTGAGAGGGGCAGAATACATAGGGGTAAATATTCCCTCCCATTTCCTGCCCATTCTCTATCAGGCACAGCACACTGTCAGCCCTCTTCTCTTTTGCCCTCTCAGTGCTTCCCTGCTTTCCCCTGTGCTCCTTTACCACCAGCTCACCAGGAGGTTGGAGAGGGGTGATCGAGAGCAATTCTGCCCTCTCCTTTTTGACCTGCCCAGACTGCTAAACTGGGACACTGGTGAAGATCATCTCTACCTACTAATGTGATTTACAAGGAAACAAATTTTTTTTTTCATCACATCTTATCACCTTCTGTTCCTCAAAAAATTTGATAATTTTTCCGATGATAACTACAGTGTCTAATGGTTCCTAGTATCTGTGAGGAATGTGGTTCAGACAACTCAAACTAAATCAGGTTTTTCTCACAAAAAGAAAGAGTCTACAGTAATGGGCTGAATCTTGACTGAGAGACAAGGCAAACCTGCAGCCAGCTGAAAAAGGAACTGATATCTAGACAAACAGGGACTGACAATCAGAAATAGAAAGCAATGATCCAAGTGTCAAAGCCTTTTGAAAATTATTGTCATGGATAAACTTTTAGGTGTGGCAGAAGAACTGGTTTCAGAATGCTATGAGACAGGCCTGTGTTGAATTGGTAATATGAATGAAGAGACTTTGGTCTCTTCAAAGATCTGCTTAGTAGGGTAGAATGGGACAAAGCCCTGGGTGGGTAGGGAGACAGGAAAGTTGGTCTATTTTCAAGGATCACCTCCTGCATGCCCAAGACCAATGTGTCCCAATGAAGATGAAGGCAGGTAGGAGTGCCAGGAGGCTGGTGCGGATAAACAAGGAACTTGTGGACACACTTAGGAGCAAACAAAAAGCTTACAGACAATGGAAGCAACTACAGATACCCTGGGAGAAGTACAGAAAAGCCGTCAGAAAAGCAAGAGGTCAGATGAGGAAAGAAAAAGCACAGAGAGAATTGGATGTGGCAATGGGGTTTAAGAGAAACACGAAAAATTTCTATAGATATGTAATTGCAGGCCCTGATTCTCATGGGGGATTTTAACTCCCCATATATTTGCTGGAAGGCTTACTCAGTGATTCACAACACATGAGGTTCCTTCAGTGTATTGTTGATAACTTCTTGATGTGAATGGTGGGTGAGCCAGCTAGGAGCTAGCACTGCTGGATCTTATACTCACCAACAAGGAGGGTTTGGCTGAAGCACTGAAGGTCGAGGGAAGCCTTGGCTGCAATGCACGTGAGATGGTGGAGTTGAAGATCTTGTGCAGTAGGAACAGAATACCAATCAGGATCACAACCCTGGACTTCAGCAAGGCCAACTTTGGCCTTTTCAAGCAATTGCTTGGGGAAATCCCGTGGGACGAGGTACTACAAGGTAAAGAGAGCTGGTTAATATTTGAGGACCACTTCTTCCAGCCACAAGATCAGAGTATCCCTATGAATAAGAAATCAAAAAAAAGGACACAGGAGACTATCATGGTTAAAGAGGGACCTGCTTTAAAGAGGGCAAACTCAAGTGGAAGAAAGTCTGCAGGTCATGGAAAGAGGGGATGGCCACTTGGGAGGAATATAAGGCTCTTGTCAGAGGATGAGAGGATGCAAGGAGGCAACCAGGAAAGCTGAGGCCTCCTTGGAGTTAATTCTTGCAAGAGAGGCCAAGGACAGCAGAAAGGGCTTCTTCAAATACATTGCAAACAAAACTAACACGAGGCAATAAAGGCCCACTGCTCAGTGGGTGCCCTGGTGACAGAGGATACAAAGAAGGCAGAGCTGCTGAATGCCTTTTTTGTCTCTCTACACTGTTAGAAAATGTTCTCAGGAGCCCCAGACCTCTGAGGCCTCAAAAAGGCATCAGGATAAAGGATAAATTTTGCTTAGATGATGAGAACTGGGTTAAGCAATCTGGACATCCATAAATCCCTGGGTCCTGATGGGATGCACCCATGAGTGCTGGGGAATCTGGCAGAAGTCATTGCTAAGCCACTCTCCATTATATTTGGTAAGTTGAAGTGAACTGGAGACATGCCTGAGGACTGGAGTAAAGAAAATGTCACTGCAGTCTTCAAGAGTAAGAAGAAGTACCTGGGTGACTACAGAGTGGTCACCCTCACCTCCATCCCTGGAAAGGTGATGAAACAGCTTATCCTCGTTTCTCTCTAGGCACATCAGGGATAAGAGGGTCATTAGGTGCACTCAACATGGTTTTACCAAGGGGATATCATATTTAACCAACCTGATAGTACTATTCAATATACTCATCATAGACCTGGATGAGGCAACAGAATGAACTGTCAGCAAGTTTGCTGATGACACAAAACTGGGAGGAAGTGGCTGACACACCAGAAGGCTGTGCTGCCACTCAGGGAAATCTAGACAGGCTGGAAAGTTGAGCTCCTCTCCTCTCCTCTCCTTTTCCTTCCTTTCGTTCTCTCTTTCTCTCTTACTTCTCTTTCTTTCTTTTTTTTCTTTTCTTTCCTTTATTTTCTTTCTTTACGGTTTGGGTTGGAAGGGACATCTGAAGGCCATCTAATCCAACCCCCTGCAGTAAGCAGGGACATTATCAACTAGATCATGTTGCTCAGAGCCTCATCAAGCCTCACCTTAGATATCTCCAGGGATGGGGCCTCAACTATCTCCTTGGGCAACCTGTTCCATTTTTCTAATGCTGTCATGGTAAAGAACTTTTTCCTAACACCCAGCCTGGATCTGTTCTTCTCTTAAAATCATTGCCCCTCATCCTATCACTACAGGCCCTTACAAACAGTCCATCTCCAGCCTTCCTGTAGCTTCCTTCAAGTACTGCAAGGTTGCTATTAAGTCTCCCCAGAGCCTTCTGTTCTCCAGGCTAAACAACCCTAGCTCCCTCAGCCTGTCTTTGTACGGGAAGTGTTCCAGCTCCCTAATCATTTTTATGGCCCTCCTCTGGACCTGCTCTGTCCAATCCATGTCCTTCCTGTATGAGGGCTCCAGAGCTGGATGCGATACTCCAGGTGGGGTCTTCCCAGGGCAGAGCAAAGTGGCAGAACCACCTCTCATGATCTGCTGGCCATGCTTCTTTTGATGCAGCCCAGGATGCACTTGGCATACTGGGTGCAAGCATGCACTGTTGGCTCATGTCCAGCTTTTCATCCACCATCACCTCCAAGTCCTTTTCTACAGGGCTGCTTTCTAATACCTCATCCCCCAGCCTGCACTGTTAAGTGTGGATTGTTCCAATTCAGATTTATGACCCTGTACTTGGTCTTGTTTGAACCTCATGAGGTTCGCCTGGGCCCACCTCTCCAGCTTGTCCAGGTCCTTCTGGATGACATCCAATCCCTTTGGCTTACTGACAGCACCACTCAGCTCGGTGTCATCTGCAAACTTGCTGATGATGCACTTGATTCTGCTGTCTGTAGTGCTGATAAAAATATTAAACAATACAGGTCCCAGTATGGACCCCTGAGGGACACCACTTGTCACTGGTCTCCATCCGGACTTCGAGACATTGACCAGGGCCCTCTGGATGTGACCATCCAGCCAGATCCTTATCCACTGAACAGTCCACTCAACAAATCCATATCTCTCCAACTTGGTGAGTAGGATATGGTGGGGGACCATGTCAATACTGTAGTATTTCTATAATATTTTTTTTTCTTCCTTAAGTGTATATACACACAGAGATAGGATAGTTGTTTATATTGATGGTAGCATAGTCGTTACAATTATTAGGCAAAGTATAAAATATTTTACTGGAATTTGTATGCTAGCACGTCAGTAGTATAGACCAATTAACAGCCATGGACCTTAGATACATCAATCCCATCATTATTTTATCTTTATCATTGAACAATCTCCAGTAAACAGACCTTTATAACACAGTCCTTTGGCACTGAGGTGTCATAACTTTATTAATAGGACAGGAAAGTATCTATCAAACAGAAAGTATTTTGTTGGAAACTAGCAAATATGAGTAGCCTGAGCATCAGATGAATAATTTAATTATGTGTTTAATATTCTTTTTGGATGCAGCTCAATAGTTGTAATTCTAAAAATTTCCTCTGTGCTACTGAGTATAATGCACTTTTTCATGTTTTTTGTTTATCTTGTTTTTTATTCTAAAATATTCCACTTTAGAGCAAAGCCTTTGTTACAGGAATTACATTAATGTGTCAAGTAAAAGGACAACTACTGTGGTTAAGGAAGTGGATCCAACTTCTGACTGCTCAGCAAGCTTTCTATATCACTTGATAATAGGCACCTTCATTCTCTGAAGGTTGACAAGTTGAAAAACAAGTTACTCCTTTTCAAAAGTGAATTTCTCAAAAATTCACTGAGTAATTTATAAGTATGTGCTTGCTCCTACTCAGTACCTCCTGTGTGTGCATTATATTATTTAAGCATCAATAATGTACTGCCTATGGTCTAAGTAGATGTGGGAACGTAGCATAACCTGAATGCTAGGATAGCCTCTTTTTTCCCTGCAAGGCTTCTAATGGAAATGGATTTCCATTGTTCAGCTCTGCTACCCCTGGGAAAAACAAATGATTATTGTTGCACTCACAATCATACTATGTGCCACAGAAATCTGCTTTGACCTTGAAAAAAAATGCTAAAATCCTAACTCCGTCAAACCAGGAGAAATGAAAACGCATCACTGAGAGAGGAGAGGAAGAAAATATTTTGAAAGTGATCTCCAGAAAAGCAGACCTCTTCAGTAAGGACTAGTGATTTCTCAGTGGTGTAAACTTGATTACTGCCAAGTAGCGTTAATTTAACTTGCAAACCCACAGCTAGAAGAACAGGCAAACTAAGTGAGGATGTTGTTCCTAATGTAATTTTGCTGTTACAGTGTGAAAACTTAGACTGTGCAAGCCTGATGAGTTAGATTTCTTGAGATATTCAGCTAGACTTTGCAAATGACACATCCAGAGGTGTAACAGGAAGAAACATTTCATTTCTCCCAGCAGGCAAACAAAATCTACATGAGGACAATTTGATTATTTACCTTGCACAAAGATGACACTTATTAGTAGAATCAAACCTAAATGTGAAAATCCCATAGCACTTAGTTTCCTAATGGAAGAATATTTTTTTTTTGGCACTGCTACAATTATTATGCTTTGCATATTGTATCTAACTATGGATTAATACTTTCTTCCTAAATCACAGGTATTTGCATACAAATAGAACCATAAATCTGCCTCTCTCTTGTTCACAAGTAAGGGAATAATCACTGAGAGGAAAAAAAGACAAAAAACAAAGACAGATGAATTTTTTTAACACACAATCATTCTGGTTGGAGAAAACTTTTAAGATCATCTAGTTCAACCATTATTAATTCTGAGAAAATTTTATTCACAAAGCCATGGATGTTGGAGTATTAAAGCAGCATATGTGACAGCCAGGCTAAACCATGCCAACACTGCTGCTTATTTGAACCCAGGCAGTTTCATTTGCTGGTGAACAAGGTATCTATTGTACACAGGTGGTGAAGATGAACTTGTTGGCAAACAACAAGAAAAATCACAGGGACTTCAATTTGGGAGTGCCATCAGTAACATGATGCAAGGAGGAATTTGGGAGTAGTTATATGATCTAGTTTTGATTTACTTGCAACTGGTGGAGTATCATTTAGGAAGTTTGTAACTTTATTCCTAGTTTCAATAGCTGTAGGTGATGCTGGCCACTCTCCATGGGTGAGAAGTGGGCAGGCAGGTAACACAAGAGGTGTGGGAGAATTAACCTAAACATTTCTCATCTGTGCTGTTCCAGGTCTTAGCAAGCACCAGGAGGCTGAGCAAAAGGGAGGACAGAAAGCATAAGTGCTTACCAAGATTGGCTTTGTGCTTTGATTTTCACAGATGAAAGAAAATGCAGAAAGGCTAATCAGATCCTATTGCCAAGGTTTAACTTAATCTTTTTTTTTTTCTATTATGTTTTTTCTCTCAACTTATACTTGTCCAAGCAATTACATAGCTGGAGAAGAGCTAATACTGAATAGATCACAGCATACTGGCTCTTTCATCTATATTAACTGCAGCTTGCATCTTTCTTTCAGCTACCAATCAGAAATATCAGATGGGACAGCGGAATAGGCTTATTTGAGATCATACCACACCGTGCATATTACCCCGCATTTTCCATCTATTTCTGTTTGCAAATAAAGGTAGGAATAAGAAATTACAGAGTCTTGACAAGTCTGTGCTATACTTCTTTTTCTTTCTGTAGCCTATGCTGGATGCCACAAAAAAGAAAAGTTCACAGGTGTGAATTCTCAAGAAAAACCAAAAACCTAAGCAAAACCAAACCAAACCAAACCAACAACAAAAAACCCCAAATCAACAAGCAAAAAACTAATAAGCAAACAAACTAACAAACAAACAAAACCAAAACAAAAAAACCAAAAACCAAACCTAAACAGAAAACCAAATCAAGACAAAAAGCCAGAAGCAACAATAACAAAAACAAACATCTGTGGCTGTGGATTAATAAGAGCACTAGGAAAATTATTTACTATAAAATGTATGGGTTTTGCCTATTTCATAAAAAACAGTATTGGCAAAAGAGAGAGAAAAGCAACTATATTTGGCAACAAAAATCCTCTGTAAGGTAGCTTACTAAAACTAGCACTTTAAAGAAAAATATTGACACAGTATTAAGAAACTGTGACTTAACCTCTTTGTCTAAAATGCAGATATTTTGTAAGAAAGGTCAAGAACACCTACTCATTTTTTTTGTTTGCTTGTTGTTTGTTCAAGGTATTTTCTCTGTCTCCTCCTTTTAGCTAGTAGCAAAATAGATCTTTATTGTTAACCCTAAACAGAAACAGACATAAGGATCTATCTTAACAGATTTAAGACTTTTAAAACACTTATGTTTTTCTCAGCCTTCTTCTCAAGTACTGTGAAAAAAAAAGCAAGATATTAATGACTGATGGTCACTCAGTGTTTACAAGGCTTGCAAGGGAGAAAGATGTAGACTTCCTACTAACAGTATTTTGGATTATGTCTTTCTTTCCCCATGACTGAGGAAGTCCCTACCCCATAAAAGCCTATACTAACTCTATGGCACTTCAGAAAATCTTCACAGTTCTACCAAAAACAAGCTTAGCTTCAACTTTTGCAAAGTCACACATCAGAGGAATGTTGAGGTTTCCAGGCACCTCTGGATATCTTCTACTAAGAGCTGCTCAGAGTAGGGTCACATATACCAGGCTGAGTAGGAACATGTCCAGATGGGTTTTTAATACATCCAGGAATGGAGACTGCACAGGCTCTCTGGCAACCAGATCCACTGCAATGGTGCCTGACCACCCTCACAATAAAAAAAAAAGGCAGGCTGTGTTTAAGTGAAATTTTCTGTATTTCAGTTTGTGTCCATTGCCTATGAAATTACTCATTACCACTGAAAAGTGTTTGGGTCTGCCATCTTTGTTTTCCTGGAAAAAATATTTATGGGCAGGATCCCACTGAGCCTTCACATGAAAGATGCTCTACTCCCTTCAGTGTCTTGGTGTCCCATCACAAGATTCCAGTCAGACTACATTACTCTTGTACTGAGGAGCTCAGGGTTGGAGTCAGCACCAGGTCTTGTGTCTCACCAGGGCTGAGAGGAAGGATCATTTTCATTAACATACTGGCAATGTTCCTCCTAATGCAGTTAAAAGGCTGTTGGACTTTGCCTCAAAGGCACATTCATGCCTCATGTTCAGATTGTTGTCCACCAGCACTCACATGGTATTTTCCTCAAGAAATTTGCTCCTCAGCATGTATGGGTGCCTGGGGGATATTTCTGAAGGTGTAGGGCTATGTGCTTCACTTTGAGTTGAGCTTCATGAAGTTCCTGTCATTGCTTTTTTCCATGCTGTCCAGGTCTTTCAGAATGGCAGAACATTCTTCTGGCTCATCAGCCTTTTCCCACAGTTTTGTGCAAGCTGTGGACTTGATGAAGGCGCAATCTGCATCATTATCCAGGTCTTTATGAGGAGGCTACACATCTCTGGGGTACATCACTAGTGACTAATTTCCAACAGGCACTTTGTAACACATTTTGAGCCTACCAGTTCAGCAGTTACCTCACTGCCAACATATTGGCTTATTTATTACTGTATCTCTATCATTAGCTTGTCTGTGAGGAATTTATGAGAGACAGTATCAAAAGCCTCACTAAAGGTAAAATCCACTGCTCTTCCTTTGAATTTCAGACCAGTCACCTTATTGAAGAAGGCTATCAGGCTTTTTGAGTACTATTTCCGCTTCATAAATCCCTAGTGACTATTTCCAGTCACTGTCTTGTCCTTCCTGTGTCTGGAAAAGTTTTTGACATTTATTTGTTCCATCACCTGCCCAAAGGCTGAGGTGAGGCTTACTGGACTGTAGTTCCCCACATCTTCCCCTGTTGCTCTTATTGAAGATAGAAGTAACACTAATTTTCTCGCAGTCTTCAGGAACCTCCCCCATTCACCATGATATACCAAAGAAAATCTAGAGGGGCCTCACAATGCAATCAGACAGCTCTGTCAGTACTTGTGGGTGCAGCCCATTGAGCCTCAGGTTCTTAATCATATCCGGATTAAGTGCTCCCTTACCTGGTCCCATCCCTACTTAGGCCATGTCTGCCTTGCTGCAGAATTTTTCAGTGTTCTCAGGACTGAAGGCTGGTATTAACAGTTAAGACTGAAGTGAAGAAGGCAATTGAGCACCCTGCCTTTTCTCACCATTATTCCTTTCCCATATTTTGCTTAGTCATCCTTCTACTGCTCCAGTTCTTGTAAAAGCCATCCTTGTTGCCTCTTCCTGCACAATCCATAGCTCTGTAATCCTCCTGGGTCATCTGTGCTGCTGCCACCTTTTAAACTATGTTTTTATCTCTGACTTAGCCAATGTCTTAAGTTAGTGCAGGGGTGTATTGGAAGCAAGGAGGCCTGGGGGCAGCTCCTGTGTGATAAGTTTCTGGAAGATCCCCTGGATCCCATTCTGGCTCCTCTGCTGCCAAAGGCCAAGCAGATATGGGAAGCTGGATGTGCCTCTGCAAGTAATATGTTCAAGAACAGGAAATGAAACTGTAAAAAAAGACCTGCAGAGCAGTGGAGTGGAGAGGAGAAGGTGAGGGCAGTGCCAGAACAGAGACAAAGAGGTCAGTGAGGAAGGAGGGGGGGATGGACCAGAGATTTGCCCATAGTGCACGGTGAGGTGGCAGCTGGAAGAGCACAGTGGAGCAGTTCCAGAGGGTCCGTGGTGAGGCAGAGATAGATTTGCAGCCCCTGAAAGGTCATGGTGGGGCAAGTGTGGCTCTGCAGCCATGGAAGACCCCATGGCAGAGGAGGTGACTGTCCCATGACTCTGTGGGCAGCCCAGGCTGGAGCAGTTCCTGCGGGACTGCACCCCATGGGAAATTACAGGAATGTTCAAAGAGAGAGGAAAACTCTGAAGATGCTGGGCAGGCAAAACCTCTTGCATCTGTCTGATACCTTAGCAATAAAGACTCTATGACCACAAGTTAAGATGATGGTCTAGTAGGGTGATAATAACTGATCTTATGCTGGATTTCCTGTTGAAAGATATTGACAGTGTTTTTGGTGTGGTGTGGATCTTTGATAGTGTAAGCTCACTTTTTTGAAGCAGCTACTGGACAAACCGTTGAGGTGAATAGAAAGCAGAAAGGGAAACAAGGCTTGGAGAGAAGGCAATGCTTACACCTTATAGAAACTGAGAAAGTTCCTTCAGAGAAACACGACTCTGCAGGAAGTGAATGCTCAATGACAGCAAGGTTTTATGAGTATACAACATTTTTCCAAACATGATGTCAGTAAAAACATCTTGTATTACCCGAAAGCATCTAGGTGGTGTGTCTGATAGGCAGAAGAGTTCTGTAGTAGTTCTGGCCATTAGTAGCAGTTTTGGCAGGGTGTACAGACCACAGAAGGTACAGACAGACTGGGGCAAAGAGGTTTCCTAAAATAGCCTTCACGCAAGCAGTTAAAGCAAGATAATGTTCACCACTTTGTTTCTAATAATGGAAAAAGGTCTCCATTATGGAGTCTTTTGCCAGTAGGCTACAATGAGAGATGTGGAGGTGTTTTAAAGCACACAGCACCTCTTGGTATGTGTTATTTGAGTTAATAAAAAGCTATAACCACAGTTTCCCTTGAATTGTAAGAGGCAGACCTGCTGATGTTCCTTGATGTTGTTAGGCTTTGGAAGACTGTGTATGAGGATTAGCTTAAAAGTGAAGAAACTAGGCCTCTGCTGAAAAAGGGAGATCACACCTTGTATCTAAAAGAGATACTTCAAAAGGTTAGGAGCAGACTTTCACAGTCAAGTTTTCAGAGGTGATGAAATTGTAGAACAGATCAGATGCTTGTAAATGGCTTAAAAGGCTACACTTTTTATTACATGGTGTTGTAATCACAGTGGGAGACCAACCAAGCAAAAGGGAGGAAGGGAAGGACAGAGAACAATCTGGGGGTCTTTTTTCGAGAAGAAATGCTGAACAAATCATAGCATATGGGGTATGGGAGTTGGGTGCAAAGGCTGGGGGCAAACTGATGAATGGCAGCTCTTAAAAGCTGGGACAAAGAGTGTCAGTCAGGATAAGAATAGGGACAAGAACAACAACCTAAGTCAAGCCAAAACCAAACCAAGTGGCCCCCTGTCCTTGCAGAAGTGGTAAGGCAGGGCTTATCAAGTCAAATTCACAGTGCATGGTGACACTGAGGAGAAGCCTCAAGGGAATACCAAAAAGGAGAATGAACAGCAGAAGAAATGAAGTTCTGTTGAGCAAATAAGAAGGAGACTGGGCACAAAGCAATGATGACATGTTAGATTACAGACAGTATCTTTGGGATCCAGCCCCATTGCATATGCTCTCAGTGGCCAGAGATACTGAAAAAGCAGCACAGGCAGGGTCTCAGTGCTCAAAGATCATAATTATTATCCAGTACAGATGAGTGTCAGTCAGGATGTTGTTCATAAATTCAGTGTGTGTGTTGGTAAGTTTTGAGATGGTTCAGTTCCTGATTTTCAGAGGTGTGCAGCTAGCATATGGGAGAGTTTAAGATGCCCCGAATGAACTGCAGATGAGGAAAACACTTAGACAAATAAAAAAGCCCATGCTATTAAAAAGTAAATGAATTGTCCACTTGTAATTTTGCATGAGAGGTGTAAAGCCTATGTTAAAAAGCCCTGCAAATGTGAAGGCTTGAAATGCAGTTAATGACATTGGCATAATTTGAATATAAAATAAAATTGCATCTCAGGGCCAAGATAAAAAGGCACAAAACAAGGAAAGGCTGAATTTTTATAATAGGCAATGTATGCAGGAAACTGGGTCACCTTTTATCTCAGCACTTAGCACTAGGAGTTAGCTGAGGGGGTAGGAAAAAAAGTTGAAAAAAGCAGAATTTAGAGGAGAGTATTGTCTCACAGCTCACACTATTCAACTTTTTATGGATACAAAGTTCTGTGCTATTTACAGAGCATAACATGAGAGACTGTGGGGGATACTGTTTTGTTAGTCAGCTTCTGAAAGAAAATAATGGACATGCAATTACTCACCCAAGGTGTCAGAATCCTCAGAAGTCCTCAGCTTAAGTATACATTTCAGAGCCCCTCTAATTTTTTAACCTATCAAGCTAAGCATCCTTCTCCAGGCTTAAGGATCAAGGCTTGCGGAGCTTATTTTCCCCACTTTCTTCACATTACTGAAAAATCAAAATTCTGCAGGACATCTTCCATTATGAGATGGACATCATGCTTCTAGGAGAGAAGTGTCTGCAGCTACTGGCATGACACAGAGGAAACCAAGGAAATATCTATGCAAATAAAAATAACACATACTCCTGCCAATGGAATGTGACAGTGTTAAAGGGTACTGCTTGGCTACACTGGACTGAGCTTGTGAAGACTTGTTGCATTTTCCATGGGGAAGATGGTGATGAAAATATTTCAGCATTTCGGGCAGACTAGAACTTACATGGCTAGACATCTGTTTATATTCCTCAGGCCTGAGACTGTTGTTTTCCTATCACTGAAAGACTACCATCAGAAGGAAAGCATTTAGAAAATTATTATTCAGTGGGATATTCATCATAGGAGAACTGTGGAAAAGGAAGATACCAAAAACCACCAAGCATTACAAGGTGCTATATCTAAAATACTTAGAAGACTGATGATCAAATACTTAAGATGACTGTGTGGTTTGTAGTAACATGCCCAGTTATCCCTTGATAGCATTTTCTAAATCCTTTGAGAGCCTGAAGGTCTATCTATGTAGCACAGTTCAAAGGCAGCTCTGAAGCTAGTCCTTTTTAAACTCCAGTGACACATCGACATAGCAGTTCCTATCTTACCAGTTGTCTGGATATGATGCTTCTGCTGTTTCCCATTCTCAGATCAGTCAGTGGTGCTAATTCCCAGTAGATATGCACTCCCTGTACAGGCATGTGGCTACAAATCAGCATAGACAGGAGAATAGGATATTTGCATAATGTGCCTATGCACAAACAATAGTCATGTAAATATGAGTAACACAGATGGCCTGACCTTGCTTTTACCAGCTAATAAGGCCCAGAATTCACTCTCTGGATCTTGTGTATACACAACTAACTTCACTTTTGATACCCTGGGCCAACTATCTGCCACCTTGTGACAAAAGGCTGTCCTTAAGGTGAAATTTGCTCATTATAAAACAAAAAACTACTCCTCTACCTCTAAAGCTACCTGCCTCCAAGGTGCGACCACTCCTCACAGACCCTGTGCTCTGAATATATACCTATAAATATATATATTTATATATCCTATATAAATATATACCTATACCTCTAAAATGTGAAGTGATAGAGAACTTTGCACCAATCACAATAAAGATATGCTTGACTAGAGTCACTCAATCTCCACCTGTCAGGTAAAATAGTATAAAAATAGCCAATGTGGGAAAGGATGTCAGGGAAGACACCATCATAGGGATACCCCTGACTCCTGGGACCAGGTGATGGGGCCTCTCTTCCCCCTCATTGGGATGCCTATGGGTAAGACTCAAACACTTGACTGGATCAAGTGTCCCCCCAGGAATTACATGACAATCTGTAAGATGGGACTAACTTCCCAGAAGTTACAAATATAAGTTTGTAAATGTTATTTATTTATTTGTTTTATGAACTGCATGCAAGTGAATACAGTGGTGGTTAAAACAGTGGTTAGAAATCAGCAAGACATATAAGCACTGCTGTCTATTTCTGTAAGACACTAAGTTTATTTCAGCACACAGTTAGTTTCTAGCCTCTGCTATGAAGGTTAGGAAATAGCTGACCAAAATAATATTTAAGGTCCTGGTGACATTTCAGAATGACCCTAGAGCACAGGGGGAAATCAGTGGCACTATGCAGAGTGGTATGTCCTTGTCATTTGTATGAGAACAAACTTTCCAATTTTGCTCAAGCATGCAGGCCTACATACAACTTACAGAAGAACTACACTGCTGTCACCAAAAGTCAAAATAATATTAAGCAAAACCGTCACAGTTTTAATGTAGCCTTTTCAAAACTTCTCTGAATTTTACTAAGGATGAGTTTGTTTTAATGTAACCTGAGTCAAGAATCCTTCATGCAGCAGAACCTGTGGTTTCACTTTCTTTCTGGGGGTGGCTAGGACAGGCCAACAGCAGTAGACCAAATCAGCAGTCCTACTGTGCCCTGTGGCAGTGCTGTTCACAAGCACAGAAACAAACCAAGAACGTGTGCAACAGTTGTTAAAGATTGTGTGGTAAGAGGACATCAGTTGCTGAACAGAAATGGCTGAGGAACACTCAGCCAAAACATATTTAAAACAAACTTTCTCTAAAGAAGAGGTATCTTGCAGTCAAAAGCCTCTTAAAAACCTCTTAAAGGCCAACAAATATATAAATACTAGATACAAGTAACAAGATACCAACTTACTTTGAAAATAAGTTTCCTACACAAATGGTAATAGCTTCTCTGTAAGGGCATGTGTTGTGGAAAACTGTGCACTTTTGGGTCACAAAATAATAAAGACTATCTAGATATTTCTACACATCAGTTGTCAAAGGACTGTATAAAGCACGTAAGATCCAGAAAACATCGCCCTTGGCTACAATTTTACATTGTTTTCATTAATTACTAAAAACATAAGAAAAAGGATGTTTTCTTTCTGATGACTGTTGGTTTTGGATGTGGTTTACTGGACACACCTTTTCTTCCATCCATTCTTTGCCTTCTCTGTGGAATGTGCCAAAATCTGCTTTTAAAACTCATAAAGTCGTTTGGAAAAAAAAAAATCTAGTGTCAAGGTTCAGATTTTCAGTCTGGTCAAGGAAAAGCCCCATAGACTTTTATACCAACACCTCTACTCTGTTAACCTCATCACCAATAAAAATTCAATTGTTTTGGTCTTTAAAAAATCACAAAATCACAGAATTGTCACGGTTGGAAAAGACCTCTGAGATCACCACACCTAACCATCAGCATCCCCCCTGAGTAAAATATATATCAGCATCTGTATCACTCTCTAGAGCGCGTCCTGAAGTGCCTCCACTGGGAAGCCCATTCCAATGCCGAACTGCTCTCTCAGTAAAGAAATTCTTCCTCAAACCTAGTCTAAACATCCCTTGGATCTCAAATGGAATGGGCTGCCCAGTGAGGTGGTGGATTCTCCATCCCTGGAGATATTTAAAAAGAGACTGGATGTGGCACTCAGTGCCATGGGCTGGGAACCGCAGCGGTGGGTCAAGGGTTGGACTTGATGATCTCTGAGGTCCCTTCCAACCCGGCTAATTCTATGATTCTATGAAATCCCCCTCTTAAATTTCAAATGTAAACATCACCACGTCGGTCACGGAGGCAGCGGGACCCCGGCGGATAGCGACGCAGGACTCCCGGCGTGGAAGCTAAACCGCGGCAACCGAAAAAGAAAAAAAGAAAGAAAGGGAAGGAGGGAGGGAGGGAGGGAAGGAGGGGGCGGGGCTGCCCCTTGTCCTGAGCGGGAAGGGAGCTCCTGAGCGGGAAGGGAGCTCCTCAGCAGGCGGGGTCGGGTCTGACTCAGCGCGGGCAGAGAGCTCAGTGTGTGCGGCCCAGGCCCCGCAGGCACCGGAGCCGCCCTCAGGGAGCGCGCGGCCAACAGTGCGGGCGGAGCTGAAGGCGCCCGTCAGGAGGGCGCGGGGCGGGAAAGGGGTGAGGGCGGCTGCGGGGTTCTTCTCCCCGCAGGCGTTTGCCTTGGGGCAAAGGCAGCGGCTGGAGGTGCCACAAGGAGCTGAGAACCCACTCCGCCCCCTGCTCATTATGCAGGAGGGAACCAAAGAGTCGGGGCTGAATGGAAACGGGTCCCTGCTCGGGAATCCCTACTCCCTCCCTCCCCCCCCCCCAAATCATCCAGGCTGCCCCTGCATAACAGAGGTGAGCCCTGGAGCTGGAGCCCTGCCCAAGGATGGTGCTGGCAGAAGCCCATCCAGGGAGTTGACGAAGCACACGGCCCCGTGCAGTTCTACCCCTCTTTTAGAAGAAGGGAAATTGCCATAAGGGATTCCCTCCTGAGGGGAACAGCGGTGTGCCCGCCAGACCCATCCCACTCTGCTGTCTCCCTGGGGCTCAGGTCAGAGATGTTACAAGGAAGCTCCCAGTTCTGGTAAAACACTGAGTGCTGCCCCTCACTGGTCATGCAGGTGGGCAGTGGCGAGGTTACCAAGAGAAGTCCCAGGACAATGAGAAGGGTCCTGAGGGCGCTGGGCTGAATGGTTGAGGGTTTGGGAGCGCAGGTGGTGTTTTCCTCAATTCCTTTACTGGCAGGGAACGCTGAAGGGAATAGGAAAGCACACCTGGTCAACGGGTGACTTAGAGGCTGGTGCCATTGGTTGAATTTTGGATTCTCTTACTGTGGTGTTAGAAACAGGATCATGGTGTTTGGAACAGGCTGCCCAGGGAGGTTGTGAAGCCTCCTTCCCTGGAGACATTCAAAGCCCACCTAGATGCATCCCTGTGTGACCTGCTGTAAGTGATCCTGCTTTGGCAGGGGTGGTGGATTAGATCTTTCAAGATCCTTCCATCCCCTGACTTACTATGATTCTACCATGGCTCACTGTAGATAAATTTCATCAGGTAGGACAAAATCAGTGGAGAAGAAGATGCTGTGTATCATTTTATGGATCTCCATACAATGTTTCTACTTAATCTTGCCCATATTACCAAATTATTTGACTTTGTATGGTGGAGAATTAATTTCACTCTTAAGTATCATATGCCTAATTAAATTGTTTAATTGGAGGTTTATTAACATTCTTAACTCATTCTCTGCTGAATATGAAAGTAGCAATTTCTTTTCAGAGTTTCTTTGAAGGAAAAGGACTCTTCATCCATGACATCTTTGAATAACCTTCAAATATACATCAGACTGTATAAATAATTTATGCTATCGAGGCTTACATTAAAGTGCAACACAAACAGTTAAGGTACATTTGACTTGAATTGACAGACGAACATGAAGACAAATGATAGGAAATAAAGGTACATTTTTTCATGTTTGCTGTTGCTATTGCCATGGACTTTCTTATGAGACTAACTGTTAAAACATTTAAATTTTGCCACAGATGTCTCAGAGACTGCTGATACCTCTCAATCAGCTGCTCAATCATTAGATGGGAACAAAAGACTGGCCAGTCTGTGGAAGTGGTGATGCTGACTGATACCAGTACCAGACCTTCTGTGAGCTCCCGGCGGGGTTGGTCTGGTGGGCTCATGGCTCACCAGCCTGCTTCTCTTGGCACCTGCCTTGGCAGATGCTTGAGAGATGCCCCAAGCATCCAGGTAGCTGTAGACTTTGCAGTCTGTCCTTGCATGAATGTCCTCTCACCAGGACTGAGCTGGAAGGAGTCTGGCTGCACAGAGAAACAAGGGTGGAGAAGTCAGCACAGAGAGGAGAAAACACTCAGAGCACAAACTGCTGTAGAAATTCTCTCTGGGCTTGTTTGACATGGGGTCTAAAGTCATGAGGTCACCTTTCTCTTCTTATTGTCTCTTCCTATGGTTTCTTTTCTTGAAGGCAAGACACCAAGAAGTAGGAACACCTTGGCCTCTTGGTACCCATTTCACCTGTGATATGCAGTGATGTTTCCAATCATGTCAATGCTTTCCCTTCTCTGTTGTCCCTTAATCCCTACAGCTGAAAGTTGTGATACTTCTTTCAGGATATGTGGCCTGGGAGGAAGCATCTAGCTGTGATTATCTACATAACACTGGCCTCTGTCATAGCTATACAGAGCATTAAGGTGGGTGAGCAGAGAATGAAAAACCTGCCTTGTTCTCACCAGAGGAATCAGTGCAAGCTTCATAGTCTGGCTGTATCAAGGAGAGTTGAAGTTTAAGTAAAAAAAATCTGACACAGAAATACATATCACAGATTAGAAAATCTGTGCAAAGTCACGCTTTTTATACTATATTCACACCTTGCATAAGAAATAAAATATCTTCAATTTCATTCATGTCTCTTTCTTCTCTTACTTTTTTTTCTTAAAGGAGACATTGCATAAGATTCCTGAAATATGCACAGCTAAAGAAACTTGTATCTGGGGGCACAGCAGCCTGCTCAATAAATTAATGACAATCAGACTTTCAGCTAGCAATATCAAATTCCACATCCATGACACCCAGACTTTTTCTGTTGTCTTTACACTTTTATTTTCTTCAACAGGAAGGTGGAAGCAACAAAAGGAAAGCCTCCTGGCCCTCTTCAGCCCCTGCTTTGTAAGATCCTAGGGCTGCTGGCAACGCAGCCTCTTGTGGGGCTGGGCAGAGTCCTGGGGGCGGGGGGCTCTCCTCTTGGGGGGGCGCTGGGACCCCCTGGGTGAGTGTTCCTTGCTCTGGCTGCAAGGAGAGGGGCTGCAGCTGCCACCCTGTCCAGAGGGACCTGCCACTGCCACCTCTGGCTCCTCCTGGAGCTGCTCCTGCTCTGTGGGGATGGGCACAGATGGGGGGCAGCTGAGACCCCAGCAGAGTGTGGGTTCTGACGTGTTGGGCTCTTCTTCCACGTCAGAGCCTTCTGGGCTGCTGGAGGAGGCCAGGATGGCATTGAGAGTCCTCCTCTGGGTGTCTGTGGGACTGGAGCAGGCTGCAGGGCTGGCAGTGGGGCTGGTGGTGGGGCTGGGGCAGGTTGCAGGGCTGGTGGTAGGGGTGGAGCTGGAAGTGGGGCTGGGGCAGGATGCAGGGATGGTGGTGGGGCTGGAGCTGGAAGGGGGACTGGGACTGGCTGCAGGGCTGGAACTGGTGGAGAGGCAAATGATGGTGCTGGGGCTGTCTGCAGGGCTGGTGGTGGGGCTGGGGCTGGCTGCAGGATTTTGCTGCGCCAGGTGCCGGAGGAGCCCAGTGACACAGAGCTGTGGTATGATGTCAATGATCTCGTGTACAAATCTCTCTGAGACTGATGGCATCCATCCCTGCAGGTCCCGGAGCAACTGCTCTTCATCCAGCCCATGGGAGCACAGTAAGGCCACAACGGCGCTCGCCATCAAATGCACCATCCAGAAGTGGTCCCCAAAGAACACCTCAAACTTCTCTTGCAGCCAGGGCAGCAGGGGCCTGATGTTACTGGGGTCACTCCTGAAAAAGTCTGCCCAGGCCTCAGGAGGGAAGCCACCCACCAGAGGCCTGGGCACTGGCCCTGCCAACCCTTGCTCTTCCTGGTGTTCTTCAGCCCCGTGCTCTGTAACATCGAGCAGGTTGATTGTCAAATAATCATCATCTGACCTCTGGGAGAACCTGATGGTCGTCGTCTCTGTCCTGCAGAGGGGGCAGCTTTGATGCCGCTGTGTCCAGCGCAGTGCACAGCCCAGGCAAAACTGGTGCCTGCAGGGTGAGAGGGAGGCGATGCCCTCCTGGTGGCCATAGCAGATGGGGCAGCACCACTGGCTCTCATCGGCCATGCTCCCTGCAGGCTGTGCTGGGCTGGCGAGCGCTGAGGACGAGCAGCTGCTCCCTCTGGCAGGTGCCGCAGCGGCGGGTGTTGTGTGCTGCAAGAGGGAGAGAGACCACGGTCACTTGCTGTCCCGGGGAGGGGAGGGGAGGGGAGGCAGAGATGGCCAGGTCCCTGGGGAAGGACACCCTCCCGGCCCCCGTGGTTTCCCCAGCGCTCCCTGCCAGCCAGGGCCAGGCTGGGGCTGTGGGGCCGGCAGCTCCCTGAGCCCCATCGCCCGCCCCACGGCTGCCCCAGGAGGACGTTTCCCCACACAGCTCACCTCTGCTGCTGCAAGCACACCCCGCAGTGCCCGGCTGCCTGAACCAGGCAGGGCCGGGGAAACACAAAGGATGGCTCTGGCTCGGGCACCCAGAGCTGCCAACAGCAGCTCCCAAAGCACCAGCAGCACCAGCACCACAAGAAGCCTCGCTCAAGACTCCAGACCTCGCACGGACGCTCGCTCAGAGAGCACTCAGGAGCCAGACTGAGCCGGGCTCTGCTGCTGCCCCCAGAGAAGCAGCCAGGGACCTGAGGTCACAGTCTGGCCCTTGTTACTGCCAACTGATGTCTCAGTGTTCCATCTGCCCCAGCTTAATCATGGAACCATAGAACCATCCATCCCAGAATGAAAGGGATCTTCAGACTTTGTGATTCAAATTTTTATTGGAAAGGACACGTAGAGATTATCTAGCACCCTGTCCAATTGTGTCTTGGAAACACAGCGTGGTTGGTTTTTCCTGCAGAGTTCCAAGTGAATGATTGTTCTCAGTGCAAAAATTTTCTTCCTTATGTCAAGATAAATCCTCTCTAAGTGCAATTTTTACCTATATACCCTTCTGTTCTTAAAAGAGAAATGGATGGAAGGAAGAAAGCAAGCAAGCAAGCAAGCAAGCAAGCAAGATGGGTTCAACCATCCAGGCCATTCCTCCTCCAAAGAGTGGTCTATTCATCGAATAGGTACTGTTCCAGTTTAGAGATCAGAATGTCATGTGGGACGGTGTTGAACGCTTTGCACAGGTCCATGTAGATGATGTCTCTGCCTTTATCCACTGATACTGTGTCCCCATCTTAAAAGGCCACCAAATTAGTCAGGCAGGACTTCCCCTTAGTGAAGCTGTGTTGGTTGTCAATCATCCCTCTGTTATCTGATTGCCTGAGCAGAGCCTTCAGGAGGATCTGCTCCATGGTGTTTTCAGGCACAGAGGTGAGACTGACAGTTCTGTAGATCCCTGTGTCTTCTTTTTTTCCATTTTTGCAAATGGAGATTATGTTTCCCCTTTTCCAGTCATCAGGAACTTAACGAGACTGCCATGACTTTTCAAATATTATGGGCAGTGGCTTTGTGACTTTATCCACCAGTTCTTTCAGGAGCCATGGGTGAATCCCACCAGGTCCCATGGATTTTTTCACCTTCAGGTTCTTCAAGTGGTCTTGAACCTGCTCTTCACCTACAGTAGGAGGATCTTCCTTTTCACAGTCCCTCCCTTTGGCTTCTGCAGCATGGAGGGTGTGACCAGAATCCTTGCTGGTGAAGACAGAGGTAATACAGTCACTGAGTATCTCAGACTGCTCTGCATCTTGAGTGACCAGCTCTCCCATTTCCTTCTGGAGTGGGCCCACATTTTCCCTAGTCTAGGGAAAATGCTCTATCTATTCCTCATGCTCCAGTGAAAAGAGCTCTCGTAGAAGTGAAGAAACCTTACAATGTGTGTTATCACCTTGGTAATTCAGGATGGTTAGGAAATCACCATCTCTTGAAGGTAATGGAGCACACTCCAACACATGTTCAGTAGCTTGCTGAAGTTATTCACTTTGGGGTCTGGCTACAGAGTTTTGCATTGATGTTGGATATGCTCATCACTGCTTTGCAGACAAAATCAAGTAACAGTTGACACGTGGGCTCCACATTTATCAAGGCAGGTTGTACAGGGTTTACATGGCAAAGTTTTGGTAACAGGGCGTGCTGCTGCAGGGAATCCTCTGTGAGAACAGAACAGAGGCTGCCAGACACAAATTGTTCCAGTTGGCTTGAAAACAGACCCACCTAAGGACACAGCTGAGTCCATGAGCCATGCTGGCAGTTCTTCTGTGAAGACAGATTTAAAAAAATGCTGCAGGGCAGCTGTGGGAGGTGTGAGAAAAACATGAGCAGAGCAGCCCTGAAAGCCAGAGAAGAGAAAGAGGAGTTGCTCCAGACTTGGGAGCAGAAATTCCCCTGAAGCCTCTGAAGAAGACCAGGGTGATATGTGATCCACTTACAGCTACACTAAATATTTAGACAAGACATCGCTGCATTTAAAGAACAGACTGGTGATGGAAAAGCAGCTTGTTGATAACACCATTCTGTGTTAATTCACAGCCCCAGCATAGCTTTTGTCTTTCTCTTCCCTTCTTGGCCAAGGGGCAAGTACTCCCTACTCTTCCTAAGTCTTCTCTGTTGCATCTGTGTGGTAGCAAGATATGCTGCCTTGTGTGAGAATTTTTTCAGACATGCATTAATATATATATATTTAGAGCAAACATTTTAAGTCTTGCTTTAATGTTTTTCTTAGATAGCTGAACAAGAGGAAACAGAGAAGGTGGAGGAAATGAAGTTTTGAAGAAATTTTGTTTTCCTCTTGAGTATTTCTATAGTTGGAAAACAGTAGTTATCTCCTTGATAAATAATGGCTTTGTAGACTTTCTGATGGGTAAATTGTGGCTTTAGAGGCAAGTGGCAGGAAATCTGGCTGTTCAGAAGGACTATTCCCATTATTTTGGTTTGCTGTTCTGGATACTATTCAGTGCCAATGAATCAAATATATGATTCCTTGTTGTCTGTAAAAGAATGTTAGCACAGAGATGCATTTAGGGAATGGTTTTGTCTGGCCAGGCAGGAGAAGAAAAAGTTGCTTTGTGTATATGGAGAGTCAGCACTTTCCCTTTTCCAGATACCCTACTTCAGAGATGCTCATGCATCATCACACAGAAAGGCCCAGATTTGACAAAAGCCCATCCTGAAGAAGGAAATGACCATTCTTCTTCCCCATGCCTTTCAAAAGGCTGTTCCCTACAATGCAGTGACCTGTGAGGAGGTGGAAAGGGAGAAGTCAGAATTTCCACCTCTCTGGGAGGATGTGCTCAATGGTTGTATGAGTAAAAATGGAAAAAATTGCTATACAGAAATCCAAAAAAGACTTAAAAAAACCCTCCTTCTCTAATGTCTTTACTACTTCACTGTCCCATTACAGCCTCAGTGATAATTTTTTTCTGCCAGAAAGAGGAGCAGAGTCTTCATAAACCCAGTTTCACTACATTCCTTACCCGTGGGAAGTTAAAACATTCAAATACAGCTCTCTTCACTAAGTCACATCCAACACAAAACATTTGTATGTACGTTGTCTGAAACCCTCCATTTGAATATCTTTCTGACTCACATGTGAGTCAGTATGTAGTTTTATGTCTAAGGGTCTGTTGAAATGGGTTCTGCCTTTCATTAAGTACTGTCTCATTACCATGGTGAATAATGTAATAGGGAGACTAATTTTATACATAGGAGAAAATAGTAAATAGTTACATGCCAAATCCAAACAGAGGTAAATAATTGAAAAGGTATGTAACAGGCAGAAAGAACAATTCAACTTTGACTAGAACAGTAAATTCTCATTTAATCACAGCTCTTCATCTGAGAAGCAAACACACTCAACATTAAGATTCAGAAAATAACTCTGTTCCTAGTCCTAAATAAAGTACTCATTCTTCTTTACACAGCAGCTATGGCTTCTGGTTGCAAGTGAAAGAAGACATAAAAAAACACCCACAGGATATTTCACAAGGCTGGGGGCACCTTCTTATATTGTCCAATGGAAAAACAAGTAAGGAGTCCTTAAAAAACTTGTAAAACAGCAAAAGGATTAAAGAAATCTGACTTCTGCAAGTGCCTCAGGAAGAAGCACTCCTTAATAATTCTGTATTTGACCATAAAAAAAAAAACAAAAAAACCCTCAAACCCTGACACCAGATGATTCAGCCAATCAGACCAATCAAGGTAATTTTTTTAGGATCTAAATAGTATAGACTGAATCCTTGAATGGTTGTCACAGTTTTCTGCAAGGTACAATGACCGTGATGAATTAACGCACCACAGTGAGAGAGACCTGATATAGAAGGATGCACCTAGCAGTTACTTGTTCAGGTACCCAGATTACCAAACTGTATGTTAAGACATCTTTTAGGGATTTGGCTATCTCCTTGTCCCACAAGAAGGAAGAGCTTTTATAGACAAAGGTAGGATTTGATTATCTGCAAGTACATCAGAGGACAGAGTTGAGCCCAACCTTTGTAGTTTCCCAAGACCCACTTGTCACTGTCACTCTTCCACTTTAAAAGACATTTTCAACACAGATCTGGGAATTCAAAGACTAAATTTCCTTTGAAAATCTCATTCTGAAAGATTAAGTAGTAATGAGCATTAAACACTTTGCCTAATCTAAGGCTTGAGTGATAACTGACTTCTCTGTAATGCTGAGAACATAGGCACAAAAATGGAGTGTATAGAAGAGAAAAATCTCCCCAGTTGAGCAAATTGCCAATGTTGCTGAAACATGTGTTGATCCTGGGACTGAAATCAATCTTAAAAGATGAGACACAAGCCCCTAACTTGCATAATAGTGTGTCAAATTGATGCCTCTTACAATTCAGAGAGAATTACACCGTACAGAACAACTCCAGTTACAGTATCTTGCCTAAACATGATGAACTCCAGAGTTCCAGTTTTGCCTCTACTCTCCAGAAACTATTTCATGTTCTAATCAATCACAGGTACATATTTTGTCTGTTTTTCATCCCCTGTTCTTCTTTCACTGAATTTTAGCTAAACAATACTTCCACCCGTTTTTCCACACAGAAAAAGAATTTCACTGTTCAAAAGTTAAACAACTTGTTCCAATATTAAACACTACTGGTTTGCAGGGATAAAGAAGGAGTGTGGTTTGGTTGATAAGGACTGGGCTAGGGATCAGTTAAGCAATCTGAACATCCAAAAATCTATGGGTCCTTCTGGGATGCACCTGAGCATGCTAAGGGAGCTGGCAGAAGTCATTGCTAGGCCACTCTCTGTGGCCATTCAAGTGAACTGGAGAGGTGCCTGAGGACTGAAGGAAAGCAAATGTCACTGCAGTCTTCAAAAAGCTTCACCCCCATTTCTGGAAAGGTGATGGAACAACTTATCCTTGGCACTGTCTCCAAGTACTTTGAGGATAAGAGGGTCATTAGGAGCACTCAGCATGGTTTTACTAAGGGGAAGTCATGTTTAATCAGCCTGATAGTACTATTGAATATATACATCAGTGACCTGCATGAGGGAACAGAGTGCACTGTCAGCAAGTTTGCTGATGACACAAAGCTGGGAGGAGTGGCTGACACCCCAGAAAGCTGTGTTGCCACCTAAGGTGACCTGAAGACGATGGAGAGCTGGGCAGGGAGAAATTTAATGAATTACAACAAGGGCAAGTGTAGGGTCTTATGTCTGGGAAAGAACAAACCCAGGTACCAGTATAGGTTGGGGGCTGAGCTGTTGGAGAGCAGCATAGAGGAAAGGGACCTGGGGATCCTGGTGGACAAAAGGATGACCATGAGCCAACAATGTGTCCTTGTGGCCAAGAAGGCCAATGGCATCCTGGGGTGCATTAGAAAGGAAGTGGTTCTCCTAGAAGAGGAGGTTCTTCTAGAAGAGGTGGTTCTCCCCTAGAGAGATTCTCTTCCCCCTCTACTCTGCCCTGGTGAGGCTGCATCTGGAATATTGTGTCCAGTTCTGGGCCTCAAGAAGGGCAGAGAACTGTTTGAAAGAGTCCAGAGCAAAGCCACAAAGATGATTAAGGGAGTGGAACATTTCCCTTATGAGGAAAGGCTGGGGCAGCTGGGTCTAGACTACGGGAGATTGAGAGGCAAGCTCATTAATGTTTATAAATATGTAAAGGGTGAGTGTCAGGAGACAGACTCTTCTCAGTGATGTTCAATAATAGGACAATGGGTAAGGGGTGCAAGCTGGAGCATAGGAGGTTCCATGGAAACATAAGAAAAATCTTTTTCACTGTGAGGATGACAGAGCACTGGCACAGGCTGCCCAGGGAGGCTGTGGAGTCTCCTTCTCTGGAGACATTCAAAACCTACCTGGATGTGTTCCTGTGTGACCTGCACAAAGTGATTCTGCTCTGGCAGGGAGGTTGGATTTGGTGATCTTTCAAGGTCCCTTCCAACCCCTAATATTCTGTGACTCTATGATTGTCTTTACTGTTCAAAGGCAGATTTCAAATTGGTTTACAAGTCTCTGACATCACGTTCCTGTACCACTGGTGTCAGAAATCATATGAGTTTCTCTTCAGCCAAGCCAGCATTTTCATGGGGGGTGGTTACTGTTGATACTATTAGGGCTACAGTATGCTACACTCAAATAGACAATGATTTTTCAGTGCTCCATTAACACTTTCAGAAGCTTCATTCTTTTACTTTTTACTCACTAAGACAACTTCCTCACCTTCTTTTAAATATAGTCATAAGCTAATAAATATGGGTTAAAGATAAACTTTTTTTCTTGACCCTTTCATACTGCACAAAGAATATTTCATTCAAATCTTCAGATCAAAACAAAGACTGCCAAAAATCAACCTTCAAGTTCCCTTCAGCTCTTTATTTTGGTTGACATCTTTATACCTAAAAAAAAGAATGGGTATTAGTATACATGCATTTTTCAACATAGTAGAAATCTTTTCACTCTTTTTCTCAGAAGCAGGGTTCAAAATCTAAGACCTCTGATTATAGTCAGAAGGGAAAAAGCCCTTAATTTATGACCATATGCAAACCCTGCAGAAACTGAATCTTTTGTTAGGCTTTATTATTCTCTGGTTCAGCCCAGTGGAAACACTTATTTTGGTTTAAAATGGCATCACAGTAGGTTCCAAGTTAGCTGGCCTGATGCTAGAGTAAGAGCTTAGGATATATTTTTTGCATACTGGGGCCCTAGTACTACCTAATGTTATTTGAACACTAGGATTTGATAACACAGAAAACTTTGAAACTCATTGGCATCCATAAGTACTTAGATTGATTTACATATAATATAAACCTAATAAGGAATGTATGACTTTAAGGATAAGTATTCTTTGGCCCAGTAGTCTAGACAGCAATTTTTAAAAGCACTCAGTACAATTTCCATAGCAATACTTATATAAATAACCATAAAAATAACTACATAATTACATCCTGTACAATTAATTACTTGAAAAATTATGGAGCATTGTTTTGAGTGGGAAACATGAGCTTTCGAGACTATGCTGTCAGGGACAGGTATTCTGAATACTTGGTTCAACAAACAAGCCAACAAAGAAACCAAACAAAAAAAAAAAAAAAAAAAAAAAAAAAAAAAAAAAAAAAAAAAAAAAAAAGAAAGAAAGAAAAAAGCCCAGAAGTTGGGTTTGTTTGAGTTTGAGTTTTTCTGTTTTATTCTGATTATTCAACAACTCAGCAGAAAACTTTTGATTTGAAGACTGCATAAATCAACAGAAGGTAAACACTGTGCTTTCAGATGGTAATTCCAGTCTGGCCAAGGTCAGTAATGGAAGAAAGCCATAAATAAATGCCAGAATGTGTTATATAATTTAATTTAAATTATTTCAAATGTCATCAGCTCTCTATTTTGGCAGGCAGAGAAAAAAAAGACTATAGCACTATGAATAATGGATTTTGAGGGTATTTTTGCTGAACAACCTGAAATAAAAAATTGATTTGTGTCAACACAAAATATTTTGTTGACTAAAGACAAAATGTTTTGTTCTATTTCAAGCCAAACGAAAGATTTCATTTGACCAGACAGGAAACATCACTTTTCATTTTCAAATTACTGTACTAGACCATATATCATAAGGCCTGCCATCACTTTGAAACAAAAGCCAAAATTGAAAACTCATTAAAAAAAAACAAACCCTAGGTTTTTTAAAAGAATGCCAGCATCCCAGGAGGACTACTTGATTTGTTCCGTGTCTGTCCTCCTGCTAGACACCCAGGAATGGTGATGCCTGGTGTCTGAAGCTGTACCTGGTGTTCCCCACCGGTGATGCTCCTTGGATAGGCAGTGTGATGGGATGGTCCTGGCTAACAGGTCCTGCTCTGCAGCTCTGCAGGGAGACCCCAGCACTCTGGGTACCCATCAGCCCTCAGCTGCTGCAATGCTCTGGCACTAACATTTTCTATTTCCCCTCTCTCATGCTTTTGTGTTTTGGAAAAATGCTATTTCCCTGAGTGTACAGGGACTGCCACTTCCTTTAGAAGCAGCTTTGGTGATTTGTATTTGGTCAGATAGTAGTCACAAAAAAAAGCATTCTCAGGCCTAGAAAAGACAGCTCAAGTACATCTACACCAACTCATGCAGCATGGGCAACAAACAGGAGGAGCTGGAAGCCACTGTCCATCAGGACAGCTATGATGTATTGGCCATCATAGAAATATGGTGGGACAACTCTCAGGACTGGCATGCTACCATGGAAGATAACTTCCTGACACAGCTGCTCAGAAAGCCTACCTGAGGAGGTGCCTCACTAGATCTGCTGTTCACAAATAAGGAAGGACTGGTGGGGGACGTGGTGGTCAGGAGTCATCTTGGGCCTAGCAACCATGAAATGGTGAACTTACTAATCCTAGGTAAAGTAGGGAGGGGGATGAGCAAAATCTCCACTCGGGAGCAGACTTTGGCCTGTTCGGGACACTGTTTGAGAGAGTACTATGGAAGGCAGTCCTAAAGAACAAAGGGGTGCAAGAATGCTGGACACTCTTCAAGAAGAAAATTTTAAAAGTGCAGGAATGGACTTTCCCATGCACCATAAGAGAAAATGGCAAGGAAGACATAATCACAGAGTCACAGAATCACCGTAGTTGGAAAAGACCTCTAAGATGACCTCTCCCACTTGCCAATATGTCCCTGAATAAAATACATATATCAATACGTGTGTCAGCCACTAGAGCATATCCTGAGGTACCTCATCTCTATGTTTTTAAATACTTCCAGGGATAGTGAAGGCAACTCATCCCTAGGTGGGGCCATTCCGATGCCTAACTACTCTCTCAGTAAAGAATTCATGTTGAAAAGAAGTAAGTGTGCTAAAAGTATTCCTAAGAAATAGTAAGTGTATGTTTCAGTAGCTAGTAGCAATGCTTGCTGCCAGTGTGTTGTCTCAGAAATTGGCATGTTCCAGCTAAGAGACTCCAAAACTTGTCTTGTCTCATATTTTCTCCTGAAGAAAGTTAGGGCTGGTTCAGTAGCCAGACTGTCAGCAAGAGATGGCTCTGGCATGCCTAGTTGGACAAGCTGTTCATCTCTGAATGTTTGCAGGAAACAAGGCAATGACACAAAACTACGCCCTTGAGAGAACGGCAGAATCATCTGGCCCCAGCACTGAGCCCTGGGGAACACCACTTGTGACCAGCCACCACCTGGATTTAACTCCATTTACCAAAATTCTTTGGGCCTGGACAGCCAGTTTGTTACCCAGCCAAGAGTGCACCAGCCTAAGCCATAAGCAGCAAGTTTCTCCATGAGAATGCTGTAAGAAACAGTGCTGAAGGATTTACTAAAGGTCCAGGTAAACAACATCAACAACCTTTCTCTCATTCAGTAAGAGAGTCATATTTGCATAGAAAAAAATGAAGTTTGTCAAGCAGGAGCTGGTTTTCATGACCGCATGCTGCTTAGGCCCGATGCTCTGCTTCTCCTGCACACGCTGCATCATGGCACTCAAGATGACCTGCTCCATAACCTGCTCTGGCACTAACAGAACATATAGGTAGAAGCATTTCTTGTAATCTGTGATAGCTTTATACAGATTAATTTCAAGTTTCTGGACTCTTTTGTCCTTCAGGACTTCTTCCTAAAGGACTTTGTCAGCCACCTTCTGAAACAGATCAAAGTCTGCCTGCTGACAGATAATGTCTTGTAGGCTCCCTTTCCCACAGCAGGGTAGGCCAGATGATCTTTGAGGTCTCTTCAATCAGCGCTGGATGGTTCCATGATTCAGTGAGTCCATCTTTTCTTGCAGGGATGCTGTGGACATCACACAGTAGAAATCAGGTGAGCCCTGTGGGCTGGCAAGCGATGAAAGATTGAAGAGACAGCCTGTAGGATTTTGACTTGCAGCCTCCAAGGCAGCTGCAAGGCCTCATCACATTAACCCTCCTGCTGGAGGGGCCTGGAGATGTCTGCCATGACCAGATCAACCAGAGGGGCCTGGCAGGACACGCCCAAGGTCTCAGTGCTGCCATTGATGCTGGGCAGACAAGAGGTGTGGAGAAAAAGGAGCGGGAAGTGACACTGCGGCAGCTTTAGATGTGTGTGCAAGGACACAGTGGGTGCATCGCTGCCCAGGAGAGCACTTCCAGGGCTGAGGGGACACTGTGACAGCAGCACGTGGTGGGTGCTAACGTCACCGAGGGACAGACTGTGACCTCAGGTCCCTGGCTGCTTCTCTGGGGGCAGCAGCAGAGCCCGGCTCAGTCTGGCTCCTGAGTGCTCTCTGAGCGAGCGTCCGTGCGAGGTCTGGAGTCTTGAGCGAGGCTTCTTGTGGTGCTGGTGCTGCTGGTGCTTTGGGAGCTGCTGTTGGCAGCTCTGGGTGCCCGAGCCAGAGCCATCCTTTGTGTTTCCCCGGCCCTGCCTGGTTCAGGCAGCCGGGCACTGCGGGGTGTGCTTGCAGCAGCAGAGGTGAGCTGTGTGGGGAAACGTCCTCCTGGGGCAGCCGTGGGGCGGGCGATGGGGCTCAGGGAGCTGCCGGCCCCACAGCCCCAGCCTGGCCCTGGCTGGCAGGGAGCGCTGGGGAAACCACGGGGGCCGGGAGGGTGTCCTTCCCCAGGGACCTGGCCATCTCTGCCTCCCCTCCCCTCCCCTCCCCTCCCCGGGACAGCAAGTGACCGTGGTCTCTCTCCCTCTTGCAGCACACAACACCCGCCGCTGCGGCACCTGCCAGAGGGAGCAGCTGCTCGTCCTCAGCGCTCGCCAGCCCAGCACAGCCTGCAGGGAGCATGGCCGATGAGAGCCAGTGGTGCTGCCCCATCTGCTATGGCCACCAGGAGGGCATCGCCTCCCTCTCACCCTGCAGGCACCAGTTTTGCCTGGGCTGTGCACTGCGCTGGACACAGCGGCATCAAAGCTGCCCCCTCTGCAGGACAGAGACGACGACCATCAGGTTCTCCCAGAGGTCAGATGATGATTATTTGACAATCAACCTGCTCGATGTTACAGAGCACGGGGCTGAAGAACACCAGGAAGAGCAAGGGTTGGCAGGGCCAGTGCCCAGGCCTCTGGTGGGTGGCTTCCCTCCTGAGGCCTGGGCAGACTTTTTCAGGAGTGACCCCAGTAACATCAGGCCCCTGCTGCCCTGGCTGCAAGAGAAGTTTGAGGTGTTCTTTGGGGACCACTTCTGGATGGTGCATTTGATGGCGAGCGCCGTTGTGGCCTTACTGTGCTCCCATGGGCTGGATGAAGAGCAGTTGCTCCGGGACCTGCAGGGATGGATGCCATCAGTCTCAGAGAGATTTGTACATGAGATCATTGACATCATACCACAGCTCTGTGTCACTGGGCTCCTCCGGCACCTGGCGCAGCAAAATCCTGCAGCCAGCCCCAGCCCCACCACCAGCCCTGCAGACAGCCCCAGCACCATCATTTGCCTCTCCACCAGTTCCAGCCCTGCAGCCAGCCCCAGTCCCCCTTCCAGCTCCAGCCCCACCACCATCCCTGCATCCTGCCCCAGTCCCCCTTCCAGCTCCACCCCTACCACCAGCCCTGCAACCTGCCCCAGCCCCACCACCAGCCCCACTGCCAGCCCTGCAGCCTGCTCCAGTCCCACAGACACCCAGAGGAGGACTCTCAATGCCATCCTGGCCTCCTCCAGCAGCCCAGAAGGCTCTGACGTGGAAGAAGAGCCCAACACGTCAGAACCCACACTCTGCTGGGGTCTCAGCTGCCCCCCATCTGTGCCCATCCCCACAGAGCAGGAGCAGCTCCAGGAGGAGCCAGAGGTGGCAGTGGCAGGTCCCTCTGGACAGGGTGGCAGCTGCAGCCCCTCTCCTTGCAGCCAGAGCAAGGAACACTCACCCAGGGGGTCCCAGCGCGCCCCCAAGAGGAGAGCCCCCCGCCCCCAGGACTCTGCCCAGCCCCACAAGAGGCTGCGTTGCCAGCAGCCCTAGGATCTTACAAAGCAGGGGCTGAAGAGGGCCAGGAGGCTTTCCTTTTGTTGCTTCCACCTTCCTGTTGAAGAAAATAAAAGTGTAAAGACAACAGAAAAAGTCTGGGTGTCATGGATGTGGAATTTGATATTGCTAGCTGAAAGTCTGATTGTCATTAATTTATTGAGCAGGCTGCTGTGCCCCCAGATATTAGCACCAATTTTGCTTGGTGCTTGAACTTGGGCTGTGCAATGCATTGTGTAGAGCAGAATCAAAGCTGCCCCCTCTGGAGGGCAGAGATGAAAACCATCAGGATCTCCCAGAGGTCAGACAATTATTATCTGAGAATCAACTTCCTAGGTGCTACAGAGCACAGGGTTGAAGAACACCAAGAAGAGCAAGGGCTGGCAGGGCCAGTGCCCAGGCCTCTGGTGGGTGGCTTCCCTCCTGAGGCCTGGGCAGACTTTTTCAGGAGTGACCCAGCTAACAGGAGGCCCTTCCTGATCTGGATGCAACTGGAACTGGAGGTGATTGTCGACGGTGAATGGTGGAGAGCTAATGAGGCTGAGGGAATTGTCATCCTCAGCCTGTGCCAGTGTGGGTTGGATGAGGAGTGGCTGGTGTGGAACCTGCAGTACTGTTTGCAGGAAACACAGAAATATTTGTCTGCCAGTTCATTGAAACAGCATCACATGTGTGCATCAGGAAGCTCTGCTGGCACCTGGCCTAGCAAAATCCTGCAGCCAGCCCCAGCCCCATGGTCTCCCAAAGGGTGACTCCCAATTCCATCCTGGCCTCCTCCAGCAGCCCAGAAGGCTCCAATGTGGAGAAACATTCCAGAACATCAGAGACCACCCTCTTAGGGGGTCCCAGCTGCCCTCCACCTGTGCCCATCCCTGCAGAGCAGGAGGAGCCAGAGGTGGCAGTGGCAGGTCCCTCTGGACAGGGTCGCAGCTGCAGCCCCTCTCCTTCCATCCAGATCAGGGACAGCTCATCTGGGGGGACCCAGTGCCCCAGAAAGAGAAGAACCCCCTGCCCCTCCAGGACTGTCACCAGCCCCACAAGTTGCCTCACCTCCAATCGCCCTAGGCAGGTGCCCCAGGGCCTTTGTGCAGGCCTTCAGCAGGGGCTGAAGAGGACCAGGAGGCTTTCATTGGTTGCCTCCATCTTCCTGTTAAAAAAAAAAAAAAGCATGAAGTCTACAGGAGGAGTCTGGGTGTCATTAAGGGTGCAGGTGGTGTTGCTCTCATCACCCAGGCTACCCTTGATGCTGCAACCACCTTCTCTCTCCACTGTCTGCTGTCTCCTGGGCTTGGTGGGACCATCTGGAAGGAGCTGGGATACAAGCAGGGAGAGAATGGGATGTAATTGCTGATGTCTCCCCTTGGGAAGCACAGGTGCTCTTTCTTTCTTTCTCCCCTTGAGAGCAAGCTCAGCTCAGCTCCAGGACTGCATCTCAGCTGCTGTGCACTCAGCTTAGGAAATCCAAAGCCTACAACAGGCAGCTGTGGTTTTCCAGTGCTGTCCTGCTAAACCAGCTCATCACTCACAATGCAGCCACCCACAGAGCAATAATAAGAAAGCCTATCAATGGCATCAGCCACATCTTTGAACAGCAATCCCATCAACAGGAACACAGCCAAGGAGACAGTGAAAATCAAGTTCCCTGGGTCCTGGGAAAGAGTCAGACAGGTTGCTGATGTCTGTCTGTCCTGCCAGATCTTGGATGTGCATGCATCCTCTTGCTGGTCCTGGAAGGTCTGCGCTCAAACCCTGAATTGTAATGGAATACAAAATGTATGAAAGAAATGAGAGCCCCATAACTGAAGCCCTAGTGACATGCCTGGAAACATCACTGCATATCACAGGTGAAATGGGTACCAAGGGGCCAAGGTCTTCCTACTTCTTGGCATCTTGCCTTCAAGAAAAGAAACCATAGGAAGAGACAATAAGAAGAAAAAGGTGACCTCATGACTTTAGACCCCATGTCAAACAAGCCCAGAGAGAATTTCTACAGCAGTTTGTGCTCTGAGTGTTTTCTCCTCTCTGTGCTGACTTCTCCACCCTTGTTTCTCTGTGCAGCCAGACTCCTTCCAGCTCAGTCCTGGTGAGAGGACATTCATGCAAGGACAGACTGCAAAGTCTACAGCTACCTGGATGCTTGGGGCATCTCTCAAGCATCTGCCAAGGCAGGTGCCAAGAAAAGCAGGCTGGTGAGCCATGAGCCCACCAGACCAACCCCGCCGGGAGCTCACAGAAGGTCTGGTACTGGTATCAGTCAGCATCACCACTTCCACAGACTGGCCAGTCTTTTGTTCCCATCTAATGATTAATCAGTGCAACTGATTGAGAGACATCTGCAGTCTCTGAGACATCTGTGGCAAAGTTTAAATGCTTTGACAGTTTCTCTCATAAGAAAGTCCATGGCAATAGCAACAGCAAACATGAAAAAATGTACCTTTATTTCCTATCACCCTAGAATTCCTGCTACTGATGACATTCCAGTTACAGTATGATATAATCTATTAATAGCGTCTGTTTGCAGAAGCTATTAATATTACAGTCTGACAGTGTCATCTTCATTAAGTATCCCTAAGGTATACCAAAAATATTACTGCTCACCTTTCATTTCTGGTGCTAGAAAGAGGGCTTAACTGCAAAAGTTTCTGTTTCGGTGCTGCCTTTGCTTTAAAGAGAACTATCTTTCTTCTTCTTCTGTAGTTGGTCTTTATTTTGCATCGGTTTTTACTCTGATAGATATTTTTCTCTTGCCTACAGGCTGCAAAATAATTTTCTTACTCATTTTGCGTGGCCTCAGTGCAGAACTTTATTATCAAGTTACTAAATTTACAGAATTAATAATAATTAATTACTGATTTGATTACTAACTACTCTTGGCTACCTCCATAAGAATGTGGATAAAAAACATCAAATGAGTTTGTTACTTATAGGCATTAATTTTACAAACACAGTCTAGTAGAAAGGAACTCAGTAGTTCCTTTAGTTCCAGTAGTAGAAGGAATGTATTAATGAATGCCAACCATTCTAACCAATGCTAAACCGCTTCCCTAATTTGCACACAGAAATACTCAAAAGTATTAACTCAAAAAATTCACAGATTGTGTCACAGACCTGTTACATCAGTTGTCAAAGGACTTTCCTCCACTGAGGAGGGGGATTTTCAGGAGGGACCTGGTGAACTTCAGGCCCCTGCTGATATGGATGCAAGTGGAGCTTGGGTTGATCTTTGGGGCTAGTGGGTGGCAGGAAAAAGCAGTGGAGGACATCACTGTGTCCTGCCTGTGCTACTATGGGCTTGATGAGGAGCAGCTGGTGCAGTACCTGCAGGTATGCATGCCAGGAAACCCACAGCCATTCATCCACCATTCATCTCATTGAAATCACACTGGAACTGTGAGCTCCACTGGCACCTGGCACAGCAAAACCCTGCAGACAGACCCAGCCCCACCACCAGCCCTGATACCAGCTCCAGCTCCATGGCCTCACAAAGTGGGACTCCTAATTCTATCCTGTCCTTCTGTAGGAGCCCCACAGGCTCTGACATCAAGAAACAAGCTGGCATGTCAGAGCCCACCTTCCACAGGGGTCCCAGAAGCTCCCCAACTCTGCCTGTCCCCACAGAGCAGCAGCAGCCCCAGGAAGGCCCAGCACCACCCCAGGCACTGGCAGGTCCCTACTGTGTCCAGGGCTGCAGCCAAAGCCCCTCTGCTCCTGGCCTATGCAGGGACTACTTGCCTACTCCATTTTTGATGGCTGTTGCCTGTGTGGAGTCTCTGACTTCTAATAAAGAACAATTTCTTAAACTTTTAACTCTGATGAAGTGCTCTTTCTTTTCTGTCTACTCATCTCTTTCCCAGAAATGTGGATGACCCAGACGTCTATGATAACTTCTCTCTTAAAATCATCCAGTAGGGTCAAAGACTTCAAATCCCCACAGGAAAAGGTCTAAAAATTACAGGCACATGAAAAAAATTACTCAGCCTGCACAGAAAAGCAGTGAAAAAGGAAGTAATATGTAACAGACATTTGCCTTTTGTCCAACCAAGATTTTAAGG
This sequence comes from Phaethornis superciliosus, assembly GCA_023637945.1. Taxonomy (NCBI): domain Eukaryota; kingdom Metazoa; phylum Chordata; class Aves; order Apodiformes; family Trochilidae; genus Phaethornis; species Phaethornis superciliosus. The sequence continues at coordinate 10,514,772 of JAJQWJ010000004.1, read as the reverse complement.
GTGAAAATTCCACCCCATCTCTGCCCCATCCCCTTGCTAAGGGGAGCCACCTGACCTGATGGACAGCAGAACACCACAGTCTGTAGGAATCCATCTGTAGGAGTACTCTAGTTTGAGCCTCATTCATACTGTATCTGGTATTACCTTTTTGCCATCTATTTCCCACCTGTTCTTGGGTTGTATTCCGCCGACTCAATGGAAAATCTTTGGAGATCAGATGTCTCCAAGAATGCAAACCTTTTGCAGTTGTCTGATGTTGGGCATCCAGTGTTAGATTTTTGGCATGGGAGCAGCTGCTTTCACTGTATTTTCTTCTCATTTATGCATCTGAATTATCACTTTGAGAGTGACTGAGGAATTTTTTTCTCTTCATGCATACAGAGCTTTTTAATATGGGACTGGGATCATGTTGAGGACTGAATTTAAGGACAGACAATAATCCAGAGTGCACTGGCAAACACTGTCCTCCCTTTGCACCCACTTGCTGTACTTCAAATGAGTACTTAAAGATGGAGGTGCCATGGGTCTGTTGTTCACCTCGTTGTAGAGAAACTATCTAGGAAAGAAGTGTGTTGCACTCTACATTCCTCAGGAGGGTAAAGTTTGCATTCGGCTTAATCCATATACCTTTCCATCTCCAGGAAAGTAGGAGCACTGTAGTTGTCCAAGACATTTCAGGATCCTGGCAGCTTCTGCCAGACCTCTTTCACACAGCAAAGAAGAGGAGCTGAAAGGCCAGCATTAACACACTTAGTAATGAGCACAGGAGGGGGGAAGGAAAGAGAGAGGCAGCAATTACAACAGCAGTAAAATGTCAAAGGGAGCAGGTTTGGAAACTAAAAAAAAATAGAGCAGTCTTTATTTTTATGGCAATCTGCAGCAACGTAAGTGACATTTTAAAGAAGTTTTACCTGAATTGCTCCAGACCTATGTTATTTGGCAGTGGATTGTTTCTCAGATTTTAATGCTGGCCTGTTTTGCAAACCTTCAAAATACATTCTTCTAAGACCATTTTCAGACATGAAATGTGTAATGCTGGCACAAGGGCACTGTTGTTTCACAGCACCGAGTTCCTTGATCCATGGGATGAAATCTTTGTAAAATCAAGTTTTTACTGTGTATTTTCAAGGACCACTTCTGCCTCCAATTATGTTCTATAGCCACTGACTTATTGACTGTCTCACAGTGAACAGTCTTTGAATATGCATACATGCCTGCAAAGTCAGTGTCTTCAAAATAAATGTAGTTCTGACTGTTTTCTTTTTATGGCAAGCATTCATTTTTGTCTGGAATGAAACAAAGGGATTGTGGTTTGGATTACATTTTATCACTAAGGAATTACAGTTTGTCTGTCATTTGTATACTGGACAAAGTCCTGGAAGCATGAAAATTGAGGACAGCCACCATGGCTTAGAGAGGACCAGAATTTTACTCCTTTTTTATCTAGTATGCCCATTTTCTCCAAGCTAATATATCTTTGATTCACTGCCATAGATTGCTTTTGCTTTTTTTCCCTAGTGTTTCACTGGAATATATAACATTCTCTTGAACTAGAGCTGCTAAAGAAAGTAAATATGATATCTTTTCCTTTATAAACTCCCAGCTCAATATATTTTTCACCTGATTATCAAACTTTGAGTGCATGTGCCTTCTAATCACTAGTGTGCTTTCTTTGGGAAAGGCTGGATGGAGAAGAGTGCTACTGTTTTTTAAACACTAGTTTAAAAAAAAAAAAACAAAAATGCTTTTTGTCCTCTAACCATCAGCTTATAAACAAGTCACTAACTTACAGTAAGAAGCTAATTAGAGGGATGCTTTTTCACCTCTGTAATGCAGTCACAAAACCACTTCCACTAAGATGGATATAACAAGATGATGAATAATAGCATTGAATGAGAACAAAAATTTGAGTGAGAAAGTGTACTACCTGCTGTTTGTTTATGCTGGTGACTGCAGTGCATTACTTGCTTTTGACTCTTTATATCTTTCTCTGTTTTAAATAATTTCTAGTACCTGATAGCAAGCACTGATATTTCAGATTTTCCAGGACCTTTTTCATGCCACTATAAACTTAGTAATGGTCTATGAAATAAGTTAGCAGATTTTTGGAAGGTTCCTTTCTTGTTTTGGTCACCTCCTGCCCCTTTCCCCCCCACAAAAAAGAAGGAAGATAATTGCTTGAAACATTTAGATATTATTTATATGTATACAATTATTACATTTGTATTTACAGAATCTCTCTTATTCTTTGTCACATACACACAATTGCCATTCTCCTACACAAAAGAAACCAAACTGAGGAACAGAAAGGACTTTTAGTATTTTAAGAGCCTACTGAAGTAAGAGATCTATCAAACTATCACAGATCATGATCATAATCCTCCAAAATTCAGGCTAATTAATCTTTTGTCTTTCTGTATAGCCTGCCATTTTTTCTGTTGGTCAGAATTTTGCCAGGCTGCTCTTAAGAGTTTCTATAGATTTCTGAGGAATACAAAAGACTGGGTGAAAAAATGTATGACCTAATTTAATGACTTGGATACCAGAAGTGTTAGCTCTTTTTTTTCTCTGTCGTTTTGTTAGTTCATTCCTGTCTGGGTAACTGTGCCTTTGTCAGGTGAAATTCAATGTTCTTGTGTGGTGGTTATGCACTTCCCCCTGATCATGACAAACATTGACATCCTAGGCTAAAATCTCATCTCAAATCATATGGGTCTTTATGCTCCTAAAAACTAGGTTTGAGAGTTTCATTTGAGGGAACTTTTAGCCCCCAAACTTGTGAAATTTAATTATTTATTTGGTTATTGGAAAATGTATTGGAGCCTCAGAGAAACTGGAGAACTTGACCTGATTGTTAGCCAGGCTTTGCTAGACCCCCGTTTTTGGTTAGGTGCTTCCTTCCAATAAATTTTAGAGAAAGATGTTTAGCTACACTTAAATTTTGTCCTGGGTACAACTAAATTTCAATGCATACAACTTTTGTTGGACAGCCCTTCATGGTGAACTGGTAACTCTCACTAAGGAAACTCATTTCAGGGGCTCTTTTCACTGTCTAACTTTTGAATCTACTACTTCAGTATTTCTTCTTTCTCAGAAAATCAAGCACTTTAGTCTTTGATTTCTTCCACCCTTCTCTTATTCCAAAGCAACCTTAAAGACAGAGGCTTCTGAAAAAACAAAACCAAAAAAACCAAAAAAACCTGCAGACCTGGTATGAAATATTATAGTTTATGTTACAGCTTGTTGCTTTGGTAAGCTTAAGTATGTGCATGACACATGCTTTCCCCTAACAACTGCTGTCATACCTGCTCGCTTAGATAGTCAAAATAATGTTTTTATTACTTTGTCCTTTGCAGATTAATCTGAATTTAGGAGAATCAGACTGGCTTTATTTGCTTTATTCAACAAAAACTACTATACTATAAGACACATTCAATTCCAGGAGTTATTATAGTTGCTGAAGATGTGAGAGGCTGATAGAAGGAATCTTGACTTTGAGTAAGCTAAATTGCCCCTGTAGGGCTTATGTTAGCTGATAAAACAACAGTGATTTCAGGGAGACTCTGCACACGGTATATACACAATATTCTCTTTGACTATTTTCTTCTCAACAGATTAAAGTGAAATATGAAATGCTTACTGCAAAATACTTCAAGGCTCAAGATTTTTTATATGGTATGCAAAATTCAGAGCTAACTCTTATGCAGCAAATACTACTAATGTTTGTAGGAACCTTCCTCGAAAAAAGGAGTTTGGTTGTAAGGGAAAGCTAGCTCTTTTTCCATAACATCTCCAGTATTATGGTGCACATATAAAATGGGCACTTTTTTGTTTGTTTGTTTGGGTTTTTTTGTTCATTGTTTTGTTTTGGTTTTGTTTTGTTTGGGTTTTTTTACATAAATTGCTCACTTCCTGTGATGAACTACAGTTTGGAATATTTTATTCTGTCACACTGGGTTAGTTCGTGTAGACCTTGATCTAAATACAAAGCTTCCATGTTACTGAACTATTGGAAGCAAGACAGTGAGTCACTTGTGTGACAGCAAGGGTTTTGATAACTTGAATATGTTATTGTAACACATGATATAGGTACTTTTCCTGCTGTCTCCAAACCCCATTAAAAAGTCATCCATTAAGACAAGACTACTTTTCAGTGTAGTTTTAGTAAATTACATTTAAAACCTTTGATAGTAAATGAAGGAGATACCAACTCTCAGTATAAAGAATAAAAGAAACATCTGTGAGTGATCCTATATGAAATATCAAAGGGAACTATTCCCAATGAGCAGAAGATCATAGGAAAAAGATGAAATAGGGAAATGCAAGCATCTATTTCATAAACTACAACAAAGAGCTACTTTCAAATTACACCTAGGACTACTTAATGCAAGCCAGTCTTTCACTGAAATGCATTAGAGTGAAGCATGGCATAAAATGCATGTGGACTTGTTTGTTTACCTTCCAACTTCATTCATTTTATCTGCCTGGAGGAATCAAGAGCTGGAATGTGAAAAGGCAGATACCTTGAAATATAAAATCAGTAGCTTCCTGAGGATATAGTTAGTAAGCTAGCTTGCTGATATCTGACAGTTAGGAAAAATGTCACCATGAGATTTTTTTGAAAAACATTTTCCTTGCCTTCATATTAGAGATATTGATGCATATGTTTCTTTTCTGTACTATTTTCCAGCTGAAAACCTCTCTGTTCCTAGCTGTCGACAGTGTCACTTCCCCTTTTCCTTGTGATGAGCTTCTATTCCTTGTTATTTTGAAACAGAGGTGCTAATTAATCTTCCCACATTCAAGCACTGCAAACATATTTCAATTTCAAATGAGATAAGATCCACGCTTCAGACGCCCACACTTACAGTTTTATATAGCTTTGTACCGCATATTGTAACTGGCCTGAATTTTCTTCATGACATTGACATTATCAACAATGAGCTTGTAAAGCTTTATATGTAATAGGCAGCCTCTACATAATAGCTCACCTACTCATATGGGAGTTAGAGATTTGAAAATGTACAAGAAAGAGAAAATTAAGAAATTTGGCTACTGTTCGCCTGCATACTAGGCTCCCACTTTTCATATAAACTAACCTATTCAGGTACATACCAATCCATTCTCCAAAATGTGTAGGACTGTCATGCCTCATTAAATTATTAGTATTTACTTAACTTCTATTTAAGGCCAAAAGACAAACTCAAGTTCAGGAAATTCCATTTTAACAGAAGAAAACACTTTTACACTGTGAAGTTGACTGAGCACTGGAGCATGTTGCCCAGAGAGGTTTTGTGTAGTCTCTACCCCTGGAGAAATCCAAAACCCAACTGAACATTGCTTTGAGCTGAGAGTAGAACAAGATGATCTCTAGAGCTCTGTATTATATTCTATGCTGAGTGAATTGCAGGTTGACTTCAGGATCTTGCAACCCTCTTCACTTCAAGGCAGAATTAAATATAGTCCTATAGCTTTCATTACTTCACACAACATTTCTCATCACTTCGTCGTCGGTAACAACTTGATGCAGGGTCCTAACTCTGAACAGTTGAGGACTCCGGTTCTACAGCAGTCTACACTTTTTTTGGTACTGTAGAATCATAAAATGGTATGGGTTGGAAGGGACCTTAAAGATCACATAGTTCCGTCATCAACAGAGACACCTCCCACTAGACCAGGCTGCTTAGAGCCCTATCCAACCTGGCGTTGAACTCTTCCAGGGATGAAGCATCCACAGCTTCTCTGGACAACTTGTGCCAGTGTCTCATCACCCTCATAGGAAAGAATTTCTTCCTAATCTAAATCTCTCCTCTTCCATCTTAAAACCATTACTCTTGTTCTATCATTCCATTCCCCTGTAAAAAGTCATTCCCCATCTTTCCTATAGCCTCTTCAGGTACTGGAAGGCATCTGTAAGGCTTCCCCAGAGCCTTCTCCAGGCTGGAAAACCCCAACTCAGCATGTCTTCATAGGAGACATGCTCCAGCCCTCTTGATTCTCTTGGTGGCTCTCCTCTGGAGTCACTCCATGTGATGATTTGTACTCTCCTATTCACTGAGCCACTTTGTAACATCAACACCAGCCAATATTGTTCTTGCTTTAGTTACAAGTGCAGTGGGCCCAACATTTTTCTCATTTCAACAAGTCCAGCAGGCTGTTACCCTCTGGCACTTCCTGATCTTGCCTACGGGAGCAGTGACCTCTAGAGCCTGGTGATTTGGGGTGGTCAGGCACTCCTAAACCATTCCTGACACTGTTTGTACCCATACCTGAGACCTGTCCTGCTCAGAACACAGTCCCACTCTCAAAATTGCCAAATATAGCCTAACCTGAATTGTGGTTATCTTGGAAAAGTACTGACTTTTCCAGCTATCTTTGGATCACCAAATGCTGGCCTGAAGAGGGAGGCTCTTTGGCCCTCTCTGGGATTGCACTGAGCTGTGGCCTGGATCACGTGTCTCATGAAGGCAGCTGGTTCAGTCAATTGAAAGAGTAAGTTGCTGGCCACTTCTCTTAAGTACAGAGGAAAATAAAATTATATTGGCAGGTATAATGTGACTCTGTTGGGTAATCGAGGGGAGAAGAATGCAACTTCTTTTGTGATACTAAGTACCAAAATTTAACATCTTAACAGGTTAATCTCTATATCTGTGTCTGCTTGTCCAGGCAAATTAGTATAGAAGTTTCATTAGATTCTTACTTGAACTCATGTGTTAATTATAACTGATTCTTGATTATTGTTTAATTAGAAATACACATAATTTAATTTGTGCTTTGTTATAAAAGTGTTAAACAAATTTAATTTGCTGCTATTCCAAATCACACATGACCCATAGTAGTGTGTTAAGCACTACCCCAAAATCCCTGTAAACTGTTGACCAATTCCAGGACTAGGATTGGATCCAACCATACCTGGATTCCTCTCTGAGGAGTTTAGAAAGCAGCTGGTTCCACTCTGAACCTTGTGTCTCAAGGGGAGAACTTTCCTCATTCTTTCCCTGATTCCTGCGCAATTCACTCCAGTCCATCCTTGACTCAGCCTCTCTTGATTGCAGTATAAATCACTCCCACCCATTTCCAACCCCTATATGTCTCTTCCACACTGTAAGTAATAGAGTGACCCTTGCCATCAAGATCTGTTAAGTCACACTTCTTAAATCTATAGTAAGAATCACCTTTTCCTTATATCTTTGTCAGTGATTCTTTGAGTGAACTTAAGATCTTCCACTCTCATCTGTGACACTCCAAGAGCTCCATGTCCTTGTGCTGGGGAGCTCCAGAAGCGGGCACAGTACTCCAGATGGGGTCTCACAACAGCAGTGTAGAGGGGCAGAATCACCTCCCTTGACCTGCTGGTCATTCTTCTTTTGATGCAGCTCAGATTCTGATTTACTTGTATTAAATTCTGCTAGGAATCTCTGTTTCTATATTATCCTTTCAGCTCCTGCTCTGACAATTTATTATTAATGTTCATGTGGCGCTAAGAGTCTCAAGGAGTCCAAGTCTCCTTTGTCCTGGAACCTATGATAATCCCTGGGTTCTATAGAGCTAACTGATCACACCCCTTCTCTCATTATACCATCCAGTTACAGCACAAGCTTTGTCTGTCTTGTGGATCTATCTCCAGATACAAACAGAATAGAAGAAGGAAACTGCTAGTGATACAACACATATGGAGAAATTAGGAAAGACAGAGAAAGTATTTCTGAAGTAAGCACAAGGCAAAATCCACCTTCAAAATCCCACTCCAGGGCTGCCACTGCAGGACTGGCTTTTCTTTGCTTATTTCCTTCACCAGGACTCATCTCACTGCCTGTACTGTTTTAACAGTGTGGGATATTTGGGATATTCCCACTCAACACCTGTACCAATGTACTGTGTTCCAGTATGAGCTTTGTTGTGTTGTGGAGTAAGCTGCACTCTCAATTACAGTGGTGTAAATATAGATTAACTCATTAAATCAGTGTTATTGGTGTTAATTGAATTACACCAAACTCATATCACAGAGGAAAAATTAACACCATGAGTTTTTTTAGTTTTAGCACAGATTCGTTAGACTTCAGTATCACCTTTGCAGTTGTGAAAAAGCACTTTACTAAAGAAATAGTAAGATTCATTACAGACAGCATTTTCAAACGTACCTTCACATTTTTTTAATTTTTATTTTTATTTTTATTTTTATTTTATTTCTAAAAAGGGTTCTTTTTTTTTCCCCCCATGCTCTAATTGTTGTTCTGGGCATGATAATGGTGCCTGTCAATATGCATATAAAAAGTTGTCATGCCATGATCTTCAAATTTAGTACACCTGGGTCAGGGCAATTCCAAGTATGGTTACAGGCAGGGTAAAGAATGGATTGAGAACATCCCGTGAGGAAAAGGAATTGAGGGTGTTGGTTGATGAGAAACTTAATACCTACCAGCAATGTGCGCTTGCAGCCCAGAAAGCCAACTGTATTCTGGGTGTCATCAAAAGAAGTTTGGCCAGCCGGTCAAAGGAGAGGATTCTCCCCTTCTATCTACTCTGGCGAGACCTGAAGTACTGTGTCCAGTTCTGAAGCCCTCAGTAGAAGAAGGACATGGACCTGTTGGAACAAAATCAGAGAAGGGCCATAAAGATGACAATAGGACTGCAGCACCTCTTCTGTGAAGACATGCTGAGAGAATTGGGGTTGTTCCTCCTGGAGAAGATTCCAGAGAGACCTTATAGCAGCCTTCCAGTTTCTGAAAGGGGCTACAGGAGAGCTGGGGAACGACTTTTTACAAGGGCTTGTACAGACATGACAAGTGGTAATGGTTTTAAACTGGAAGAGGGTAGATTTAAGTTAGACATTAAGAAGAAATTATTTATTTTAAAGGTGGTGAGACACTGGCACAGGTTGCCCAGGGAAGCTGCGGATACCCCATCCCTGGAAGTGTTCCAGGCCAGGTTGGATGGGGCTTTGGCCATCCTGGTCCCTGTCCATGCTGGAACTAGTTGATCTTTAAGGTCTCTTCCAACACAAACCAATTTATGATCCTATAAAGATGCTGCTCTCCTTCATGAGAGCAACACCAGTTCAGTCAGTGAATAATAACAGTGATCATTTTCAGGTCTACCAGGATAAAGCTATGGTCATTGAGGTTAATCAGTGTTTGTTATTAAAAGCACTATGACATTTGATCCAAACAATTTAGGATGTGTTTTTAAATAATGTATTGTCCTGGTTTGGGCCAGGGTAGAGGTGATTTTTTCTGTCTTGTACTTTTGCTTTCAGCTAAGTCTCTTGTAAGTAGTTGCACTTGTTGAAATTAACAGCAAGTTTCTCAGACAGTGTCTGCTTCTAGAACTGATAACACTCAATCTTTATAGTTACTGCCAGAGACTGGTATGCAGAACCAAGGACACTGCTCAGCTCTGAGGAACATTTTACCCTCCAGAAGGAGTAAGGAGGTCCCACCTGAACCCCTCCTTTGGGGAGGACCAGACAAGATAGATGTCAGAATTGACCAAACACAGTATTCCATCCCATACAAGTCATATTTGGTATAAATTTGAGGGATCACAAGGGTCAAACCCCTTCTTCCTGCCCTTCCTGACCTTCCTGCTTCCCTTCCTCGTCTGTTCCTGGTTTTTCCTTCAGCATCCTGGGAGGATTCCATCCATTCCTCTGCCTGTGGTCCTGATCCATCCCAGCCTGAATCTGTGTGTTCCTGCCTCCAGCTCCTGACTGCTGCTGACTCCAGGATTCCAGCCTGGACTTTCCCAGGGCTGCCCTGCAGCCTCGGTGGTGACGTGAGAGTTATTGGGGGGGGGGGGGGGAGGGACGTGGGATCAATTTTTCCTGTATATTTGTATATATTTAGTAATTTTACCTATTTATCATTACTGTTTCATTAAAGTTGTGTAGTTTAGTTTCCAAACCATGTCTCTCTCCCTTATTCTCTCTCCTTTCTTTATCAGGGAGGAGGGGGGCGGATTTACAGAGAGCAATCTGTCATTCAGTTTAATTGCTAGGCCAGTGTTAAACCGTGACATGTATTTTATAATCAGGCAAACTGAGGCATAAAACGGTGATGATTGAGAAGGCCATAAAAAACAGTGAATAAAATGCAGAGATTTGTAAACATCTAGAAAGGCTTAGCACTAATCATTGGAGCAGCAGGAGCACTATTGCCTCGTCTGCCTTCATCTCTGTAAGTAGCAAGGACAGGTTTACTGCCTCCGTAAATTGTCATGTCTCTGTCTAAATGTCTTCCTGAGTGATCATCCACCTGAATACCTGTCCCAAGAGCTCTTTCTCCAAGTCATTAGGATTTCCACAAATAAGATCTTGGAAATGGAAGAAAACTTAAGGAAAACACTGAGGATCTATAGGTACACTAGATTCCTAGAGTCTTTTGTTTTGGTGTAGAATTAGAGATGAGCGTTCCTAAAGACTGGTTATGATTCTTAAGTTAAAATGTTTGTTTATGGCTACATAAGAACACAATGAATGCTTCACGCACCATATGCTTACATTTTTCCCAAGGGGATTTGCATATTTTCAGGAAGAAATTACTTTAAATATCCTGCAGTGTTCTTAAAAATGTTTCATAATTTCACAGTGTCTCTGTTAATGACATATAGTATGTGCTCTTGTAATACGCTAGAAATATTCTAAATTTCTGACAGAATCACATCACAATGTTGTAAAACAGAGCAAAAGCTTCTGAAAAGGTGAGGTCCTTTCTGTCTTAGGTCAAGAGGCCCAAAGACTGAGAAGAGTTTTCCTAACTGTATTATTATAGAAAGTAAGAACAGGAAAATAGTGATTCAGAGTCTACTATGAATAGGAAATGGAGAGGAAATGACCAACTGATATTTCGTTTTTAACACTTTGCAGTGTCAAGTAGTTGCCAGATTCTGAATATCTTCTCCTGACAGTTTTAAGGTAGCCTTAGGAAGTTCCATCTTTAAGTTTGTACCTAAATTCTACATTTTGTTAAGCTGCATTTTTACGCTATTTTTAAACACTCTCTCCACGCAAAGCACTACTGCTCATTTCAAGACCAAGTAAGAAGGCCACATAGGTGAATAACAAAAAGTGAGCAGTGCCAGATTTAAGTTCCAATTGCATGACTCAGTAGAAGAGAGCAGAAGACCCCAGTTAAGATGAGTCATTTTAAAGATCTGCTTAATTTTAAGGATGTGACTTGTGTAACATTTCTGGGGCTACTTAGATAATTTATTAAATGTTTTACAGGAGTGGGCTCCATCTTCAGAAGGCCTGGTTTAGACTTAGTTTTGCAGAAGGAGTCATTTACATGCTTGTCCACATACATGTTTATCTGTTTATGGAAAGCATAGAAGTTTTCTTTGCACTTCAGGCACTCCAGATGTTCAAAGTACAGTTGCATGCATTTTTTAAAAAGGGATGTCAAGAGCAGCCCTGAATGTGGAAAACCAAGGTTCAGTTGCAAAATGAAGAACAGATAAAAGATCCAGTATCCACCCTTACTTATGGAGCATCACTGCTCTTCAGTATTTTTTGCCCCTTTTAGAAATGGGGAGGGCCACATGAAGTGCTGGATTTGAGTTATTTTGGTCATTGATAAAGGGCCATCCTAAAGTGACTGTTTCTTATGTTTTCCCAGTGTTCTATATATTTGCTTTCATCTACCAGACATGCCATTTTCTGTCTGATTAATCCATAGAGTAGGCATATTAAATTACAGAGTAATTTTCCAAGGTGTATTCTCAATGCCTGAATTAAGAGGCTAGTTTCCTTAAGCTCCTTCTAGGGTCTGTGGTAATGGGTTTATTTAATGAGATTCAGAGCACCTGGAACCAATTTCTGCCCTGGATTTTTTTCTGGGGGAGCATATTCCTTTGACTACATAAAGAACCACAAAGACAAATCTTTGAACATGAACACCTTTTTATGACCTGAAAGTAGGCAATGTAAGTGTCCCTATCACTTCCCAGTTTGAAGATTTTCATCACTGACTACATTTCTCTCCATGACTGCAAAAATGGACTGGGTTTTCAGACAGCATGGAATGCTGATTTGGAAGACACATTCTCATTGCACCTTTGGCACATACTTTTAAAGGCCTCAAAGTCCATGTTCCTACAAACGTGGACAAACCTAAATGGGTTATGAAATTTACATTGCCAGTATCTACAATGGGGAGTGGGTTTGTTCCTTGGAAGCAGTGAGTAACTACATTTCTCCAAGAGTCCTATGAAGAAGAGCCACTTTCCTTTTCTTTGCAGTTTATTGGAGGTGCCTGGTTCTGAATATTTTTTCCATGAGTCTCCCAACGAGTCAGTCCCACTGCAACAGCTCCTAGAGGTGTATCTCTACAGACTGCAGTTCTCTGGAGGTGGGATGAAGGTGTATCTCTTGCCCCTCCAGCCCTGGACACTGCTCATTACCCAGACTGTAAGATCTACCTGCAGTTAACCCTGGGATGTTTCAGAGCGAACAGCCGCAGGTTTGGTAGGGAAATGACTTAAAACAGGGTAGGCTAACTAGTTCATTAGCCCTCTGTAGCACAGTCTGAAATCATATGTGGAAGAGAAACTTCATTATTGCTGCTGTCCTCTGACAACAATGTCAAGGTTCAGGTACAATCTGATTTTCGTGATGTATGTTTCTATGGCCATCACTCTGCAAAGGCAGTGGGGAGAAAAAAAAGTAAACTGGCTGAAAAATTTTTGCTTTAAATTTGCCTAATCACAGTGCAGTGAAATCTGTTTAAGAGCTCTGTAATGCGAATATGTTCCATGTAGTGTGCCTTCCATCAAGGTGCTAATTCCTTGCCTCTAGTTACAAAAATAAATGCAACACATTCTTAAACCCGGCTCTTAAAGTATCAAAGGAAAAAAAAAGAAAGGAATGAAGTAAATGCAATGTATAAAGAGGAAACACAGAGAGTGATAATGAAATAAAAAATTACACAGAAAATGGAAATCACTGTGTGAATGGAAATGTTGAAATGACAGTTTTGAGTCACTACCTAATACTCCTGTAAAAATATGACTTCTGTGCATGTCAATCAATGTCAAGACCTGGTTTACACTCAAATAGATCCAAAGAATGATGATGTATAGTTAAACTGCTTTCATATGGTTACAATGTTTGCAGCCTGTCTTTGAAGAATGTATTTTTTATGAAGATTATTTTTAAATTATTGTAAGGATCAACTGTCTTTCCATCTAAACTTATCCAGCATGTACTCTACTGTTTGTATCAGTTTCACTCCCACTAAAAGCCTCAATAAATGTTAGGATTTATTTTTCCAGTATATATGTGAGATCATCTCCAGCTTTGCAGTTTTGATTATGGTTTGAGATCTAAAAGAAAGCAGAAGAACTGATACATTTCTTTCCAAAGAGCACTTGCAATAATGAAGATAAATATACTTCTATTTCTTTTCCAGAACTATTTAGAGAATTATGGTCCCACAGAAGGGGAAGGTCCCAGATCTTAAAAGGATGTAGTGAGAAGAACTGGGTGTGTTTACAAAGAACTAGAAGAACTGAGGTTTCCTTATGAGCAAAGAAAGAGCATTATCTGTTGTGCATTCTCACTACAGGGGGACAGGGAATGGAAGATGCTTTTCTCCTCTCATCATTTGTGGATTGTGGTAAATCTTTTCATGATTTATATCAGTTGTGGGTTGTGGTAAATCCTTTCATGGTTTATATTCTGTAGCAATAAATAGGAGTAAAAAGCATTATGTGACCTCTTCAGTTTCTCCTTTGCTGGATGTTAGATTTCAGAGGAACATGATTTTAAGTGGTTTTTTATCTGTCAGAAGGTGGAAAATGACCCTCTAAAGGAAATGTTAAACCCCTGTGATGTGGCTTCTCAAATTCACTACTTCTACTGTTTTCACCAGAATTTAGTGGGCAGCTCCTGTTTTGGACTTCCCAGAAGACGACTGTGAAATTAACAGGTGGTCTGTAGCAAGATATCAAGAAAAGCTGATCATTTTCTCTTCTTACTGGAACACAGGTGTCCTGGATGTCTGAAAATGAAGGGGTCTGAGAGCTGTTATCTGTGTTTAACAACAGAAGGAAGAAAAAAGTATTTTAATTTTATTGTAAATGTCACGTAATTCCTTCTCATTTATCTTTCTATTGTTGGACTGGACACTTTTTCAAAATCTCAGTCCATGACACCAGTTACCATTTTAATCTTAAGTAAAAACACTCCATGTCTCAAACAACTTAGAATTTGCAACAACACAAAACAAATGAACTCTTTCTCACATATGCATTCTCCTCTCACCTGACCTGCACTGAGGAAGAAAACTATTTCAAACACCTAAATGGGAAGTAACCATGGTTCCTTCAGTAACAGAATCACAGAATCACAGAATCAGCCAGGTTGGAAAGGACGTCTGAGATTGTCAAATCCAAACCTTGCTCTACTACCCCTGTGGTTACCAGACCATGGCACTCAGTGCCACATCAGTCTCTTCTTAAAAACCTCCAGGGACAGAGAATCCACCACCTCCCTGGGCAGCCCATTCCAATGCCTGATCACCCTCTCTGTAAAGAATTTCTTCCTAAGATCTAACTTAAACCTCCAGTGGCAGAACTTAAGTCCCTGCCCTCTTGTCTTACTGGTAGCTGCCTGGGAGAAGAGACCAACCCCCCCTGAACTGAGGGGCCCAGAACTGGACACAGGACTCAAGCTGTGGCCTCACTAGGGCTGAGTACAGGGGCAGAATCCCTTCCCTGGACCTGCTGGCCACGCTGTTCCTGATCCAGGCCAGGATGCCATTGGCCTTCTTGGCCACCTGGGCACACTGCTGGCTCCTGTTCAGCTTCCTGTCAATCCAGACTCCCAGGTCCCTCTCTGCCTGGCTGCTCTCAGCCACTCTGTGCCCAGCCTGGAGCTCCCCATGGGGTTGTTGTGGCCAAAGTGCAGGACCCGGCACTTGGCCGTGTTGAACCTCATCCCATTGGAATCAGCCCAACTCTCCAGTCTGTCCAGGTCCCTCTGCAGAGCCCTCGTGCCTTCCAGATAATCCACACTCCCCCCAGCTTAGTGTCGTCTGTGAATTTGCTAATGGTGGACTCAATCCCCTCATCTAAATCATCTCTGAAGATATTAAACAGAACTGGGCCCAGCACTGATCCCTGGGGGACACCACAGCCGCCAACTGGATCAGCACCGTTCAGCACCACTCTCTGGGGGCCTCCAGCAGTTCCTAACCCAGCACAGAGTGCTCCTGTCTGAGCCCTGGGCTGACAGCTTTTCCAGGAGAATGCTGTGGGAGACGGTGTCAAAGGCTTTGCTGAAGTCCAGGCAGACTCCATCCACAGCCTTCCCCTCATCCCCCAGGCGGGTCCCCTGATCATAAAAGGAGATCAGGTTGGTCAGACAGGACCTGCCCTTCCTAACCCCTGGCTGTCCTTACCATGCCTACAACCATGCCTACAACAGTCTTTTCCTCCCTACCTGGATAAGAGCAGGAAGTATTTGATGGACCCTGGAATCCTTTCTTTTGAAAACAATCAGACTCAATAAACTCCTGCAAAACATTTACTTGAAATGTTTCACTTAGTTCCAAATGTGACAACCAATTGAAATGGGAAAGCTGTGAACAAAACTTCGCAAGGAAGTGTGTACCTAGGACTGAGTATCAGGAAAATGATATTTCCTATCAGATAATGTTCCCAGCAGTATCCTTGGGAAAAGGGAGGCATCAAAACTTCATCCATAGATGTTATATGCAGAAAAACCTAATAAAATAGTATAGGGGTTGTTGATGGGGTACCACCTCATGAAGGGAATGCTACAGACTTGGGGAGGAATGGCCGGAAAGTCGCCCAGAGAAGAATAACCTGGGGTTGTTGATCAGCAGCCTGCTGAATATGAGCCAGAACTGTACCCAGGTGTCCAAGAACGCCAACAGCATCCTGGCTTATATTGGGAATAGTGTGGCCAGCAGGAGCAGGGCAGTGATTGTGCCCCAGTACTCATCACTGGTGAGGCTGCACCTCAAGTGCTGTGTTCATTTCTGGGCCCCTCACTACAAGAAGGACATTGAGGTGCTGGAGTGACTCCCTCTTTGTACCTTCAGTTGTCTCCCAGTCCCTCCAAACTCCCCCATATAATGTGCCCCACTATTTGCCCACTTTACATGTGGATATGTCTCCAAACAACCTGTTTTTCCTGGGAGAACTCTACCAGGACAGACTTGCTGAGGAGTTCCAAAAATAGCATGTGGGGGGACCGTTTGCTTTTCATTACAGGGGAAATCTTTTAAAAGTTCTTGCTTCAAGGGCTACCTGTAAATCCATTTGATTTGTCCATACTCTTTGTGGTGGTAAGAAAAGATAATTTGTGCTGGAGTCTTGTTAGAAGCAAGATGGAACATTTTGACATTCTTTTGACTTTTGACTTGGAGAGAGGTATCTTAGTTTCCAGATTTACTCAACAGCTTTTGGCTGAGATGAGTACTTGTGATTCTGCAGCAGACCTTTAATATTTCCCCACAGAGAAATGTATCACTTTCTGGATCCAACATCATGTACGAGCAGGAGGGTGGATACCAGGGCAACGCCCTGAACTTGGAGCCTGGAGATAAATCCATGTGTAGTCTCTTCCTCCACGTTGACTTTCAGGTTGAGTGAGGTCAACAGGCATTCACTGTGTGTGCTGGTAGGCAGAAAGAGTGACAGTCCTTAGGTTGCAAGTGTGTCTAATTCCACTCTCTTTTCTATTTTTTTTTTTTTTTTTTTTTTTTCACTCTTGCTGCTGTTTTCTCTGCAGACTCTGTGGTGTCTCTTCAGAAGAACAATGGGGTGGTACAGTTGCACCTCAGGAGAAAGGCAAATGTAAGCAGATTCTGCCACAGCCTTTGGAAATTTTGGTCCCAGGTATGCCACAACCAGTGCCATGGACATGGATATGTCTGAATCAAATAGTAATTTCCCTTAACACCTTGGACAATGGAGACATGCAGGCACTCTCCTGCTGTGTTCTTCTGGAGTCATCTAACAGGAGATGTGCCCACTGGGTAGCATTGCATTTCTCTGGGTTGTTTCACTTGCTTCATCTCACATGTAGTTTGTGCCACTTTCAAACGGATAAAACAGGCCAAAGGGAAATGATTATCCAAGCAAAATATACCCAAGTGTAAGTCTGACACACAGCTTGAACTACTCACCAGAGACAGTTCACAACAGGAAAAAATGGTGACAATCTTGAATGAATTGGTACAAGTCACACAGTTATCACTCACCTGACATAAGAGAAGATCATTATAAATGTATGCAGAGAATTGCTCTTTGGTTCAGAGCAACAGCCAATCTAAGCTAATTTGTAATTTGTGACCATAGATTTGTAAGAAATACCACCTCTGCTTCAGAGAAGAATTCATGCCTCACTATGTGTCCATGAGGAAAGCAATTTTTTCTAACATGAAGAAAATAGTGACCTTGTTCATGTGCAAGCAGAAGTTGAAAACCTCTAGCTCATGGCCTGGTAGGTGGGAATTTATACTAGGAGAGTGTACCAGCTTTGGTTACTGAACCTGTTTTTCATGTGACTATCAAAGTATGGAGTTCAAAAGAAAAGAGCTCATGTAAAGTGTACACTGATTTAGGCAAGTATTACATTAACTAGGTAATCCTAGAGAGGTATTCATGTCATTTCCACATTAAAAAAGTGTAATTTACAGACCTTGATAGATGGTTGAGAGACCCATAGATAAATTGTTTTGCACTTTATATTTCAATATAGTCTTTTCTTTCCAACTAAATATTTCTGTAAGGGTTTTGCATCTTAACATTTCCACTATAAATATGGAGAGGAACTTAGAAACTTCTGAAATGTTTGGCGACTGGTAATATTTCCTCTTCCATTCTTTTCATATTTATAAAGAAAGCTTTTCACTAGTTAGTCATAAATAACATTTTCTAAACCTCTTTTTATTGAGCCTTTCTTAACCTTCTTTAGTTCTCCTAGAACTGCCTTAAAGGTCAGTGCCAAAGGCAGAGCACATACTCCAGCTGTTGAATGGCCAGGGCTGAGAAAAGCAGAAAAATTAGCTCTTGTGTTACCTATGATGAGTTTGAAAAGGTGCTGAACCGTCACTTCTTTCATTTTTTTTTCAAAATTGCCTTACACACCTTGCAGAAGTCTCGGTCATGTGGGGACTCAATGGAAAAGACGGTGAGATTGGCACTGCCCTTGTAGAGCAGCTGACTCTCGATACACTTTCCTGAGGCTGAAGAGTAGAGGAAGCATGGAATGAGTTTGGAAACACAACCTCTGAAGGCATTGCAGAAGTACTGAGAGAAACAATAATGCTCCACCATGCCTCAAAAGGTGTATAAAGACAGACCTTTCATGAGCCAGGTGACTGGAACAGACCTGGTGCTCCACACAAAGCTCCTCATTCAACTAGAACCAACACAGCAAGAATATAATCCATGGAGAGGGAATACGGATTGGAACTATTTCTTTTCCTAAACAGTCTAGTCTGGTCTAGTCTAGTCTAATCTAATCTAATCTTTTAGTTGTTCCTTAATACAAAACCAGTAAATATACATAAGCAATTGTGATGCTTTGGAGTGTAAAGTTTTAATGACATTTTGGAGAAGCTTACCAAAGTAAGAAGGCTCATACTTGTTTACTGGGGGTTCAGCTGCAGTAACTACATCAAAGTTTGCTTTTCTTGCAACAGTAGCTGATTGCTAGATAAATTGCAGTTTAACATTCACTTAAGATAATCAAACTTTTTGACAGGTTACCTGTCAGTTTGTTTTTTTTCTTTTCATGTCTGCATCTGATTTATTAGAGCATTGAATGGGGGCTCATGATAATATAAACCCTATTTCATTGGTATATTCTCTCAGATTGATAGTAGTTTACCCTGTTTTTGTGCTTTATGCATATGCAAGTCAAATATTTATTGCAGTGGCTGTTCATGAGGTGAATTTAGACTGATCTGTGCCCTCTAATCTCTGCTTCTCCTTTTTTTATATACTCATTATGTTTGACTTTTTTTATTAGTTCTTGAAGACAACCATTAATACTTAAGGAATTACTTGAGCTTCCCCTCTTTGTTTTCTAAGGTCAGCTTTGTCAGGCTCTAATAACTAAATAACTTAATTTAGCTTAATAATTATAAATTAATTTTCCCTCCTTTCTGGCTCAGATTCCTACTAATGTTCATTAATACTAGAGAATTCTGATCATAATTAATCTGTTTGTTACAAGTGAAGCAAAAAAAGTCATTGAACTTTTCAGAATGCAGTGTATGGTACATTATTTATTCACTTTGTTGGTTATTCAGTGAAGCATCATCTTTCTCTGACTGTAGCCCATACAACAACATTGCCACTCATTATTTCACTCTCCACCACCCACACACATTCAGAGCATTGCCTTCTCACATATTCAAGACTGCATAGAGAATGCATTATATTGCCACATAATGCAAAACTCATGTCCCATTTTTTAAAAGCATGTAGAATTAAGAGTTAGACTGCTATGCAAACCCTGTGACATATCCCATTGAGTCTGTGCAGCATTGACCATGCCATAGTTTTGATTGTATGTGACTTGTAGCTCTTGTGTTTTCTTCCTAGCTCTAAGGGGTGGCTATATAGAGCTTTCAAAAACTTGCCTACTGCTTCTCATTTACTTCTCTTATGACCCCACTGTAACTTTCCATTAAGCTCTTAAAAGCATTAATCATGTTACCAGCATGCAGCTCTCCTTCATACACACATACTCTCCCACTCTTGCATTTTTTATCCATTAAAACTTTTATTACTTCCTGAGTGCTGCCAGTAAGAGGCTGTGTGTCTTCATCAGCTAGCTCAAGATCAACTAATTCACATCCTAGTTAACCACCTTATCTGAAAAAGAAGCCCGTAGGACCTGAGGAGGCTCAGATTTGCTGTTATGTGTCTTTAAAGAACAGACATTAGTCCCACTCTGTCAGTGGGTTGGATAGCAGTAGCTTGGTACCTTAAAAGACATGAGGAAGAAAAGGTTTTATACTTAAGAGCACGGTAGCCTTAGAGATCCATTACACACATTTAAAATAAATTATGCATTTCCACTTGACATTTGTTTGTTCAATAATTCAGTTAGTTTAAATTCTGTCTAACTATCTTTTCTCTCTCTCTCTCTCTTTTTTTTTTTTTTTTTTTTTTTTTTTTTTCCTTTTAATTTATGAAATGTCCTGACAGGCAATGAAATGCAATAAGCTGAGTGTTTGAACAGGGAACTGGGGAAGAGTTCTGTTTGGGGGCATATGCCAGGAATAGCACAAGGAAGGAAAAATAGAAATGCCAAATGTACTTCTAATTTATTTAGTGCTACAGATGTGTGTCAGCATAGTGTGAACAGTCATAGATGAATGGGGGGCATGATTCATATATTTAAGAGCTTGTTTACAAAGCTCTAGAATTAAATATCACAACAATGATTTTTCCCTCCCTTCCTTCCTTGCTTCCACCCCATCCTTTCCCTTTTCCTTGTCCTTTCCCTTGCCCTTCTTGCCCTTCTTTCCCTTGCCCTTTTTCCCTTTCCCTTTCCCCTGACTGTTTAATTGCTCTCCCATGATTTTGTTAACAGAGCTGAAGTATCTTTAGTTCTGAGGAAACAGGATCTTCAGTCTTCCTTAAGTTTTGTATATCTTAAAGGAACCACAGACAGACATGAAAGATAAAACGGAATATGCTACCTTCACACTCATTAATTTTCTGTAGAAAAACTTAGGACAGTGCTCAATTAATATTTTATATGAGGCAAGATCTCAACAGTGTATGTAAGGTTTATGCAGTAAAAAATTTGGCAGAGAAAATTAATCTTCTTTTGCTCTTTCCTCAAACTCATGAACTGACTTATTCAGAGTCACTGCAAGTCTCCATTTCTGAATGCATTATTATTCTTCTTCAACAAATGCATGTTAAGGACACTGAGCAGCTTATATATGAGACCTGACTTAGCTGGATGTTCAGTGAACGCATTTCCAGTCCCAGAGTGCTGGAACACATGCTTCTAAAAACAGTCCAGCAGATTAGGTATCTTCCACTCACTGAATGCTGTTTCAAAGAAATCACAAGGAACAGTGAAACTAGGAACAAAGCTGCTAGATGGAAAGTACCAGAGACAAACTCCTAAAGAAAAAGAGCATGTCCATGTAGCATTCAACAGTAAAAAAATTCCAGTGTCATGCTGAAGGGTAAGTTCAGTGCAATGCCCTGTGTGCATGTTAGAAGGATGTAAAAACAGATTTATTCTCATTTCTAACAAAATCTACCTGTTTCATTGAAACAGACAGGGGTTTATTTTTGTGTAAGTGTTTGAAATGAAACTCTGTTAAGTTTCTGTGTAAATTTTTTTTTCTTAAAGTTTGACTATTCCTGCCATATAAAATCACTGTTATTATCAAAAGTAAGCTAATATTAGTAATTTATGGGTGTTTTTCAAACATAGTTGAGTTCAGGTATTAGTACCTCTGAATTTATAATAATCTGAAGAGACTTTCTTAAGGAACAGCTCATGTGCTACTGGCCTCTCGGACTGTGATCTTTTGTTTTCTGCATCCATGACTAAATGGGTAGCCTTATGCTTGCCTTTTAGGATGTAAGTAATTGTACTCACAGGGACTCAGGGATGATGCACCAAAAAGACCCACAAACCTTCAAACCTTGTGTATGCAGCAGGTGCACCAACAGGGATATTTCAAATATATTATTTAATAAGAACAAAGCACAAAGAGGACTGATTGAGACAGCCACTGAGAAGAAGGCTATCTATTTCTTCTTATGCATGGGCAAGAGAGTGTCCAGGCTATGTACGAACACACCAAGGGCAGTATGAAAGATGGAGCTAGCCATGCTCACAAGGACTACACCAACCAAAAAATGTTCAGTGCTCCAAAAATTTAACTTGCTACCTGTGTGATGCACGAGGAGACCAGACCATCCATGGGAAGGGTGTCTTGTGTTATTCAGCAGGAAGCACTATGGACCTGGCAATCAGGAGCCACCTGGCAAGCAGGGCAAGGGGGGGGGGAGTGCTGGGAGTAATGTTTCTTAAAGAAACAAGGCAGTCTGAAAAACAAGAGGGGAAACCTGTGCTCAGGGGTCAATACAGCTGCTCCAAATTTCTTATTTTTAGTATTCTAGAACTTTGAATTAGAAGAAGAAATCTGTGAATTGTAGCATTTCTCTTCATTGTTTGCTGTTAATTAAAATTTTTCATAGGGTCCAGAAACCTGGTAGGTACCGAAACATTTTAACCAGAGGCTTTTACTTTGGACTGAATTCTTCATTGGACTTCCCCTCTAAAGACAAGCAAGTAATTCCTCCCTCCCCCTAAAACTTCAGACTGTTTGTTTTATATGATCAAGGAAGGACTGATAACAAGAATGACCCATTGCAGAATTTTCTTGTGCTTTCATTACTATTATTAATTAATTCATGCTACTGTGAGTGCTTAATTTAGGAGGAAGCCAATTAAGAATAATTTGGAATAATTCTAAATGGGTTCTAAATGGCAATTTTTTAATAAATACTGAGTGGTAAGGAGAGCATCTACGCACACCAATACATTTCTGTTCATGTCACTACCTCTGTCTGTTACATTCTAACACTAAATGAGTTTTAAATAGATTATTAGTAACTGATATTTATTCCAGACCATGCAACAGGAAAGCAATTAAGTTCAAAGAGATGCTAATTAATTCAAAAGTGCACAGACTACCTGGAGTGACATGAGTTCAAAGTCATTTGTACTAGCTTCTTTTCCATGATCAGAGCTATAATCAGTTGATATTAGCATGGATTTTTACCCAGAACAGGGAATACTTTGATCCCACAATATTGGAAGGATCAAAGATTCATACCTATCACTTTGCTTAAGTAGGATCTAGCATAATGTGTATGCTGCCGCTTCTTCAGAAAAACCTAGAGCACCTAACCCACTTCATCTGCTGGATTCAAATAATAGAAAAATGTCCTTTGACTGGGCATTTTTCTTAAAATGTATTGAAATAAGATTTGTGATAGAATGTCTTTCTGGTAGTTTTATGACTGTGTCAAACAATTTCTGATAAATTTCCTAGTATTGTATTTCTTCACAGATTCATGTGAGAAGTGTCAGCCCTTTCTCATTTTTCATTCTCGAACTTTATTTTAAAATTGGCTCTTACACTGTACAGAACTCACATCAGTTTTGTCTTAATTTTAATATAAGCGTGATCCAGGCATAGCCTAGGATTGAAAACATCAGGCCATTTCCAGTGTTGAAGAAAGGTTTTAATCATGGCTCAGTTTTCAGCCATCAAGAGTGAAAAGAGTTCTAATGAATTATTTTGTTTAGCCCCATTTTCTATTTCTGAAATATTTATGAAACACCTCTGATTATTTTAAAATCATAAAATATAATCAGAAGACAATAAATTCTGTCTAGCTGGTTTGAAAAGCATATTTTTATGACATCTGCTCATTTTCATGAGTAAGGCTTCAAATGGGAGTGTAGGTCTGGGAAGCAAACCTGGAAGCTGCAAACAAAATTTTGCTAATCTGCAAGATCCAGCCAGCAGTAGCAGAAAGGAATATGAGCTTCAAAGATGGATTATACAAGCCTGGGGCACCTGGGATCGTGCTCTGGTTGCCAACCTGAGCCAAAGTTAGCCTCTTTTTTGCTACTATTCTTACATAAATGAAATATTTTAAACTTTCTGGGGACTGAGTCCAGTCTCCAGACACAATGTGAGTGATATATCCATGCACCTACATATAGATCATGGCATGCCAGAGACACTACTTGCAGAAAGATTGCTTTTTGGGCTCTTAGTAATCCTTTTCTTATATAAATGGCCATGAGCTCTGCTGAACATTTCACCTGGTGTTCCCTTCTGTATATGTCAGAGACATTTTCAAAAACTCTTCAAAGTTCACAGTATGTCTTCAACCAAGACACTACAATTTTTTTTATCTCCTGGGTAACTTTGGCCAATGAAGACATGCGAAACATGTTTAGGGGAGAAGCAATTCCCTTTGGCTGCCAGTGCGTTTATCCATAAGGCCTTTTGTGTATCTAGAAATCGAGAATTTTTAAAATCTACTTACGTTAAACATGCTACTTCCATATTAGTTTTGTGATCTAAAAGTTTTCCTAGTGTGGATTCTATAGATCTCTTGAAAGTCATAAGAACCAGGAAACAGAATGTCTGCAACCAAATTAGTGAATTTCTAACATATTTATCAGAAAAAAATAAACTCGCAGTACTTTCCAGAGGGTTTATATTTAATTTCTTTGTAGTTGTGGGGCATGAGAGAAAGGACTGGCTACAGGATCAGCACCTTCTTTGTCATTCTCCATCCCAACAGCTCAGATTCAAGGACTGCAAAAGTCAATGGGCACACTATGGTTGCTTCAGGAAGTCCTTGGATATTAGCACTCGAGAAAGCTACACATTAGTATGAGAAGACAGCCTCCCTCCCTGGCTTAAAACAGATTTTATGACAGTTTAAATAAAATCTTACAATAATTAGAACCTTTATGTTGTCTTTTGCAAGAAGCAATAATGACTAGATTAATACTCATAGAGGTATTAATGTGGACTTTTAGTAAAGGGAGTGGAGATGACGACAAGGACTGCTGGAGAAAGAGCAATGATTTACTCTTGTCTGACTTGGGTGTTATTTTCCTTTGTGAACAAGACTAGAGAAGGGAGTGAGAGGGCATCCAGCAGCTTAGGTCCTTTCCCCCTTTGAAGCTTGATGCACCACACTGCTGCCCCACAAGGAGGACGAGTAGAAAAAAAGACCTGTGAGGAAAGATTTTACTATAATGAGCCAGACACTCCTCTTGTCCTCCCCTTTTTACAAAAGTGCACATCATTCATCCCTAATGCATTATTAATATCTGTGTTTTAACAGTAATGTTTCCATAAATATTTTTTCACGTTACCAGCAGCAAGTCACGCTGGCTTGAAACTACACAAAACATTCAACTTATGAGGAGGTAGGCCCATAATAGAAAGAGTTCATCATGGCTTGTCTTCATAAAAGAAGATTTCAGAAGGGCTCTCCCCACTCTTGCTGATGGCTGATGAGGCCAATGTGGGACAGGCAGTGGGGCTGCAGAAGGCCCAGCAGAAAGTCTCCCGTGAGGGGACAGCCAAGGCAGGGTTCTTTCTGTGCTGTCTTTTCTCCTCCAGACTGATCCCACGTGTGTTCTCAAAGGAGGCAGCAGGGTTATGGATGGTGTCTCCATGTCACCCGACTGGAGGCCAGAGCGGAGCACTGATGGCAGTCAGTATGGCCAAAGCTGAGGGGTTGTTTCAGGGACTCCTTGTATCTCCTCTCTGGGGCTCCTCTCTTGTGGCAGCCGGTGGCAAGTTCACCACAGAGCACAATCTTAGGGAGGTGCTGATCCTCCATCCTGGAGACGTGCCCTGCCCAGCACAGCTGTGTCCTCAGTAGCATGGCCTCAGTACTGGTGACCCCTGCCTGTTCAAGGACAGTGACATTGGTCACACAGTCAGTCCAGTGGATGTTTAGGGTTGTACGGAGGCAGCACTGATGGAAGCGTTTGAGGAGTTGCAGATGGTGGCAGTAGATGACTCATGATTCAGACCCGTATTAAGAGTAGGCAGTACAATGGCTCTGTAGACACCGATCTTTGTACTTTTCTTCAGGTATTTTTTGCTCCAGACTCTTTTATGAAGTCTTCCAAATGCTCTGTGTGCCTTTGCTAATCTGTTGTCTCTCTTTATTGATCTTGGTGTCTGAGGAAATAATGAATCCCAGACAGATGAACTGCTGGACTGACTTAAGCTCTGATTCCCTATGGTGACGTGGGGATGATGGAAGTCTTCCTGTGGTGCAGGCTGGTAGAGAATTTCTGTCTCCTTCAAGTTGAATTCCAGCCCCAAAAGATCTGCAGCCTCTGCAAATCAGGACATTATGCACTGCAGAGCTGCTTCTGTGTCAGGAATGAGGGTGGCATCATCAGTAAGAAATAACTCTGGGCCATGGTGCTTTAGGGTCTTCATGTGGGCCTTCAGTTGTCTTGGGCTGAGTAGGCTCCCATCAGTACCATATCGGATGTAAATGCCATTTTTTCATCAAGGTCTGCCATGACCCTTTGGAGCATGGTGTTGAAGAAGTTTGTGAATGGAGTGGGTGTGAGAATGCAGCCTTGTTTCACACCATTGATTATTGGGAAGGATTCAGAGTGCATCTCCATATCTGACTTGGCCCTGCTGATCCTCATGTAGCAGGATGATAATTTTGAGGAACCTGGGGGGACATCCTAATTGTTCCAAGATTTGCCACAGACCCTTTCTACTCACACTGTCAAAAGCTATAGTGAGGTCAATGAATGTCACATAAAGACCTTTGTTCTGCTCCCTACACTTCTCTTGCAGCTGTCTGAGAACAATAGAGTGTGTAGGCAGCACCATGTTCTTTAAGACTGTCTTCCTGATGAAGATGGACTTCAGTGAGAGCAGCAATGTTGATGTTAATTAGTGACAGTTCGTGGGCAATTAGAGCAGAATGATGCTCAGGACGCCCACTGTCCACTATATCAAGCATGGTTCTGATGTTCCAACATGTGAGTGTCAATCTGAACACACCTTTAGAGGCAGGTGTGTGCCTTTGCCTCTTTGTTCCACCCCATCAGAAGATGCCCATTGACCGGGTGGAGAGTGGAGATGAGCTTTGGTTGGGCCACTTTTTCTAGCTCCTCTCTGTGTGGAGCAAGCAGTGCTCTCCTTGAAAAAGGCTGCTTGGGCTTGGTCACTCAGGATGCTGCTGAACAAGACTGTCATCTCCAGGGTCATTCTCGAGCGACCAAATTCCTGAGGCTTCTGCATGCAGGGTTGGGTCTGCAGCTTCCAGTGCCCCTTTCCCCTGATGCTTCGACCCTCGCCTGTCCCTGCAGGGGCTTTACAAGTGGGGCTTTTCACCCTTCGAGCCTGTGCTGTGGATTTTTTAGGTGAGGAACAGCATTCATGGAACTGGCCCCACCCTTTACTCCTGAGGTTCATCTGCCAGGGCCCAGCAAGCTTGGGTAGTGACAGCAAAGTCCTCAGGATGTAGGTTTAGTTTGAGTTTCCTTCTCTGAGATGGATGGCCTTACAGGGCTAAACGAGCTCCATCTGCCCGGGGTTTGGAGTTAGAGTTGTCCTTCTCCTAGGATGGTTCCCAGAAGTTCTACTGAGCCCATCCTGCCCATGGACACACTTTGTCTGACCCTTCAGTTGTGACCTGTCTGGTATGGGAGACCCTACTGGAGGCAAATGTCACCCCCAGCAGAGCTCCCAACCTCACAAGGGCACACAAGCTCCTGCCCCACGACAAGGGGGTGCTGGTGGAGGGAGCAGAAAGAGTTAATGAGGAAAGTAAGGTACCACCTCTCAGTGGTGGAAAAATGAGAACTGGGCAGCAGCTTAAGCTATGGACCACCAGACTGAGGAGCATTCTCACAGCTTTCACAACAGAAAATGCCATTGCATCTGGGTCACTTTGTTTCTGTGAACTGCTGTTTCAGTCACAAACCCAGGTGGAAAACCTTCCATAGCCACTTCAAGAAAGAAGGTCATACTCTAGTTAAAACAAGAAACAGGGCTCAACATCAGGAAAGCAGGGTTCAACAAATGCCCTTAGTGTGCAGTATTGGATAAATCCAATAGGAAATTACAGCAAAGCTGGGATACAGAGGGGCAAGTACAAGAACTGCAGGGTGGGAGAGAGCATCTGTAAAGGGAGACTGTATTGCCATGCTGGGTGGAAATTACACACCCAGTGACAAGCTAGCTTTGTTAGTCTTTCCTTGTTTTTCCTCACTCTCTCACTACTTTTCCCATGTTATCCCTCTTACTTTTTGCCTGTCAATATAAGCAGAAAGCTTTAACCTGCTACCTGTGAACTACCAAACCTTTCCAAAGGACTGCTCAATATATTCAGACAAAAATAATACTAAATTACCAACAGCAAGCTTGAGGTATTCCAGTACCAAAACAGAATTTCAGGGTAATCCAAGAAAAAATGATTAGTCTAGTCTAACTAGAGCTAGTTAAACATTTCTACTAAAATTGAGTAGCACGTAAAATAATTATATATATATTTGATGTTCTCTTTTTATTTCTTTTATTTGAAAATGGGCAGAACTCGAAGGTTGTGCAAGATGTATGTGTGATCACCTCCCAAGTCTAATAAAAATGTGTTTGACAACTAATTATTTTCTTTTAGGAGGGGGCTTCACTGAAACTGCAAATGTGTCTGAAAACATAGACAAATATGATAATGTTTTTTAAATGGAGGTTTCAGCCGGAAAACAACAAACAAACAAACAAACAAAAACAGACTAAAAGCATGACAGTGTTCCTTTGCTCAGCATGATTGCTACTTTACACAGCTGTGGAGGCTGAGAGCTCTGGTCAGAGCTACACAAGGATGGACTCCACAGGCAGCTTATTACTATTCTGCAAAACCTGTGGAAAACTTAACACCTTGCAAAGTGGGAATGTGCATCCACCAGCACGGCCCTGCAGACAGTGCTGACAGCTCACCCTGTGGCATGTCAGATTCCTCAGACAGAAATTCTCCTCCTCTCCCTCCTGTTGCTGGCTGAAAAGCAGGTTTCCACAGCTATGAATCAAAAACCCTGTCACTACCACACTTACTTGGGCACAAGAGTCTCTGTGGGATATTGATGTTGAAAAAGACAGACCAGCATGACCAACAAAGGGGGTGTTTACTGACCATATCTTCCTTGGTGTGAGGAAGAGTTGTTGGAAGATGCTAACTGCTAATGTCTTCGGTCTTAAGCACTAAGCAAAACAGATAATGGATTAAAATTACAAACTAAACTTACTGTGAACTCACTTTAATGTACTGAAATACTCTTCCCTCAGGCTGAAAGGAATCCCTGCTAGCAAAAGCCTCCTAACCTCTGACCCTTCCTATTGAAAAGCAGAACTGCTGCCACTTCCAGTGGAACCAAAGAATTCATTAACTACCAGTCATGTAGGCAACTTATAGCAGTATATTTAGAGATACAGTAATTTTGCTGTTTATGTATAAAAGAAACCCTGTGTTACAGGAAAGGATTGCTAACTTTGAGGTTTTTCCACCTAGCACAGAATAAAGAAATACCACGACTCTCTGTGCAGACTGGATTACTGCTCAGTGGGTAAATGGACCCCATAATAGAACAACAATATGGAGAAAAGCATATTTCATGGACAGATCTGCCTGCAGAGCTTTTTTCCCCATGTCTTGCACACAGGCATTGGTTACTCTGTCCTCTGCCTTCAAAACAAATCCTGATTGCCCTGCACCACAAGAGATGACAGAGTCATATTAGTCTTAGTCCTGATGCATGGCAAGACCCCCAGAAGCCCTTCTGAGAGCCTGGGGTGCAAATCTCCACAGGCAAGGTCTGTCTGAGCATAGCACACCGGGGTGGGCTGTCTCTGGGACCACAGGGACAAGGCAAGGGAAATGTTCCCCTATTCCCCTGCAAGTCCCCTTGCATGAAGTGTCCATCAGAGCAAGCTGGCAAGGCTGCTCCTGCCTGTGGTAATACTGGAGTAAGCATTAAGCTTTACAAAACAATAAGATCTGTCTTGAGGTGTGCTAACAACTTCAATGGTTTAATTTGAATCAGTTTAAGTATTCCTTTTGACAAGATCTGAGAAGGCCGTTTTCTGTGAATTCCTTAATTTCCGAAGCAAGAGGACAGCAGAAACTCCACTTCTGAATGCACCTCAGTGGTGGTGTTCAGCAAATCAAGAAATTTTTATTGTTTGAGTCCTTCTGTGTTTATTTATTTAGCACTGCCTTCCACTCTCATTGCAATCTTTGCAGAAAGATTCCACTGAATTCTTCTAGGAGAAGATATAAGAGTATGTATTTTTATCTATCAAATCACTCATTTGTCAGACTGTTAAAGGTTATTTACATTCATAGCTTTTGAAGCCACAGGTAAGGTTGGCACACTGAAGAAAACTAGTATTGTTAAGGGTGAAATGGGTCTGCCTGTGTATCTGGATTCTATGTTAAAATGCAAGTGAAATTTGGGTATCTGATCTTTATAGATTCTAAAAAAGTTTATAAATGTGTCTATACATATAAACATATACATGCACATTCACAATTACTTAGTGTTATATATATTTGAGACTTCAGTCTCAAATACACAGTTTCAAACATTATTTAATCTCATACCTCCAATTACAGCACCTGTCCTCTGCCCACATGTCTGCCTCCACAAAGGCTGTCGCTAGTAGCCAAATCTCTAAGAAGCTCATATCAGCTTCCAAGTTTAAAAAAACAGACATCAGTCTCCCAACAGAACTCATCTTTCCAACTAATTTAAGAGTCACCCTCTGTGCTTCAGCTTAGCTTTACTCCTCTTTTTTTCCCTGCATTTGTTTTTCTCCTTCACTCCTTGCAGCTGCCTGGGAAGGAGGCAAAGAATGATCCTCACTTTTTGACAACTAACAGATATAAAGTCTGATTCACTGGAAGTATTCCAGGCATCAAGAAACAGGAATTCTATATTAAATATAGAATTTTCCTACTTGTATTATACAGGTATGTATTACATACATAAAATTTACTTTGGAAAACTTGGTGATCTCTGACTTTCCATGATTTATATTGCACTGGACTAAGGGTAATTAAGTACAACCCCTTAAAAGTGGAAGTAAAAAATAGCCAAATGAAGTAACATTTTTAAAAGTCCACCTCTTTAGTGGCTTTAGTTATATATGTAACAGAAACCCAGCATCACCCATGTTCCTTAGTCAATTTTCCTGTCTAAAATAGGTACACTAAACCAAGAATACTCAAAAAATCTCAAGCTTTTTTTTTTTTTCTTGAAAAAAGATTTGTGTTGGATGAGGGAAAGGCTGAGTATCTTTAGTTTGATAAAGGTTTGTAATTACCAGATTTAGCGTTACTAGCATTGTGTACTACTAGTCATGAATATTTTACAACTTTTTTTTTTTTTGGTGATGGAAAAGATTCCACTCATTTTCTCCAGGACTCCAGTACAGTTGAGACTCTGAAAACTGAAGACAAATGACATTATATCAGAAACAAGAATTTAAAAGGCTGGTAAAGGCATCACTGCCTAATACAGGAAAAGACCTCTGCAACTGATTTTCTTTAATATCTTTCCAGACAAAAATATATTTCATATTACCTCCTTCTCCTAATCTCCTGTCTTTTTTTTCAGAAGAAATATAGGACACTGAGTTGGTCTTTAAATGTTTTCATGTAATACACAGCTTCAGAATCCAGCAAACTGTTGTGAACAGTCAATGAAAACTTTAGTTTAAAAGAAACCACTTCTTTGTCCAGGAGAAAACACATAACTGTGTCTGGAGACACCTCTGCTTTATTTCAGCCACAACAGTTCTGACAAAGGACTCCTAGGGTAGATTTATATAAACCCCAGTTCTATGTTTGTCATGAAATGAAATATTATTTTACAGAATTCCTCTTCACCTGAAGATTTTTGTGCACTTTGTATCAGTGAAAGGAATATGGAAAAAGAAGAACCAGGTAAGTCTCTAGACTCAGTCTCACCAGCATTTTATGTTATTTAAATCCAACAAAGAGTAGGTAAAAAGAATGGCTTAGCCTGAAATATGTTGTTGTATTTTCATAAATGAACTATGACAATAGGTGACCTTATTATGCAAAAAAGCACAAGAGTGTCAGTAAAAGGTTCACGGCAGAAAAATAGAGGTGAACATATGCAAGACAGTGTCTTCTCATGTTTGAAGCAATTCTTCCTGAAGCACTACTCTCAGTTGTTATTAAAGGCAGCACAGGAATTGCCTGAGTTAGTAATATCTTAGTTATTGCTGCATTTCCACCTCATAGAGCCATTTAACATAGACAGATGTCCATTCCTTAAAAGAATGATGATGATGTGAGGGTCAAAAAAACCCCAAACCATCCCCTAATGGACTGTGATTCTAAATCAAATGTATTGTGAGATGGAGTTGCTGCTTTACTTAGTTTTGTTTAGTGCATCTTGTAATTATGTCTGAGACATACAAAAAAACCCCCAACAAACCCACAAAAAAAGAGGTACTTGAAAAACATAATAATACATGCATCATATAATCCTGGCATGAACTTGCTTCTGCAGACACAAAGCAAATGTCTTCTTTCATCCTGCAACCACTGGCAACCCACATTAAAATACTCTGAGACTAGATCCAGGTTTCAATGTCACCCTGATTATCAGCAAGCGCCTTCCATTTCAACCTGGCTTGTGAGTATATCACACGCTCTGCCTCTCTCACTCTCTTTTCCTCAAAATTATATTGTTATCTGCCTGAAATGATTTCACACATATTTGTTGAATAAAGATTAAAGAACAAGGCTAGAGTGAGAAGAGAGAAAATGTGTTACAGAACAGCACTGGTGAGATGAGTAAACATTAAGAAAAAAATTTAAAACTACAAAGAAAATTTAGTTCTACTGAGATCAGTTCTACTGATGGAAGCCAAGACATGAGCTGCAGCTCTGTGGAGGCTAAAACTGCCAGTCTTCTGCACAGTGTGGTCTTATCACGGGGACATCAGCTGATCAGATCCTCCTACTGCCTGAAACTGTGCTGAAATACCTGTTCCTGCTCCCAGACTTTATTCAGAGAGTCAAAGGGACTGCCTCAGTGGCACTTCCATTTCAAGAACATTCGAATTTGTGGTATTTACTGCTACAGCTTGAAAGGTAAATTTGTCAGTTCTACTGCTTTGATTCGCAGCCTCCTATTTAAAAAAACCCACACCTATGTCTTTATTTTCACTCAGCTAATAATCAGCCAATATGTCTCAGCAACCATGTTTGTGTATACAATTGGTAAGTGCACACAGCACTTTAATGACATCATTTCCATGTTTTTCTGAACAGACTTCACTCTTTGGTAATTTCAAGACCTCTCCTGAACTGAAAATATTTGAACACCTATCTTCAAACTTACAAACACATTTCACCTTTTTAAAAAGACTGAGCTAGCTTAGATAGATACATCTTTGTTTCTCAGCAACAGCACACTGAATTGTTGTAGCTGTGGTTTCAGTGTTGTTGAGGTTATGCAAATCACACATCTGTTGGCTGGTGAGTGAGATTGCTTGCCTGGTCCTAGGCTTCAAGACCATAAATGGAAAAAAAATATAGACTACAACCACATGAAAACTTTGTGTGAGCTAGAAATAATAAACTTAATCCTTAGTCTCACTTTATGCTTTATACTGAATCCTAAATATCCATAAGTTATACCAATAATCTTTGCTATAGTAGCCTATAAACACAGGGGCTTTGGGGCTTGAGCTACTTCCCCATGGCTGCCAGGAACCTTGATTTCTGATGGGTCCTTTGCTTTTGCTTTCCGATGCCACAGCCGTGGCATTAAGTGACTTCAACATGAGATGTAGGCAGTGGGGAAAACCTGCCAGCCTGAGTATGCCATGTTGTATTCTGCTCACATCATGGTGAGCTTGTGGATCAAACATTTTGTCTTCCTGGGGAGTTCAATTAGCAAATTTTGCAGCCAGCATTATAGTCTGGCAGTTTCTGCAGCGTAACCTCCTAGGTGTGAATGTGTCTCCTGGATGGAGTTAGGCGGGGAAGGGACAGTAAAGAAAAGACCCTTGGCTATGCCCAGAGTAGAGGCATAGTTTTATTCTGATGTTTCTAGAAGTGTTAGATTGCTTCTTATGCTGCCGTCCAACTGGGCTTATTTTCTGGAGATTATTCCTGTTGTTTGATTCAGCTTTCATGTTTTAAGTAGGACAGCAGCTTGGCAGCTGAAAGCACGGAGCATCTTTTCTGTCTTTTATCACAGCAGATGAGCAATTATCTGCTGGGCCTAAATGTGGGGCAGAGCTGACCTAAGCAGAAGTTTTAAAAACCCAAGCTGTGAGTAATCAGGGAAGCTGGTGACCAGTAGCTCAAAGAATAAAAAAATTAAATAGAGTGATTTCCTGAGTACTCTGCTGGTCATTTCTTTTCAAGAAAGAAACTGAATTGAAGCAGAAACACCTTCACAGGGATGCAGGACAGAGAAAATCTGTCCTATGAGAAGGAGGTCGTGTTAATCTAGCCAAACAAAACCTGAGATGCAATGTGATGCTTTCTGACAATCACCTATGTTCCAAACACAGCCCATGAAGGGGAACAGCTACTTGAGCAGAAGGTTGTCACTGGACACACAATGGCCAGCAGTGGCACACAATGGCCATGACAGCAATATAAGTTGTCATGAGTAAATTTAAACTCGAAACAAGAAGATTTTTAGCCTGTAAAGAAGCTCAGATCTGGGTCTGCCTTCCCAGAAGGATAGATAAGGGAGAAGGGGACAGAAGAGAACCCTTTCTGAGGGGGCTGATCACTTTATGTAAAGGATTAAATGCAGTTACCTTCAGTATCTCAAAAAAAAGTACTTGCTGACTCTGGACAGTGTGATGTTTCTGTTTTTTTAACATTCACTAGAATATATAGGAGTATGCCACTTGGCTGCAGCTAATACTTGTATTCTGTAAAACACATAAGGGCAGAGCAAGGAAATCACTGACTTCACTAACACACATGGTCTTCAGATCCTGCTGATGTAAATACGTCTATTCTCAATAAAACAATTTCCTAAAAATATGGACAATTTCCCAGTGCATTTCACATGAACTTTTGAAGATGACACTCACTTTTACACTACACAATGACCTCTGACCCTACAGTAACTCACAGACTTTGAATTTTCTGCTAATTGTTGCGTTAATTTTCTGATCAGATGTAAGGTGATTGTTCACGTCTTTCTGCAAATCAACAATTACAACCTGCCCCAAGCATGTGTAAACTGTGTCACCATTTTTTCCTCCACTGGCTTTGCATAAAGCTGTAGCTAATTTACCAAAAAGCTCAAAGGGCGGGCCAATAATCCTGAGTTAAAACAATGTCTAAGCAATGCCTAAATTATGCCTGAGAGCCCATGCCAGAAGAAGTTTGTGTATGGCTCTTCTAAACCAAGATTTAAAACTCATTTTTCTGCAATATTTTTAGGTGTCTTAGGTAGTGTGAAGAATTGAATTCAGTGTTTTCCCTGTGAAAGAGGAGATTCTTACCTTTCTGCTTGGAGCATCTGAGTGTGATGTTTCTTACTTGGTACAGCTGGTGTCAGACAGCTCAGTGTGAACCATGTGCCCAGTGCCATGATCTCAACTTTTACTACCCTGGGTTTTGCGCTCTTGCAAAAACTGGTTATAACGTATTGAATGACTGCATACACGTTTTCACCTCACCTTTCAGCTGTGCATTCCCAGATACTGATGTGCCCTTATACAGAGCCAAGGGCTCAGCCTTGCTCCACACAACCTCTGCGATGGAACACAGGAGTTGCTCTTAAAATCTACTTTACACAGTGTGATGACACTTAAGGGTTTCTACCTCCATCCTCACAGAAGCTGTTTCTCAAAAGCATTTAGGGAATGATTGTTGTGTCTCACCAAGCTGAGTGTCCCCCAAATTAATAAACACAGTGACCATAGCCTGTAAATTAAGAGGATCACTAATACTCCTCAGCCCATACAGAAGAAACACTTTTTTCAGGGGATTGCACCCTTGTTCACTTTTAAAAACACAATTAATAAATAAACAAAAAGGGAAAAAAGATAAAAGGGATACTCAAAGGCTTTATTTTACCATGTTGAAGATTGACTACATATCAGAAAATGCAGGCTTACATTCATCTGATTTACTGAGAATTTTTTCCATCTGTAAGACTTCAAATTGACTGTCCAGAAATTGCAAATATCAAGAGACTCATAACAAATGGAGAAAGCTGAGAAACAGTGGAAAAATGGTCTTTTTAAACTTATTTAAATCATCATAGTATTGATGATAAATAATCAGTGCAGTCATTGTAATGAAATAAGGGTTGATGTTAGGAGCACAACAGTAACAGTCCCTCTTCTATTTTACATGGGCTCACCCACAGATGAATAATGGAGAACTGTACAAACTCATTTAAAAAATGACATAAAAAAATCTAAATTTTTATTAGAGGTTGAGTTGGTAATATGCATTTTACAATTTTTTTTGTGACTGTTTTCATGTAGCAGGTTTTAATGCTTTATAACTGGTAGTTTTCCAGGTAAGCAAGCTCAAATTTGTAGGTAATCAATTATTTGACCACCTTGGAAAACCAGAACAAAGAAAAAATTCCTGCTGAACACTTGGTAGAAATGACTAAACCAATAACTATTAGTCAGATGTCTTTTTCCTTAAGTAGATTTCATAAAAATATGAGAATCTTAGTCCCCTTGGACATATGAAAAGCCTGAGAATCTGTTTGTTTCTCCTCTGTGAACAATTACGAGACCTTTGCACTGAAAACCTTTCCTGATTCTGTTCTACTGGGTTTTCTGAGTCAGAAAGCTCCTCATGCATGACCAAGCACTCTCCAGTCCGTCCAAGTAAATTTTATTTCTATAGCTTTATACAGTGTGGTGAAGACAAGTGGAAAAGCTGAGTACTGCATTGTGGAAGAGGTGTGTGGGGAGCATCAAGAAAAAAAGAACAAAAAGACAGGACAGGGAAGTTGATAAAACTGAGAGAGGGGAGAGGATTTGCCTTCATGAGCAAAGGTGTCTGCTTGTGTGGAGGAGAGGTGGTAGGTTATTGGTAGAAAAGAGAACTCAAGTTGCCAAAAAGGGGACTTAAAGTTGGCATAGTGAGAGGAGAAAACAAACAGAACAGTGCAGAGACATCCACATGCTCCCTTTAAAAAGGCCTCTTCTCAATCCTGGAAGAGAATATGTGATTCAAGAAATTTCTCAAATATTACACTGCCATGAAATATTGAAATAACTGATCTTTACCTGTGGTTGCTTTGTTCAGCTCAGTAGGAAATTTTTGGGTTTATGATATTTTGTGTTATATATATATATGTGAAGTCAATTACTAAAGCAACAAAATAAAGTCTACAGTAAGATAATATAATAAAACCAAGAATTGCATTTTGATAGTTTACTTCTGGTAAACTTCCGTTTCTTCATTTGGTCCTGCCTCTTCCATTGTAGTCAGTTCAGGAAAGTTAAAGGAATTCATGTAAGCAACCATTTGTTTTGCATTAGTATTTTGCATAACCTAAGAAAAATAAATAGAAAAATAAATAAATAAACTAATAATTCCCCTTGCAGTCTCATAAGTAAGGATATCTGATATGTGTATTTCAAGTCCAAGCCCCTAAAAATATTACTTTTCCTCCTCTTTACTCAAACAAAATAGGGGTGGTTTTTTTGGAGGGCAGCTCAGAAAACAAATGAGGGGGGAGTACAAGGAATCTGGTTCCCAGAGCATTTATACTCCAGGCTCAGATCTTGCGGTTGGTGGTTTGGTTTTTTTTTAATTATGGACATAAGAAAGAATAAATAATTCATAGGTTATAATAATAGAGCTAAAATTTCAACAAGTTGATATTATGAAACTGTCAAAACTCTACCAGCTTTTGCTTTCTTTAATTTTGTCTGCTTCTGATGAAGTGTATGGAAATGCCTTACTTGTGTGCAATGTTACCAATTATCTGACAGAGCCAGAGAGTATTTCCAGCTAATCAGAAATAGGAGCACAGAATTGAATCTCCCATGTGAAACTCATCATTTACATATTTATGATTCAGAAATTATAATAAGGCTAATGAGAAACTCACATGGTGCCTTTAAAAGTCAAGGCAATCTTACTGTTAATTTTCAACAGATAAAGCTTCCCTGGTACACAGCAGTTGAGAGATAAAGTCTGTTGATTACAGTTTAGTCTAATTAAACATTACAAGTTATTTCTGTGTATATATACACTCATTGCATCAAGGGCTTCATTACATAATCTGAAGCTCTCTCAAGAGAAGAAGCGAATGGACAAGGGCAGGCTGCTGAAAAAAAAACCAAAACATGCAGGAAGGGTTATTTCTGCCTCCATGTGGATATAAGCAAGGTAAGATGCAAAAGAAGAAAAACCCTGTAGAACTCCTTTGGATGGGTGGGTGCAGCTTTAAAACCCCTATGCAGCAGCAGCTGAGTGCCAGAGCACAAACTGCTGGGCAGAAGACACATCTTAAGGTCCTAGCTGAAGCTTTTAGGCAAATCAGACACTTTATAACCTGCCTTGTTTTCCAGGCATGCCTTGATTATCATACATATCCTCAACAATGAAAATACGAAGTGAAAACTTGTCTGTCTCCCACCTCTCCCAGAAGAGGCCTTTATATTTACGTGTTGAAGCTATAGGAACAGGAAAATAATTTTTTTCCCTGGACTCCCTTACAGCTATTGGAGAAGTGTTGCAAAACTGTGTGGTTAATATGAAAAAAAAAAAAAATAAATAGAGGAAGAGGAGGGGGAAGGGGAAGGGGAAGGAGAAGGAGGAGGGGAAAGGGAAAGAAGAGTCTTCTTGCCAGTCATATATTCCCTTGGTATTGTCTTGAGCAGTATGTCAGTAAGTGGCTTCCATTGCCTGTGTTCTGCTCACATACAGCTTTTGTACACACATCAGTCTTTCTTGACAACCCCTGCTGTCTACATGATAGGGAAGGAAAACCACTGCAGTGCCAGCAGGCTGAAGTAGAGTGGAAAAGGTACTGTTATCTGTGACTTTTGAGTACCTTTTCTTCCCAGTATTCTCTGTCCCTGATGTCTTCTTCAGTACACAAAGAAGTGAGATTAAATCAAGTGGCTCAAATGTACTCACTGCTTTCTTTGTTACCACTGCTTCAGCCTGGTAGCTGCAGATCTGCAGAAGCTTACACTGATCAGTCTCAGAGCTGTCCATTTCCACTTGTAATGATGATAGGCTCTGGGCTGAATGAATAAAAGCAGTCACCTGCTCCATGAAGGAGCAGCCCGTGGGTTCCACTGCCTGCAGGAAGGGAGCTCAAGGCTCAGAGAAGCATTACACCCATCTGAAAAAGGGAGAGGGATCTACTGCAAAGTAAGTGATGAACTTCCCCAGTGCTGTTCCCCACCCCAGGAACTGCAGCCATGGTGGGAACCCCAGACATCCTTGGAACCCCTGTGAGGCAATGGGCTGCAGTCATCCAGATGCAGCCCTCAGAGCATCAGCCAGACTTCAGGTGAAATGTTGCCCTACTACTGCTCCTGCTGCTCCTCTGCTGTTGCCTGCCAGCACTGGGAGTCACTCTCCCAGGGCAGAGGCTCCTCCAGCATCCCTCCATCCCAGCCAGTCAAAGACTGCATTTTGCTGTGCAGTCTTAGCTGCAATGGACAGTCTTCATTACTTCACTTCATTTTTCACATCCCCACAAAACTGTTGTCCTCCTTGAAAATCACACCCATGGTTTTCATCAGTGTCCGCTTTTAATTAGCCTTAATTTAGAAACCTGAAGCTCTTCTGTAAAGCAAATACTTAGTAGTGAAGAACCAGAATAAAAATGGATTCTTTCCCCCTGAAGTGAAGCAGCGAATCATTCATATATTCAGTAGCAGGGAGAGAGACTTTAGAGGGATTATACTGTAGAAAGTAATGATCTTTATTAGTGCTGTCTGGAAAAGTTGCCATGCTCAGGTATTAAAAAATACCCCTCCAGGCTACACAACTGCAGAACTTTCCTCACTTTTCATATGTAAAATAAAAACATTTGACACATGAAAACCAAACTGAGGAAGAGACTGACTGTTAAATATACTTTCCATGCTCAACAGAACATGAATTAAAAGTAACTTATTTTGGGTTTGAGGAGAAAAAAAAAAAAAAAAAGAGAAAAAAAAGAATGCAGATTTTTCAGGTTTTGAGAAATTGCCAAGCTTTCAACAAAAATGAATAATTGTCTTGTGTAAGAAAATGTTTATGCTACTGAAAAATTTTCACTGGATCTCTCTATGTTCTCCAAATTCTATATTTAAGTGCAAATAGGGACATTTTCATATTTGAGGGTAGAACTACATACTTAGCTGTTGCTATAAATTCCCTTGCCCCTTTGAACTGCAGCCTGAAACAAATTCAAAGACGGAGCAGGCTGATTTTTTGAAGGTGAAATTATTGAAGTGTCTATAGAATACATAACTACAGTATCATTTGTGTGGCCACGAGGAGAACCATAGTAGGGATGTGATCTGACTGAGTGAGACCCTCATGGCAATAACAAGAAGAAGGTCATTCCTCAGCCTGGTCATGCCCTGGGCAGAAATTCTCCTGCAAAATCTTGCAGAGATTTCCTCCATGGAAGAACAGCTTCAGCAGCCCTCATTCCTCCTTGTCCCTCTATCCCTGAAATGTGTCTGCTCCTGCTTTTATGAGGCTGCATAGTGAACCAGATGGAGAAGCTGACCTTCAAAAGGAGAGACTTTGTTTTCAGCCACATTTTTTCCTTGAAATATCACAGTGAGAGCAAGGGCTGCACTGGAAAACTTCAAGTGACATGTGGTAAAGAAAGATCAAAGGAAGGATGTGAGGGCAGCACAGATGCTTTTGTGCCAATGGAGAGAGCAAAGAGCCAGAACATGGGACTTAGTAATGTAAACAGCCAAAAAAGGCCATAAAAACATGTCAGCATAAAACCATGATTTTCTAAGGTTCTATGCACTGCTGGCAGCTAAATTGAGCAATAAACAAGCATTGAATCCACAAGTCAACCTGCAACTTCTAACTCACAAGAGTAAAAGATGCTAACAATACTGTTTCAGAGTAAGAAACTCCAGCACTTGAAGCTCATCCACTCTTAACCAAAGCACCATTCTCTCAAGCAACTTGTTTGTGACTAGAACTCTATAAGCAAACTGTAGAAATTACATATGTAAATTACGGTGACTCTGCTCAAAGCAGTGAGTTTCATCTGATTTACTTCAGCTGAGGATCCAGTCCAGCAGCATCACTCTGACCAGACAAAGCAGCAGGATTTATTTGTCAGTACATTTGTCAGTACCCTTGTTTTTTTCTCTGCAGGAAGCTCGGTCTCACTGCATCCTTCATTCTGTCCACCTCCTCTTCTTTTCTTCTCTACACTATTGCCCTCAGTCTCTAATACTGGGCAGAGGAATTACTCTGATTCATTTATTCCTGGAAGTTTTCCTTCTGTGAAGATCAGGTACAATGCATCAATACTCTCTTTTCTTTGCCTCTATTCTACTTGTCATCTTTCTCAGAAAAGCTGCATATTATCTATGCAGCACAAAATAGATGTGTTGCTCCTAAGGATATTTTTTTTCTCTCTTTCTTTTTCTTTTTACCCGTTTCTTTTCTTCCTGCTGCAGATAATAGCTGCTTTCCTCCTTCAATCCAGTCTCGTGGTTTGGACAGTGGCTGAGCAGTGA
Organism: Phaethornis superciliosus; assembly: GCA_023637945.1. Classification (NCBI taxonomy): domain Eukaryota; kingdom Metazoa; phylum Chordata; class Aves; order Apodiformes; family Trochilidae; genus Phaethornis; species Phaethornis superciliosus. Next base: position 10,473,463 of record JAJQWJ010000004.1, on the reverse strand, counting down.
CAGATGCTCTTCATTATTTCCATTTCCCTCTCACAGGGAAGAAAGGAATAAGGAAGAGACTTTAAATTTGAAAAACCTCGAGCAGGTAGAAGGTAACCTGTCTTGGTAAAATATGTCCTTCTCTGGTGAGGAAATGAGGAAGAGCAGGAGTGGCAGGCACCAGGTAGCAGCAGGGAGACCTTAACCAAGCTAACCCCACAACCAGAGGGAAAAACCCCAAGAAGGGGCTCTTAGGAGGCATTTTATACTGAGCACCATGGAAAGGAATATTGTGATAGGTTCACTTAGGTCACATGACCCATCCTCTCCTCAAATAGGCTCAGTTGTTCTTCATTATAGCTGTAACATCAGCAGGATGGCACTTGTTGATTGGTTGTCCCAGGAAGGGTTTTTCTATCCTGGCCCTCTCAAACCAGGGCAGCCAGCTTCCTTTCCCCTTTTCCCCTTTTTTTTTCGCCTTTTTTTTTCCCCTTTTCCCCTCTCCCCCTTCCCCCTCTCGCCTTTCTCCCTCTCCCCTTTCTCCCTCTCCCCTTTCCCCCTCTCCCCTTTCCCCCTTTCCCCCTTTCCCCCTTTCCCCCTTTCCCCCTTTCCCCCTCTTCCCTTTCCCCCTTTCCCCCTTTCCCCCTCTCCCCCTCTCCCCCTCTCCCCTCTCTCCCTCTCCCCCTTTCTCCCTCTCTCCCTCTCCCCCATTCCCCCTCTCCCCTCTCCTCTTTTCCCCTCTCCCCTTTCCCCCTCTCCCCTTTCCCCCTCTCCCCTTTCCCCCTCTCCCCTCTCTCCCTCTCCCCCTTTCTCCCTCTCTCCCTCTCCCCCATTCCCCCTCTCCCCTCTCCCCTTTTCCCCTCTCCCCTTTTCCCCTCTCCCCTTTCCCCCTCTCCCCTTTCCCCCTCTCCCCTCTCCCCTCTCCCCTTTCTCCCTCTCCCCTCTCCCCTCTCCCCTCTCCCCTTTCCCCTCTCCCCCTTTCCCCTCTCCCCCTTTCCCCTCTCCCTTCTCCCCTCTCCCATCTCCCCTTTCCCCCTCTCCCCTCTCCCCTCTCCCCTCTCCCTTCTGCCCCTTTCCCCTCTTCCCCTTTCCCCTCTCCCCCTTTCCCCTCTCCCCCTTTCCTTCCTTGTTTTGTCTGACCCATTCTGAGTGCCAAAATGTAAAGGAAGATATATCTTCTTTTTCTGTGGCCTTCTAAACCCAGGTAATAAAACAAGCTTTTCTTGAGGTTTCTTCTATGTATTTGTTCACTGAAAATATTTTTGAAAAATAGCAAAGTAAAAGACAGGAAAAGCTATATAAATCTCTTAAAAGTAGGCAGAAATAATAACAAATTTTCATAAACATACAAATGGGCCTTTTCCTTTTATTTCTTCCTTCCTCTTCTCAGAGAAAAGTTTATTTTGTTGTAAGCAAACAATTCAGACTTCCACTTAAGAATTACTTTATATTGTCTGCTTTTAACATTCAAATAATTTTACTTAAAAAATACACCTTTCCTGCCCACAAAGAAGCACCAACTAAAAGTGTTTCCATTCAACAAAGCAGCATGCACTTTGGCAACATTAATTCTGTACCAGCTGAGACTGGACACTTACTAAGAGGGGTCAGGCAAGGAATCCACATAGAGTAGATTTTGCATTATGACATTCATGCCCCAGAACAACTTCAACTTATCTTTAACACAGACTTCTATTACTGCACATGTTGTGAACATTAACACATTCGTTCTCCACAGAAAATCACTAGCTTGAGATTGTCCATTTTGATTGTCCTAACTTGTGATTGTCCATTTCAGCATAAATCTGTATTCTGAGCATTTAGGCTACAACTGCAAAAGCCAGAACCATTACAAACCAGTTAGAAGAAGCCCAGGTAATAACAGAAGTGAGTCTCTAGGACAAGATTGCTGCTTTGGAACTGTGTACTGCGAATGAACTCTGGGCTGTTTTTAGGTTTTTTTTTTTACCAAACCAAGCCCATGAACTGTTTGACCAAAATGCTGGCTCTAGCAGACCAGACTTTTGCCAGGGACCACGGTGACAAATACAGCTCAGGGCACAGTAACTCTGGAGGTTACTGATGTTTACATTAGTCAGTCACCTCTATTAATGTCATGGTTATAATAAAGCCAAATGACACAGTTTACTTGGGCTACCGACATCTGGAAAGTGGTCTTTTAAAGATGAGCTCTCGAAAGCTTAAGTTTACACGCAATTTCACTCTGCCCGCATCTGTTTTTTTCTACAACCTTTTCCTTCTGCAGCTGGGCATGTTATGAGAAAGGCAGGAAAAATCCAGTCACTCTCTTGAGAAACAGGTATTTAACTGATTTATTTGTCTTTCAAAGTAAAGTGAGGAGTAGTTTTGCAAGAAGTGAAACTGTTTTTTGAATGGTGAGTTTCTTATACATATACTCACACTCTCATTACTTAAATAGGAAATTGTACATAAATTTTTATTTTTTAAATAATTGCATTTTCACAGTTTGACCAGCCTCAGCTGACAGTAAATTAGGAAGATCAGTAATTAGTGAAACTTCCTTTCATGGGCTGCTTTTGAATGACTCATTGTACTAATTCCAAAACTGTCATCACCTTGCTACTCACTATTTGCACTCAATTTTTAATTTCCAAATCACATGCCATTTTTTGAACAGCTCTTAAACACACAGAGCTGTCCAGATGGCCATGTCAATGCTTCCAGTGTCAATACTCATGCAAACATGCATTCACATCCCTATTTCTGATACTTCACTTTGCATTGAACGCTTTTCTGAGCAAAAATTTGCTTTCACAAACATTTGGAGAATGTAAATCAAAGAAGCTCTGAACACCATAGAAGCTGATTCATGGTTTCCATTCAAATAAATGCTAGTGAAGCCATCTGAAACAGCTATAATCATAAGCATATTCTTCTGCTCCCTACGACCCAGATTTCAAAAAGAAGGAAGTACATGGGTAACTTTAAACATGCAAATAGCGTCAGTTGCGCACAGATTTACATATACAATTACATTTCTTGCTGACCCAGGAGCTGTATGATTCTTATTCATCTTCAACTTTTTCTGAAATTTTATTGGGAAACTTAAGGAGTAATGTAAAAGTAGAAGTTTGGCAGACACAAACATCAATGTTAATGTCATAACGGAAGGGTGAAAAATGACACTGAAACACAAAGAAACAGAACATCAAGAGGACAGACACAGAAGAAAAATAGTGGAAAAAGTACACAGTCAGCATGACTGCCATCATAAGAATATAAATGTAAAGTCAATGGCTACAAGATTTAAAGGGCCAATCAATAAAGTAAATTGCTTGAAGTAATTCCAGGGGTAGATTTGATCGATGATAATAAACAAGATGAGTATCTTTGAAAAAGCTGGATTATTGATAGGAAAAGAAAGTCTGTATGCCAGTTGAGGGAAATTAAAAGAAAAATACAAAAGTCACAAGACTAAGAATGAGTCACTGCAACATCACGCAGCAACTGAACATCAGAACAAATTATTTGACTACTTCTTCAGTAATTATATTACATTAATCTGAATGTTGGTTTTTATTTTATGTTATTTAATTTTATTTTATTTCTTTAGTATGCGTATATTCAGAGTTAATCCCTTAAGGAGAAAAATATTTTCATTTCTAATAGGAACCATGAAGAAGTTAAACACTGCATATTTTCATTATATACAATTTGTGGCAAGGTGCTCAGAAATACACTGGACTAATCTTTGAAATAGTTTTTTATATTTGTCTCTGAAGGAGTTTTCTATAGTATTGTATTTTATATAAATTTGTGTACAGTCATTAAGCACCAACAGCTTAGGCAATTATTTGCAATACTATTCTTCTCCAAGTCATACAGATATAACCCATTTGTCCCTCTGCTCCTTGAGTAGTACCACTGACACAGAAGTAGTAGGTAGTTTACTCAGAAATTGAGCATCTATTTAAGACATCAGTGCTAGCTCTGGCTTATTTTGCTGTTCATGCATCATTGCTCTAGAAGATTTGGGGATCTGTTAATTAAGAGGTGTGCAAACTAAAAACCCTTAGTTGAGGAAGTAAAAGAAACAGGAGAAATGCATAGGAAGTGCCCAAGACTGGATCTACAGTTAAGAAAAGACCACTGAGTGATAGAGGATATGAGAAAAATAAAGGAACTGGTGATGAATTAGGGCCTTTGTGAATGAAGGAAAGAAAAGCTACTTTCTTAAAGGGTGAGATGCCAGCCTTTCAGTCTTTCTTGGGTCTTCTCTTAAGGGAATGCCAAAGATCTAGACTTCACTGGTAGTGTGTGGTTGGAAAAAGATAGGAATAGAAAATACTTTTCCCCTTCTTTTCTGTCAGAAACTTTCATATTTATCCTTATTCTCCCTGGATAAGGACAATGGCCAGACCACCCTCACTTTCCTACTCCATAAATCAAGTGGCCATGTTCCATGGTGTGGGGTGAAGATGGAAGTAGCAACACTGAATGATATCGAGCAGAAGGCAACATATACGTAGGAGCTGGGTGGTTTAGGTTCCCTGTCTTACTTTTCAATGAGTCTTCACGAATGGTCAGTAATAAGACATCATGGTCTCTAAACTGGAAAGATACGGATTTGGTTGATGGACTATTCAGTGGATAAAGAATTGTATGTATGGCCATATTGAAAGAGTTGCAGTAAACATCTTGATTTCCAAATGGACAGTGATGAGTACTGTTCCTCAAGGGTCAGTGCTGGGACAAGTTCTGTTAACATCTGTGTTGGAAACATGGGCAGTGGAATTAAGTGCATCCTCAGCAAGTTTGTTGATGACACCAAGCTGTGTGGTGTGTTTGACATGCTGGAGGGAATGGAGGCCATCCAGAGGGATCTTGACAGGCTTGAAAGGTGGGCCCATACCAACCTCATGAAGTTGAAGAAGGCTAAGTGCAAAGTCCTGCACCTAGTTGGGAGCAATCCCAAGCCCAAATACAGGCTGGGTAAAGAAGGGATTGAAAACAGCCCTGAGGAAAAGGACCTTGGGTTTTGGGTTGATGAGAAGCTCAACATGAGCTGACAAGGTGCACTTGCAGCCTGGAAAGCCAACTGTATCCTGGGATGCATCAAAAGAAATGTGGCCATAGATTGAGAGAGGTGATTCTCCCTCTATACTCCACTCTCATGGGTTCCCACCTGCAGCACTGGATCCAGTTCTGGACACCCCAACACAGGAAGGATGTAGAGCTGTTGGAGCAAGTCCAGAGGAGGACCATGAAGATGATCAGAGGGCTGGAACACTTCTCCTATGAAGACATGCTGAGACAATTAGGGTTTTTCAACCTGGAGAAGAGAAGGCTCAGGGGAAGCCTTACAGTGGCCTTCCAGTACCTGAAGAGGTACTTGAAGCACGAATACCTGATCTGGAGGTTCTGAAACAATAATCTGAATACAGGACCCCTTATGAAAGAGTCTGAGGATGCTCAGCCAAAGTTTCATTCAGATTACTGTTTCCAACCAAAGGTGCTTAGAGAAACTCAGATAACAGAAGTAGAAACCACCCAGAGGTTAAAAAAAACTTGGAAAATGAAAAACAAGCAAGCAGAGAACAGTATCTTTCATGTTAGTCACTGAAAATAGGGCTGTATTAAATTATAGTGCTACTGGTGAATGTAGTCTGTTACCTTATAGGTTTTCATTAAGATCTGAAATACTTTAGATTCCATATTAGCCCTCCACAGTCCTTGGGGGTGGTTCTCCAGACTCAGAATAATTCACTGTTTAATTTATAATGCCACTTTCATCTTTCAGTGGAATGCCAAATAGTACCCATTTATTGGCTGTAGAATAATTGCTCAGCAAGAATCTCTTTAGAACACACATGAAGATCATTAGTGCATCTTCTCATTAATGGACTCTTAGGAATTTTAAGAAAAAACACGTGACCAGGATAAACAGAAGCTGAAACAGCTTTTCTGTCTTTTAAGTATGTTTTATTTGCCAGTATTGTGATTTTAGTGATTTTTCACTGATGGGAACAGCCAAAGTAGTAATGCTAACAGATATGCATTTCTTCTTACAGGACTTTATAATCCTGAAAATTTGCCTCAAAGCCAGAGGTACTGAATCAGATCAGTGAGTGTAGAATAATCAACTCACAGTAACATCTTCTGCTACACACTTTTGTCTTGGAAACAAAACCCAGGCAGGTGTGCATGATGTGAAGCAGAAGAAGAGGTGGCACAGAGCAGTGGTAGGACACAAAACAAAAGTTCCCAGCCTGTGCTTCACCCCCATGTATGTTACTTATGGGTGGAGTAGCCTTCTGCATTCCCCTGGACATTTGGTTCTCATTTTAGGCTTTGTATCTGCTGTATGAACTTAAACAAGAGCTACACAAAGAGGGAACCCTGAATAAAGCACTGAGAGCAGTCTCATGTAGACCCTGTATGGACTTTGCCAGGGCCCTGGGTACATGAGCTCTCACACCTTCGTAGGAGATGTTTCACATTTCTTTTTATCTGTCAAGAACTGGTTACCAGACACCACTGCATTTCCAAGCTGTAAAAGCAGAATGCCTGGAAACAGTTCATTGCTTCCTCCAAAACAAACCCAAGAGCTATTTTGCAGCTCATTAATTTCAGTGCTCCATACTTTAAATTCTTACTGGTTGTAATTATAATTTAGTGTAACTATGCAATTCATTGGGCAAGCGAACCCCAGGCTCTACCAAACTGCAGGACAGTGTTCTTCCAGATAATGTCACCATGTGCCCTACTGTCATCTTTGTAATGTAAAACAGGTCACCCTGTCAGTACCTGTCAGAGCCCCAAGTTAAACCACCTTTCAGAGCCCTGCTTATGCCAAGGCTGCTGTATTTTAGTCACTACTAGTCTCAAAGGGTTAAACAAGCATGAACACAGGAGCTGGGAAAGTTCAGGCTCTGCAAGACAGATAACTTAGCAATCCTCATTTTAAAGAGCTTCTATTTTTGCTTTTCTAATTATCAGAAAAGAGGTACTAATGGCCCACCATTAAGAGTCCTGGGGAAAAAAAAAAAAAAAAAAGAAAAAAAGAAAAAAAGAAGGATAATCAGAATTTGTTTGAGTGAATAGGTGTGTTAAGCATTCACATGAAGCTCTTTTGTGCAGTTAAAAATAACTACAGACAAAAGAGATGGTTGATGCTTGGAGTCATCTAGAAAGAACATAAAAATCTGGGGAGGGCGGTTAATGGGTTTTATTAAGTTTCGAAATCAGGGGTTGAGTCAAAACACTTGTGTGGGCAACTAGAAGAGGGTGAGCTTTGTGTATGTTCCCTTAAGACTGTATGAGGCAGGAAAAGAAAACAAAGTAAGAGGGGAGAAGGAGAAACCAGAGAGCAAGAGGAAATAAGTCAGGGGAAGAAAAGTGAGACTGGGAATGGAAGCCTTCCCTGCCCTGCTGGGAGAAGCTTGGGGTACCGTATCCAAGTGAGAAGTAATGGTAATGCCACGGTCTTGCACTATAGATTTTCATCCAAAAAGAATGCACTCCACATTTCCCCGGAGTTACCCAGTCAAAGAGAATCATCCACCTTTTCCAGTACAATAAGTATGTCAGTTTTGATGAAAACATGCTTGATTGATGACATATGAGCAGAGAGAATCTATCTACTACAGCTTGAACAGAGTTGGAAGATAGGGACTTTCATAGAGTCATAGAACCATCAAGGTTGGAAAAGACCTCTAAGGTCATCAAGTTCAACCGTCTACCCTACAACCCATGACCAGTAAACCATATTCATAAATAACAAATCCATGAAACAGACCTGATAAACCAGAGGCTAATGATAAACAACATAATTTTCAAGGACTACAAGAGGCACTGGAAGTTTGGTACAACAGGGTTTAGAAATGAAGAGGAGGTACACTAACAGAAGTCTGTTGAACTTCAGGTAGTCTGGGAAGAAGAATACAAACAAAAAAGCAGAAGCAAGACCAAGCACATCTCTCCTTGAATTTCAATATCATGTTGGTTACACTGGGAGTGTTAAGGGCCAGCTTTCATTAGGAAGAAAAACCAACAATATCTGGAAAAAAGTAGTTGTAAGAACGTAAAAATACCAATTTCACAATGTAAAAAGCAGTATTAATAGCAGCAGTTAGACATGAGATGAGAAAAAAAGAGGCAGGGCAAACTGGAAACCTCAATGTTATAATTTTAAAGAATATATTTATAAAATATTGAAAATTACTCTGAAGTGATTGAAAGAAGTGAGCCAATAAAATAATTTAATTTTTTAGAGGTTTTGCAATTATGAAATTAAATATAATTTTGCAGTTATTAATTTTCACTTAAACAATAAAATCTCTTGGAAATGTGAAACTGTGATTTTTAAATCTGTGATTTTTTAGCATAACTTGGTGGTGTGGGGGAAGACAGTGTTCATTAACAGCTGGAATCTGGAATCTCTGAGCCTGTAGATTACAGGTCTTGTCTCCTAGTTCCCTCTTATGGCTGACAGCTAGAGACATAATTTAAAACTCCAAATCCCAGAAAACCTAGAATTCTCAGGAACTGAAGAGTCTGTGAGCTACTTAATCTGCAGCTGGCAGATAGACTACAGAGAGGTTAGAAAGAGTTGTTGGTATATTTCAAAACTCTGCTTAGCCCTGCCTAGTCACACCCTCACAGAAATCAAAATGTCTCTGCAAATATTTGAAACTTGACAAAATTTCATTCTCTGTTGGAAAAATTGCTCCCTTTGAGAATTTCTGAGCAGCTTGTTTAACAGAGTTGAAACACATCATGTTCCAGACATAAGAGCTGAGAAATGAACAAAAAGATTTTCTGCAGTACTTTCTAAGCAAGCCCCTTGTAATCCTGTTCTGCTCCTTTACCTGCACCTGAGATCAGCCATGCTCACTTAACAGCTTTATCCCAACTGCCCAGCTTCATCAGTTTGGTAACAGCCAAGAAATTGTTTTGACACTGAATGCTTTCTGTCAAAAACAAAACTTGTAACTGCAGAATTGGCTTGTTGCCACTGTGGTATGCTGTTAAAAGACCTATTTTCACAATTAGACAAGCTGTCACAGTTTGTACAACTGCAAGACTGAATCACTTTAGTCTGTGATTACTGGAAGATTATCTTCACCATACAAAAACATCTCTGACAATTAAAGTGACAGTGCTAACTGCACACACAATTTACGGTTCAACAATTTGCTTAAGATGTTTGACACTGCACTACCCACTGAAATAAATTTTGCCTTCAAAGCACACAATTTTTATGTTTTTTGGTAGACATTTCCTGACCAGCTGTGTTCTTAAGGTCTTTTTAAATCCAGATTATGTAAGAAGCTCCTAATATGGCTAATGGGAGTCTTAAAAGCCTGGAGAATTTACTCCCCTAGGATCTGTTTTCAGTTCCTTTCAAGCAGAGTATTAGATGAAATTTGAAAGTACTTCAGTGTTGTCATCAGAAGATCAGACAAGATGCCCAGGCAGCTCCTTTCACTGAAATTTTTATTACCATGATTGGGCATTTAGCAAAAAGAATGTCTACTGGGAGCTATCAAAGTTCACTCTGGGTAGCCAGCTACAGGGTTAATTTTTGTATTTTGTGATACAAAATACCATCTTGGATCACCAGCTGGTTAAATCACAGTAATTTATTTGATTTCAAGTAATTTCTGGATTTGTTAGGGTTAAGATAAGAAGAGCAATTACAGTTCATATTTCAGGAAGGTTTTTCTCTGTATTTATCAGTGCAATAATAGACCACTGGTGTAGACCTTAAAGGCCTCTGTTTCTATAAGGGGGAAAAGGATTAGTATTGTAATATGAAAGATGGTGACATGAAGATATTTAGAGTATTTTGCTTACTTGAAGTAATACTACTTTCCATAAACACTCAAGGTGCTTCATTTGCTCCAGTAAATTTTTAGTGCCACTTCTAGGTGGGGACTAGTCCCCACCCTAGTCCCTTTTAGGTAGGGACTTAACACATAAACTCTTGTCTCAGACTATTCTCTGACCTGACCAGGGAACCAGTGAGAAGAGCACTTAGGAACAGAGAAGATCAGAAGAACAGGAATTTATTTTTCAGAGCAGAGTCATTATTAGACAGCACACCTCAGACATATAAAACAAGACAAGTATCTTTAGCTGTTTCAATTTAAGTACCTTGAATGTGATACTTTGAGTGTGAGAAAGAGCATATGAATATTGACTGTCTTGTTCACAGTTTTTTGTCTAGGAGCTTGACATACACTGAAGTCTCACTTTGGGATGCTTTTGTGTATAAGGAATCTAGCAAAATACTAGCATGACAGAGAATGAGCTAGCAAGCTCACAAAATGTGGATCAGAAGGATCTGTAGTGAGATGGATTAAGAACTGGCTATGCAATAGAGCCCAAAGAGTGGTGATCAACAGTTCAGAATCCATCTGGAAACCTATGATTATTGGAGTCCCCCAGGGATCAGTGCTGTTCAATATCTTTATCAATGACCTTGATGATGGGACAGTGTCTTCTCAGCATGTTTGCTGATGACACAAAGCTGGGAGGAGTGGCTGACACCCCAGAAGGCTGTGCTGCCATTCAGAGGGACCTGGACAGGCTGGAGAGTTGGGCAAGGAAAAATTTAATTAATTTCAACAACGGCAAGTGTAGAGTCTTACATCTGGGTAGAAACAACCCCAAGAAGCAGTACAGGTTGGGGACTGATTTCTTGGAGAGTGGCAAAGGGGAAAGAGACCTGGGGGTGCTGGTGGATGGACGGATGACCATGAGCCAACAATGTGTCCTTGTGGCCAAGAATGCCAATGGCATCCTGGGGTGCATTAGAAGGGGGGTGGTTAGTAGGTTGAGAGAGGTTTTCCTCCCCAGCTACTCTGCCCTGGTGAGGCTGCATCTGGAATATTATGTCCAGTTCTGGGCCCCTCAGTCCCAGAAGGACAGGGAACTGCTTGAAAGAGTCCAGTGCAGAGTGACCAAGATGATGAAGGGAGTGGAACATTTCCCTTATGAGGAAAGGCTGAAAGAGCTGGGGCTCTGCAGCTTGGAGAAGAATGAGGGGTGACCACGTCATTGTTTATAAATATGTAAAGGGAGAGAACCAGGATGATGGTGCCAGGCTCTTTTCAGTTATGCCCAATGATAGGAGAAGAAGCAATGGATATAAACTTGAGAATAAGAAGTTTCATATAAACATAAGGAAACATTTTTTCACTGTGAGGGTGACAGAGCACTGGCACAGGTTGCCCAAGGAGGTTGTGCAATCTCCTTCTCTGGAGACATTCAAACCCCACCTGGATGCATTTCTATGTGACCTCCTGTAGGTGACCCTGCCCTGGTAGGGGGGTTGGACTTGATGATCTGTCAAGGTCCCTTCCAGCCCCTAACTTTCTGTGATTCTGTGTGACAGTGTCCAGCATAAGTCTCTCAGAATACCATGTCTGAAGGTTTTAATATTTTTGCCTGAAGGTACAAGGGAATGATCTCCCTGTGTTCAGTTTTATGTCATAGAAACACCCTTTCTGGAAAGGGATGACCTGCTGTAGGTTAGGACAGGAGATGGCAGAAGAATCCTTCTGGGGTGCTGTCCAGAGCCTGTTGCTTTGGCCAGTGTGCTGATGCTCTGGGCAAGAAGAGGGCAAGCAGGTTTTTCAGGATCCAGGAGATCAAGAAGCAAAGAGATTCAAGGAGAAAATCCAGGGATCTGGAACAGCAAAGATCCTGTAACTCCTCACAAAAATCGTCAGTGTAACTTTTCAAAGTGAGAGAAAAAGACAAGCCTGGACTGCAAAAAACATCTACCAATATCAGTTTTGGTAGAAAGCCAGAGGACAAAGAAGTGGTCTGTACGCATAGAAATAAAAGAAATTACTATACCCTCTGGATTTTTCTTTGGTTCCAAAGGACTTCTGCTTTATTTATCATATGTGTAGTTGGTTGTTGCAAAGCAGTGTGATTAAGTAACTCAACAGTGTAACAACACCAACAAATCCTTACCTTCCATGATACACATGCAAGATATCTGCATGACATGAATTATCCAGGGTGCACATTTTCTGACACAGAGGCATGAACTTCCAGGGTGATAGAGGTGTTAAATAAAATGGAAAAAACTTGCCCAAAACAATAATTTTAAGTTTGTGTAACAACACATAAAATGTGAGTTGAAAAGGTTTGATCACCAGATCAGTATATATTCATAACATATTTCACACTTCTTTTAATGAAATGTAAGTCCTTTATCTCTTATAATTGCTGAAATTAATTAGGTCTTTGTGCTATGGGAATCTTTAGAATCGACCTTACCACACTGAGTAATACATCCCCTTTCCCTGCTCCTTATTTTGTTATTGTACTTCAGAAGAACCAGACTTCAGAAGGACTTGTTACAGCATAAAACACTGAGAAATTTACTTAGGCCTCCAAACTGCAATAAAAAAGATAAATATTCTTGTTTTTTTTTTAAGGTTGAAGATAGCTGTTGTTAAAAGAGCACAGAAAATTTCAAATGAGATTTAAGAACTGTATCATTATTACACCTTGTAATAACAGAGAAAAAGATTAGCCTGTCTTGGGAAAAAAATATTCCTAGTTGTGAAAAAAAGTTTTACAAATAGTAGGTGACTTGTGTGTGTGAACTCACTTGTTGTGAGCTCATTAAGCAATTCTTTGTCGTTTCATTTGCTACCTTGTTTAAGCAAGGTAACTTGCTTAAATTTACCTACAGTTTCTTTTGCACCAGAAATAGAGCAAGGGCTGGACTGTAACCAGTCCCATCCACTATTCAGGTGAATCCATCTGTAGCCTACCACAGATTATAAATGATAAGGAAAGTATCTCTCATGAGGAGAAAAAGTCATTGAACAATTTAGAATAGGAACATTGAGGTTATTATACTCTCTTTGCAGATTCAGAAAATGATGTAATTCTTCTAACTAGTCAATTGACATGAATTAGTCACCATCAGATCATTGCTATTGACACATCTGCTTGGAGACTGTGTTGGGATAATACTCTGCCCCAGCCTAACAAACAAGCAGGGCACAGTGATGTGGATGCTGAGCACTGCCACGTGAACCTGCAGCTGCACTGGTGCTGATGGGCTTGCAGCCTGGTTGCTGTATCTTTCCCCACCCTTTGCAGTCCTAGCTCCAGTATCTGCAGGAAACACCTGCTTAAAACCAGAAGGTGCTATTCCCCTTTTGATTCTGCTTCCTGTCTGAGATGCAGTGGGCTGCTGCAGCCCTCTCTTCCATCCTAGCTGGGACTGGTCTTGTCCCACTGGTCCTCTGCAAGCCAGTCCTTGCTTTCTATAACTGCAAAATGTGACAGACATTCAAATTTCCTTGACCTGTGAACTATTTCATGTAAACAGCCTTTTGTTAAAATAACCCCATAAAGGTAAGTCTTGCTTATTTTCCTTTTCTTAGGCTTGTAACAGGTAAAGCAGAGTAAAGCAGCAGAACAGCATGCATAAACTGTCACCTCTCCCACAACTTGGACTTTTACCCCTCAGATATTTAACTCTCCTCTTTCTATTTATGAGTTCATTGAGCAATTCTTTGTCATTTCATTTGCTTTCTGTATTGACCCCATGAGCAATAGGTGTAATTTTTCATTATAGTAATTAAGATTTGCACTTCTTCACGCCCAAAGCCATAATTTTAAGTACAAATTGGATTTTACTCCCACTGAATATATTCTGCGTGTGAATATCATACAGTTTGAACACCAACTACTAAGTCTCCAGTTACACTTGCAAAAGGATGAATTCCCTTGCCCCTCACTCAGGTGCTCTATCCATCTGCATATGGGATTGCTTGTAGCAAGACATTATGGAGCAGGCACCTGGGGAGGTCTTCAGGTGAGGTCTTATTTTATCATTTTTTCAGGGTCTCCCCCTACAACCAAAGCAAGTGCTTCCCAGAAGCAGGGAACAAGTCTTCAACCAAACAGCAATCCCTCTGTGCAATGAGCAGTAGGACATGTTTTGCACCATTATTTCATTATGAAGATGACCTCAAGTTCTCATATGGGCTCCTCAATCATTGGTGGCCCAGCTCCTGTGGAGTCACTAGCCTAGCTTCATTGCAGTGAGATCTGGTGAGGTGGGTTCCATAAGGTATCCTGGTCTTGACCTAAGAAAGACAAAATCATGAAGTGAGATGTGGCCCATTAATCTGATGTTGCCAATGAGAGCTGAGTAAGAGTCTGATTGTATAAACAAGTTTGTCATTATCTCCACATATAATTTTCCTTGGTAACTTACTGAACTTATTCCACCTTCTAGTAGTAAAAGTATGTGATGCTTTCTGAAGTTAACTAGATGAAAAGCTTTGGTCATACGAATATGATGTCCCAATTACATTGCATCCCCACAGTATCAATACCTTTCCCATGATTCCCCTCTGCTCACCAGAGAAGCTAGGAGAAAGTAACATCAGCCAGAGAAGCTGTTAACCTCTGTGCCCTGTCCATTTATCATTCCAACAATAAAACCCAGTTAGCACCCTTAATTTAAAACAACTGACCCATCAAAATCCTGAGAGCGTATTCTCAAGAATATGTCCCCTGAAGGGATGAGGAGCTGTAATTACACATTGCAAAGACTTCTTGCTTTCAATACTTAGTTGTACTTGAGTGGACTGTGTGTACAGAACTATTACAAAATTCTTCCTATGTACCAAAAGTAGCAAGAAAAGCAACTACTACCTTTATAGCCTCTAGTATCTGACACAAAAATTAATTGCTGTGGATACGTCTAGAAAAGGAAATAGAAAAATAAGATATTACATATAGCCTGAATATATATATAAAGCCTAAATATATGTATATATATATGTAGAGAAATTACATATCACCTAAACATTTTCAATAATTAGTATTACATACTTGAGTGAATTTAATCGAAATATAGGAGAAAAATTAAAAGTAAGCAAGCAAACAAACAAAACCAATGGTAGTGGAAAAGTTTAAGTGTAATTTTTCACATTCCTTTGGAAATGGTTTGATTTAAGATGACATTTAAATGGGCCTCTCCACCCACACTGTTGTAAACTGAAATCCAAACACAACAGCATTATGTTAATACAAGCAAAAAAAGAAAGGTATGTTCTAAATTTGATAAGAGAAATGAAGCACAAAAATGGTAAACAGAACATAAAGTGCCTTAAATTTGAGGAAAATTTAATGTCTAAATCACTCACTGTGATAATGCAAGATCCATTAGTTAACAACGATAAAGGTTTGTGCAGGAATATAAGTTACCAAAGAAAGTAATATTAGGCACCATAAATTAGGTATGAACTGAAGTTACATCATTTTTTTTAATGATGTTTGAGAGAGATTTTTTGATCTTTCCTCATTTAAATTGTGAGAAAGACACAGGTTTCCAATTTAAGTGATAAAAAGCAGGAAAGCAAAACATTTTTCTACTCTGCATTGTCCATGCAAAGTCCAGTTATCACCCACTCTTCTACAAGCAGCCTCTTGCTACAGGTAGTAACCCTGTGACAGATGACAGCAGGTATCTAGGCCATGTAGGTTGACTTCAGAAGGGTAATTAAATGAATGCCAGGGTAACATGATTCACTTGTTTTGATACAGTGCTTCTAAAATGGCATGGTTTGAGAGCATTTGAGGAAATTACTTCTGAGAACCTGAGATAGGCTTCAGTGACTTTTTTTGGAGACTTTATTTGGCTTCCAGAATTGTTTCTCATCAGACTCTATGCAGACAAAACTCATTGCTGTTTTGTACAAATCTCTGAAAGCTTGGGCATGTCCCTATTATGCATGAAAAATAGTAACATGGGATATTCTCCCCAGTTTTAGGCTTTGCTTACTTTCCCATCTAAGCTTTAGTGGACAATTGCATTTTGTTGACTGCAGAAAATAAAAAAGATTTCAGAGGCAAAACTGAAGAGAGAGTCAAGATCCCCTTCCCTAATATTCTGTGTGAGTGATTCAGTAAACCCCAAAGAAAATCTTTACTTCCCTCCTCCACTATTGCTTCATTCTCAGCTGCTGCAGACTCTGCTCTGAAATCACTTGAAACTGCAGCTCAGGGGAAGTCGTGATGTTAATTCTGATGTCTCTTTCCCTGAACTCTGCTTATGCTTGTTGGAAAGGACAGGGTGACATGGTCCCTTGGACCACTCACAGATGAGACCTAACATCAGACAGGTCAGCCTCTGTCTAACTTACGAGTTACTTGGCTTTGATGGAACAACTCATATGATGCTGTGCTTTTTAATACAAAAAGCATTTCTATCCAAAGTCATAGATAGCCTGATTCATGCTGTTTTTTTAAAATTACCTGAAATAAGTAATCATAAAAAAATTTTTCTACAACTGAAACTTCTTCCTAGGAGACCACCTACCTTTCTTTGGTACCTGTCCAACTTCCATCATTATGAGTTTGGAAGGATAGCTAACTTGACCGTAAGTATTTTCACATCCCTGAGGTGAGGAAATAGTGTTATCTGCATTTCCCAGGCAGAGAGTCATTTTTCACACTGGAGCTGATGGAAAGGTCCCTTTTGTGAGATTGGATTCTATGTTTCATATTTTGTATTCTGAAAACTGGGTGAAATGTGTATTTATGCACATTTGTCCCTGCTTTCAAATCTGCTGCAATTCTTGATTTATTTACATTTTTTTTTCTTTCTCATTCCTCTTTCTTGTTCAAAAAGATTCAACATATGTACTGTGTAAGTCATGGCCCATATTTCAATTTCAGAGAGCCTTCCACCACTTTCAGACACCAGACAGGTAGACATATTGGATTTTTGTAATTTATATGAGTAACTTTGCATTGGTTTTTTTCCTCTGGCTCAAAAGTTACTATCTGTCAGATCAGTGTTATTCTGTGCGTATGTGTAGGAGAACAGCAGAGGAGCAGGCCTGGGTGGGATAGAGGAGTGTTGTGAATTCCCTGGCACTTACTGTCCCTGAAGAAGAACAAAGAGCTGTAAATAACTTAAGGAATTTGTCATCTGGATGATGTTATGTCCTGGTACCAGGTGCCTCCAGTGGGAATGGGTAGAGAAGGTTTTATGTTAGTAGAAAGAGCACTTTGAGGTGCAAATTGTAGATCAGTGAATGGATATTGGGATACTATCTAAGTGTAACAAACCACACAATAAAAGATTCTGATTGTGCACAGCAACCCAGGTCCTTGCCTTCGTGTGTTCTGTCACATATGAGCTAAAATTTTTCATAAGGAATATACTGGAACATAGAATATATATTTCTCTTGAAAGGTATATTATAAACCAGGAAGAGAAATGTCTGATTTTGAAAGAGGTAGGAATTGGAACACAGTGACACAGTGTTCACAGTGTCCTACATATGTGGATCTTGAGTTTTCAAGAACTCCTGTACAAATCTATGTGCTTGGGAGTTGTTTGCAAGCCTGGGGCTTTAATGATTTTTTTTAAGCTAATATTTATAAACATTTCTATGTGCCGGCATAACTTCTCTCAGCCTTTCTGGTCACTGGCTTATATGCAGACGAACAATCATAGTGGGTTTTTTTAATAAAAAAATAAGTTTATGTATGTTTTTCCAGAGCAACTGCAAACTATAGTATGTGTAGGAAGCCTACTTGAAGAGGGGTCTCAGAGAACCTTCTCCAAAAGATTAATTTCATGTCCATCCAACACACTCCTATTTATTAGCTCCCATTTTTGAACGGAATTCTTGTTGTGTTTTTTACCCACACAGATATGTGGAGTGCTGCTAATCTTGTGTGGTAGCAAAATAATGCTCTCAGGCAGAATGAACCCTTGACATTTCTGTTATTTAAGGAAATCTTTCAGAACTTAAAAGGTAGTTATGTTGTTGTGCTGCTGTACTGTTGCATTATTTGGCTCAGCTGGGCATTTATTACTAATTTTCTTCAGTTGTATGTTAAATTGTCTATTGCCCAGATAATTACTGAGTAATTACCCAAGGCAGATAAACCCCTAGCCAAGGGGAATGAGGAATGTATTCTTGATCAAAGTCCAAGAAGTGAACTTTATCATATGAGTGTTACAATAAGACAGAAATTAACCACTTTGAATTTTTAAATATAGACATTTCTGTAGATCTTCCTCTGAAGGTCTTGGTCGTAGCATAATCTCATTTGTGCTTGAAGCCAATTTCTTCTAGGTGTACATGAAAAAGTTATGCAAAAAGGAAATGAGTTTTAGGAGAGGAAGCACATATCCTGTTTTGCCAACAATTTTAGCTATAATCAACTTTCCTCTCTCTTAAGTTCACTTTTTACAAAGAATCCTCTCACAGGTCCTCAGATGTAATCAACTATTTTCTCCTCAGATACTGCTAGAAAATTAGCAATGCATATTAAGAGGAAAAAAGTGTGCTTTAGGCTTGCTCTGCACAATACATGGCATCTTGATTAGCACAGAGATGAGTTTAGCTTTGTATTAAAAAGTTCCTGGTGTTCTTTCATGCCATGGGTAGTCCCTTTTCCTTATTGCAGTGTATTTTGCATTCAGCCAAATGCTCATCTGTGGCTACAGAGTTCTGAGAAAAAAAATTCCATACGTTCCAGCAAGGCACCTAACAGAACTGGCCAAGAACAGCATCAAAAAGCTAAAATTTGTTTAATTCTATAATAAGGCTACAAGTTAATTATTGGATTGACTTCTATTGATAGCTCTGGAAACTGAACAGCGCCTTGACAGTAAAGTCACAGCATCAGGGAAGTAATTCCTCTTTTCTTGCATCAGGGTCTGGTAGATGATGGAAAGTAAGAAAGCAGGACCACCTAGTCAGTAGGTCTCACTGAATGAATGAGAAAGAATCCAGCACCAGCTTCAGCAAGAAATCAAAACACAAAATGCAATGAGATAAAAATTTATTTTCCTAGATCTTGGACTCCTGATACATATCTGCTGTCATTTCAGTGTGCTCTATTTCTCTGAGGATCAAACACTTTGCTCAGCCTCCTTTAGCTGGTGTTGGGCTAATCAAGAATCATAGGTCTAACAGCTTCAGATTTTGTAATTCACACATCAGTGACCACTGGTAAGAAGACAGGAAAAGACAGGTGCCCTGCCTCCATAAATGTGGGAAGACTTGGATGTTCTATTCCTACATGTCGTACCTGAAAGACAGATTTATTTTCTCATTCAATGAATGGTAAATATCCTCAGTAACTGCAATTTTTTAAAATTGATCTTACTTACCATCTCATGGCTTAGTGGAATAAACCAAAACATATTAAAAGAGAGGGCTGCCCCACTTACAGCCTGGTGAACAGATTTTCCACATTAGTTGGGGCAATAAAACTTGCATCCTCCTCCATTTGGCTGGTAAAGATACATAAGGCAGTTTTGTCCTACCTTAAAAAATCTGTGGCGGCAACAAAAGAGTCCACAAGTTATTTTTAGGCTGTCTATTAAGGTACCAGAGAAAAAAAATCTCATTGCTGTATCACACAGACCTCAAGCTTATCTCAGAGCAAAGCTTTATGAAAACTGCCCTTTGATGCTTTGAACAAAGCAAAAAAGCAATATTTTTTTTTTTTTTTTTTTTTTTGGTCATCAATTAGTATCATCTGGTAAAGATGGATGAAATTGTACAAATCTCAGTCTGAGTCAGAGGAAGTGCATCAGGTTGTACAATTCCTCTCAAGAAAACAAGTTGACTTGAGCTGACACTGCTCCTCTCACTGTGCCTGTCATGAGAAGACCGGGCTCTTGGGTAGTGCCATGAGCAGGTCCACATAAACACTAGTGCAAGACTTTGTGGGTGGCACTAGCATTTAGCTGTGGAGATGTTTCTGCCATATTAACCCACTAGTAGCTTCCTCACTGAGATGGGCAGCCCCTTTTCTCCACACCTTTACAGGACTGTCAAATCTCAACGTGGCTCTCGACTAGGTGAGACAAATACAAAAATCACTGAGACATGATCGTGCAGATTTTATAGAATCATAAAATGGTTTGGATTGGAAGGAAGCTTAAAGAGCATCTAGGTCCAGTCCCCTGATATGGGAGAGACAGGTTGCTCAAAGCCTTATACAACCTGACCTTGAGTACTTCTTGGGAGGAGGCATCTCTAACTTCCCTGTGCCAGTGTCTCATCATCCTCACAGAAAAGAATTTCTTCCTAATCTCTAACCAAAATCTACCTTCTTCCATCTTAAAACCATTACGTGTTGTTCCACCACTACATGCCCATGTAAAAATGTGCATGCCCTTGTGTCCTTCCTCTGGACTTGCTCCAACAGCTCCATGTCCTCCTTGTGTTGGGAACTCCAAAACTGGACACAGTACTTCAGGGGGGGTCTCATGAGCACTGAGTAGAGGAGAAAAATCACTTCCCTTGATCTGCTGGCCACACTTCTTTTGATGCACACCAGGATACAATTGGCTTTCGGGGCTGCAAGCAGACATTTTTGGCTTCTCATCAACCAAAACCCCCAAGTACTCAGACCTGTACTCAACTGACTCTACACAGCCTGTATTTGGGCTTGGGATTGATTTGGCCCAGGTGAAGGGCTTCGTGTTTGGCCTCACTGAATTTTGTGAGGTTGGCATAAGCCCACCCCTCAAGTTTATCAGGCCCCAAAGATGAACTATCTTCCCTCCAGCATATCAAGCACACCACACAGCTTGGTGTCATCAGCAAACCTGCTGAGCATGCACTCAATTTCACTGTCCATCTCGCCAACAAAACTGTTAAACAGGACTGACTTGAGGAACTTCACTCATCACTAGTCTCCATCTGGACACTGAGCTGCTGACTGTAACTCTTTGACTACAAGCATCCAGACAATTCTTTATCCAAAGAGTCATTTATCTGGACCTATCAGTCCATGTCTCCCCAATTCAGAGATAAAGACGTAGTGCAGGATAGTGTCAAATGATTTGTACAAGGTCAGAAAAACTACATCTGTTGCCCACCAGTAATGGGCTCAATACTCCAGGTACGCTGCTCAGCGTGAGTCACTCACTCAGCTCCTTTCTGTCCCATTCAGAGGGGAGGCTGCTGAGGCCAAGTTTGTCACTGCTGCAGATCAGTAAAGGAGGGAAGAGCACAATTTTTCTTGTTCCCAAATCTGGGCCTTGCAGTACTGAGACAAAGCACAACACCCAAATCAGGAAACTGTTTTGCTTGGACCAGTGATGTATACCTGGTACAAGAGCAACTTCCTTTATTTCTCCGTTTGGACTATTAAAGCCTACAATCCTGTCAGTGTAGGGCAGTGTAGTTTTGAACAGTTGTCAGGACTTTGGTTATCAGGCTATTTTGGCTGCTGGCTCCTAGGGATTCAGTTGCATGGCCCCTGTCAGTGATGCCAAAGCTGATGTTTAGCACAGTGCTTCACCTCAGCAACATGCGCTCTTTTTCATTCAAGTTCTCCAAAGCCAAATGATTTCATGCATGTATGTGTCTATGTACTTATATATGCATGCATTTAGACATCTGTAAAAACTGTTTGAAATGTTCTGTACTTGCTGATACTCAGAAATCATCAGAATCCTATTTAAAAAGTACAAAAAAAAGAAAAGGCTGCATATGCAATTTTCTCAGTATCTTGTTTAGACTATGACTTGCCTTTCATAACATCAGTTCTAAAATAAAAAGAGAAACAATGGCAGATTTAGAAAGAAAAAAGAGTGAAAGGTTTTTTGTCTTGCAGAGCATGGAATGAAAAAGAGCCACAAGTGAAGGGAAAGGAGTGACAAGTATGTACTATTAGTGTGAATAGTAATCTATTAGTTAAGTTGGTCATTACAAGGTTTATTGAAGAGTAGAGGAAAATTTAGCATTGGTATTGCACAGCAATACCAGAGGCCCAGTTTTAAATGAGCAGAAAGGGTAAATTAGCTGGTGAGGAGCCTGCTACCTGAAAAGCCTTTTTATGATGACTGATTATCCAAGAAACAAAACCATACATTTTGAAATGCTGTATACTAGTGTGGCTTCTTCTTTGTCACCAACAAATTTTTTTTTTTTTTTTTTAAGAGACAGTATTGAAAGATGCAGTCTGTTTCCTCATGTTACAATTGCACAAAAAACCTGCTTTCTGAGAAAGTTCTCTTGTTCCCAAATGCTCACACTGGGGAAGAAAACCTAGCATCTGTTTGTATACATACTGGAACTATATGCATTAAAAAGGATGTAAATAGGAATCTATAGAGCAGCTATGGAGAATTTGAAGAAATGTGTTCCTTCACACTTACGGCTCTAATTTTTAGTTGTGCTTCTAAATAATCAAAGCATTCTTGAGGGCGAATTTGCTTATCCCATTTCCTAACTGGTATAAATGAGATGCAGTAGATTTACATAGTTTGGTTTAGACTTTCTGTAAGGGTCTGTGCTGAGACATTTCTTTGAGCAGTGTGCTATTGGCCAACTCACACAGTCAGTCACTGACACATGGAGCATACCGAGGATCTACAGTAGGGATCACATTGCTCATCTGGAGGCTGTGTCTGAATATTCACCTAAGAGCTGCTTGAGGGCTCCTGTGGAGAATATGATGTGCTCAGAAAATTAGGTGCTTCCTATCCTGGCAGCTGCTTCTCCAGATGGTGATGTTCATTGTCCCTGCCAGCAGTATGCATGGGCAGGTGAGACAAGTGAGTTGTCAAACTAAGTTCCTGCTTGTCCAAGAAAGTGCCAGGAGGCATCAGTGCACAGCATGTCCTGCCACTACTGTCTTGGCCATGGCCACTGAGCTGGGCTGGGAGGGGCTCATGCACCACCCAGACCTTTGAAGGCAGCAGTGTGGAGATCTTCAGTGGTACTGGGATCTTATATTGCCTTGCTGTGCTAAGGGTAAATTTCACACTGCCTTTGCAACCAAATGGATTTCATTTCCACAGTCACAAATCCGGTGCCTTCCACCAGCTCTTCATTCACTTTCAACTTAAATAAATTGAAGCAGGCAGCAGGGCAGAGGAAATTAAACTAGCAAAGGAGAAAAAAAAAAATTACTGAACAGAACAGTTATTGCTGCCTGCTAGGAAATGTTTTTTTTCTAGTCTTTTATTACCACATACAATCCCTAGTCCCATGTGATTAAGAAATTCATCTTGAAACACTGGTGTTTCTTGACTTCAGTTGAAAAATTAAGTGGTATCTTTAAATTCTTGCTCCTCATCTCATTTAAAAGAGATATTTTGCAGCACTTGGATTCTAGCACATATAATCAGGCTGCACATTTCCTATCGCATCCAACACCTGGCAATCTCCGGTGTGCCAACTGCGCACAGTGCAATGATATGTCTAGAGGTAATTATTTCTATCACCTACATAAGGGCAAAAGATATGAGAGTCATCACTGGCTTACCTTTTGTACAATTTTTATTTTTACTTGAAACGCCTGGCTGGGTTGGTCTATACAGGGCAACATATTATGCTCCAAAAATTTGTTCCTGAAAATGAATGCTAGGGGAGACAAATACAAAAATAAAGGGGCCAAATCTTCTGTCTTTATTCAGAAGTCTCTGAAGCTTAAAGGTATGAAGGTCATTATTATCTGCATTGAAGAAACTCATTGAGATCACTGCAATGGACAGACAAAGAAAGGATGAAGCAAATAGATTTTTCCATCACAGGAGGGAGAAGCCCCACCAGAAAAACAGCCCTAGAAATATTACTGACTGCAAACTGAAAGCCAAGTCCTTTCTCCCTTCTGCAGCTTTGCAGAGGAAAAGCCTCAGCTCTGGTTGTGTAAATAGTCCCACAGACCAAGAACTGCAAAGGGAGCCATCAAAGAGCCTCCCTGCTGTGAGTTATCCTGCAGCTGGGAAGACCAGGTCTACACAGTAAGTCCTCTGTCCCACAGAGGTGGTGCAGAAGACCCATGAGAAATGCAGCATCTGCAAAGGATGGTGTGAGACAGCTATGGCCACTCTTGAGTATGTGAGGAGCTGTGGACAGGTGGAAGGAACCATTTCTGCTTCTTAATGAACAAGAATGTGGCAAGGAAGGTGGAGGCTGCATCTTATATAAGAGACATGTTCGTAGCTGAGTTAGCAAATGCCACTGACGGTTCAGTGTAGGAGGTTCTTAGATGAATATAGTGAAAGCTGTGCCAAAATGACCAACGTCCAGTCAGTCTTAGCTTAACACACAGAGGAGTTTATCATCCTTTGTTTTGACACTTTATCATCCCTTGTTTTGCCCTGTAGAATCTGCAAGCTGGCTGCTCTGCTTTCAAATACTTCACTGAGATTTTTTTAATAAATGCTCAAAACTGCGAGAAAACGTGGAAAACCTTTTCTTCTGCTTCAGCCACATGAACATTTTTACTGCAAGGATCTGTTACCAGATCATGAACATGCACACAGAGGTGAGCTTGGAAGCAACAGGCAGTGATGCAGGGGGCAACAAGGAGACCTCTCTGGTGTCCATTCTGCAGACTGAAAACCACTGGCTAGGGTTTTCCTCTGTGCTTAGTGGAAGCAGCTGCCCTCAGAGACCTGAAATGTGCACAGTGCTGGATGGTCCTCTGTTTTGTGTTGTCAAAAAACTGGAAGCTCACCTGCCCCAGGTGACTTCCATCTGGCCCTGAAAATATCTCAAGCTCTGCCTGTGTTCAGAAGTTCAGCTTAAGCAGGACAAGCTGCCACAAAGGCTCATGAAGCTGTACATCTGCCAAGATGGTCTGGCAGGCTCTAGCAGCAGAAAATAATATCAAACATACAATTTATTGTGCTTTGCAAGGGAGCCAAAAGGCTTTAATGTCACAGCTTGAGGTAAAATTGTGCTCTACCCCTTGTCAGCCATCAGAAATGCAGAAAACAAGATGACATGGGCCAATGAGGTTCTTAAAGGTAGGACATGTGATGGGATGTTATTCAATAATTTTTTTTTTCTCAGCCAATTTCAGGTCTCCTTACTACCTTCCAGTCCAGTGTTATTTATGATCAGTAACACCTCCACAGCTGAGACAAATATAAAACCATACATGAGGCACAAACATGTATTTCAAAAATTATTTCAGGTGCGCCCATGGCTGGTCCTTTATATTGAGTGCAAAATTCTGTGATGTGAGCATCAATATTTCAGACATGAACCTGCAAAAACTAATATCAGGAAAAAACTCATTTGCTTTTAGTATTAAATAATTTTCCATATCAGGGAAAAAGCTGAGATCAGCAGTTTGACTTCACTAACAGTATCTCTTCAGCTATTAATTAACAATAAATGTTAGCCAATCTGCATTGAGACTAGAGAAAGATGCCTAGAGAATTTTTTAAATTGTTACTATCTTTGCCTTTTTGTGTGGAGTAGTTTTGTTTGGGTTTTTTTGTTTGTTTGTTGTTCTTTTGTGAGGTTTTGTTTTTCGTTTTTTGTTTTTTGGGTTTTTTTTTTACGTACTGCTGTGGATTAAGCCATTGTGAACTGACACAGTCTTAGCACTTACTGTCATAGCCTGCATGAAGCACAGTTTTCAGTCCTGTACCTGCATGGTTCCTGTGGAAGAACTTGCAATAGTTTCACAGCTGTGGTGACAGTGATTTCCTTGTCAAAGAGCTGTGGAAGAGGTGGTAGTATGCAATCTGTGTGTGTCTGAGTTTTTATCCTGAGCCTGATCCTCTTTTTTTGAGGTGAGCAGACAGATCCCTGATTTCCTCTGCAGGCTTGAGTCAGGCTAAGGAGGTATCCCTCAAGTTCTGGTACAACTGGGCATAAAAGGAACTATGTGTGAAACCTGTGCAAGTACTGTGGATGGAAGAAGGGCAAACACTTCCTACCTCTGTGGGCAGGAGCCCTGACATTCAGCCAGAGGACCTGTCCTCTCCCATAGGAATGCAGTTAGAAGGAGGGAAGGATGGAAACCTTGGTGTTGCTACATTTTGCACATCCTCTGAGGTCATTTGGTAGGTTGGATTTGTTAGACATATTAGGGGAAACACTCACTATGTTCTCATCCTGGTTGTCTCCATTTCTGTACATCAGACCATTACTCAGGTTTTCTGCTGCTGCCACACCAGCATTATTTGTCTGTACCAAGAATCATTCATCTCTGCTCTCTGACACTATGATTTCTGGGCTTCCAGACAAGGGCTAGATTTGTTCATGAGGGAGGATTTTATTATGAGAGAGTGATAAAACACAACATTCCTGTGTGGTACATGGTATTTCTACAATCTATGTATTGTCACCTATTATACAATCAGTTTTCCTCTGTTATAAGAGGAAAGAGCCTTTTTAAAAAATTAGCCATGTGGCTACTATCAATTGTCTTTTTGATAAAATCCCACAGGGTATTAATTTTATCTATAATTTATACAATAGGTTTAAGTTTTATGGTATAGTAGATTGCAAAATTAAATGCATACAGACATGAGAGGATTAGGTATTGTAAACGGTCATTTTTCATGTTAACAGACTACTTTGGCAGTGTTCTGAGGAAGAAACAGTGATATGTATAGAAAAAATCCTAACAGATTCGTCAGTCACCTTCTGTCCTTTTCTTTCTCTTTTTTTTCCATTTCATTTACATCTAGCGTTTTTCTAAAGCACCCATCTTCCATTTTAGGCCTCAAAAAAATCCCTGAGCTTCTCTTTTCATCTGGAGTCTCCTCGCATACTAGAGATCTGTCATCTTACCAGATCTTTAAAGACTTAAAAAATTTCTAAGTAACTTGAGGAATGCTCTATGAAAAAAAAATTATGAGCGCACAAGGGTTACTTTGCTCTCAGGAGGTGCCACTGAACTAAAATCAATCACATGAATTAAAGGCTTTTGATGAATAAATAATTCATACACACTAAATTAATTAATGAATTTCCAGGACAGGCTCAGCATATTTTCCAGGTTTAGCCATAAGCACATCAGCAGAGCCTAAAAGCTCTGCCATCTTTGCTCCCTGTAGTCATGATTCAGATTCAGAAGCAGGATACGATTAGCGTAGCAATGGAGCATCAGTGAAATTGTTTTTTTATTTTCTTTTAGTATTCAGTATAAGGCTGTATACATTTTTTCCCTTCGCCAGTCACCCACACATTGCAAGACACTGGGAGCAAAGCAACTGTTTCTTCATAAACATTCCAACTACAGTGTTGAATAGAGCTGACATTTACATAAATGGATTGCAGTGCAGTTGTTGAACATATACAAGGATGAGACTTTAATCCCATTTTAATTAGATGGATGTTGCAGGCATACAAAAATCACAAGCCTCACTCCCTGTGGTGATGCCGTACTGGCAAGAAATCAATCACCACGGCCCTGGTTGCCATGGAAACTGATAGCTCCTGCACAACCATCTAAGTGGTAAATGATTGGTGGTGTACTCGGAAGGCAGGGAGAGCAATGAGTTTTTATATCCTGTCCAGCAGCTGTGCCAGAGAGTTAATTAAAAGCAGAGAACATGAAATAAATCTAAATCTGTGAAGAAATTAAATGTACAGTACAAATTGAATCCCTGTGTTGGACAGAAATTAATATGCAGTGCAAACCACAGAGCTACCTGAATAAGCAGCAGCTATGAACCCTGGGAACCAGCACCTCTGTGGCTGCTAAAACCTAAAAGTGGAGACAGAACCTCATCTTATTACCTAAACAAGCTCTACCTTCAGTGATGGTGTTGACTGACGCATGCAAATTACACCCTCAAATGTTAAAGATTTGCACAAAAAACAGGAAAGACAAATCTTAGCTAAGATCTAATTAACAAACTGTTAGCAGCTGCAGTTTATCTGTTGTGAATGTGATGTAAGTAAATGTTTGTACTGCTGTGCTTGAGTTTGCCAGACAATCTCAGTGAAAACCAATGTGTTTCTATTGATAAGCTGTCAGTTTCAAATTCATATTTCAAGTATCAGAGGTATGGTAAAAGCCCCTGAAATGCCTTTCTCAGAATAAAATTAGTTTTGCGTAAAATATTTATGGGTAGAGTGGGATGCAGCTGATCAGGCATGAAATACTGAACAGGAAGGCAGGTGGCTTCAGTAGTCCAGCCTGCTCCACCATCACCTTTCAAAGGCAGATTTTAGAGTGGGACTGCCCAGGCTGCTGCTGGTAAGAGGTTTAACTGCTCATACATAACAAACACAGCAAGTGCAGAGCAGCTGAACTCATGCTGGACCAAAATCTGCTGGACCAAAATCTGCTGGACCAAAGTCTAAGGTTTTTTTTTTTCAGTTCTCTGAACCTTCCTGAGATAAGACAAAGCTGTTGGACCCATTTATGGAGATGCACCTTAGTATAGCATCCTACCACCATTCTTTCCACATTTCTGATAATTTCCTGAAAAAAAAATAAAATGCTGATCATCTCTGAAAACCTCTTCTAAGTTTTGAAGATGAAAATATTTGTTCATTGCAAATTTAGATGTTTTACAGCTAATTATGGAGGGCAGAAACAAGTAACAAACCTATTTCAGGCAGCATTTATGAGAATTTCCTAATACCACTGTATGTTCATAAGCCATAGGCACAGATGGAAGTAAAAAACTTACGTCACCTTAATAAGATGTTAATAAAACCTCTCAAATACATCTCCATTGACTTTTTTTGACTTTGTGTAAGTTGAGAAAGAAAAAAATCCCTGTATTGAAAAAAGACACCTCACTAGAGATCTTTCCTTTCCTTTCCTTTCCTTTCCTTTCCTTTCCTTTCCTTTCCTTTCCTTTCCTTTCCTTTCCTTTCCTTTCCTTTCCTTTCCTTTCCTTTCCTTTCCTTTCCTTTCCTTTCCTTTCCTTTCCTTTCCTTTCCTTTCCTTTCCTTTCCTTTCCTTTCCTTTCCTTTCCTTTCCTTTCCTTTCCTTTCCTTTCCTTTCCTTTCCTTTCCTTTCCTTTCCTTTCCTTTCCTTTCCTTTCCTTTTCCTTTCTTTTTTCTTTTTCTTTCTTTTTCCTTTCTTTTCCTTTCCCTTTCTTTTCCTTTCCCTTTCTTTTCCTTTCCATTTCTTTTTCCTTTCTTTTCCTTTTCCTTTCTTTTCCTTTCCCTTTCTTTTTCCTTTCTCTTCCTTTTTCTTCTTTCTTTTCTTTCTTTTCTTTTCCCCAATTAAGTTACAAGACAGAAAGCTGGAATTTAAGAGGAAATTTCAGATGTCATAGTACCACATGCTTTAAAGATGTGAAGTTTTGAAGGTTAATTTAACCATGATTAAAGCAAGGATCCATGGAATGATCCTCTGGTGTTTAATCTTACGGTCTCTATGCATGGCTTGAAGTCAACAATCTGGGACAGGAATTGCCAGGTGTGTTAAAATGAGTGGTCAAAATGAGTGATAGCTGTAGTCACAGATGTTATGCAGTTGAGAACTATAAACTTACACATCAATAACTACTAGAGCATGTGAAAAATTATTTCATGCCACTGAAAAGCACATTAACTTTTAACCTGGGAAGAAATGTTTGCTCTTTTGCACAAGTCCACACAAGTCCTATAGGTCCTGGTGTCATCAGGGTACGGAGGGTCCAGCTTGCTTACCTCTGCTTTATTCCTGCTGAAGAGCTGAGGTATTGCTGGGCCTCTTTTTTTGTGTGTGTTGGGTGGATTTTTTGTTTTGTTTGTTTTGGTTTTGTTTTGTGGGGGTTTTTGGTGGTTTGTTTATTATTATTATTATTTGGTGGTGATATAGGTATGTTGTCCTTTTGCATGCATCTCTCTGTGAAGTGAACTATTGCTGAAAAATCTTTCTTCCCACATAAAAACTATCCCAAATATCAAAACCTCCATGTCTTGATTGAGATAGCTATCTATTAAGAGATGTCACATAAGTTTCCCTTTAATATTACACTACCTATATGTCACTATTTTGCATGTGTGCTATGCATTCTAGTCTTGGACTAAGCTCAAAGCCCAATTCTGACTGGTTTGGGGGACTGTTTTATTGATGTATTCTCAGCACTGCTCCACTGCTGAGTGTGAGGCTTCAAAAGGCTTTGAAGTAATGTGGTCTTCAAGTTCTCTGTCAGCTGGAAGTTGGCAACTGATTCACATAAACATTTTTAAAATACCACTTTGTTCTCCAAGATGCAATCAGTGGTGGATGGAAGAAAAAGCTGCATTTTTCTAACATCAGTTGGGCCTACCTTTGTTTTTTCTTGTAGGTGGAAGTATTTTGCCCTAAGTGTCCTTATGACAAGGGATCTGCAGGAAAAAACAATCACAGAGGAGTACGTTTCTGGTTTATATCCTCTTCTTCCTCAACACTGACAAAATATTGTTACTTTCCAGATTCGTTGCCATACTCATTAAATATTAGGTGAAAAGTTAGTTTTATTTGCCTTAAACATTTTGACTTTGTGAATATGCAAATTCAGAGCTCCTGACCTGCATCAATTCAGCTGTAACTGAGTGCTCTAAGCATGCTTCATTAGCCTTTAAGTAGTTAAAGCAGTGGATTGTTTCATAGCACAGGTGAAGAAGAAAAGTTCACACCAATTATTTTCTTGTGTGGTAACTGTTTACTAATACTGACCTCTACAGTGAGAACAAATATAAATGTTCTTGCCAATACAGTGGGTAATAAATAAAAGCTTACATTATCACATTACAGCTAGCAAAATACAGAATTCCTTATTTTAAAAGAAAAAAATTAATAGCAGGGCAACTATTTCACCTGTCAAATATTGGTATGTCACAACTACAACAATTTCATCTCTTAAGCTGTACATCATCAATAACATCTTTGAATATGATGAAGAAGATAGATGGTGGGTTCAGAATAAAGAAAAGGAAATGCTTTCTTGAAGAATACACAGTACAACTATGAAATTCTTTACACTAGTATGCTGTGGATGCATTAGTTTTACATTCAAAACTAATTGTGCTACTTTATTGGGGGAAAAAACCTATTAAACAGATATACACCATTTCAAGAAGTCACTAAGGCTCAGCTCAGTGGAGACAGAAACCACACAGCAGTTTGTACATCCTTGCTTGCATTTCTCTTACCATCTTCCTTAGACATGCACAGCTGGCTTCTGCAAGTGACAGCATCCAGGCCTTGGCAGAGCATTGGTCTAACTCAGGATAGCTGTTCTTGTATTCTTGGCTAAGTGTAAGAAATTTGGTTGGGTTTTGTTTTGTTTTAGTTTCATTTTACCCATCTTTACTTGTCCTTGAGACCACAGGTTAAAAATAAGGTTTTAAAAGCTTTGGGATCTTTTCTAACAAGAAATTAAATCAAGCCTTGCAATTTTTCTTTACCGTAAAAATATTCCTTCTGCAAAATCCAGTTCCTCTTTCCCTGCTCCAATGCACACCTGCCGTACTTGCAGCCAATGGATATTTTCAGGTTGTTTCAGGTTCTAGCTTCTGTTGAAAGAAAGCAAAACAAATCAAAAAACAACAAAAAACCAAACTAAATCAGAGGCAGTTTGACACTGCCAGTAGGAACTAAAGCCTGAAAAAGCCTCAGCCACCTGTGAAATGCCTCTGAATGCAGCAGCTGTGTACTCAGAGGGTGAACCAGCACTCTAACTGCCTTCCTCATGTGGTGACTGCACATATGGGAGGTGAGACGCATGGGTATGTAGATCATTTCCATATTTCCTCTCCATCTGAACAGTTCAGTCAGGTACATTAAAAACCCTCCAATTTCCCTTTCCTTTTCAGAAATGTCAATCGCTGAAGTGGCTTTCACAGAACTCAATGAATTAGCCATTGAAAAACCAGGCTTGGATGTTTCATGGATACACTGCTGGAGAAGTGGCAAGCATCTCTGGATACAACAATACACTTGACTCTGACAAGGAGAAAATAAGAAGGATGCAATAACAATATAGCAATACACAATGAAGAGAATGAGAGACAGCAGCAACATAGCCATGCTGTGGAATCTTTTCTCATCTCATTTTTCTACTATATCAGTGTGCTTTCTTGTGTCGGTATGATCATTGGGATCTAAAGCATCAGCATCAGAGAGACCTTCAGCTTGAAACCACTCACAGTAAAGCTGACAGCAAAATTCACATCCAATGGCAGGGAGCAAGGATACCACATGGCACTGGCCAAGGTGAGGATACCACAGCTGTGCCTTCCACACAAGTTCTGCATCAGCTGTTCAGCACAAACACTAAGATTAGGGCAAGATATACATGTCTTTCATAATTCATTAAGCAGAAATTTTTATCACCTTAAAATTCCCTACGTCCCTGTTATGTTGATGGGTTTCTTACACTAACCACCCTATACACTCAGCCTCTTGAATGCACAGTACAGCACCACCACAGCTACCCATGTGGACATGGTGAGCCCTGGCAAGCTCTACCAAATGCTTTTTCCAGGATGCTTTGACAAGGCTGTCAAGAGAAGGACTTTGAATTATTTCCAAATATAATTAATTAAATGGGGAAAGTAAATAGTGTGCAAAACTATCAGAAATCAATTTCCAGGCTTTTGAGAGGTCACGTTCTCTGTGCTTCCCAAATATAAATCCTAGAAAAGTTAAAAGACAGTATTTCTTCCATATTTTTTGACAATTGGCATACCTAAAAAACCATAGAAGACTGCTGTGCTGACAACAGGATGTGTTAAAGTCATATAGAAGAGATTTGTAGACCATTTAGTTTTAAGAGTTAAAAAAATAATTTCTACATAACCATTCTGGTTTCTTCCCCATTAAATCATGTAGAATTTTCCATAAGTGCCTCTTAAAGTGATAAAGAGCACAACCTTCAAGTTAGCCATTCTTCTTATTCAGTTTTCAGACAGCTGTCTCTTTGACCTATGTAAAAAACAAGATTTCTAGAAAGAGTGGAATTTTGTTTCACTCCTGTTCAAAATTGGTTTAATTCCCCTGAGTTGAGAAGATTTGTTCATTTTATAAGTTGTAGGAATGAGATCGTAAGCAGAATCATGTGGTTTTTATTTATTTAACTGTGTGAAGAAGAGACTCACATTTCTCACATCAATGTGTAGAAGTATCTTTTTAGCAATGAAAGGAGGTAGAGGAAAGGCATTTACCTTTTCTGTTAAAAAAATGGTAAAGATGTGTTCACATGTCCTTCCCTTAATAAAAAGTGAAAAATTCTAATGGCAAGCATTCAAAGAATATCTAGCAGGACAATCTCATGGAATATGTACATGCCAAAAAAAAAAAAAAAAAGTACTCTTTTCTGGGATATGAAGCCAAACAGCAGTTCTCATGGGAGAAAGAGAGACCATCATTTAAAAAAACTTTTAATCTGGTTCCTGATACTCCATTTCAGAAGATAGCCCAGAGCCCTTAAATGATAGGCTAAGCTGCAAAGTAGCAGTGATTAATTTAATAAACTTGTTTAACTGCCCAAAGTGATGAGATAGTGCCAAAGTCTATTTCCAGTTAGACTTGTGGAGCCACAAAAGAATTACAGAAAAATCATAATTCATATAAACTACTGTCAATGTTAGTTCACAGTTGGTAGTTAATAAAAGTAAAACAGTATGTTATCTTTAGAAATCAGGCAGGATTCTTTTATAGATTTTCTATTGGCATGTGGTGGTCATGGACTACAATTTAAGTATTTCAAAGTCAAATAAAAGTTTAACTAGAAATTTACATCAGACAGAAAACTCCATTCTTACTGCCAAAGTCTTTCAAAGCCTTCTCTAACTTTTGGCAGTGATAAACTGTATGCTGCATGCTCACTATGTCTCCTCAGCAGGTCATGGACTTTCCTTAATGCTCAGCTGAGTGAAGCTAAAATCAATTTTTAAATCACATTGAAATATTATTCATCTTTACTGTTGCAGACAAGGTGAATAATTTTTATCTTTTTATGCTATTTTAGAGGTCCTTGAGTTACAAAATTGTTTTTACTAATGCACAGTCTCAAAATGACAATTTTTTGCTACCTACAGGGTATTTGTGTATCGCTTCTACAGACAGAGAAAAGTACAACACCCAACTTACATTCATACTCAAACCCAAATAACAATTTCAATTAGTTCCACCTGAACATAAAGAGAAACTTCTGTGCTGTGAGTGTGATGGAGCACTGTAACAGGCTGCCCAGAGAGGCTGTGGAGTCTCCTTCTCTAGAGACTTTCAAGACATATCTGGGTGTGTTTCTGTGATCCTGCCTTGGCAGGGTGAGGGACTCTATGATCTCAAGAGGTCCCTTCCAATCTCTACCATTCTATGATTCTGCAAGTGGTTGCTTTCAAAAGTGAGACACAAATGGGACACTCCTACAAACAACAATTATAAAAGGAAAAAATAATAAGGAAAGGTAGATTTATGATTCTGTTAACTAAAAAAAAATATTAAAATACAATCAAGCTCTTTTGCATGAATATAAAATACATTAATAGTTCAGATAAAATAATGAAGTTCCCGTGCTCTACTACATAAAAAGGTAAACTACAAAGTTGACCTATTTCACAGGGATAGGTCTGCAATAACATGCTTTGAGTATATCAAAACAGATTTCCTCTTGTGAAATTGTTTGAAATGACTGAATTTTTTATCAAGACATCATTTGCCCAGCAAGATGACTGCTCTTTCTTTGTGTGAATATGGGACAGAATGCACTCTCACATGCACCACTATTTCTACAATGAAATTCTTGTTTTTTTCCACAGCATAGTATAATCAGCTTCTGAAGAGCTTTCCCCATTGGAGATAATTCTCTGGTATAATGGTCCTTGGAGGAAACATTGGCATTTACTGCTGGCCAGCAGTTAGAAGATATCCTTTCTTAGATCCTCTGCTAAGTAGCAAACAGACACAGTCCAACCAGTCCCTGCTCTCCTCATTTCCCTGTTGACTTGTCCTGGAAGCCATCAAGCAAAATCAGCTCCAATTCACTCTCCCACCTGTCTTCAGAATCTGAAGAGAAAGTGTAGTCCTCCAAAAGCCTGGTGATGGCCTACAAAGGCATTCAGTACAAACTCAAACCTGGCACTCTGGGAATATTGAGCATTGTTCAATATCACTTATCACTTGTTTTGTTTTTATTTTACACTTCTTTAATTTCTCCTGATAAGTAATCATATGCAAGCTAGTTATACAAACGGTGTGATGAGTTTGGGCACTTCTCATAAAATTAACCAATCAGTTATTCTGTACTTGATTATCTATTTAGGGTGTCATAGTTCAATATGTTTCAGCTCAAAACCTTTATTTACACATGCTGACTGGATTTATACATGCTGACAGGAAACTGTCTGATTAAATTTTCAGATCGAACTGACATATTGTTTCAGAGGCATCAAGCACTATGGACCCAGTATGCAACATATAAAGAAAGAGAAAATAACAAGTACCGCTGGAATTAAAAGAAAACCACTTAAAGAAAACCACTTAACACATAATGTCTTAGCAAGGCACTCTGGCTTTGGAGCCTGCTACCATGGATCTAGCTTGGAGCAATACTGATGTTATCTTGTAATAAACAAAGAAACAAACTTGGGGGAAAAAAATGAAACAACAAAGTAAGAGATGCAGTTACAGTGCTCTACTCAAATAAGAGAGAGATATACAGGTATTAAAATCAATACCAAAATCTGAATTCCCTGAAGGAACATACAGGGAAATTCTCAAATCATGCAGGGAAATGGCTGATCTAACCTGGAGAAGGTTTTCTTCCTGACGGAAATACCTGGATTTTTACTAAACATGGAAAACAAAGTAAAATGTGCCTATATTTTTTTTTTCCCATCAAGGAATAAATATCTCCTCGTATTGCAAAAGAAAAAAATATCTTGCAAGGGTCAGTGGAAAAAATATACAAAAGATATATTTTGCATAAGGCATAGAAAAGTAATGGAACACCACCAAATGCTTCTGAAGTTTCTAGTGATGTCAGCAGAGGAAGAGAGCATAAAAAATAATTATCTTGTTGCTAAATGGAATAGCCAAATCTGTAGTGAACTAGAATTTCATCATGCAACCACAGCCTTTTTTGGCCTTTTCTAACAGACAGAAAGAATGCAATTCACAATGTGTTGCAAAACACATTATGTTGTGACTTTTGTTCTGATTATTTAACATATGCAATTCTCCTTATCATTTCCTTTATTAGTAATGGGTGCTGTGCATCTTCACCTCCTACCTGCTGTTCAGGATACTCGGTTTTGGCTGTGTATGAAAGTATAAGAGAGTTCTGAGTGAAAAGCTCCAGGTATTAGGATATAATTCAGGCTGTGTCAAGTTTATTTTAATCCCTCTCTAAAGAATCCCAATAAATCTGACCACTTCTCAAGTTTAAGTACCAAGCAGAGCATCCAGGGATGATGAAAATGAAGAAACCTAAAGCAGCTATAGTAACTCATTGACATTATGCCAAATATTCTGAGCCAAATTCTTCCCTTGTGTAAGTACTTTGACTACAGTGCAGTTACAGTAGCGAAGAACTTGTTCAGCATCTTCTGATTACAAGAAATTTCAGTTCTAAAGCAGGGTATAAAATCACTGACCTGAGTACAATGAAGAGACATGTAATGGCAGGGATCAAATAAATGAAGATGGAAACTCATTGACTTGCTCTGTCCTGAAAGTCAATCTGCCCTTGCAAAACTTTATTCAAACATTGCAACAGCAGAGAATACACATTTTGAGCTCTACAAAATCATCTGTACAAGAAGAAGATAAAGTGTACATTCACTGCAAACAGTATTATTGAGAATAAATTGCAGAAGAGGAAGAAAATGTGTTTTTCAGGCACAGCACTGCAGAACCTACAAAGCAGCTATTACAGACTAAGAGGAAGGAGATGATACAATGGTACAAAGGAAAAACACTGCACCACCCTTTCTCCATGGGCAATGTATTGAATTGTTAGGACAGGCAGTCAGATCAAGATGTTTCCCAGAAACAATTGTATTCAGAGAGGTTCACAGACAGAAAATTCTCATCAATTTGTTTGTTCCCTTCCCTTACCTGTCCTGCCCTGCTCTGCCCTGAAATTCCCATTCCAACAACAACATAAAAGGAAATCTTTATTGTCTCACTATGAACTGAAGCTTTGTCCCATTTTCACCTGGTGAGATTACAGCTCAGCTTCCCATCAGCCAGCTCCCATTATCATGCACATTCTTTTTTATGCTATCTCCATCAGTCGTCATGCAGCATGGTCTTTATATCCTGTAGTTCAGCTTTTTAGATGAAAGCAGCATGAAAACAAATTCTAACACAGAAGTCCTTTCTGAGGAAAAAATATTTTAGAATGCAATTGATGTTGAGAGGAAATACGAACAAGTTTAAAGAATAAAGAGACTCATAAATATGTTGAAAATATTCCTAGGAGGGTTACAATACATTTTAGTAGTTGGTGGCAATGGTTGTTGACAGTGTGTTGTCTCAGAAACAGCAATGTTCCAGCTAGGAGACTCTAAAATTTTTTCTGTTTGTGCTACTACAGGATGGATGGGGATCAGCTTGTACAGGACCTGTAGGCCTGGCTGGAAAAAAACACAGACATATTTTGTGAGCTCACTGAAACAGCATCAGTCTTGTGTGGCAGTGAGCTCTTCCAACACCTAGCCAGGCAAAGCCCTGTTATCTTCTTCCCCATCAACTCATCTTTCAGCACTGGGGGGGACTCCCTGCTCCTGTGCCTTTAAAACTTCCTTCTGAAGTCTTCCTGGACTCCTTTACCCTTTAGGACTGCCTCCCAGAGGATTCTGTCAAACAGAGAATTTTCTAAAACAGATCAAAGTATATCCACCAACAGCTTCTAGGCTCCCTTTCCCACAACAGGTTGGACCAATTTTTATATTCTGCCTGTGCCTCTATGGGCTGGATGAGGAGCGGTTGTTGCAGGACCTTCAGGGCTGGCTGGGAAACAACACAGAGACATTTGTCCACGAGCTCATTGAAATGGCATCACACATGTGTGGCAGTGAGCTCCGACAGCACCTGGCCCAGCAAAATGCTGCAGACAGCTCCAGCACCACCAGCACCTCTGACACCTGCCTCACCACCAGCTCCAGCCCCAGCATCAGCCCCAGTACCACCACCAGCCCCAACCCGTGCTCCAGCCCCACCATCAGCCCTGCAGCCAGCCCCAGCCACACGGCCTCCCAGAGGGACATTCCTGACTCCATCAGCAGCCCGGCAGGCCCTGACACAGAGGAACATCCCAGCACATCAGAGACCCCCCTCTGTGGGGTTCCCAGCCACCCCCCATCTGTGCCCGTCCCTGTGGATCAGGAGGAGCCCCAGGAGGAGCTGGGGGTGGGGGTTCCAGGTCCCTCTGCCCAGGGCTGCAGCCACAGCCCCTGCACTCCCGGCCAGGACAGGGACCGCTCACCCAGGGGACCCCGGCGCCCCCCAAAGAGGAGGGCCCCCAGCCCCCAGGACTCTGCCCAGCCCCGGCGCCAATGTTAGCAGGAACACAGTCAACCTTTTACTGATGAAAAAAAATCACAGAATCAGAGAATCATCTAGGTTGGAAAGGACATCTGAGATCATCAAGTTCAATCCTTAATCCACTGCCACTGTGGTTACCAGGCCATGGCACTCAGTGCCACATCAGTCTCTCCTTAAAAACCTCCAGGGACAGAGAATCCACCACCTCCCTGGGCAGCCCATTGCAATATCTGATCACCCTCTCTGTAAAGAATTTCTTCCTAATGTCTAACCTAAATCTCCCCTGGTAGAGCTTAAGTCCCTGCTCTCTTATCTTACTGGTAGCTGCCTGGGAGAAGAGCCCAACCCCCCCCTGGCTCCAGCCTCCTTTCAGGGAGTTGTAGAGAGCGATGAGGTCTCCCCTGAGCCTCCTCTTCTCCAGGCTGAACACCCCCAGCTCCCTCAGCCTCTCCTCACAGGACTTGTGCTGGATCCCTTCACCAGCCTTACTACTTCCATGACACCGTCTCTCAGTGCTGCTTTCTCACCCTTTCCCTTGGGGCCTCTCCCTGTCCCACCATGGGTGGCACCATCCTGCTGGGGGTACGGCCATGTCCCCCGAGAGCCCCAGGCCCATGTCGGCAGTGCCTCCTCCCTCAGGAAATCCTGTGGCAGCTGCACACCCACAACGCAGAAGCTGCCAAGGGCAGAGCGGGCAGAGGAGCAGAAGAGGCTTTGGTCACTGGGCCAATGCCCTCAGCCTGCACCGTCCCTCTCTCTGCCCAGCTCCCCGTGCTTCTGCTCTGCCATGGTTTCTCTTCACTGTCTGGGGACAGCCAGGGCACCCCCACAGTGGGGAGAGATGACAAGGACACAGGGGAACAGGCACGGGCATCTGAGCCAGAGGCAAGCCTGGGCTGGGTGAGCAGTGTTTCTCAGGTACAGAGTGATTTCTACCAGCCCCAGCCTTTACCACAACAAACCAGGCCTTCAGCTTTCAGCTCATGCAGGCTGACACCTCACTTCTCATTTGGCCAGCAGACAAAG
This sequence comes from Phaethornis superciliosus, assembly GCA_023637945.1. Taxonomy (NCBI): domain Eukaryota; kingdom Metazoa; phylum Chordata; class Aves; order Apodiformes; family Trochilidae; genus Phaethornis; species Phaethornis superciliosus. The sequence goes on along the minus strand of JAJQWJ010000004.1, from coordinate 10,434,259 downwards.
CAATGAAGGATGGTGGGGGTCACAACAGATGACGAAACAACTTGTTGTTAGACCCAACACACAGCTTCTGGAAGCTTCTCATTCCTAGTCCTGGGTAAACTCATTCACATGTCTAGTAAGTTCTTCTGAAAAGGAAGCACAAGGATTTCCTTGCATAGGAAAGTTGGATATCACTAGGGATATTTCCAGTTTTTTGTACAACATCTGAGGGCTCCAGGCCCAGGTCAACATTGCCTCATCCTGCAGAAAATCCTTCTGCATCCATGCACCCACAGCACAGTGGGCAGAAGGGGAAGCTAGTTTTGCTGCAGGTCTGATGGTGATCCAGTCTCTGCTGGCATCCATGAAGAGGAGTTGGGATCAGCTACAACCTTCCCACCTCCAGCACTTGTCTCTGCATCCCACAGAGTGAGACAAAGCAGAAACCTCTCCAAGATACTGCTCTACCAGTGGTTATGCTGCTGTATCTGTCTGTACCTTTGCTGAGTGCTCATGTATGTGTAGTTCATGTCCCATTCCCCTTCCCCTTGCCCCTTCCAAAGTTTTGGAAAGAGACATGCAGAACTTGGTATGAGAAATACGAACAGTAGTCTTATGGTAAGGGAATAGTAATTTTTCCCATGTCCTTACACATTAAGTTTCAGAATCTAAAGCTACTTTTACCTAACAACACTTTAACAATCTTTCATCTCTGTGTTCACCAGCATCCTCTTTTCTATCTCAGTTATGCAATAGGCAATAGCAAAATTGTTGCATATGAAACAGGCCCAAGGGAAATAACACAAGGGAATCTCATGGCCCAAAGGAAGTAACTTCTCTTTTTTTCTCTGATGGATATCCTCCACTTGCATGAAATATGTTGCTCTCTATTGCTAATCACAGATTAGCATTCCTTTTTTTGCTATTAAATCCAGCTGTAGTATCAGTTTTATTTGTGCCTTTTCTTTTCAAGACTTGTCCTATGCATCAGTATGCCTTACTATTGGATAAATACTTTTTTTTTTTAATATAATGTTCCCTTGGGTAATAAAACTGCAAGGAAATATAGCATTTTTAGGATGAAAAGATTACTGACAAAATGAAAATCTGATCACCTTAAATCCTTTGTTACTTGACATTAGACCTAACATGGAAGATCCAACTTCAGGTAACATGACAGAATATGGATCTGAGGGGACATTTTTCATTATATTAAACAGAATTCCTTGAAATCTTGGTATAATTTATTTTAGATAAGTAGAGGTAATTTATTTTTTTACTAGTTCCACATTTTAACAATTTTATGTATGAACAGTTCAGCTTGCTACCTACATATGTTTCATTTGAGTACAGGTTGAACATATGTTTGATGAAATTCAGCGATGTTTTCCATCTCAGCTCATTATTTTATTGCCAGTAAGATATCAGTAGAGACAAAAAGATAAAACTGATCATGTTTGGGAATTAATTAATTTCTCCCAAAGACAAACAGGAAGGAAAAATGTTCTAAAATCTTCAGAACTCTTTTGGTGAATTTAAGCATCATTAAAGCTGCTGCATTAGGTGAAAACTTAAACGATTTACATCATCCTTGTTAGGATTAATAATTACACTTGTCAGCAACATTATATAACTAAAATGAAGTCAAGCACAGCTACTTTAACTAAACAGACAACATATCCTCCCAGATATGTGGCCTCCCTTTCCCACAGCAGGGTAGGCCAGATGATCTTTGAGGTCTCTTCAATCAGCGCTGGATGGTTCCATGATTCAGTGAGTCCATCTTTTCTTGCAGGGATGCTGTGGACATCACACAGTAGAAATCAGGTGAGCCCTGTGGGCTGGCAAGCGATGAAAGATTGAAGAGACAGCCTGTAGGATTTTGACTTGCAGCCTCCAAGGCAGCTGCAAGGCCTCATCACATTAACCCTCCTGCTGGAGGGGCCTGGAGATGTCTGCCATGACCAGATCAACCAGAGGGGCCTGGCAGGACACGCCCAAGGTCTCAGTGCTGCCATTGATGCTGGGCAGACAAGAGGTGTGGAGAAAAAGGAGCGGGAAGCGACACTGCGGCAGCTTTAGATGTGTGTGCAAGGGCACAGTGGGTGCATCGCTGCCCAGGAGAGCACTTCCAGGGCTGAGGGGACACTGTGACAGCAGCACGTGGTGGGTGCTAACGTCACCGAGGGACAGACTGTGACCTCAGGTCCCTGGCTGCTTCTCTGGGGGCAGCAGCAGAGCCCGGCTCAGTCTGGCTCCTGAGTGCTCTCTGAGCGAGCGTCCGTGCGAGGTCTGGAGTCTTGAGCGAGGCTTCTTGTGGTGCTGGTGCTGCTGGTGCTTTGGGAGCTGCTGTTGGCAGCTCTGGGTGCCCGAGCCAGAGCCATCCTTTGTGTTTCCCCGGCCCTGCCTGGTTCAGGCAGCCGGGCACTGCGGGGTGTGCTTGCAGCAGCAGAGGTGAGCTGTGTGGGGAAACGTCCTCCTGGGGCAGCCGTGGGGCGGGCGATGGGGCTCAGGGAGCTGCCGGCCCCACAGCCCCAGCCTGGCCCTGGCTGGCAGGGAGCGCTGGGGAAACCACGGGGGCCGGGAGGGTGTCCTTCCCCAGGGACCTGGCCATCTCTGCCTCCCCTCCCCTCCCCTCCCCGGGACAGCAAGTGACCGTGGTCTCTCTCCCTCTTGCAGCACACAACACCCGCCGCTGCGGCACCTGCCAGAGGGAGCAGCTGCTCGTCCTCAGCGCTCGCCAGCCCAGCACAGCCTGCAGGGAGCATGGCCGATGAGAGCCAGTGGTGCTGCCCCATCTGCTATGGCCACCAGGAGGGCATCGCCTCCCTCTCACCCTGCAGGCACCAGTTTTGCCTGGGCTGTGCAATGCGCTGGGCAGAGCAGAATCAAAGCTGCCCCCTCTGCAGGACAGAGACGACGACCATCAGGTTCTCCCAGCGCTCGGACGATGATTATTTTAGCATTGACCTCACGGATCCTGCCGGGCGATGGGCTGCAGAACATCAGGAGGAGCAGGCCATGGGGGAGCCCATACGCAGGGCTCAGACAGGTGGCTTTCCTCCTGAGGTCTGGGCAGACTTTTTCAAGAGGAACCCAATTAATGTCTGGTACCTTCAGCTGTGGATACAAGGAGAGCTTGAGATCATCTTTGAAGGTGAATGGTGGGAGGAGACTGAGTTGGAGGGAATTATTATATTCTGCCTGTGCCTTTATGGGCTGGATGAGGAGCGGTTGTTGCAGGACCTTCAGGGCTGGCTGGGAAACAACACAGAGACATTTGTCCACGAGCTCATTGAAATGGCATCACACTTGTGTGGCAGTGAGCTCCGACAGCACCTGGCCCAGCAAAATGCTGCAGACAGCTCCAGCACCACCAGCACCTCTGACACCTGCCTCACCACCAGCTCCAGCCCCAGCATCAGCCCCAGTACCACCACCAGCCCCAACCCGTGCTCCAGCCCCACCATCAGCCCTGCAGCCAGCCCCAGCCACACGGCCTCCCAGAGGGACATTCCTGACTCCATCAGCAGCCCGGCAGGCCCTGACACAGAGGAACATCCCAGCACATCAGAGACCCCCCTCTGTGGGGTTCCCAGCCACCCCCCATCAGTGCCCGTCCCTGTGGATCAGGAGGAGCCCCAGGAGGAGCTGGGGGTTCCAGGTCCCTCTGCCCAGGGCTGCAGCCACAGCCCCTGCACTCCCGGCCAGGACAGGGACCGCTCACCCAGGGGACCCCGGCGCCCCCCAAAGAGGAGGGCCCCCAGCCCCCAGGACTCTGCCCAGCCCCGGCGCCGATGTTAGCAGGGACACAGTCAACATTTTATTGATGAAAAAACAAATAAATTACTATTTCCCTGACACTGTCTCCCTGTGTTGCTTTCTTGCCCTTCCCTTGGGGCCCCTCCCAGCAGGCAGACCCAACACACAGCCTCTGGAAGGTTCTCATTCCTAGTCCTGGGCAAATTCAATTACATATTTAGTAAGTTCTCCTGAATATGGAAGCACAAGGTTTTCCCTGCATAGGAATGATGGGGTCAGGGATATTTCCAACATTTTGTATAACATCTGAGGGCTCCAGGCCCACGTCAACATTGTCTCATCCTGCAGAAAATGCTTCTGCATCCACGCACCCACAGCACAGGGAGATGCTGAGGGCACAGTGGGCAGGAGGGGAAGCTGGTTTTGCTGCAGGTCTGATGGGGATCCACTTGGACACTCAGTCTCTGCTGGCAGCCAAGAAGAGGAATTGGGATCAGCTACAACCTTCCCACTTCCAGCACTTGTCTCTGCAACCCACAGAGTGAAACAAAGCAGGAACCTCTCCAAGATTCTGCTCTACCAGTGGTTGTCCTGTTGGATACATCTTTTTCTCTTCCTCTCCCTTTTTCTCTTTCTTCTTCCCTTCCCTTCCCTTTCCTTCCCTTCCCTTCCCTTCCTCCCATTTCCTCCCTTCCATAGGGTATGACACACAGCATGTCAGCATGTTTCTTAGGGATCCCCTTTCTTAGTTCCTTCTGACTTGCCTAGAAGTATCTGGAAATGATGACCACATTGCCTACAAATCACATATTATCATGGGATTATTGCCACTTCTAACAGGAAACACAGATTTTGTCAGTCTTGGTTGAGTGTGTCAATCACCCTTGTCATTATCTCCTTTTCATCTGGCAAACAGACAATCTGAAATGTGGGTGAGTGTTACTAGAAAGTAAAAACCAAGGCATACCTAAAAATTAGGCATTTCACATAACCACTGAAAAAGGTAAAATTAAGGTAATAAAGGCAATTCCTGGACTGTTGGTAAGTGGTTTCCTCTGGAGCTTGATTTGACCTCTAACAATATTTGAGATTGGATGAAAAATTCTAATGTTTTTGTTGCTGAAAAAGATAGCTGCCTCTTCATTGTAACTTCTGTCCTATATTCAATCTATCTGATTTTTTTTTCAACTTGTTACCCATGTGGTTTTGTGGTTTTGTTTGTTTGTCTGTTTTCTCTCAGTCTATGATATGTGCATATGTCTTAGTATTCCACCAAAGCCCCCTGTAGCTTCTATCATTTATATTGATTGCTGTTAGGTAGAATGCATGCTTCTGCCACAGGTCAGGCATTTTTGTGCTCCCGCAACAGTCTGGATAAAACCCAGATATCTCAATCTGATGTAATTTTAGTTTAAGTATTTGGATTCATGCAACCAGTGGTGAAGTGCTGCAGTGTTAGCCATACCTATGTCAGGCCCACCTATGTCACCATATGACATGCTAATATCCAGCAGTGAGACCACAACCTAAAGCTGTCATCTTTCTCATGTCTGAAAGGAGTCTAAAGCAAATCTCAAAGGCAGGGACATAAAGGATTTATCTGCTAGGGGCAATGGATTCAAGATAGAGCACAGTAAAGAATTTCTTTACTGTAAGGGTCACAGAGCCCTGGAACAGGGTCCCCAGAGAGGTTGTGAATTCTCCTTCTGTGGAGACTTTCAAGACCCATCTGGATGCATTTCTGGGTGGCCTGCCCTAGTTTTGGTCCTCCTCTGGTTGGACTTGATCTTCACAGGTACCTTCCAAACCCTGATGTTCTGTGATTCTGTGATTCTGTGCTGCAAATGGGCCAACACAGACAGAAAGCCAAATGTGCATTTCAGAGAAATGAAAGTAGTACAGCTGAACTCTTCTCCTTCCAGATCAGAAGACAGTCCTAAAAAGACTTCCCTGGCTAGTGTTATGTTGTACTTTGTATTTGTATGCTTCATATATTGACTTTTCTCAGTTTTTATTACTACACTCCTCCCCAAGGGGCCAACAGACTAGGGATTATTTCACGGTGTCATTGTAAAGAAGACAACAGAGTTGTCAACATCTATGAATCTGACCTATGCATTAGAATGCAATAATACTTAGAAGCCATAACTAATTATTTACCTTAATTTAAATCTGATGTTCATATGTATGTGCTGCAGACAGGACCCTAAGTGAGTTTCAACTACATATTTGAAAAGCTATGACAGGAAACAGTGTCATAAGATGACCAATTGTGTTGTAGAATTACTTTTGAGTTCAATAAACTAATATAACTCAGAGCACTCAGAAAAACTATTCAGTGTTATGAAGAAATATTCCTTCTGCGTAGGGTGAATCTGTCCACAATTGAGTCAGTGAGGCAGCAGGGGTGACAAGGACTGAGGTCAGCCTGAGGAGAGGGTTCAATTGTGGGGTGCTGAGGGGTTTCTAAGTGCAGGGACACCCCCACACACACTCTCAGCCCAAGCCCCAGTGGGACCAGGAAGTCTTTGGCAACCATTCAGGAGCAGAAGAGGGGTGGCCAGGAGCCACACAGGAGATTTAAATGCTCTTGAGGAGCACTGGAAACAGGGATGTGGCACATCTGTTAGTCAGGGAATGGTGGTTTGGACAGGCAGTTCACATAGGCAGGCAGAGTGATGAAGAAATGCAATTTACTCAAGGAGTGATGGTGGCTGCTTGGAGTAAGACTGTGCTCCCAGCACCCACCAAAATGGATATTGGTATTCAGGCTAATGAATGCTGTGAAGAATTCTGCAACCTTTCACTGGCAGCAGGAGGCATCTCTGACTGTGACTGTGTGAGGTGTGAGCAGGTTGATGACCTGCACAGCTCCAAGATGAAGTGATGGAGCTCAGGGAAGCAGTGAGGAGGTTGAGAAACATCAGGGAGAGTGAGAGGGAAATTGATTACTTTCCCCATAGGATCTGATCTCTCCAAAACCAGAACAGGAGGTAAATCTCAGTGGAGGAGGATCCTGTATCCTCTCATCAGCAAGCCCCACAGCCCTCCTGTACCCACAGGAGGAGGGTCAATGGGAACAGGTCACTTCCCAACAAAAAAAAAAACCAAACCTGAGCAAGAGTGTTCCTTTAAGAAGTGCACCACCTGCAGTGCCCTTGCAGAACAGGTGTGGTGCTCTGCAGGAGAAGGTGGCTATGAGCAAGGTCAAGGGCTCACAAAGGCCAGAAGCACCACCAAGGCCAACTCACCTCAGGCCAGACATCAAAATTGACACTGCAAAGAAAAATCAATGGATCACTGTTGTGGGTGACTCCCCCCTGAGGGGTGTAGAGGGCCCGATATATAGACCAGACCCACTTCACAAGGAAGTCTAGGGCCAAGGTAAGGGATGTCACAAGAAAACTTATGACCCTGGTGAGGCAGTCAGACTTCTACCCACTTTTGTTACTCCAGGTGGGTAGCAATGATGTGGTATCAATATCAACAAAATTAATCCGGAGTGTGGAAAGCTGTGACACCTGAGCGCTAGTGAAAAAATAGAGTCCCATGATACAAATCAAGGCAAACCAAAGATAGCAGCAAGGCAAGGCCTGATGCCAGAAAAATAAAGATGAGGCAAGGCTCATTGCCAGAAAAGATAGCAAGGAATTTAGAGGACACCTGCTCTGAACAAAGGGATTATGTATTCTATCAAGTCTTGGCTTTACCCAGGATATTCTAATGTGGGAAAGTGCTGTAAGCAATGTCTGTACCTATCAAGACCATGGTCTTTGTTTATTGTATCTTGATTTTAAAACAATCCACCTTATCATGATGCCATGTTTACTCTGCACTATAAAAGAGGACTGCTGATGAATAAATTCAGACATATGAGCACTGAGGATATGTCTCACCTGGCCTCAAACTTTTTTTTCCTCTCTAATTTTTTCCTCACTGTATTTGCAAGAGAAGAGAAATTTCAGGTCTCTATGAAGTTTAAGGGATTAGGAACGCAAGGTGTGTTCTCCTCCATACCTCTGATGAAGGGAACTAACAGGAAAAGTCAACAAGTTAATTCATGTCTCAGGGACTGGTGTCACTGGCAGGGTTTTGGGTTCTTTGATCATGGAGCAGTATATGTGTCACCAAGTCTGCTGGAAAGAGATGGGGTACACCTATCTCAGTGTGGGAAAAGGATCTTCTCATAGGAGCAGCTCTCATTGAGAGGGCTTTAAAGTAGGCTCAGAGGGGGAGGGGATAAAAGCAGGCTTACTAGAGATGAGCCTGAGGATGGCTTTCAGTCTGCCATCCCATTCAAGGTGAGAAATGGTTATATACATTGGGACATCAAAAACACAAAGCTCACTAATAGGTTAGTAGCAATGAAAATGTCAGGGAATGGTCAAATACCAAAAGTGAAAACCAATTGCGTGACTACCTCTCTGAAATGCTTATACACCAGTGCATGAAGCATGGGGAATAATCAGGAGGAACTGGACATCTGCATTAAGTTTCAGGGACATGATGTAATTGCGATCACTGAAATGTGGTGGGGCACCTCCCATGACTGGAATGTTGTCATAGATGACTCTGCACTATTTAGAAAAGACAGACTAGCAAAGTGAAGTGGTGGTGTTGCTCTTTATGTTCAAGAGCAGCTGGAATGTACTGAGTTCCATCTAGGGGGAGAGGTAGATGGGGTTGAAAGCTTGTGGGTAAGAACTAAGGGTCATGCAAATGGGGGTGAAATTGTTGTGGGTGTCTACTATAGACCACCAATATAAGAAGAAGATGCTGATGAAGCCTTCTATAGCCATCTGGAAGTAGCCAGAAGATCACACCCTTTAGTACCTATGTGTGACTTCAATCACCCTGATATTTGTTGGGAAGCCCACACAGCCTGGCATATTCAGTCTAAACGCTGATCAGGTTGTAAATATCACTTCCTTCAAGCTCAAGATAGGTGTGTTCCCTTGAGGAAAAAATTGGGTAGAGATGGTAAGAGACCTGCATGGATCAACAAGGAGCTTCTAAGTAAAGTCTTGTGAAAGAAAAAAATTCTGCTGATATCTTCTTGTGGCCCTGGTCTGAGAATAAACTAAACCAGACAAACCAGTGTGTTTAAACCCCAATAGTCCTTGGCTTTCCATGTCAGCCCTCTAAGCTGTGGAGTGGTTGTTGTTTTTGAGGACAGAAACGTTGGAGTTTTGACCACAGCACTGGAATCTGCAGTGCCTTATGGCTCTGGACAGGATGTTACTGAGTGGGCAAGCCTGGCAAAAATATGTCCTCGTATGCAAGGTCAGGCAAGGGCTGCATGCCAGTGTTGGTGCCTGCAATTTGGAGTAGCTCATTGGCTTGTTTGGCAATGGAGATTTGTATTTTTGCTCTTTAGAGGCTTTGGTTTAGGAGACATTTGTTACAGCTACTGATCCTTTCTGATTGCCAACAAAAGCAATCCTATACAAGTCTGCTAATTACTCTGCACTGCAGTGTAGTTGGTCAGTCAGATGTCCATTTTGCTTATCATGCAGCCTGTAGCCTGTAACACACTGTGTCAATAAGCAACAAGAAAAGAGAAACCAGTCTTGCAGTGCTGAGTAATTGATTCTATTTTGTGGATTAGGCATTAAAACCCTTCAGTGTTCCTTTTCTTTCTTATAGATTTACCGAAATAGAATTTGTTCTATGTAAGTCTACTGACACTTGCCTCTTGAAAAGAATTCTGAGACATAGTAGTTCATTACCTGTTTTTAAAAAAGCTGAGATAGGGCAGGATGTCCTAGTAGGCCTGTGTGCTAGATTCTGCACGTGTGTGAAAAGAAACTATGTACTCTAAGCCCAAAGTGAGGGAAAAACACAACCCAGTGAGGAGTGGAGGGAAAAAACAAAACAAAACAAAACAAAACAAACAAACAAACAAAAAACAAAAAAAACCCCTAACCCTTTCCTAACCAGGATGAGTTGGTAGTTTTCTGTGAAAAAATGGATGAAGATGACTGTTAAGGAAAGAAGGCATTTTAACTGTGGTAGGAGAATGTGTATTCACACATAGATGTTCAGAAGAATCAATTTATAAATAACTAAATGTGACTGAGCAATGTACCTATTCATCCCAGGTTATGAATATGATAGATACAGTCAATAAACAATACACGCAATCAGAGTGGATTTGCCTGAAAGGCAAGAAATAAGTTAGAACCCAAAAACAAGGACATTCTTTTTTTCATAATTTTATCACATTGTTGAACTGGTTTGAAAAGTAAGGAGGTTGTAATAGACTCTGAAATGTCTTGCATTTAGTGCAGATAAAATAAATGCAATTTGTAGCTCTAAAAATATGAATAGGAAATGTCAGCAATTACTAAAAAATATTAACAGCATCTCAAGTTCATATGGGATCACAGAAGACAAAGCAATATTAATTTAAAGCTCTGTGGGCACACAGGCCATTATTTAGTTATACTCCAACAGCTTCATAATGTGCACAAGATTTTGGATTGTCAAAAACAGGTAGAATGTTTCACTTCCTTGAAGAAATAGATTTTTTGACTGTGGGGCAGTTAATGGGTACCAAAGTACTGTGCTTTATCTTGGCTAAGAAGGAACACATACCAACATCACATCCATGCTGTTTTCTTTGCAGCTGTGGGATGGAGGCAGCAGTATCAATGGAATCACTTTAAATGCTTCTTTCTTCAGGCTGATCAGGATTTTCTGTGTCACTTATAGGGAAAATAAAGAAATGGACAGGGGCTTTAAGGACATAAACACAGGCAGTGCATGATGGCTTCACCTCTACAGCTTTCCCCCTTTCTCAGTCATATTTCAGGAAGATACCAGAAAGACACCATTTTTAATTCTTCCATATCAAGGTTTGGAAGGGGAGGGTTTAGGATAGCGGTAGTTTTCTGGGAAGAGTGCTCCTCTCTTTCCTCTTCAGAGCACAAGGACAAGTGCCTTGTTTACTGTGTGGAAGAAATGACACAGGGTTCTAGAACAAGGTATGTTCCTGGAAATTTTGGTATCAAACATTGCAGGCCTAGCCTTGCTTTCAGATGCACAAAAAATTATTCAGAGTAATCATATTTTTTGTGGTTTCATGTTTTCCAAAAATCAGGATCCTCACACATAAATCCTTTTGCACTGATTATTTGTTATCATTGGTATCAGCTGCCTTTAAAAATCACCAGAGAATCATTGTATAAATGTGTGTAAACAGCAACTTTTCCAGTTACTTCAAATACCTGAAGTTACTGCACATAATAAGCAACCATTTTCCGAAAAGTCACAGAATGGTAGATTGTTTTGGGCTGGGAAGGACTTTAAAAACTCATCCAGTTCTGTCCCCCTTCAGAGACATGGACACCTCCCACTAGATCAGGTTTCTCAAGGCCCCAAACAACCTGGTCTTGAACACTTCCAAGAAGGTGCCTTCTCATCATTCTTACAGTAAAGAATTTCTTCCTAATGTCTAACCTAAATCAACCCCCTCCCAGCTGAAAGCCATTTCCCCTTGTCCCATTGCTATATGCCCTTGTAAAAAGTCCTTCCACAACTTTCTTATAGACCCCCATCAGGTACTGGCACTGTGAAATCTCCCTGGAGGCTTCTCTTCTCCAGGCTGAACACCCCCAATTTTCTATGCCTGTCCTCACAGCAGAGGTGTTCCAGTTCTCTGATCATCTTCTTGGCCCTCCTCTGGACTTGCTTCAACAGCTCCATGTCCTTCTTAAACTAAGAGAGGGTAGATTCATTTTTACACTGAAAGATATTTTTTAAACTGAAAGAAAGTAGGTTTAGGTTATATACTAGGAAGAAATTCTTCACCATGAGAGTAGTAAGATACCGGAATTGGTTGCCTAGGGAGACTGTTGATGCCCCTAAGGACAGTTTGGATGGGACCTTCTGGAACCTGGTGTAGTGGGAGATGTGCCTGCCCAGCTTGTATTTGTACTTGGGATTGCTCCAACCCATGTGCAGGACCTTGCACTTGACCTTACTGAACATTGCCAACATGAGGTTGGCATGGGCCTAGTCCTCAAGCCTGTCATCAAGACTCAACGATGACTTCCATTCCCTCCAACATGACAACCACAACACACGCTTGTCATCAGCAAGTTTGCTGAGGGTGCACTGTCCATGTCACCAACAAAGTGCTTGTCCCAGTACTGACCCTTGAGGAACTCCACTCATTGCTGGTCTTCACTTGGACATCAGGCTGTTGACTGCAACTCTTTGAGTGTGACCAGACAGACAATTCCTTATCCACTCAGTGATCCAAACCCTGAATCCATATCTTTCCAATTTAGAGACCAGGACATCATGCCAGACAGCAAATAAAGCAAACAGTTAAAGTTTAGAATTTTTTATTACAAATTCTTGAAGGGTTTGGTTCCAACACCTTTTAAACAAACAAAAATGCTACCTTTTACATAAATACATTCTGAATCACTCTACAACTAAGAATGGCCAAATCTACAAGAGCTGTTAAGCTGTTACTTACACATTTTTTAAAGTTATGAGCAATTTTGTTTTAAAAACTTACATAAATATGACAATCAGTAGTCCATATTTATAGAGCCACACAATCAACAATTTGCTGAGGCTGGTAGGTACATCTGGAGACAATCCAGTCCAACCCCATACTCCAAGCAGGATCACTCAGAACGACTCTCTGCCATCAGGCTTTTATATCAATCAATAAAATGTTCTTCTTTTCTCCAACCTGTTGAGCCTCAGCTGTCCTTTTATAAGACCTTTTATAAGTCCTTTTTCTGTCCTTTTATAAGACATGCTTCTTTGCTGCCCTTCATTAGTGTCACTCTAGTATGTTCATGTCTGTCTCATACTGAGCAACCCAAATCTGGACTCAGCACTCTAAATGTGACTCATCAGAGCTGAGCAGAGAAGGATCATTTCCCTTAATCTATTGGCAATGGGTCTCCTAATTTAGCCCAGGATGCTGCATTAATTACCAGAAAATTATCTCTCTCCTGCCCCGAACCAGGACAGCTGGTCTTTGAGGCAAGGGCACACTGCTGTGTTATGCATAAAATGATTCTCAGACTCTCTTCTGTCAAGATGTTTTCCAGCCAGTTGCCTCCCAGTGTGTTTTTATACCTGGGGTCATTCCTTTCCAAGGTCATGACTTGGCATTTCCTCTTATTGAACTTGAAGAGGTTCCTGTTGGCCCATTTCTTCAGCCTGTCCAGGTGCCTCTGGAAGTCAGCGCACCCATCCAGCCACTTATCCCAGTCTGCATCATCTGCATACTTTTTGGTGGTGCTGTCTGTCCTCTCATCATCATCACTAACAAAAAGGTTTAACAGTTTTGGCCCTAGTATTTACCACTGGAATACACTATTGGTGATGATATTAAGGCTGGAGAGTGTATGCCACTAGTCACAACATGCTGACTTCAGCTGTTCTAATCCCTCATCTCTTTCTGCTTTTTCTTCCTGGCAACAAAAGATACATTTTCTTTCTCTAGGAGCTCCAACGATCACTACAAGATTTCAGAGATGACAAAGAGTTGTCTTGAAATGCACTTGTGGGTGCACCCTGTCACACCTCATTAACTTCTGTCTGTCCTGTTTGATTAAATATTGCCTAATCTGATCCTCCTCCAACAAAGATAAATCCTAATTTCTGGCCTCTTCCTTACTCTCAGGACCTTAAACTCAGCAACCTCCCTGATTGGTTATTCTTGCCAGAAAAATTGGTATGGTTCAGATCACCCATGAAGATGAACATATTTCAAAAAGAGGTTTCTCCCAGTTTTCTGAAGGAGGCATTGCCTGCTTCAGAACCAAGGGTAACCAAGCTGGTGAAGGGACTCGAGCACAGGCCCTATGAAGAGAGACTGAGAGAGCTGGGGCTGTTCAGCCTGAAGAAGAGGAGGCTCAGGGGAGACCTCATCGCTCTCTACAACTCCCTGAAAGGAGGCTGGAGCCAGGGGGGGTTGGTCTTTTTTCCCAGACGACTTTCAACAAGACAAGAGGACACAGTCTTAAGTTGTGTCAGGGGAGATTTAGGTTAGATATTAGAAAGAATTTCTTCACGGAGAGGTTGATCAGGCAATGGAATGGTGTGCCTGGTGAGGTGGTAGATTCTCCGTCCCTGGAGACATTTAAAAAAAGACTGGATGTGGCACTCAGTGCCATGGTCTAGCAACTGCTCTGGTGAATCAAGGGTTGGACTTGATGATCTCTGAGGTCCCTTCCAACCCGGCTAATTCTATGCTTCCTCTTGACCATCTTGGTTTTTAGTAGTAGTAGTGTGGTCCCACCACAAGGTTGCATGTGCTGGTCGTCTCTCTCACCCCAACCCATTACACCTGAATGGTTTCTGATGCCTCCCAAGAAGGAGCTCCAGGTATTCCCACTACTCTCTTACTGAGTTCAGGTGCACTGCTACATCAGCTGCTTTGGACAGGAACAATTGCTCAGAATCTGGGACTTGAATCTATAACTTCTGGCTTAGCAAAAATAAAAGCACTAATCAGTTCAAACTAGTCACCAAAGTTGTCCCTTATGTAGCTTTTTGGTTGCACTCTTTTATTTGTTCATTTGTTTTCATAGCCTTTTTAAATGTTGCAGAACATGTAACAGATTTGTCTCCTAATTTTTATGATCCAAGCTGGAAAACAGCACTACACTGACAACGAGTTTTTGTGCCTTCTATACTTATATTATTTATATTTATTATTATATTTATACCTAGTTCTTGTCTGCTTCTCCTTAGAAAGCAGAACATTAGACTTCAGAGTTTGATGGAGATACACAGCATACTTGATATGCCTCATTTAAGAAATCTGTCCAGAGCAGTTACTACTGCAAATCTTCTCCTATTTATGGGAATTATGTATTATTGCAGAGTTTTTTCCAATTTGGAAAATATTTAAAAGTAATAACTAAATTACATAGGAAAATAGGGAGAAAAGGCAAGTGGAAAGTGCAGTTCTCAGGAAAACTGGTGGCTACCCAAGTAGCTAGTTTCTAATCTGTTAGATTTTAATACAGTAATTTTTAAGGTAATACTTAGGTAAGTATGGGAAAGTGTATAAAAGGCAAAGCATGCTACTTTGATTGTCTAAAATATAGTAAATAGGTCAATTTGTATTTGAAAGCCTTGTGCAGTACACTCAGTAGTGGGTAACATTTGAATACTAGCCATCTTTGCATATCAGCTTTTGAAACCCCAAGAGCTTTTGCCATTTGTTCTGATTAGGTCTGTCTTCAGGAGATAAGTCTCTCAGGTAATTTGAAGCACAGGCGCCAAATGAAGTCCGTTTGATGGTCTGAGACTATAAAATGTCTCTTACCCAATTAATTAATGCTGTTCTTTTAAAATTCCTGTACATGTTTCACTTTATATGCCATTCCCTCAGATGTCTGAACCCCAGTGTGCTTATTTCAGGATCTTTTTCTGTGGTTCTGAGTTGCTTCTTATATAAGTAGCTACTTTTTACCGTGAGCTAAATAATGGTCTGGATCCTTTTCACATCTGTGCGCACAGTGGCACACTCCCACCAGATCATTTCATATGATATCTGCTGTAGGGTTTAAAGATAAACTGACCTTTTTCACTGAGATATATTACATCCACTAGACTAAGGATTATTTAACACCAGAAGCAAGCAGAGGATTGAGAAAAAGGAGGAAGAGCCAAGCTCTCACTCTCTGTAGTCTTGCCTGCTCTGTCACTCTTTAATATTACTATTGAAGTTACAGGCTCTGAAGATTTCCTTTAACTTCCGTACTCGTTTTTCCCCCATTGAACTTGTGGCTGCTAGTGCTGAGTGCAAATCTGATTTCTATATATCTATAAAGTCCCTGCATTATTTAAGCTCTGATCTCTATTATGTAGTTACTTTATTAATACCTTTTTTAAGATCATGACCTTAATTCAAAGTTTAAAGGAACAAAAGCAACGTCTCAGTCAGTGACACATTTTTCATTTTAAGGAGAACTAAACCTCCTGCTCAGCCCAGAATTATGAAAGCTGGAAATGTAGGAAGCATTTCTCTGCATGCATACTCTGCAAAATGTGCTCCAAGGCAGCAAATGCCACTTCTGAGCCTACTGCCTTTGTCAGCCATTTTACACATAAGTCACGTTCCTGTGAGCATGGCAGACATCTTGCAGAGAAATAATATCACTTGTGCGTGGGAACCAGCAGGAGACATTGCTAAAGAGTACCCATTCTTTATTTTCACTGCTTTAACAAGCAGGAAAAATACACTGCTTTATTTTTGAGCACTGTGATGGCACTAGGAAATTATACTGCTCTTGCAGGCAGATAAGGATCTTAAAGATTTTACTTTTATTACAGACATATCATAGTGGTGAAGTAGTTGAAAAGATATAAAACTGAAGTACTGTGCCAGCTAAAGAAACACTGATACTTGTCATTAAGTCAGTGTTTTATGTTGAAATGTCAGTTAAAGTAATTCACAAATAGCTCAGTCTGGACTTAAGCCTTCATTTTCTGGCTCACAGCTCTTCCATTCTCCTTCTCTTTTTTCATCTCCTCTGCTTGCAACTTACCAATGATGTAAATGTACAAAATAAGATGAGATAGTGGAATCAGTAAGAAGAGATACTTCTTATTCTTCTACTCATTCTCAAAAAAAAAAAAAAACAAACCAAAAAAACAAACAAAACCAAACCAAAAACAACACAAAAAACCCCAGAGAATTCTGTTAAACTTTGGTAATATAAATATTTTGGCAAGTTTCACTACATAATGTGGTTCTTCAAGATCACTGAACTTGTTAGGTTTTTTTTCCTTTCAGCTCCCATAAAGAACAACTGTTATGCTAAATCCAGTATCAGAAATTAAAATGATGCACAGGGTGCTCCTTGAAAACTCTGTCACTGTGTGGAGCAGAGGGCACAGATGTTTTTCCTTGCTTAACTGAAAAAACAGGGAGAGATTAAGAGTCAAAATAGAAGTGAAATAACCAGTGTTGTCAGATACAATTTGCCAAACTTTTGATCAGAAAATATTATCTGTGGCCCACCTTGGGCTATATCCTATCCCCAGCGGACGTTTACAATTATTTCTGTTTCTGCTCACTCCTATGTATGTCTCTATCTCTATAATACTTTCTGAAATTAATGGCAAGATATATTTAGATAGACTTGTCTGTAATTCCACTTCAGTCTCAAAGCCAGCAAGTCCTGTCAGAGGCAGCTTAACTGAACATTTAATTAATTTTCAACATTTTTTTTGTAATCAGTTGAAATTTGCTTCAGTTGATCTTACTGTAACCATCCGTGGCATGCAACAAGTAATCTCTGCACAGGCTTATGTGGTTTTTAGATGTTTATGTCATTCCACAGGATAAAAAAAAAAAATGTCCAGGAATTTTTCTACTACTTGACACTGGCAAATTTTTCTAATTACTGCCTTTACTCCCTACTTAGGTACAGAAAAAAAGGCAAATGTTTCTTGTGGAATAGCATTCATAAAACATTTTACAGATCCTAAACCCAGAATTAAAAAAATGTAATATATATGAGTAGTACTGAAATGAGGATAGAATTTATCTATCTCTGGTTTCCTCTGCCTCCTCTCTACTTGGAATTTCTTATGTTCTGAAGTGTGGCTAGTTGGCGTCACCTTAGAGATTGTAAGCAAGAGATATTGATGGCTGTCACAGCACCAACTAAAATGTCTGTGTCTATCTTCAGTGTCTTTTTTTCCTGCACTAGTAGTGCATTTCTCAGAAATCTATAGTTTGACAACTGGGCCTTATGCCTCCTGTAGTGCACGTTAACACTATCTTGTTCATTATGAGCTTGTAATTGCTACTGGAGGCAGCAGAGGATGATTAAGTGCAGGATCTGGCCTTGTAATAGGTGCAGTTTGAATGTAGGTTTTCTCTGTAGGCCAGCAACAAATGCAGATAAATACAGCAGGGCTTTTATAAACATCATTGAAAAGATGTAACATTGACATATGCATAGCACTATACAGCTTCTTCTACCTGCAAGCCAGGATCAGACTTTGGCTACATAGAACATGTCTTACAGGTTTTACGTAGCTCAGTTTCCTCAAAATAATACCTTTATTTCTGGCTGTGGTTATGTGATTGAAGGTGCCATGAAAAAGACTGGATGCATGTCCAGTATTAGATGTTTGCTTAAACACTTTGTGTTGGAATTGGGGAATGAATGTCCCTGAGACACTTTGCTGAGCTTCTGAATCCCAGAATAGCCCTGAATAAATGTGCTCAATTCTAAGGACATTTTTGATACTGTAGAACATGTAGCATTAGACTTGACATTTTTATGTATGTATTATATCTGAGATACAGTTGCTGTGGGAGGTATAATTTAGAATTTTCCAGTCCTTGCAGATTTAAAAATCTCTGTCACAGCACTACATGTTTATAGTAATATTTTCTTATTTAGCTGAGATGTACTGTGTATCATTTTATAGAGTCCTATACAATGTATCTAATTAACCTTATTTATGTTACCAAATTATTTGGCTTTATGTGGTGGGGAATGAATTTCACACTTAAGTATCATATGCCTAACTAAATTGTTTAATTGAAGGTTTATTAATGTTCTTAATTTATTCTCTGCTGAATAAAAGTAAGAAGCCAACAATATCTACTCATAGATTTTCCAGAAAAATATGAAAGTAGCAATTTCTTTTCAGAGTTTCTTTGAATGAAGGAAAAGGAGTCTTCATCCATGACATCTTTGAATAACCTTCAAATATACATCAGACTGTATAAATAATTTATGCTATCGAGGCTTACATTAAAGTGCAACACAAACAGTTAAGGTACATTTGACTTGAATTGACAGACGAACATGAAGACAAATGATAGGAAATAAAGGTACATTTTTTCATGTTTGCTGTTGCTATTGCCATGGACTTTCTTATGAGACTAACTGTTAAAACATTTAAATTTTGCCACAGATGTCTCAGAGACTGCTGATACCTCTCAATCAGCTGCTCAATCATTAGATGGGAACAAAAGACTGGCCAGTCTGTGGAAGTGGTGATGCTGACTGATACCAGTACCAGACCTTCTGTGAGCTCCCGGCGGGGTTGGTCTGGTGGGCTCATGGCTCACCAGCCTGCTTCTCTTGGCACCTGCCTTGGCAGATGCTTGAGAGATGCCCCAAGCATCCAGGTAGCTGTAGACTTTGCAGTCTGTCCTTGCATGAATGTCCTCTCACCAGAACTGAGCTGGAAGGAGTCTGGCTGCACAGAGAAACAAGGGTGGAGAAGTCAGCACAGAGAGGAGAAAACACTCAGAGCACAAACTGCTGTAGAAATTCTCTCTGGGCTTGTTTGACATGGGGTCTAAAGTCATGAGGTCACCTTTCTCAGCAACAATAAGGCTGAGTGCCTGTGGATCAGAATCAGGGGGAAGGCCAACAAGGCTGACATCATGATGGGAGTCTGTTACAGACCACCCAATCAGAATGATGAAGATGATGAATTATTCCACAAGCAGCTGTCGGATGTTTCAAAATCATCAGCCCTTGTTCTCGTGGGTGACTTTAACCTGCCAGACATCTGCTGGGAACTCCACACAGCAGAGAGGAGGCAGTCTAGGAAATTCCTAGAGTGTATAGAGGATAATTTCCTGCTCCAGCTGGTAAATGAGCCTATCAGGGATGGAGCCCCGCTAGACCTCCTGCTCACAAACAGAGAGGGGCAGTTGGGAGATGTGGTGGTCCGTGGACTGTGTGACACAGTGGACACAGTGATCATGAAATAGTAGAGTTTTCAATACTCAGGGATGCAAGGAGGGTCGTCAATAAAACCTCTTCATTTGACTTCCGGAGAGCATATTTTGGCCTATTCAGAAGATTAGTTAAGAGTGTACCCTGGGAAACAGCCCTTGAAAACAAAGGGGTCCAGGTGGGATGGACGTACTTCAAGAAGCAAGTTTTGAAAGCACAGGAGCAGGCTGTCCCAGTGTGCCGAAAGGCGAGCCGGCGGGGAAGGCAACCAGTCTGGCTGAACTGGGAGACTCTGAAAGAAATTAGGGTTAAGAAGAGGGCCCACCAATTATGGAAAAAAGGGCTAATTACTCAGGAAGAATTTAGGGGTATAGTTAGGTTGTGTAGAAAGAAAATTAGAGAGACAAAGGCACAACTTGAACTGAATCTTGCCACCTCTGTGAAGGGTAACAAAAAGTCCTTCTACAGACACGTCAGTAGCAAAAGGAGGGGCAAGGAGAACCTCCATTCTTTACTGGACATGGGCAGGAATATAGTTATCAAAGGTGAAGAAAAGGCTGAGGTATTTAACACCTTCTTTGCCTCAGTTTTCAACGGTAAGACAGGTTGTCCTGAGGACAGCTGGCTTCTGGAGAGCGAGAATCTGAACAGCCCCCCTGTAATCCAGTTGGAAATAGTCAGCGACCTACTGAGTTGCTTGGATCCCCACAAGTCTATGGGACCAGATGGGATCCATCCAAGGGTGATGAAGAAGCTGGCAGAAGAGCTCACCAAGCCTCTCTCTATCATCTACCAACAGTCCTGGCTCACTGGGGAGGTCCCAGATGATTGGAAGTTGGTGAATGTCACTCCAATCCACAAAAAGGGATGAAAGGAGGACCCGGGAAACTCCAGACCTGTCAGCCTGACCTCAGTGCCTGGCAGGGTTATGGAGCAGCTCATCCTGGGAGCAATCACACAGCACCTACAGGATGGACAGGGGATCAGACCCAGCCAGCACAGGGTTAGGAAGGGCAGGTCCTGTCTGACCAACCTGATCTCCTTTTATGACCAGGGGACCCGCCTGGGGGATGAGGGGAAGGCTGTGGATGGAGTCTGCCTGGACTTCAGCAAAGCCTTTGACACCGTCTCCCACAGCATTCTCCTGGAAAAGCTGTCAGCCCGTGGCTCAGACAGGAGCACTCTGTGCTGGGTTAGGAACTGCTGGAGGCCCCCGAGAGTGGTGCTGAACGGTGCTGATCCAATTGGCAGCTGTGGTGTCCCCCAGGGATCAGTGCTGGGTCTAGTTCTCTTTAATATCTTCAGAGATGATTTAGATGAGGGGATTGAGTCCATCATCAGCAAATTTGCAGATGACACTAAGCTGGGGGGAGTGTGGATCATCTGGAAGGCAGGAGGGCTCTGCAGAGGGACCTGGACAGACTGGAGAGTTGGGCTGATTCCAATGGGATGAGGTTCAACACGGCCAAGTGCCGGGTCCTGCACTTTGGCCACAACAACCCCATGGGGAGCTCCAGGCTGGGCACAGAGTGGCTGAGAGCAGCCAGGCAGAGAGGGACCTGGGAGTCTGGATTGACAGGAAGCTGAACAGGAGCCAGCAGTGTGCCCAGGTGGCCAAGAAGGCCAATGGCATCCTGGCCTGGATCAGGAACAGCGTGGCCAGCAGGTCCAGGGAAGGGATTCTGCCCCTGTACTCAGCCCTGGTGAGGCCACAGCTCGAGTCCTGTGTCCAGTTCTGGGCCCCTCAGTTCAGGAAGGAGATTGAGGTCCTGGAGCAGGTCCATAGGAGGGCAACCAGGCTGGTGAAGGGATCCAGCACAAGTCCTGTGAGGAGAGGCTGAGGGAGCTGGGGGTGTTCAGCCTGGAGAAGAGGAGGCTCAGGGGAGACCTCATCGCTCTCTACAACTCCCTGAAAGGAGGCTGGAGCCAGGGGGGGGTTGGGCTCTTTCTCCCAGGCAACTTTCAACAAGACAAGAGGGCATGGTCTCAAGTTGTGCCAGGGGAGGTTTAGGTTGGATATTAGAAAGAATTTCTTCTTGAGAGAGGTGATCAGACATTGGAATGGGCTGCCCAGGGAAGTAGTGGATTCTCCGTCCCTGGAGATATTTAAAAAGAGACTGGATGTGGCACTCAGTGCCATGGGCTGGGAACTGCAGCAGTAGTGGATCAAGGGTTGGACTTGATGATCTCTGAGGTCCCTTCCAACCCAGCCAATTCTATGATTCTCCTCTTACTGTCTCTTCCTATGGTTTTGTTTCTTGAAGGCAAGATGCCAAGAAGTAGGAAGACTTTGGCCCGTTGGTACCCATTTCACCTGTGATATGCAGTGATGTTTCCAATCATGTCAATGCTTTCCCTTCTCTGTTGTCCCTTAATCCCTACAGCTGAAAGTTGTGATACTTCTTTCAGGACATGTGGCCTGGGAGGAAGCATCTAGCTGTGATTATCTACATAACACTGGCCTCTGTCATAGCTATACAGAGCATTAAGGTGGGTGAGTAGAGAATGAAAAACCTGCCTTGTTCTCACCAGAGGAATCAGTGCAAGCTTCATAGTCTGGCTGTATCAAGGAGAGTTGAAGTTTAAGTAAAAAAAAATCTGACACAGAAACACATATCACAGATTAGAAAATCTGTGCAAAGTCACGCTTTTTATACTATACTCACACCTTGCATAAGAAATGAAATATCTTCGATTTCATTCAGGTCTCTTTCTTCTCTTACTTTTTTTTCTTAAAGGAGACATTGCATAAGATTCCTGAAATATGCACAGCTAAAGAAACTTGTATCTGGGGGCACAGCAGCCTGCTCAATAAATTAATGACAATCAGACTTTCAGCTAGCAATATCAAATTCCACATCCATGACACCCAGACTTTTTCTGTTGTCTTTACACTTTTATTTTCTTCAACAGGAAGGTGGAAGCAACAAAAGGAAAGCCTCCTGGCCCTCTTCAGCCCCTGCTTTGTAAGATCCTAGGGCTGCTGGCAACGCAGCCTCTTGTGGGGCTGGGCAGAGTCCTGGGGGCGGGGGGCTCTCCTCTTTGGGGGGCGCTGGGACCCCCTGGGTGAGTGTTCCTTGCTCTGGCTGCAAGGAGAGGGGCTGCAGCTGCCACCCTGTCCAGAGGGACCTGCCACTGCCACCTCTGGCTCCTCCTGGAGCTGCTCCTGCTCTGTGGGGATGGGCACAGATGGGGGGCAGCTGAGACCCCAGCAGAGTGTGGGTTCTGACGTGTTGGGCTCTTCTTCCACGTCAGAGCCTTCTGGGCTGCTGGAGGAGGCCAGGATGGCATTGAGAGTCCTCCTCTGGGTGTCTGTGGGACTGGAGCAGGCTGCAGGGCTGGCAGTGGGGCTGGTGGTGGGGCTGGGGCAGGTTGCAGGGCTGGTGGTAGGGGTGGAGCTGGAAGGGGGACTGGGGCAGGATGCAGGGATGGTGGTGGGGCTGGAGCTGGAAGGGGGACTGGGGCTGGCTGCAGGGCTGGAACTGGTGGAGAGGCAAATGATGGTGCTGGGGCTGTCTGCAGGGCTGGTGGTGGGGCTGGGGCTGGCTGCAGGATTTTGCTGCGCCAGGTGCCGGAGGAGCCCAGTGACACAGAGCTGTGGTATGATGTCAATGATCTCGTGTACAAATCTCTCTGAGACTGATGGCATCCATCCCTGCAGGTCCCGGAGCAACTGCTCTTCATCCAGCCCATGGGAGCACAGTAAGGCCACAACGGCGCTCGCCATCAAATGCACCATCCAGAAGTGGTCCCCAAAGAACACCTCAAACTTCTCTTGCAGCCAGGGCAGCAGGGGCCTGATGTTACTGGGGTCACTCCTGAAAAAGTCTGCCCAGGCCTCAGGAGGGAAGCCACCCACCAGAGGCCTGGGCACTGGCCCTGCCAACCCTTGCTCTTCCTGGTGTTCTTCAGCCCCGTGCTCTGTAACATCGAGCAGGTTGATTGTCAAATAATCATCATCTGACCTCTGGGAGAACCTGATGGTCGTCGTCTCTGTCCTGCAGAGGGGGCAGCTTTGATGCCGCTGTGTCCAGCGCATTGCACAGCCCAGGCAAAACTGGTGCCTGCAGGGTGAGAGGGAGGCGATGCCCTCCTGGTGGCCATAGCAGATGGGGCAGCACCACTGGCTCTCATCGGCCATGCTCCCTGCAGGCTGTGCTGGGCTGGCGAGCGCTGAGGACGAGCAGCTGCTCCCTCTGGCAGGTGCCGCAGCGGCGGGTGTTGTGTGCTGCAAGAGGGAGAGAGACCACGGTCACTTGCTGTCCCGGGGAGGGGAGGGGAGGGGAGGCAGAGATGGCCAGGTCCCTGGGGAAGGACACCCTCCCGGCCCCCGTGGTTTCCCCAGCGCTCCCTGCCAGCCAGGGCCAGGCTGGGGCTGTGGGGCCGGCAGCTCCCTGAGCCCCATCGCCCGCCCCACGGCTGCCCCAGGAGGACGTTTCCCCACACAGCTCACCTCTGCTGCTGCAAGCACACCCCGCAGTGCCCGGCTGCCTGAACCAGGCAGGGCCGGGGAAACACAAAGGATGGCTCTGGCTCGGGCACCCAGAGCTGCCAACAGCAGCTCCCAAAGCACCAGCAGCACCAGCACCACAAGAAGCCTCGCTCAAGACTCCAGACCTCGCACGGACGCTCGCTCAGAGAGCACTCAGGAGCCAGACTGAGCCGGGCTCTGCTGCTGCCCCCAGAGAAGCAGCCAGGGACCTGAGGTCACAGTCTGTCCCTCGGTGACGTTAGCACCCACCACGTGCTGCTGTCACAGTGTCCCCTCAGCCCTGGAAGTGCTCTCCTGGGCAGCGATGCACCCACTGTGCCCTTGCACACACATCTAAAGCTGCCGCAGTGTCGCTTCCCGCTCCTTTTTCTCCACACCTCTTGTCTGCCCAGCATCAATGGCAGCACTGAGACCTTGGGCGTGTCCTGCCAGGCCCCTCTGGTTGATCTGGTCATGGCAGACATCTCCAGGCCCCTCCAGCAGGAGGGTTAATGTGATGAGGCCTTGCAGCTGCCTTGGAGGCTGCAAGTCAAAATCCTACAGGCTGTCTCTTCAATCTTTCATCGCTTGCCAGCCCACAGGGCTCACCTGATTTCTACTGTGTGATGTCCACAGCATCCCTGCAAGAAAAGATGGACTCACTGAATCATGGAACCATCCAGCGCTGATTGAAGAGACCTCAAAGATCATCTGGCCTACCCTGCTGTGGGAAAGGGAGCCTACAAGACATTATCTGTCAGCAGGCAGACTTTGATCTGTTTCAGAAGGTGGCTGACAAAGTCCTTTAGGAAGAAGTCCTGAAGGACAAAAGAGTCCAGAAACTTGAAATTAATCTGTATAAAGCTATCACAGATTACAAGAAATGCTTCTACCTATATGTTCTGTTAGTGCCAGAGCAGGTTATGGAGCAGGTCATCTTGAGTGCCATGATGCAGCGTGTGCAGGAGAAGCAGAGCATCGGGCCTAAGCAGCATGCGGTCATGAAAACCAGCTCCTGCTTGACAAACTTCATTTTTTTCTATGCAAATATGACTCTCTTACTGAATGAGAGAAAGGTTGTTGATGTTGTTTACCTGGACCTTTAGTAAATCCTTCAGCACTGTTTCTTACAGCATTCTCATGGAGAAACTTGCTGCTTATGGCTTAGGCTGGTGCACTCTTGGCTGGGTAACAAACTGGCTGTCCAGGCCCAAAGAATTTTGGTAAATGGAGTTAAATCCAGGTGGTGGCTGGTCACAAGTGGTGTTCCCCAGGGCTCAGTGTTGGGCCCAGATGATTCTGCCGTTCTCTCAGGGGCGTAGTTTTGTGTCATTGCCTTGTTTCCTGCAAACATTCAGAGATGAACAGCTTGTCCAACTAGGCATGCCAGAGCCATCTCTTGCTGACAGTCTGGCTACTGAACCAGCCCTAACTTTCTTCAGGAGAAAATATGAGACAAGACAAGTTTTGGAGTCTCTTAGCTTGAACATTCCAATTCTTGAGACAACACACTGGCAGCAAGCATTGCTACCAGCTCTTACCCATTGTTAGGAATACTTTCAACATACTTACGAAGGGCTTTGTTTTTTAAACTTATTCATATTTCCGAGAAAGAAATTCTTATGCGTTGCAATTTTTTTTCATATTGTTTTTGTTTGAAAAGCTTAACTATAGAGTAAAAAGACCATGCTACATTCTGGCTGGTGGAGAGAGCAGAAAAAGGCATGTGCATGATAGTGTGAGCAGGCTGATGGGAAACTGCAATCTCACCAGGTGAAAAAGGAACAAAGCTTCAGTTCTTACTGCAACAAGATTTCCTTTTTTATTTGTTTCTGGGAATTTACATGGAACCTTACCTTGCAGGAAACTTGTGACAAAATCAAAGAGTATAATCTCTATAATATTTGTACTCTATCCCCAAGCCACAAGCCATTCCTTGCACACGTAGAACTCAAAAGTTAAAAAAGAGGTTACTGGTGATGACTGCACTTATTTGGCATGAAACATTACATCCTTGTGCCTTTTTTCATTGGAGGAGTGCAAAATTTCTCACTTAAAACTTTGTCATTGTTATTCTCTGTCTCTTAATCTCTTTCTGTTTCCCTGCTCTTTCTTTTTCCATGAGACTGTTTCTTCCTCTCCTTTTCTCCTTGTTTTCCCTCTTCTCTCCTCATAGGTCACTCAATACTCTTCCTGTCTGGATTTATTACACTGTCAATATCAAACCGTAACTAGAAATATACAGGAAATAAAGTAATTTATCTTGGCTTTGTCCCTGGCCTGCAGAGCTCTTATTATTTGCCTGATTTGTTATTATAGTTAATTGTATTACTACTTACGCCTGCTAATACAGCGTAAAAGCAAAATGAATTCATAGTAATGAGAAGCTTTTAGAGGCAGTATTTAAGCAATAATGACCCCAGAGTCAAACATTTCCTGGCATCTAATGACTGGCTGGAAGAGTTAAAGGTCTAAAATAAATCAGGAGTTCTCAACCCATTCCACCATTAGCTGCCAGGAAACATCTGACCCAGAGATTACTAAGGCTATTATACATCATAAACACACAAAAAAAAATCTAACTACGTTCCTGCATACTAGAAAGCTAAAAAGTAAACATCAGGTTGTCATGTATTTTGTCTTATTTCCAGTACTTGTGCTTTCCTAGGTGTTAATTAGCAGTGTAGTTATCAAAACAGAAATTGGTAGTATTTCATTTGGACTACTTAATGTTATTTGGTGTTGACTATTTACCTGTAGGTATAGGACCAGATAGGTCTCTTGCATCACAGTAAATTATTACCAACACTTAAATCGTTATACATATAAAGACTAACCATCAGTTTAGTGGGAACTCATAAAGATGAGATGTGAGTTTATAGTACTTCTCATGTCTTTGTATACCTTTGTGGTAATAAAGAAACAGCAAACATTTGGAAGAGAGTATAAGTAGCACTTTCAATGACAGTGTCCACCTAATGTAAGCTGTGAATAAACATTTTACATTTTCCTTTGTTGAATGCATAGGGAAATTATTGGTGTGCCAGTCCAGTTCCTATTTTAGAATAAAACAAAATAGTGTCTCTCACACTTTCATGACCTCATAGTTTTGCATTGGTTTTTTTTTTGTTGTTGTTGTTGTAACATCTCATGTTTAAGATACCTCTGATTTTTCACCTGAATTGCACCCTACAAGTTTTGTTCCATTTTACATCAACCTCTTCTATTTACTTCTTCTTGTTCTTTTTGTAAATAAGCTTTGGTTTATTATTTATGAAGGAGAGTTGTTGCGAGAAAGGAGTTCCAGAGCATTGTGTTTGCATGGGAAAAACTTCTGGAATAGCAGAGATCTGGAGCTATCACCTGCAAAATGGAAGACACATTGAATAAATAAGTCTGTATGGAAACAAACAATATTCCTGCTTAATAACTGTGTAAGACAATATTTCTGCTGTGTGTTTTATCTAGAGTACAGATTGCAGACCGCAACTACTGCCATTTCTTTGCTATAAAAACAAACACTTCACCCTGTTCAAGATAACCTTCAGTGTGAAATTTCATGTGCCCTTCTTTTCTGGATATTTTCCAAAGGGTTTTCTTTTGTACGTGTATTGTTACACTGTTGAGTCCAAAATCTGTTTTTTAATAAATGCTTCTTGGGGTTTGTATATCACCTGCTTTAAGATCCTAAAGAATACAGAAAGATAATAAATTTGAGCAAATCCAGGAGCACTTATACAACTCAGACATCACTAAGATAAATACAGCAGGACTAGACTGAAATCAAGAAGCACCATTATAATCTACAGTCTCACAGATAAAAAAGACAAAAGAAACAAGGAGAAGTCTAGCTATAGTTTTTTTCTACTTCAGTCCCTATAGTTACAACCATATGTAGCAGCAATGTGAAAACATACATTACAAAAATATCTATTTACCAAACACTGCTTGAGCAGTTTTGATCATGAAATTCGTTGCTAATGGTCAATTTACAAAATCCACAATTTACAAAATCCATAATTTACAAAATCCAGTGGCCAGTTCTATTCTTGAGCATCTGGAGATGTGGGGGTTGATTAATTATCAATCAGCAACGGTGCAGACGCTACTACTCAGTGATTTTGTAGTACAGAGATTTAAACTGTAATTAATTTAAAACATTCCAGATGTTATATATGCAATGTATGTTTTACAATACACTATAGTTGCTTTAAAATGTAGCCAGAATCTTGGTTCTTCAGCAGAACAGAACAGAAACTCCTGTATCGTCTCTTTAGGCTCTGTGTCAGGCAACGGGCTATTTGCACAGAGAGCACAAATTGTCTTTAAGTGCATCTATCATGTGAGTCAAAACAAAGACTCCCAAACAGCTGCCAGTGACACGAGTTCAACCCCAAGGCAAAATATGGCCCAGAGTCTATAACCTTTTCTGACTCTGATTCTCTTTGCCACAACAATATACTAAATCATATGTTCCAGCAACAGTATTAATTTCTTAACACTGTTCATTCTTCAACTGGTAACGCCAGGAAGACAGAGGTATCTAGTGCTGTCTTTATATTAAATTCCAGTTTAATTTGCTACCTACTCTAACATCTATTTAGATGTGTGGGGAAATCACTGAACTCGGATCAAAAGGAATATTTTTGCACAGAGAGTTAAAAGTCAAGTCTTGTATGAAAATCCTTTCTTTGAAAATGATGTACTTATTTCAGATTAGTATAAAGGGCTGGAACTGAGTCCTGTTGATTTGAGATAGCTGCTTTTGATCACTGTTGCTTAAATTGCTGTGGCATTTTCTCTAGTTGCAGTTCCAAGGACACAAACTTGCTTCTTTATTGGAATGGCAGTTTTTTCTTGGAAAATAGTTCACACAGGATGTCAGTGCAAGGTGCGTTTAGTGGGTTAAGAAATTTGATTTGTGCCTTGGGGGAGATGAACTTGTAGTTAATTTCAATCATGAATAAAATAAGAACGGGTAATTCTTAGCTGATCCTCTGTGTTTATTTGTACAGTGCAATGCCCACACTGCATTTCAGTAGGGACAATTTGAAATTATTATTGTTTTATTTATTATTCACCCAGTATGCTGACCTCATCAGATCTGTGTGCTGTACAAACTTAGAACTTTAAAACAAGACATTGGAGCCCAAAAGGGAGCAAGAAGCTCTCACCCAGAACAGGAGGAATGCATAAATCAACCAGGACCTTGTCCTGCAGAGCAGACTACTGAGGTGCAACCTCTCTTTTAGTCCTTTTCTCTCACAAGTGCCCAGTTGAACATGCACAGTGTGTAGTTCACAAGTCTCCCAAGCTCTGCTCTATGGGCACAACATATGGTCCAGGAGGAGGGCCTGGGGGGCCATGGGGACCATGGGAAAGCCAAACTCCTTCTCATGGCAAGCAAGAAATGCACACATGCCAAGATATCCTCCTTTCTGAACATTCAGCTCATCTATAACTCTTTTCTCCTCTCTTGTGGAGTAAGATGTTTTGCATGGGATCAAGAAGGTGAGCTACCCTACAAGTTGAACACTGAACTTACCAAGAGTTGGCAGGAGGTCACAAGCTGATGAGAAGTCAAAGGTCTGTGAGTAGCAGTGGGTCCACATCATCTCTCCTGTCTTGTTCTGATGAAGTCAGGCACTACATCTGGATCTCACAGAACTGTCCTAGTTGTATCTGCTCAAGAAACTTCACTGCTGAGCTTCACTACTGACCAAACTTACCTAAGCTGGAACTGAGCATGAAATATACCTTTTCTTTGAAAAAAAAAATTAGTTAAGCATTATACAGCAGTTAAAAGAAACCAAGGATGACTGGAGTGCCTCGAGATGTATAGATACCTCTCTGATATGAATGCACCATACTTATTTGAAACATCACTTGTTGCTAATCAAGTGCCTGAGAACTACTTTCACAGATCATGTCTGTTTGATAGCTGTTATACAAGCACACAACAAAAAAACTGTATTGACTCATCACGAACTTAATAGTACTTGAGAATACATGGGCAATAGTGTTGTTATTGAAAACAGACAGAAATGAGGAAAGTGTGAGAAATGGAGTGTGTGTACAGGGATTTATGTCCTGAAATACTTTTAGAGATTTTAACAACACAGTCAGAGACTGGAAAATCATAGTGCACTCAAGACAGGCAGTGATTTCAGATATCAAGTGATTTTCTATCTGCTGTAAAACCCAAAAGAAAGAACAACTTTAAGAAGTCTGAAATGCCATTCTAAAGACCAGTCCTCTTTTCTGTTCTAAGGAGGGAACAAGGCTACCTGTGCAGAAAATAAAAGGCCCAACAAAGTAAAGCCACTGACCCCACCAGGTCTGGTGTAGGACTTCCACTCCCAGAGATGCTGGGTGCGTGCAGAACACACATGCCTCCAGTTCTTCTTTTGCTTCTCTTACTTCCTCTGCCCACAGATCACAAATGCTGAAAGAGAGGTCACAACTTTATTATTTTGCAGGATTCAACCATGAGTCTTGAACTTGTATCAAAGTGTGGTGAGATATCCAGCAGTCCTTCATTTTTTAGACATGTCATTCTGCACTTGCATAATAACCCCTTTCTATTTGGTATACATACAAGTTGTGCCTCAGAATATATTGTTGCATGTGAGGAATGGAAATTTTTGTTGAACTCTTTAAAAAGAGTAATTAAGAACTAGACATTAGAAGCCAGGCCAAAAGCCACTTCAAGAGAACCACAGCACTGACAACTTCCCATTGCTTTGGAGGCCAGCATAGATACCCAATTTCATTCTACACTGGAGAAATTATCTTGGTTTTGTCAAAAGAATAAAGACTGATCTCAACAAGTTACTTACATTTCATCTGTTTGCCACGGTGAAAAGAAATATAATGCCTGTGTTTTAGCATCAATCAATAAATGCAACTACGGTTTAATACAAATGTTGCTTTTCATTGCTTTATGCTATATTGACTTAATTTGAAAAATTAAGCTGAAAAAATCAAGAAGAAAAGCTCCTGTAAGGCAGCAGATGTTGAACTGGAGTCCTCTTTAGGCTTGCTGTTGTAAATATACATGAAGAAGGAATTTCCCACATGCAGTACATTGGATAGCAGCAGCAAACTGAATTAATAAAATTAGTACAATTTCAGGGTGTTGCAGCCAGCATTGGAATAGAACTATCTACAGCCTAACAAAAACCTTAAAGTCTTTTGGTTAAGTATTTCTATTATTCAAATGAAGCAGTAATAGAAACCTTAGGCTTTTAATAATAATGAACATGGTGTGAAAATTAATAAAACAGTTGCAACTCCTAACTCAGCACCATAAAATAAGATATTTTCCTGTCTCTATATTTTTAGCCCACATTTATTTCTTTCAGGATTTTCACTACAAAAGACATTTCCCACGTGCACTTACTATCCTTTTATTTAAATATAAATTTATATCAGTGAAAAAAAGCATGCAATGAATATTTTTCTTATCTTTTTTGGGGGGGAAATTGTGGGGAGGTTTTCTGTATGAAGGTCAGTTGTCCATGTCTTATCATTTTTTAATCATATTTGCCTGAATGCAACTGCAAGACAAATTCAGTTATGTTTCATTTGGATTCTTCACACCTAAGAGTACAAGGTTAATTCTGTGGGACATGATTGGAGATCTGGAGAACTGCTTCACTTATTGAAGTTACATGTGAAATGATTCTTAAGGTAAGAGCTTTAAAGGATAAGGCAACTACAGTTAATATGATGTCAGTGTGCAGTTAATACTTTCAAGGTGATTGAAAATGCCCTTGACAGATTTTATACAAGCATAGCAATGTTACTTGCAACTGCTTTCATTTTTTCATCCTCCCTTATCAATATAGCAGTAAAGACTTTGATACTGATGTTTTTTAAATGTCTCTTTCCTTCTTCTGCTTAAGAGTAATCTGTACCAGGATAGCTGTCCATGTAAGATAAAGCAGTTAAGCCTCAACAGTGTTGGAGCTTTGCACCCAGCTGGTGCTCCTGGGCAAGACCCAAGTCTGTCTCTTAGAAGTGTTTTGTGGACAGTAGTCCAACAAGTCTGAACCCGGTCCAAAGTCTGAAACCATTTTCATGAGATTTTGTCCATGCATTTTTGTTCACTCAATAGAGTGTGTTTTTGAAAATGTTACAGCACTGTAAATAATCTTGGATACTGATGGCTTGTTCTGCAGGGTGAGTACAAGTGAAGGATTTGTGTTTTTTTTTAATAGAGTGCCTCGTCAATTAATCATATTTAACTATTATTTGGAGGTCAGATAGAATTTTGTACTTTACATTGCCCAAAAATGCAACAGGACATTGAATGTGTTTAGCTGAGATTTGAAACCCTATATAAATAGCAAGTAATGAGGAAACTGAGACAAGTGACCAAACAGGAACAGTAGGAAAGACTTAAATTAGGACAGCCGACATGGCCACAATAAAAGTTCAGATCAGGCAAACAATGGTTAATTCCATTTTTCAGGTATGTCAGTAAGCTGTCTGAGAACCTGGACATGTTTATCAGTCATAGGGTAACTAAATATGCTTCTTCAAGGATAGTAAAATATCGGTATATGAATACTATGCACTAAAAACTAAAATGTGACCAAAACATTAAAACAGAAAATACTTTCACCAATAAAATCAAACACATTTTGTCCCTTGCAGCCTTTCAGATACTCTGGGGAGGTTTCAAGTAATTGGCTCTTGAAGACTTGCAGGGGTCAAGAGTTGATCTTTTGGGAAAAACCTACTCTACACCCAAAGTCCCTGTAGGAGGATGCCTCTCCATTGGCAGACAGGGGTATGGT
Organism: Phaethornis superciliosus; assembly: GCA_023637945.1. Lineage (NCBI taxonomy): Eukaryota > Metazoa > Chordata > Aves > Apodiformes > Trochilidae > Phaethornis > Phaethornis superciliosus. The sequence goes on along the minus strand of JAJQWJ010000004.1, from coordinate 10,401,542 downwards.
AGTGCTGGACACCCACAGCTGGATAATAACTGTGCCCCAGTAGTGGAGACATATTGGGTGCCTGTGTGCACTGAGGAGAACAGGAAAGAAAGACAGCCAACAAAGAGTACTGTGATTTGGGTATGGCAAGCCCCAGGTAAAGAACTGTGGAAAAAAGGGATACTATAGGATTTAAACATAAGGATTTTCATGTCTATCTTGAGTACCAATGATCAGAGAATCACAGAATGGTTTGGGTTGGAAGGGACCTTAAGGTTCCAACTACCCTACCATGTCCAGGGACACCTCCCACTAGACCAATTTTCTCAAAGTCCCATCCAGCTTGGCCTTAAACATTTTGAGGGATGGGGCAACTATAACTTCCCTGAGAAACCTGTTTCAGTGTCTCACCACCCTCACACCAAAGAATTCTTGCCTATGATGATACAGTCAAGAATCTACAGATGATTTCTTTGGGGTGCAGAACAGCTACCCCACCCTTACTTTGAACACTGAGTTGACTTGAGTTCACCAATTACCAATTATTTTGGAGGTAACCATGGCTACACCACAACTTGAGTATTTCAGTACTCACTTCTCTTCACACAAGGTAGAATTCACCAAATTCAACAGTCATTTTTGTATTGATAGAAAACACAGATGCCTGGCTTATTTTTTAAAGTAGGGGAATATTAAAAAGTATTTCAAAGTAGACCATTTTTCTTTCTGTTCTTCAGAAGATGGCACAAAAACTCCATCGCTGAATCTATGTGGTTCACTTTAAAGAAATGTAGGGTCATTTTACAGTGCAGATGGAGTTCACCAAATTAAATAGTATCAGAAAATATTTGAAAATTAAGAGCTTCTTCTCCCTACTCCTCAATCTCTGACAGCACAAGAGAATTCAACTACTAAGTAGCATGGAGTATTTGAATATAAAAGCAGAAACATAGTAAAAGAAAACAAAAAACCAGACAATTTATTAAGCTGAGAAATTAAGTATCCAAACTAGAAAACAAAGCCACTGATCAAAAATTTCTACTGCCTTCTGTCAATAAGAGTCCTTGCAGGGACCTATCAACACTTCATGAAAGCAATCCTCTGTTCTCAAATCAACTGAATTTTAAAGACAGGGGGAAAAAAAAATAAATAAAATTAAAGTGGTCAGTAGGAAACAGACTGCTTCACAGTAAGAACTCCACCAGGGGCGTTGTGCAGAGCTCCTGCCTGGCAGTGAGAAAGAGAGAAATCCAGATTAAGCATTTCAGGTAGACTTCTACATGGTAACAAATCTAATGCACAATAAGGATTACACAAACCTTCAATACGTAGGGTGATATTTGACATACTGTGTTCAGCAGTGTATGGAATGCTGGTATCACCCAGTTATTTGGCTTATATTCTAAAAGATGTAAAATATTGAAAAGTATTTAAAAATTAGACATTTTTTTTACTTTATGTTCTTCAGAGGATGGTAGGAAATATCTGTCACTGAATCTATGTTCTGAAAGAAATACAGTATAATTTAGGTCTGTATGTTTTCACCCCATGAGAAGAAAATCAGATGTGTTAGGATTTGGTTGTTTGTTTGCATGTCAAATATTTTCTTTCCTAATTGTTTCCCTTCGATTGTAAGATCTCAACAAATGTTGTGGAGGTTGTGAGGTTGTGCCAATAAATATCTAGGCTTCAGTCTCCAGATATCATTTATATTATCAGTGCAAATCTGTACATATTAAATTGTAGTACTTCTACTTAGATGCATATGCCATTGCTAGTCTGAGGTTTGGTAGTTACCCTGGGGACAGCATTTGGTCTTCTAGGTTTGGCTGTATTGTATGGTCAGTGTGAAAACAGTTGTGTGTCAAGGACTGTTAGATCACTGAAATTTCTTCTGCAGTCACAGGGAGTCTCCCATTGCAGTATATCTTGTACCTGGAGAAATCTTTTGGCCGGTATGTTTTGCCACTGCTGATAAAAACTGATTACAATTAGCTCTGCAGGACTGTGGGTTTGTCCAGAGATTTTAAAGCACATAGAAAAGTATGCATTTCCTTACTGTACACTTGGAGAAAATGAAGCACAAAAGAAGGAAGTAATCTGGCCAGCATTAAGACCACTGTAACAAATAAGATTAGGTAAGGAAAAGAGCCTGCAATAGAAATGTTCCTGATAGTAGAACTCTCAGGTTGTGCTGCTTGCTGAACCACATATCAAGCTCTTTTTTGGTTGCAGGTATCATATACTATGTGTGATTCAGGAGTTTTGATGCAGCTCCATAAAATTTCCCTGAAAACATTACATACACCACAAAATCATGATTGTTGACACAGCCTGTTGCAATTAAATGGCTTGAGTGCAACACAGTCTAGTAGTTTATTTTTTGTTTTCACCGTGTAACCCAGTGAGACGCAAAAGCTATGTGCAGAAGCTCCTACCCTCTGAAGGCTGCAGGAGGCTGAGCCTCATTGGGTTGAAGCAGCAGCAGCAGTGCAGTTCCATGCATCCACTGGAGCACTGTCTGTCTCTGTTTTGCAAAAGCAAACCCAGGAGTAGGGATGTCAGTGTCAGAGGGCACAGCAGAACCGTGGTCAGGGCAATCTGTTAGTTTTGTGTCCAGGATGCAGCTGAGGGATCAGCTGGCCCTGGTGCAGCAGGAAAGGAGATACTAGGATCCAGACTGGCCTTGGAATCTAGGTTTATTTCACATAGAAACCTGTGGCAGGCATTTGGTGGCTATAGCCAGTGTGAAGTTACAAGCCATACCAACATGCCTGGCAGCAACAATAGTTGGATGTAGGGAATCTGAAGCAGAATCAAACCCCAAACCTCTTCACCCCTTCATTCCTTCACCTGTTCCTACTGAGAGAATGCTCTGCCTGCCCAGTGACAACATCTTAACATTTAAAAAATGTCACTTAATGCTTGCAGAGCACTTTGAAGATTAAAAGGGTTTTCTGAAGTGGTTAAGTGTCATGATTAGTAAGGAAAGTACTGAATTATTCTGCCAGGCAAAGGGCAGTTTTCCAAAAATGTCTGCTGATAACGGGGACGTAAATTTCCTTGATGAGAGTGAAAGACAGACTACACTACTGCACTAGTACGGTGTTTAAAACTCAGGAGATTTTCATAACCAGGTGTTCAATTCAAGATTTGAGGCTTTTGGCTGGAAAGGTATATTCTGTAAAAGTCTAAAGAGATGAGAACAATTTGGAAAAACAGTTAAAAGAAAACTTTAAAGAGAGAAATTTAAAGAACGCACACATGTAGTCTTTTACTCCTCTTTTCTGAAATGATCCTCTGAGAGACTGTTACTGAAGAGTGATATAATAAGAAACTTGTGGTTTCACATCATTTTGATGTGAAATGAGTCAAAATTTGGCAGATATAAAAATATGCTTGTAGCATTTATATGCAAGTGCTTTGTTTTTTTTCTTGGCTTAGCTGAAAGAGTGGCTTAGCTTAATAGTAAAATTATTTGAAAAATGGAAATACTTCTCACACAATAACCAGAGGAAAAGGTGAAGATGTCCATGAATTTTAGCTATGCATTTTCTTTAAATAGTAATAGTAATAATAGCAAATAATTGTAAATAATAATGATAATAGTAATACTATTAACATAATAACAATAATAATAACAACAACAACAATAATAATAATAATAATAGGTAATCCATGCAGCATGCCTCAGGGAGGGCAATAATCTCCTTTTAAGACAACATCATCTTTTTGCTCTGTGTTTCTAGGGTACCTTGTGAAGTTTTTACATATTCTGATGAGTATACTCAGCTTGTAAGAGATCATTTAAAATGTGAAGCCTCTCAATCAGATGAAGGCAGACCTCAAAAAATCTCAGATTCTCTCAAACGCAGACTGAAATTCTGATAAGGAAGAAAGAAAGCATTTTATTTCAGATGTAGGCTAGAAGTCACACAGGACTGTTGACTGGTGGCAGTTTATACAAGCTTTGTTCTTTTTCCCTCCTTCTTAATTTGTGCTACTTTTAAAACTTCTAATACAGAAAGGTGATAAATGTGCTGGTAGCTCTTCTCTACATTTGTGTTCAGAAAGTTACTGTTAGAATTATGTGAACAAAATACCTTTAATTTTTCCTATCAGTATATGAACATAGCTATGGGAATGGGTTAGATCCTCTTCTGACTTCCTATCTACAGACTAGCTGGAAAACTGATGAAATCAAGGTCCTGATTTCTAGTGAAATGCAAAGAGCAACTGTCAGGTTCCAAGAACTTCAGAGATAGCTATCCTGAATTTTACTTGTAACTTGTCTGAATTGAGAGATGATGAAAAGGTAAATAAAATGTCCATGAGAATGTATATTCTATTTATTGTAATATAGAATGTTGTTTTAAATTAATTTATTAATTTTCTTTACAATATAAGCCTGACTCAAATCCTAGATTCAGCCTTCTCCTTCCCGAAATGTGCTTATTGAACATGAATTATTGAAGCTTTTGTATATTGCTGGGTGTTTAGAGCACACAAGACAATATTATTTTCCAGCATGGAAGGCTGAGCATTTTCTGTTCTTGCTTATATGAAAAGTAACATAATCCGTTCTATTTCATTCCTTTCAATTTGTAATCTGGATTTTTCACATGAAATTTGGAAGAGGAAAGTGCCAGGTCCATTTGTTCCATCTAAGCCACCACATGTTTACGCTATAGTTCAAACAACACTGGAAACATCACATCAGACAAGTACTTTGTTTTGGCAATTAGAAGAATCAGCAGCACCAAAGTCACTTGCATTCCTACATCCTTTGATTGTTGTTTGCAATAGTTTTTGTGCTACAGAGTTTTTCAGGAATCAAGATTTTGTAAAAGTGTATTTCAAAATAAAGCTTTATGGTGACTTTTTTTTTATGAGAATGTTTCCTCTCTGTGACAATGCAGTCAAAAGAGTTGAAGTCGACTCACAATGAAGGTAAAACTTTCAAACATTTCAGAGTGCTGTAGTGTAGGCTTGGGAAAAGTAAGAAAATTACTCATTTATAGTACAGCACGAGTGATTTCTATTTTGAAGTCTGACTTTGGATGTGATAAAACCTGTATCAAAGAGATGATACTGCAGCAAGAGAAAAGTGAAAAAAAATCTTTTTCTTTTTTTTTTTAAGGGAACAATCTTTTTTCTTCTGATAAACTGATTTGTACAAAGTATCTTTTTCTTGTATTTTAACTCCATCATATATCTAAATAACATTATAATTTCTTGCTTTGTCTGCCTCTAGCAGCATTTGAAGGCTCAAAGTCATCCTAAAAAACTCAGAAAATAAGAGAATACATACACATATTCATGACTGATGCTATATACTTTAAAAAAAAAAAAAAAGCAATAAAGAAAAAAAATATCAAATCATCTTACGCCAATGCAGTAAAATGGGTATTTATGGAAATCACTCTTCCCATTCATGTTCGAGTCATCCAAACACTAGTGTTAACTTGACACTGTAATGAGACAAAAATCATATCTTATATCTGTAAAGTAAGCTTTCACTTCAGCAAGCAAAACCTTCTAGCAGAGTGTTTTTGAAAACATAATGGTTTCTGAGAGTCACTTCTGTTCAGTAAAAAATAAAAACTAAAGCATATCAAGAATAGACCAAGGAACATCCTGTGTCTTAGTTGCCTTTTCCATTGTAATATTTAAATGAAATATCAATTAGCTTTTTGGCATTCAGCACTTGATTTCATTGTTGAGAATAGCATAAGTGTTGGTGCTTTCAGCAGAGGTGGGATCTAGATCTTAGCAAATGGTGAAAACAAAAATTTACATAGGTCAGGAAATCCACAAAATATGAAGAAAAGGAAGTTTTTGTGGTCAAGATCAAGAAAGACATCTACCAGAAATATGTTATCCTTCAAAGCTTCAACAGAGGTAGCAGTGCCACAGCAGGTGAGAATTTGTTCATTAGTCAGTAGTGAGAAAAAAAACCAACAAACAAAACTACAAATCCCAAATTATAATTAATACCATTTCAGAAAAAAAAAATGCTGGGAACTCTTTCTTCAGCGAATTCAGAATCACTGACTCCAAGAGTACTACATTCAGTTCAAGTCACCATATCTGGAAAAAAAAAATAATGAAAAAAAAGCAAAACAAAATGCACCCAAACAAATAGTGATAAAGTGGAAAGAGATCAAAACAGGCTTAAGAAACAAAAAGGTGTCAAAGGGTTAGAAGAACTGTAAATTTCATTTAATGTAAAATTTTAAAAAGGCATGCAGGGTAGAAGAATAATTGCCCTCAAAAGACTTGCAACTTTTTATAACAAGAACTGTAATCATTTGTTCTTCCCATATGCCATTGACAGCACAACATATTTCAAATGCAGGTGATATATTGTGAGGAAAGCTTTGCTAGAGATTAGCAAAAGCTCTCAAATTCCCAGAGTATATTTCAGGTAGCTCATGAAATATCCGTCCCACTGGAATTTCTTTCCTAACAGCCTAGGGAAATGACTGAAGCCATGGGCTGTATCTGTATTTACCCAATAGGGAGATGACTTTCCCATCTTTTTTTACCTCTGAACATGCATTTTGGTATCAGTCCCCTCAAAGCCTTGATGGAAAGATAGCTACAGAGGCAAAGTCAGGGCAATTTAGGGCTCTATGAAGGCTCAGGTCAGGCTTTTGCTGTATCCTGCACTTGACCATGCCTACTCTACAGCAGTATAGAATGCCAGTCATTTCCTTCTGAATTTACTACAACACTCATTTTGAAACTGAAAGCTCTGCTTGCTTCTGAAGGGCAAGGAAGCTTGGCTTGACATTGTAATAACATCACCTTTTCTGAAACCAACCTTGTAGCTGCAAAGTAGAAACTTGACTTAGCAATGTTGGAAGAAAGTGCCAAGAATCTGTCCCATCTATGATTCCTTGTTGTGTGGGAAAGCAGGCATCCTCAGCCACCTCACTCACATTTTTGGAAAAACACAGCTCTCTGAATGTGATCCTTTATCAAGTGGTTATGGGATGGATGAGGCCAAGCTGTGATTCACAAATGATTGACTCCTTAACCTTATATGGAATCTATTTGGATGAGTCATTCCTCATAGAAACCCCACAGGAAGGCTTTATGTTGTCTCTAGTATCTCTGACAGCCTTCATAGACAGCTGTGATTTAAGTAGGGGCCTAAACCTTGAGGCAGCTCCCAAACCACAGTAAATTGACATTGTTCTCTGCATCTGTAGATGGCTGCTTTTCACCATCCTGAGACCTGGTCTCTACTCACAGCTTGAGAAAATGTTCATCCCTTGCTGTGTCATGGGAAAGAAAGAAGTATTCATCCATAAGAAAATAAGTGTACATTTCCCTGGTTGGAAAAAACTGCAAACACTCAGTGTGTGCGTGTGTGCAAGTGCATATATGTGCAGAGACAGAGACAGTCCAACCTGCCCTGCTTCACATGAGAACTGGAAAAAATCAGCTTTAAGGCTCAGAATTTGCTATTTTGGCTTGCATAAAGAGATAGATGTGGATTAAATTAGGGATGAAAAGAATTGCAGTGTTTTTATTATGACTGTGGGAAAATGTGTTTGTGTATCTCAGGAATAGGTAAGAACATTGTGTTCATTTTGATGATGGTTTCCACCATGACTGAGCAGACTTTTTATTGAATGTTTATGGCAACTCATTGTTATGCAGCATTTCATGATTTACAGATTATTAAATGTTGATTTGAATGAGATTCAGAGAAAGATTATACATAATAAAATATTAATTAAGATTATTAATAAAATACCACTTTTCTAATATGCATTTGTCACTATTTATAGTGATTTTCTCCCTTTTTTATCCCTTGAGATTTCTTTTCTGCTTGGATTTTTTTTTCCTGGCAAAATAATTTATGTGTTCTTATTATCTAGTTAACAGCAGACTTCATATGTGAACACTTTGCAGCCATATGAATATTAAAACATAGATATGGGGGAGAAATCTGTACACACAAGCACACACTTTAGTTAAGAATACGTTACAGGATTGTAATCAGATCTTGCATCTGATTTTGGTTTGCTATCTAAAAGCACCACAGTACACAACCTTACAGTAAGGTCTGTCTAGCCACAAGAGTGAAGCTGAAGCTTTCCCTGCTTTCTCTGCAATTCTGTACCATCTTCTGTCTCATAGTTTTACCAAACGTGTCTCCTGTGTCCATATCCCTATTCCCGAAAATTTCACAACTCATCATTGCCATCTTGTGGAACAAATCGTCTTCACAAAAAAAAACCAAAAAAACAAACAAACAAACAAAAAAACCCACACAACAAACAAAACCAAACCAACAAAAACAACAACAACAACAACAAAAAAACCACAAAAAAAAACCCACCACCGAACAAACAAAAAAGCAGCCAAAAAAAAAAAAACAAACCAAACACCCCCCCCCAAAATCAAACAAAAAACCCCCAAAACCAAAAAAACACCCAAAAAACTGCATAAAATACAACACGTGTTCTCAAGGCATCTCAAGCAGATGAAAAATATTACTTCTCAGAGAAAACTAAAATTCATAAGATTTATCTATTTAACATAAAATTAAAGATGTACTGTCACATTAAAAGCAGAAAATCATAATTTTATAAACTTTTAAATATTTGCTTGCTTGTTTACAAACAAAACATGCTATTATCAAAGTTTAAAGGTGGAATACGATACCTATACTAATATAATATATATGTATATGGCACATTAATTTACTCCATGGCAACAAACATGCAAAAGCTGCTTTGAAGTTTATTTTATGTTTTGAGATAGAAAAACTGAAATAAAAAAATTAAAAGGTTTTAATTCTTTTTTTTTTCGAAATGGAAAAAATTACTACAAAACTTTGCAACTTTTCATTAATTATATTATACCATGGATTTTTTTCCCCAAAAAAATACTCTGATATGCACTAAGCATTGGAAAGGCAATTATCAATGACAGAATAAACTTTAACAGGTCCTAATTTCAAAATTTATGGTGTTTCACATTAAAAAATTATATATTTAAACCATGGTAGAATTGCATAAATAAATACACTCAATTAAAAATTATCTTCTTTCTTGTCACCTCATCCAAAATGTGCATGCTTACATATATTTTCTAGACCAAGCAGGTAGGAGAAAGAATATCCTCAAGTTTGTTTCAAGATCATTGTATAAAGGACTGGCTGTCCCTTCGCACAGTGCAAAAGTTACTGTACCCAGGTTATGGCATAACATCATTCTGATTTGTGTTACATGATGTGCTCCTGAAATCATAAATGTCACAGAGGCACTGATACATACTACAGCCCTGCAACTGGGATTGTTCTTATAGTGACTATTTTTCACAATAAAAAGTTCTTACTTTTTGGCTATAACCAACAACCTTCTCAGTCTGTCACTCAGTGAGCATTAGTAATTTCTTTGATTATGCTTTTTAGACAAATTAGCCTTTTCATGTGTACCACTTTCTCTCTTATAATACTATTTTTCCTGTTTTATCAGGATGTCTCTGAATGAAGACACATTGTTCCTTCTGGAGCCTGAAATGGTACACCCATGTTCTTTATGGAGACTTTATTGGTCCTTAAATGGAAAGAAGTGCCAAGTCTTCCCAGTATAGTGTCCTTAAAACACATCACCTAAATATAGGAGATCTTGATTAACATAAATCCAGAGACCAAAAAGTCCGTGATGAAGGGCTTGACAAATCCTTATATAGGGTCGAGTCTACTGGGTAAACTGGAAGATTCAGTAGCAGACCTGAGAGAACATGAAATCCTTGGATGCACTCTGCCAGGCTCTGAAGAACCTACAGCAGTCAGAGAAGCAAAGGTGATTCCCTTAAAAATTCGGGAGCGTGTTCTTCAGATACAGGGATTGCTCTTCCCAGAGGTTTCCCCTGGTGAAATTTCTGCAGGTTTTGGCTTCTTGTCTTCAGAATGTATCTGGTGACACAAATGCTCAGGTTTCTATAGCATTAATTACAGCTGATGCCTCTATGTCTGAAAAGACAACCCAGCCTGTAGTCTGAGCAGCAAATTCACTAATGTATTATTTCTCTTCCCTGTCCCCTGCAGCTGAGGAAAAAAAAAAAAACAGAACATAGACTATACTACAATAACAAACGTTGAAGAAAGATGAGCTGCAATAGCTTCTGAAATCCAAAACCAGAAACATGTAGGAATGAATGGGGAATGAGTCAGTGTATGATGCAGCTTATCTGTCCTGATCCCCAAGATATGTAGGAGCATATGCTACCATGTGGATTTCTGTATAATAAACACATTCTCCAGGCCAATGCCTATGCAGTGAATGTGACCCTATGGAGCATAGAGGAAAACCTTTAAATAATATTACTTAAGAATTACTGGGTTGATGTACCAACAAATAAATAAATTCTTATTTATGGAATAGCAGGAGAAACATCCCTTACCAGTCTAGTTGTATTACGGACCTCATCAGGATGTTTGGAACTCATATTCCAGGCATTTTTTCACAACACAATTGTGATAATATTAGTGAAATGAGGTGTTTGTATGGAATACTGGAATGACTGTAGTTGTCATGGACACTCATAACTCTGTGGTGTAAGTACAACCCTTGTTGAGGGAAGCCAGTGTCAGTGATAACCAGAAATTGTTACTTCTTTAAAAATTCTTTAATATTTGTATATTAATTTATTTACAAATGGGTCAAAATTTAAAATTCAAACAATGAAAAAATAGAACAAAAGCATAACATCCAAACGTAAAACATAACTAAATGAACAAAGGAGTTTTTATACTTTTTTGAAGCTGGAAAGCTGGTGTTCTGCCCAATTTCAGAAAAGTGGCACATTTAACGTGAAACAGAAACTCCAGTGCCTGCCCAGCTTTTTATTTCAGAGTAGCTGTACTGAAGGGAAAACAGCAACAGTCCTGTACAAGCCACAATATAACCTCCAATTGTTTCAAGAATGATTCATTCCTAGGGAGAGGAGAGAAATGCAGAGCAGAAGAGAGCAGCAGCTGAAGCAGCATGACACAGACACTGTCCTGTTGAAAAAAACTGAGACAAAGCCAATCTCTGAGGGCAGTGAAGAATAAAAATGCTCAGAAGAAGGGAGTAGATGTCACCACTGGACATGAAACTTACAGAAGGCTCTCACAGCAGGAGCAAAAGGGGGGATAGGTTCCTATGAGAAGGGACAGCCAGATGGAAGTCATTCAGACCTTTCCTCTGTTAACAGCAAGCTCTCATCAGCTAGGCTGTCTTACGTGATTTCACTCTTTCTATCCAGCTGCCAGTTCTCCTGGAATTTGGAAGAACAGGGAGACATTTGAAAGGTGCATGCTGAGTTCTGAAAGAAGATTTTCTTGGGCTTCATCCTTCATCTTAAGCACAGTCTCAGGCATGCATCAAAAACAAATTTAACAAGCAAAGATTTCTGGTCAGCTGAATACGTCTGTGGCTGTTGCTGAAAGCCAAACTGCAGCTGTAGCAATGTTGCAAGCAGTCTGTGTGCTGCTATATGATTTTTTTTCTCCATGACAGGACCAGTCTCAATATGGCTCTCTGACAGCATCATAAACCCAGGTTAACTAGTCTGAAAATCAACGTTTGCAGCACGTTGCAGCTGACTGGTTTTGCCTAAATAGACCTGTTGTCTTAATCTTAGGTACAGCAGATCCTCTACTCAGGTGATTTAATCATGCTTAAAATAAAAAAAATTCAGAAGTGTATCCAGCAGAAGCACAAAGAAAACAAAATCAAAGTAGCCTTTTCTCTTGGTCACTGTTCCTCACACATTAAAGTAAGTTTTCAGCAGTCCATGCAGCATTTTGTGAGCCTGTCCAGTCTGCAGAAAGAGGCCTCTCTCTTCTTTGAATCAGAAGCACATTTAAGTAAAAAGTGAGTATCCGGATTCTTGTAGCTGCAATGCACAATGGCTTGTGGATGTGAACTACATGGACAGTAACAACGGAGGATTTAAAATTTCTGGATTTTCTGCCATGAAAATACAGTCAGAACCATCTAAAGGAAGCTGATGGAAAGGGTGTTATTTGATGAAGGTCAAAGATAAAACAAGGCAGTAAGTGAGCAAAGCCACAGTAAATTTGGGATCCCTTACACACATCTGAGTCTTGAATTGCACCCTTAATACACACTTTCTTTGTTTCTGAGTGAAAATGGGTAGGAATTAGTTGTGCAAGATATTTTTAATATTACAAAACCCACCCTTTCTTCTTCTGCACTAAAATCAAGTTAAAACTTTGTATGTTTAACAGTAGAACCAGGAGAAGCCAACAGGAATCCATGTGTATTAACCTCATATATCTTCTTGTATATTCTTCGCAAATGCCCCTTACAGACACCTGCTTTCTGGCCTACTGAATATGTATTTATAAAATGTGCAGCAACCTCAGGAATGTACTTGTATAGAGCTTAAGGTATGATGAACTGTCATTTCTTAGGAAAAGAAAAAACTCAACTTTTGTTTGGAAAATTGTCCAGCTCTTCTGATCATGTCAGAAATACAAATAATGAAAGGAATAATAGGAATAGATAATGTATTTGCCTTGTTCCCTCCGAAAATCTCTTTAAGTTTGAATGAAAATCTAATATTCTCTGTCACATAAGGAGAGAGATCGTTGCCTTCTACTAACACAGGAGACAGATGTAGGAGTTAGTTTTTTCTAGTCTCCACAGCTTTACCACTGACTCACCAGGAAGTGTTGTGGTTATGGCACAGTACCTTAGAAGCAGCTGCCTAAAAGCCAAAAGTCAAACCATTAGCAAATAAGAAACGAGATGGTTTACAAAGAGCTGCCCAAGGCCAGAGAGCAACACAGACAAATGATCTGTTCACAAGCACATATTATATTGTGTTTCTCTGCTACTGCTGACTGAGTGTTACTGCTGATGGGGTGGGCTTTATGGTGGCAGCACTGGGGTCTTGCTTGACCTGCAAACCACCATCACCTGCATGGCAGCAGGGATGCCACTGCTCAAGTGTACTCCTGCATCCTTGTGTTCATTAATGTGTCCCGCCACTATGTCAGCATGTCAGGAGATAGGCATTTGGCAAAAATATGGAGGGAACAGTTTTAAAGGGACTTGCAAATCTCAAAGTACAAAGTGCCAGATTAAAACATCCGTGTAAAATAATTCTCATAGTAACTGTAGCAGAGAGGAATCATGAATATGCAATCAGAAAACAGTTTCAGCACTTGATCACTATCTCTGTCAATTACAGCAGTCACTTTCTGTGATGTTGCCTTGCCATCTTGGCAGTGATTATACCTTTACATGATGTATTGCAGATACTATGCTTCAGCTGTTTACAAACATTACTGTATCTTGCACTTTCACTATAAGAGTAGGACTTTTTAAGTAAGAAAAACACTCCTCACAATAATTCTTCCACCTAAGTCAGTCATGTATGACTGTGAAAGTTGCAGCTGAGAACCTTGTCTTCTGGTACAGCTGCGTGACATTATCAATCCTAGCAAAACCAAGACATACTGCAAAAAGGTTTGCAGACAGCACCCAAAGTCAGCATGTGGGGTTTTTCAATTGATAATGCTCACAGCAGAACGATTTCTGCAAGTGAGCAAGTTGTTTTTAAATAAACCATTAAAATTATAGGCACGTAAAAGCAATGTTTTTTTAAATACAGCAAGCTATAAACATAGTTGTCTGACTGAATATTTTATAGAGATAGATTAAGTTTGTCAGTTCAGTCAATTACTCCCCACTCATTATGAGTAAGCTATTTGAACCTAAAGAAACCTTCTTGTTCACCAGGAATTTTAATGCTGATGGTCTTACCAGTATTCAAGCTTCTTGGTCCTGACATTTTTCAGGGTGTGGTACAGACAATGACTGTGAAACCTGGTGTCATCGCTGTTACTGTTGCTTGACAAAGTATTGCAAACAGCTCTGACAAGCTGATGGGGTAAAAGGGTTTAGTTAGATTCTACTGCCCCTCTTCTGGGACAATTTAATCCTTCAGAGATACTTTGCAAAAAGAACATAGCTAACTTAAAACACAAACACTTAGCACCAAAGGCACCTGGAAGGAAACACATGCTGACACACAGTGGGTATTGTCTGCGCTTTCCCTGGAGTACATCTCATTACTTCAGTTTTTAATGTGTTTACCAAATGCCTTTTCAGATAGCTTTGCATTTTATTTCCACAAACATGGTAACAACAAATTGTTTCAGAGAATTTTTTTTTTCTAAGATTTGTTTTCCAGTCTTTTGAGGGCATATTGCCACCTCTTTTGAGCCAGTTTGCCCAGCTGTTCTCAGCTCTGTACACAGAGACACTGCTTGTAAGATGCAAGGAACTTTAATGTATAAATCAATTATATAATGACTCAACAAAAGACAGCTGGATGCAACAGGCTATTAGTACCTATTTCCTCATAAGTTCCCTAAAAGGGTCTCTGGTGGGCTGGGAAGGCACAGTCATAGAAAAGAGGCTGAACCACCACCATTTCTGACCATGAGAGCAAAAGAGAAAAGGGAAGGAAATAGCTTCTGCCACTGTCAGACAACATATTTCAGACTAATGGAAGGAAATGCATTTTGTTAGTGCATAATTAACCTGTGAAATGCACTGCCAATAAATATGGCTGAGGTCAGAAGCTTTGCAGCAATCATTTCTTCAGGATATAAGAATTCTAATGGTCATTTCAACACGACAAGGGGGAAGATCTGTCATCCTTTTGTCCATAATCAAATCAGATTTGATGAAAGAGAATGTTTTTTATGTAGTCTCACATTTGCACATCATCAAAAATGATAGGTTTTTACACTCTTCTCATGCAACTTACAGTACCCATGTCTAAAAACAACTTACTGGAGCCCTTAGTGCTCCTGGGTTCTGCAGCAGAATAAAAATTGTGTTCAGAAAAATTTAAACTATTTTAAGAAAACAGATAGCAAATTTGAAGTGATTCCTAAGGCACATCCAAGCACCTTTTCTTTTGCAGTTTTAAATCTTTAATCTCAAAAAAGATTTGCCTGTTAGAAATTACAAGCAGCTAAACGAGGAGTTCTGGTGATCATATCTAGATACTTGCTTGTTAATTGTTTATCTAATGAACAAAATGCATTACAGGTTTAAAATAAAATAAAATATAGTAATTAGAGTTTGAACTACTAAATATTAGTTGAGCATATGACACCAATTGCAGTGTGAAAACAAAAAAAATATTGTTATAGCTGTCACATTGAAGAATCTGTTCCACAAACTCACCTTTTTTTACTGGACAGTTTGCTTCAGACTTATCTCTGGGATGTTTATTCATAAAAAAAATGCTCCACTGTGTTGTTAAAGGCATAAAATATCTACTAAAATTTGCATGTTTCTAAGAATACTCCATTCTCTCTTCAGGCTAGCTGATTAACTATATTTTGTTTCCGAAAGCTTTTGTTTTCCCCTGTGTTTCCTTTACAAATATTCAGGCAAGGAGGGACCATTATTTTGCTTAGTTTAACCTCAACTGTAAAACAAGGCTACAGCACACCTGCAGCATCTGTTTCAGGACCCACCTGTAACACCATCTACAAATGCTACATTCTCATAGGCAAAAGCAGGTAAAAAAAAAAAAAAAAATTGAACAAAGAGACAGGGAAAGCTGTAGGTGGTGGGAGGTGTAATACATGTGCACTACCTGGAAGAAAAGGGAAGTTGCTGGAAAAGAACATAAATCAGAAGGTGGGAACTGGAGAAATTTTATAGAAAAATAAAGCAAATGAAGCAAAAGACAGAAGGAGAGATCTACTGGTAGCAGATAAAGTGTTTCACACTTACAAAGTAGTATTAATAAAATATGTTAAAATGACAGGTGACTTGTATGAAAACATCTATCTATGCAGTCAAAACAAAAGGTTTGAGCTGATCATCAACAAATCTGGAGCATTAAGAAATACACCAGAAAGACATTCAGTGCTCTGAAACAGATGACAGAGTACGAGGTGCTTCAGGATTAAGCAGACAAGTGAAGAGGTCATCCTTCACTTTTAAGTTTTTGTCAATTCTGCCATTGGAAGATGCTGCCAGCCAAGCTCAGTCCTTGTGCAGAGGCTTGCAGTGCCCTGTGGCACTCATTCAGGTCACCAGTAGCATGGTCAGCCAGAGGACATGGCACAACAGCTGTGTCCAACAGCCAAAGAAAATGCTTCTCAGTACGGCATGATGTGAAAAAGCCACATAGTGGAAGATGAATTCTTCTGCAAGCAATCTGCACAGAAATTACTGGGGTCAGTAGAGGGACTGTTTTGACCCTGAGGTTTGAGAGAGGTGGCAGCAAGATGGAAAACAGCAGAGGGAATCTCCAGTCAGGATCTGAGCTCTGCAGAGATAACTGTAACAGCATCAGCTCCTCTAAAGCCAGAAAAGGCTCTTCTGGCTCAGCTTCCAATAGAGATGCTTCAAAAGCAGCCAACAGCTTGGACAGGAGCACTCTGTTCTGGTTAAGAACTGGCTGGAGGGCCGGGCCCAGAGGGTGGTGCTGAACGGGGCTGCATCCAGTTGGCAGCACAGTCCCACAGGACATCCTGGTCTCCAAGATGGTAAAACATGGGTTTGATGGATGGACCACTTGGCGGATAAAGAACTGGCTTGATGGTGGATTAAGAACTGGTTTGATGGCCGCACCCAAAGAGTGGCTGTCAATGGGTCCATGTCCAAGTGGAGGCCAGTGACAAGTGGAGTCCCACAAGGATCAGTGTTGGGACCAGTCCTGTTTAACATCTTTGTTGGTGACATGGACAGTGGCATTGAGTGCATCCTCAGCAGGTTCTCTGATGACACCAAGCTGTGTGGTGTGGCTGACACACTGGAGGGAAGGGATGCCACCCAGAGGGACCTTGACAGGCCGGAGAGGTGGGGCCATGCCAGCCTCATGAAGTTCAACAAGAGCAAGTGCAAGGTCCTGCATCTGGGTCAAGGCAATCCCGAGCACTGATATAGGATGGGCAGGGACTGGCTTGAGAGCACCATGAGGAAAGGGACTTGGGAGTGCTGGTGGATGAGAAGTTCAACATGAGCCATCACTTGCAGCTGTCATGGTTTAACACTGGCCTGGCAATTAAACCAAATAACAGATCCTCTCTATTAATCCCCCTCCCCTCCCTGATAAAGAAAGGAGACAGAATAAGGGAGAGAGACTTATGGGCTGGAAACTAAACTACACAGCTTTAATGAAACAGTAATGATAAATAAGAAAAATTACTAAACATATACAAATATACAGGAAAATTGATACCACATTCCTCTCCCCTTTCCCTCAGTAACTCCCACATCACAACCAAGGCTGCAGGGCAGCCCTGGGAAAGTCCAGGCTGGAATCCTGGAGTCAGCAGCAGTGGGGAGCTGGAGGCAGGAACACACAGATTCAGGCTGGCAGGGATCAGGACCACAGGCAGAGGAATGGATGGAATCCTCCCAGGATGCTGAAGCAAACAGGGACAGGTGAAGAAGGGGGAGCAGGAAGGAAGAAGAGGTTTGACCCTCATATCCCTCAAATTTATACTGAGTATGATGTGTATGGGGTGGAATACTCTGGTCAATTTGGCCATCTATTTTGTCTGCTCCCCCCCAAAGGAGGGCTGCAGGTGTGACCTCTTTACTACTCTCCTTCCAGAGTGTAAGATGTTCCTCAGAGCTGAGCAGTGTCCTTGGTTCTGCATGCCAGTCTCTGGCTGTAACTATAAACATCGAGTGTTATCAGTCCTAGAAGCAGACACTGTCTGAGAAATTTGCTGTTAATTTCAACAAGTGCAGCTACTTACAAGACACTTAGCTGAAAGCAAAAGTACAAGACAGAAAATCACCTTTATCCTGGCCCAAACCAGGACAGTTGCATAGGAGTGGTAATTATCAATTAAATCATTTGAATAAGCAAATGAATTATTCACATTCCTAGTTTGCTGGGTTTCAGGCAGTGATTTTCTAATCACTACTTATTTGCTCGGTTTTCCCAACTGGAACCAACTGCAGTAATTTACAGTCACTCCAAGTAACCAAAATCCAAATAGAAAATCCTGTTCTAGTAATTTTGAACTACTGTGAAATTTATTCTCCTTTCTATGAGTTCGTTTGCTATACTTTAATTATACTCCACTTCTAAAATGTGATTAAAATATTTCATATGATGGCTAAACAAAAAAAAAATCCTAAACTTGGGCCATTTATTGTGACAGGTTGACAACTTGTTGTGACAGTTGTAACAGACTGGGTAGCAAAAGCTGAGCAGCAAAGGCTGGCTGACTTTTGTTTCAGTAGACAATGCTCTTGCTTGCTTACATTTCCAAGAGTGATCAGAACCAGAAAGAGTATTTTCAAAGTAATTAAAATTGTGTAAAACCTGCAATGCAGGCAGCTTTGCAGTCCCGGGGGAGCCGGCCAAATCATAGCTGTAAAATCCATGGAAAGACAAAGAAGACATGAATGTTGTTCCTTGCATGAGATAAATTTGCTCACTGATGGGTAGCTTGAACAGGGGCTGAGCTGTCACTGAATCCCTGTTAAAGTCACAGTTTCCCAGCCTCCCCTCCTGCAAGCAGGCTGTTGGCTAAGATATCAGCTCACCTTTCAGCTTCCCTGGGCTATGAGGCATGGATTTGGAAGTCCTTATCTATCTCTGCCACCCCTTCAGATTCATGAATAGGAATGGCTTTTTTGTTTCCCAATTCCTTGTCCTTGATCAGGAGCAATTCAGAAGGCAGCACACCAGCATCTCCATCTCATTTGCTATGCCAAGCTCCAACCCTTCCCAATGAAGTCCTAGGTTGAGGAAAAATTATTTTAGTACCAGATACACATCCCTTTGGCAAAAGAAAAGCTGCTGTCTGCATCATCACATGGCTGAAGTACTCAGGTAGATGAAGGCCCTGGGAAAAAAATCACCATTTTTCTTAAATGCGTGAGAAAATGAAACTTCTTTCTGTGCTGGCTCTGTTCATTACTTCAGCATCATCAAAAGCCAGACCATCATCCACCAGTCTCTAGTCCATAGCCATGAAGACCTCACTTAAAACTCAAAATACTTCTAAAAAGTCTGGGTAGTCTGCATACTAGCACAGTCAGGAGTGCACAGAGTAACATTTCCCAGACAGACAGTTTGCCAGAATTCACCAGCAACATATCCAGACTGCACGCATGATAACCATAGATAAACTCAAACTGCAAAACCATGGAATCAAGGAGCTTGAAATGATCCTAAAAATAAAGCCCTCAGTCTGTTTCTAGTTTGCCTGAATGAAAAACAGAAGCAAGCAGAGTAAATATTAATGCAGATGTTTATAAAAAGCAGCTATTATAAGTCCAAAGTGTGACACACCTCTTAAAATGATAGTGTCTCATAATCACTCTATTTATACATTTATACATGTGACAATCATTTAATCAGATGGAAATCTTTTGAAAGTGTATCAGTTAGTCATGCAGAGTCTGTATTGTAAGCATGAGCAGGCTTAAGAGGAGATGGAGATGAAAACTGCATACAAATGTAGGCATGTGTGTGTATGTGTCCATACATCAGAATAAGGTGTGAAGCTGGAGGAGACCATTTCTATCTTGCATTGTGCAAACATCACACAAGATACTGAATGATAAGAAAATGTCCTACAAATAATGCTGGAAAATTTCACACAAGGTAAAGAAAAAGGCCTTTCAAGTTTCTTCTTCAAGGCATATGTAAATTTAACATAAATACAATATCAATAACCCACAAAATGTTATTATAAGTTTCAGTGAAAGCCTGTATAATGTTCTAATGTGCAGAAGGATTTAAGGTTCTCTAAATATCCGTTTTTCAGGGGTTTTTTTCCCTGCAACCTGGTAGAAACCCAGCCCGGGCACAGATAATGTGTGACTAACATACTTGCAGACTTTGTAGACATCATCAAAAGTTGTTAGATGATCTTCCAGCACTGATGGCAAGTGTTGGTACTGCTCATGATACACAAGACATGCTGGCTCTTATCCACACTGCAGGATGTTTTAAGCACTCTCAGTACTTCCAGTTTGCTCAAAGCTTACCTTAAGCCCCTTCACATCAATAGATGTGATAAAACTATGAGATTTTTTCACTGACATATTAGGAGAGGAAGGAGGCTTGAGCCAAGAAGTTGTAAGAGCCTGACAAAGGGAAATTCACAAAAGAGGGAATTTTGGAGGTCTCCAGAAATCTAGAATCATCTCCACTCGAAATCAGGTCTTAGGAAAAAATCTATTTTTAATTAGACTTGAAAGGAAATACCCTCAACACCTTTAGAATTTTTATAGTTGTAGTCTCCTGTATTAAGCTATATTAACAAAAAGTTCTATTTTAACAAAAATGTTTTTCTGCAAGATATTAAAAAATCTGTAGAAATAAAATAATTCAATAATGAATGATGCAGACTTTCACTAGAAAGAAAGTCTTATAAATAAGATTTTGTTCATTTTGTTCCCACATAAGGGACACTCAATGAAAATTCACAGAAAAAGTAGCTTCCTCAAAAAATTAATGAGATCAGGTTTAAAGTCATACTGCTGTAAAAATACCCTGTTATCATATAATCATGAAATTTTCTTATTCTGTTCTGTATTCCACATTTTCCATAAGTTTTCCTGGAGTAAGAAAAGCTGCAAGGCAGTGACAAAGAACATTGCAGAGTTTCCACTTTAGCATGCATGCAGGAGAAACCTAAATGTTGTTTATTGTATAGGAATATGTAGACTCAGAATCAGACAATACGTGCTAAATATTGCTATCTATTTTGTCTATGTTTTCTTATTTTCCACCTTTAGAAGGTAAGATCCTGTGGGGGTTCAGTTCAAGATCTGAATATTTGAAGTGTGTTTTGAGGAAACTGATGGCTGAGAATTTGCTTACCCTGCCCTGATGTGTTTCTCTTCTTCTGAAACAAGTGCCATTTTCTCAGATCTGCAATACTTCCAGTTTGTACTGATGTATGAAACTTTTACTTCACTCTCATAAAGCTATTTTTGTTCTTCAGGATGATGTTCTGATTCTATTTGGGGCAGAGGTCTGGTGCTGGGTGGTGGGTCGGTGCTGGGCAGCAATGAATGAATGCTTTGGTGTTCCTTGTATGGTTTCCCACCACTCTCAAGGCTGATTCAGACTCAGGGGATCTCACTCCCCATTGAAGGCACCAGGGCATCTCTTTGCCAAGCCCTCAGTCCTTAGCTGGTCATTGGGCAGTTACCTGGGGGTGTCAGCTCACTGCCCCTCCATCTGGGAGAGACCCCCCCATATCCTTCCCAGTCACTGTGTTTATCAGGAGTCCACATCCAATATTGCATTTCCCAGACTGTCACTTGAGGCAACGAAAATTCCACTGAATGGAACATCACATGCACTAGCACTCCTTCCCACATCTGAAATGCTAGGAAGAAACAAACTCCGTAATCCTAAAATTACTGTGGAATAGCCTTTGGCAACATGTTTTGAAACCCTTTATTTAGCATTCCAAGCTTGCGTTGTCTCATACATAGGAAAGAAAAATGGCCTGCTCCAGATGTCACCTGCAGTTTATTTTGATGACTCTGGGTGCGTGCTGTGCACTCCACCCCAGTCAGACCCTAGTGGGTCAGGAAATTATTTAAAATTAGGAGTCTTGCAAAAAAGTTACACCATTTTTTTGAGACTTAATAGAAAACCTTCAGATACTTCCTTAGGAAGTCACCCTTCTCACAAGACATTACCTTTGTAATGATGTCTTGTATACTTCTAGATTAGGCTCAAGAAACTCCTTCCAATACCTTTTGTCCCACAGCACAGAAAATCAGACATACCTCAGAAACACCAGTTTCTGTAGGGATTCCATAGGCTGCATGGAAATGCCTGCTCCACCATAGTCCTCTCCACAGGTGTCAGGGAAATGCCTGCTGCCCTACATTCTCTCCATGGTCTGCAGAGGTGTCTCAGCTCTGATGTCTGGAGCACCTCTTCCTCTTCTCCATCTCTAACCTTGATGTTCACAGGGCTTTTTCTCGCACTTCTTTCTTCAGTCCTCACACTACTGTTTGATGCTTTGCCCTTTCTTAAATGCATTTTCATAGAAGTGCCAATATCTTGGCTGATGGACTCAGCTGTATGCTGTGGTGGGCTCACAGTGGACCCACTGGTATCATCCAGGCCAGCCCTGCAACCAACCTCTGCCAAAACTTGCACACAGACACTCAATACAGTAGAAAATTACAGAATTTTTGCACAGAAATCTGAAGGAATAATATATTCGTTTATCATGCAAGGTAAAAGGAAAGTACTAAGCTCCAGAGCCACTCCCACCCACCTTTGCAGCTTTCTCACTGTCTCTGCCATGGGCACACACCTTTGAGCCTTCTGCTTTTGGAAAACAGCAGCGGCCACGAGATGGCAGCACGTTAATCAGCGTTAATCAGCATTAATCAGCAGCCGGTATGAAACGTTATGTCCATAAGGAAAGACACTTCATACAGCACCGACATAGTTAATTAACAAAAAAAAAAAAAAAAAAAACAAAAAAAAAAAAAAAAAAACCAACTCTCCTTCTTTTTATAGGAGTTTGCTGGATTGATAACACTTCCTTTCTATCTTTGGACCTAGAACAGCAGCTATATGTTGCTTTCCAAAGAGCATGGTAAGCCCAATTATTTTCAGGTATGTAGTTTAAAAACACACCAGTTGTTTTATGAAGTATTTGTGATATACCTAAAATTAACATAACCATTCAAAGTACCTGGAATTGTTAGGACGCATCCTAAACATCACTCGTCAAGTTTGTGTCTGTGTCTTGGGAGTGAAAGTGTTTGAAAAAAACACAGTGTGCATCCTGGGGAAAATTCAAGTAAATTGATACACTTAGAGTAAGTTTGCCAGTCAGACTGAAATTTTAGAGAGTTTTGGGTTAAAGTACACATTGTAACTGTGGTTGCAGTGGAGTTCCAGTGTCCTTAAAAGCCTTTGAAGAGTGGGTATGTGACAGCAAAAAGCTTCATAGAAGGCCTCGGAAATCTTGGAAATTACCTCTAAGACACTGGTAATTTCCAAGATGTAGTACATGGTTTTTAGTTCTTTTGACTGCTAATTTAAATATTGCCCTTTCCAAGTTGCTAAGACCTTGTTCTATCTCAACAGTCCAACTAATTATGGCTTGTGGAATTCCCAAGTGTTTTGCTTTGTGCCAACTAAGCATCCTTTTAGAATGGTATCTAAAAAGTTATACTATGTGCCTATCACATCCCACTGGTAAATATATTTGGTTTCTAGCTCTTCTGTAAAAAGTGATTGTTAACCTTTCAGAGTATTATGTGTAGTTAATACTGTGGATGACAGTACTTAACATAGATGACAGTGTTCATAGTCTGAATTATCTTCCCATATGTGCAGGATGTTTTCAGCCAGAGAAGCTGAAGGTTCTTAACCCACCATTTGCAGCCTGAAATAAGAAATAAGATTGGTATCAGCTAACACAGACTATGAAGGAATCTTTTAGCAGTAAAGCACACTATTTATAAATTCTTGGGCTTTACTCAGCACTAAAGCCACAAATTTCATCCTCATAGTACCAGTGGCTAAATCCTGACACCTCTCCTACAGTGGTCTCATCCAGAATTTCTGAGTCTTCCCAATTAGACAATAAGTTTAATCTTGAGATACGGCA
Source organism: Phaethornis superciliosus (assembly GCA_023637945.1). Taxonomy (NCBI): domain Eukaryota; kingdom Metazoa; phylum Chordata; class Aves; order Apodiformes; family Trochilidae; genus Phaethornis; species Phaethornis superciliosus. The sequence continues at coordinate 10,377,919 of JAJQWJ010000004.1, read as the reverse complement.
CCATAACACCTGGCAAAGGAAGATGACTCCATGGTATCTTTTCTTTTATCTCCTGCAGATATGAGCTGCTTGAAGGACTTAAATAAGCAATGATTGACTTAAGCAAAAAATGTGTTTCAAAGAGAGGGAGAAACATAAGATTTTAGATTTTTAAGGTTTCCAAGCACACAGAAATAACATTTGAACTCTAGCACTGCTCATATTTCTAAAAAACTGCTTGCCAGCTCTCCCTCACTTTTGTAATGTATTTCTGTAGGAAATTCAAGAGGTTATCAGCACCCTTTATTAGTATAGTTTATTATCCCTAGCATGGTAGGAATGTGCCACAGCTTTTATCCTCATTTCATTGACCTAAACACTTAGGGAGATCCTTCTTCTCCTTCAACAGTTCAAACTTTTATTCTGGTCTAGTCACAGTAATTTCAAAGGAATTAAAAAGAATTTGCTTTCATGACTGGCATACTTCTCAAGAATTTATATTAATTTGGGATGCAATTTGGACTCTAGTTGAAGTTTCCTTCAAGAAAATGACTGGTTTTTACATTACATTTTACATTACGTTTTTACACCCATACAAATACAACGTATGCAAAGCATATGCCAGTAGGTATTAGAAAGGTTTAGTCTTGACAGATGCCACTGTGAATTCTATTAGAACAGAGGAAAATATATCCACTTGGGTTTATTATTCCTGTTCTTATTCTCAACTTCACTTTACATCTTCAGTTCTACTGCTATAAAATGTACAGAGAGGGAAAGAAAACTAGTGCAGCAATTAAGGTGTATTTATGAAATACGTGTATATTTCAATATAGAAAAAAAAGGAAAATTAACTGCCTGAGCTAGCTGAAGGAAAGTACATTCAGAAGAGCATAAGTCAAACATGGACAAGCTAAAGTTAAACTGGGGAAGAAAGTAGAAAAGCATGGAACAGACACTTGGCTAAGTGTAACCAAATGCATTTATATAACATGTAGGCTTTACCACATACTAGTTTTTTAATCTCTTAACTGTCTGGCCTCCTTGCTGACATTTCTTTGGATGGGGAAAAATAGATATTCCTCTTCCTCCATCACAGTATAAGAAAAAGAGAGTGGCCCATTGTGAAGACCTTATCAGTAGCTCTGGGTGATATTGGGTATCTGGGATGTTGTCACTGCCATGGAAACTGCTGCTTGGTTAGGGAACATCACCTGCTTGTCAGGAAAGGAAATCAGCCAGACAACCCAGGCAGGCTGATACGCACGCAACAGTACCTAGCTACTTGTTATTTCCTAACTTTGGTTACATGTCTATCATTCCTGCATTACTCTTACCCAATCTATCCTGTTGCAGTAGCCATGGAGACTGGGTAATCACTCTTGGGAACTGTCAGAGCCTATGTTATGAACTGTCATTTTATGGGTTTAAGATTGTCATAAAGCACTTAAGTAGACAGACTTTGCAAAAGAGTCTATGATCTCTTGATAAGAAGTGGGGGTTTCCTGCTGGTCTCCACTCACTATCTCAAACTCTGGGATGCAGGAAGATGGTGCCACGCTCCCCATCTCTTGACAAGTCACTTCTGGTAATGAAGACAGTATTTTCCAAGATACAGCTATACCTTCCACTCAGCTGAAAGCCTAAACACCTACATCCATCTAAAATCATAGGGTCTGGGGGTTTAGCTCTAGGAGAGGGTTTGGGGGGAAAATGTGGGGCAGGTGTTAGGGAGGGACAGAGGAGAAGAACATGTGGCAAACAGCCCTGCAGGTCAGTAAGAAAGTGCTCCAGGTGTCAGAGCAGTGCACTGGCACTCCTGTGCTGGAGGAGGCCCCTGGCAGGAGCTGGAGTTTGTGTTTAGGAGCCCATGCAAAAGTGGGTTTGCTGGCAGGAATTGTGACCTTGTGGGGCACCCGTGCTGGAACAGTCCACTCCTGAAAGATTGCACTCTGTAGTGAAGAGTCATGCCAGAGCAGACCAACAGTGTAAGGAGGACAGGGCAGTAAAGACAGAGTGTTATGGACTGACCACAACCTACACAGCCCATCCCCCTGCACAGCTGGGGAAGAGGTGATAGAAAACCCAAGAATGAAAAGAATGAAGTTGAGCCTAAGAATAAAGCTGGTGAAGATGGTTTTAGTTTTGCCTTTGTTTCTCAGCCTCCTACTCAATTTTAATCAGCAACAAATTAATTGACTCAGTTTATTTGGCCTGTGACAGTAATTGTTAAGTGATTTCTGTCCTTATTTCAACCCAGGAGCTTTCCCACCTTACCATCTCCCCCATCCTGGGGAGGAGGGGAAGTGACAGAGCAACATCGTGGGTATGTGGCAGGCAGTCAGCCAATATCAACCCCACTACTCATGGAGGCAATAATACAGGGGAGATATTAACAGCTTCCTGGTTCAATCCTGAAAGGAACTGCTGTGCCCATTCATGTGGAAAAACACCAGGAGAACAGGCAGAGCTACATGAGATAAAGGTGAAAAGTACAGTCTGGGAATGGCTGGAGGAGTTTGGCTTCTGGAGAAAGTTACGAGGTTGTACCAGGTACAAGCTGCAGGAGCAGTTAGCTAAGATTATTATGTTAGAACAAAGTATTTTTAAGTATGTAACAAATAAAACTATAAATAGTTCAGTAGATAACCGTGTATCTGTAAATGTGTAGAAAACCACACAATTGGGGCTTAGTTGGTTTTAATTTGAATTCTGAATATAATAAAAGATTTTGATTAAGCATAAGCAGAGTTCATGCTTCATACACTCTGACACATAGAGAAGGCCCAAACCTGGAGAAGATGACCCTGGCTGACCCCAGTGCCTGGTACATACCTGTGGCAGGATATCTTGGGTAAACTGAGCTGGGTGAGAGCTGCCTAAAGCCAGGTCAGGAGGAGCTGCTCTATTGCCAAGGCTGCAGACACGACGGACATTTTCAATTAGGTAGTGGCATGGCATACAGAAGAGGACAACTGTCTCCTCTAGAGCTGCACAACAATAGGATGTGAGGTAGAAGACACAGCCAAGGAAAACACAAAAAAGAAATTTGGAAAAAAAAACCTCTCCCATGGAAATACTCAAGCATTACCAGAGGTAACAAAGAGAGGCACACAGCTTTGGCACTATTCAAATCTGAATAAAGCCCGAGCAATGTGATCAAAGTTGTTCCTGCATTCAGTGATGGCAGGGACCTGAGGTCCCTTCCAACCTGGTTCTGACACACCAACAGCCACTGGTCTGTACCAGCAAGACATACAAAACTGAAAGATAAATGTTTTTTTTAAGAGCACACAGTCCACACATTTAAAATTAACCTACCAAACAACAACAAAAAAAGTTTTATTGCTTTATTCAGATTTTGACATTCAGCCTGAATTTCTTGGCAGTTCTCAAAATGTATTTTCTGGCTTTTGTTTTGGGGTCACTTTTTTGAGGTTTATTTTAAACAAAACTTTGAAGTATTCTCTGAATAAATTTTACATACTACAACAAAACAGAACAGCCTTACGAAATTAGAACTTACAAACAGTCTTCTGAAAAACTTTACAAGGTATGTGCTAGCAATATTCTATCTTCTTTGACTTAAAAGTGCATACACATTCAAAGGTTTCACATAATCCCCATAAGCCTCTTAAGATTAACAGGTGTTTTTTTCCTGAAAAAGATAGTCAAAACAAAATCTTAATTTTAAGAAGTGTTCGTGGAGACCATGCTACATTTCTTCTTCTGGGAAATCAAACCAGGACGATCTGTTGACAAGTCTCTTTGGAAGTCTGAGTATTAATGGTTGTCTCTCTGGACACTCTAAGAAGGAAGTCCTGGGGGAAGGCAGTGGACTGGAAGGTGGTGATGGTGCTTCTGGAATGCAACTGTTGACAGTTTCTGTGTGAGGTGTGCTGCTGCCAGCATCCACCATGGGAAGACTCTGATAAGCCACAGCTTCTCCAGGTTCAACATCAGCGTTTCTGACATCTCCATCCAAGATTTCCCTCCTGGCAGGAACAGTGCTCTCGCTGTCTGGTTCCCCAGTTTCTTCACCAGCTCTGTAAACATCTCCACATCCTGTCCTTCCCAGTAAAGAAGATGGGGACTCATTTTCCCCCTTATTTATCTGAGTTGTGCCCATCCAAGTAACACTGCTGTCATATTCAGTGCTTTCAGGCTCCTTGCTACTATCACTATCAATTGTGATCACCACTGGAGAAGAGTGTGCAGAGTTACTCATGTGATGTTTCCGGTGTTTCTTCTTATGTTTTTTCTTTTTCTTTTTAAGATGTCTTGCTGTGTCTGTTGCTTTTCCTTCATAAACTATCTCCACACTTGGACTCCTCATCTTTTTCTTCTTTTTCTTACGTTTTGTCTCACTGCTTGCTCGATTGTCTGAAAGGCTATCTTCATTTTTGCAGCAGTCACTGAATTTTGAGGAAGTTTTCTTGGGGTCATTTTCCCTTTCTAGACTTGTGCTCTCCATAAACGTGTTCTCTAAGTGGCGAGTTTTGTACTTCCTCTTTCCTCCAGGCTTTTCACTTTTCATTCTGTCAGTTCCTCCAGAAGGTGTCCTTGACCTGTTGCTTGATCGACTCCTAGACCTGCACCTTTCATAGCAGTAATAGTGTCTCTCATGGACCCCCCTCTGGCTACGTGGGTCTGTCCTTTCAATAAACGACCGTATCCTGTATTCTGGACTAGCAGAATACAGAGTGCTAGACTGAGTTCTCCTCCTGCTGGAGGACTCATAGCCATCTCCAAATGTCTTTCGACTACAGAAAGCATAACCCCACTGGTATCTGCTCTGGTAACTGTCTCTGACGTAGTAATGATCACTGTCTCTGCTTCTTGATCTTCTTTTGCTGTGGCCTTTGCTACGTGATCGTGATCTGCTTACTTCTCTGGATGGAGTACTCTCATGACTCCGAGAGCCTCTCAGGCTCTTTAGAGAGGCTCTAGTGTCATGAGCCCTCGATCTCTTGCTGCTTTTTTTGCTCCTGTGTTTGCTACTATCTCTGCTTCTTGACTGTCTCTTTTTAAGTTGGCTTTTGCTACGATGCTCCTTCCTAGACCGATGGCTGTGACTGCTTCGACTGTTCCTTGAATAGGACTGTGGGCTCCTGGACCTCCCCTTCCTGTGATGCCAAGGGGAGCACACTATATCACTTCCTGAAGAGGGACTCCAGCTCACATCCTGTGGAGATAGATCTTTCACCTTAAATTTGTTCTTCTCATTATCTTTTGACTCTGTCTTCTCAACTGCAGGAGATAAGCAGCTTCTATAGCTACCTACATCCTCCTTGTATGTGGGAGAATGTGGTGAGAAGCTCCTGCTGGGTTCACTGTCACTCCAGCAGTGACTCTGGACTGTCTCTTGTTTCTTTATATCTTCCTCTTTCTCTTCCTTGATGGATTCCTCAGAGTCTGAGGACAGCTCAACCACTTCTGGTGTCCTCTCAGCTAATGGTTTAACATACCCAACAATAACACAATTGTCTGAGGAACTGTCAGAGTCGTTTGAGTCAGCATCAGCCTGTGGTTCAGACTGCAGTTTGGTTCTTTGACTCTTTGCTGCAGAGTCCTCATCAGAACTCTCTGATGTCTCCAGAGAAGCGATGGTTGCACGAGCCTCTTCTGAAATGGAATAGGAGGGCCCTGGAGTCTCATCATCCCAGGGAGCCTGGTCAAGACCAGTCACAGATGAACTATTATCCGGCCCTTGAGTACATGCCACATCTGGAGATATCGTAATAATCGACGAGTCTGAGTGGCTTCCTTCATCATACGATGGTGCAGGGCAGTCGTAATTGGCGTGCTGATCGTAGGCTTCCAAGTTAAAAGGGCAGCGCGCGAAGCTGATGAATTCATGCAAGAAGTGTTCGGTCCGATTCAGCAAGAAAGGCTTTAAATCATCAGCAAAGGCCTGGCTTTCGAGGTCATACCTCGTCACGTTGCTCATGATAATGTGCTGCACGATATTAACCAGGGATCCGTGGGCACCAAACAGGACCGTGAGCTCCCGCTTCAGCCAGGGCACCAGCCTGTGGAGACACGCGGGGTTACGGCGGAAGAACTCGGCGGAAATGTCGCGGTAGCGGCCGCCGTCCTGGATGCTGCGGATGCGCACGCCGGTGCGGTACAGCGCCCTGCGGAAGTTGATCATGTCCTCCTCCTGGATCTGCCGCAGGGACCTGCCCTCCGCGCTCGCCCTCCTCCTGGAAGCCAACCTCCGCATCATCTGCTGGATCTCCCCGTCCCGCTGCCGCACCGGCTCGTTCGACAGCCCCTCGAAGAGGATCCCGTTGTCCGGAGGGGACCGTGTCCTGCGGGAGGGGGAGGCGGCCACGCGGCGCTCCCCGGTCATGGTGGTGCGGTAACGGAACCGCCGGCCGTCGGGGCTGGCGAAAGAGCTGTTTTCCGAAGGGCTGAGGATATACTCCTTGAAGTCATCTTCAGCACGAATGGTATGGAAAATGGAAAAAAAAGGCTGCTTGCAGAGGGGACATTCTGCTTTGTTTTTTGACCACTCCTGGACACAGCGGAAACAGAACCTGTGCAAGCAGCGGTCTAGGTAGGCAACGTTATCGAATCTGTCCAAGCAGATGGGGCATTTAGAGTCAGGAGATGCATCTCTTGGCAGCTTGCTGGTGCCCGCTTTTGGAGAAAAGTTGCCACCTTCCAAAAACTCCTTATCTGCTGAGGTCATGTCCTACAAAAGGCAGAAACAGAAGATGGTTACTAACACAGATAAAAACATTCCAGTCCAGCTGCAGAAACCCCTGACGGTCACCTTCAGGGTTCAGCATCAGCACTGAGAGAACAAGAGCAAAGAGGCAGCAAGACCCTAACTGCTTTGCTTGGCCTTTCTCCGTGCTGAGATCTGGCTTTCCAGTCTGCAAGTTTTAAAAAGAATGAGGATGGCATATGTGAAGGTAGCTGGCAGGATTCTGTATTCTTGCCTGCTCATAAATAACTGCTTTGATGTCAGTAAGTTTACACGGTTTTCTCCTGAAAGCACTTCAAAAGAGAAAAAAAATTGCACAATAAAAAGTGAGAAAAGTTGGTTCTCTCTTTTGGGGGGAAAAAGTCAAAACAAATAACTGCACTCAAGCTAAACTACCCATTTTGGAGTTCTGCCAGACATGTCCTGTTCCCGTTTTGTTGGACACTCATGCTGGGCCAACAGCTTGTTGGACCAGAACACCTCTGGGGATGTGTTCCAGACTAAATTAGTCTTTGTTTTAATGACTGAAGCAGAAGTAGCCAAGAGTCATTGCTATGCTCACCCTCAGACACAAACTGCTTTTGTGTCTTGTCAGGCTGACAAGAGAACCATAGCAAAACTGGAGTTACAAGGGACCTTAAGGATCATCCAGTTCCAACCCCCCTGCATGGGCAGGGACACCTCCCACCAGACCAGGCTGCTCCAAGCCCCATCCAGCCTGGCCCTGAACACTTCAAGGGAGAGAACATCCACAGATTCTCTGGGCAGCCAGTGCCAGTGTCTCACCATCCTCACAGTGAAGAATTTCTTCCTCATATTGAATCTGAACCTGCCCCCTTCCCACATAAAACCACTACTCCTTGTTATGTTACTCCATGCCCTTTTACAAGTCCCTGCTCAGCCCTTTGGTAGCCCTAGGTACTAGAAGGACACTACTGAGTCTTCCTGGAGCCTTTTACTTTCCAGGGTGAACAACCTTAATGCTCTCAGCTTATCTCCACAACAGAGCTTCTCCAGCCCTCTGACCATCTCCGTGGGCCTCCCTCTGTACTCACTCCTTACTCTGGGGGTCCCGTCCCAAGCAACGCACCCCTCAATGTAAAGGTTACTTCTGGTTTCAGCGCTGCCCCGAGGCACTGCAATGCAGCGGCACGGAGATGCCCTGCTACCTCCCGGCTCGCACAGACAGCCCGGGAGCGGGACACCGGGCAGGGGCTTAGCCGGGCGGACACGCAGACACCGGGGGTCGGCGGCGGGGCTGGGGGCTGTCACAGGGCCCCGCCTCCGCGGCCATCTCCCTCCAACCCACCCCCCCCAGCTTCCAGCTCGGCCCGGACACCGCTCACAGCCCCCCGAAAGGCCTCTCCCCGCCTCGCTGCCGGCCCCCGGGCCTGTACTCACCGCCGCCGGGTCCTGGCTCCCCGTGCGAGACGAGGTCGCCTTCAGCCGGTGGCGCGTCCGGTAGCGGCCGGAGCTGGGGGTCCTCCGCCGCTCCTCCCCCGTGGTGCGGCGGCGGCGGGCGGCCTCCCAGAGGCGCCGCAGGGGTTCGGCCATGGGCGGCGGCGTTACCAGGGGAACGCTCGCCCCCCCGACACCGCCGGGATCGCGCCGGCTGCCGCGCTGCTTACCGGGAGCGGATTGTGGCGCCGCTCGGTGGCATCACTTCCGCTCCGGTTTGAGGGGAAGGACCGGGGAGGGGAGGGGCGACGGAAGCTGAGGAGGGGCCGGGCCTCAATGGCGGCTCCGGGGCGGGACCCGCGCTCGCTCTGCGATCTGGTGCGCAACGCGACGGGGACGGGGAAAGGGGTCCCGGGGCAGGGGCGGGAGGGGCTGGCACGGCCTGCGGGACGGGTTTACCTCCGGGGCGGTTGGGTGGGCAGGCTCGGGGCCGCCCGCTGTGTCAGGGCGAGTTGGGTATTAGAAAGAATTTCTTTACAGAGAGGGTGATCAGACATTGGAATGGGCTGCCCAGGGAAGTAGTGGATTCTCCGTCCCTGGAGATATTTAAAAAGAGCCTGGATGTGGCACTGAGTGCCATGGGCTGGGAACCGCAGCGGTAGTGGTCAAGGGTTGGACTTGATGATCTCTGAGGTCCCGTCCAACCCAGCCCGTTCTATGATTCTATAATTCTATGATTCTATGATTCGTGTCCCCCTCCGGGGAGGCGGAGCTGGGGCACGGGCGGGCCCGAGGCCGCCTGGAGCGGTGAGTGAGATTATAGCAAGGAGAAAGGTTGTGCGGAGCCCTTGTGGGAGGCAGCAGAGCCCGGGAGCGGGGGATTAACGGGGCAATGTGGTTTTGTCCCGCAGGTGGTGGTCGCCGTGGTGCTGCTCTGCTGGGGCTTCGTTCTCTACGGGGCACGAGTGATTGCCCAGAGGCAGCTGGAGAGCGGCGGCTTGGAACCAGCGCTGCCCTAGGACAGCCCCGGGAGCTTGACCTCGACTCCCATGAGCAAGGAAGGGTCCGGCAGATGGCTGGGAGGGGCCTTGATGGTTGATCCGGAGAAATAAAATTTAAATGAGAGGCTGAGGGAGCTGGGGGTGTTCAGCCTGGAGAAGAGGAGGCTCAGGGGAGACCTCATCGCTCTCTACAACTCCCTGAAAGGAGGCTGGAGCCAGGGGGGGGTTGGGCTCTTCTCCCAGGCAGCTACCAGTAAGACAAGAGGGCAGGGACTTAAGCTTTGCCAGGGGAGGTTTAGGTTGAATATTAGAAAGAATTTCTTCACGGAGAGGGTGGTCAGGCATTGGAATGGACTTTCCAGTGAAGTGGTGGATTCTCCGTCCCTGGAGATATTTAAAAAGAGACTGGATGTGGCACTCAGTGCCATGGGCTGGGAACTGCAGCAGTGGGTCAAGGGTTGGACCTGATGATCACTGAGGTCCCTTCCAACCCAGACAATTCTATGATTCTATGAAATTATCTCTTAGAAAAGAGGAGGTAATTAAAGCATAAACAGCTGTTGGGAAAGAGTACCAGAGCTCACCTTACTCGTCTGTACTACTGCACGACTTTTCCCTGGTGCTTGAAGGTGCTGTAGCTGTGAGGGTTGGAGAGCCTGGAGGCACTGTGGTCTGGTGTCCCCCTGAGCAGCAGCTGCGGCAGGGACACGCAGGGACACACAGGGACACGCAGTCCCTCAGGGGCAACCCACAGTCCCTCAGGGGCAACCCCCAGCCCAACTCTGGGTTGCCATGGCAACAAGGGTGGTTCCTTCAGTCATGGCGGCGGCAGCTCCTCCAGGAGGAGGCCGGCGGGGAGGCTCAGGCTAGTTGATCTCTGGGTCTTTTTTAACCTCTGCCGTGTTAGCCGCGTCACTCTGCAAGCACATGGATGTTGTCACAACCCCTGGCAGTGCCCCACGAAAGTTTCTGTGCTGACAGGTTCTCCATCTTTTTACTGATTTTTTTTTTTCTCTGAACCAAAGCTGAGTGGCCACATCATCCTTCACTGTCCACGCAGCATGAGCTCAGCTGTGGTGTTGAAGCAGTTGCCAGGCACAGCTGTCCTCTCCTTCCTCTGGTTAGCTGGACAGCTCCAGCAACACAGTGCCAGAGCCCTGAGTGACAGTGCTGAAAATACTCTGACCACCAGCCTGTCAGCTTCCCTGCCTTCCTCCCACCTGTAGCTGCAGGCAGACACGTGTTGGTCGCTGCAGGGTTTTGGGTTGCTCCACTCTGCTTCAAACCTTCCAAGTGTCATTTTTGCAGCAATTGTAATGGGAATTACAATTCTCTTTTTCTTTTTTTTTTTTTTTCCTTGCGGGTAATCAGTGTTTGTGATTGCACAGAGCTGGCTAGCCCACAAGGTGCCACAAGATGTCAGAAAACTCCAAGCCTGCTTGCCAGCCCTGAGCCATGCAGGGCTGCAAGGAAGCTGAATGTCTCTCCCTCAGGTCAGCATCTGCCAGCATGTTCAGAGATAACTTCTCCCACAATCTCAAGAGGATCAAGACCTGTCTGTTGTCTCCTGTCACTGGAATCTTGAGGCAGAGCCAATGGGTGCTGCCAACAGATGAAATGCCTGAAAATGTCCCTGATGCTGACCAGGACCTCATAAAGTGACAGAATAGAGGCAGAAAGAGAACTTTCTCCTTTTCTGTCATGGTCCTTTGCCAACTGAGAAAACCACATGCTGTTTCTGCAGACACCAAGATAACTGAGAGACTTTTTCTTCTCTGCCCTGCCCTGGTAATTCTCCTTCCCTTGCTGTCACAGTACTGTGCCTGAGTCAGTTTCCAGGGCCTAAGAAACATCCTTAGCTCCACATCCTGATGTTTGCCTGAAGCCCTGTCAGGATGATGGCAGCAGCAAGAAGCAATTTTTTTTTTTTTCCCCAGGTAACGTGCATGAGATCAAAGCCACCATAGAGGCTGGGATGTACTTTATTCAAGTCTAGTAGAAAGGCAGCAGCTTGCAGCCTCTCCCTCTGCTGCTCACCCTTCTGCTTCCCTCTGCTACTTGCCCAATCACAGCAGCTCTTCCAGGAAAGCAAGAATTAAGATTATGTGTATCCCAAAGATTCAAAGCTCCCATCTCAGTGGGAAAAGTCTCAGCATTGTGTCACTAAAATCATCATAGAACACACTGAGGAGCTCTAGGTAACCACAGAAGTCCCAGAAACCTGAGCTATAGATGCAGTTCAGTTTCCCATGGTTGAGTAAATCTTGTCTGATTCTCCTGCCCAGAAGTTATGCATTGTCTTGAAGACAAGACCATAGAGATCCTTGTCCAGGATCAAGTTTCTGAGCCATGTATTGAAAGTCATTTAAGAAGATACCTAGTCAGGAGAAATAAGAGAATACAGGAGTACCAGAAGTTTCCTTCTTATACAGTTTTGACACCAGTTGTCTCATTTCTTAATACACTGAGCTACCTCTCTGAAGAAGCTGCCTCTGAAGCTGTTGATTTACGTTGTTATCTCCTATGTTGTATGTTCTACTTCACTTTCCCTTTCAAGCTCTCCCAGCGTGTGCTCACATGCTTACTCATGGAAGTCCAGTAACACATACAACACTCCTCAGCTTGCTTCTGGGATGCTGGAAGAAGGGCTTGGACCCAGCACTCAGGATCCATCTTCTCCTCACCCACAAGGATGCAGTGCAGAGCAGAAAGCATGTGTTTCCTGTCACATTCAGCATGGTACAGCAAAGAGCTATGTTTAGGCAGCATTAACCATTCAGATGAGATCATTAGAGATCGATGTTTTGCCAGTGCTATCATCCCCAAAAGGAATATATCTATAAAGCTGATGAAATGCCCCTCAGATCTTTTTTTTTCTTTCTTTCTTTTTTTTTTTTTTATTCTTTTTAATCCTTTGTAATAAGGCATAGCTTTTTAATCGAAGCAAGGCTGGTTTATTAGTCTTGAAGTGGTTTGTTTGTTTAGGTTTCAGGGCATTGTTTGGAAAAATTGTCATCAGCATGCTTTTGATTAGTTTAGCTAAGAGGACTTTTGCTTAATGAAATGATTAATAGATGCAGCCAGGTATGTAGCCACATTAGCAGCTGCTCCAACAGATAAAAAAGATTCTCCTTCAAATACAACCTTGTCTCATTAACACGAGGCTGTACCCATGGATACATGTTAATTATAAGGTTGATAAGAATTTGTAAGGATAGCTAATGCTGTAGCTGAGTTATTTAATGAAGGCTATTGGAAACTGTCTAAAATGGAAGCAAAATCATTAGCTGGGCAACTGTGGGCTATATTTGTCTTTGGATCACTTGAACACACTTTAGCACTTGGGATAATTTCTCCCAACTCTCACCAGCAAGGAAGCTAGAACACAGGTGCTTCATTCCTCCATTACATATTGTTTGAAAATAGAAGAATTACACAACTTCAAACCAAGAGTCTAATAGAGCCCTCTGCCTAATAATAGTTAGAGGCTTTTATTATCTTCTGTTACTTCTGCAATACTACCTGTAGCCTAAAAGCTGTATAAATACAGATTTTGGTAAATACATGCACTTGTGGTAAATGTAAACCTAACAATTTTTAAAATCCCAATGGTGACCATATGTAAAGTGCACATAAACTTAAAAGACAGTGCTTCGTCCCACAAGTAGTTCCCAGGTCACCACAGACCAAGAAGCAAAAGCTACAGATTTTGCAGTAAAAGAAGACAAAAGATGCATGAATGGTGTGAGGCACAGAAGGGTAAGAGAGAGCTAGAGGAAAGAAGAGACCACTAAGTCCAAAGGAGGGTGACATGTCAGGGAACCTTGTTTGAGGACATTACTAAGACTTTGTGATTAGAAACACTGAACAGACCCGGGACTCATTTGTCTGACTTGTGGCACCACCAAAAATCCCAGAAGAGTTTGTACAGACTTGTATCAGTTCCCAATCTCCAAATACAGCCCCGGAGTTTTCTTGCACCATTGTCACCTTAGGGCTTCTCTGCTTTTTGCTGCTGCCACCCTCCGTCACTCATCCTGTGCTCTGACCACTCAAACGTTTTTGCAGAAAGGGCCAAAGGTATTTGAACAGAAGTCAGTGCTACAGGACCTCTACTTGCCATCAGAGGCTCAACAAAGCACTGTAACACATGAACATGAGCAACTGCACTGAAGTAAAAGCATGCAAAACCTTTGCAGAAGCTAGACGGCAGTGTTGGCACATGCTCTAAAGGGCTCCTGCTCGTACTTTGCACAGTGGGCTCTAGTTGTGGATCCTCTGTTTACAGGAGTCAGCTTTGGATCTCCTTTTTTTTTTTTTGTCATTTTGGGAAAAAAAAAAAAAAATGTTTAGTGTCTCTGAAACTTAAACCTCAAGGCCAACAACCACAGAAGGAGTTAATGGGGGAAAGCAACAGCCCAAATCATCAACAGCAGAGTTCCCAAAGCAGGAAGAACATAGCCTTTTCTTTAATTGTAAAAAAGCATTTTTCTCCCCCTAATTGTTCAGTTTAACAGTTATGCACCAACAAATGAGCTTTTCACTAAAAGGAAAGTGCAGTTTTTGAAATGACTATTTGCATTCAACTGAGATAAGAAGAGAGGTGAAGGCTCTGACACAGATACTGGAATGGGCAAATGGTTAAAAAGATAAAGACCTTCAAAGACTGTGTGTTGCCCCAAGCAGCCTTTAATGAATTAATTTTATTGTGGTTCAGTGAGTCTGGTCTGCTTTTAACGGTTCATTTGGCAAGTTGTTGCTTCAGTGACTTCTAATACTCATGCTTGTAACTGGGTACAGCTTTGTGATTATACATCATCACTCTGAAAGTCACTTTTGAACCCAGTAAGATGAGAAAATGTGCAGTATGTTCCTTTTAACTCCTTCCTCCATGGCACACATCACACTGGGGAACAGGAGGACAACAGCCACACTCAGGAAAAGCGGGAGGAATTATCTTCCATCCATATGAGGCATACTTTGAAATTATAGCAGCAGCTGAGAGCACGTTGCCCACAGATAGGAGCAGCTTTTATTTCCTTTGCATTTTGGAATGTTACTAGTTACAGTCAGTACAATATATTTTTCCCCAACATGAGAGTTTATTATCAGAGTTATTTTCCTAGTTCTCTATTCCGAAGGATATTTTTACTCAGAAAAGGAGTTCAAAAGGACTCCTCCAAAAGGAAAGCCCAAAAGGAAACCCCAATAGGACAAAAAAGATTTAAACCTAAACTACTGAAACACTTCACTAGTTATGCAGCTTGATGACCATACCTTGTGATTTTACATCAGCTGCAGTTGTCCAGCCATTAGTCCACGTTTCTACAGAGGCTCTCAAGTGCAGGATAGCATACTCTGTCTTCTCCATTGACATTTTTCAGATGCTACTGTGAGTGGACAGTATCTTTTGCAGCAGGTAGAAATGCCTAATGCAAGAAGGAGAAATTTGTAGCAGAAGAAAAGAGGAAGGAATTGAAAAGGAGACTTGCCTTAGAAGCCTAAATCCCAGATCCATACAAACATAACAAGGATACAAGCACCATGACTTAGGGCAAATAATCTTATCAAAGTCAATGAGAGAACTCTATAACACTGAGTTCTGAGTAAACATCTGCAGTAGGCTTCAGATAAGTGGCAGATACGAAGTTTGCTATGACCTTCTTCATTGTTCTCCATGATTTCAAGGGGACTATTCATTTAAAAAAAAAAAAACAAAACAAAACGAAACAAAAAAAAACAAAAGAAAACATGCTGGACCTCCAGAAAATGAAATTATGTAGAGCCAATTAATTACATCTAGCTACAAACAAGCTCCAGGATAAAATCCTTGCAGGGCTGCTATTTATTAATCAGTGATTGTGTATCAGGTTGTGGTACCTTCTACTTGCGTAACTTAAATTCTTGCATCATACCCTGTTTACAGGTTACTTTGTCTCTCCCAGAAGGGTTAGCACTCCCACTCACTGTATTGAATGTGGCCATGGGCCCTGGGGTCCTTATGTCTGCAGAGCTCAGCTAGGCTCTGCTTGCAGCAAACTCACTTCAAACTGTATTTTACAGTAGTTGTATGTATTCCATAGGCTTGCAAACAACTTACCATGTGAAATTTGCAGCATTTGTCCATTATCATCTCATTGGCAAATAAAAGATGAAAATCCACGTCTTCAAATCAGCACCCCTGCTTGGTAATGCTGAGCTCTCCACTTCATAGAAGTTTCTAGGCTATTTCACTTCAACAGAACAAAACTAAGCAGTGTTAACATTTCAGTCCTTGTTTCTACCTCTATGCTGATAGATTAGGAACTACTAGGTATTGCCAGCACATTCAAAAGGTAGTTGGTTATTATGCTTTGCTGCAGACAGGCAGCATCCAGCCACAGTTTACAGATTTTAATGACTGCAACCGTAAGGGTTTTGCCTCAGTAAAGAGCAGAGGGATTTGGTGAAGTGATCAAGGAGTTAGGTTAACAATAAACCCCTCTTCAGACAATTGAGGTTCATTAGGCACAGTGCAGGTGATGACTTCAAGTTCTGTCAGCACTCCTGTGCTGGGGGGCATGTGTAATTGTACTACTGAGAGACCCAGATTATTTCTGGGAGTGCAAAAGGCAGCATACCTTCCACAGAGGTTACAGTCTTATGTAGAAGTGCTGCAAAAGAGAACAAGTGAAGGGAAACAGAGCCATGCCTGTTCCCCTGAGCAGGAGCTAAGGAGAGAGTTGGCTGTGCTCACAAGCAAGCTGAGAGCTAGCAGCTGACAGCAGTTGTCCTGAGGGCCCCATGCCAGAACATCTTTCCCAGCCAGAGAGTGTTTTAAAGAGCATTTAAAATAAACAGCTAACACACAGTTTTTACTAAAGCCCTCTGAAACTCTACTGCAGCAGCTACAGCTGTGATGGGTTACTAATGGATGACAGGGGGGGAATGGAAAGAATAACAGGAAAATCTCCTGTAGTGTCACAGTGGACTTCCCCAGTCTGAAAGGTGATGAGTCTGATCTTTAAAAAGTGAAGCAGTGATTATTTGATGACTACGACTGCAATAAACTGGAAGAACAGAGAAACAAATTTCTGTCCTTGAAATCTGCAGTCATCTATCTCTGTGCAGAAAAGCTTTTTGCATTACACATGACTAAGAGACAAGTTTGTGATTATTTCACCCAGCTCTCACAGGAGTGAAGAAAGATCAGTTTATTATGGCACATGTAGTTTTTGCTCCTAGGCCAGCAGTCTGTAACAGAATTGTTCTGCTGTCCCAAGACCAATCTAACCATTTTTCACACCCACTGACAAGTCTTTTTCTCAAGAAAACGAGCTGATTTTTTTTTTACCATTGCCAGCTCACCTGCACTTCATGGAGAAAGGACCAAATTTCACCTTTTGCAAATACTTGTTCTGCATTCCTTTTATACAGTCCATGAATCCTAGGTGGTTATTACAGCCAAGATATTCTGTTAGTCCTTGGTTTCTCCTTCTCCAGGTGCTCTCTCAGCTCCGACAACAATTTTTTTTCTCCGATACATTTTTTGCCTTTAATATTTCCAGCCTGGAATATGCTGGAGAGCAAGATGGACAGAGAGACGATCCTGGTCTGAGAGGTAGGATATCAGGGGAGATAACAACTGGGCAGGAAATGGCAAAATGCTTTCCTTAGGATGAAGCAGAGCAACGTTCTTCCATCCCCTGTAGGCTGTTCAGCACAAGTGAGTGCACCAGGACATCAATGGATTTGCAGAGATTGTTTCCATTTGAATGGTCAATTGACTCTTCCTTCCAAAATAAAATAAAAATAAAAATAAAAAAATAAAAAAGAAGAAATACTCCACAGGGAATTTTTTTTCTGTATGAAAAGAATTTAAAAAAATATTTTACAATAAATATTAGCACAGAGTTGAGAATTTAGAAACTATTCCTTTACTTTTCCAGTTAGAGCAGGGAATATTAATGTGCACAAGCACAAATTCTATGTGCAAATCGGTAATTTAATATGCTTTATAAAGTGGTTGTATTTTTGATCTCTAACTTCTTTTGAATTTGTAGTAAATTAAATATTTAAAATAATATTTTATTAATAATAATATAATTTTCAACTTTCTCTAAATGGTAAAGGGTCAGAAAAACCACAATTTCTTAAAGCAGATCTCAGTGCCTCGGTATATTTATATATATATATATACCTTGGCATAAACCCTTGGTTGTGTGTTCTGTGCAAGATTAGCCCACAGTTTTTCTGTAAAATACATTGATTGTTCTGTCAGTTTTTCTTTAGATTAATTCAGATTAGGAAGTTTTTATCTAACAGGAAGAAAGGTACATAACTGCCTCTCAAAATTACTTTGCTCATGCTGCAGTCTGTCACTGGCTAATGTAGTTCTGTCAGCCACATTAATATTGATAACAAATACTAACTGGATCATTACAGGAAAAGAGTACCAAGTAGGAATGCATACTTCTAATTTGGGAAGTAGGATTCCTTTATTATTGCTTATATATTATTTTATTGCTTCTTTTGTGTTACATGCATGACTCACCTATGTTGGATTTTTGCTGTCCAAGTCAGATAATCAAACTGTAAGTGACACTTAAGAAACCTGTATAAAAATTGAGTGATGAATTAAATGGACAATGCCAAGCTCTAAAAAAAAGGGATTTACAATTAGTTTTAGAAGACAGCAAGTTTGTCTGCAGCCTGCTGGTAATTCACATTTTCACAATCACATCTTTCACTAGAAGAAATGTATCTTTCTCTGCTAGTGTTTTGTGAAAGACCAAAATGGAGAAACAGTAAGACTGATGGCATACATTGGAATGTAGAGAACTGTCAGCATTAAATTAGCAATTAAATCTCCCT
This sequence comes from Phaethornis superciliosus, assembly GCA_023637945.1. Taxonomy (NCBI): domain Eukaryota; kingdom Metazoa; phylum Chordata; class Aves; order Apodiformes; family Trochilidae; genus Phaethornis; species Phaethornis superciliosus. The sequence continues at coordinate 10,359,973 of JAJQWJ010000004.1, read as the reverse complement.
GTCCCTGCCAAGGGACAAAGTGCACCAGCAGAGACTTCTGAAACCACTTGCCCCACAGAAAATGAGGCCAGCTCAACCAGCTGAAGTTTGACTCTCTTTCCTGATGTGATTAGCTCAGCACACACAGTGATGCTTTTGAAAAGAATTAGGAAAAAAAATATTCCTTACTTTGCTGCATTTATAATAAGTTTAAGCACATCTTGCCTCAAATTTAAAAACTCAAACTGAAGTCAGGTTTTTGCTGAGTTCACACAATGTGCCTTTGAAAATAATAAAAGTTTAGAAGTGCAAGAAAGAAGGACTTTTAGGAGTCTTTTTTAGCCTCATTCTTAGCCTCAGTGACAGTGTCATCTCTTACTGCTATTAGAAGCACACAAGCAGCACATGGAACTAACATGGAAATTTTAGTTTGCAATTCTTTAATTATTAAAAAACCTCATTCTCATCCCAATAATGCATTGATAAGCTGAATTACTCTGGTATGAAACTGACCAAGCCAACATCTGAGAGCCAAGACTGGCATCACTGTCTCATAACAAACCATCCAAGAGTCAGGTATCTAGCTGAAATTATCCAGCCTTATTTGCCCCCAATTTTTACTGGATCAGGCCACCCATGGGCCAGCCTTGGCTGGTTTATGTCAGGTTGCTCAATTAGTTACTTCTTTCTTACTTTTTTCTTGTGAATACCCTTAAAATGTCAATTAGGCATAAAACAGCAGTGCATTTATGCCTACATGACAGTACAGGCATCCAAGGGCAAGACCTAAAAAGAGAACTGACTACACCAGAGGAATGCTAACTCCAAAATCAGTGATTTCAATTTAAGTAGTGGTTGGAAAATACCTGTGAACCCTGAGTTTGGGTTGTCCTCTGTCCAGCATTGTACGTACAGAGGCTGCAAGGCAAGAGGCATATATTATGACATGAAAACATCATGGGTATTTCCTTGCATAGGCTCAGTGCTGAGGTTTTATGACTTCTGAGACAAAAGTTTTTACCAAAAAAGTGATCTGAATTAAATAATTTTTGAGAAGGAACACAAGGCAGAGAGATGCTACCTGGACCGGTCAACCTTAAGGCCAGAAATAGAAAGTGAGGTTCTCTAAAGCATCTCATCTGTTTACTGCTCTTCATCTTTCCATGGTCTTCAGGATGTGTGAAACTAATTATTTAACCTCACGTGATGGTCTTTACTAAACAAAGTTTGTGAAAAGACCAACACAGAAATCAACCTGTGCATATTGTGAGAGTAGAAACATTTTCCCTGTTCATGTCAAATGCTTTTACTTTTTTGAGAACACTTGACATATAATCAGCAATTATAGTGCAAAAACAGTGCAAAAATCAATCAATTGCTTTTTTACCCTTTCATCAGCATCTGCCCATACCATGTAGGACTGTAAGTTGAACAAAAGTGAATGTCCTTTGCTTTGTGATCTTGTCCCATAACTCATCTTCCCAACACTGACTGTGAGTCCCTTCACTCCCAAATCCTCCTTTGCATGAGAGGTTCTGTGCTTGAGGACAGAGCTAGCACAAGAAGGAAGTAGCAGAAATGCTTATCTGGGCTGAGTTACACTTGCCACTAACCATTCACAGGGGACAGCTGGCTTGTGAATTGTGTAGCTCTAAATAAAACTTGTGAGGACACAGGAGTGAGGAGATGGGCAAACTCCACGTGACATGGGTTTTTCTGCCTTGTTTTTTCACCAAGAGGACACCAACACTGTAAGAAACTGAGTTTGTTTGTCTCTGAAGAGTAGGCAGCACCTCCTAACATCCTCATAAATTAGAGAAAGGATGAACAGATGAGTAGTTGAGCATCAGGTAGAACAACATCTTTGTCTGAGAAAATATGCTTTCTAATTGTTTAGCCTTGCTTGCTGAGCTGATCTTCCAGGCTGCACCATCTGCCAGACCAGGCAACCTACTTCTGATGATGAGATTTAGTTATGCAGTGAAGAGATTAAGTCACATCAGTTATAATACCTATTGCAGCAACTCATGGAAGCAACCAGGTTGTGCCATCTCACACACCTGGTAGGCTTATCTGATGTCTCATCCTGTCTGTCCCTGGCAGTGGGCAGTTGTAACTACTAAGTGACTGAAAAGACATTTTCCCAGGGCAGTTTCTGTTTCCTGGAACTCAGATACTACTGATTATTTTTCCCATGCTGCCCATTCCAATCTTTCCTTTCCAATTTTATCTCCTAGAGGGCCTATGCAGCTTTTTGTTAACTAGAAATCAAGGCATTAAGTATATCAAGGTATAATATCAAGGTATAATATTCTGATTATAGGGAAAGTCTGAAGGCAAAACATGCAGGCTCATAATAGCTTCACTATAGCACTGTATTGATCTTCAAATCTGTTAGTCCCTCTGCCATTGCGGAAGCTGAGTCATCTAAGGGGACACATTTTGTTTCCTTATGCCTGCAAAACTTTTGAAGTGTGTTACACTTGGAGAACATGAGGAGTTTCAGGAATACCAAAATAACTGCAAGCATTTTTGCAGACATTACAGACTTCTTCAAGTCTTTTTGAAGTATACTGAACCACCAATACACATCAGTCAGCTAGCAAAAAGCACTCGGAAGCCATCATATTTTAAGATTACCATTTTTATAAGGACTTTTAAAAAGACACTGAAGCAATAGAACAAGAGGTAATGGCTTTAAACTGGAAGAGAAGTCTAGGTTAGAGATTAGGAAAAAATTCTTCACTGTGAGAATGGTGAGACACTGGAACAGTCTGACCAAGGAAGCTGTGGACACCTGATGCCTGGCAGTGTTCAAGGCCAGGCTGGATGGGGCTTTGAGGAACATGACCTGGTGGGAGGTGTCCCTGCCCATGGCAAGGGGTTAGAGCTAGATGATCTTTAAGGTGGCTTTCAACACCAACCATTCCATGATTCCGAGCTATGATTTCTTGGCTCCTTGGGTCATCTCTGCTGCGAAGCACCTTAGAAGACAAGCATCACCCTGACCTGTGAAGAATGGGGTGAGTTTCCTCACTGAGATGAGGAGGCTTTCCAGGCAAAGCATGACTCATGCATCTCCCATTTCTGTTCATGGCACTCAGACAAGGGTGCCCACAGGGCCTCAGCCTGCAGGAGACATTACATGGGGTTATTTCTTTTTGCTTTCATTCAGTTTCTCTTCATCGTCGAGGACTGGACTTGAACCACCACCTTCTTTTGATGTAAGCTGCAGGCAGCTGTCAGATGACAACATTGCTCAGTAACATGTGAATGGGTATTTAGTCAGCAACTTGGAAAGTGAGGATTTAGCTTCTATAACTGCTCCTTTAAGCTACCCAGTCCCTAAATTCTAGTGAGCTATTTTACCTTTAAAAATAATCATGTTCTGGGGGAAAAGCATAACATTAAATGGATTTAAAAATAGAATTAATCTTTAACTTTAAAAGTTATTATTCACTAGGCAAAATCACACAGATTAGTCTCCTGGACATGAAAGCACATAGATAGCCTGAACCAGCATCATAATCAAAAAGACAAGTTGTGCACTGCACGCAGTCACTTATAGAAGGGATTGAATGGTTGCAAAATTACATGCTGGCCTTGAGGAGCAATCTGGGAAACAACTGTAAGGCAAGATACAGACAAATAGCTTTCAGCATGGTGGTATCTCCAGTGTTTTATTTCTGGAGATGGACTAATATTTAATATTTCCTGGCACGGATTTTTCTAAGCAAAGCCTTAAGCTTCTGAGACCCACTGTGTTCTACCCGCAAGCTGTAGTTCCTCCCTCCTGTCATTTCTCACACTGCTGCAGAGATGCACATGCACTGTCTGAACAGTGCCCACTTTAGTAACCTGCTGCCTTAAATGTATTCAGCACCTGCCCCTTGGTTGGCTGATTGCAAGGAAACAAGAGAAACAGGAAAGGTCAAGAGGAAATCACTCAGCAGAGGCAGCCATACATGAGACACCAAGTACATTAGGCAGTAAGTTCTCAAGGCCTGGAAAAACTGGGTCAAAAGGTCCTGAAACAGAAGCTGTTAAGCAAAGTGAGATACCAAGGTTGTTATTTCAAAGTTGCTCCACAAGGCAGCTCTGTGGCTGTGATGAGCTTTGCTTTTGGTTGTGCTCTGTCCAAGACCAAAGGAAGTTTTGAACTGCAAGATAGCAGGGGTTGCAGAAAGAAGACACAAGCTGTTTCAGGAGCAGCAGCCATACCACTATAGCAGGAGGGCAAGAAAGAAAAAGCAAAAGCGACTGTCCAGGTATGAGGAAGGCATTAAATCTCATGCTTTCAGTAGGCAAGGACAGTAGTAAAAGCCATCCACACTCAGGAAGAGGTGAAACCATGCATAGGGAACTTTACACCTGAGAATTTTGTGCAGATTGTCCTTTTAGCTCACACCACTTTCAGCTTCCAGCCTACTCACACAACAACTCAAAAGGAGAGGAGCAAACCCAGCAATGACTCCATCCTCCTCAGAGAAGGATCCTGGCAGGACAGTGCTCATAGGGCTCCTTGCCATGCCCGTTACGAGGGCACTTCAAAGCTTATAAGGCATCACTTTGTGTGATCCTGAGCAGCATTAGCTGCTTGAATGCAATGTCTGCAATGTGCACAGCCCTCACTGCAGGAATACAGTGCCTGCAACAGGTAGTGTACAGCAAGTGTGAGCACTGCTGAGACACTCATGCTTTCCCCAGTATGGTGGAGTCACAAAAAACATCTCATTCCTGGGACTGCAGCACTTGAGTAAGATCCTGAGGCAAGAGTAGAAGAATTTAGTGGGAAATATATACAGACATACAAAGGGCACAGCGATTTCATCAGAAGCCTTAAGCCAGATTAATCCTAAAATTACCTGTCCATACGTCGTGATTATCTCGTGGCAAAAAACCCACAACCAACATCTGTGAAATAAAACTGCTGGAAGAGCAGTTCCTTATGGACAGGGTGCACCAGGTGCACACGGAGACAAAACAGGAGGGAATAACAAAGGTGTGCAGCCACTTGCATCCTGTCTTGCTGCCACAACAGCTGAGCCCTCTGCACAGAAAGGCTTTTGAGCTCACCTCTACTCCTCATATGCAGAAGAAGTGCATATTTTGGTGTATGTCACCTTGTTCTGTTGTAGATGGAGAGAGGAAAAAAGAAGCTCATTTCTTAGCTATCTCTGCTATGACAACAGAACTAAGTTATGAGGTCCCACTTCAATCACAGCTCTCTATAGGCAGAGATCTGCCATCTGCCCAGTTAGTTTTTGGTCTGGTTTGGGCTTTGTTTTTTTTTTGTTTGTTTGGTTGGTTGGGTTTTTTTGTTTTGTTTTGTTTTAAAGGAAATACATGTTAGAAATCTAACCTGCCAATATGAACAGCCTGGTTTGGGGACCCAGCATGCTCTGCAGCTGTAAGTGAGTTCTCAGAGTCAGGCTGATGCTGCAAGGCACGAACTGTGTCAATTATATATGTTAAAGTTATGTAAGCAATCTTCACTGGAGAATATATTAAATGCCCAAATCTGTTTCTGTGCCTTATGTTCTTCTGCTTCAGAATTGAGCATACAAGTGAAAAACTGCTGCAAAACCCATTTCTTAGTCACACCGGGACAATCCACATTCTTTAAGCTTTAGGCATTAGAGGAGCTGAGACAACCTTTCAAGGTGAAACTTGGTGACTTGAGATGGCTTCAAAATTTGATTTAAATTCAAATTTTAATTTTAAAATTACTAGAGTCTGGAAAGATACGTGTCCAGATGGATTCCATATTTTTAGATTATTTTTAAATTCTCAGACGAAATAATTTATCTTGACATTCACAACAACACAGTTTGCAAACATCTTTAAAGCTCCACATGCTTCCCAGTGGAAGTGCTGAAGTTCTCTCAGTGCCTACAATGGACATGATTAAACTGGCTGCAAGCACAATGGTTGATAAATGAAGAGGTTTCCAGTCAGCCTGCAAGGTAAAACAAACTACACTCCTCCTAAGTTTATATGCCAAAGCACTACATAAAAGGACATAATTATCACTGAGCAGAAGAGCAACCACATGAAATCAATACTTATAAAGTAAATATTTGATTATCCAGCTACTAAATAAAAAAATACAGGTAGACAAAAATGGAGAGAGGTTTTTTTAATTTGTTTTCTGGGGTTTTTTTTGTGATGATACAAACTCTTATAAGATTCTTGCTTTAAAAAAGCCAGAACAAGACAAACTTACACAGCAATGGGAGGGGAGGACAAGCACACTGGTATTGTACCACATCAAAGTCAGTGTCGTAAGTCAAGTAATCTCACCTCTTGCAGCACTTGTGAAACCAGCACAAAAAATAGATGAGGGCGGGGGAAGAAGAGAGTTTGAAATACAGAAACAGAACAAAACCCAACGATCTTTAAATTTCCCAACATCCTCATTTGCACAGGGTTACCTGCATATGATAGTTTCCTCCTGTCCTTTTTAGATTTGTAATTGTTAGAAATTTGTAACAGAGCCTCAGCCTGAGCAGCCATAGCTCAGGGAGAGGACACATTTGCAGCCACCTCTGCAGCACCTGCAGGGTAAGACTTGTGCAGGGAGACAGCAGCAGAGATCAGTGCACAGCAGCAGGTCAGAACTCCTCAGCTTGGTCTGAGGCTCCTGCAGTTCAGAGAAGCTGAAAATAGAAAGTGCTATGTTTTTGAGAAAGCATCAGCCTTCTGTGGTGCTGCAGGTTAATGATACTCTGGTTAAAGCCATATGAATCTGTGTCATGCAGACACTAAGGAGAAATGAGAAGAGGACAGGGAGATGAAGAAAATGGACAAGTGGGAAAGCTGAGGAAGAGCATAAGGGGGATCTGTGTCTCCACTGGACTTTGGTGACTATTGCATAGTGGAAGGAGGTCATCCTGAAATGGCAATTTAATATCGCAACACTCTTGCGACAGATGGAAAAATAGGTTCCTGTGCCTGCTCCCCACTAGGATTCCCTTTCTGGCACATGGTAAAAAGCAGATTAAGTTCTGGATGAGCAGACCATAGCCCAAAACTAAGACCTAAGCATCTCCTCTGGGCACCAGACATCCTCTGGGGCTGAAGAGCTGCCATTCCCAGGCATCAACCCCAAGCACCAGGTTACTGCAGCATCAGCCCCTTTCCTCCCTCCTCCTTTGCAGGGGCAGTACCTGGCTGCTTCCCCAGCTGGGGTGGGTGCTGGCGTGGGGAGGTGGACAGCAGCTGCAGCCTGGAACAAGATGTAGACCCATCTGCTGGCACCAGGTCGGACCAGCAGCTCAGCTGCCTCGGGTAAGGCAACCGCTCTAAAATGTTTAAGGTTATGGGAAAAACTTTATCATCATTTGCACAGGCACCTAACAGCAAGGTACAGACAGCCTGTGGGCAGGTTTTGGATGGGACAGAGTTAAGTGTAGCTGGTATGGGGCTCGTTTTGGATTTGTGCTGGAAACAATATTGATAAAACACGGATGTTTTGGTATTGCTGAGCAGTGCTTACATAGAGTCAAGGCAATTTATGATCCTCACCCCACTCTACCACTAAGTAGGCTGGGGCTGCACAAGCAGCTGGGAGAGGACACAGACCTAAGAGATATTCCATACCATATGACAACATGCTCAGCATATAAAGCTGAGGGAAGAAGAAGGGGAGGCTTTCAGATTGATGCAATTTGTCTTCCCAGCAACCTTTATGTGTGATGGAGCTCTGCTTTTCTGGAAATGGCTGAACACCTGCCTGACGAGGAGAAGGAGTGAATGAATTCCTTCTTTGTTTTGCTTGCACATGTGGCTTTTGTTTTACCTATTGAACTGTTTGCCTCAAGCCATGAGTTTTCTCACTTTCACCCTTCAAATTATTCCCCCCATCCCATTGCCAAGGCAAGCAGCTGTGAGGGCCTTAGTTGCCAGCTGGTGTTAAGCCAGAGCTTATCACAGAGAGAGACCCCATAAGAGTCCCTGAATGCTGAGGGCTCATTAGGCTCTGCCTTGACAGGGACAGACCTCTGTGGCTCTGGGAGTCTGCATGAACAGAAATCAAAGCTATGGATCAGGTGGGAAAATTGCGAGCTCGGAAGCCGCAAAGGAACTGTGGAATGAGCAGGCTGCAGGTCCAGTACCAGGGCAGGAACCAGCAGTGACCTTGCTGGGATGCAGAATGGCCAGTGTGGGTCAGGACTGGGGTCAAAAGCAGAGGTCAGAGTCAAGACTGAGGAGGCACCAGACTGGGCAGCTGCAGTGCCATACAGTGGGAGCCAGCAGCATCACTCAGCTTCAATGCATCTCCCAAGGGAAAGGAGAGGGTAGGCCTTTGCTTTCAGCTTCTTTCACAACCACTGCTGTCAGCAAAGGACCTGACCCAGACCTGACCATGGGTGCAGCCAGCTAAACTGCAGCTTAGTCAACTTGCTGGCAGGAAAATGTGTTCCTCTCTGAAAGCAGAAAGACCACATCCCTTGTGCCAAAACATCTGAAACATTTTCACTTTGCAACATCATGGTACCCAAGCCCCATGCAGGTGTTTTTGTAGTGTGGAAAAACACCGGGAGAACAGAGGGAACTGCATGGGATAGAGGTGCCTAATGGGCTGCTGGAGCCTGTTGGGAACAGAGTGGTGTGGCCAGTACATAACCTGGGAATAATCCAAGGAATTTGACTCCTGGAGAATGTTGTGGTCTTGGTACCAGGTGCATGCAGTGGTAACGGTTAGATAAAGTTTTATGTTAATGCATACTTGTGTATCAAAATGTATTATTTTGACAATACTGCTGAACAGAGCACTTTTAGAATGTTAACTATAAATCAATCAATAGATACCGGGTAACTATATATGTGCAGCCAACCACATAACAAATGACTCTGATTGTCCACAGCAGCAGATTGTCTGTGCCTTCATGTCCTCCAACCCTATAGTAGGTAGATTAAGAAAAGGATGGTGTGATTCCACTTTAATGCATGAGGAACTCCACAGAGAGTCAGTCTACCCAAGAACACACATAAAGCTAACTAGTTCTCTAACACTTTCCTACCTAGTTCCCTACCCTTTGGTCAGCTGCTTTACATAACACCTTGGAAACCAATGGTTTTGGAGGAAGCAAGGCCTCAGGCTGAGATCCTTTCCCCAGGAAGGATGTATGCTGACCATGTACACTTCCAGACTGGGCTCAGGTGACAGGTGAGCTGGCAGGTGCTGGCAGCACAGCCAGGAGAAGTAGACTGTCTGGTGGCCAGGTACATGCCACTGCTGTGGCTGCAGCCCCTGCCTGGAGCTGAGGATGGTGGCTGGTGTCAGTGACGGGAGAGAGGTTCTGTAGGATGAGAGGTACCCCTGTCAGCCATGCAGGAAGGAAGCTGTAAACAGGCACTGAGTGAGACCCAGATGGACAGACTGACTCAGGACACCCTGCATGGAACCACATCCTTCCCAGACTTGCCAAAGGCAACCTGACCCAGAAGCTACCAGATGAAATCCTATCCCTCAAGCCATGCATGAAGGCTAAAAGACAAACACATCCCTAGGCACAGAACAGAACAGAGAGAGATGTGGATGATTCTGGCCTATTGCAGCTCCACAAAACAAACTGACCTCACCGTACCTTGTAGACCTGGATGCAGATCCTGGGGGTTGGCACGCACAGCTGGACATCCTGCAGCACATCTAAAAGGATCCCTGAAGGTCAAACAGCAAAGCATATGGTAGAGAAACTTCCCCCTTCTGATCCTTTTCATGCTCAACTTTATTTTCCTGACACTCTCTCTGGTAAGGTGCTGCCCAAGGGCTACACAGGTCCCACCGGGCAGCCTGGGAGTCACCTCTGGGCAGCACATTGCTCTTCAGCTGCCCAGACTACAAAAGCAAGAGGCTGTGCCTTTCAACCATTATGCTGAAAAAAAAAAATCATGTCAGAATGACAGCAATTGACTCGTGCCACAATGATCACACAACCAAATAGCAGAGATAAAAAAGCTTTCAAAAGAAGAAGTAGAACAAGCACTGCTGATGTTGTGGCATTCCTATCTCCACTAACTCTCTGGGTTTTTAAAAGCCCTCATTCCCTATTCATGGACCACAGGTAACTCATCAGTGTCACAGATCTGTTAGGCAACCCAGCCATAACTGATTACCTCAGTAGCAGGTGCCCCCTCAGGTATTCAGAAAAACATGTGCTGTGTGAATGCAGCCTCCCAGTGTGCCTGGCACCTCTGGAAACATGCCACCCTTTGCTTGGAGCCCTTCTCCATCTGTGGTGGTTCAAGACCCATAAGTGAATTTAACCAGCAGGACTTTTTCACCCTTCCCCTTTTCATTTCTGACTGAGAAAGTTAGTGAAGAAGATGAGCAAGACTAGCAGGACTAGGAAGACCATGACAGAAGTAAGCATAATCACTGTGGTTTTCGCTGGAGGATTGCAAGCACCAAAGCTACTCAGGCACGTCACAGCAGAGCAATGTGAGGGAATCATCAGTTCACACACCACTGAGATGCAGTGGTCACTGGGGGGAAGTACAACAGCTGTTTAGCCATGTACAGTAGCAGCATGTAACAATTTTATGCTAAGAATGCCTGAATTAATTGGACCTTTGGGGGAATTCAGGAAAGCAGAGTGTAATTACTTGAGCTGGAATCTATCCAGACTGAGAAAAAAGAGCTTATTCCAGGAAAAAAATATTACAGGCCCTTCCATAATGCAACTCATTGTCCAAAAGTACCCAGAATGCTGGACATCTCCTATTAAAAGCTACCCAGTGCTGTGAAGAAATAGGCCAAACCCACTTTGCAAAGACAAAAAAACCCTCACTTTGCAAAGACAAGATAATTTCAGTGGCTTAATCTCATGCAGGCAAGTCTGATCAGTGGAAGATTTAAATCAATATACACCAACTGACTTTATCAGAGGAACATATATTTTTACAATGCCTGACAAAGCTGCACATCTGGCTAAGGCATTTTTATTAGCTTGTTTACAACATGAGACAGTCATTAAAAAAAAAAATAGTTTGTTTGTTTGGGGTTTTTTTCATTCTTTTGGCTACCCTGAAGGAAGTTGTCTTGTTGTGGATGCTAAGAAGTCTATTTTGAAGTGACCTAGGGCTAATGTCAGACTATGAGCTTCTGAAAAGATCCACATCTCAATTACTCAGCAGATAGTAGTTTGTGGTTGTTTTCTTATTTAAATTGAGTCAGTTATAGAAATATTAAAGTAACTGATGCAGCCAAGCCCCTGTTAGGCTGAAAGAAGAACAATGTGCAAAAATTTAATTAGTACAAACCAGGTAAGCGAAACAAGCTGAGCAAAGAGAAACATGACCAAGCACAATCCTGAGACTCTCTTTTCAGTAGCAGGGTCTCTGCAGAAAACCCACCCAAGGCATGTGCTGTTTCAGTAGATGTCTATGGGAACCTGTGATGATTATGAAGCTGCCCAGAGCTTCAGCAGCCCATTGGCCTGGCACATGCAGACACTGATTCTTCTAGCAGAAGCCACTCAGGATCTGATGTGGCTTGTGTGGTGATGACCTACCAGCCCTAGGGTCTTGTAGTTTGTAAATTAATTCAATTGCAAAGAGCAATTTAGGGCATGCCCTCACCAGAGGAGGCTCTGCTGTTAGGTAACAAGAGGGCATTCTCCAGAACACAGTGTCCCACATCTAAGATGAGTGAGACACTTTTATTATTAGAAAGCTATGATACACCTTTGCAAGCTTCCACCAGGCCTTTTTACATTTGCTTCATCGAATTTAAACCATGATATTATTCATAGTGATCTTTTTGTGATACACTTTTTGTAAGCATAAACCCAACAACTGCAAGCTTTATTAAAAAAAAAACACAAAGCAACATCTGCACAAAGAATACCAAACTTTTTTCTTGCTCATTCACAAATGTTCATCTAGACTTACAGACTAGGCTAAGCAAGGGACAGTCTTTCAGAGGTCATGTACCTGTGGAGAGCTTTCAGCTTATGTTGAGTTACAGTTTTGTTTGGTTATGAAAGTTAAGCATTCGTCACTTCAGATCTTGGATGTACATCGAAGAATTTGATCCAGTTAATGTGCACTTAAGCTTTGATCCAGTAAAAGTCTCACTGAGACATATGGATTGACAAAGCTGATGACACCATCCCAAAATTGGCACTTTAGTGACAGTGGGCAGCTGTTAAACAACTCAAAGCTGAAAGCTGATCTCTTTCAACTGCAGGCAACCAGGGAATTGCCTGCCCTCCAAACATGTCAGCAAAAAGAAACAGGGATTCCAGCCAAAGGAAAGGAGAAGGTGATGGGCATAAAAAGAGGAATCAGCTCAAATGCCACAGAGGGTGATGGAATGAGTCTAAACACAGGCGCAGCTTTGCACCCGTAAGAGGCTTAGTGCTTTCTTCCTAAAGCTAACATCCACACAAGGGACCATCTCAGCTTACTCAAAGAAACAAAGTGTTAAAAGGCATTTCAGGAATACCAGAACAAAATCAGTGCTAACATGAAAGGAGAAAGGACTACCACCAGCAAAGTGTTTATTCTGCTAGTGTAGTCCTACTGCTGAATGTCATTTCTTTTCCCAAAGCACATTTGAGACACATTCCATAAACATAAATCTCAGGGGAACACACAGAAACCTTTTCAACACCCCTTTCTTTACCAAGTCTGCTAGGAAAGAGTAAAAAGAAATGGAAGGTCAAAGGCAGGTTGTGCAGCACCAGTGCTCACACAGACTACAAATCAATGATCATGGAGGGATCCTTAGTTCAGCCCTGTCTAGTGTGAGCCAGCTTCCAGACTCAGGACTAAATATATGCTGATGAGAGAAATTGCTACACCACACTTCTCTGATACACGCTACACCAGCTACTGTCTCAGATAATTGCCAGTTGTGAGAACAGGCATCATCCAAAGAGGAAGCATGATACATGCCTTTTTTCACCACCCAAGGAGTAGGGGAAGTGATTTAATTTCTCTTGAAGCTATAATAGTCTTCCCACAAATCAGGGATAGTCAGATCCTGGTTTCCTGAGGTTATTAGCAAAATGTCCAATAAGTTCAATGGGATCAGGATACAGCCTTTGATCACAGTGGATGGATCTGTCAAATAAATGTTAAGCATTTCTTTTATCCATTCTTTGTCCCACCATCTAATTACATGTGCTGCAGCTAGCAGCTGAGGAGGAGCTGTGGAAAAGACTCTGAATGCAGGCTAGAATACCATTAGATACTTGCTTGCTGAAGACAACAACCCTGCCACAAGCCACAGGATAAATTATCATCTAGTGGCTTCCCTCAGGAAGGATAGGGTAGGATTTAGGACAAGGATTTACAATAGGAACCAGCATCCCTACTAGAAAAATCGGATCATATTCTCCAGATTCTGCCGAAGGACTGCACACCTCATGGACTGATTCCAGGGTGTTTAGCTGGAGACTGCACTCTCTCTCAGACAGCATTGCCCCTGAAGTGATTCAGTCATACAGAACAAACTGAATGCAACTGCCTGGGACTGAAGGCAAGCCAGTACCTAGCAATCATAAGGAGATATTTGGGGAGAGCCTAAAAATGACAAAGCTGCATGATTAGGTACAATGCACTGTTCAGTGTTTCTGCTGGGGCTGAGGAAGCCTCTGCAGAGAAATATGTAACACAGGGGGTTGTGGTCACTTAGAATTTAGCCTTAGCTGACCCACAAGACTTTGTGTAGATTCATGGTCACATAAAGATTTTCTCCTCCATAAAACCAGAGGCAAACACCAGGTCACCTTCAGGGGCCAGAAAGATTCTCAGGCACAGTGACATGACCAAGTACCCCACCCACTAACACCCCAAAGCACAAAGGACAGATCAGTTTACATCCTGAGGGGGTCTTGCATATGCAGCATGTGGAAAAACACACAATATTCTGAGAAACAGCTATTTAATGCTAAAAAAGGAAAACCAGCCAGATGATGGTTTGGAAAGGAGTGACAATTGCAGCTCCACCAATGACACACAGCAGCTAACACAAGTGCCTCTGGTAGATGAATTTACTTTTCCTGCAGGCTGAGTTCAGCCAAGGGAGGAACACACCAGGTACAAGTTACCACGGCAGCACCTGGGACCTCAGGAAGCCAATATGAAATGTTCAGAGTACCAGCCAAAAAAGGAGAATGAGGAAAACTGCTTCAATATACATAAAGCTAATCCTCAGAAAAAAGGTTGAGAAGCCCCCCCTGCTTACAGGGGTCCTCTGAGGCTTCTGGCCAAGCACACAGGGACAGCTCCTCAGTGGGGAGAGACTGAAGCTGGTCATGCTGAGCCAGTTTACACCTGTGAGGAGCCTGTCCTCGTGAGTCAAGAGCACATTTTGTCACGCAGCTATGGCAGAAGCATCTGCTGGGGAGAAGTGTGCAGTGTGCATTTGAGAAGCATTTGATTTCCAGGCTTGCTGCCTGCCAGCTGTCAGCAGTCAGCTTCAACAGAGCTGCTGGGTTCTGCAGCTCCCCTGCTCTCCCCAGCGCCTTCAGACCTGGGAATCGGGTCACCAACATCACCATCCACAGAGGAAACCATCAGCAGCTTTGACGATTGGGAAGGGAAGAGCAGGTAGCTACATCAAACAAAGTCACTGTTGATATTCACTGCAGCTGCTCGCATCCTAAAAGGGTCAGAGAGGACTGTGAAGGAAAAGATTTCACACCACCAGCCTGCAGCGGGGAATGGAACTGGCAATACATCTGGCTCTGTGGAGTGTCCACTGCACAGCTCTGTTGCCATGAAACACGGAAAATGTTCCCATTTCTGCTCATGCAGAAATTCTGGGGCTGGGGGAGAGTAAGGAAAAAAATTACACAAAATTAGGTGCTGAGACATGCAAATTCGACATCCCACTAATGACTTTTCAGTTCCTGTGATTTAGCCTAGACAAGAATCTAGGGATTCCAGTTTGGGACAGCATTTTAGGAAATAAAGCATGAAAATGCTCCCCTTCATCAAAAGAAAGAATTATCTGTACACCTGTGAGCAGGTGGCTTTGAGCAGCAGGCTTCTAGTGAAGCATCCCTAGCTTTAGCAATTTCTCCAATGAAATTGCTCTGTATGCAAATCCACAACCCAATTACAAGTAAATGTGGAACAAAAATTAATCTCTGAGGCTTTAACCTGTTTCTACCAGTGTCTGAAAACAGAGACTGGCTAGTATTCCCAGAGAGGAAAAAGAAAATATATTAGATACTCAAATATTTGCTTCAAAGAGACCTTCCCAATTAATTCTAGAGCTGATGGAAGTACCTGATCTCAGCTGCCTGGAGAACTGTGCCCAGCTGAAAACCACACAGTGAATTTCATTGCTGCCACTGTGCTGTCCTATTCCCCCCACTAAGATCTTCCAGCTCATGTTTCTCTCTCTCCTCTTGAAGCCCCAGTTCCTTTCTCTAGTTGCAAAACTCCTTGCTACACAAGGTACAAAATGCTGTCTCTGCCATCATCCACTTACTCTTGATTCAGGGTCAAAATTATATTTCACCCTCACAGCTATATTTTGTAAATGTGAAGCGGTGCAGAGGCAGTAAGGAAAGGTAAACCCTTTGGGATAGACTCTGAAGCAGTCATAACCAGGCTGCTTCTGGGTTTGCTGGCAAACTATGTCCCCACTCTGGTCCATACCACATCTGGGACTCCTGCAGCATCCTAAAGGCAAATTTAATTTTGCCTAAATGCAAAATCAAGCTTAATATTTGAAACCTAATGTGGAAAGGAAGGACACATGGTGCTCCATCTGCAAGGATCTCAAATGATTTTGCTGGACAATGCACCTAAGAGGGTGCCAGGAGATTAATCTGTTCCTAGGATCCAGCACTTACAAGGTCACCTTCAGTTTTCAAAGCCTCTGGACCTGAGCTAAGGTAATGTCTCAGAACAAATCACATGACACAAAAAAATGAGAAGGAAGCAAGTGTTTTGCCTTGATAAAATTAGAGCATTCTTCAGCAAAATCACCTGGGCCTTTGGTGGCCAGAAACTCAAAATATCTATTCAAGTTCCTGCTATTTGCCCCATAAATTAATCTAATGAGTCACCTGTGAAATAAACCATTAGAAAAGCCTTTGATAATTTGTACCAAAGTAAATGGTTATCTAAAATAGACACCACAGGGAGGTTCTTAATTAGTCTGTTGTCAGCTGGGACTGGAAATGCTTGTGGCAGCACAAGGCTAATTAATTACTCATCTTCCCACACTGCAGCTTCCTGTCAAAGCAGAAGGTATTTCTCAGTGTACAGCAGCGGCTGGTTGAACCTTTCCATAGACTGTAAGAGAAGCTGACAAGAGTCCTGGGCTGACCTGTGCTCACTCTCCATAGGAATTCTATGATTCTATACACCTCATCGCTCTTTACAACTCCCTGAAAGGAGGCTGGAGCCAGGGGGGGGTTGGTCTCTTTTCCCAGGCAACTTTCAACAAGACAAGAAGGCATGGACTTAAGTTGTGCCAGGGGAAGTTTAGGTTGGATATTAGAAAGAATTTCTTTACAGAGAGGGTGATCAGACATTGGAATGGGCTGCCCAGGGAAGTAGTGGATTCTCCGTCCCTGGAGATATTTAAAAAGAGACTGGATGTGGCACTCAGTGCCATGGGCTGGGAACTGCAGCGGTAGTGGATCAAGGGTGGACTTGATGATCTCTGAGGTCCCTTCCAACCCAGCCAAATCTATGATTCTATAGAAGGTGGGTTGAGGAGGTGTCCAAGCCAAGCCTCTGGGATGAGCCATCTGCCTAGATGAGGAGTCTTTTCTGCCCACATTCCTGTGGCTTCAACCAAAGGTTGCTTCCTGCACAGAAAGAATATAAGTCTTGGGAAGTGGGCATCTGGGATCAACTGGCAGTCCAAGGTTGTGATCACTGAAGGGCCCTGTGCCCATCTGCTCCAAGTGTGGCAGTCAGGAAAGGAGGGAGTACATTGACTCCTCCAGCAGTGTCTTTACCTGCAGGTCCTGGGGCCAGACCTCCAACAGCTGTCCTGCTGATGTGAGTAAGGATGTCAAAGCCCAGCTGACAACACAGCATCCACATGTGCAGCAAGCTGGGGATCCAAAGTCTGTGGAAAAGGCCTGTACTTTGCAGAAAAGACAAAAAATCCTGTCATAAAATTTCTATTACCATGTCTCCTCTAGCATCAAGCCAAGATGACAGATGATAGATGATGAAAGATGTATTCCTTAGTGGAAGAGGATTTAAAAACTTTGCACACAAGCATTGCACAATACCTCGCAGCTGCCTGCAGGGTGAGAAGGGAGCCTGCCACATAGCTCAGGATCCTTCTTTGTAGGCTGAAGATCCCTCACCAGGGGACACAGGGTACCCCACATCTGATGCTGGATATAGAGATGAGGCCTCACCAGAATTATGGCTTGTGATGGCCTGGAAAGGGTCAGCATTTCTAAATGCACTGGGTTAAATATTCACTGGGGCCCTTCAAACCCAGTCAGGGTTAAGCCCCTCAGTGGGAGATGGTAAGAAACATTCTTGTCCAAAGGGAGCTGCCCTGGGTGCTCTGGGCTGCCTCTGCATTAGGCAGAGGGATGTAAGGGTGGGCAGGGGACAAGGTCTGACTGCTTTCAGCTTGTGTTCAGAGGCTTGGTTTGCACCAAACTCTCACACCCAAGGGCTGGCTGGAGACCTTCCTGTGCTGCGCTCCTCCTCCACAACATATGTAGCTGTTTTTACAGCATCCTTCCCTGTTTCTTCGGAGACACAGGTCTGTTCTACAGAAAGACAGTGGATTAGCAATGTATTTACACCCACGCTGGCAATCAAGAGCCATTTGATATTAGCATCCAAGGTTTTTACCAGCTATAATCATTACAATCAGTCCCAGCACACAGCACCTTCTCCCTAGACTGAATGCTTCTGAAATACAAGAGCCTGTAACGCTTGAACGTGTGTAACACCCCCATTGCCATCCTTCACCTTCTGCAGTTACACATCTCCTCATCTAGTAAACACTCCATTGCATTTTATGCCTTTTTATTGAATTCAGAAAGCCCAACAAACACATTAACCTGCCATTAAATACTGTTTCTCCACACAGGGCAGTGCCATGATGGGCTCATCATCATCATCACCTCACCATCTGCAGTGGCTTAGTTAGTTGATGGATACTGTGGATGCAGCCTCAGGAAAAGGCACTGAGTCCATAAAAAGAGATATTAAAATCTGTGAAGACGCACCCATAACTGACCAATTAGTCAGTAGGGCACTAAGGTCAATCAGATACACATTTACCTATGATCAAGGCAACAAAGGCTCTTATGAGTGGAGTGTATACAAGTCAGCTCTTAATTTTTAGACAAGAGGTGGTATACAAGGGTCATGGTGGTGTGTAAGCATTTTATTTTGGATAACAGAATGTTTCCTGATTTTTCCCCACTCCATCACAAGACAACTTATGACAACTGCACCTTTCCATCCCTTTGGTACCTTATCCAGAAGGAAACAGAAACATCTTGCAAGAAAAAAAAAATTAAAAAAATTTCCTTTCCCCAAAACTCATAGAATTATAGCATTTTTTTGGTCAGAGAAGACTTTGAAGATCAAGTCCAACAGTTAATCCCCACTGACAAGTCCACCACTCACCATGTCCCTAAGCACCACATCCATATAGCTTTTAAAGGATACTATCCCATCAGGGATTGTAACTCCACCATTTCCCTGGGCAGCCTGTGCCAGTGCCTGACAACCCTTTCAGTAAAGAAATTTTTCCTAATATACAATCTAAACCTCCCCATGAGCAACTTGAAACCATTTGCTCTTGTTCTGTCACTTCTTCCTTGGGAGAGGAGAACAACATATACTTGGCTCCAACCTCCTTTAGGTAGTTGTAGAGGGTGGTAAGGTCTCCTCTTGGCCTCCTTTTCTCCAGACTGACTCCTCACAGCTGAGTGCAAACTCAAAGAGCATTTTCTCTTCAGGCAGTCTCCACCAGCTCAATTTGGAAGCCTGGACAGACTTCTACCACCCCCTGACCTCTGTCTGTGATGCACCTAAATGCCAAGCAACAGAAGGGGAATGACGTGGCATATACCCAGCTCCCCTGACTGCCAGCCCTGGGCACTGCTCACCAGGACAGCAGAGCTCACTGATCCCCATCTCCTAGCACATCACTCTACCCTGGGACTTCAGAGAAGGCCTGAAAGCTCTCCACGGTGGCTGTAGTGAGATGTACCTTCTGAGGACTCTCTGTGTCCCCATAGCTGATGCATGGCAGTACTGGAGGAAACCCCTCTGAGATACTTCTCTGGGGGAACTGTGGCAGGAGAACAGCAGGTCTCCCCCAAAGGCAGTGGGAAGGGTGCTGCCAGTGGAAGTGCCCAAGAGCTGGGGAGCCACCATGGGACAGCAATAAGCAGCTTTGGTGCCTCCAGCCACATGTGACAGATGGTCCCAGTGGAGCAGATTCGGGGAGGGAAGCCATCAGCATCAGATGGGGGACAGACAGACTGCCTCCTGAAAAAAACATTCCAGGCTCTTCAGGGATACATCTGCCCCATGCCATGTGTCACATTACAGTCCTCCCTGCAGAAAGCTTCAGGGGCATCCAGCAGGCTCTCTTCCCTTCAAAGAGAGCTCCTTGCATGCCCTCCTCCAGCAAAGCACGCCTGTCTCTTCTCCATCCAGTGCCCCTGCACACAGCAATGAGGTGCTGCTCAGGCCATGCACACATGCAGACCCACATTCATCCACCATTTTTCTACCATTAATTACAGAGCAGTGCATGTTGGAAGGGACCTTGAAAGATCTTCTGGTTCAACCCCTCTGCTCAAGCAGGGCCACCTCCATCTGGTTGCCCAGGACCATGTTTCAGGTGGCTTTTGAATATCACCAAGGATGGATGCCCCATCACCTCTCTGGGCATCTTGTGCCAGTACTTCATCACCCTCATGAAGAAAAGTGTTTCCTGAAGTTCAGAGGGAACATCCTATGTTTCAGTGTGTGCCCACTGACTCTTGTTCTGGCACAGGACACCACTGGAAAGACACTTGATCCTGCAGGTATTTATAATACATATTTTATAATTTATAGTATATATTTTATGGTATATAATATGAATGTGTTATGTATTGTATACATTATATATTTATAATATATGGTATAGCATCTTAATGAGCTACCCGAGCCTTCTCTTCTCCAAGCTGAATAGCCTCAGCTCTGCCAGCCTCTTCTGTGTCTGAATCATCTTTATGATGCTTCAGTGGGCTCTCTTCAGTATCTCCATGTCCCCACTGCACTGAGGAGCCCAGAACTGAACACAAAACTCCAGGTGTGTTGTCATGGTTTGACACTGGCCCGGCAGATAAACCGAATAACAGATTTATATATTAATCTCTCTCTCCTCACTGAGAGAGAGAATAAGGAAGGGAGACTTATGGGTTGAAAACTCAACTACAGAACTTTAATGAAACAGTGATGATAGATAGGAAAAAATTACTAAATATATACAAATATACAAGAAAATTGATACCACGTTCCTCCCCCCTTTCCCCCAGTAGCTCTCACGTCACCACCGAGGCTGCAGGGCAGCCCTGGGAAAGTCCAGGCTGGAATCCTGGAGTCAGCAGCAGTCGGGAGCTGGGAGGAAGAAGTAAGTGAAGCAGGAAGGAAGAAGGAAGTGTTTGACCCTTGTGATCTCTCAAATTTATACCGAGTATGATGTGTATGGGATGGAATACTCTGGTCAATTCTGGCATCTATCTTGTTCCTCTGGCAAAATGTTCCTCAGAGCTGAGCAGTGTCCTTGGTTCTGCACACCAGTCTCTGGCTGTAACTATAAACATCGAGTGTTATCAGTCTTAGAAGCAGACACTGTCTGAGAAACTTGCTGTTAATTTCAGGAAGTGCAACTACTTACAAGAGACTTAGCTGAAAGCAAAAATACAAACCAGAAAATCACCTTTATCCTGGCCTAAACCAGGACAGTGTGTCCTCACCAGCTCTGAGCAGAGAGCAAGAATCACCTCCCCCAGCTGGCAACACTCCTGATGCATCCCAGGATAACATTGCCTTCTTTGCCACAAGGGCTTGGTCATGTTCCACCTGGTGTTCACCAGGACCTTTAGGTCTTTTTCTGCCTTCTACTTTCCAGCTGGGCAGCCTGCAGCACACATATTGGTACCTGGGGCTGTTTCCCCCCAGGTGCAGATCTTTGCACCTCCCTTTGCTGAATGTTATCAGGTTCCACTCACCCCAATTCTCCATCCTGTTGAGGTCCCTCTGGGTGGCAGCATGACCCTCTGTTATCAGTTACTCCTTCCAGTTTTGTGTCATCACATTTTGTGTACTCTACCTCATCATCCAGATCATTGCTGGAAATGATGAAGGACCCGATACTGATCCCTGGGTACACTGTTAGTCACTGGCATCCAACATGATGTTGTGCCACTGATCACCACTCTTTGAGTCTGCCCATTCAGCCAGTTTTCAGTCCACTTCACTGCCTTCTCATCCAGCCTGTACATCAATAGCTTGCCTGTGAGGATCTTATGGGAAACAGTGTCAAAGGCCTTCCTGAAGCCCAGGTAGACAATATCTACCATTTTCCCCTCATCTACTATGCCAGTAATTAAGTTGTAGAAGGTCATGAGGTTGGTAAAGTGTGACATGTTGAATCCATGCTGACTGCTTCTGATTATTTTCTTGTCATTCATATGCCTGGAAATGGCTTCCAGGATTACCTGCAACATCTCAGCAAAGACGCAAATGTGGCACAAAATAATCAGAGGGCAGGCAATCAGGGTTGTTACGACAAAGATTTCACTGTTTCTTTCATATCCAAAGCATGCGATATCTTTAAAAAGATATATTTGCACTGTTTAAATAAGTTTTAGACTTGGGGTTTTATGATATTTATCAACATTTTCATTTGATTAAAGTTTAATTGGCTTGGCAAGTTCCAGAGCCTGCAAGTAACTTGAATTCCTGGTACTCTTGATTAGTTCCCTTGTTTTTTTACTAACCTTTCCTAAACACACAAGAAGAGTGTCAGCAAGCTTCACAGAGAGAATCTGTCATTCTGAGTGCCCTAATATATGGTCATTTCTACATGATTACACTTAACATTGTTTTCAAGGTGTTTCAGCACATCCAAAATCATTAGCTTCTTTTGCAGTTAGGTCAAGACAACCTGACATGGGTTATTTACCTCCCTCTCCACAGACAAGAGTCTCCAATTCAATAATCTTTTTAGAAAGTGTGGGCTTCAGTTTGCTGTGTTCTTTGGAATACAGCAAGATACTTACTATTCACTATTACGCATAGCACACAGTACTTGTGGGTGACTCGCCTGAGATTATTGCATCTTTCTAGACAGAAGAAATAATGTATATTTAGTCAGAAATATCCTTCAGGGAAAAAAGCACACCAGAATGAAAGCTCACCTGCAGAATGATGCAGGTAGACAAAGTTCCCACTGAATTATATGGGCCGGATTTTGCTCCAGTGGTGCAAACTTGCTGTCTGATGTGACTCAGACAACAGCCTGTACCTGTTGCACAGCAGCCCTGCTGAAATCCCAGAATTCACCTCAAGACTGATGCAAGACATGAGTGCTCCTCGTGTGATGACTCCATGGCAAAGCACAAACATCTGCTGCTTCTCTTTTGCTACTTGTTTGTTGATCAGACTCTCTCATCAGTAGAGTCCTTCAACATCTGAACCATGGCTAATCAGACAGCAAGCATCATTCAAGTACAAACAATTGCCTGCAAAGATAAAGACCCAGGCACTTTAGTGAATAGGCAGGGTCCAAAAATCCTTCCCCAGGTGAACTTTTTGTGCTCAAGGACCTGAAAAGACAGAGAGCTTTCAGAGCAGCAGGGAGGGCTGGAGGGCTTATAGGGCATGGCTACACAGTTTCTGTAAATATATAAACAACATAAATTTTGTATGTGAAGCTGGATGAACAACAAGCTTCTTTCAATTGGGGAAAAAATAGTCTGTAAATTGAGATGTATGAGAAGCGCAACAAATATTTTCATAGCAAAAAGAAACTGGCAAGTATTTTCTTTTGTGGCTGTGGCCAAGACAACACATTGTTAAAGACTTGGAGATGGATGCGTCATTCAGCAAGAAGCACTTGCCACGGATAGCAAATTGGAAGAACTCTGAGAAGCAGCTGTTGAGTACCTATGAAGTGCCTCAGCAGAATGACAGGAGTCCACTCAGGCTAAATGGGGTGCCTCAAATATGTGCAAAGAACATTGCTATAAAAGCTTGAAACTTGAGCATCCCAACCCAGGCAGAACCTGTCAACAAAACAAGTTTCACATCAAAATTATAGGTAGAACTTAAATGATCCCACACTCAGATGTAATATCAAGTTCTGGAAGAAACTATGATGTACTGATAGCACTGTAGTCTTGGTAAGTTATGGGTGACATAAGCCAGCCAGTTGTAATGTAAAAATTCAAAACTCCATTGACCAGATGTCTCCCTTTTCCACTGGTTATACAGTACTGCCTGGTCAAAGAAAGGCTTTACTTTAATACAAACCCACTGACGAAAGTGGACATTCAGATATGAAAAACAAAAGGTTCAGAGAAACATCTAAGAAAGAAGTACCAGGAAAATTTATCTAATGTCATGCAGCTGGTACCCTTTTTACCACAACCATCTTGGTCCATTCTTTTCTCATCTCATCTGTACCATCAAATCCACATAAAACCAGAAATTACATGGAATCTCTAAAGATGTTTATCTGTATAGCTGTCCTGGTTGTTCCACATTATTTAAGAAAAGCTAAAACAGTAGTTCAAGTAGAAACAGTAACAACCCAGACTGGCTGATTCTTGGTATTTTAGCATCAATACAACAGTCAGCAACTGCACACCAGAGGACTCCTGCATTGTTGAGGTGTCAAGACCTAAAAGTAGCAGAGATAAAAAGAAGATGGAGTCAGTCAACATTTTCTAAGGAATACAACCCTTTTGGAAGGACAAGTTGTTCCTATACATGCACTGGGCAAGAACCATTACATGAGACCAGGGCTGCTTAAGACTCTCAGATGTTCGACATGTTAAAGTTCCTAAATAATGCTCAACAGTGTTTCACTCATTTGGGGGGCATTCAAATGTATATATTCTACATTTGATAGATCAAAATAATAAAGAAAGCACTCACAATGTTTCACAAAATGAACAGTACAATAGTCGCTGCACTTTGATTTAGCTCTTTATTCTAAATCTTTATTTGTAACTTGAAGTCAGCTCTATCTCAAGAGTTCTTCAGCTTCTGCATTGTGGTCAGAAGGAGCTGGGGTACATGACTTTCTGGGTTAGTGGCTTCAACCTGAGTAATACTTACTTTACCAAAACAGTGGCCACTGCTTTCAGTTACAAACTTCAAGCAGTGAGAGGATTACATATATTACCCCATTACCTGTTACACTAAACTCTTATGTAGGACAGGAAAAGGATTTTGTATGTAGCTCAGTATATAGAAGAAACACTGGTGAACAAACTGAAATTACTACCTTACCATTTAATATACCTATTTACACATGACCCATGACCTGTGCTCAGCATCTGCATTCTGCCTGCCCTGGTGAAGGATATCCATCCACAGCCTTCTCTTAATGAATCCTAGATCTTTCCAAAAGTCTCTCCCAGAGATTATTCCAAATAATTTATCCTAAAAGAGCTGGCAAAATCACAGTGTAGCATAAGAACACATTTTTCCCTAAGTTCAGCTCCAGTTATGCTTTGAGTGAACAGTCTAAGCTATAGGTTATAGCAATAAAAGATCTTTAATCACCACCATCATCTGTTCAATTAATACTCTCAATTTTCAGTCATCAAGCTAGCTAATCCAAACCTTTTCTGTAAGGCACCACAACAGAAACATGCTTCACCTCAAAGGAGTAATTTTTTTCTCTAGTTATGAACAGGGAAGAAAAATCAACCATTTACATTGTTTCTCAGTTGTGTAAGTGGGTACTTGCTAACTTTCTAACTTTGAAAGTCAATTCTAACAACTGCATTAAGCTTCCCCAGAATGAGGTGTTTGGTTTCCCTCTTCTACCCCCTCCCCAGGAAGCACACAATCTTCATGGCTTCATGGCTAGCCTTGGAAACCTTTGACAAAGGGACAAATTGGAGGCATTCAGTTCCACCTTTGTCCTGATATTTTCTGTATGTATTCTTCTGCCCACTAACAGCTTTCCATTCCAAAGCAGATGTTCTCTTTTCCATCTCAGTAACCCTGTCACTTAAATTTTTGAAGGGCCATTTTTATTCCTGTTAGATCTTTCGACGTGTACTGCAGTTCTTACAGTACTTTTCTCCATCCACCAATGCCACTAATGATATTTACATTTTTGTTATCTGCTGTGCAGTTTTCCTTTCTCTGAAGGACTGTTAATGAATATAACTACAGCTAATTGCTATTCCCGAGCAAAACAGTTTGTTTTTCAGAAAAAGACCAATTTATAACCTCAAAGGAAATCTAAAGACTATTTAAATACACAAGGCAGATGAAAGAAGATTAGGGAGCAAGAACAGTGCACTTCATAGCATTATTTATCAACATAACCCTGCTCATAACACAACCTTCACAACATTTTAGCTATGTGGGACAGACTGGCTGGAGGTCAGTAATTTCCCTTCATCCAGAACTTACCAGAGTGGTAAAGAAATCATTATTCATACTAATGTGAGGACATAAAAGCTGTGTATCTGAATAACAGCAGATGGAAATATGCAGCAAATTCTCACTCCAGAAAATACTAGCCGAGAAGCTACAATCATTGCTCATCCAGCTAAAGCCTGCACAGGGACAACATAGAAGTTATGCTGGATTCTGACTGACAGGTTTTGATTTTTAATCCCTTCAGTCAAATCAGGGGGTATTCAGGACAGAGCCGAAATTATTCCTGCTTCAGCCCAATCAGTAGTGGGTGAAAGGCTCAACACGGATTTTACTGGGCAGCCTTCTGGAGGAGAAGTTTAAATGATGACCATGGTCCATTACAACCACTTAATCTCAAAATGAGGCCACTGCCACCATCTTAAACACCTCTCCCCAGTATGAGTACTTCTGCTCCAAGACTTACTCTTCCTTCAGTTAAGAGACAGGAAAAGCTATTACTTGACACCTCATTCATGGAGAATGTAAGGGTTCTGTAAGGTGGGAGCTGTGCATGTTAATGAGAGGATGTTCTCAGCTTTGGAAAGACAAATAAAAACCTGGACTTTTCATGGCTGGAAGATGAGGGGTGTTTGGGGTGTTCTCTAAAGTGGCTTCTTTGAGCTTTTCAAATTTCAAGTATGAGGAAAAGGAATCCTGTTAATAGGAAAACTGACTGAAACCACAGTTTCATGGTTTAGTTCAGAACATTGCTTTATTCTCTTTTTTTTTTTTTTTTTTTGCACACTTCCTTATACCACTCATTTTTATTTCCCAGTACCTCTGCCCAGGTGAAAGCTCCTTTATGTCACTGACATAGTAAATGTTGAAGAAAGCTGACTGAGAATGCTGCTGTTCAAAGGCTACTCCTGCCTTTTCACATTGCCATAGATTTCAGATCCTTCTGTTTTCATTCAGAAGGTTGGAGTAACTTTGAATTACCATCACCTATGCACATAAAAACACACAGACTGAGTACCATCACCGCTGATTTATGGTGGGCCTTAGACACCAAGGGAAACCCTGCCAGGTACATCCCAATAGCTAGATTAATTTGTAAGGTCTTGGGCACACAGTAATGATGGAACTCACCTGCAGCACAGCATCTCCAAAAGCTTTGTTCTGCTTTTGCACCTAACTCAGGATCAGAGCATCTAAGGGAACTGGGGGTTCTTATCGTGAGGAAAAGGATGAGCAGAGACCTTATTGCTATCCACAGCAACATGAAACGAGGATGTAACAAGGTGGGGGTTGGTCTCTCCTCTCAAGTAACAACCAATACCAGAGGAAACCGTCTCAAATAGCTTCAGGGAAGGTTTAGATTGGATATTAAAAATAAAAATGATAGCAGAAGGGTTGTCAGGCACTGGAGTGGGCTGCCCAGGTAAGTGGTGGAGCCACCACCCCTGTAGGTATATAAAAGCCGTGTAGATGTGGTGCTTCAGGACATGGTTTAGTGATGGACTTGGCAGTGCTGGATTAACTGTTAGGGCCGAATGATCTTAAAGGTCTTTTCCAGCCCAAACGATTCATGATTCTGTGCCTGCTCTCTGTCCGGAGGAAGATTTACCCCCTGCATCCCAGCCGCACCCGGGCAGGGTTTCTCTGAGCAGAGCCTTGGCAGCTCCGGCTCTCCTAAGGAAGCACCTCGGGGAAGGGCCCTGTCGGGGGCTCCGGCGAGGACTTCCCAGACCGCCGGTCCCCTCCGCGGGTGGAAGGGGAGCTTCCCGCAGACGATCGGCGGAAACGACCCCGCAAGCCTCCCCGGCCTCTGACCTCCCCCCGTGCCGCCCCCCCACCCAGCCCCGTGGGCAGTGCCCGTACTCACGGCTGCCGCGGGCTCTGCCGGGGCTGCCCGAGGAGGAGGAGGAGGAGGGGACGGAGGAGGAGGAAGGGCGGGAGTCCGTGCGGCCACTCGCTCCCGCTTGGGACTCTCTCCCTCCTCCCTTGCCCCCCTTTAGCAGGGTTTGAGCCCCCACCCCGCGCCCACGGCTGTCACGGGGGGGAGGGCGGGCGGGGCCGCGGCGGGGGGGTCGGTCCCGGTCCCGGTCCCGCCTTCGCAGAGCAATCGGCGGAGCACAGCTCAGAGCGGTCGTGAGGGAGAGAGAAGCAAGACGGCGTCTGCCTCGGCTCCCACCCGGCCCCGGCTCCTGCCCCGGCTCCTGCCCCGACTCTTGCCCCGGTCCTGCCTGCGGCTCTGCCGAGGGGAAGCCGGACTGTGCGGGCCGTCGGGGGCTTCCGAGCTTCATTGTCTGGGAAACTTCGGTCACTTTTCGCGGAACATCCGTCTCTTGCCCCGAGGGGCCCTTTCTGTGAAAGAGAGTGGTCTCTTGTACGTCGGCAGGATGGCGCGGACCATGAGACCCGACGACATCAACCCTCGGACGGGTCTGGTGGTGGCTCTGGTCAGCGTCTTCCTGGTGTTCGGCTTCATGTTCACCGTCTCTGGCATCAAGGGGGAGACTCTGGGGGACATCCCGCTGCTGGCCATAGGGCCAGCCATCTGCCTGCCGGGCATTGCCGCTATCGCCCTCACCAGAAAGACAGATGGCTGCACCAAATGGCCCAAGAACAAGTGTCCATGCTGCAAGCAAGTCAAGGACCGGGATGTCATGGAGCTGCTGAGGACCCCCTCGGATTTGGAGTCTGGCAAAGGGAGTTGTGACGAGCTGGCCAAGAAAGTGTACCAGAAAGATGGGAGAGTGCTGCGAGGTGAGGACTCTGTGTCCATCTGCACCACCACTACCAGCACCACCATGGGAGAGTGCAAGAGCCTCATCAGAAAGGTGGAGCAGGAGGAGATGCTGAGATACCTGGAGAACTGTTACCCAGAGATGCCGGGGAATGTGTTTGTAGCAGACAGATCCATGTATTGTGCCTTGGAGAAGAAGAGCTCTTCTCCCACCAGGGA
Source organism: Phaethornis superciliosus (assembly GCA_023637945.1). Classification (NCBI taxonomy): domain Eukaryota; kingdom Metazoa; phylum Chordata; class Aves; order Apodiformes; family Trochilidae; genus Phaethornis; species Phaethornis superciliosus. The sequence continues at coordinate 10,331,451 of JAJQWJ010000004.1, read as the reverse complement.
CAGCTCTACTTCTCCTGACACTGAAGACAACATTTTTGTTGCTCCTAAAGACAGTATCATAGTCTGCTCCTACAAGGAGAACAGCCCTTATGACAAATACTGTTGTTACATAAACCCTACTGAAGTCAGCTCAGACCAGGAGACCATAGTGTGAGCGATGCATACTTAATATATGTGTATGTATACAAAACCTACAATTGCAACTTCTTGATAGGGGATAATATAGCTGACTGCACTGCATGGGACAATCCTGATACTATTACAATTTAACGTGGTATGTGACTGATACTGAAACCTTTTGTGCCTGAAATACTCTTTCTGTAAGTAAACAAGCATGTTTAAAGGTTAAAGAATTCAATTCTTAATTTTCGAAAAAAAAAAGAAATCACATTTTATTTTCTCCCTTTTCTTCCTGTTTCTTTCCCTGCTGCATATTGTACCCAAGCCCATAGACACACTGGCAGGAGGGCAGCAGTGGCTGTCATCTGAGATCAAGAGCTGAATCTAAACTGGAGTTGCCTGTCGGAAAGAATGTGGTGTTCTGGAGCTGAGTGGGCCTTAGTAATATTGTCACTTCATTTTAGGCAGGACTGAGAGTTGTCAGCACACACTCCAGTAGCTGGATGATGTTAGGGAACGTAGAAGTTATTTCTCTCCCTTCTTCCTGCCAGGATTTTATTTTCCTTTGCTACAAGAAATTAATGTGGTAGCCCTGTGGACTCTTCTGAAACTCTCCTAGGAGTCAGGTAGTCTCAGTGGAGTTTTCAAAGGCTAATCCATCATCAATAGCTTGCAAGGCACAGTTTTCAACTTCATTCTCCACTTGCATTGAATTCACTGGAATGGTTCTGACACTTTAGCATATTACAGGCATACTTGTGATCATGACACAGTTCTTGCAGAGACTAAGCAGATGTCAGTGGACTCAGGTCTTAAAAATATTTTTCAGTACTTCTAAATTTGCTTAGGGAATAGACTTCTATGGGTTGTATTTGGAGATGGATCTGACTCTTCTGAAAATGTCATTTTCATGTGCCTTTTCTAAAACGCCAGATGTTTCTCTAAAACTGATGAATGGTTACAGCCCACTCAGGGGGTCTCAAAGCCATGCTTTGCTGGGAGGGAGGGAACAGGGGATCCAGCTGACATATTTTTGTTCACAATTTATGGATAAATAGCAAGGGAAATACAAAGGGGATAATGATGATTAATCATTCAAAATAGCAGCCTTCAACTTACATACAGGAATGCAAATCCTGGCTATTCTGTCCAACAGTAAATTGCATATTCCATGCTATGTATAAAAATAATACCTGGCCTCTACTGTGCAGATAACAGAGATGTGGTATAATGTGATGTGCATGCTAAGTCCCTACTTGAAGGATTAAGCTCTTAAGGTAATGTTACTGAAGCATAATTTCCTAGGATCTTACAAAGTCCCAGAACTTTTAACTAAACTCTCACAACTCCAAAATGTTCTGTGACAGAAGCCATAATAACTGTTTCTAGCTGTATTTTGTCAGCCATTAGTTGTACCAAACAAATGGATTGAGTTACTAGGGCAGGAGAGAAGAAAAAGAGCCTTACTTCTGTAGCAACCTGAGATGGTAGGTAGAAAGTGGCAAAAAATTTTCCAGTGAAACGAGCCATTCTTCACTGCCCATGAAATTGTTTGGAAAGTGAATGAAAACTTTATGTGTTCGGTAGTTCATTTGTTTGGAAAATTATGTCAAATTGTTACAGAAAGCCTGTCTGAAGAAGTTCTCAGAAGGAGGAAATGTAATTTTTTATGTAACATAGTTTGGTTTCTTTGAGACCTAGCAGGATGTTAACACTTTGGCCAGGCTTTGATGAGGCATCAGGATGCTGTTAGAATCAGTTAAAAAGACACCAACTAGTTTAAGTCAGGTAAAGCCTCAGTAGCTGGTTTCAGGCAGCTTTGCTGCTCTGGCATGCAGCAACAGAACAAACACTCTGTACAGCCCAAGTTTTACCTACTGAGCAAAGGAATTCCACAAAACCCAGCTTTCTTCTTGACAGGTTCAACTCCCATTTCTACATGAAAGCAGTGTTGTTTTCAGGCAGATTTTGTCCTGAAGGATTAGTCACTGCAGGACATTACTCTGCAAAGTACAGAGCAGCTCTTTGATGGTACTGGGAAGTCTCATTTCATGACCTCTGAAGCCAACAGCTAAAATGATGCTGAGGAATAGGGTCTTCTGTTCCCAAGGGAAGCGGGCAAGGGTCTCAGCATGTGCCCACAGGTGCTCAGGCTCCCTGAAGATCAGACCCACCATGAGAAAACAGGGTACCAGGTAGCTGCATACTGCTTTTGCCAGGGTTGTGAGTGACAGCTTGCCTTGCCTAAGAGCAAAACACCAGCCCACTGGGAACCTAGATTTATACAGATCTGCAAATATATATTGAAGAGGTCAATGTTTTCCATTTTGCCTAGGATTAGATGTTCTCTCTCAAAAGTTATATGGGGTTTTACAAGGCAAGACAGCAGACTCTAGTGACAAATGGAATGGTAAATATATATAACTTGAGATACAGCCACGCAGGTCTGAGTCATGTGGGTTATTCCATTCTTAGTATAAAAACAAGAGAATGTTTGTATTAAAGCAACATTTAATGGAAGTGAAAATTTACAATAAGGTAGAGATGTGACATTTGCTGGCAATGTCTTTCCTCTGTTTATTTAGCCGAGGTAAGATTTCATAACAAAATACAAGTGTAAGCAATTTTTCTAGGCTAATCCACCATAATCCACTAAAGGTTTTCATTGAATGTGTGAGAATTTGAAGTTAAAGAACTATATTAGTACTGCCTCTAAAATATCTTTCTCTGAGATTTTTCCTTTCTTTTCTGCTAGTTAAGCAGACAAGGAATGGAAATTGATTGATTTGGCCACTTTAAAAATAAGAATTATAGTTTTGTCCATTTCAAAATGAATTGGTTTTTGTGTTTGGGGTTTTGGTTTTGGTTAGTTGTTTGTATTGGTTTTTGGTTTTTTTGTTTTGTTTTAATAAAGTGAGTTGTTTTTTCATACAATATAGTTTTGCCAGTAGAAATCTACTGCTTAGTTTATGAAAGACAGTATGATAGCATCTTCAAGGTTTTCATGCAGATACCACACTCAGGCCAGAGAATTACCAGGGCTTTGTTTTCATTCAGCTCATATGGCCTCTTCTGATGGCCACTAGAACTTGTCACACCAGTGCTGCTGATTTTGGAACAAGCAGCCATAATCACATTGTGTTAGAGACAGCTTTCAGTCCTGGGCCTGAATTTGGCTTCTGGTTACTACAGCTTGGGGTGTGATTCTAAGCCATGAACCAAAGATGAGAGGTTCTTGCTACCTTTAAAACACCTTTGGGTCAGCATTCCACTTCTCGGTGATATTCTCCAAACAATGCATACAGCTGTAGTGGAGCTCAGTGGGGTTAATACATAGTTTCTTACAAGTAAATGGCCACATATTCCTTGGTCATACAGTAGGAGTAGTATTTATTTTTAGACTAGCAGTTGTCCTAGTGCTAGTGAAGTTTTTCTTCTTTTAGGAAATGTGATATACATATCAAACATACACAGGATCGTTTTCTGTTGCTTTGTTTAAATTTCTATTCCCACAAATAGCATTTTTACAGCTATACAAGCTAACCATTGCAAAGCCTTTAACAAAAAATAGTGAGTTTTAGTCAGTGTTCAGTTTGTTCTCTTGGAGCTCTGAACAGTGTCTGGTTCTTTCTGCCTGGAAGTGATCAAGTGGGAGATGAGAGTGCTCAGGCTGTATGTCCCTCAGGACCAGCAGTGTATTCTTGCTCTGCATTCTGCAGAGATGCATTCTTCCACATGCAGTTCCTCACCCCCTGATCCAACCTCTCCACAATCCTGGCCCAGTAACTATTTATGATGTTGTAAGCAGCAGAGTAATAGCCGCTATGACCCCTCCTAGGATTTCTCCTAGTACATACCAGGCTGTTAGCAGAGTCAGCCTCTGCTCTTGACTGGGGTGGTAGAACCTGATCCTACATCATCCATCCCATGTGAGCTGTTTTGCTGAGGCATCCAACTATGTTGTCAGCCCTTGAAGCACAAGCTTGGGATTTTGCATTTCTGTGTAATACCTTTCACACTGAAGGTGCTGTAGAGATATAGGTTAGAGGTGGGTGACTCAGGCTCAAAGGCACTTCCAGCCCCATTTCCATGAGCATTTATGAACTGATGTATTTATGTGCAGAGCAAAATCAGCACTCAGAAACCTGGATCTCAACATGTTGCCAGTAAAGCCATCTTGCTAAAGAATGCAGTGCTGACATGGGTGATTTTATGAGTCTTGAAAGGTTTCTATCTAAGTTTCTAATATCAATCATTAAAACTTGTAAAAATTGTAGACTGAAGGAGTTTTCTTGACACATTTGGAACACAGAGAATGGGGCATCAGCTGAAAAGCAGCTCATGCTGAGACCCTTCCTACTCTGCAGCCAGTATGAATGTGCAATCCTTACTGGAATGCCAGTTGGAAGCTTTGTTACTTTGGTATAACCATAGTACTCTGGTACTGTGGGTCTTTTTGTGCTTGGTCTTTAGAAATAAACACAAAAATCAGATGTAGAATTCACTTTTAATGTGCTCTGGCAAACTTTCAACAATTATTTTTACCTTTTATTTATCAGTCATCTCAATGGGGTAATTCCAGACCCTGTATGCCTTTACCTGACAAAGTTTTTTAAATGACAAGGTTTTTTTGTGTTGAGAACAGTTGCATGGATTAGTTGCATGGACTATTCTGTTATCAGATGCACACAGAAATGTTTAGGCTTACTGTTTTTACTTGCAAACACTGCACCACCTGTAAGTATATATTCATCACAAATTTGTTTGCAAGAGCAGGTCATAGAATGCACCATGGCAATTCATTCATTTGAGATGTGCTCAGAGGACCACTTGGTCTTTCCAACACCTCACCCGAATTTTCTTCCTCAGCTTATTGTTGTAATGTAAAATTTCTACCATCCCTTAGAAGAGAATTTTTCTGAGAAGAACTCTGTTGTGGGTCTTTAAGGACACACAGTTCTCCCCAAAGGATAGAGAGTTTAAATGTTCCAAAACTGTGTCATCCTAACCTCTGTGAAAACCTGGCTTTATTACAAATGGCAAATTTAAATTTTCCAGTTGTTTGCATTCCACATTTACCCAAAACATCGCTAAAAGCCCTGAACCCTTGACCAATTCTGACAAATTGAGCAGTAGTATTTTTTCAACCTACAGCTTCATTACTTAGGGAGTGGAAAAGAGTTAAATTTAAAATATCTGTCTGTGCACTTTGTTCTAGTGAGGCAAGGACAAAAAAAAGATGTATAATTCATGAAAGCAAAAGACACCAAAAAGGCTTCACAGAAAATATTTCACTACTTTGTTAGACAAACTGTGTTATATTCTGGTCACATACACAATATGTTTAGTGCATTCTTCCATATGTGTAGCATTTCAGTGGTAGCTTACCCTGAATAGGCTCTCCAGATAGAAACAGAGAGTATTTTACTTCCTGCAGGCAAGACTGAAGAGCTACAGAAAAAAAATGGGTATGTGGTAGAGATCTGATGCCAGGAATGTTGATGCACTCCCAGATCTCATCAAACCCCTTATTTTCATGCTGCTGAATTTGACTATAAATGCAGTGATAATCCTTAGCAGTTGTGCACACTCATGAATATGAGGTTGCTACTACAGTAGCATCATATTTGGCATTCACTGGCTAAGAAGTACCTATTCTATTACCACTGAAAGCCAGGCAAATTTCATTCATTAAGTTTTAACAATAAAAATTCCATGTGAACCTTCAAGGACAATCTTAGTACTTTATGAAAACTGTTAAATCCAGCACTAGAAGTTAGTTCTAAAAAGGCTGCATATGCTTTTGAGACCTAGTGCAGTGGAAAGGTGACATACAAATACAGGTCACTTTGTTCCCTGTCTGAACCAGAGAACTGTGGTTACTATGCTACAGGACACTAAATAACATGTAAACTCAAGCATGCTTATCCTAAGTTTTTGGTCACTAGGGTTCCCACACAAATTCTACAAAAAGTCCATCTCTCATATTTCAAACTGGTTGTTATAAAACTACATCATAAAGTGCATTTTAGAAAATTTTAAACTAGGATGAGAGGGAATTTTTCTCCTGTTTTCTTTGGAGAGAACATTGGATTGGAAATTATTTTATCTTTGAATTTCAATGTAGAATATGATAATGTACAATCCAATTTTTTACACTGACTGGTGTAAAGTTGGTAAAAATCCAGTTGGGAACTTGCAGGACAGAGTACTCATTAGCTGAAAAGCAGATGGTAGCCAGCTGGAGAGTAATCAGAATAATATTGCATAGATGTGTCTTTCTGCTTGTCTGAAAGGACAGCCCAAGGAAGACACTCTTAAAAAACCAAAGACTTCCTATCGAGGTCAGTTCAGATGGAAGGGCTATTAATAACATTTGGGAGTGAATGTAGTGGGAGAGAGGTATGTTCAACATGCCAGGGAGCCTCATGTCAATCTTTTCCTGAGAAACAGATCTTCAATAGACCCTGCATCCTCTGACTGCAGAGTCAGGCTCAACATTCATACTATGCCCTCACACTGTTTGCAAAGAACATCTGGTTTTGTTCCACTTTGCTTTAAATGAATTGATTTTTCTGGTTTTACTGTAGGAGGAAGCAAATAATTTTTCTGTTTATTCAAAAAGAACCATGGAACTGGAGACCCTCTGCACATATTGATAACAAGCTAAATAAAAGATGTTTGCTACCTAATCCAGGGAATAAAGACTAACTTTTTGGTGGTAAAACCAGTCTTTTTTCAGTGCCAATTGTTAGAATAAAATCTAGAAAGTACATTACAATTTTTTTTTTTACTTGTTGGACTTTTTAAAAAATATTGTGGTTATTCAATCTATTCCTTAACATTCAAACTGAAACAATATAGTGAATGTTTATCAAGCTAATTAAAGACTTCCATAAGTCAGTTTTTGTGTTGTGTGATTTGTTTAATATACCTGCCTGCATCCTCACCTGTACTTAGATGGACCTGCATTAAACAATAATAAAATACACAATCTTTCCATAAAATTACATTATGAATGCAGTAGTATTATCCTCTACATTATTTTTCATGACCATAGTCAATGAATGGCCACCAAGTGAAGAACTGAAATGAGCTATAAAGTACATATAACCTTCAGTTCTTCAGCTCTATTATTCTAATTGTTTTTCCACTTTTTGGTGGGGATAGATCTCCAAGGAAAGCAGGAACACATCACATATTTATCTGTATAAAGTGCCATTTTAGGAAAGAAGACATGATATATTCCCTGACTAATTCCACTGTCCTGCTCTGGCAGGGGGTTTGGACTTGATGATCTCTCAAAGTCCCTTCCAACCCCTAATACTACATGATTTCTGTGATTTGGGATGTGAATTTTTGTGGATTTAAAGCATCTCATAGATTAAGAACTTTGCTGGTTATCATATTTCAGCCTTACTAGCTGGTAAACACTTTCCTGCATTGCCAAGGTCATCAGGACTTTAGTAAGCAGCTACAGCACTAACCACAAGCTTCCTTGCTATATTTCCTGGACAGTGAGAAATAGCAGGAACTGTAACAGGACTCTTGCAGATATGAATTTGCAGTAACATCAGTCACAAGTGCTAGCCCACAGAAAGATATAGATTTAGAGTGGAGATATGGGACAGTGTTCTGATTTGCACCTTGTATATGGAATCCTGTGCAGAGCACCACTTGTGCTCCCTTGCTGGGTTCAAAAACTGAGGTGCAGAATGCCAACATGAGACAGAAGTTATCAACAATTCCATGTCCTTATGCTGGGCATTGATTTGCATGAACTTCTCCTGCTACATTTCTATTTACAGCCAGACATGTTTTACTACAGAATTTTATCATAGAATCATTCAGGTTGAAAAAGACCTTTAAGATCATCAAGTCCAGCTGTTCATTAAACTTAACACTGCCAACATGTACCACTGAATATACAATAATATATAATTCTCTCTATATTATATATATTCTATACATATATATATATTCTTATACATACCTACACCTGTCTGGCCAAAACAATACAGAAAAAATAACGTCTCCACAGCTATGCCATTCTCAGATGATAAAAGGCTCATCTCACAGGCTTCATGCTGCAACCACTTTGCTGAATTTGGTGTGTCACGCAATCTCTAAAGATGGATGCATGGTATCTAACCACTAGTAAGAATCTTTGTAACCAAAGAGAGATGTTCCTGAAACTTGCAGCACTTCAGCAGTTGATGATGAACTATGACTATAGCCATTGACTACATCTGTCAAAACACCAGAGATAAATTCTAAGTACTTGCCAGTTGACTGAGGACAGTTCCATTTGCATCTATAACGTTCATTACCCTTCAATTTTATCTTCAACAGGACAGTTGTATCATCTCATTAGTAAGGACTACTGCTTGAAGCCTCAGGAGAGATAATACAGATTGTGGGTCCTTAGAAAATAAACTACTTATTCTGGAGATGCTCTGCTCAAGGGAGGATCAAGAGATAACAATGAAACAGGGAGCCAGGCTGACACTGTTGCTCTTCAACCTCTGTTCTAGATAGCCACCAGACTCAAAGGCTCTTGAGGTCAGCAACAGTCTCTCTACTATCTTCAGCAGAATTTGAATACTACCCAAGTACATGTCAGTGGTGAAGGCTGTCAATCCAACAAGATTGATAATGGTTTCTCATCACTAATTTTTGAAGACTTTAAAATCAGAAGACATGAATTTTAAAGCTTTTAATTGGCAAAACAATACTAACATAAAGCAGAAGAGTTAAAGCTGAAGTACTGATAAAGATGAACACATAACAAAGAGCATGCTTTCCCATTCACATTTGCTAAGAGATACTATGATATGGACCTTTCTCGTGAAAATGTAAAAAATGCTGACTCATTAAAACAGTAATGTAAACTGTATTATACATCATGCAGCACTATAATAGGATAGAGAATTTCACAGTGTAAGATAGCATTTGGGTAAAGGAAATGGTAATATGAAAGGACATCTCTAGGTTCTTGATAACTGAAAAGTTTATTTTGCTAAGATTACATATAAATTAGTTGTATTTTACCACGTACTATTTTGAAATTCAAGAATGTGAAGATATTTTTTAAAAAGAATTTTTAAAAATTTGGCTGGCCTGTATGCTGGGATTTCATGTGACAGGATCAGCTGTGTGTATGTCCCTTGCTGAGAGCTGGTCTTATTCAAGTGGCAGTATTCCCACAGACTTCTGAAACAAAATTTCACTCAGAATGTTCTCTATTTTTCTGTGGATTTCAATTAAGTTTTCCATTATGCAGAAGGATTTATCTTTCTACCTCTATTAGGCATCTAATGCTACCTGCACTTTACTTCCCACATAAGCACGTACTCAGGATTCAAAATGTGCTAGCTACATGGCAACAAGGACATCTCATCAGCTGCTTGTTTAAACTACATAAATTTCTATCAAATAAATGGCATCTCCATGTGCTTTTTATACTTGCAGCTAGAATTGCGGACATACCGGGGGATAATTCAGCAGAATAAGGAGGACTAAATGTATTACGTCAGTCACAATCCTTCCTTTTCACCCTCTCCCAGTTAGCTTTGTCCAGTCCAGTTCACATTATGGTGTAACTGATGTGACTGTTGATATTCTTTCTGTTTCATGTATCAAATTCTGTGAATCAGTTCAACTGAACTGGCTAAGCTCTTCAAAACAGATTAGCCCTGCAAGTTAATTTACTGCTATAAAACAAACAAACAAACAAACAAACAAACCAAAAAACCCAAACAAAACAAAAAAGAGTCCACTGTGTATTTACACTGTTAAAGAAAGTCCAGCAAGAACCAGGTCCATCAACAGACTACTCCATTGCTTGTGACTGGTCTCTCTTTACAAGAAATGCTTGCTCAGGAATGACCTTTTGTAAACTGTGTCCTGATTTACACAGTGAGTCAGAGGACTGCCTGACTTCACAGACAGCTACCAGCTATGGTAGGTACACCACCACAGTAGTCAAAGCAACTCCATAACATATCATAAAATTAAGAGCAATTTTTCAGAGAGATCCCAGAGCAGCCAAAGACAAGAGCAGCTGTAATGGACCCTCTTCTGTTTAACGACAGCAATATGCAATATCTTTCATTTCTCTCCAGAGAATTTTAGATCTCTGCACCAAGATGGCAGATACCATGAAGTGTTCACTCCATGGAAATAACCTTGGACTTTCTTCCTGATTATTATTGCTATGCTGTAGGCAATGGAGATGAAACAGAAGCAGCAGCACAGATTCTCATTTCAGTTTGTATCCACTATGACTGCACATCTTCATCCTTCTGTTTCCATGGGACTTGCTTTCTAACAGTACACAAGTAATTTTTCCCTTTTGCAGCACAAAACCAATCACACCCACAAGATTTATCATATGATTAAATAGCAACAATACACTGTTTCCTTGTTTCCCAGGGGAGCAGTTTACAGACTGGAATGTCCAGGCAGTTGGTTTTGAAGTGATGGAAGCTGCTGGCAGGGAATTACACAACAGAAGTAACACTGGGAGCTACATTCTGCCTAGCTAGTTGGCTAATCTTACTATTCTTTTGCTATTCTTTTGCTAATCTTGCTATCTTCCTCAAGATCAGGTTTTGCTGTGTTGTATTTTTTGCCACTTGTAGGACAGAGATACCTGTGAATGAAGTCTGAGCTAATTCATCCATAAGGCCCAAAGGGGCATACAATCTCTTTTCTTACTTTCTAATTCAGCAGAATAACCTAACAGACTGAAATCAGAATGGATGCTGGAGTGGCTAGTAAGCAGAACTTGAGAGAGGTTCACTGGGAAGGACACCTGGTATCAAACAAAATGAAGCTCTGATGGGTTCTTCAAGATTCACAGGAATGCTCGTGGCTGCCTTCTGGGTGGCAGAAGCTTTCTTACCTTCGAGCCAGTATGTTACCATGTCTCCTTTCCCCTAAGGAAGAAAATGAGTTGTGAGGTTATAATACTACCCTTCATTTGTATAATAATCTTCTTATTGTGACCCAAAACAAGTCCCCAGAGGATACTGATGTGCCTGTCAGCCATTTTGCATACAGCAAAACTAAGGCACAAAACTTCTCCTTAAATGATAGTGAGAGCACTACGAATTAAAATAAATATCTGAAGACTTGAGCAAAACTGGGACCAGCAGTATGTTACTGCTCTTATGGAACTCATGATGTCTCTGAATTACTTTTTTTGATTTCAAGCAGTTATGACAAAGTGATATGCCACATGATACTTCCAAGTTTGGTGAAAACCTTATCTCTGAGTTATCAGCGTTGTCCCAAGAAAAAGCCCATGGAATTGGTCCTAGTTTAAAAGTTGAGCCTTCTCTCCTCTGGGATGGTAAAAACTAACCCAAGGAGTCTGAGACATAGAGGACTGTGTGGGTTAAAATTCAGGGAGTCCAGAGTACTTTCACATTCTGTAAATATTGCATACACACCTTGACTTGTAAATTCCCACGGCATACTAACACATACTCTCCAATCTGCTCCAACAGCTGGTATGCACTTGCACTGCACTGTATTTTAAGAGCTGGAAAGAGAGATGATGTTCATATTATTGTAAGAACTTAAATATCCAAGACAGATCTGTACCCCTCTGTTTGCCAAAGATTTTAATGAACTCCCCCTTGTTTTTTTCATGTCTGCTGTCATTCTTCTGTTATTTGAAATGTTCACATACAAGCTCCAGTATCCTGGCCTCTTTGTAAGGGCATCTTGGGACAAATACATTACTGTCAACAAACACTACTCTTCACATCCTGCATCTAATATTATTTGTCTACTCGTCATCGCTGTCTGGCTGAAATTAATGTCAAGCACCCTTTTCATATTGCAAAGAACACCGTAAGTAGTTCTATCTCCGGGATAATAGAAGCCAGCACTTGTTTTGTACATACAGCTCTCACTGAAGTCTAAACATTACAGAAACTGACATTCTTGTTCTGCCTCCACCACGGTGAATAAAAACAGGGGAAAGAGACATAATTTAACTTTTTTGTGAATTTTCCTTGATTGACAATTTATCTTCATATAAACACTGACTATCTTGCCTTTTTGCTTTACATTCAGCTGGGTGCCAGGAAGGAACAGAAACAGTGAACATATCCACTTATCTGTCATCTGATTGTCACCCTTTTTTATTGCAGAGAACTTCAAAGACCTGAAAATCCCTTTCTGAAACATGAAGAATTAGGAGATCTTGTTACAAAGGTTGTAGAGAATATTACTGGCACAATTTGCCCACAAGCAGATTGGACACAGAAATCAACACCTTTCACACAGGATTTGGAACCATTTAAACAGAACAGGACTCAAAACTCAGCATAACATTTTTTCAGAACTCATTAAGGAACAGTCAAAACTACATCTGCACTTTGTTTCTTTTTACCTTCACTGGTCGATTCCATCCTGGAAGCTGTGTTCACAGTATCTCCAAATAAACAGTACCGTGGCATTTTGGTTCCAACAACTCCAGCTACAACTGCTCCTGTTAAAGAAAAGAAAGCAAAATATTTTGTGGTTTTCACACAAAAAAAGTCACAGGTTTGTGACTCCTGTCTGCTTCTTGCATTATCTTCAATCTCACTCACTCGTAAGATAGACACTGAGTGTTAGCATTATCTGACACAGGTTACACATCTGACTTCGAGATGGTTTCCAGAGCCATGGAGGAAACTCGAAAAGGGTCTCAAATGAGATTAAGGAAAGTGATGATGGTATGCAGGTAATGTGCATGAATTAAGGGCACCTGAATTTCAACAAATAATAGAATATTTTGCAGAGCAGTTGAGATAGCAATGTGGCAAAGCAGAAGCTGTGCACAAAACACTAACTAGTCACATGGAAAAGCATTATGAGGAAGTAACCTCCTCAGCTAAAGGCAGAAAGTGAGAATTTTGATTCCTTTATGTCATCCTCAGGGGGATTTAAGTACAGAAGATATGATCTCTTGCTGACACAATGTAAGTCATGTGATTTGTAGATGCTGGGCTGCACAGCTCACATCCAACTCTGTCTGTCTATCAGCAGGAGCTGCAATCCCACATAAGCATAGATCAGGGAACTGGGAGTCTGAGAGTGAAGGCTAGATCAAAGAGTCAAGCAGCAGCTAACTGTTCTGTGAAGAGAACAGCTGAAATGGAGAAGTAACAGGCACAGGATAGCAGTTCTCATTCACATAAGCAAAGGCACTGGCATAATGTGGTGTTTCCAATCTTGAATTCCGCATTTTTTTACAAAGTTTCCAGGTATCCAATAATTTATTCAGTTGGGATAACCTCTGACGTGTTTCATCCCATGCTGGGAAATTAACTTAATTTTTAATGGAGAGGAAATGCTACTGCAGAAAGATTTGCTAAATCAGAGGAGGACTCTTTGGCAGTTTTCTCAGCATACCTGAATGGATTCCTGCTCTTATCTTTAGGAGGGTGTTGGGTTTGTGTGGGATCCTAAAAGTCTTGCAGACATCCAGAAGGTCTAAAGCCATGCTTGCAATCTCACCGGCATGAAGGATCCCATTCTCTTTGGGTACTCCTGACACCACCATATCTAACACAACAAGGAAGCTGTTTTAGCTTTTGCCATTACTCACAGATTTTAAATAAATAAATAAATAAATAAATAAAAATGCTGCCTAAGCTAGGAAAAAACACTACAACCTTATTCCTTCATATCCTGCTGGGCAATTTTGCCTGACCAAACAAACCCAGAAATAAATGAAGGATAGGGCAGCAATTTTTCACAGTAATTACCTTATCTCTGAAAAATACTGGATTTTCTTCTTACTTTTCCGTATGATTTATTCCTTCCTACCCTCTATTCCTCCCTCCAGTGGGGATACTTGAAGTGAGACAGGTAGTGGAAAAATATCTGTCTTCTAACTTTTCTTCTATGGGCAGATACTTTAAACACAATTATTCCCACTAGGGAAGTCCTATGCTTCCAGCACTGACTCTTACTGTGTAGCAAAAGAGACAGGTCTCTTCATGGTCCATCAGGAGCAGTTTTACAGGAATTTTATGCTCTAGAATGTGTTTAACTATGCCACAGAAAAAAAAAAAAAAGAGTGGGTTTTTTTCCACATCTTTTATAGAATTTCCTGTGTGTTGAAAAAATCCAAAAATCCTGCTAGTTTCTGCTAAGTTTTTGATGGACCTCAGTTTTAATATTAGTCAATCTAGCAGATTCCCACGGCAGCAAATAGATAACTGTTTTCCTAAAATCCAAGAAGATGTAGTCAAGCCCCTACAGAGTATTAGGGGGGAGAGGGTTGTCATGGTCTTTGCAAAAAAGATAAGATAATAAAGCTTGTGGAATTACATTTATGTTCACATCCTGTGACAGAGAATTTACCAACTGGGATAAATATGTTGCCAAGGTATAAAATGAGACCTTACAGGTCATAGGAACTAAACAAACAGCAGTGGTAGTTTGCTCAGCTCATTTGTTCCATCTATAACATTCATTAGGTGTAGAAATGACGAAAGGTGTGCAGGAAAACATTCCTAAAGTTTGTTAGGGCTCTGCTAGGCCTTCTCCCACAATTGTTTTGTATGGCCTTCCCAGTGCTAATAAGATTTCAAAATCTCCTTCATCTGTTCTTCCTTGCGATCCAATCAGGCTCTATCCTGATGAAATTCTCATGCCTCATCATTGTCCATAGCTCAAGAAACTTACAGGCATCTCCTATTGTCTCCACCTTGTAGACATCATAGTTATCTATGATTTCATCAAAAGTGGTATAAAGCTTGTTCAGAAGATCTACTACTTGGTAAGGTGTGCTGCTGCTGGACAGCTGAGTGAAGCCAACAATGTCACTGTTAAAATACAACAAAAAGAACATACTTATCCATTGTCTTAGCCACTGCAGACTGGTAATCCTAAAAACACAATAATAATTTCTCAGTGGAACTACCTCAACCTTCTGTTTTTCCATATTTATTTCACTGAAGATCTCATAGAATAATTTTATCTTCAAGCCTTTATTTAAACTGAAAACAGACTCCTTCCACTTCAAAGGACTGACAGACTTGTCTATTTGCTTACCAAGGTAGTAAACCATATTTAGCATCTACACTTTAATAGGCAACAGAGTAGGTATTCAATTTTAGGTTACGTACAAATGAATAAAAGGAACTTTAAGTCTTTCTGTTTAAGAAAGTAAATCACGCAATTTTCATGTTGCTTAATGCACCCACAACAAGACAAAGGCCATAAATCCATGTGGACTCCAAGTACAAACAAGTTTCCGTTAGACACCTAAATCCTGGCCTGTCTTACAAAACATACATGCATGTGTGTATAACAAACATCAAGTGACATGCAGCTGTGTGTTAGAGCTCTATGTTAATTTAATTTTTTATTTAATTATTTATAATGAAAAATGGAAAGGTGTGATCATTTTGAAAGACACTAATTACAAAGACGAATGTTCCCACCTAGTTCAATAAATGGCACTTTAGATAGAAATTCTATGCTTGGCTAGGTGCTTCCCCTCCACTAGAAGCCTAGAAGTTTCTTCAGTAGAAAGTCAGTTCTGCTCCCATCTTTCATTCTACTCCCATCTTTCATTTTTGTTTACCTGAAAAAGATGGTGGCACTTAAGTAACTTTGAGCTTGTGCATGTTTTCCCTGCCTGAGATCATCTGCTACTTGCTTCGGCAACATACCTATTGTAGAAAGCAATTGTTAGTCTTTTGACATGGATACAAAACACAACAAATAGAACATTTTTCTTTACAGTTATAAAGCCAATGTTCATAAATATGAAATATTCTGAAGGCTAAGCATTCTTTCTATTAGGATCTGCTCTGCTATAATGTCAGACTTCATAACAAATCTCACTGATAACAAGTCCAGATTTTTCAGATTACCTGTTGCTTTTAGTTAAAAAACCTAATACCTGTACCCTTCATGTTAGAGTAAGGTTAGTCTAACAGTGTGAACTGGGTTATTACTAGCTCCTTTACCAACCCCTTTGCTAGTATATTCTTTCTGTGTTGCTTACTGTCTCTTTTCAGATTTTTTCTTCCTCACTTCTGCCTTGCACTTTAGCAGCCTTTTCCTTTTTTCCTCCTGTGTGTTATATCTGCTTCTTTATGCTTTTTTCCTTTTGAAATTCCAGAAAATACACTGTCATCAAAAGTAACCTCAGTCCAAAAGCAATTTCCCAATATTTATAATTATACAGAAGAACTGCCAAGGAAGCAAGATTAAAGTGAGAGCACTACGGGTTTTAGAGTCAGAGCTCTTAGTTAAATGCACAGATTTTTAGATGGGAAAGCTAAAAAGGACCTAAATATCTGCTCAGGATAAAAGGAATAATTACGTTGATTCATCGTAATCTACATGTTCTCTGTTAAGTAAGCACCAAGCAGAGGGTTTCTTTGTAATTAGACAGTTAAGATAAAGTTATTATTGAGAAGGATATCCAGTATTTTTGCTAAACAACTTACTATATAACAGACGGTCAGTCTTCTGTTTTTCATGCATTAAATCCTGGGTTCTCTCAGAAACCAGTATTTCCAAATGTTTACTGTATTTCTCCATCTAAATAATACAGAATTTCATAAAATAATCCTTTTACTGAAACAGATTTATAGTTGGATAGAATTAAAGCTTTTGAAAGATTTTGCCTTGAAAACCTTTGCATAAACTCAGGTCTGAGAAAGCTATTTTTTCTTAGAAAATCAAACAGTCAGGTTTCTCCCTAGATAAATTTATAATTCTGGATTGAGATTATTGTTTACACATAAAAAAGGCAGAAGCCAATTCCAGAGTCTTCAAAGTCCATGCAAACAATGCAGAGACCAACTTCTAGATATGGGTTTAAATATGTTACCAAAACTGAAGGTATCTAGGTCTCAATTTTTTCACAGAAGTTCACAGTGCTTCGATGCTATGCCTTTTGCATCCTTTCTCTTTGTGAAGCAACAGGCTGTAAAGGTAGGAATTGCTTTTCTCTGCTGGTAGGCTTAAAATACTCTGCTCAAAATGCAGCTGTAAACATGCTATTCTTTGTGGCATTCTATACTCCCAGTACTGTGAGTCCACCATGGAGCCACTGGAAAGGGGGAATATAGTGTATTACAAATCAAACAACATTCAGCTGAAGAAATAAAAATGTGCAGCCCCAAAGAAGCTGAGAATGTTAAGAAAAACTGACAGACATGAAATGAGAATGAAAACTGGATCTCAAGGATACAGCTTCAACCAGCCCATCACAGCTGAGTGCTAGACTATGTGTGGAGTGTGGAGCGCTTGACTCCCATCAAACAAGGGGTATGGATCAACAAACATAGAGGTGAAAG
Organism: Phaethornis superciliosus; assembly: GCA_023637945.1. Classification (NCBI taxonomy): domain Eukaryota; kingdom Metazoa; phylum Chordata; class Aves; order Apodiformes; family Trochilidae; genus Phaethornis; species Phaethornis superciliosus. The sequence continues at coordinate 10,314,004 of JAJQWJ010000004.1, read as the reverse complement.
TTATTACAGGTGAGCAAATTGATTAGATTGGATTAAAAAATTAAATTTACCAGGGTCATCATCATGTCAACAGGGCTGACTTTATTAGGATTCATCTTGTACAACATTTTCTTGACTTGTTCGAATGTGGGCCTTTGAGCTGGATTAATTTTTCTGCACCTTCTTATTAACTGCAGCAGTGAAAGAGAATGAGAAAAGGAGTGTTTTGTAATTTCAAGCACAGGTAGTGTTTCTAATAAATTCTGCTATTTTCTCAGAGCAAACTGTGCATGTGAAGCCCTAGCTGCAGCTGGTGAAAAGTCTCAGAGCTATATTGAGGTTTCCAAAGTTCTACACATCTGCTAAGTAAATGATCAAAGCTCATCTAAGTGCTGCTGCTGGAAGGCATGAATTAAATGCTCACATTCCTTTTGACAAACACTGCTTAAGCTCTTGCATTATACTTTAAGACGGTGTTACACTTCTGGAGTCATGTACTATTTTCAGAGGACTTTTGTGTACCCAAAATTCACAAATTATTAAAAAAAAATGCTTCAGAATGTTACCTCCTGACTAAAATGCAATGATCCTTAGCACTTAGCAGCTTAGCAAATGTTTTGTGACCTTCTGGTTGCTACAAACCACCAAAAATGAATTATATAGCTCTTGAGCTGTTGCCACAATCTTGTTCTGATATAATTGTATTGGGAAGGGATGTACTTTGTTTTATCAGGCAGTTTGAGGCTACCAAGCACATAAACCTTCTGCATGAGAGTCAAACCAAGCTCAAACTTTGCCTGATACACATATTTCACTATTTGAAAGTCCTTTGCCAGTATGCTAAATAAATATTACTAGTATCAAATATGTACAGATATCGAGTTATTAAATTATATATAATTATTATCTAATAGTAATAAAATTACTATTGCATTAGATTATAATTAAAAAACATGCAAAATAATCAATTAATATTAAAACCATAATTTATTACACTAACAGTTTGTGGGGACAAGTGAAACTCTCAACTTGTCACAATGACTTTTTTTAATTAAGGTTATTAAAGCATTTCATTGTGCCTTTTTTTGAGATATAATGAACTTCTGGGTTGCTTGCATTCATCAAATGTAGTATTGCCATAAAACTTCTTGGTCATGTCTTAACTTCACATCAATAAAGAATTTCTGTACACAATGCTACATCTACTCACCTCTATGTAATCTCTTGGACATGGGCAAGAATTCTCAGCCTTTCCTGAAATTAATTCTGTCAAAAGCGGGCAACAAGACTGTTCACTTGAATGTACAACATCATTCTAGAGAAAAAGGGATTACACAATGTTGTAGCAAGTGGTGTGTGTTTTGTATCAGCCATTGAAAATATATAACTGTGGTCATTCCTTTTATGACATCTTCCCCACCAGCTTCCCTAAAAGATCAGCTTTTTTTATGAGAGTACAAAAAAAAAAAAAAAGAAGAAAAATAAAACCCATTCTAAACTTTGATGCCTTTGATGTCTAAAAGCCTTTTCATGGATACAATAGTTTAATCTCAGTGTTTATATGAGGCAAATAGCTTTTAAAAAAATTAATACCTGGGAAGATATTTGCAGGTAACTTTTGAGAAACCTCAAGGCCTACATTGATCTATTATCACAAATTTTTAGAAATGAAAGAATAGCAGTTTTAAGTCTTTGTTGTTAGAAATCTTGTTAAGAAAATTATTCAGACAGAAAATGGTTACTTATCCAGAAAATCTGATATAAATTTCAAAGTCCATTTTCTGTGTTGGCCATTTAACACTGATAATGAGATATGTTCAAAGAAGACATTTTCCTTATGGACAGCAGCTCATTTGCTCTTCTAGAGTTTTCTTACCAGAGCAGAACTCACTGAAAGCACCTGTGAACAACTGCAAAAAGAAAGCCTCACAGAGCTAACCAAAAGGAAATTTTGGAGCTACATTATTTTTGTCATGTGCTCCAAAGTTCTGAGGGAAGAGTGGTAGACCAAGAGGAAGCTCTGATAGCATTTTCCATTGGAACTGAACTTGCACACACAAAATCAAGATGAAAATATATGCTTAAAAAATTAATCACACTCACTTTTGTTTGTATCTACATCAGAAACAGAATCCAAGTTTACTTACCAGCACAGGGTCACTTCTTGTGGCAATTTCTAGTAAAATGATGGCATAACTGCAGAATAAGAGCATAGCAAAATCTTAATGAAATAATAGTTCATGGCATAAGTCATTGCTTCTTTCAATGATTTCTTATTTTTTCCACATTTTATGACTGAAAGCCTAGTATCCTAAAAGGTAGGATGGCAACAGTGCTGCTACCTGTTATTATTTTTTTTTCAGAGATCTGTCACTTATCATTTTAGAGCAGCACTCTCCTATAGTTAGCAGTCTCCTCTCAGAGTTACCAGTCTTAGAAATGAAATGTTTGAATTTGATGGACAGCAAGGCAATTTTCACTGGAAGAATATAATGGAATCCAGAGGTGATATGGGCAGGAACTCACATGATGCCCACCAATTAAACATACAGAACAAATGTGTGCTGTAATCAAGAGGCTGGAGTAGGTTCATCAGGACCATCAGCTGGAGGAATGGTTTCTTTTCAGCACAGATCACTGTTCTGGAAAAACTCCATACAGTTAATGATGAGTTAGTGTATCCAGAGTAGATCTTTTACAGTAAGCATTTTTACTCATTCTTTCTGAATTATATTTTTGTCTTCAGATGAACCAAGTTCAAACACATTCATCAAGGGTGAAGAATGGAAAAAAAAGGGGTTAACAACTGGGTCTTTAGTCTCAGTGAACTCACTAAAAATCTTTTAGAACAGTGATTTCTAAGAAGCCAGCTCCTCCTCCAGATAACAATCCTGTCAAAGTGAGTCTTGCCTCTTTGTCTATTAAACCTTTGTAAAAACTCCCCACATGCATTTCTACTAAAACCTATGGTTTTTATGGGGAATATCAGTTTGCAAACTGTTGTCTTGCTAATGGCTGCTCTATTCTGTAAGGCATTCCAGCTGTATAATGGAATGTGTCTGTCCTTCAGTCCACTTGTGTACAGAACTGGAAAATAAAATAATACATATAAACCACAATGAAATGATGAGGAAATTAACCTGATTATATTTATACATGAGACAGCAAAGCTGAAACAGATTTTCAAGGCAAGTAATTATAGGATAGTAACTCAAATAAAGTAGTATTGATTTGATTCAGCTTCAGCAGCACTGTTCAGAAAAGTCTTAACATGTTCACATAACAATTACAAACGAAGAAGAGCCAGTGTAGGAGAAACTAAGACTGGAAGCAGCCTCTCAAGCTCATAAAGTAGCTGCTTTCATGCTTCATTCTCATTTCGATTTTAGCTTTCCAATCTGACCAACACATTCCTGGGAGAACTTTAAAAGCAACTGATTGATCTGTGAAAGCATACAAAATTACATATCCCATTCCTGCAATTTCCACTCTTTTTTTAATTTGGGCCATACCTTCAAGAATATTAATGGAACTTTTTAACAGATAGAAACTGATGGTCTCAAGGCTGAGGCAGTGTTCTGTGGCCAGTGAGCCCACATAAATATATCAGGAAGGCTTAGCACCTGCTCTTATAATCAAATAAAAACTGCTAAAATGCAGTTTCTGAAGAACAGCTCAGTTAAAAAGACAACTATTCTAATGCTACTAGGTACACATCTAGCTTGCTTTCTTAGCTGGCTGCACATTGCTATTTCCTCTTTTCTGACTTAATCTCTTAGTGTTTTTTTCTTTCTTACTAAGAATGGGTTTGCTGCAGTACAACGTAAGAGGACGTGGATTTTGCAGATGCGGGGGCTGACAACAAGATGGATTCAGGAAGCATTCACTGAATCTGACAAAAGCTTATTACAGTAATCTATGATATGAGAAAATCGGTTCTTAGCATTTTTTTTTTTTTTTTTTTTTTAGGGAATTCCTTGGCAAGAAACAGCTTCAGGAGGCCAGGTTACTTGTAGAGTCAAAAAATCATATAACAGGAGTATTGTGAATTTTGGCTGTAGAGTGATGATAAACTCCAAAAATAAAAGATAATCCTAAAAATTACATCTTTGTTGGGCCAGTACTTTCTAAGACCAATCCATGTTGAAAAATAAAGATCAGCACAGGACAAATGACAGTATCCAGAAATACAAACACAGGGACAAACTGGCTCTAGCTGAGCTTTTTGAAGAAAATTCTAAGGAAATGTTTAAGCCTATAGATGTAAATACTACTGAGACCTACTGAATACCATTGAGAAACTTTTGCTTATATGGTCTGATAGAATGGAACATAATTAATAATGTTGTAGCACATTGCATATGCATGTACTTCTTTAGAAGGGAATAATGGGCAAGAATCCAGTAAATCTTGTATATAAAATCATATCTTCATATAATTTTAATGAACCCTAACCGAAAAAAGGTGATAACTAAACAGTAGTTAGAGACAATAGTCTCTGTTTTTGCAACTACGTTTTTTCAATAAAAGCCTCATAACAATCAGGGCAGTAACTATTTGTTGTGGCTTAGTACAGACCCCATTAAAACACAGAGCTTTTGATAAGAGGCAATAATAGTTATTCTGCAGTAAATATTGTTTCTGATCAATGTTAATAACTATGCTTTCTTCTGCTCAGATGTGTTGCCCTATCAAAATTTTAATCACTGACTGAATTTCAGTTCTTTACATAATGCAAGCTACCTAAGTCGACAGAAAAAAAAAAAAAAAAAAACAAGAAAAAAAAAAAAAGAAAAAAGAAGAAAGAAAAAAGAAAAAGGAAAAAAAGAAAAAAAAAGACTTCTGCTGGGCTTGGAACATGGCAAGAAAAAGAAAAGGGCCACAAAATACTTTGTATTATCATTATGCATTTTCCCCTTTAAAATGCTTTCAGCAAACTACTGGTACTAAGAAGACAAAAGAAGTATCGTTGTTATGAAAGAGAATGCACCAAGAACACTTTTTTTTTCCTGCTTAGTACAGAAGTAAGGAAACAAGAAACCTAAAAAAACAAAGCAAAGCAAAAAAACCTAGTTCAATGACTTTTAAATTGGATTCTGCAAGTGGTTAGATAGAAGGTATACATCACTGGCAAGGATAAACCTTAAAACCAAATCACCCATTGAAAGGTGATTTCTTATAAAGGCTTTCAAAAGGAAAAGGATAGAGCTATTCACCAGTGCATCCATTTCTTTTTTTCTACATGTATCTTTTTGCTGCAAACCAAATATTGTCACTGTGTGAACACAATAAAATACTGTATTGATGCCAGTTACAAAATTGTGGGATGCATATGTGCTTTATGACATCCTGGAAAATCGACGCTATTAACATTTAAGTTGCTGCCATTTTTGAAAATAACCTTCTTTTTCATAAGAAGCAGGAAAAAAATATGATTAGATAATAGTGTATCTTCACACCTTTTTAATCTACCCATTCAGAATAACTCCTTATGACACATTACACCAACTCTGCACTTATGCCATGTCAATGAATTCAGTATCTGGTTATCCACCTTAAAAGAGAAGATCCTGTGATATCTATGCCTGTTCTGTATGCCAGGATCAATCTTTTTTAAAATAGAAACATGTACCTAGAGTGACCACAGAATTACACAGCCTAATTGTGATTAAAGATAGTCAACCTGAGATAACATTAAGTGCAACAAACAGGAGAAGTTAACTACCTGTAGACATCTGTCATAGAATTAGGTTCAAAGTTTGAAAGGGAATAGATTTCAGGTGCTGTGTAAATCTGTATCAAATGCTGCTGGCATGAGCTTGACCCTTCAGGAGAATCTTCTTTTCTGTATGACTGCAAACCATAATCTAACATGGAAGAAAACAGGAAGCAAATTACTCAGTGGGTACTTCTTGGAAACATGTGCATTAGTAGACAGTAACACAACAAGTCTAAATTAATTAATTTTCCCTATTTGAAATACACAATTTAGTCTAAAAATAGTGTGTGTGTGGTGCTCGTCTGTCTAAACCAACTGCAATTACAGGATCTGACAACCGAGTATTTGGGTGAGACAGCATGGCAGCAGGGAAGTTGGAACTACAAGGTCACTGGAATGGTTTATACAGGTCCCATATCACTCACTTGTAAGGTCTGTTTAATAGTATCATATCAGTTGGCTACCTGGACATTTCAAAAATTCTGCTTCTTAGCTTCTCTTTACCTGTAATTTTACAAACCCATCGGTCATCTATCACACAGTTACTGGACTTCAGCCGTCCATGATACATTTTGTGGTGGTGAAGATATGTCATTCCTTGTGCAATATCAGTAGCAAAAGAAAACCTAAAAGACAAAAATCAATGAGCTGGTATTTCCATTAAGCCTTCACTCAAGAGTGGTTACAAAGCCTACAGTAATTGACAGAAAGCCTCCCTGTGTCTGCAACACCCTTCAATTTGTGACCGCTTGCCCAATTTTCCAAAACGCTTAAGGTGGGTTGCAGAAGGCCCTTAACTTCCACTCATTTTCTGAGTCCACAGGCTTTTAGCCCCTTTTAAGACTACTCAGTTTCTTCTAGTAATTCCTAGTACCTTTGTATTCTTGAGAGTGCTTTCAAATGTTTATAAAAGAAAAATTCTTCATTTACTCTCTCACTTTATTTTTTAAATATCCATATCACAGAAGAAGCCTATTTATCCAAGGACTTTATATAAAAAAATCTAAACAGGACATAGTAGGGTTTGTGCCATTTAGCTTTTCAAACACTTTTCTTTTTTTCTACCTGAAGCCCCAATTCAAAGGAATGTCTTCATTGAGCAGAACATCACTCAGGCTGCCTTTGGGGCAGTACTCGGTCACGATGGCAACATTTGGAACTTCTATACAACCTCCAATGAATTTGCAGATGTTAGGATGGTCAAGTTCCCTGTAAAAAGCAACAAAAATCACAGCACACCAGAAATTTCATGAATGTCCCTCCTGCTTTTTGTAGGGTAACTAGAAAACTAAGAGAGAAATGTAAATCATGCGTAAGGAGACTTTGATCTGGTATATAAGTAAAGACTGAATGAAAAAGGAAAATAACCTTACAGTCACATTTAAGCAGGTGGTAACCCCTAAAGAACTAGTGTAAAAATGGGGCAACATACAAGTCTCAGATTTCACTTACCTCACTTGCTTTACTTCTTTACGTATGGATTTGGACAATGTGAAGGCCTTCTTCGTTATTTTCTTTATGGCCACTGTTCTGCCATCACTGAAACAGAACAATATTCTATTCACAGAGTTTCAGATGAACTTCATCTGCCAAATAGACTACAAAATGGACAGGATATTATTTCTACAGTGGGCAGATTCATATCTCTAGAGATGAGGCACAGAATTTAAGTATGTCCGTATGTGGGTGTAAATCTGACTTTGAGTACGTGATAGGTCCCTGTTTCTATGATAAGGGAATCATTAGTGATTATATTCAAGCATCCTTGATTTGTGGATGACATTTGGGATGTGAGTGATAGAGTCTGTTGAGGCAGTTGGATGATGCAGTACCAGCAAAGGAAATGTCAGGACTAGTGAAACACATACAGCCACACCCTGCTATCTGCTGTTTCTGTCAATCATTTTTGAGATCTGCTAGTGATATTTATCATACCTGTGTTCTCATGGGATAAGGAATTCTCAGTGATCAAGCAGCTGAGTTTGATAGCAAAGAAATTTTCCCTTGAAGAATAAAGAAATACAGTGGAGATACATGCAGGAATTTAAGTGATGCCCACCATATAAGTGCAGAGTGTAGGGTCTGTGGTAAAGCAGATGCAGGTGCTTCAGCAATGACACTAAATGCCTCGTTCTTACATCTTTCACCCTTGATTAATGTGTTTGACTTTGATTCACATGAGGAAGATGATGATGAGGAAAATGTCATCATTCAGAAAGAAGCAGCAAAAATATCTACTGTGAAAGATCTATGTTGAACACAGTGTCTCATCAATGGAGAGATTTTCTAGAGCAGTGACCTATGATAAAAAGGCAGCTGCTCCCCCAGCAACTGATCCTAAGGAAGCCTATCTTTCAAAGCATGGATCCTGCCCCGTGTATTCAATTTGTAGCTATTACTTCCACTACTGCACGTGTTCTTCCCTTACCCCCAAAATGTATTATTATATGAAAATTTGCTTTCTGTATAGCAGGATATGGCTATACTGTTTGACTGTATAGTTATGTGATCTGCACTGTTATAATCTGATCCAGAAGCGAAATGCTCTGTCTTCAGTCACATCAGCTCGTTTAAGGACAAGTGTTCTAATGTGCTTCTCTACAGGATGCTACTCCTCAGCACAAAGAACCTAGCTGTTTTTCTGCATTTTAGAAAGAGGGATGCATAAAAGCCTTGGTTCCAAATATATTTGAAAAGTAAGGGCCATTCAGAGTGAGGGCCATCATTGACAGATGAAAGACACATTACACATCCACACTCTTCTAACACATCCTTAAGAGACAAGGAGAAATGACAACCAAAACAGAAGCTTGGCATAAAAGATAAAGGCAGTGTGTGATGCAAAAGTCATGATGATATTAACCTACTGGATTTGGCTTAACAAGATAAATGCAAGCTAAAACACTATTGCACTACCTATCCACAGTAAAGTGGCAAGAACCAGAAAGCAAGGCTGTCCTGGTTTGGACAGGGTAGAGAGAATTTTCTGTCTTGCAATTTTACTTTCAGCTAAGTCTTATGTAGGTAGCTGTACTTCCTGAAATTAACACCAAATTTCTCAGTCAGTGTCTGCTTCTGGGACTGATAACACTCGATGTTTATAGTTCTTGCTGGAGAATGATCTGCAGAACCAAGGCCACTGCTCTGTTCTGAGGAACATCTTGTGCTCTCAAAAGAGAAAAGGAGTAAGGGGGTCACACCTGCAATCCTATTTTAGGGAGGAGCAGACAAGACAAATGACCAAAATTGACCAGAGTATTCCATCCCATATGTCTCATACTCAGTGAAAATTTGAGGGATCATGAGGGTCAAACCCCTTTTTGCCCTCTTTCTTTCACCTTCACTTGTCCCTGTTCGCTTTGGCATCCTGGGAAGATTCTGTCCATTCATCTGCCTGTGGTTCTGATCCATGCCAGCCTGAATCTGTGTGTTCCTGCCTCCAGCTCCCAACAGCTGCTTAATCCAGGAGTCCAGCCTGGACTTTCCCAGGGCTGCCCTGCAGCCTTGGTGGTGACGTGAGAGTTATTGGCGGAAAGGGGGGAGGAAGGAGGCATCATTTTACTGTATATTTGTATATATTTAATAATTTTTTCTTTTTATCATTACTGTTTCATTAAAGATGTGATTTTGTTTCAAACCCATAAGTCTCTTTCCCTTATTCTCTCTCCTTTTTTTATTAGGGAGGGGACAGGGATTGATAAAGAGCATCTGTCATTCAGCTAATTGCCAGCCCATCATTAAACAATGACAAAAGTGAAATGGTAGTACAATAGGAACTGCATTAACTGAGTAATATATTCACTTACTATCTTCCAGTGTGGGTGAAATACTGTTTCCCAGACATGTTAGCAGCTGCTGTGCAGGAGCTCAGAGCAGACATACAGCTGGCATTGGAGTCACTGGGTGCTGGGAGAGCACTCATCATGCTTCCTGTTGCTGTCCATACTGTGCGATCTAAATGGGATATGGGATAAGAAAAGGCACCTCAAGATATTTCCTATTGCCAAGGTAGAGACTTCTGAAGCAGAAAAATACAAGGAATTCTCCAAATCTTTTCATATCAGCTAATACTGTTATCAATACATATCTCAATATATTGAGATATCAAGCCATGGCTTAGAATGTGACTGCAGCATAAAGAATAAAAAAGTTCCAGACTCCTTGCCAGAGAGATAGTTCCCACTAGCCCTCAGGATCTCATACAAGGTTCATTTCTCTGTTCTTGGGATGATTAGCTCTTGCTGCTACTTAGATGCTGAGGACAGAACCCACAGAAGCAGAGCAAGCCCTGTGCCATATTTTAACAAGTCTATTTAGAGCTCCTCAAAGTCTGTAAAGTTCAGGGATGTGGGAAGTGATTCTGAAACCAGAGGGAAATCAGAAGAGATCAACAATACAGATAAAAAAAAACAATAGTGATCTCAACATATGTTTCTTAGCCTCAAGTTAATTTCAAATTATTTCTAAATGTGTTTTAATTTCCCTTAATTTTGTTTATTGTTTCTCTTGCTAGGTAATGCTTATGACCTCTTCTAATTCACTATCAACTGAAAATTCGCTCATATTCCTTTTTGCCCTATTGAAAGACACTTTTCCTTGGGTGTTCCCTTTCTGCTTTCAAAAATCTTGACTGAAATTATTGTTTGGTTTATGTACCCAAATTCATTTCTAAGCAAACATCTATGCTTTTCAGCAAGGAGGATATTGTATCAAAACTACATAGAAATTAATATTCAGGCCCAAAGCTGAACATATCTCAAAAATGTCCTGATACTTCTAATAGCAACATAATGGCAAAAGATAAAGCAGGGAACTTTCTCGTAGTTCCTCAGAGAGACAGAACATGAGAGTCTGCATCAGCACAGACTTAACAGCTTCAGCAGATTTCTACACATTTACCCTTTCTGAGGATCTAGGCATTGTATTGCTTCTGAACACTAAAACAATTAGCAACAAGTAAAATAGTCTATAACTATTTTAACTGCAGTATAGTAATGCATATAATAATATCTGATTTTATTCTTAACATGTTTAATTGGAAGCAATTAAATAAAATTTTATACCCAGATGGTTAAATGAAAAAAATCCTCTAGCCACAATGAATTACATTTTACAGCAAGTCTGTCACAGACAACACGCACTGAGAGAAATTAAGATCTCATTATATCCCTCATTATATTTGTGCAAATCTGATGCAATTTAATGAAATCAGTTACATACATCCTCTGAAACAACTGTAATTTATTTTGTCCAAGTCCAGAAGTTATCTGTTCTTTTTGGGATGTTTGCCTTTTTTAATCGACAAATCATTATAAACAAAAAAACAAAGAAGTTATTTAAAATTGCTTTGAAATCCAAAATATTAATAAGCAAAAATATTAGTGATTAGCTCACAGAGATGACAAGGATGAAACCCTGGATATGTTTTTCATCTTTTGTAAGACTCTAAAATTATGAAAATAATATACTTATTTTACATTAATTATGTATAAATGTATAATGTGTGAATACATTAATTATGTATTAATATCATTAAGGGAAATGGTCATAGTACCAAAATCACAAGTTACAAACCTTGTTTGATGAGGGTGAAGTCTATAATCCAGCTCTCATCCCAAAACATCTTCTGTTTCTGATATTGTAAACACTACAAAAATAAATCAAAGTAATTCACATATAGTATGTCTTGAATTTGAAGGAATTAAACTTCTTTTTTTTTTCAAATCTGAAAGTTTATAAGTATCCAAACAAGATATTATATTTAGCATACAACATACATCTTATGAGTCATACTAGAACCTAGACTATTAATAACAGATTTAGAAAAAAGATGCATCTAATAAACAAATTTAAAACCATACATTTTAGTCTAAGTTCTAATTACATGTCATATTGTGGATTGGCTACAAAGTCTTCATTTTCAGTATTTCTTACCCACTACATTTACATCTCAGCCTGGACATCACCCATCTCATGTCACAGCAATGTTCTGTGCTAAATGCACGACAAAAACACACTATATCCCATCCTCAAGATAAGAAGCAGTATGTTTTATGTCCTATTACTGAGTTAACTCCCTTCCTACAAATGAGGTCATATAATGTAAAACCCTCTAGCATAAAGAACATTAGGCAGGGACTCTGTGTCTACCTTACAAAGAAGACATTGATCTAAGAGCTTATCTTCCTAACACAGAACATGTAAACACACTTGTGTTCAAAAGAGGGGCAGCAGATTCAACTGTACAGCTGTTATAGCTGTGATCAATGCCAAAGTGTAAAACTAAAGCATCATTTTACCATCATTATGCTATATTCTATAGCGTGGAATTTAACATTAGGAATTATGCATTCACTGAAACAGGTAACAGAAACACAGATGACATGCAAGGAACATGGTGTAGAGATTGTGTTGATATTTTGGTACAAAATTTATGACAAGTATAGAGCTCACTGAATAAAAATTAATTTATTTCAAAACAGAAATTGAGAAAACATCTGCATTTGATCTTGCAAAGGTATGACTGAACAAAGACAAATTAGCTAGCAGTGACCACTAGACTTGCTGTAAACACTGATACCAAAGAAATCCTCCTCCACTTTAATTGTTAAAGAAGGCATTAGTTTCCCAGATGATTCTTTTAACATTTTAGTAATTATTGAATTGGATAGAAATTATCTTTCCTATGTTGTTCATCTAAATAGAACACTAAAAAAGAAAGTGCTATTGCAGAAACTAGAAAGAGTAAGAATACAAAAAGGCAAGAACAAAAAATAAACGTCAAAATTTATTGAAAAAATAGCAGAAATAATAGCTAATTTCTGCTACAAGACCTCTAGATAAAGCTATGCAAGGCCAAGAAATTCCAATGCTCCTTCTAGAAAGCCAGAGTCACTGTGTTTTTAAATTTTTTTTGTTTAAAATTGAACTTTCTGCCTGCCCAGTTACACATTTCTATGAGATTATTTGGCTTTACAGGACTGTCACTATAAATGCATTGTCATAACTCCCCGGTGGATTATGAATGCTGTTTTCAAGAGTGCTTCCATTCCTAACTCCCAAAGCCACACAGAGAGAAAAAAAACAAACTAATTTTGATTTAGGCCTCCTGTAGTACCTTACCCAGTGCACAATCATCCTTTCCCCTCTCAGTCCCCCTCAGTAAACTTCCTCACCTCAGATGCTCACTGCAATTGCAGCACAAGATGGAAAGAGATGGAGTACCTGAGGAGCCTAAGATTCTACAGGCCAAACCCCAAATAAATTTTATTGACCTACATAGCATATCAATATAATGAATCTACAGGCCATATTGACCTGCTAAATCCTTGTTATGAAATTAAGAAATGTTTCTTTTCAAGTTGCAGACACATGAGGAATGTACATCTTCTTTCCCAAAAGGACTGTGAAATAGTAATCCATAATAGCATCCTATCTTTTTATACAGACGTTTTTTAATTCAAAGGTATCGAAAACTACTTCTTCCATATTCAGTCTCTCCTCCTTCTCCTTTGTTTTTCCTTCATGAGTCTACTATAACTTATATGCAAAATTAATTCTTTGAACTGAACCCAAGTGGCCACATTGAGGAAATTAGTATTAAAAAAACCAACAAATATCTCAAACCAAACCAAAACCAAAATGAAACATAACAGAAAGATACCCCTTCATCCTTTAACATGATATAGCCACTTCTGTTACATTCCTCTTCACTCCTTTCTCTTACAGGCTGAAAATCTGCCCAGGGCCAATGAGCCTTTCCTCAATAAAGAACACAAAAAGGTTGTGTTTCTTTCTTCTACTTTCTTCTGTAGCAGAGAGGGTCTGGTTGCAAAAGAAAATCTATCCCTCTGTTAACAGAGATCTTCACTATAACCAAACCATGGAAGTACAATAAAGGAAACAGAAGGGAAGGGATACTTACAATGACTGTCAAAACGAAGCCAGTGAACACTAAGCATGTTGGTAAGGCAATTGCTATCCTAGCATCTGTTGAGAGTGGGCATTCCCCACAATCAGCTGGACAGATAGAGCAGCCTTCTTCTTCCTCACAAAAGCCATCTCCACAGACTAATTAGAGAAATAAAACATAGCAGAATATTTCAAGGCCATTTTATCTATTCAAGAGATTGTATTCAGATTTAAATACATGATTCTTTAGCTATGAAGTCTCAGAGTACTGGAAATAATAAACTCCAAAGAATTGAGATAGTATCCCAACAGCTGAAAGAATAATATGAGTTTTTAAGTGATACAGAATCTCTTCAATCATTTGTAATAACATTAGAACCTTTGACACATTTTGTCTATGTATGACTTCATCACCACTTTCTTTCTTATTGTCCTTTGGCTTTTCCTGTTCCCCAGGCAGGCAGTGTCTTTTGTATTTTTTGTACTTAATCCAGCCCTTGAGATCCCCAGATTCCAGTGACCCTTTCTCAGAAGCACCAGAATACACTTCATACTGCAGAATGAAATCTTGTACATTATACTTCAGTTTTCTTTTTCTCCAAGGTCTTAGGAAAATTATCAGCAGTATCAGGTGTGATTTAAACTAAAAGCCTTAAATGACAAAATTTTCTCAAATATCCTGAATGTTTTTTTCCATTTTACTTTTCCAACTAAAGTAATATGATGCAGGTTAGTCTCATGTGGTACTTCTGCCTTTTGAGATGAGGTGAAGGTATTATTCTGTGACTATGTATCATTCTGTGACTAATATACTTTTTTAAAAAGTTTCAACAATTCAAAATCCATTGTTCAATAGTAATTCTATCTCAGTCCATTTGATTCCAGTGTAATACCAGCAAAAGCACATAAGTCAGTTTGCCTCAAGGGCAGAGCTGCATTTTCAAAATGTCTTTTCTGGTAAATTGTAATTTTCCTGAAAAACTCAGCAGCAACTGTCTTAAAAAGAATACTGAATTCTATAGCTAGAATACTTCCATCCACATATCCACACTACAGTTGCTCTGGCTTTCATTCTTTTCTTTTTTTTAGAGTAGCTAATAAAAGTACTGTGATGACTATGCCACCTGGTATTTTTCTCCAGGTTGTGTGTTTTATTTATTAAATAAAGTGCATTTAAATTTTACATTGCTAACAGAATTGTTACTGTTGTTACAGCTTGCCTGCATTTAGCTATACTAAAGTGAATGAAAGACTGATGCCATTGGGAGAAATTGAATTTTAATGTGAACAAGAGAACCAAGATGTGTTTCTTTCCAACTGCTTAAGGCTAGTCTGCTGACCTTCAGATGAAAAGTGTTCAGATCCTTATAGCATACCAACTGGAAGAGTATTTTCACATCCTCACCAACTGCAGACAAGCCTTGCAATACTTAAAGCTGTTAGTTGTGGTATTTGACTTTATCTGTTTGACAAGGGCGGTTTCCTAGTGTTCTAAACTGACACAGAGGTTTCATAAGACTTACAGATGTTCAGCGTTATGTGAAGAAGAATTTTAAGAAGGCTTTTGTGTATTTTTCATGGTAAGAGGGGTTAGAAGGCCTTTTGCTTTTGGCAACCATGCATGAACGACAAATCATTAAAAACTGCAATTAATAAGCAATTCCCTCATATCTTCATAACATACCTACTGCAGGAAGGACCGTGGTTTTTGCTTCCAGAGCAACTTGCATTCTCCCAACTCTGATGTGTGCGATGAGAGAAGTCACACCCATGTGAACTAAAACAACCTGAAAAACAAGTGAACATATCATCAAAACTACACTTGCATACAGTAGCCTGTTACAAAAACAACTGCACAGTTGTGGTGACTTGCAAAATACTGTGTGTGTTCTTTCAGAATCAGGAAGGACAGGTGTCCTTCACTGTAGAGACAAACAGAAGCAGTAGGGACAACTTCTGTGGAAAAGGCAGGTCTGATTCCTCCTTCTGGTGTGTATTCTTTTCTTCAAGCAGAGCTACCAGCCTATGCATTCTGCAATTTTCTTCCCTATTACTTCTGCTGGGTTGAAGCCCCCTAAATGACCATATTAACCTGCAACACAGACCAGTCCGCAGTGCAATATATATATTGTTGGTGTAAGCCTTAAATGGACAAATCAGGCTATTTTCTTCCCTCCCACCCCCATTACTCCTAATAACTACCTCAGGAGCAGTACTATGAAAAGCTGTTACTTCCATGTCAAGTCAGTTGGGAACTGTCATTACTCAGCCATATGCATCACTTACATTAACACTGACATATAAATGAGATGGGAAACACATACATGAACTGGCACTAAACTACTAGCAAGTAAGGTCTGAAAAGAGCAAACCAGGTAGAATCCTGTATGCAATTAATATACCTTACCTTTGCAGTCCAGTTTCTTTGGCTCATTTTGCCAGCTGTAGACAAAGTGTGAGTAAATATCTGGCCATCATCTGGGATCCATGGACCACATATCCCTCCTCTACCCTTTATAAGACATATTGCTTATGTCAGTAAATCATGACACAATGAAAATCTCATCCTCATAGCTCATCCTCTTTTACTTTTGTAAAATGACATGTGTTCTCTAACAGAAAATAATATTATATTTTATAACCAATCTACTAAAATTCCAAAGCATAGGTAACACTTATCCGTGGTAAATTAAAAGACAGCATGAGAGCATTTTTTTTTTCCAGCCTATGCATTCAGTGCAAAAAATTCTAAAACTGACAGATATCCCCATAGTGGTTTTAGTGAACTATAGATTTGATCTTATCCAGTAGCAAGAAGAGAGCATATGATGATGCACCACAATACTAACCATAAATGCCAAAGGACAGGAGTGAACGTTGGCATGGTAGATACAGCAATTCTCCCCATTTGCATCTTTCCAGCTGGCAGGGCATTCATGATCCTCACAGAACTCCTTTGCAGCCGTAGCATTGCTAGCCAAGCAACAGGAAGAGAAAAATCCTTTTATATTCAGCCCTCATTCCCCAAAACTGCAAAAAGCACAAGAGCCTGTTCTTTATTCTGCACAGAAAAATTAGCAGTGAAAGCATACTCAGTGAGATAAAAACACTGTAGCACCATTTCATTTTCTTTTGTTTTCCTTCTGGTTTAAGCACTCCTAGAGCAACAAAGACTGCTGTCAGCAGGACTGATGTCTACTGCCATGTGGTAGGGACTGCTGGCATATAATATGCCACAAGCAGGTACCAACCTCCACTTCTCTCTCCATACTAACTTCATGGCCAGACTCAGCATTGCTGTCTCTGACACAGAATATACCATTTCTTTCACTATCAGACACGTGTCACTGCCTATTTTCATTCTCAGTGTTTTCAGTTATAAGGCATCATCTATGTCTGTGATTCATACATATTATTCAGATGTGTCTTTGCTCCACAACCCAAAGAGCCAAGGAAAAGAACCATATTAGATAAAAATATCAAATATAATTTACCAAACCAAAAAACTTGGAGCAAGAAGTGGACTTCAAGAATAAATTGTTCTGCAAAAAAATAAAGGTTGGCCTGTTGCAAGGTCATCCCTGAAAAACAGATATATTTACCTGGAAATGTGTGATGCAACACTTTTCCCACTGTTTCCTCAGTTACACTTTCAGCCGGTTATCATCCTAATAAATTTTGCTTTAAAATAAAATAATTTTCCAGGAACATGGTTTACTCAGTAAATACAGCTATACTTAGTTGTAGGGTCTAGTTTAAATGCTATACACCTTTGATGGATCTCTATAAAGCAATGCCAGAACACCAGGATTTATTCATCAGTTTGTTTTTAATGAAATAAGAACTAGCCAGGAATTAGTAGATTTAAGGCAGAAGACTATATTATAAGAAATAAACACAAACATGGGGCATCATGTTTACATTGACTGTATTAATGGACAGATTTACAAAGGTACATGAATACTTGAAACCTCAGATAACTCAAATTTTTTAGTTTCCAAGACATCTAAGCAGATAAACTACTAAATATACTGGCCTTTGAAGCCATTCTGGGAGTAAAAAAAGATATTTATACAAGTTGATGCCTAATTCTGTCACTTATTTATCTTTATGGTTGCTTTTTAAAATTTACTCTCTCTTCTGTTGTATTTTTTTTAATTCAATATATTCATCATGACTTCGTCTGATTATGCTGACACCCACACATTGACTTGCTATCTTCAGCCATATTTGAGTCAGCCAGTGCAAACTTAAGAGTAACCCAGATATTCTTCTAGATACAATGAGGTGTAAATTTGATCCCTTTGAAAAACTGCAGCATAGATTTATGTCTTTTTAAATATTTGCCATCTGTGCCCCTGAAATGAAGTACAAATTTTTGGACTGATTTAAATCCCACAGAAATTTTAAAAAGTTCATCACTGAATTTAGTGAATTCAGGTTTGAGCCATCTTCTTTTCCATATCAACGTTGTGCACTTCAAACACAGTTATTAAAATGAGTGCAAGACAGTTATTTTGGTACTCATGCTTAAACTTCAGTTGTAAATTCCTTGTGTAGAGAAGACAAGAAGAGATGTTCAGAGCTGGACTGAAACAGTAATGCAGGTACAGGATGATGTACCCTATCTTCGATTATGTGAGCAAGTATGCCATGATGGCTTCTTTGAGAGCAAAAACATATCAGGGCAAAAAGAGCTGTATGAGATCTCAAGAGATGCAAGGAATAAGCAAGGAGTCCCGAATTATATATTCCTGTTACAGGTATATTATATTACTCAAAAGGTACATCGAGAATACCCATAAACTCATGACCATGAAACTATTTTTGTAGGAGGTAATACCTGTGAGAAAGGATCCCATTTTGCACTGCATACTGATAAAAGTTGTCTGAAGCAAAGACTGCATAAGTCACATTGAAGAATTCCCCACTCACAGTCTTTTCTGGAGGCCTTTGCACCCATGCCATCTCCAGACCTAGAAACAACAGAATCATGGGCCAGTTTATTTGCTGTAGTTTTGTACTTTGCAGATGCATACACATGTAAACATTCTCTGTAGTGATTTTCATCTATTGTTTCTATTGCTTTGTATAAGCCCCAAACTGTCACTCATTTTAGTGGCTATACAGGTAAACACAAATGCACATTAATTGAATAATTCTCTTTTCTCTTAGAAAAGATCAAGCAACTGGAAAATATGAAAAATATGGTGATCTTTTCTAAAGTAATTTTACACCTAGTATAATGCAGTGCTGCTTGTCCTGACATTTGTTTTCCTCTTTGATCAGGCAATAAACATTCCTTTTCATTTTTATCTGCTTCCACTGAGGCACAATGCATTATGGAAGAAGAATAGAAAACTTTAGCATGCATAAAATTTTGTCAAAACATGTATCCTCATAAGACATAAATTATACATGCAATAATTATATATTTAAGAAAGTGTTCTCACTTTATAAAACCGTATTACATCTATAATAGAGGACAGTAGAAGGAGTGCTGTTCAGACATCTGTCATTTTCCATTTCTTCACTTTTAATATCCTACTCATATCTCCTGCCCCTGGGACACATTATTACTTGCTCTGATAGTTAAACAACACTACCAAAATCTTCCCACTTGTACCTCTTTCTGTTTTGCTTGATAAAGGTATTAACTCCCATTACTTTAAAATTATTTACATCATGCAAGTGTGTAGCTCTCCATTTGTCACAAAATTTTAAATCCCTTCTGCGGAGGATGGGTAAATCTGTCCTTCAAGATATTCTTGTTTTGTTTGGCGTTTTCTTTGTTGTCGTTCAATTATAAACTTTATTATTGCTCCAGAGTTGTTTTAGAAGTTATATTCTTCACTTGCACTGTTAGAAAAGCTGCTTCTTTTCAACCTAAACATAATTGCCATTCAGATATATAGAAGCAAATTGTAAAATAACCTCTTGATTTCAGATCTCCCTTGAAAAGCATACACTCATTATAAATTCTAACACTATGAAAGTATAACACAAAGATTTAGGAAAATGCTATTGTGATGTGAACTAAAAGGTAAGAGAGAGCTGAGCTCCAGAGAGCTGAGCTTCAGAGACTGCATGAGAAGGAAGGAAAAATGTCAGCATAAATTTCTGCTAAATTACTTTCTACTTCCCTTTAAAGGTCTCAGAAATACAAACAAAACTTTTCTTTCTCCAGTAGCTACTCCCGCAACAGAACACTTTGAAGACTTTGTGTTAAGTCCAAAAGCAATCAGGTTACAGTATATGCCTCTTGGTTTGTTTTTAGCAATGCTCAGATGACAAGAAAGAACCACAGAGAAAGGCAGGCTAGAGCTTGAAGTTAATTCTAAAACTGATTATACGGGGTATATTTGAATTAAGAAACCTACTCATAATAGTTTCCCTTGTGCTCAGTTCGCACTTTGATTATTACGAAGAGTAGCTTTAAATAAGTCATCTGTTCTGATAAATAGTTGTTTCAATGTTAAAGCATTAGTAAATTCACATAGGGGTTATCAATAACCTGTACACTCATATAATCTGTCTTACTCATCAATAACCCGTACAGTCTTCAAATGTTATTGTTCCAATGGAACTCTTTAACTGTAATATGGAGTTCAGTATATGTCTCAACAGTCTATTTCCTGCACTGCTTTATCAATATTAGTTTCTCAGAAGTTCCTGGTTTTGTTTTGGAGTTATTTTTGTTTGCTTGGTTGGTTGTTTGGGTTTTTTTCTAAAAACACTATTGAAACACACTGCCTCCTGTCTTACCTTTTACAACATAAATAAAAATGTTCCTTTTCATCAGTTATTTACCAGTTACAGAGCCACAAAAAATCATAGTTGAAATTGGAAGGCACAACTGGAAATCATTTGCTCCAAACCTGTGTTGCTTTGTCAAGGCAGGGTCACCTTAAGTGGGATGCTTTAGATTTTGTCTACTTGGTGTTTGAAAATCTACAAGGATGTAGAAACTACAACATTTTTGGGAAACCTGTCCTACTGTTTGATCACCCTGATTGTATGAAAGATTTTTCTTATATTTAAATCAAATTACTTCAGTTGGTCTTTAAATATTTTCGATGTCAAAAAATCAATTTTCCAACATAAAATCCTATGTTTTTTATTATCAGCATAAAAAATAATTTCTGAAACTGACTAGAATAAGTGATGAAAGACCTTGTATTTTTTAAGTACTTATAGAACGAAGTTTTTAGCAAGGTGGAAAAGCACGACATGTAGAATCAACGATTTTACTTACTGACTGATGGTTTTAAACAGTTCACTTTTGAACTGATAACAAAATTTCAACAATGATCCAATAGAAATGTTTGAAATACAGAGATGCCTGCCTCATTTGTTTGGATTGAACTAGATTTTGTTTTTTAATGAGAAATAAAATGTTTTCAGTTTCTTTCTGAGGGAAGTAATTCAGCTGTTGATATTACCTTTTCTTTTGGAACCAATTAATACTGATCAAATAATTGCTCTGAAGTATCCTTTGGCTGTTTTCTTTCACTTACTCCTCTAGAAAGAGAAGTTGTCACTGATTCAGATGCTCATGAGTTAGGTTTTTTTCTGATTACTTCAATTTTGGGGTTTCAACTATTTGCCAAGCAAGAGATGATTTTTCTGCACATCTTTAGGATTCACTTACCTCCACAGTCCAGCATGTTATATTCATCTGGTTTTTCCAGAGGCCAGCAATCATAGTCTTTGTTATCTAAATCATGCCACCCTTCCACTAATATAGCCTGTCAGGAAAAAAAGCAAATAAGCAGACTCCAAATGCAAGACGTTATAGGAACAGGGAAAGAAGGAATTCCATCTACAAATTTTATGTTTCTTCTAAAGAAATCAAACCAAATGCAGAAATAGAGCCCGGCATTTTGTGGTCTCTCCAACTACTGGAGCAAAAAAGTTGGAGAGGTTCCTTGGGGTATATATATTTGATCAGTATATTATTTTGATCCATCCAGAAATCAGCAATGAAACAATGAGAGGACTTAATCTTCCTAATTATTCTCTTGTAGGTCATTTTCTCTACAAAGAGATGATGATTCAAGAAACATATGAAGAGAGACATTTGATTTAAAGAGGTTTTTTTTTTTGCTTTTAAAATGCCACACAAGTCTGCTCCAGACTGCTCTATGTCTTTTAATCTTTGAATCAGTAATTTTTTGCTGTATCTTTAATAAAATACAGCTGTTAATTAAATAAATGTTAAAATAGATAATTATAAAAGTACTAAGATTTTGCAAGACTTACAGGTAGAATACAGAATCAAAATAGCATGTAGATTGAATGGCAACAGTAGTAGAATATACCTGTATATAGAGACTATGTTATAAAAGATAAAATAATCTTTTATTAAGCTATTGTCCATGGTATATATGAACAAAACATAACATGTTATGATAATCCTTCCTGGTCTAATTCCAATTCCAGAAAAAGAAAATAGTTTCCATTTATATAAACTGTTATTATTTTTCTTTGTATTACTGAAATACAATTAGTTATACGATTACTTACCACTGTGTTCACAGAATAAGATAGAATTATACACCTGACTTTCCCAATATATCCTTTTATTACTCATTTCCTACATTACTGAAATAACATTCAAGTGCCTGGTATACACATCTGTCTCACTGCTGTTATATACAATTCTTTCTGTACATGCAAACCACAGGGTTAAATTCTGGTTAGCAAATCCGTGAAGTTTACCTACCAATAATTTGAGGAGGCTTTGGACCCCTAAAGTTTTAACAGCTTTCATGCTCCCTAGCCTGCACCCAGCTCTCCCAGTGTCAGGGCTGCTTCTGGTGTTGCAGTTACTGCTGAATTAGGTGCCTTTGCCTGAGCAGAGGGGTTGCTAGGCAAGCTGATTCTAACAACTCCACCTGCTGCAGATGTTCTACCTCCCCCTTCCCGCTTCTCCCCTGCTTCACTTTGTCTCAGTGCAGGGTGGAAACAGCCCTTTGCACCCCGGATGAGCCTCTGAAAAAATCATGAATTGCCTTAGGGGCAGCCCCACTGTCAGACCACTGAAGTTTGTGCCCCTTTCAGCTCAAAGCTGAAAAAAACAATGGGAGGATTTTATTTCACTGCATTGTCAAATTTGGGCAGCATCTGACCTTTAGGCAGATGAATTGATACTGTGGAAATAAACCTAGAGATATAGCTCGGCCTGGGGGAGAAGAGGTGTACAAACTCTGAGGCAAGAAAAGGTCACAGTGAGACAAGAGGTTGGAGTAGGTGATCTAAGGTTCCTTCCAACCTGAATTGTACTAGACCCTATGGTTTCGCTTTCTCAATCCCTGGAGATATAAGACAACTTCTGCCTGAGAAATGTCCTGGTACATACAAAGGTGAAATAGACCTCTGCCTGGCCATGCTGGTAAAACAATGAGATAGATAAGTTCATGACTACAATGGCTAATGAAGACTTACAGTTGTGATACAACTCTCCTGAATATTTCCCTGTGTTTCCTCTGAAATTCTGGTTCTCAGCCCAAAATGACATTAGGAATCTTAGTCAAAATGCTTGGACTTCACTATTCATTGCATCAAAATTGCCTGAAAAAATACATGCGTGCCCAGTTGATCTTTAAACGGCACACACTGATCTTTAAATTGATGTTTTTGTAGATCAGTTAAGAAACTGCTTGGATTCACTCATAAAAGAGAGACTTGTACAAACTAATACAAACATATTAGGTTCATATTTTACATTTTTAATTAGGTCCTAAATTTAATTTGTGTTGTGTCTTCCCGTGCTTTACTATGACCATTTCACCCAGATCACAGATGGGTGAATACATGGAGACCTTTTGAGTATTTCAGCTTGGCTATATAGTAGGAAGAAGAAAAAAAATGTCTTTTTTTGGCTAGAATTATCAGCTTGAAAGTACTGTAAATATATTAGCATCTTTGAGAGGTTTTACCGGTGATCTGTTTTAGGATATCATGTGCTTAATAAGGAATTTGCTAACAGGGGAACCTAAGAATTAAAACTTCTTTGATCCTACAGCAGCCAAAATACTACCAAACTGATCCTACTTTCTTTAATAGGAATGTCAAATATTCATTACATTTATATTATGATTTAAGGACTGTAACGACTGTATGTTACCTTTATAGCTACTTGTCTGTCACCACGTTCAGAATGGTTGGTGCTTATCTGACTTCACAATGTACCCTAGCTCTTTGAGAAGTACATTACCACCTCTGTGGTTAAGCACTGAAAATTTTAAAAAGAAAGCTGGTGGGAAGTATTTTGCAATATAAATACATGAAACTTGGTAAGAAGAAAGAATGGACAACTTAGCAATACATTCTTTAGGTCTATATACAACTAACTATATATAAAGGAAATCAGAAACAGATTTGATAAAGTGAGACTGTGATCTCAAATCTAATAGTCTTTGATTTACATATGTTCTTTTTTCTGTTTGTAAATCATATGCGGTCACATAATTTGCACTAATATCTTGACATTGCACCATGCTATGAATGATTTTATGAATGCAGTCAGACTCAGCCTCAGACAGATTAACTGAATTCTGCCTACTGCCACTTCACTGGTATAGTGAAAGAACACAATTCTTTGGCTCTTAGAATGATCTCTTAGTTTGAAAAAAATAGGTAATTTCTACTGATTGAAATGAAGTTACCAAATAACTTTTTCTGTTACATTTGCTCTGCTCATGTGGTCCCTTAAACTACAGTGTTTCCATTTAATTTTTTAACTCAGTAGTAACATCTGTTATGAAACAGAGGAATATAAAGATATTTCAAGGTTGTATGAGCAATATCACTGTAGGTACTAGTAGCAACGTGTTTTTCTTAATAGTTGGTCACAGTCTCATAACTACAATAGGAATATTCAATATTTTTGGCAAATTGTTACAATATTGCTCAATACAACTTGCTGATTATGTGCTCTCAGGTATTTTAGGAAAGCAATACACCCAAACACAAAGTTACTGTACTGAAATCTTTAAATGTCCTTGAAAACATTCACTTATTCTGGCATTCAAATATTTCAGACAGTTCTTGTCTTGATAACATATGGAAATTCAAATAAAGAATGCATTTTCTAGCAAGCCAGGTACTTGCAGAAGAAAAAAAAATCTCAAAAATATCAGCACCAGGTCTCATCTGATATTTTAAAAATTAAACTAAAAATTCCCAAGATGCCATTTATCAGAACTGTGTTGGCATTTCTGAAGTCAGCAGTTAAAACTTTAGTTCTTGAACTATAAAACTTCACTATGCAGAGTATGCTCATCCTGAACATGGGCTGGAATCCTGCTCAATACGACACTGCTCTAGCAATGTAAAGGGATGTATGGCTATCAATTCCATCCTCATTTTATAGTGTTAACTGTAACAAAAGCATTTCAAGAAGCACAGAGTCGAACACCTTTCTTACAGGGATTGTAACAGACCAGCAAACATCCGATACTTGTGAGCAGGGTGAGCACTCGGACACTCACTCCCCTCTAGTGGTTCCATTGCAGAACAACGGCAGAGTTTCTCCCTAGGAGCAGTGTGGTTTGAGGACAGTCTCTCCTTGGTGCCACAAATAAGGGTACCCTCCCCTTCCCAACAGCAGTGATGCACTGGGCAGACAAAAGAGACTGCCAGGGCTCACTCTCTGATGCTCTTCCTCCAAGCTTCCTTCTGCTTGTAAGATAAACTGGACAACTGTCTGGAAAAAAGTCTGATCTGGTTACAATTCCTCTATTTATTATTATTATTATTATTATTATTATTAATAATAATAATAATAATAAGGTACTAATTATAATACTAATAATATATATTAGTATTATTACTATATATTAGTATTATTACTAATAATAATTAGTATAATATACTAATAATAAGGTAATAATTAATAATAATAATAATGCTTTAATTATAATTATAATTATAATTATTATAATTATAATTATAATAATAATAATAATAATTATTATTATTATTATTATTATACTGTTGCATTAGTTTTAACTGGGTCAGTGTTTTTCCTCCCATCCTTTGTCTTTTCTGTGTGCAAACTCTTATTCAAGTAACACACGTTCATGTAGCTCAGTGAAACTTAGATCTCAGCCAAGTCTGCATCAACAAGGTTAAAAAAACCCTGATTTTTTTCCAGATTTTACTTGCAATTTAATTAAGGACTAAACATTGTCCTCAGGTTTCTAGTAGATTAACACCTTCAGCAGTACTGCATGCCCTCAGTTGGCTGGGAGTGCTGAACAAGTGTGGGCCTAGTGAAATGCTGGACAGCAGAAAGAAAGCTCCTGAGCCTTGCATAAACCACATACTATCCCTTAACTTTGTAGTTTCTCTCCATTTCTCTTACACACTATCCCAAACGCAGGAGGTTTCAGAGAATTCCAGAAAGAGCCCTTGGGCTAAAAGAATGTTAATCAGAATATAGAAAAGAAGACATAAGTGTTACTAAATATCTGAAAGGTTAATGCTAGATTACTAGTCCTTGATGACACTTTAGCTCAACCAAAGAAGGTGCAACAGTTACTAATAAAGCTGGGAGGTGGTATGAAAAAAATGACAGATCAGACAGAGAAGGAGTTTTGTAAAAATGTAAGCAGGAAAAAAATTACATCTAAGTAACTGCTTCTTCTGACTACCAGCTGCAATGTTACATATGTCCCATAAATTCACAGAAACCTTAAAAATGCAAATGGTATTCACTGGCAAGATGATTAGGTAGTCTTCACTGGACTGTCAAGTTACTGGGAATAATAAACAAATTTATGCTCCTTAGTCTTCAGATCCACTCTAGTTCATGGGGAATGACAGGATCCTGTTCTGCAGAGTTCTGTTACTGTGCTGTGTGCCAGCACTAAACAAGTTTAAATGTTTCATTCAGTTAAAAAGAATTAGTAAAAATTAAAGTATTATCATAACTTGAAACAAAAAGTATTGTCAATACACCCTGTTGGTTGTATGAAGACCATCACCTGAGTTTTGTCACAGACTTGAAGAAGAAACATTTCTCTTTAATAACATGCACTGTTCTCTGTTTAGGGGATTGACCAGTACATGAGCTGCTGTGAGAGGAACATAACATTCCAGGATTTTCATCATGCAAAGCAAAATCTATTTTTTCTTCTTCTAAAGAGAAGGTGGAAAGAAATATAACTAGGAATTTCATAAGGAGAATACACCTAGAAAACTAACAGGTAATAGTGATAATCCCTCTAGATGAAAATCCCGTTGATCTTTTAATAATTTGATACACTATATGACTGAAAACCACTGAAGAGATTGGATAAGAAAAGTTGAACTCACATGTCTTAGAGAATCCAGCAGGAACACTACTTTCAAAGTGATCCAGGTAAACCTTTAGAAATCCTAGCCTAAGCACATAACTGAGATTTCTGCATCAAGGGATTTGCTTGAATAAATCACTGGGTTTCTGTTACAAAAATGCAGCATGTCAATGCTGTATTCAGTCAAAGGGCATCCAGAAACTCTGAGAATGAATTTTAATTTGATGAGATGTCTGCCAGAGAGGTTTAAAAGGGGTTGGTCCTAGTTCATCACAGAATAATTTGAGGGAAGAAACTGAGCAGAACATCCCTGATGTTCACAAATTCCTCCCATCTTTCAGGCCTCCCACATAGGCAAAAATGTTACAGATGTCTGCAGTGCTCAAGAAAAGCAAACATGGCTGCTTCTAAGGAGGATCTGGATGTCCATCAGAGATGTCAGCTGAGACATGTGTCTGGTCTAACCTGCATCAGGCTCCTAAGAGCCGGTTGCAGTGGCATTCCACTGAAATCTGCATTTTTCCTTGGTGGTATTTTTCTCTCCTCCTCATTTCTAACTGCATGACTCATTTCTGTTTTCACATTTCTTGAATGATTTTCTGCCCATGTTTTTATGCATATTAGCATAGCACATTTATGGGAATTGCAAACACCTCAGAAAGGTGGTGTCATAGGCCACAATTGCTCACACATTTTTAGGTTTTCCTGTCATCAGGAACATGGAGAGCTCATTGAGACAGGATGTCACCTGGCCTTCTGTTACTGAGGATTGCTTAGTCTTTTGGATCATCTCTTTGGAACAGACCCAAAATGAAACAGAGGTCCAAACCATTTCCTTTTCTCAAGCCTGGATATGTCAGACTGGACAGATCATTGCCTTATCTGTTTTCAGTGACATTCAGTAGTGAAGTCTCTAATCCTTCTTTTATGGTGTAGTCCAATGCTTCACTCCCCTTCCTTATTATAAAGTTTTCCCTGTGGTTCCACCTGCTTCTAACTTGCTATAATTTCAGCTCAGTAATTACCCCAGCTATGCAGAGAACAATTAGCATGGTGTAGATTTCTTCTTACATGCTTGATGTCTTTGCCATTCTGTCTTATGTCAGTATACCACATATCAAAATGCCTTGCACAAATGTATTCTCATATTTCTTCACAGGGAAAAAAATTTCCTAGTCTCACTCACATAATATAAAAATAAAGAATGTTTAAAGAAAATGCATAAGGGAAGCAGAACAGGTATTTCAACAGTAGGAATGAACACTTTCTCCTTGAACCTTTGGATAAAAACAAGTGACCCCAAATGCAGCTCAGGTTCATACCACAAGACTACTCTAATGCTGTAATTAAAATAAATCTTACATTTCCAGAAGAAGAAAAAAGAAGGTAAAAAACTCAATCTTTGTTTAACACCCCAGTCTTTTTGCTGATGGAAGCTTTGTCTCAATGAGTTTTTTAAATCTGTGCCTCAAGTGGAGCAAACTTGGTTAATGCCCAATTTGGCATAATGCCATTTTGTAGACTGTTTTCTGACTGACTAGTTGTCAGAACTAGTCTAATGGGAAAAGATGAGGATTTTCAGACTCTACTGAACCTGAAAAGATTCCTTTGCCACTCAGGATTATATATTTCTTTGACTACATAACTTCTCTGCTGATGTCAGGTATGCCTTCCTTCTGCCCAACAGGGAGTTGCTGTGCACCAGCAACTTCTTTCCAGTCATATTTAGCATTCAAGCAGCTATCAATTTACCATTTGCACTGCAAGTTTTACACAAGGAATGGTGGCTCAAATATTGCAGAGAAGAGGAAGAAAAATGTTTTGAAACTAAAACATCTGATGTGATGGTATCATTTTGAAGGTATCATTTTGTATAGCCACATGCAATTATATCGGGTTTATGGATCATCCTCACTTTAACCAAAAACCCTGGCACATGTCTTTGCTTTTTCTAGTGATAAGCTAATCCCATAATGGAGAATTTTAAGAATACGTTGCAAAGAGAAATGTAGACATAGTAAATCAGTATTTGTAAAGAGCATTTATATTTTCCATTATTTCCCTTTCCTATTGCTAATTAGCATCCCCTTCTACCCTTCGATATCTCTCTCCCTTCAGTGATCACAGGCCAGAGTGTTATCCTTAATAAACTTTAATGGTTTCATCGGCAGTCTGATTAAGAAAAAGCATGGAATGTCAGTATGACTTTATCATGAAGTATTTCATTGCTCTGTTCTGACAAATATTTTAGGAATGAAGCTGTTGTCTTCACATCTTTCCATCCCTCCAGACCCCTAGCTTCCTTTATAATTTAATTCCAAAATAATATTCCCTTGTTTTTAAACTTCCTATAGAAGGAGAGTCTCTAAGGTATACCAACAGCAGCCAGAGGCCTGATACTCACTGGGTTTACTGACACCTGTCTCCTGGGAAAATCTCCTCAATTTTTTTGTCTAGTGCAGTGAGTAATAAAAGGAAACACTCACAATCCTGTCAGAGGTTATCAGGGCCCTGAGCAGATTCCCTCTTCCCTGGAAACTAGGCTGCCTGGTCCCAGGGCCAACAATGACTGTGCAGGTATCCTGCTGCAGGAAAAAAACAAAAAACAAACAAACAAAAAACAAACAAACAAACAAAAAAACCACAAAAACCAGTTCAGGAGTAAATATGCAGTAAGAAAAGTTGTGCTCATTAAGGAAAAAGAAAATGTAAATGCTTTGCTCAAAACTTCATAGAGATTCCTCTTTCCAGCATTTTCTGCTAAACTGTTTCTAACTGCAAGTATGAATTATTCTAGAGGACTTTCTTTCTACAAACAAATTGTTTTCAGAGTAAGCAGGTAATTATCAGGACAGAATTCTATGTACAGGCAACTTTAAACACAGGCATTATAAATCTCTTGGGATTTTCTGGGGTTTCTATAGTATTTTTAAAATTAACAATATTATATCCGATTTATTTTTATGCTCCTATTTCAAAATATTTGCTTCAGACTGGCAATGGTTTTATTGATTTTTATACAATTTATACAGATAGTTTCTTAACAATTATAGATTTTTGTTAATGCTTCACCATTACTATTTTTTGCATTTGTTCATAATATCACTCTTTCTAGTCATAAAAAGTCATAAAAAAGATGTAGTATACTCTCCCTATGCCCGAGATGCTTCTCCAACTAATAGGAGATGCCTTTTAACTTGTGTGCACTTTGTTCTCTGTACTTCAGTGGGAGGAAAAAATCCACCTTATTAGTGCCTTCTTTATTCCATAGAAGCCAGATAAGCAGCTCCATACTTAATATGAAAGCTCAGAGCTGCAAGTAATTCATTTGGAAGAATGATACACAAAATCCTTAGCCCTCCAAGCATGAAGTAGGACAAATCTGCTGTTGTCAGACAATGGGGGATTAAGGGGCCAGGCTTCAGAAAGCTTCAGGAGAAAGTGCTGCTTTCCAGGGATCATGAGACTTTTTGAGAATAAACACCTGGGCTAACAGGACTGATTTCTGTAGACCCAGAAATGAGACTGATGTTGATATATTCTTCATTTAAAGAGAGGAGGGGTACCTAGGAGAACCTGAATGTCCAGGGAACTGGTATGCTTCTGTGCTGGTGAGAAAGGAATGACATTTTAAATGGTGGCTTGTGACAAACTCATTAGCACATCGGTGTGACTCATGAAGATTTTTATAGAATATCTTATTTTTTTTTTCCCTCTTTACATTTGAGCAGAACGATGCTTTTCATCTTTGGCTTAGCTATTTTTGATACTAGCTAGGGCATGTTTCAAGGCACTCTTGGTGCTTCATGCAGGGCTTATGAAAAGACTATTTTTACCACATGACTATTAGCAAGTCTCTCCAGTCCTCCTGCCTCCTTTGGGGTCAAATTCCCTCCTCAAAGTGTGCTCTGATTATATAAGAGATATAAACTGAAATTCCTCTGGGGCCCCTTGGCTAGCATAAAGCTAAAGAGATTACTTGTGTGGTTTTAGTTAAACACAAGTGGATCGTGCTCTTAAATAACTCAATGTTTATTTTTGTTGTAGCAGTGTTTTGATAAATACCCAGAGCATTAGCTTGGTTCTTAAACCAGCTCACACCTAGTTCTGCTTCAACATACCCCCCCAAAAAAAATCTAATTGAGTTTGTGTGCTTTTATGTAAAAGCTGCATTTTTTAGTATTATTACGAGGATATATTTTAAATTTTATCTTTCTGGTCACATAAAGAAGATTCTCTTCTCTTCTCTCTTAAAATTCATCTTAGATCATTTTCACTTCCAAACCTGGAATGAACATGACCTATCAGTAGCAGCACAGTTCCACTGCATTACTGTACGTTTGTAACCTGCAGCTAGTGGGCCAGACTGACTTTCTCAAGAGGCAAGACCTCTCACTCCACTCCTGTGTGTCTGGGAGGCACTCTTGTTTAAAAAAGAAGTCATCATATGTAAGAGAATCATACAGTATACTCACCATATATGGGTTACTGTAACTGCACACAGAAACATGGGTTAACCAAGGTTTGGTAAATCTGCTCAAGTAAAAGGTTTCGGGTATAAATGTTAAAGCCCAGGAAGAAGAAACAGGGGAAAAAAATTATTTCAGAGTTGGATGCACTTGTATGGCCAATAGGACTTTGTGGAGTCCTACAGACTACATGTATTCCAGAAGAATTCAATTAGCCAAAATATTTGTGGTTAAAGGAGCAAGAAGCAGAGCCCAGGACAGCAGGTAGAGCCATGAGGACCAAGATTTGCATGTGTCTGGCACTACACAGTGAGAAACTGCTTGTACATCTCTGTTAACAAAGGTATTTCACTGGATTTCTGCACTGAAAGTGACCTTGATTGGATGCAGACATACACCAGCTGCTGAAAACCCTGTCTGCAGATTAAACCAGCTGAGATGAAACAGATTTGCTGAATGCTGGCCATTGGCATGGCTCAGACTGCAAGACATCCCTGTGATTCTGTAAGTACTGGGAGATGGCAATGTGAATACATGCACAATGACACTTGACAGTCAAGCAAGGAAGTAGATAGGGTGCAGGATTTACTGTCCCTCCCTAACAAGGGGAACCAATAGCATTTTTTTCTAATTTAGTTGAGAGGGACAGAATGACTTCAAATGAAGAATGAGTCTGCATTGCTAGGGAGGAACGGGGAAATGCTATTCAGAATTGCATGATATGTATTTATTCTTCATTAGATGTATGAAATGACTAATGGCAAGAGCAAGACACATCTAGGCATACCTTGAGATGCCACTGAGGACCTCTTCTCTGTCTCAGAGAACTGGCATCAATATTTGTTAGTATTGTCTTCTGCACTGAATGCAGAGTTTCAGTTTTTCTTCAGTGTGTGCTGAAAGGAATGGCTTGTCTTACACAAGAAATAGTGAAAAAGACACTTGTTGATACAACAGAAGCTTCAGCTCTCAAGGCAAACTGCCAGAATCCAAGCAAGCAGCTTATATTATTTAAATGTGTTTTAAGCAATGCCATGCAAATTCTGTTTCCTTATGGGTAAAAGAAATTCTAGTCACATAATATTTTTCACCTCTATTTACAAATCCCTGGGTCTGCCTGCACCTTCTATTGCTACTAAGGGCTTTGATTTTAGAGTGGAAGTGATTTGATTTTAGCATGTACAGGTTCACACCAGGGACACTTAAAAACAACAGCAAAAGAGCAATACAAGTTTCCCCATGATCGATAAAGAAAAATCCAGACTTTAATGACCATACATGACTAATGTATGTTAGTGGGGAACACAGGCAATGAGAAATGTTTACAGATATATATTAATCAATTTTCTGTAGTAATTTTTTAAAGCTCATTAAACTTGGATTTTGCCAGGGCAAATGTTGAAGTTCTTTACACATTAGTATTTTTTGTGGTGCTTTCATTAGCCAAGATGTTGGTTATTTATTAATTCCTAATTTTCATTACTTGAAGAATATACTCATTTAATTCCTTTAGTCCTAGAACATCAGGAATCACAAACATAATTCTGTATATGTGACATTCACTTACTGTTATTGGAGAACCTCAGTTTTGCTTCAGAGATGAATCTTGTTTTACTTGCTAGAGATAGCAATACTTCCCAGTTTTTGTATCTTCCTACTGGGCTTACAAGCCTTGAGTCAGTTTTGGCTGCAGAACTGTATAACCTGAATTTCTAATTCTCTACACAGAATTTCCCACTCCATGAGCTAATCAGTTTTGTCAAAGCTGTCCCAAAATGCATCACTGTGCCACTGTAATTATTGCAGGACTTTCTAGCTCCTTTTTTTTTATTAGTAGTCAAACTAAATTGTGGAGGAAATGTAGGTTACCTCAGATGCCAGGAGTGATTCAGTTTTCTTCTCGGCATTTTTTCACCTTCATTTAAAATTTCATTTTAAAATACTTGGGGGTTTTTTTGTTTTGTTTTTGTTTTTACTAGTATTTTTCTATCTCTAGCTCAAATGCCTTTTCTTTGGAGAATTTCATACATTTTAAAAATACCTCACTTTTCAACTTAGGTCTTACAAATTTAATTAATCTTGTTTATTTAACTGTTTTGTTTAAAACCAAAAGATAGAGAGAGAAAAGATAGAGATAGCTTTTTAACCTGCTTAAAGGATTTTCAGCAGCACTTGAAACAGCAGAACAGCTATTTTCTGCAAAAAAAAAGGAGCTGATTAGTTGAAGGGACCAATTTTTCTGACTTCCTCTTTAAAGGAAGTTGAATTTACAGAGAACCTAGGAAGTGCTGGGTTAACCTCAAAGTCTGAGGCCATTATCAGTAACTAGAAGAAGAAGGAAGATGATGACTCCATATTATTTGAAGCTTCTAGTGCATCAGAAAAAAACATACAGAACCCTTTGTCTCAAAAGAAAAAAACAAAGCCATCTCATTACATTTAATTATGGAGAAGAGCAATTCTTGGAGGGATTAATAATTTGTCTGCTTTTTAAACTGTGTGATGGCATGTTCCACCTCTTTTCAAGCACAGTTAAATGACAGCTATACAGTTCTACTGAATCTCTCCTGAGACAAAGTCAAAAAGACAGTTTACAGCACCCATGCAGACATTTAACATAAATTTAACTTACAATGGTTGCTTAAAACAGGACTTCAGTGCCTCATAATTAACAAATTCTGATTCACCACGGTTAGGAGACCTATTCAATGCTCTTGAAACGCAAGCTATTTTTTCATCAGTTTATACATACTTGACTTTGTTTTTTCTATATAAATGATCCAGGTACTTCAGTTGTTATACCTGCATTTTCAAAAGCTTTCATATGCTAGTCTCATTTGAGGGGTCTGTCAGAGTTAATAACCAAGGGAAGTCTTCAATGGAAGACAGGCCAAAGCTCTATAGAGGAAAGAAAAAGAGGTGGGGAATGGCTCACAGGCCATAAAAAAATGTAAATTTGGCATGATAAACTAAATTTTCTGCAGTTCTATTGAAAATGTGTGAAAGTAGATACAGAAGGGGGCACATTATTGTCTTTTTTTTTTTTTTTTTTTTTTTTTTTTTTTAAACAAGTAACCAGAAGTCACCATTAAGAAGTGGCATACAAAATAGTGATGAAGTAGAAGTCAGTATAAGGAACGTATTTTGCAGACACCAAATATCTAAGGATTCCACAAACACTGTAAAACAGTAGAAACAATACAAGGTTATCACAAACACAATTGCAGTTCCATTAAATGCAGCTCTTGTGAACTATCATGAAAGAAACTTAATAAATTATACTCACTGGCTTTACAGTATACAGAAATACAATTTTTAAATTTCACTGTTTCTTTAATAAATGTGATACCTATGAGATTGGCAGTAGGAACACCACAAAGTACTTGTGGTAAAAATGTTAGCCCACTCATACAATGACCACAGATTCTGAAGAACACTGAGCTGCTTAGATACATGTTAGTAATGTGAATTAAATTACTGGAAAGAAAATGTATGGTACATTGTCTTTTGGTCATTTAGTTACAGTGCTGATTGAAGGAAGTAGCAGGCACCAACAAAATCAGGAGGTGTGTAAATAACAAGATTTAGATATTAATGAAGACAGCAAATAATTTGTATAAAGAAAGCCAAACAAATCAGACTAATTTCCAAAATGCTGCAGAAAGTTCCTGGCAAACTTGTTCTTTGTAAAGTAGTTCAAAGCTTTTTATTTCCTGACTTTCTAGACAACAAATAACAGTGAAGAAAAATATTAAAAAACTTCTAAGACATTGAACTTGTTACTTAGCACCATTCAGACTTCACAGGGAATGACTAAGGGAAACATCTGAAAACCTAGAAATATATTTAAAGGATTTACCGGTTATGCAGCAACCAACTGGTTTCCAAGACCTGTCTGGTGGTTTTCTTGGAAGCGCTTTTTTTTTTTTTTTTTTTTTTTTTGACAGAATGATCGCTAAAGCACTCAACTGTAAGCAATGGAAGCTACATCTGATACAACAGGCAGAACTTTGAGTTATTGCTCCCTAATACCAGAAATAAATGGTAGTTGTAAAACCTCTAATGGCCATTCTCTGGTTTTGAGCTAAAATTTGAGTAAAATTTGTTATAGAACACTTACTTGAAAGTCTCCCTACAGTCATAGGTGATGTTTCTTTGTTCAGCTATTTAAGTCAGTACAAATTAACAGTTACTTGAAATACAGGAGACTCTATTTCTGATTAAGTCAGTTTTGCTTTTCATGGAGAAACGCAAGACTCATCAACAATCAGCAGGGCTGAAACTAAAGGTCTGCAGAGGGGAGCTCCAGCAGACAGAGATGTGATCAGTACTCCTCAGAGCTACAGCATTTCTGCAGGCTAAAACTGAGAATGGCTGAGGACCTAGGACCTCAACTTTGCAACTGCCAGCAAAGAAGACAAAGAGTACCATTCAAACAGCATTTTTCAAGCAGTTTGGTGGTGGTTTTTTTTTTATGGACATGAAAATTGTTTTGCCTTCAGTTTAACAAGCTGCCCTGTGATCAAGGGATAGACCTTGATCACACCTCGAGTCCTGTGTCCAGTTCTGGGCCCCTCAGTTCAGGAAGGAGATTGAGGTCCTGGAGCAGGTCCAAAGGAGGGCAACCAGGCTGGTGAAGGGATCCAGCACAAGTCCTGTGAGGAGAGGCTGAGGGAGCTGGGGGTGTTCAGCCTGGAGAAGAGGAGGCTCAGGGGAGACCTCATCGCTCTCTACAACTCCCTGAAAGGAGGCTGGAGCCAGGGGGGGGTTGGGCTCTTCTCCCAAGCAACTTTCAACAAGACAAGAGGACATGGTTTTAAGTTGTGCCAGGGGAAGTTTAGGTTGAATATTAGAAAGAATTTCTTCACGGAGAGGGTGGTCAGGCATTGGAATGGACTTTCCAGTGAAGTGGTGGATTCTCCGTCCCTGGAGATATTTAAAAAGAGACTGGATGTGGCACTCAGTGCCATGGGCTGGGAACTGCAGCAGTGGGTCAAGGGTTGGACATGATGATCTCTGAGGTCCCTTCCAGCCCAGACAATTCTATGATTCTATGACCTTACTCAGATTCCCAGCGCTTGCTCTTGGCCTTTGTTCCTCTCACGCCATCACCATGGGGGGAGGCAGATAAGACACTGCAGGCAGTGGCAGCCCCAGCACTCAGTGTCGGGGGTTGTCCCTGGGTGTACAGCGGCCTCCAGGGTTGTGACACCCCGGTCACAACCTGTGGGACTCCCAGGGATTTTATATTTCCCATTGGCCATTCCCAGGTCTTTGGGCCTGGTCGTCCGGGTCCTCCGCTGTGCCCGCCCCGCACCGAGTGCCCTCTCCCCGCAGGGCTTTCCCCGCTGACATCCCCGGGAGCTTCCGAACCCCCCGGCCGAGAAGGTGTGGGGCAACCGTGAGGTGCGGAGCTGCCACCGGGAAGGCAGACGCTACGGCGTTGCCAAATCCTATGGATTTTTAAGAACAGCGATGCGTGCAGCAGAAATCATGGTGTGTTAAGAGCAGAAGTCAATTATAAAAAAAAAAAAAAAAAAAAAAAAGTAAACAAATAAACAAACAAAAAAAACTGTATTATCGAATTTACTGCCCCGGTGACCTGCGGCGGCGGCACAAGGCATTCCCGCAGCCCGCGTTCACCAGCAGATGGCAGAGCTGCATAAGGTTTGGGCTGCCCTGGCTCCCTCAGCCCCGAAGGAAGATGGCGGCTTGCGGCCACCGGGGAAGATGGCGGCGGGCGGTCCCAAGAGGGATGGTGGGCAGGTGCCCGCAATACCGGGAGTGAGGGAGATGTGCGGAGCTTGGAACTGGGCACTGGGCGGCCCCTCAGCGGTTCGCCCCTCCGAGGGATGTGGGTCAGCCGCGGAACCGACCTGCCCATAGCCTGGACCATGGCTGCTGCGGGGTCTCCAGGATGGGCTCTCCCCCTTCGCCTTCCTAATGGCCTCCTCGCTAGGACGGCACTTGAATTTCTTAGGAGTTTCAGCTGTCAGGCAGCCTTGCCTGCAGCTGTCCTCCATCCAGCCCTCCCCTCCCACCCTTATCTGTGGGTCCTGACAGCTGCTTCTGCCTTTTCCCTCTCTACCATGTACAGCAGAGAAGTGCTAATTGCCTCAGCTTGTAATGGGCTGGATGAGGTGCAGAGGAGAAAAAAGAATAACAAAGCAAACCCAGGTATCATGGGCACTCGGTTCTCACCAGCTTCTGCTTCATTTTAAGGCTGGTATTGAGTATCTTGGGATGGACAGTCCTGCCCCTGCTCTGGGAACTGCCTGACCATGGCCTCCTGACAGAGCTCTTCAAAGTCTTAGTAGGGGCACCAAGTATAGCTGCAGAAAACCAGGACCTCAGACTTGATTTCTCTAGGGTTTTTTGTTGGTTTTGTTTGTTTGGTTTGGTTTTTTGTTTGTTTGTTTGTTTGTATGGCTTTTTTGTGGCTTGCAATGTAACTTGCATCCTGAGAAGTCAGTCTGTGCACATGGTCTAGCTCTTTAGGCTATGTGGCCCTACCTGGTAGTAAAACCATCTGTTTTGCTTTCCCTTTTATTAAAAGACAAGCTGATGAAGCTTACAAGAGTGAAATCCATACAGGCTATTATAATGCTTTGTGATGTTGTTTAACTTGCAAGAACTTCCTCAGAAAAAAAACAAAGTCCAAGAAGTTCCCTTTTTTCTGGAACTTATGGAGCATTACCAGCAGCAGTGGTTTCAGTAGATTAAACCAAATAGGAAACAATACCAAATCAGGAACACACACTTCACAGGAAGAATACGGGTCCACTACCAAACATGCACTAACTTCACCTGAAGTTGGTGTTGCTGAACTGAGGTGATGTGACATGACAAAAACACCAGTGTCTTCTATGCAGTTCCTCTCATGTTGTTGTTTGTTTTTTTTTCTAGCACACCCATTAG
This sequence comes from Phaethornis superciliosus, assembly GCA_023637945.1. Classification (NCBI taxonomy): domain Eukaryota; kingdom Metazoa; phylum Chordata; class Aves; order Apodiformes; family Trochilidae; genus Phaethornis; species Phaethornis superciliosus. Next base: position 10,275,704 of record JAJQWJ010000004.1, on the reverse strand, counting down.
AGAGTCCTTTGGGTATTTTCTGGCCATTTTTCAGAAAAAGATCCCAAAGAAGAGGAAGAATTGCTTGGCAAAGCAGTGATCTCAATGACAACTCTTAAACCTCCCAGACTGTGCTATGCTTCTGTGTCCCACAGCTGTGCCATGGATGAGCTGGTCTGTCCTGGGAACACAGCTTCCATACGGCAGGGCTGCTGCTTCCTGTGTTGGTGTTGTTGAATTTTACATGAAAGAAACCTTATCAGAGTGAATATATTGCTCTGAGAAACTCAGAAAACTTATTCAAATAATCATTCTGAATGACACTTCAGTAGTCAATGACAATGATTGCTCAGTATTGTTGGAGAGGGCAGCCACCTAATTGTCTTTTGGTGCTTTGACTTCCTATGATTGCTGTTCCAGAGTCATCTGGGTATTCTTGAGACAGGAATTTAAGCTGTGGTATGGGGTGAAGAAGATAAGTGCATATAGTGAATTGGGGTTTCACAGCTGTTCAGAATGACTGGGATCCTGTAAATCATGGCTGTATGTCCCCTGCTGATGCTGTGATACAGGTAAAATTCAAGAGCAGCGACTGCATGAAGGTCCTGGAGGTCAGCATGAAACTGAACAACTGCAGAATACTTAACCATATCTAAGTTATTTAATAATCTGTTTTCAGTGTGCAAACTTCACAGTCACATAATCTGTGTTTTTAATGCTATGTAGATAATATACTTATCAAAGGAATTTCTAAGTTGCAAGCTGATTACATGTTCACTGAAAAACATGGATTAATGGTTAGAGAAGTGTTATGAACACAGTCTTTTTGGTTAGAGAAGTGTTATGAACACAGTCTTTTCCTTATTTGCTGGTAGCTGGTATAAAGTCCCTTTATCTCTTTTGGAAAAGCAGATTGTTAAAAAAGGAGAGAGCCTAAGCAGCTATGGGAACACAGCTGCCATAGTTACATTGCTGTTAGCCATCCACACAGCAAATGACTCCTGACTTTGCAGTCCTTCAGCATTGCTTGAATTTTATTGTAACAGTTTCGATCTGTTACACAATTTTAAAGATGTGACTAGTAATGTGTAACTATACAGAGGTTTACAGTGCTCCTTGTACTTCCAAGACTAATAATATTAATCCCAGGAGAACAAAGGAAATTTTTAATGCCACTTTAAAGCAAAGATTTCATTGTGTGTCTTATAACCTGTTTTCTTTTTTGCCAAACATCCCTACATTTGTAAGAATGTAGAATACAAAGAGCTGCATGCCGTGTGGCATTATTCGTACATCACTTGGCTCCTCCTTGAAAGTCAGCTAATAACTCTGGGAGTACAGAGAGCCTGCTCTCTACCTGGCTGGTGAAAAAAGAAATAAACTGTTGAGAAATGGGTAATTTTAGTATCTTGATAGATACTGTTGGGACAAAGGAAAACACTTCCAAGTGTGACTAAACTTTGTACAAAAGATTTCATTGTACCATTTGGTAGAATGAAGTATGTGAAAATAGCTTCCTATGACATCATTCATAGATGTGTGGATTTCATCTACATTTAGTTTGTGTTTTGTCACTTTGAAAAATGAGAAAACTGTGGCAAAATGTCCCAGAAATCTTTCAGTGGAACACTTTAAAATGCCTTTGTTAGACACTGATCCATGAGTGCACTCCAGAATTTAAGTATAGCATTTGCTGATCATCTGTAAAGGGCAAAACTACTCCAGTGTGGGTCAAGTTAACTGTGTCAGTTCCTTTCATATGTGCTGGTAAGTAGTTGTTAGAGAATGGCAGCTTTCAGTACTGCTGAGTTAGGGTGGATGCAGTCTGTTACTTTAGAAATCACCCAGCAAGGTAACTCCATTTAAAATGCTGCTTTGACTCTGATAAAAAACTTTTTCAGAAAGTTTCATTTTTATGTCCAGTTGCTCTGCTAATTATGTCTGGAAAATGTTTGCATTTCCTCCATGCATTAGACATGCTTTTGTCTGTGCAGATGTGTATTTGAACAGTTGTTTGATTTATACATCCAAATGCAATTAAAAAAAAATAAACAACCAAACTTGGTCAATATAATGAGCTTGACAATTTTTTCACACTAAACAATGGATTAGGGTTAATACTACAAGCTTTTGCAGGCAGAACTGTTATGGACATCAAGGGGAAGTCATACATGATCATGTGTTTTATGGGTATGCATACAAATTTATGTGTGCATATTCTTTCCTTCTGCAGTAGAGCCACTGCTTGCCTCTTCCTTTCTCTACCCTTTAGCAACAAGGGGACGATAGAAGAAATGTCTTGAATTGATAGGCATGTGAAACAGAATGGAACATCTCCTTTATGAGGAAAGGCTGAGGGAGCTGGGTCTCTAGCTTGGAGAAAAGGAGACTGAGGGACCACCTCATTAATGTTTATAAATATATAAAGGGTAAGTGTCAGTAAGATGGAGCCAGGCTCTTCTCAGCAATGTACAATGACAGGACAAAGGGCAATGGGTTCAAGCTGGAGCATAGGAGGTTCCATGTAAACATAAGGAAAAGCTTTTTCACTGTTAGGAAACTGTGACAGATTGTGACAGTGACACTGTGACAGAACACTGGAAACAGCTGCCCAGTGTGGATGTGGTCTCCTTCCCTGGAAACATTCAGAACCCACCTCAATGTGTTCCCGTGTGACCTACACTAGGTGACCCTGCTCTGGGAGAGGGATTGGACTTAATCTCTCTAGGTCCCTTCCAACCCCCAACATTCTGTGATTCTGTGAATAGCAGCTACCAGGAATTCATTCTGAATACACAGATTCATGGTTTATTTTGCAAGAGGGACTAGAGCTGTGAGAGGTATTCTTTACAGATACAATACTATGTTCTTTACAGATGTGTGAATATTATCAAACTGGTGTAGTAAGTTATTTGAACAGTGCTTAGCCAATTCTGTGTCTTGCACATTATCTGAGTTCTGTTTCTTTACAGGATGTAGCAGCCTTGGAAACTCTCATTTTTTGATGTTTAGTTTTAAAATCCAGTCAGCTTTTTTATTCCATTGTGTTTGGATGTTTGACTGAGGCACATAAGTAAAGTCGTATCTATGGCAGAGATAATTCTGTTGCAAGGCTCACCAAATTGCCAGCATGTTGCCTTTCCAATTGAGTTGCCTTGAAGAGCACGAGAGAGACTTCAGGGATATATACGTTTCCCTCCTGCATTCCCATGGCTTATATGAACCATGGGCTGCAAAGTATTTGGGCCCCAAGAGGTACTCAGAGTCAAAAAACATAGCTAGAGAGATGAGAAAGGCCAGCAGGTGTGTTGGGATTCACAAAATGTTTGTGCACTGCAGGACAGTTTCAGCCATCTCTGCCCACTCAATTCGTCTCAGTTTTCACAAGTTGTGTGATGCCTTCAGTCTCTGCACATCACTTAGTGCCACACAGCTGGGCCCCATTGGGAAGATGTCTAGAGAAAGTGTCAGTCCTTTTAGCTGTTCCCTTTAGTCTCAAATCTTCACCTCCTGATGGGCTGACATTTCCTGGAAAGTAATGAGCACAGACTGCCTTCATTGTGACCCCTGGTTTCCAAGAAAAAAGATCTGGATTTCAGGATGATTCAATTTGGAGTAAGGGCATGGAGGGGACAGGCTGAAGCAAGACAGTTAAGAGTCCTGGCACAGTATCCTCACTGTCACATCCTTGAGTCCCGTTTCCTGTTATCATAATGGTTTCTGTGAAAACAGATTTCCCTTTATATTTTTTTTTTCAGCCTATAAAGCTTTTTTCTCCAGCTCCGTTTGTCTGCTGCATCACTTATTACTGACAGCACATCTTTGTCAGCAACAACATCTGTCTGCTGAGTGCAACCTCAGCAAGTTTGCCAATGACACTAAGCTGTGTGGTGGATTCACTTAAGGGAAGGGATGCTTTCCAGAGGAACAGTAACAGGCTTAGAAATGGACCAGTGCAAACTGCATGAGGCTCAACAAGTCTAAGCACAAGGTCCTGAATCTGAGCCGGACCAATCTCTACCCTGCAAGCTGGGTAGAGAATGGTTTGAGAGTAGCCCTGAAACAAAGGACTTGGGAGTAATGATTGATGAGAAGCTCAACATGAGCTGGCAATGTGCTCATGTGGCTCCAAATACCAGCTGTATCCTAGGATGTATCAAGAGGACCGTGGCCAGCAGATCAGGAGAGTTGATTCTTCCCTTCTACTCTGCTTTTGTGAGACCCCACCTTGAATACTGAGTCCAGTTCTGCTGTCCTGGCAATAAGAATGACAAAGATCTATTGGAACGAGTCCAGAAGAGGGCCACAAAAATGATGCAGGGGCTGGAGCATGGAGCTGGGATTGTTCAGCATGAAGAGGAGAAGACTCCAGGGGGACTTTATATCTTCCTTCCAATACGCAAAGGAAACCTACAGAAAGGCTGGAGAGGGCCTTTTCATAAGAGTGTCCAGTGATAGGACAAGGGGAAATGTTTTTAAACTGAAGGAGAAGAGGTATATGCTGAATCTTAGGAAGAAGTTCTTCAGTACATGGATGGTGAGACTCTGGAACAGATTGCCCAGAAAAAGTGTGGGGGCCCCTTTCCTGGAATTGTTCAAGGCCAGCTTGGATGAGGCTTTGAGCAACCTTGTCTAGATGACAACCTTGCAACCAGCAACCTTGGCCATGGCAGGGAGGTTGAAATAGATGATCTCTAGGGTCCCTTCTAACCTAAGCCATTGTGTTATTCAGTACTCCTATCACAGTTAGCTCCAGAAACTGCCATATTTTTCTAAACAGCAGCCTCCTGAATTGTGGCCTTAAGAGCTTCAGTAATAATGATAAGTTTTAAATTGTGAACAAAGAGGACCTGGGCATAAAAAGAGCAGCGAAAGTAACCTGTCCACTAAAAAACTAACAGTATTTCTGGAAATCTACATTAGTCACTGTCCTTAAAAATAACCAGGAAAAAATTGCACCATATTGGCTGAAAAATACAAGTTCTCAAATTCGTTTGCTTGGATTTAAAATCTTAAGGGAAAACAAATAAACAACTGCTATTAAGTTCTTACTTAAGGTTTATCTTAGTCCCAAAGTAGGTCTCTCAGGCCTAAAAGGATACATCACAGGATTTAATTTTAACATAAGTTTTTATTTGCTTTTGATTTTAAGAGTTTGCTTTTGGTTAGACAATATAAAGCAAAGCTATGCTTTTTTGGAACAAGAGTTGAGAGCTAAGGGAATTAAGGGAATGGAAAAGGAAGGAAAAAAACAACACAAAACAAAACCTTGGTTTGTTCTTAGCAAAAATTATGTGTCCTCCACATGAATTTCCACATGAATCTCCACAGGCTGGAGAGTTGGGCAGGGAGAAACAAGATGAAATTCAACAAGGGGAAGTGTAGAGTTTTGCATTTGGGGAAGAACAACACTATGTCCCAGTATAGGTTGGGGGCTGACCTGCTGGAGAGCAGTGTAGGTGAAAGAGACCTGGGGGTCCTGGTAGACAAGAAGATGACCATGAGCCAGCAATGTGCCCTTGTGGCCAAGAAGGCCAATGGCATCCTGGGGTGCATTAGAAAGGGTGTGGTCAGTAGGTCAAGAGAGGTTCTCCTCCCCCTCTATTCTGCATTGGTGAGGCCGCACCTGGAGTATTGTGTCCAGTTCTGGGCCCCTCAATTCAAGAAGGACAGGGAAGTGCTTGAAAGAGTCCAGCGCAGGGCTACTAAGATGATTAAGGGAGTGGAACATCTCCCTTATGAGGATAGGCTGAGGGAGCTGGGTCTCTTTAGTTTGGAGAAAAGGAGACTGAGGGGTGACCTCATCAATGTTTTCAAATATGTGAGGGGTGAGTGCCAGGGAGATGGAGTTAGGCTTTTCTCAGTGGTGACCAGTGATAGGACAAGGGATAATGGGTGTAAATTGAAGCATAGGAGGTTCAAGTTGAATATCAGAAAAAATTTTTTTACTGTAAGGGTGACAGAGCCCTGGAACAGGCTGCCCAGGGGGGTTGTGGAGTCTCCTTCACTGGAGACATTCAAAACCCACCTGGACACGTTCCTGGGCGATGTACTCTAGGTGGCCCTGCTCTGGCAGGGGGGGTTGGACTAGATGATCTTTCGAGGTCCCTTCCAACCCCTAGGATTCTATGATTCTATGATTCTATGAATTTAGGGTACAATTTCTGGACCTCTGTAGCACAAAGTTTTACCACAAGAGGATCTTCTGTGTTGGTAATTGCTGTGACTTTAACTAGAAATATATATTCTCAGAAAAAACTTAAGCTGCATTAATAACAGAGAGAAGAGCTCATGGCATCTGATTAGTCACTTGCTTTATGTAGAACTAAGTTTACAGATTTACTGTTAAATTTGGGTGTGCAACAGCTCTCCATTCTGTTCATCCTTTTAAATTTACTTCATGTAATGCATTTGAGCTGTTAATGGCCACAACTTGAGCCAATAGGAAGACATTTTCCCTGGAAATATTGGTTTCTTAAATCCATGTGTTGACATGGGTCTTTCTAACAACAACCAAAAAAAAAAAAAATCTGTTTCCAAGCTTTTACAACAAATATACAAATATAGAAGACAAAGCTCTATTCAAGTACTTGAATCCAAGAAACAAAATTCTACATTTATAATTATCACAGCCATCCAAGCCACAAAGTACATCCTCTTAAAAATCTAGTTTTCCTAGGCCCACTTATGTTTCTTTTCCCTCATAAGCTTTGCTTGTTAGTGTTATGCCATTTTTAATTCATTACAATACTCATCTGGGAGGAGATAGGGAGGAATACTGAACCTGTGCCATTATAAGGAAGCATGAAAGCTGCATTAATCAAGCATTTGATCAGTCCTCAATCTTTCTCTGCAGGACACTGAAGGCTTTAGTAAAGGCCAGGGTGAGCATACTCTGAGGCTCGTTCTCGGCCGTGATGACTGAAATGCAGTATTTATTGAAGGTCATGCTGTGGTGGCACATTGTCACCAGAATTGTGCTCAGTCTGACCTTGGGAACTGGAAAGGTCTCAAGCAGTGCTCTTCCCTTACCCAGGTGAAGATACTACCATTCTTCCAGTGCCTCTGTGGCAGCTCTTTCTCCCTACAAAAGTGAAAACACCACACCAGTTAAACCTCTCAATTAAGCATTTGCTTAAATTACCCCAGTTAGTTTTTTTGTGGCTCTAGAAGGAGTGAGAGAAGCTAAACTAGCACCTGAGTTAAAGAGTATATTGAGATGCTGTGATCAGAGTGGACCCTTAGGTACTTCATTTAACATTACAAGGTTCTAAACTGCCTGGGCCAACAGCGACACTGGAGGCCATGTACATGAAAACATTTAGATTCATATTTTCCAAGACTGATTGTGTTTTCACAAGCAGTGCCAAAAGAATGTGTGTAAACATTAAGACATCTGTTCTCATGTTTGAATGATATTTAATACAGTGGAATTTATAATCCCTGGAACTAGTCAACTGTGGAAAGAAAACCACCAAAATCTAAAAAAACCCATTTATTTTAATGTTTTTATTTTGCTGTTTTTCCAGTTAAAAACCATGTCTGTCTGAAGGAGGTGTGACTGCTTGAGCAAAAAACAGGAAGAGATAAAACAAACTTTGATGAAGTGTGCCTTATAAACTTCTGCCCAGAGGCAACTATGTTATCTACTACAACAGTGGTCTGAGTGTAAGCAATTTTCCTGCATTGCCCCTGGGGGTTATTGTGTTATTTTGCTTATGGAAATAAAGTGGAGCACTGTATGTGACTGAGCTGAGTCATATGTGGGCCACTGTGCACGTGCTTTTAAGAAAACTTGAGTAGATAGTGGGGTATGTTCCAAGCTCCAACAAGTCCCATCCTGTAAAATGTGCTCTCCCATAATTCTCTTAACTCAACAGAACAGTTCAGTTTTATGCTGTTTTGCCAGGCAGAATAAAGTGATAATTACATCTGCCTTTTCTCTTGCTTTGGTGTAAGACCTGTGTATTTTAGGATTTGAAAGCTGTTGTAGAGACGGGAACATCGGTGAAGTCTAAGTCTTCATTTTGTGAGTTGTGTCGTTTTATTTGCATTGTTTCTTTATTAAATAAAGGCAGCACAGACAACAGAGGAAGTCCAGCCTTTTGTGCAGCATATATGTGCATGCCCAAGACCATTTTTCAGTGTAGACCAAAGGAAAGCTTTACAGAGTGTTGCTAGCATGTTTCTTTAAGAGCATTTTCCCGCATCTGATCTGTACATCATTATTACTGAGTCTTGGATTTCTACTGCAGAGCCACATGGTTTGGCCAGCTGTGTTCCCTGCTTAACCTTGCAACTCTTCCCTCTTGTTTAAGTGATGCATAAACAAGGTTGTGCTTCCTCCTTTCACCCTCCCCTCCTCCCTCCCCCATTCCTGTTTGTCTCCTCACATCATTTTTCCTTGTCCTTTTGACTGCTCCTTTATCTAAGGGGAGGTTGTTTTTGGATTGCATGCAATGCAAAGGAGCTGTTGCATGTCTTGTTGCTTCCTCAGAGTTTCTATAAATGCAGGGTTTTCAGGTGACATCTGTAGCCTCAGTGGTCTCAAAGGAGTAAAAAAACTCTTGCCTTTTCATATTACCACATCCACAAAAGGGTTGAATATGTAGGGCTTTCTGCTACAGTCTTCTCTAAATACCTCACAGGTATGGCTCTGCAGGGGGTTATTCCTGAGTTCTTGGATTTCTTTTGAGGAGCATGGGGAATTGTTCCTCTATTTATTTCCTGTGCTTTGCGTTTGCTCTGTAGATCTCTCCTAAAGTTTATTTCACTGCTTAATTGGTTTTCTGTGACTATGCAGGTGTTGTTTGTGTAACTGAAGCATTGCAGATTAAGAAAAATTGCTTTTCCACAACAGAATGTATTTTATGACAAACAATGGACTAAAAGCTTCTTCCTTATTCTCACTTGCACTCTAGAGCTTTCCTTAATAGGACACATGGGAGTGTTTACCTCTGTGTTAAGAAATGTATTGAATGCAAGGAGATGTCCCTTAAAAAGAGCCATGAGCAAGTTGAAAGCTTATGAGTACAAATTAGAGATCAAGGCAACAAGGGGAAGGAACCTTGAGGTCAGAGTCTCCTACAGGCCTCTCAGTCATGAGGAACCTCTTGATCAAGCATTCCTGTTCCAGCTACAGGAGACATCACACACATCATCCTGCTAAGGGACTTCAACCACCCCAACATTTGCTTAGAAAGATACACCTCAAGGTGTAGGCAATCCAGGAGGCTCCTGTAGTGTCTCAATGATAATTTTCTCAGATAAGAAATAGACATCTCTACCGGAGGGTATGCAGCACTGGGCCTATTGGTCACCAGTGCAGGTGAACCAATCAGGGACATCAAGACTGGAGGCAGCATGGACTGTTGTGACCAGGCACTGGTCACATTCATAGTGCTAAGGGTCATGAGACTGTTAAGGAGCACAGTCAGGATCCTGAATTTCAGAAAAGCAAAGTTACAGCTTTTCAATGAATTCCTCAACAGGGCATGCTGGGAAACAGTCCTCAGGAGCAAGGGAACAGAACAGGGCTGGCAGATGTTCAGGGGCACTGTCTGTAGAATCCAAGAAATCTTGATCCACAGGTGCAAGAAATCTAGTAAGGAAGGGAAGAAACCAGCGTGGCAGAGACATGACTTGCTGGTCAAACTAATAAGCCAGAGGGAAATGCAAAGACAGTTCAAGCAGGGTCAGGTATCTTGGGGAGAATATAGAGGTGCTGCCTGATTGTGTAGCGATGAGAGCAGGAAGGCCAGCGCTTGGTAAGGGATGTGAGGACTAACAAGAAGGTATTCTACAGGTACATCAATTAAAAAAGGAAAGTTAAAGAATACATACCCCTCCAAATAGCAAGTCTGGTGAGCTGGTAACAACAGATGAGGAGAAGGCTACAGTTCTCACTACCTTTTTTTCCTCAGTCTTCACTGGCAACATATCTCCCAGCATGTCCCAGGTCAGAAAAAAACACAAGGAGGGGACCAGGGTGTCAGAGTCCCTCCCACAGTATGTGAAGATCAAGTGCCTGACTACTTGAAAAAACTGAACATATATTAGTCTATGGTTCTGACCTGATGAGATGCATCCCAGAGTCTTGAGGGAGTTGACAGATGTCATCACCAACCAATTTTCCATAATACTTGAAAAGTCATGGCAGTGAGGTGAAGTCCTCAGTGACTGGAAGGGACACATTACACCCATTTTTAAAAAGGGTAGTAAGGAGGACCCTGGGAATGACTGACCTGTCAGTCTCATCCCTGTGCCCAGGAAGATCATGAAACAGATTCTCCTGACATAGCATATGGAGGGCAGAAAGGTGATCCAAGATAGCCAGCACATATTCCTTAAGTGCAAAATCTGCCTCACAAAGCTAGTGGCTTTCTATGATAGGGTAAATACATCAGTGGACAAGGGACGACCAATCAGTGTTATATGTCTGGGCTTCTGCAAGGCCTTTGACACTGTCCCCCACCATATCCTACTCACCAAGTTGGAGAGATATGGATTTGATGGGTGGACTGTTCAGTGGATAAGGACCTGGCTGGATGGTCACATCCAGAGGGTACTGGTCAGTGGCTCAAAGTCCAGATGGAGACCAGTGACAAATGGTGTCCCTCAGGAGTCCATACTGGGACCTGTACTGTTTAATATTTTTATCAATGTTATAGACAGCAGCATAGAGTGCACCATCAGTAAGTTTGCAGATGACACCAAGATGAGTGGTGCTTTCAGTAAGCCAGAAGGATTGGATGTCATCCAGAAGGACCTGGACAAGCTGGAGAGGTGAGACCAAGTGAACCTCATGAGGTTCAAACAAGATCAAGTGCAGAGCCCTGCTTCCGGGTCAGAACAATCTGCATTATCAGTGCAGACTGGGGGATGAGGTTTTAGGAAGCAGCCCTGTAGAAAAGGACTTGGAGGTGATGGTGGATAAAAAACTGGACATGAGCCAACAGGACGTGCTTGCACCCGATAGGCCAATTGCATCCTGGGATGGATCAAAAGAAGTGTGTCCAGCAGATCATGAGAGGTGGTTCTGCCACTTTGATTTGGTAAGACCTCACCTGGAATACAGTTCTGGAACCCTCAATTCAGGAAGGACATGGATGTGATAGAGCGAGTCCAGAGGAGGGCTACAAAAATTATCAGACATCTGGAACACCTCTGGCAGGCTGAGGGAGCTGGGGTTGTTCAGCCTGGAGAAAAGAGGGATCCAGGGAGACTTAATAGCAACCTTCCAGTACCTGAAGGAGGCTACAGGAAGGCTGGAAATGGACTGTTTGCAAGGGCCTGTAGTGATAGGATGAGGGGCAATGATTTTAAATTAGAGAAGAGTAGATTTAGACTGGAGGTCAGAAAAAAGTTGTTTACCATAAGTGAAGGAACAGGTTGCCCAGGGAGACAGTTGAGGCCTCATCCCTGGAGATGTTCAAGGTGAGGCTCTGAGCAACCTGATCTAGTTGAGGATATCCCTGCTTACTGCAGGGGCGGTTGGACTAGATGACCCTTAGATGTCCCTTCCAACCCAAATTATTTTATGATTTTATAATATAGGCATAGCAAACATAATCCATTCCTTTTAATCTTGTGTTGAATGTATTCTTAGGTAAACAATAAAACAGAACATGGCATAGCTGTGAGTTAAGGTTAGCACTACCAGCACAACAAATTTTCTAATCTGGAGAGAGATTACTGCAGAAAACCAGATGTCCTTGTATGGGAAATCAGACAGAATCAGAGGGGACTGTATGTCTCTGCTCTGCCCAGCTCTTGGTAGAGCATAAGCTCTATTTGGACTAATATATTCTTGTATCTTATTTCTTGCTATGATAGATGACCTTATTGAGTATCAAAACTGAATCGAGGAGAGGTGAAACAAAACTTTCTGCATTCCTGTTCAGGAATAAAACACAGTCTTTAATCTTAGTTGACAAAGTTTGAGAGATGCGGGAAGAATCAATTTCAATCATAAATGCTTCTTCACACAAAAAAGCCCCAAACAAAACCTAAAACCAACCCACAAAAAACCAAGCATGCCCTCTTCTAAAAACCACTGGGTGCCAGTATTGTCTTATTATGGCAATACCATTTCACTGCTTTTCTCTCTAACATGAACAGTTGCTGTTTGTCCTTAGCAATTGTTTAAGTTGTTCCCATTACTGATATGTCCCTGGCATCGGAAAAAGATGTGTAATACTGAGCAGGGTGTCCCTTTATGTTTGCTTTAACTGAATATCTGGTGTCATCAGCTTTCCTTTTTAACCCCTCTTTTTCCATGGTGTCTTCTGAATAACTAGCATCCAAGCGGGCAACTAATAAAGGCTAATGCCTCAGACACTGCTTCCCCATGCTGGACGTGCTGAGAGTGATGCTTCCATACTCTGGTGGGGATTCCTGCAGCCAGGTAGAGAAAGATGGGTCAGGGTGGCCTCCTGCTATTTTAGCAGTCAGTTTACAAGGCAAAGTGCCTGCCTGGCTGCACGCAGGGCTGCTATGTGGTACTTGAAAGACAGCCTTACAATACCTGTATTTGCCTATTGTTTGTTTTCTTCCTCATCTACCACAGCTTTCTGATTCAGTGCTTGCACTACATCCTGCTACAAACCCTTATGATTAAATATTGTTGTGTTTTGTTTTTTTTTTTTTAAACATATGTGACAGAGCGACTATAAAATGGTACCAAGTGACTATAAGGCAGTACCACGAAGTTCCTGTGACATGAAGTTGATATAATCTCTTTTTCTCTGGGTTGAGAATTATGTTTAAAGGTGTTTGTAGACAGTGTTGTATTTTCCCATGTTGTCAGTCTTGCCAGGAAAGTGCTCTACTAGTCTGGGGGTGTATTACGTGAAATAGCTCTGTTGTCTCACAGTTTATCTGGTCAATGTGTCATTCTCTTGGATGTTTCATTGAATTCTGGTGCACCTATATTGTTGATGCTGAGCAAACTGAAGTTTTGATTAATGCAGTTGAATTCAGCAGCTAATGAAAGTCCTACTGGAGCTGCACACCTGCATTTGAAGTTGGTAATTAGTTTGATCTATGGCAGTGAATTTAATGGATCAATGACAGTAGATTTGCTTATAGACATCAAGCAGTAACTAATGTACTTGGTGACTAAAGGAATTTGAGATTATTAATAGTCAAAAGCTGAAACCACTCTGTTTCTAGACATAACTAAAATTTCCCTTCTCGCAAAAACTCAAAGTTGCCAGATCTTTTCTGCAAGGCAATTTAGTATGTAGGATATAAATATAACTAGAACCACTAGAACCCTAAAAGTATGGCATTTAATTAAGACAGTTATTCTCCTGTGGCATCATACAATGCAACACAAACTATGGAGCTTAGTTTTGCAAGAAAATTTTGGTATAGAACCATAGTTCATCTGATTGTAATAATAAATACTCAATTTATTCACCTCTTCTGCTGAATTCCTCCATTTCACAAATATTTGCTGTCTCATTCCTATGTAGAAATTTTAGGTTGTTAACTGTCCACTGCAACTGTTTGCTATTTGGTACACAGTTATAATCTTATTTCTGAATAAAGTTTAAGACATTTCCCATGGTGAATTAAACCATGCAGTTACAGAAGCAAGTTCCTATATTTAGAAAAAAATGAGTGAACAGTGAGCAGAAAGACAAATGCATAGTGTAACACAAGTACGCTTAACGATGTGACTGAGTAACAAACAGTGTGCAGTGCTACTGAAAAGGAGTTAATGAATAAATCTCTAACAATTTTTGAATTTGTGGACAGACTATTTATTCATTATTATATTCCCCCATCCCCAAAACCCTTTGTTCAAATGTGTATTGGAAAAATCTTCCCTCATTTCTATGCCGGTGGCCTTGTGTACACAACTGAAGTCATGGGGACTCCTGCCAGGGAGGCAAACTGCCAACTTCTGAGTGTTTGAACCTTCCCTCTCCCTCAGCCACCCCTCAGGTGTAATGTTCTGTTGGACTCATATTTCTTTTAATTCAATTAATTGTGTTGTAACAGCCATGCTGCACTCATGTTGGAAGTCAGATTTGAAGCTGTCTTCCCGCTAGCCTGCGAGCTGCTGCTCATAGCATGTCATGTGGTAGTCTCATCTTCCCTTGCCATTCGTAGCAGTATGCTTTAATCTCCTCCCTAGCTGCAGGCCTACATGCCAAACGTATCTTTAGCCATGGCTCCCTGCCCAGGGCCCCATATGGCAGAACACTTGCTTTCCAAGCTGTTGCCCAGGAGCACCTGCAGGAATAGCACAGCTTCTTTAAGTGATGGGGAGGGGGCCTGGAAACACAGCTGCATGCTTGGGATGATCAGACTTGCTGGCTGCAATGCTCTTGCCCAGGCATCGTGGCTTCCTGTAGAAATGTGTCTCCTGCTTCCCACCCCAGCAGGCTGTGGCCATGGCATAGCTTGGGCTGGGGTGCTTATCAGAGGTGTGACAGATAACTCATCCAGATGCTGCTGCCCTGGGCCGAGTGGGACGTGGAGGGAGGAAGGGGGGAGTCTCTGGGGTTGTTTTCAGCCCATGTCAGAGCTGCTGGTGGAAGAGGCAGGAGCTTTGATTTGTTAGGGAACAGTAAACCCTAATTCATCGGTCATAGGCTCATTTTAAAGTTGAACTTATGGGTGATATTGAGAGCAGAAGAGTAACGCTGCCACAGCAACGGCTTGAAGAACAGTTTTGGAGATGGTCATAAAGAGCCTAATCTCTTGTCCACAGGAAATGATGGGGAATCTTCAGATCTGGCTGAATCTGTGGTTGTTGTCCAATTGCAAAAGCATGAGCAGCTGTGAAGCAAGAATACATGAACAGTGTATACATGTATAAAGAAACAAAGTTTAAGACCTTTTTCTCTTCTTCTTGCATAACTGGAAGAAGAACTGCCCAGAAGTACGTTTTACAAGTCTTAACCATACTAGAACTCCTTTGGAATTCTATACAAATATTATGATACAAATATAGGCTCTTTGGAGCCTATACAAATATTACTTTTTGCATTTTGACCAGAGAAGAAAGTGAGGTCTGAAATGTCAGTCCTATGAACATCATACAAGAAGAAAGCAGCAATGTGACTGACAGAGGAAAGAAATCCATTCCAGTTCCTATCAGAAATTCTGTGTTTCCAAGCTCGTAGAGTTGGTAATAGGAACAAATGAGGCAAATAATGTGATTTGGTGAGTCTTAATTATTGCTGTTATTGATGACCTGAACTATTTTTTCCCATGAAAAACATATTTTCTCATTAGTGCAAAGGTCATGTAAATCAGTTCTTAGGAGTAATTTATTTGTTAATTTGGTCTATGAATGTGTGTGCACCGAAAAAAGATAAAGAACTGTTCTTTATAATATCTCATATATCAAGTATCCCTTGATATTATTTCCCTGATATTTGTTGTATATATGAATTCTGCTGAGATCCTGAAACTTCCACATTTTTTAAGCTTTCTGAGAGTAGAGGCACTTTTGTATCTACAGCTAGATGTACCATGACAACAGAGCATACTTGAACATAATGCTTGGATCTCTGATGTTTTGTGATTTTACTTTTTTTGCTAGCTTGTTGCTCTGGGACAGGTGATGTCACAAATGACAGTGGAAATCTTAAGATTTGTTGAATCTTTGATATCAGGGAAAGGTGACTTTAGCATAGATTTATGAAAGTGTGACTTAACAGAATTCAATGACAAGGTTCACTCTATTACTTACTATGTGGAAGAGATGTGTAGGGGTTGCAATTGGATTGAAGTGACCTGTATGAGGATCGGGGGAAATTATTTGTACAAGGATAGGGAAGACTGTTTCTGAAACTTGTTGGAGTGATTTGCACAGGGATTAGAGGAAAAGAGTGAGGAAGACCCTCCCTCTGAGTCATGAGGTTCTGAGTGGACCCACTTTCTTTCTAAACTGCTTCTCAAAGAGGGGTCTAGGTGTGTCTGGATCCAATCCTAGTCCTAAACTTTGTCAGCCATTTATGACTAAATGGTTTTGGTGTAGGAATTTTAGAATAGTGCATGATTTGTCATGGCAGCAAATTGAGGTTTATTGATACTATTATAACAAATCACAAAAGTGGATTGTAAGATTTTCTAACAATACTTAATCAATAATCAACAATTTGTTATAATAGATACAGAGGTCAATTAAAGATCTAACAGAATTTCTAAACTGAATAGAACACACACACACAGATATAGAGGTCCTAAGTAACAATGTTAAACTTTGGTACCTAAAAATTGTCAAACTGCATGAAAAGATATTTCAATTAAATATATTGCTGACTCATTCATGGGATCAAATCCTAGTAAATGAATATAATTCAATTTTTCCACCACATGTACGAGAAGTAGCCAACTACTCACTCTCTCCCATCGGATGGAATAACTTCCTTCTGGTGGCAGGGTAGCAGCTTGGTGTGATCCTGGAGGGCTACAGGGGGCCTTCCTTTCAGGACAAATATTTACAGGATCTCCAGATGATTGACCCTGGTCAGTACTTTTTCCTGATAGCCACAATTCTAATGAAGTCATCTTTGACAACTTTCAGAGTGGGCTTGTGGTTTGAGCAGAAGGGATCTCAGATATGTTCTCCCAAATAACAGAGTTCCAGCTAGAGTTAGGGAGTGCCTAATTGTCTCAAATCACTGCATTTTGCATGTACACTAGGACTAGAAGATACCCAGTTGTTTGAGCTCACTGCTTTAATAGGCATGGGTTGCCTCAACCTGCTGCACTTGCTATTTAAACAGGAACAATGTCCAGCTCGCAGCCCTTATAACTAAGGCAAGAACATATTGCCAGGTGTCATGAAAGTATTTGGTTGCTGAAGTAGCAGTACTTTCCCCTGAGCCTGTGCTAATGAGAAAAGCAGTTTGCTGGAGAGCAGTATCTGTATTTGCTCTGTTGAAAAATGCTGAAAGTGCATGTCATTTTGTCCCCTGCGTTGCAGTCAGTAGCCTCTTGGAACAAGAATCTGGGAGAGGAAAGTCAGTTAGACCAGGACAACGAGTAAGACTGATGAAAAATGAAAGCCTACGTGCTTGTAAGTCACTTTGCCCAGGCCTGCATCTGAGTGCTGCCAGGAGCTGCAGAGCAGAGTTGGTGTAGTTGGGGAATGTATGTAAGAAAGAGGACAGATGACATTTAAAGGCTTTATGACCCACATCTCTCCTGAACTTGGGCAGGGCCTGCCAGTCTAGGTCATGCCCATGTACCAAAGTGCAGCATCTCTAAAACTGGAAAGCATAAGCACTTCTGCATAGTCTGTGGTTGTTCTGTGGAGCTTGTTGCTCTTATCACTGAGCACACAGAGGATTAGAGCCTGTAAATGCCTCTTGAATGTCTGTAGACAGTAGAGGCACATGATGGCAAGGGATGAAAGTTCATCTCCTAGATATGACAGCAGTGTATGCTGTGACTGACCTCTGACTTGCCCTCTGCAGTGTGACCCATAGACTAAGCTTGTAAATTGGTCTTCAGAAAGAAACCAGCACTGGTTTCTACTGCCTGCTTAGGCAAGGAGCATTTTTCTAAGGCTTCAGACCTGCTTTATGCCAGTAATTTCTTCTCATCAGATAATGGAGGAACTACTGTGAGACATACTCCATGTGTTGTAGGTATGAATTGACATATATATTCTGCTCTGCATCTGCTGGAATCTGTGTTAAACAGATTTGCTTCTTTGGGCTTCTAACTCTTCAGCACTGCAAATACTTTACACAACTGACGGAATAACTTAGTCTCAAAATTGCTCAATACTGAGATGTTTGCTCTTTCAGATATGAAAGTGTGTCATGAAAGGATTTTTGTTTTGTCTGATGAAACTCACAAACTGTTGTGATTATAGAATCAAAGTTGTCCTAACTAAAACTTGTTTGTGGTTTAGGCTGCACTATATTCTAAAAATGTCTATTCCTGTTGACACATCTGACATAACCAGTAGGGGTTATTCTGTCAGTTTATAATTTCCTGTTTTCCTAGTATTTCCAAAATAAATCCTTCAAATGATAAAAAAAGTAAGAAATTCATACTAAGAGAGAAACTTTCAATTAATATGCTTTGTGGCACCTAAAGGTCAAAGAGCAACAGGACTTAACTCTGAGACCATATGGGAAAACTCTTGGCTTGCCTCATTACCTCTTTCTCAGTAATCCCTTTCGCAGTGAATCAAGACACTGGAAAGTATTCCCGTCTTACAGCCTGTTAGGCCCCATCTACTGGGGAGGAAATTCTTCCATCTTTATACCTAGGGCACCGTTCATGTGACTCAAGCATTGGTGATCTTTCCTCTGTGTTCTTCCCTGGTGAACCACATATTTGGAAGCCTGCTTGAACTGACAGCTTGGTACAATGCTCTGAGACAAACTAAAGGATTAAACTTTCTTTGGGAAAGAAGGAGATGATAGGAAAGCCAGTTTGGATTATTGGAGAAGACAGAAGAGATGGACATGTTCCAGGAAGGAAATGCCTTTGTCCATAGCAATAGCACAACAATAATTTGAGAACAGGATAAAAGAAGAAAATCCTATCCTGGTTAAAAATCAGAAATCCATCTGCTGCATCTTTTTTTCCTTGGAATAACTGCTGTGATTTTGAGAAGGAAGCTAACTTTTATAGAATGGAGGCCTAAGTGCCAAGGTAAGCTTTCTCAATGAAAATCTGGTGGGTACATCCAGGCCCTAATACTGTTCCTTTAGCAAAACCTGATAATACTGTCCTCAACAGACTCTAACAACTGCAACTGCAACTAGAGCTGTAGCCGCTATGTTTAGATCAGTTTTCCATGTATCCTGTTATTGAGAGCAGGAGAGAGGAAAGAAAGATGTTTTGAATACCAAGGCTATAGCAGCTAAACATCTGTATATATGTGGCAGCTACTTATGACTAGATGCCCAGAGTGAGAGAAACTGCCCAAAACTAATAATAGAAGAGAGAAAAAAATTAATATTTTCAGTTTTGGAGTGGAGATACTAAGGCCAGACATTGTGTTTTGCATTGAAAATGTCATTGCAAGATGACAGGGAATAAGAGGAATTTCAAAAGGTAGAGGACTTTGACTTGGCAGGAGAAGAAAGTGAAGCTGACCCAAGGAGAAATGCTAAATCTGGATAGATGAGAGTGGAAGTGAGGATTCACTAGAGGCAGTGCATCTCATTGTGCAGACTGCTGGTATTTTGCCCTGATGCTGCACTCAGCTAGTGAGAGGTGAATGCATGATAAGGCATCTGACACCTTCTCATTTCCTAGACATCTGGAGAACAAGATCTTGCCTGAAGTAGTGATTTGAATGAGTCCCAGACCCACTTTCCTCCTTTTGGCTCTCTCCATATGTGTTCTCCTCACAAGGTTCTTTGTTATTATTTGGGTTTGGGTGAATGACACCACAAGGATATCTTTTACTGGACGAGAAATTGCTTCTTTATGGTACTCCTTCCTTAAAGCATGAAAAGTACTGATAAATATGGAAAAAATCTTGATGGGTTAATAAGTACATTAAATTTGCTACCCACAGGCCTGTCATCAGTTTGTCAGGAAGATCTTCTCAACCTCTTACACCATGAGACGAATGCATCCTGTTTTGCAGTTTTGTGTGGAATGGGAGTCAAATAACATGCAGTGGTGCTTGTTATTTGTGATGACTTCTGGGAGAAATACTTCAAATGAACACCAGCCTTCCATGGAGATTAGCAGAGGAAGGATCTATGAATTAATACGCTTGTTAAGTGGAAGAAAATGTAATAATCTGATATTCCTTAAGCAACTGTCTGTGTAACAGTGGAGTACAGACCTGCTCTTTACATGTCCTGTTTAGTGCAAATAGCACCTGTCACACCCCACAAGGTGGGTGCAGCACGGTGTCCACTTTGTCAGGGTGGCTGTTTTGAGACAAATATTCTTTTCAGGATTCTGCAACACCATAGCTGTTTCTCTGCATAAGGCAGATGGATCATCAGCATCCTGCCTTTAAAGATAACAGTGGAGAGAGAGGCTTCATAGTGTGTCTTCTGGGTGCTATCAGTGAAGGGCTGAAACTGCTGGCTCTTTAAATTCTTTATCAAATGTGGTAATGGCTCATATATGTCATATTGCAGTCCCCAGTCACAAGTGACCTAGGAAACCTTGAAAACATTTGTTAAGGTGGTGGTGGTTGGAATGATCCAGTACTGCTGCAGAGCCCTGAGAGAGAAGTTTAGGCTGCAGGATCTTGATTTCTATCAGGCACAGCTATTACACAGTAGGGTACTGCTATGCTGCAGAAACCCTGTTGCTATCTCCCATGTTAGTGTCCTTGAAACTATGAAAAAGGGCTTTTTCAAGTGTATGAGACAGTTTAGAGCACCTTCTATTGAATTTTGGAGGACATGATCTTCCCTTTTCTCCTGTGTGGTTGTAAGTATCTGCACTGTTATTGATGTCAACAGTTTGCCCACAAGCCTGGCTGCAGGAGCCATCAGCATGGCATGAGAAAGCTTGCATGCTGTCTGTCCAGAAGAGAACTTATCCTTAATGATATGCTGTGTTTTCCATGCTGTAGGCATTGGTACATTTGAGCCAGGTTAGCAATCCTGCAGAAGGGAGGTCTACATCAAAGACAAGTCTTCATATCATCAGTGTCCTAAAGTTAAAAGCTCCCAAATCCATCCTTAAATTCCTCAGCAAGATATTTTTCATGGAATTTCAAGTTGTGACACTCTGGTTACTGACTGACTAACAAGGCTGAAGTGAAATTAGTTGAAGAATGTTTTCTTCCTAAAAGACTTCAATAGAAACTGCGTACAAGTGAAACTGCTTGTCTGTGGTCTAGGGACAGCAGTAAGGAATTTGTAGTAAGTGATTAATATGAATTTAAAATGAACTTTATTCTATAAAATGTGCATATGACTTTCTAGGAAAAGGACTTGATTTTAAGCTTT
Source organism: Phaethornis superciliosus (assembly GCA_023637945.1). Classification (NCBI taxonomy): domain Eukaryota; kingdom Metazoa; phylum Chordata; class Aves; order Apodiformes; family Trochilidae; genus Phaethornis; species Phaethornis superciliosus. The sequence goes on along the minus strand of JAJQWJ010000004.1, from coordinate 10,254,810 downwards.
CTCCAAATGCACATTAATATTGCAGGTCCTATGAGGAGTGTCCCAGGGCTCTGGCCTTGTCCACTTTGGAGGAAAGGAGCCTGAAGGGTGACCACATTGCTCTCTGCAGCTTTCCGAGGGGGAGAAGTGGAGAGGGAGGTGCTGAGATCTTCTCCCTGGGATCCTGTGACAGGTAGGGTGGGAATGGCTCAAAGATGGGAGGTTCAGACGTGACATCAGGAAGCATTTCTTTACCAAGGTAAAGACCTTGGGACAGGCTCCCTAGAGAGGTGGTCAATGCCCCAAAACTATCACTTTTCAAGAGGTGTTTGGATGATGCCCTTAATAATGTGCTTTAACTTTTGATCAGCCCTGAAGGGGTTAAGCAGTTGGACTGAATGTTGATATCCTATCCTATCCCATCCTATCCCATTTGCTAGAATGTGCCTTTTTTTTTTTTTTTATCTACCACTTTTAGATATTGCTGTGAACTTCAGTTTCCTTGAGGCTTATGGAAGATTTCCTACTGATTCACAGTAGAATAAAAACAGTTGTACTATGTTTAATGGACTGGAGTAAAAAATTTTCAAAACTGATCAATTTGGAAAAGAATATTAGAGCTTTTCTCTAGAATATTAGAGGTTTTTGTTGTTTGTTGTTTTTTTTTTTTTCTTTAAATGGAATTACATCCTTCGCATTGAATTCTTCCAGAACATGGTAGCAGACCATTGTAGTTAGTTATTGCCCTGTTTTCAGCAGCTGGCATTTCCAAATTTCTGTGTATTTTATTTAATTTTTACACATCTATTATTGGACTTCTGAATATTTTCCTTAATGTAAATATCTTAATACTTTTTGGAAATTAGCCTTGGAAAACTCCAGACTTACCCTTTTGGAGTTCTTGGTGGCTGCTGTCTTAACAATGTTTTGGCTGTTGTGGAAGTGTAACTCAGTGAGTTGTCCAACTCTACTCTGGCTAATGGAATACAGTGATTTTTGTATTGAACTTTACCCTACCACTCATAAAAAGATCCTCTTTGAGTACAAATGCTTGAAAATACCAGCAAACACTGCTGTCCTTGTTGTCCAAACAATGAGATCTTATGCAATTTTAAATAGGGTGGATTTTTTCCCTTCTGTGCAAGGAAACATCTAGTTTGCTACTTGCAGAAAATTAATTTTCCACCAAGGGTTAAACATGGAGAACAAAAACATATTATTGAATCTTGGCCCTAATAAAACTCTCATTGGTATAGTATGATCATGGTTTTCTTCTCATCAAGGTTATTCTGAGAGACTGTATAAATGAGAAAGCCTTTCTTTTCACCTGATGGAGTCATTTTTAATCAGAGCCAGGATTTTTCATCCTGGAGAAGAAAGCTTTGCTAGCCAAAGATGAGAAACAGCACTATTTTTTGCCTCAGAGAGAAAACAGAGAGTTGAGAAAAATCAGGACATAAACAGGAAGCTGGGCATATGTCTGGAGAGTAAGGTTCACTACTTAGTTACATTTTAGGAGCTGCAACAGGTGCTAGAAAGCAAAAATCAACCCTTAGCTCAGGTCTCTGATATCAGCCAATCTGACAGTAGATCCACATCCTCTTTTAATTTCCCAGCAAACCTTTCTCAACCTTATGTTTAAAACTACTGTTGTTTGGACAGGTTTAGCAGATGCTAGAAGTAAGGCACTCTTTTGAAGTACGGACTGCTGGCATGGCTTACCCTAGATTAATACCTAGCTCCGTGCATATGGGTTTGGGCCCCATATATGTAATGTTATTACATGACTTATAACATTACCCCTGAAATTTAAAACTACCTACATATATGACAGCTCTGGCTTTCCTTCAGTAGAGCTGGCTCCACTAAAATTCAGATTAAAAGTTGTTGTTTGGCTTTGCTGCAAAATTTCCAGTCATAAGAGTGCTTGTAAAAGCTAGACATTTACTCTGTGCCATCAAGAATAATTATTTATTGGTACCTGCAGTAATGTGGTTATAGACTGATGCTTGACCCTTGATGCACAAAGAAAAATAATTTTTGTCAACAATAGAAATAGACTTAAGGCAGTACTATGGTTGCAAAAGGGAAACACAGGTGGCTGGTATGATTTAATGCTTACTGTTGAAGTCAGACATGTTTTCCTGTTCATACTACAAGGTCTTGTAGGTCAGACCCTCACAGAAATGCACAGAAAACAGAAGAATTTTCCAAATAACCCATGATTTTTACAAGAAGCAGGCTTGTCTGGCCTCTTTTAGAAATGTCTCTGAACCACCGACCACAATAAAGAGCCAAGATGGTTTAAGTGACATTTCCAGCCACTGAAGTAAAACTTTCAAGTGTGACTCATAAAGAGCCCCCATGGTTTAAGTGATAATGCACTTAGGACCTAGATTGGGGGTGATACTGCATTCCTTTACTCAAGGTACTTAACTTATTCAGTTTGGCATCAGTACTAAAGCAGATTTTAAAGGCTTTCTGTTTTTCTCATAATCTGTTTTTTGCTATCTCATCCAGAAACCAGCCTGAGGTCATGTTATAGAAAAAAAAATATTTGTTTTGAATTTGAGTTTTGCAGAAGTTATATTCCTTTTTGTACTTTTCTTCATGGATGTGACTAGGGAAGGTTCATAGACGACTACACAGAACTCTCCAACATGTTTGCTCATAAATTACCTCTTTGTAATGCAAAGCAGAATTTGTAGAAAGGTTTGGATCTGTGCTTAATTGACAGGGAGTAGTCTGAGCCTATTGAAAGTAGACAGAATGGAAAGTGAAGGAAGAAAGGAAGGAAGGGGAGCAATGCAGGGACAAATGGGAACTGACTTTACCTCTTTATTTGAGAGACAGATCAATCCCAACAGTTCCGTGCTTTCCTGTCTTTTTCTATTTTTTTTCACCATGGCATTAAGCAGAAGGCTATGTTGTTAGAGAAGGAAACTAAGCTGGAAAACTCAGGACCACTGTATACAGCAGCTAGGTTCTTTATGGATACTCAACAACATTCTTTTTTTAAGAGGAAAGGGAAAATGCTTATGTATTTTTGTTCTCCCTTTAGGAGCACCTCATTAGTACCAACGTTTTTAATACCCTTCATAAAGCTGAGGTAGCAAACCTTATTATTAAGAGCACTTACTTCTCTTCAGTGTGGAAAATACTGGTCTGACCTTCAAAAAATAGATTCAGTGTAGGCAAAGACAAGCATTTTTGCTAAAGTGGAGCCATGTTCTTATAATGTTTTCATTCCCTAGCATTAAGATAGGACTTTAATTTTTCTGAAAATGTGTCTTGCTTACTCAGAAAAACAGGTTTGTTGCTTTATCTTCCAGGTCTTTGAACAATAAAATAGTTCTAGAAAGCCATGTGCAAACTTCCTAAGTGGATTTTGAAGTTTCAAAGAGAAATGCATTTGTGGTGGAATTGCATAGAAGTGCACTGATTAGCAGTTGTAGCTGCACACTTAGGCACCCTTCTGTTTTGTTCTGAATACCATTATCTTCCCCCTTTCAAGGGCTCCCTTCTGTCTTAGTTAAAAATGGCTACTTGATGAATGATGTGATAGTAAATGCCCCTCAGCCATTCATCTGATTGCACATGCACATTTAAATAAAGCTGTGGAAAATAGTCTTTAGTACCTGCATAACTGTGTCTGCAGTCCTCCAATTATTTTTATGAGGGAAAGGAAACAAGCAGTATAATTTCCATTTTATAAGGATGAAATTTCTTTTCAGAAGATTTTGGGGGCTGCATTTCTAGTCATCAAATGCATTTCCACCCAGCAAATCTGCCAGCTAGCATGATAATGAAATACATTCTATAAATGTGTGGTTTTGCTGCTAAATGTGTTATGAAAATATCTATTTCCATTTTAAGTGTTAAGAGAGCGTTTTTACATAGAAGTTCTAATGCTGGTATGTTATATGAATCACCTGTTAAAACATCTAAAATACCAGTACCTTACAGAATGCCAGGGACCATGTCATTAGCTGTGCTATGACTGAGAAAGTCTAGAATATACAAGGGACCTAAGTTATAATGTTCTACATTGTCAAGGAAAAAACTTATTTTTTCACTAAAAAACATAAAGTGAAAAAGAAAAATGGGAATAAATCAACACTGATGAAAAGTGCGGATAACTTATTCACTGCTGAAGATCATGTTGCCTTGCTAATCAGCTTAATTTCCACTTCGTTTAACATGTTTAAATTCCATACAAGAGTGTCACAGAGGAAACTTTAATCCAGAAAGGAGAATAATTCACTATGACTTACTTAAAGCTGACTTCAGACTAGAAAAAGAGATGAAACTCATCACCTCAAAAATACTGATGTTCAGGGGACAGTGTTGCCAGTAACCTGTAGGATTGGAAGTATCCAGGACAAACTTTTATTGGAAGTTGTTCCTGTTCTTCCATTTTATGTTCAAGGACTTATATGCTGCTCTAGGTTAATATTTTATTGCTGTTAGGTGTCCTAAACAAATTATGAGGATGTCATCTGGGACACTGAAACATCAGCACTGTATAGAATATCACGGGAGTCTGATCCTGAAGGTAACTTGATCACAGGCAAATGTCTCTTAAAAACATTAAACTGTTTTGATTTTCTGTTTAATCTTACTGCTTTAATAACATGCTCTTGATTAAGCAGTGTTTATTGCCCTTCAGGAGGATATTTGCCTCCAAAAATATCACTTTAATACTGAAAAGAGAGCAGTTTTGTTGTGTTCTCATGTGGCAGTATTTGGGAGACACTGTGTACTCTTAGGAACTCAGTTTCTCTATCAGAATTCAGTCTCTGTGTTCTATACCCACATTCTTTGTTTCATTCAAGGATTATGGCCTGGACATGGTTAAAGAGGCTTGATATCAAGTAATGCCAAAGAAAAGCACTTTTCCACATTATTCAGAGAGCTAAATCACATTGTTGCAAGTAGTTCTCTTTTCACTGATTTCTAGGTACAGGCACAAGAACCCAGACTTTCTTTGCTCTGTGATGGTGTCCTTCCTACTGTATGTACAGGAATTTTGATTATGCTACTCCCAATTGCTTAGGTGTCCAGCATATCTAGTACATTTAAAAAGCAATTATCTTGCAAATCTTTCCAAGAGAGCTTTATAACCATTTATTTCTTGAAATCTGCTTTTTCATACTTCCCAGAGAAGATATGGGGGACTCTGAGAAGAGTTGATCAGATTCTTAAGAAGTCAGAGACTCCACCCAGATGCTGTTTTATAAAGAATAAAAACCAGGGTCCTTATTTCTTTCTATTCTTTGTTTCAGAGGCTGCTATGCAAGGCAATTTTCTTGTGAAGTTTGCAGCTCTTTAACCTTTCCAGAAAAAATATGACACGGTGTTTGCATAGCACTTCAGTGTTGGAAACACCTGGTTTTCATTTGGAAATTACATGAGAAGCTCTGATTCTGTGTTTAATTTCAAACAAAATCTGTGTGGCAGTAATGCAGAGCAGCACTGTGAATTCACAGCACTGGGTCCTAGTTACAATGAGCACCTCTAATTGAATTGATAAATTCAACTTCCCCTCCAGCTCCCTCAAGTTCAAAGTATTAATATGAACAAAAACTTGGCATGAATTAAGCATGAGAATAACTTCTAAACAGCATGCTTAAGAGCTGCTGGGTAAGGAAACACAGATTTAGCTGATGCTACGATACAGATCAAGCAGCAATCGAATTCACTAAAGATGGGGAAAAAAAGAGGCAAAAAGTGGGGGAAGTTCACTAGAAAGACCAGAAAAGGAAATGTTGATGAGTGGAAAACGAAGGAATCTTCAGCTGCTGGGATAAACCCTGTAGATTGGGTTATACTAGAATGTACACCACCTACAGGGTGCCCCAGGAGGAAACTGCAACATTAGGAAAAAATCCCCTGTCTTAATTTCGAAGATAGGGAAGTATCTGGATATTTTCCTTGAGTCTGCTTCCAAGCATATGGAAAGCTTCCTTTTCTGTAGCTTCTAGCTTCAGACTGACTTAGATATCTTTTTAAGAATTTAGGGTAAAGCCTAGATACTAAAGTTGTTCTGATGATAAATTGACTTTTTCAGTGTACATGAAATCATCTAAATTCTTATTTCTCTAGTGCCTTTCTGCAATTTCATTTTACGGGTAAGATGAGAGCCACATTGTTCCTGGGAAGAAATAGAAACCCAGCTTACTTTTTGCATGTGAGAATTCACAGAATGTACTCCCAGAAACAACAGCACACACAGGTGAATGAAACAACAGGAATGTCTTGAAGCTGCTGAGGAAATTCTGTCTCATGTGGGACTGCAGTCTTGTTGAACACGCAGCATTTCTTTTTACTGACAAAACCATTGTTGTTACTCTCCTTTCCTTAAACCAGACTGAAAAACAGAGAGAAATTCTGCTGTATCCAAACCCACTGGATAAAGTCAGGACAAAAGAAACTCTTGAGCAGTGGGTTTTTAAGTTTCTCAGATACAAAATTGTTAGCTGCATCTTGACACACTCAGCACTGTTACAAACCACGTAAGGTGATGTCCAAGCAGGTTCCACACTGTGTTGTTTTTCCAGCATAGCTTTTATGTCTTTGACTCAGCCACAGCCCTTGTACTGGTTGGCAAGGCTGTGTGCATAGTAAAAAAAATTACAGTGGGATGAAAAATCAGGGAATCAAATATTTTGTTGCATATGAATCCTCTTGATTTCTAATTACTGTCTCATTACTATCCCTAATATTGGGTAAATATTGAATTAGAACATTTCTTCCAAAATTGATCAGACTGTACAGAGGGCAGACCCATGGCTCTTTCCTACAGCTGACTCCAAGTCCAGAGAAGGGCCTCCACATCTTTCTGATGCTGACACTCTTCTGATGATAATTTTCTTCCAACCTGTCTTCATGCTTGGTGTTGTACTGCCATAGCACCTGTGTGGCTGTTGGTGTTACATCTGAATATTGTGATGTTACTTGCAGAACAGACTATCCTGTTATTTGGTAATTCAAAACTGGCCTGGGCACAGGTCTGGAGATGTACTTTCAGGATGAGCTCTGAGCTTGTCGGGATATTTCATCTTTCAGTTTCTCAGATCTGTTAAAAGTCCCTTTGTGTTTAATAATTACACTCTCACTTTTCTTAATTTGCAGCCCTTACTGGCTTTTAGACAAGCTGATAGAAATATCAAGGACGTTTCATGTGAAGGCTAACCGAAGCAATCAGCAAACAATTGTATATCTGTCAGAACTTCAAGTCATTTAGCATTGCAGTTCTGATCAGTGAGAAATTAAATTTCTCCCTTCTGTGATTTTTCTCTTCCTCTTCGGTTCTCTTCATCTATTCACATTCATGGCAGCAGAGTGACCACTGCTGTTTAGCATATAAAACCACTTCAGGCAAGGCAAAAAGGTGAAGGCATGCAGGAGGTGCTTAGAAGATGAATCAGCTTGCAAGTAAACTGAAGAGCAAACTGCTGCCTTTCCTGTTTTAATTTGTTCTCATTTCTTCCTTTCTTTCTTGCATCAGGAAGCAGATCATTTCCATTCAACCATTCCTGACTTTTTGCGATCATACAAAGCATGAAATTGTAAGACACTTAGCCTCTATATCTAAAAATAAGTAAATTTGTATTGAAGCCCCCAGTTTATAGGCTTTGCGTTATCTGCTTTATGGTGAAAGGTTTTTGGGAAATAAGATTCTGGTATTTGAGAAAGTATGTTAGTAGCTGAGTATAGAAATTCCATCTCTAATTAATCTGCCAGAGGAAAGTGGCTTCAATATTCAGGATGAGATTTTTTTTTTCTGTGATGTAACCAATCTGTTGAATTTGTTAGTAATCATATGGCATATGAATGGCTGTTTTGTAAATTTGAGCAAATGTTATCTGCTTAGAAGGCATAAAAAATAATTGCAAACTCTAGCCACCTACGCAATGGAGAATTTTAATATATGCAGATATACTATAAAGATTTCTGTGAATATACAAACATGAAGCACTCAGGTTTGGTATCCAAAGCCTTCTGAGGAAAACCAGATTTCTAAAAGGCAAGAGGTGAGCTACTCTTCAGCAAAACCATGGTTTTACAGAGTTTCCCAAAATCACATAATGAGAAGCGGTTTGTTTTTCTGGAAATAATTCAGTTATTTTCCTTTCATGCTAAGAAATTCCAGATATCTGCAATGAGATTATTTTTTTCTTTCTCAGAGCCTCTACTTCTGATTGAATATGAATTGTTCTCTAAAGTCTTTTTGGAGCTGAAACTCTTTTTTCAACTGAATCAGCTGAAATTGATTCCCAATTCTCAACCCCTTTACTTTGACACCAGACAGTATGATCTGTCCTCCAGGCTAAGGCTGAATATGGCAGGAGAGGTCTCCCTGTAGGAATTCCCAATGCTGCTGCAGAGAGACATGCAGACATGCTCAAGGTCAAACTGGATGACTTGCACACCACCCAAGACAGAGATGCACACACTGAAACAGTTGCACGTGAACTTCCTCCAAGTACTTCAGTTATTGATGCAAGTACACCCTGACACCTACTTAAGGAGGAGTAATGTCCCAGCGGAATGCTCAGACACTGTGCATACTAATACAGATAAGCAATGATGATCACTGGGGCAGGGACAGGCTGTCAGGCTGCAGGCCCCATCCATATGTATATATTGATTTATATATTGATTACTAGCTTTTTTTTTTTTTTTTTTTTTTTTTTTTGGTAAATACTTTGTGAGAGTGTCTTCCTTTTGTCTTCTACCTTTTGGGGATCTTTTTGTTGTTGTTTAAACTAATGTCTGTTCCAAGTAGACAGCTGTGCATGAACTTGATTGGAAAAGCTTTAGTCCAGTGCTCATTTTGGGCATCAACTTGGTAATGATCTCTGATGGTTATTTTTACCCCTAGCACCACATGCATAGTAGTCTGCCTGAGCTATCTCTCCCTATTCTGCTGCAGCTCCCTCTTCACACATACCAAAGTTTTTCAACAGGTTTGTCTAACCAAAGAAGGGAAAAATCTCCAAAACTGACAAGTATTGTGTCAGTGCTGGCTGACACAGGTTGGGAAACTGTAACCACTATAGAAATGAAAACAGAATGTAGCTCTCATTTTTAACTTCCCATTTATATAAGCTGTTTTACTAATAAGCATTATACTGAGAACATATTAAAAAGTCCATCAAAGTCATCTTCAAGTGCTCTCCAAGTACTGGAAAAGATGAATGTTCCTGTAGCATTCATTAGCTACTGCTGAACTGAAAGGTGTAGGTACACATGCAGTCTGTGTTCTGTCTCTGCTCCATTTCACTTTAAGCTGGCAACATCATCATAAAGGAGACACCAAGTCTCTGTATTTCACTTTTGATGGAGTTCAGCTGTCATTGACCTAGGTGTTTTCCCTTACACATTCAGAGATGTTTCAGTTATTCAGTTTCCTATCCTTTTAAAGGATGTCATCATCTATTCATCTGATCTTGGATGCAATGTGTAGGCTTTTGGTGCCTTCACCTGATCTTACAACCTTACAAGTAAACAAGATAACAACAAAACAACAAAGTAGGTTTTAGCATGTGAAACAGAAGTATAAAGTCTTGTCCATTTGCCCTGGTGCCAGTCTGAAGAAACATTTCAGCCTCTGCATGCCAATGTACTTAGTCGAGTCAGTCAAAGAAAGTGTACAAACAACTATCTATATGCAACTTCTTGGAAAGCAGAGCAATCTGAGCAAGAAGGGCTGGGCTTCACCAGGGAACAGACAATGCAGCCAGTGTGTTTTTCCAGGAATGTTGGAAACCAGCTGTCAATGCCCTGCTGTTTGCCTGCATCTCTGCTGGTGACCCTGTGCTTACTCTTGAAGCACTGCATGGCCATGAACTTGGCATTGCTGTGTGGTTCAGCTGGGATGTTTTGGGAAATCTGAAAGATGTGGGGAAGGAAGGAAGGAAGGAAGGAAGGAAGGAAGGAAGGAAGGAAGGAAGGAAGGAAGGAAGGAAGGAAGGAAGGAAGGAAGGAAGGAAGGAAGGAAGGAAGGAAGGAAGGAAGGAAGGAAGGAAGGAAGGAAGGAAGGAAGGAAGGAAGGAAGGAAAGAAGGAAGGAAGGAAGGAAGGAAGGAAGGAAGGAAGGAAGGAAGGAAGGAAGGAAGGAAGGAAGGAAGGAAGGAAGGAAGGAAGGAAGGAAGGAAGGAAGGAAGGAAGGAAGGAAGGAAGGAAGGAAGGAAGGAAGGAAGGAAGGAAGGAAAGGAAGGAAAGGAAGGAAGGAAGGAAGGAAGGAAGGAAGGAAGGAAGGAAGGAAGGAAGGAAGGAAGGAAGGAAGGAAGGAAGGAAGGAAGGAAGGAAGGAAGGAAGGAAGGAAGGAAGGAAGGAAGGAAGGAAGGAAGGAAGGAAGGAAGGAAGGACCCTAGCTCTTCCACAAAATGTATTATTAACATCTTCCACCCTTTCTGGTTTTTTAAGATTAATAGTTAGATTCCACAAAAGTTTGGAGGACCTGGACCCCTTGAACATCAGAAGTTACACTATCTCAAGAAGGGCTGATTGCTTCATCACTATTCTTCCTCTGCTCCAGTCATACATTTGCTAACGACTTATACAGAAACACTCCCTGCTCTAGCTCAGCTTCCCAGAAGCCAGTAAGTCATTCTGTCCCCAGTCACCTGCTCAAAAAAAAAAGGTGCCTTACTCATAGATACTCAGATTCAACACCACTGGTAAAGAAATATAGTTGAAAAACTATAATTCAAATCAAATTATTTAGTAAGTAGATCACAAATTTTGTGATATGTGAAATAGTGGCTTATTCTTGGGAGAGACAGCAAAATGCACCTCACTATTACTTGTTTTCCCAAGTCTAGTGGAGGGATAGGGCACTACCCCTTACAGGTTATTACACAGGTTAATATTGTCCTTGATTTCATACTTTTTTTTTTTCTCATAAGAAAATTTTGGGACTGACAAAGATGTGCTTTTGTTTTAGGCCTCTTTCTCCCTCAAGAGGCTGACCCTGAGCAAGCTGTTCACCCTGAATGCCCAGGTTCACAAGGTCTGCAGCTCGGTGTCTTCCCTCTAAAAATGTATGCTCCTGTACTTTGGTATTTTGAACACTTTTTGGATGCTTTCTAAACACTGACATTTAATGTAAGTAGGAGAAAAGAATCTGGTTAAGGTCTTGGGAAATTTTTTACATTGTGAGTTAATTCCAATAATTACTGAACCAGACCATACTCAGAGGTCAGTTTTAAATTGAAGTAATAGGAACAGTGTGTGATGGGATTTTCTTTTTGGATACAAGATCCTTCAGAAAACTAAGTTATCTTCTGATTCATATTAGATTAATTCATGCCTTTAGTATTGATATGTAATGCTTCACAAAATGGAATTTAGAGGAAGTTGTGTGCTGGAAGAGTGGTTACATATGTGTTTAATTATCAGTGATTGTAGCGCTATAAACGTTTCTTTTTTCGTGGCAGGCATTATGCTACTGCTCTTTTCATCGTTTTTCTGCAACTGTGAATATTTACCAACTTCTGAACTTCCTAGCTGAAGTTCACTCTTGCTGGCCTTGTGCTTCATCTTACCACCCAAGCAAATCATGCAGTAACCTCTCTGCAATGCAATTCTGACTATTTTTCATCCCTTCCTCAACATTTTCATGGTAGAGTAAACTTCAAAGGAATATTTCAGTGAGCTGAGCAAGAAGTATAGCTTCTAAATAACATGAGCCAATTTTATTGTTGTTCTAAACACTCAGTTTCAAAGGAATTTTGTCCTTGACAGTAGCTATTTGCTCCCACAGTTAAATTCACAAAGTTACATGGGGACAGAAAAAAATACATTGTTAATTAAAAGCTTTGTAATTACAGTGGTTACCATTTCTTGTTGTACGGTTGGCATCAGTTCATAGAAATTGTTCAGACCATTGGGCCATTCCATCTCATATCCTGTCCTTGGCACTGGAAGCTGCTTTAGCGAAAGTTTAACAAGACTATAGGGTATTGGTACAGAATAGTTGATGACTGTGGTTGTAGTGGGATAAGGTAACATTAGTAAGTAATAAATTTAAGTTCTAGAATTTAATTCTTCCAAATCCTGCATTCTTTTACTGAGGACTTGGTTTCTGTGCTCTTCAGCTTTTTAAAATTTGTGTTTATAAATTTTTAAATATGCTGCCACAGTTCACCAAAGCTGAGCAAATACAACTGGTTTTCTCCTGTAATTTAAATCTCTCAGAAAGTCCATTATGTCACACCACTATTCATCTGTTAGGTTTTCATCTGGAAAAGCTTACATAAAATTTTCTACCTCTCTGAATTCCTACACAAAAGATGGATGGAAAACTAATTCTTTAAGAACTTAGTAAAAACAAGCCTTCCCTTTATTTTCTTCAAATTAACTGAAATAAGTGTCTGTGAAGGATTTTTATGAGTTTCTTGTTCAGTGTCAGACTCCCCTATCTAAAACTGCATGGAATTAATTGTACACTATAGCTCTTCTGAAATCCTGGTTCTTGCATTTGCTTCCTAGTTTACTTTCTCCACTAAATAAATAAAATACAGTTGTCTGTGTAGAGAACTCCTGTTTGTTGTAAGATGTTAGGAGTGCTTTAAAACATTTGTATTCTATCAGGTGTCATTATTGGAGATGTTATATTCTGTAATTTTCTCATGCCTAGTTAAATACACCTGCTATTAATAATGGCAATAATGTGTGTTACCTTTTGTAATGGCAAGTAAGCTTGAGCAGGTGTCCTGGTTTGGACCAAGATAAAAGTAATTTTCTGTCTTGTAATTTTGCTTTCAGCTAAGTCTCTTGTAAGCAGCTGCACTTGCTGAAATTAACAGCAAGTTTCTCAGTCAGTGTCTGCTTCTGGGACTGATAATGCTTGATGCTACAGACTGGTATGCAGAACCAAGGACACTGCTCAGTTCTGAGGAACATTTTGCCCTCTGGAAGGGGAAAAGGAGTAAAGAGGTCACACCTGCAGCCCTCCTTTAGGGAGAAGGAGACAAGATAAATGACCAAAATTGACCAGAGTATTCCATCCCATACACGTCATGCTCAGTATAAATCTGAGGGATCACAAGGGTAAAACCCCTTCCCTTCTTCTTTCCCTTCTTCACCTGTCCCTGTTTGTTTCAGCATCCTGGGAGGATTCCATCCGTTCCTCTGCCTGTGGTCCTGATCCATGCCAGCCTGAATCTGTGTGTTCCTGCCCCCATTCCCGACTGCTGCTGACTCCAGGATTCCAGCCTGGACTTTCCCAGGGCTGCCCTGGAGCCTTGGTGGTGATGTGAGAGTTATTGAGGGAAAGGGGAGAGGAACGTGGTATCAATTTTCCCGTATATTTGTATATATTTAGTAGCTTTTCTTTTTTATCATCACTGTTTCATTAAAGCTGTGTAGTTTAGTTTCTAACCCATAAGCTTCTCTCCCTTATTCTCTCTCCTTTTTTTATCAGTGAGGGAAGGGGGCTTTAATAGAGAGCATCTGTCATTCTCTTTAATTGCCAGGCGAGTGTTACACTGTGGCAGATTTATTGGTGCCCAACGTGGGGCATGATTAGTTTATCTCAAGCGAATTAAAATCTGTCACAGTGTAACATTGGCCTGGCAATCAAAGCAAATGACAGCAAGGCATGCTGTACCTAAACTTTTCCTTTTGTACTATGACTCATCCTTTCCTTCTGTCTCCTCAGTCCTTGATGTAGATGTTTTTTGTTAAGATAATTTTAATTTCTTGATTCAATAGATTACAAATTTATTTAATGAATTTTTCTTTACTCGTGACTAAAGATCAAGCCTCACTCCAGTAAGGGAATCGTAATGACTGTGTATCAAAGAAATAAGAGATCTGGATATTTTTCTGTAGATGTTTACAGAGTTGTTCCAAGCCAGATGGTCATGTTTCTCTGCTATATGCCTTTCTCAGTTTTTTAAATGTGTGTTACCCAAAATCCTGTTTATAATTATTAATCAATGGGGTGTAACAAAAAAGAATGGAAAGGGAGCTAGAATGAGTTCTAGGTGTCTGAAGCACCTAAAAACTTTAAACTACTTTTTGATATGGCTATATATAGATTTAGAAGTCTGAAGTGATAGTCACTTGAAATGATGTACATTGTATTTAACTCGTAAGTTAGAGTACCACAAAATAAACACTTCTAATCAAAATTTATTCCTTTACAAAGAAAAGTGGGAAGGGACATAAGGATGAAGAACTGTAGAAGTGCTCAGAGTTTCACTATATATGAAATCACACCATTTACCAGCCTGTTGCTGGTGGAAGGCAGAGCTTCTCTTCCATTGGTGTTGCCATACATGCAGTACAGTGGGCCTTAAAGATAATGGGAGAGCTGTGGGATGTCTAGTGCAGGGTGAAGAGAATCCTGTGGGCACCTGGAACTACCACACAATCCTACAGGCAGCACAGGAGTCTGCATGAAGTAAATAAGCTGTTGTGTGTATGACTGAGGTATTCCCCCAAAAAATGAGACTAGAGAAGTGCTAGGCCACCCTTCTGTACCTCCTTGACCAAGCCTAGAGAGAATCTCTTTACTTTATTAAATTCCAGGAGAAGAACAATGTCACATGAAAAGATGGGCTTCCTACCTCTCATCTCTGGAATTATGTAGAAATAAATTACCAAGGACTAGAAAGGCCAAAGTGCTCACTGCCTGAGATTATCCAATATCAAAGAGAGAAACCTTTTTTTAAAATCCATGGTTGACCTGGGCTTCTGACTGGGACAGCTGACCTCAGACTGGGAAACAAACCAAGATACACTGTCTGCCACCAGCCAGACATAGCCAGGTTCTTAATTCTGCTGCACTGCAGAAGCTTGGCAGTGGTCTGTCCTTCAAGACATAAAGGAAATTTCTGCTGCCTAGAGCTTCATTGGAAGGCATTGACCAAGCACTGATAAAATTCTGGGTTTGTTTCCTCTCCAGGAGGCTGGCATGAGTTTTCATACTTGAATTCCTGAAAAACTACCATGGAATTTATCAGTTGCTCTATTTTGCATATGTGCCATATCACTTATGTTGTCTGTGGATTGTCACTTACTAAAGCTGTGTCAGGTTTTGCCTTTTAAGGACTGAAAAGTACAGGTTATGCTGAAGTGGTTTCCCTTGTTAAATGAGAAGTTGCCGATCCTCACAGCACTTAGCAGCCACTATGGAAGTTGTCCAGTTTTGCATTCCAGAAAGATGCTACGTAAATTAGTCAAGATGGAGCTGCAAGTATTTGTCATCCCAAGGCTGTGTGATTGTTTTGTGCTACAGCTGCAGACTGAACATGCTGGATCAGAAACCTGACAGGGGCATCGCCATAATCTGCATGTATGCCTGATGGGACATTGATGCTTTGTGAGGTTTCCTACCACCAACACTAAATTTCTCAGGCACTTGAACAATCTGGTCCTGCTTGGCCTTACTCTATTTGTCACATTTAGTCAGAAAAAATATTCCCCAAGATCAAAACAACATGGATAGCTGTTTCAGAGGTAAGAGGGAGGAAATATTTGCCTCCCTAAGCAATGTGGCCTGCAGATAAGTTCCTAGGCATGTTCACCTCATGGACTGTGTGTTCCTGAAGGATTCCTCCTATGAAATCATGGTACAATTTGAGGTTATTGATTCTATTTTTGGACAATGTCAACTATGACTTGTTAATATGAAGGAAATATGGGGAACTACTCTTGTGACTCTTTCCAGAAGGAACATCTAGCACAGAGTTCCATGTCAGTTGCATGAAAAGAAACTTGTTCAAGGAGGCCTTTCAGACCTAGATTTCTATAATGCAGATTGTATCTATCAATAGAAAAACCCTCCTAATGTGTTTTTAAATTTTGTGAAAACTAGAGAATGACTTATTTCTCTCCTCATGACTCCTGAAGGTCATTTGGATGAAAATATAATTTGAGAAGGCAATTCTACCCACAAGGTTGTGTATCAGCAAAGGTTTATCCTGCAACTGTAGCCTTATGAGAGAGAGAAACAGCTTTACAAAGGTGTCAGTTCTGTTCCAGAGGCCTATAAAATACTCAGTGAGCATGAATTCAAACTATTCTGTAGTCTGGAACAGCAAGTGTTTATGTGATTTTTTTTTTTTTTCCTTCTTTGAAATCCAATTAATTGGGTTTCATAATTGTCCAACAGAATAATTATTTGTCATGCTAGTTCTGAAGCTCAATTAGGATTATAACTGAGGTGCTGTAGTATTCTAGCAGTGAGTCAGAAAGGAAAAAAAAAAAAAACAAATTTGGGTGAAGGAAAGGGGTTTCTTTGAAATAAGGGAAGCTCATTAAACCCCTGTGCTCTTTAACTGCAAATTTGTTATTGTATATGACCAGCCTCCCAGCAAGGTCCAGTGTGCAATGTTCCTTCAATCCATCAGGTTTACATCTCCTCCTGTGAAAATATAGTTGGGCAGTAGTCTGCTCCTTGTGACCTTTGAATACCCTTCCTGTGTGACAGTGATGTGGTAGGGCTGGGCATAAGTGAGCTATTGTCCTTGCTTGCTGGATGAGTCCTTCCCATCCGAGCATGGTGCACTGCTTTGCTGACTGCCAAAACTCCCCTCCCCTACACACCTCCTTTTGCCCTGTTGAAAACTAAAAAAACACAGGGATTCAGTATTTTCATAATGTTCAGGACATGATGCTTGAAGAGGGAAGGAGAGGGAAGGAGGAAGGGAGGATGCAGAGCAGCCACAGCAAGCAGATTCATGCCTCTCAATCCGTCCTGTGGAGCTCCTGTCACCGTGTAGTCCTGTAGAGCCCAGCACTGCCACACACACATTTTCCTGGTATGAAAAGTCTCTTCTCTGCTCCATAGGGCAGTCATGAAAGAAGCTGGGGTTAGGAGGAGTGGGTGAGGTTTCCAAGAGATGGCTGGGGTCAGACAGCCTGGGAAGCAAAGCAGCAAGTCTGGTGCTCACTTTTTTATGTTTCAGTTCTTAAAGACTAAAAACCCAGGGGATCCTTGGTCCTTTGAACTTATAGATTACTGGGGATACCGGGTGAAATCTTAGC
This sequence comes from Phaethornis superciliosus, assembly GCA_023637945.1. Taxonomy (NCBI): domain Eukaryota; kingdom Metazoa; phylum Chordata; class Aves; order Apodiformes; family Trochilidae; genus Phaethornis; species Phaethornis superciliosus. The sequence goes on along the minus strand of JAJQWJ010000004.1, from coordinate 10,237,825 downwards.
TCCTCTCTGATTTCAATGGAATCAGGGCTAGGTGTTGGTTTTGGTTTTTTTTTCATTAGAGGAGAGTGAAGCCAAGGAAATAATTCTGGTTTTGTGACTATTAAAAGAACATTCATTGCCTATCTCAGCATTCTTTTATATATGCAACAGTATGACAGCAGAACCTTTTGCTTACCCCATCAGCCTTCAGTGAACTACACCCATAGCTAACAAATGGTGTGCACGTGAAATATTTTTCATGTCCCAATGGATTTCCATTTTTTTTCCAAAGGTTTATTTCTATTTTCACATTGCACACTAACTGCTTCATTTCTCCAGATACTGTACAAAATCTGGTAAATGTTTTCATTGCAAGACCATAGCAAAGGCATTCTACCTGATTTCCCACTATGCATGTAAATATACAGCATATTTAGAATAACTAGTGCTATTGGAAAAAAAACACACAGCCAGTATATGTTGTACAATTCATAAACCTTTGTATTTAAGCAAATATTTTTTTTTTCAGGCTAACATAAATTATTTCTGTCATTTGTAATCACTTCCTCTAAAAACAGTTTATTATCTTCTGAAATGTTGAGGTGTGTTTAAGAAATACATCACTGAAATATTCTTTTTATGTAAGCTATATCAAAATGGGACTCTATCTTTTTATTTTATTATTTTAATTTTATTTTATTAGTTTTCTTGTCAAATGGGTGAAAACAGCTTCAATTTCTTCAAAGAAGAAACTGTCACTAACTTTTGTTCAGAGCTGATTCAGCAGATAATTTGATGACTGAGACCTCGGATACCTTCATTTTGTGTTGGAATATGAATAGGTATTTTCTAAAAGCCCTGCGTATTTCTGTGGAAATATTCTGACACTGGAGGTACAGGTTGGTTACTTCGTCTGGCTATAATACTGAAAACATAATGAACCATGTCACGGCTTTCATGCAATCCCATCCAAAGGGGGAAGGCCTCGTATTATGTCATCCTGCAAAAGAAAAGATCAAGGGTTTGCTATAATAGCCTTGAGACTTGAAGACCTTTCTATGCAAAAGTTTTTTTACCAGTATAATTTGAGAGCCAGAGTGGAACAATTAAAGTTTTGTCATTCACACATGTAACTACTTGGTAGAAGTAAACAAATAAATAAAAAAATAAATCATAAGGGAACCCTGAGGTTGTGAATGTAATGCTGAGGTTGTTGAGCCTAATTCCTTCCAGAGCCACTGTAGGAAAAAAAAAAATAAATCAAAAACAAACAGTGAAATGGCACTGTGTAGTTTCCTTTAGCTTAATGAGACTTGCACTTCCAGTTCAGGTCTGTCTTTGTTGAATGGAAAATCTGTGAAATAGATCAGGGCAATCCTGGTACATCCTGGTTTGTCTGATTCAAACAGGTAAGTATCCCAGTGTAGCAGCCATGCAGTGAGTATTAATTAACATGTGAGAGCATGTTAACCTAGCACATGGAGTTATCCATTTTGTAGAGCCAACAACAGCACATAAAAGAACTAGTTGTATAAATAGTCCATCTGTAATGCAGAAGTCCTACGAAAATAACTTTTTGTAAAACACCAGCTATATTTCTAATCTCATAATTTTCTGTTTCTCTCAAATTGTTGCTGGACAGTGTCCTTAATTTTATATAATGTGAAGAAACGGGAAACAGATTCCATTGAGACCCTTTCTCTCCTTTCTACTGTTGAAAACATAGAATCTAGCTGCAGGGCTGAAATGGAAATAGCAGCTTACCAAGTGCCATGAATGGGGTCATTCTCTATGAATGAATTTAACTGTGTTTTCTTTATGGCACAAGAACTAATGAGTAGTGTTTAGCTAGCTATGACAGTGATGGATATATTTATTATCTGTGTTGCAGGCTGTGTTACACTGGGTGTTTACAGGGAAAAAAATTAAAAAAAGGAGAAACTACAAATAAAAATGCTGTCAAAATGCAAAAAGAGAAAAAGATAAAGTTTTGTTATGGTATTTTACGGCTCAGTGAGGATGTCCTGGTTTAGGCCAGGATAGAACTATTTTCCCGTCTTATAATTTTGCTTTCAGCTGAGTCTGTTCTAAGTAGCTGCACTTGCTGAAATTAACAGCAAGTTCCTCAGTCAGCATCTTGCTTCTAGGACATGCTCAGTGTTTATAGTTACAGCTAGAGAATAGTCTGCAGAGCCACAGCCACTGCTCAGTTCTGAGGGACATCTAATGCTCTGGGAAGAGGAAGGGAGTAAGTGGATCACACCTGCAAACCTCCTTTAGGGAGGAAAGACAAGATAAATTACTACAATTAACCAAAGAGAGTATTCCATCTCATACGTGTCATACTTGGTATAAATCTGAGGGATCACAAGGGTCAGACCCCTTTGCCTTCCCCCTTGCCTTCACCCTTCTTCACCTGTCCATTTGCTCAGCATCCTGGGAGGATTCTGTCTGCTCATCTGCCTGTGGTTCTGATCCATCCCAGCCTGAATCTGTGTGTTCCTGACCCCAACTCCTGACTGCTGCTGATTCCAGGATTCCAGCCTGGACTTTCCCAGGGCTGCCCTGCAGCCTCGGTGGTGACGTGAGTGTTACTGTGAGAAAGGGGAAAGGAATGTGGTATTGTTTTCCTGTATATTAGTATATGTATTTAATAATTTTTCCTTTCTTATCACTACTGTTTCATTAAATCTGTGTAGTTTAGTTTCCAACCCATAAGTCTCTCTCCCTTATTCTCTCTCCTTTCTGTCATTCGGATGATTGACAACCCAGCATCAAACCATGACAATGGAGTATTTTCTAGGTTTGTTCTGCAACCAGAGCAAAAAACACTAAAAAACAGAAAATACACAAATTCTGTCTGTGGTCTTCTTAGTGCAAATCCAGAAAGATAATTTATTGTCAATGGAACTCTTCTGACATTTAACTAAATTAATTGTAGACACTAGCATGCTATCGATTACATGAAGTTTCAAGCAACTCACAAGGTGCCATGGGGATCAGAAGTGGATTGTGACAAAGTCTTTGTGGTGACCAAGGCTTTGGGACATATTTTTCCCTTCAAGTCATTAAGTTTATACAGGGCAGAGATAGGCAGGATGTCAAGGGCATGCTACTGCTGGGTCTGCCTAATGAGGTTGTGTGCTCCACCAGCTCTGTGAGAGGCATCTGGCTGAACAGTTACTTAGAGGTTTGGTCATGGCCCTGCTGTTCTGCTGCCACTTCCCAAAGTCCTGAGGAAACCTTTGCTGCTGACTCTGGGCATTAAAGACATTATTTTAAGGTAACAAAACTTGAAAATTAATAAAGATTTTGGTGACTGTGTAAGAGGTATTGTCAAGGCTGAGGTTGCCTCCCTTCTGATGTGTCAAGATGAAATTTTTACTCAAAAGTCATGTAGTTTTTATACTGCAGCTGAGCAAACAGAACTGTAAACCTTTTTCATGTGGTCAGAAAGACAGAGCTGTGATGAACATGTATGCCCATTGCATGTTATTAAAATATATTTGTAGGAACTGGGCAGAAAATAGAGGTGAAAGCAATTGTATCATTCAACCTTGCAGCATGTTCTAACTGTGCCCCTACATCTTCTCATATTGACAACCACTGGTTTATTTTTGAAGATAACAAGCTGTTACCTGTGAAAGGATGAAAAAGTCAGAGAGAGAAAAGGAAATGTTATAGAAGATAAAAAAAAAAATAACCTGGCTAAGTAGGTCATTCTGGTGTCCTATTTAAATAATATCATACTAGGGTCATTTAAATTGAGGGGTAGAAGAAAGATGAAAACAGCATAAACTGGAAGTTTGAAACAGTTAGCCTTAAATCTTGATGCTGCAAGTGTCACTGTGCATACAAGCCTAACAGATTTGAGAAGAATTTCAAATTACCATGAAGAGAGGAAGCATCCTTCATCATGCAAATGGGAAGAAAACTCCATTATGGCATTCTCCATGACTAGGAGTGTAAATTATGAATTGTACCATGGGTTAAGAAAGCTTCTAGTGGGAACAATCTATTTCACAGCGTTACAAGAATTATGTCCCTTGGGAATGTCTGGTAGAGGCAGTGCAAGGTCCCAGACCAAAGGAATACTGGTCTGATAAGGACTCTGATAGTTCTGTGTTTGATAAGACTTTTTTTTTTTTCATTCCCCAAAAGGCCTGATTTTAATTCTTGCCCAAGCTTCCAAGCTCTTGATATTGCATTTATGAGCTGGAAAAGTGACTTGGTCTGTGGTCAGCCATACTTTCTAAGTGCATCAGGCATCTCAAGGACTAACTACTGCGGTGACATCTCTGCTTTCAAGGCAGAATCTCATGTGAATGCAGGCCTTTATGATGCATTCTTTATTCTTACAGGCTCAGACTGCATTCACCAGTTAAGTCAGCTGTGGCAGGTTTGACTCACTAGTTGTGACAGCGTGGCATTTATTCCTCACAAGTATCACATTCGGGCCTGTGTTGAAATCCAAAGATTTTAGACTTGCTTTTTGCTTTTTTTTGTTTTGTTTTGTTTTTGGTTTTTTTGTGGGTTTTTTTTTTTTTTTTTTTTGTTTTTTTGTTTTTTTGTTTTTTTTTTTTTTTTTCTTCCCTTGATGTTTTAAGACTTCCAGCTGCTCAGCTTTTCTTTAAAAAGAGAGACTACATTTGCCAATACTGTAATGAGTCTTGGCCCATCCACATGAAGAATCTGGGATACTGGGGAGAAAGAAAAAGAAGAAAAAGTGCTGAAAAGCATAATTTCCAGAGCTTCAGTCCTCTGTGCATGTTCCACATTTGCCTATTCCATGTTTCCCTCCCTTTCTCCCTCCCTGCTGCAGATTCCCATCTGTTTGCCCTCTGGCTCACCTCACCCACTGGCCTCCTGTGCAGGAGAAGGAGGAGAGGTGATCTCACTTGGAGCACAGTGCTCAGTGTGCTGCACAGACTCTACTCACAGGGCTCCAGTGCCCAAAGTTTATGTTCCTGCAGGCCTTAAAAAGACAACTTCCTTTTCTGTTTTGTTTTTTTCTTTTCCTTTTCTCATCAAGGATTTATGCTGACAGGTAAATTGCTGTTGTAAAGAAGTTACCCTAATCATGAAGAATAAATCTATGCAGTTGAAACCAAACCTGACTATACATAATATGATATTCAACACCCATCCATACCTTTGCTGAAAGTCACCTCCATGGTGTATGGGAGATTCCATGCTTGATGTTCAGGCATAATAGCTCCCCCCCAGTTCTTGCTTTATGGACTTACACATGATGCTGTGCAGGCAGAAGAAGGTTTGTGTATGTTACTTTGCCTTTTCGGATTACTTTTTTCTTCTGCTTCTACTTCTCATCACAAAGTGAAGAAGTTGGTTCAGTTTCTTCACAGACTCATGGAGGGATTTTTTTTTTGTTTTTGGTTTTTTGGGGGGTTTTTTTGTTTGTTTGGTTTTTTTGGGTGATTCTGTCAGCTCACCAGGCAAAACCTTAGGTTTCTGTTTGGTGTTAATGGAGAGCCAGATGCCTCCATTCAGAGTCTCTATTTCCCTGAGGAAGTTCCTTTGATAGTCATGCTGAAATTCAGGTCTGATTTCATCAAGTGGATGAAGTGCACATAGAGATATTCACCTTTTCTAGAAGTCTGGTTGATAACAGTAGATAGAAGTACCTTCCCAACAGGTTGACTTAGGTAGGAGCTCTGTGGCAGTCAGTCCTGGTCCTGAATAAACCGAGCACAAATATTTGACATATAAGGGACTGAAATACACAGGTTGCATCCCAAAACTTTATATGACCCTGCCCTTCCTGAGTTCAGTGAACTACCAGGATCTGTGGAGTCAGCAGAAGAATTTTTGGGTTCTCTGAAATTTTGATCTAGTGCCATCTTTTCCATGTGAACTTGCCAAATTTAATGGAAAAAAAAAAAAAAAAAACCTTTCCCCTCCTTAGCCTCTACTCCAGCAACCCCATATCCCTAAAAACCTAGCCTCTGAGAATCTTAGAACCACATGCTGGCCCTTTAATGTGGCTTATTTGTCTGAAAGCTACTTTCCTCTCTGTGTGATATGGTGAGGTACAAGAAGCAGGAATGATTGGAAACTGCTGTTTTTCCTGAGCAGTTTTGCTGTGTTATTTTCATTTAATGTTCTTTTAATAAAGAATGAGAAAACAGTGAAATTGATAAGACTGCATAGGAATTAAGCTTTCTTCTCTGTATGGAAATTACTACAACAGAATGGAATTTAAAGTCCTAGGAAACCAACTAATAAGCCAGTCTGAAGTATTCCCTCTAATAGCCTTTTATTAAATGTTGAAATCTGTCAGGTCTTTTATACTTTCACATCATAGGATTTCCTAATAGAGAGCTGGACCTTTTTTGGCTTATTTTCTCCCCAGATTCATCTACAGATCAAGTGAATAAAATCTGTATTATTGTGATGCTTTTTTTCCCTGTATTTTTTTCAGAAAAATGTCTTTTAATGATTATTTCTTACTGCCATGGTTGAAATCTTTCTGTAACAAACCTTTTACAAAGGAAAACAAGTCTGATCCAAAAATGCTGAAGGAAATATTTTAAGTGAGAATGATGACTCCTTGATTTTTTGACAAACTTCTTTGTTTTCTTCCTGTCTGTTGGTCTTACACGACGTGGCTTTCCTGGTCTCAACTGGGGTCTCAGTGCTGGAATGTGCCTATATGGTAAGGAGCTGTCTACTGCATCTGGGCTGTAATAATCCTCTTGTCTTTTCTCAAACCGTAAGTGAGCAGCTATCAAACATCTTCATTGCTGAAGTGGTCTCCTGCTTGCACCCTGCGTGTGTCCCACTGCAGACTGTCTGTAACAGCAGGCACTCAGCCACATCCTGGAAATACGAGGGCAAGAGATGCTCATATGACATTTAACAGTGCATATTACTGACAAGTAACATTTTATTGGTAGAGGTCTTATAAAGAGAGCTGTTGAACAAGATCCAGGAAATGAACATACATTTCTAATTTTAAAATGAGTACACTTCCATTCAGTGGTAGTTTTTGTCAGTAACTCTTTTCTGCATACACTTCAGTACTGGTTAATTTGTGGTAGTGATATAAAGAGGCAGTCAGATACAGGGAAAAGGAAGCAAGAAATACTCCAGGTTTTGTTGAAGACCACATTTTGGACTAGTTCCATCTGGCAAGACATATTTTCTCTTCTGCTTTCAGTCATTGTGTAAATTAAGTTTGATTAACAAACAGGAGAGTGGTCAGGTTATGATGGTACTTTAACTTTTAAGCAGTAGCCTATAAGACTTTTAACACATTTGTGCTTTCAGGATGGAACCTAATATAGCATTACTGGAGATTGTAAGTCCCAAGTGTGATTTGCATGATTGTTGAAATGAATTCAGGTTCTAATTCTGCTTGTAGATGTGTCCATTATCTTTTTTCACCTACCTATTCTGAGATAAAAGTGGAAGACTTCTATGAATAAATGATCATTTATATCTCAGTTCCAAGTCAGGACGACTCACCTAAGGAGACAAAAACAAAGCTTTGTTAAATTCCTGTGTAAACAGGATGATATCCTTGTCTCTGCTTTTAAGCAATTCACTGAGGATGGTTAACTTGCTGACATGTTTTTGAAGCATGGCATTCATCAAAGCACACCATCCTAGCAGGCAGGGCACCTACACTCCAGGCAAACTTGGAGATGGGGAATGGTAACAGAAGGAAGGATTATGGTTGATGTGTTGTCACAGGAGAAATAATCTCCTCCATCCCTTTTAAAGGACGTTATGCATGTAAAATTCAACCACAGGCAAAAACACCAGGAAGATGCCAATTAAAAGCACTGGATCCAATTTATTCACCAGGCACATGTTTTCAGGAAGGATTAGGAGGGAAAAAGTGGAAAGGAAATGAGAAACACCCTTGTCAAGGTCAGATGTAAAGCAGAAGGGCTTTGCTTGCTTCATATGAGAGCATGGGGGAGAATGGCAGACTCTAGAAAATATCACTTTCTAATTTTGCTCATGGCCCCCCAAACCACAGCCCAAAAACAGGAATGGAAAGTAACTGTTAGGCAAATCTGCCTGATTAAAAAGTCAGAATGTGACAGCAAGTCACCCACAGATGGTAGGTAATTAGAGAATTTCTGGTTTTCTCTAGGTTTTTTTGTTGTTGCTGTTGTGGTTTTGGTTTGGTTTTAGCTTTTTCGGGGGGGGGGGGGTGGGTGGGTTGTAGAGTTTTTTTGTGTTTGTTTTGTTTTGTTTTTTTAATTTCTCTTCGTTGGCAACTGTGGGCATGGTTTAGCAAGTGACAGGAAATGTAGCATGTCTGTTCCATAAAACTTATCATTCTCACTTGGCTCCTGTGCTGCTTCTCCAAAGAGTCCACTTAATCATGCATGTTCCAGCACTGAAATGAAGTGTGATGGAAGTTACCTTCTGCCTTCAGTGTTCCCACTCGCACCACCACTGTCATGTTAGCAATTAATCCTGTAGACAGCCCGAAATCACAACCCTATGCACTTCCTCACTGATTTCAATAGGAAATCTAGAGAGGCATTGGCTCCAAAAATGTGTTTGTTGTAAATGGAGGTAGGCAAAAAATGCCTCCTGCCAGTATACAATGCATCTTCAGGGGTGCAGAAACAGAAAAACACTCATTAGTTATTGGAGACCCTTGAGAGATGGGGAAGAAGGGAAACAGGGAGTTCTCTTTTTTCACAGAAAATATAGATGGAGAAAACAAAAAGCTGAAGAGATTTCCTACTAATCACAAGATATTTAGGGAGAAACTTCTGTGCAGATCTGTCAAAGAAGATTGGGCCTGATGGTGCTGATGTACTTTTGAGGAATGGAGATGTTTGAAAAGATAGAAACATGAGGTACTCATGGCTGTGACCAAGTTTCACTCTGTCCATAACTCCAGTGGACATGAAGATTGGCAAACAGTACCCTGGCTAGGGTTGGGTAGGTCCTACCCAAGTGTCACTTCAACCATGCCTCTGAAGGTTTAGTGATTCTTAGATCTTTTACTAGCTTTTCTGAGTAGACTGAACTGCACAGTCTGCATGCTGAAAGGAATTCCTTTGTGGGAACTGGTTTTTGTGTACAATCAGGCTAAATGGTGCTGGCACAAAAAAAAAAAAAAATAGGGAAAGGTTTGTTTGCAATTGGTGCTTTGGTGCTTTCCATAATGAATGGATTCCCTTCTCATTGGACAGTTTGTGGAGAAGAGGTGGGAAATGTATTAATTTTGCACAGCTGGAAAGCAATATTCATGGTAGGGTGCATGGTAGGGTGAAACATAAATTTAAAAGAGTCAGAAATTTAATAACCAGGTGTGTAGTGGTAAATTTAAAAAAGAGATGGAGAGGTATTTCTACCTGTCAAATGAAGGCAAACCCACCTGACGGGAATCTCAACTAGGAGGGAACAAATGGACAAAAGTCCTTTCTGTGTATTAGGATGGACAGGGCATCAGACCCAGCCAGCACAGGGTTAGGAAGGGCGGGTCCTGTCTGACCAACCTGATCTCCTTTTATGACCAGGGGACCCGCCTCATGGATGAGGGGAAGGCTGTGGATGGAGTCTGCCTGGACTTCAGCAAAGCCTTTGACACCGTCTCCCACAGCATTCTCCTGGAAAAGCTGTCAGCCCAGGGCTCAGACAGGAGCACTCTGTGCTGGGTTAGGAACTGCTGGAGGCCCCCAGAGAGTGGTGCTGAACGGTGCTGATCCAGTTGGCGGCTGTGGTGTCCCCCAGGGATTAGTGCTGGGCCCAGTTCTGTTTAATATCTTCAGAAATGATTTAGATGAGGGGATTGAGTCTATCATCAGCAAATTCACAGATGACACTAAGTTGGGGGGAGTGTGGATCATCTGGAAGGCAGGAGGGCTCTGCAGAGGGACCTGGACAGACTGGAGAGTTGGGCTGATTCCAATGGGATGAGGTTCAACACGGCCAAGTGCCGGGTCCTGCACTTTGGCCACAACAACCCCATGGGGAGCTCCAGGCTGGGCACAGAGTGGCTGAGAGCAGCCAGGCAGAGAGGGACCTGGGAGTCTGGATTGACAGGAAGCTGAACAGGAGCCAGCAGTGTGCCCAGGTGGCCAAGAAGGCCAATGGCATCCTGGCCTGGATCAGGAACAGCGTGGCCAGCAGGTCCAGGGAAGGGATTCTGCCCCTGTACTCAGCCCTGGTGAGGCCACAGCTCGAGTCCTGTGTCCAGTTCTGGGCCCCTCAGTTCAGGAAGGAGATTGAGGTCCTGGAGCAGGTCCAAAGGAGGGCAACCAGGCTGGTGAAGGGATCCAGCACAAGTCCTGTGAGGAGAGGCTGAGGGAGCTGGGGGTGTTCAGCCTGGAGAAGAGGAGGCTCAGGGGAGACCTCATCGCTCTCTACAACTCCCTGAAAGGAGGCTGGAGCCAGGGGGGGGTTGGGGTCTTCTCCCAGGCAGCTACCAGTAAGACAAGAGGGGATGGAAGCTCTGTCAGGGAAGGTTTAGGTTAGATATTAGGAAGAAATTCTTTACAGAGAGGGTGATAAGACATTGGAATGGGCTGCCCAGGGAAGGGGTGGATTCTCTGTCCCTGGAGGTTTTTAAGGAGAGACTGATGTGGCACTGAGTGCCATGGTCTGGTAACCACAGTGGCAGTGGATTAAGAGTTGGACTTGATGATCTCAGAGTTCCTTTCCAACCTAGATGATTCTGTGATTCTGTGATTTTATTGCTGGCTGCTTCTACACACAAAGCTAAGTAATAGCCATTGTCAGAAATAATGGTTTGCTCCAGAATTTCTACTGATATCACCTGGTGTTGTTCAGCTGCAATAGGAAATTAAAGAAAGTGTATACAAAACATTTCCTGGGGCACATTTCACTGATTAGGATATATGACATGGAAAAAAATACAATCTAAACAAAACTTGGCTTTATATATTTTTGCTTAGACAGAAAAAAAAAAAATCCCAACCAAGAAACCAACCAAACAAAATAACAAAAAAATCCCTTTGAAAACTAAGCTGACAGTGTTTTATGATTTTATCTTCAACAGCTTATATCTGTACAGAAAAGCTTTAGAATTTGACTAAAAAATGTAACACTTTTCTAAGACCTTTGAAAAGTTATAAGAAAACTTACCTTGGCCAGTATTTTTACACAGCAATGTTATTTTTTTTAAAGGGAAAATACTTGTTGCCATATTCTGGTATTTCAACCAGCAGTTACTGTGAATAGAACAGCTACATTAAAATTAACAGAGCTGCCTGGATTTAAAACATGTAGGAACATGACCTGAAAATATTTGGAAGTGGATAGTATGTATAGAATCCCACTAGTTACTCTTGTCAAATACTACTAGATTTGTCTTGTATACTGGCTTTGTTGTTTCCCATAATGGTTATGTATCTACAAACCACTCTGCACAGAGCTTCTTCTTTAGTTTTGGTTCCAAGGGAAATAAGACTACACAAATGCATTGCCTTTTAGAAAGAGGATGAAAGGGCAGACAAAATGCATTTGAGCTTATTTCATCCAAACTTTAGAGAAGAGGTAGAAGTGTGCAGCCTTACAGAAACTGTCAGATGCCTGAAGAGGTGCCCCAGCAAGATGGGCTGGCAGGTGAAAAGTGTTTGGCGGCAGCCGGTCTGGCAGTGGGCACTGACATAGGAAAGCCATGCAGGACAGTGTTCCCATTCAGCCAAAGAGCAGGCTGTCTCACCTGCTGCTAATGAAGTTGTGTGGGGTGCCAAGGGTGAAAGGACTTGAATGAAACAAAAAAACTTGGAAAATAAGGATTTATTGGTTTCTCCTGACAATGGAACACCTTGAACATCTTCCCTTCCCTTCCCTTCCCTTCCCTTCCCTTCCCTTCCCTTCCCTTCCCTTCCCTTCCCTTCCCTTCCCTTCCCTTCCCTTCCCTTCCCTTCCCTTCCCTTCCCTTCCCTTCCCTTCCCTTCCCTTCCCTTCCCTTCCCTTCCCTTCCCTTCCCTTCCCTTCCCTTCCCTTCCCTTCCCTTCCCTTCCCTTCCCTTCCCTTCCCTTCCCTTCCCTTCCCTTCCCTTCCCTCTTCCTTCCCTCTTCCTTCCCTCTTCCTTCTCTCATTTTCATCTTCATTTTCTTTCCATTTCCTTCTCCATTTTATTCTTAGAATATCTCATGATATTTTGAGATTTGTGAGAATACAATGGGGCTTGCTCCTGTTCCACATGCATGCCATACTCTCACACTATGTCTTTTGAAAACCCAAGACGGACCAAGCTAAACAGAAACTATTCAAATTTGTTTGATCTTTTATTGTTTAGCCTGCAAGCCACAGCTTTCTTACTTCGGTGCACCATAAAACACATGGAAAAAGCATTGGAACAAGAGCAACCCTTTGGCTGTCTTTTAGATCAGGATGAAATCTATGTCTGGATGGCTTCTGAGATTTCCTGGCCCTTGTCAGTTTACACTGATCTGTTTTGAATGCTAAGTTTTCTTAAATGCTATGGAGCCTTTATATCATTCTCTATTTGTGCTTCACTACAGTCACTCCTAAATCTGCTCTAGTTAAACCAAGTATATATGTCCAAAGAAAACACAATTTTTTAAACAGAACATGGCAATGATCCTATGTAGATACAAACTTCAGTTTTCACATACGAGGGGTCCAACTGAGTTAGAGGCTTTTGCAAAATCAAGTGTCTTGGATAACTTGTTACACAATTAGAACCAAAAGAGGGATTTCTGGTCATAGCTCTGCCTTACTCTCTGTCTGTAGCTTTTAACAGGTCTCTTCACTTCTATTGTTTTCAATTTCCAAATATTAAAACATCAGCTACATACCATGCCTGAAATCAGAAACATGAAAATTGATAACATTATTCAAATGCTTCAAAACTAAGCATTCAATACTGCCCTAAAAAAAAAGGCTACAAATGTATAGGCATATCATGAGTGAGAAAGCAGAAGGAAAGAAAATAGATTAATGTGAAAGAGTAAAACCAACAGGACAGTAAAAATGATGATGTTGAAAATATAAAAATAATTAAAAATACAGATCTGGGGGAACAGCAATATAATTTCTCCTTTTACTTAAATATTAACCAAATCCAGTCATACTCATGTTTTGGAGTGACTAATAGATAAATCAGAAAATAGTAATATATTTATATGAAATACTAGTCCCAGATTTTTAATTCCTCCTTCACTACGTATCTCTGATGGAGTTTTACCTTCAACTTTAGAATTTCTGTTACTGCTTTCCTCTAATAAAGAGTCAAGAGTCCTCAAATAATGCTGTCATACTTCCATTTTCCTGCCTGAACTGGGAGTACTACACGATGTGGAGACAATTGATATAAAACGGAACAGCTATTCTACTCTTTCATGAAAAACCATTCATATTCCATTGCAAAGGAAGGTACTCCTTCCTTCTATTTTCCTTTTGAGAGAAATACCCAGGTTGTTTTTCTTCAGCATTGTTGTTGTGGTGCCTGGACAATCCAATATGTGAGTAATACCTACCAGGTGGTGTAAAAGAAATCACAAAATCACAACAGTTAGTTCAAAAGAGAGTAGAGAATGCTTACGCAGGTATGGATACACTCACATGCCACTAAACTTCAGCAGTAAGTCCTTGCACAAATGTGGGCTATCTTTTAAACTAATCTGAAGTCCTTCTTGGCCTTTGTTTTCTGTGTTGAATTAAGACACTTGGCTAGATGAGAGAATTCACAGAAGCTGCCCTATCTCAGAGGAGCAGGGGACTCCCAGCACGAAGACAGAGAGCAATTCCACAACCTATACTTTTTTTTTATCCTTCTTTTTTTATTTCTCTTACGGGCACTTTCTAGCCAGCTTTTGGAGAAAACGTCCCAAAGTTATCATTAACTAGATATAACCATTGAACTTTTGAGAGAAAGAATGCGTACTCAACATTGAAATTTTAGGTCATTTTCAAGATGTGCTTAAGTGTGCTTCAGCAACCCAAGGTTGGTTTTGCATGAGACATCTACTAAACTACAACAGAGGAATTGTGAAGAAGAGGAGGAAAAAAAAAACTTTCCTTATTGACATGCCCTTGAGAGCACCCAAACCAGGTTATCAGGTCAACTGGCGTATCTCAGAAAAAATGTTTGTGGTTATTCATTAATAAAACACATGCTTGTGTTTAATCTATGTCTTCTGCAATTTAAAGATTTCACAGACATGAGATAGTTGAGCTGCTAGAGCCTTTTTACAATATAACAGAGGGCACTACAGCTAGCTTGCCTTTCATTTGAGTGTGGAGAGAGCCTATATTGTTGTAATATGCACCAAGAACCAATACAAGTATACAGCATCAAGAATGTTTTGAACTGGATTGCTTATTGCTGTAACCACTCTTACACACATATCCTTTCATCCAGCTCTCTGTTAAATTTTGATGAATGACATTTCTGGACTTATTGGGTCAACACCTGCTGTGCATGACAATGTAAGTGGATAAAGAGCTATTTATGTGACTAACCCCTAGAGACTAAGTGATCTTTTGTGATGAGCTCTCACAGTTTCCATAAAATGTAAAGTAGTATACAGGGGAAGGGAAGTACTGCAGTTTGCCCTACGTTTGAAGTCCATACTGTGATAAGGATACGATTTCACCAATACAGGAATAAATAGTGTGCTCACCTGCAGGTGTTCAGGTGGGAAGTATCCAGTGATGGCCTTTTGGACCTATTAAGGGAGAAATTTACCATTAAGAAGAAGGGGTTAGATTTCTGCTTCTCTGGGCTTCAGGATGCCAGAGGAGCAGAACAAACTGTGTGAGTATGGACCAAGTATCTACAGTACGTCCCTACTAAGGAAATAATTTTTGTGAGCTGTGAGGGACGTCATTCTTGCTTCTCTCACGACACCTGTTTCCTGGAAGAGTACAACTCCTGACACTCTCCAGCTGTAGACTCTGGAAAATGTCTGGCATTACAGGAGCTTCCAAAGCTGCGATTTTAAGGAAAAAGTTAAAACAGAGAGAAAAAGAAATGAGTCATCCTTGCTAAATAAGTAGCACTCTCAAAAAGCTACATGGGTGTGTGAGGGGAGGGCAGCTCCAAGATCAGACTGGGTGCTTGGATAATGTCTGTATTCTATTTAAACATTACCGTTTTTTGGGGTCTGAGTATAAACCTCTCTATTTAGTGCTGACTCTCTGTGCAAAGCTGAAAGTTAAACTACATACAAATATAGAGAGCACTTTAAAAACAGAGCCCAGTGATCAAAGTTTATACAATAAATGAGTAATACAGGTTTACGATTAGTGAAAACTGGCCTAGTGACTGATTCTAGGGCTGTGAGAAAAAAAAAGCAAAACAAAAAAGCAGGAAAAAACAACCAAAAACCAAATCACTAAATGTGCCAGCTATATTACTTCTGCAAAAACTAGGTAATGGTAAAGCTTTCAGAGATGGCCCTAAAAGACTCAGCATGTTTAATCTGCATAGGGACGTGATTGTATATTTTAATGGTGGGAAAAAAAAATGCATATTTTCAGCCAGCAGAGAAGAAAAAGGGTTTTAAAAGGCCAGAATCTGATATGACAATGCAGAGGTACTTCCACCTCTTCTAACAGCAAGTGTTGCAAAACATCTGCCCAAAACTCCAGATGTTCCAGTCCCTCCCTCACCAGCTTCAATGAAACATGACATTTAAACAATACAGTACACTCTTTACGGAAATAAAATAGAGGAGGAATGTGCAAGTGTGTGTCTGAAGATCTTTATCAGGGCATGAGAGGGAAAGATGGGAACACCCTTGCCAAAGTTTCCATTCCTTTTCCCTTTTCTCCTTCTCTGTCTGCCAGTTGGTATTTCATAAACTGAGTTACAGAAGGCTGTGAACCAGGATGGTGTGACTTTACCTCATCCCCCTGCAAGAAGGCCGAATGCAAAGGCTGTGCCCCTAACTCCCCAAGTATGGTGTGGGTCATAACCTGCTATTCTTGTTTATCTGTAATGGTGCCAGAACAGACATTTTTCTTGTCTGGGTTCCAGTAATATATCTCCCAGCTTGCTTTTTTTTTTTTTTTTTCCCCATTACTTGGCTAGTCTGTCTTCTCAGTTTACATTTTCCCCAGTACTGTTGGTTGCTCCATTGGCTACTAGACTGTTGCAATCTGCTGCAGTCATTCCCCCCATGATGATGTGAGAGAATAAAACCATGTGGCTGGGGAATTACTGTATGTGAATAATAGAGGGGAAAAATTACACATGCTTTGTGCAAAGCTGACCACTGGTTTATGCGCTGTTGCTAATTCTCCAGAACTTTCCCCTTTCTGTTTCCCCTTCACAATCCTGGGCAAGGAAAAAAACCAAAGAAACAAAAAAAGTAGATAAAAGAGTTTTCCAGGATTCTTTCCTGATGAAATCGTCCTGCATTTAAATGAAAAAGTGGGAGGATGGGAGAGAAACTGATGAAATATGAAGGCTTGTCCCTACTGCATTGCTGTGGCAGACCTAGACAGGTCTGCTCCTTCTGACACACCAGATTTGTTTTTGTTGAGAAGCTGAAAAAGCATAAATGGTAATATATTTTCCTAGGTGATTACACAACTGTTAACACACCGTAACAAATAGTTACTTTCTCTTAACATTTAGACATTCCTCAGTCTTTGTGCTGCTGGTTAAGACCACAGGTGTTTGTATATGATGCCAAATAATATTAATCTGAAAGAAAATCAGGAAAAGACAGGGCCACATTTTTTAAAAATGGTCTTTAGCCATGTTACTGACTCTTCTAGAAGAGTGGAATTCATTTGAAAAGTGTAAGAAAAGTTTGTAATGTCTGAGTTTTGTGAAGTCTTACCAGATTCATAGATTTCATCCCAGTCCTCTCTGCAGATGTAAGCTGCACCCCAATTGTATCTATGGCATGATACTCAAAGAGATTATTTGTTTCCTGTCTCTTCAATGAGAAAAAAGTGAAGTAATGTCTTGGAATACAGCTTGATTTCATCTTAAAGCATGGCCTTTACTTTTTGGGATAGTACATTAAGTTTACAAGTAGTTGCAATCTTATATTTTTCAATTTGTTTCTTTACATCTTATTTACTGGATTCAACAGAGTGAAAGAGATTGATTCATAGATTTAGCAGTACCCACAGATACTCAAAATGTTTTACATGTGGACAAAATGTCGAGCAATTAAGGTATGTATACCACAGAGACTCAGTGTGAAGATTATTTTTAAAAGAATTTGCAATTTCTTTTTCAGCCAGCTCCTTCCCATTCTGAAGTCTAAGTGATGACACATGTAGCTGGAAGTCCAGCAGAGGCAGGATGCAGTGCCAGCCGTATCAGCTCTCCAGGATAAGAAAAGAGCCCTTCTAAATGAAAGTAGCTGCTCTTTAACAGACTTGGGGAGCTCTGAGGAAGAGAGGGCCAGTGGGTTTGCCAGTTTAGAGGGGAGAACTGTGCCAATGAACTTCCTGAAGGAGTTAGGTGAAGAAAAAAGTGGTTGTGAGGAGACTGACACTATTGTTATTCCCCCATTGGAGCAGCATCATGTTTGCAGATAACATGCTTGGGCAATAGCCTAACTGTGCACTAAGGTCTAGGAGACAAGCACAAACACAATTCATATTCTCAAAGCAAAATACTAAAATTCAGGCTCCAGAGTTACACTAACTAACTGAGCAGCTAATGGAACAGTTTAGGACTGCCTGCCTGCCTGCATATTTTCTTCAATCTTAATTTTAAGATACAGATACCAGTTGAGAAAACAAAATTTAAGAGATTTTACCAGAACCTAATAATTAGCATTCTTTATGGATAAGAATGACTTACATTGATGTGAGAGACACTGTGTTGAAGATTCTGGCCTAGATACTGATTTCTGGGAAAGCTGGAAAAATAAAGAGACCAATCAGTATCATGTCCAATTATTTTTATAAATTACTTTTTAGATGCTTAAGCCAAGATCTAAAAAACACTGTACAGATACAAACCTCCTCTCCAGGAAGGTTATAAGTCTAGTTAAACAAGACATACGGCCAGCTGTAGATGCTTCATGGAGAAGGAAAATACGTCAGTGGTAATGCTCAGAGGAGAAAATCAGATGTCCTAAGTGCCATAGGGAAAGGACAACACTGACACTGCTGCTCCAGCATCAAAAGAAAGCATGTTTCCATCTTGGCTTCTTCCCATTACTGTAAAAGTCTAGAAAATTATGTTAATCGTTTGGAAAGAGTTTGGAGGAGGCCAATGAGAACAAACGAGAAAATGTGGCAGATGAGAGAGAGCAGCAGAAACAGGAGCTTCAAGATGGATGGCAAAGGGGGAACAGAGCAACACCCAAGTGTATGAAAGCCTGCTGCAAACCAGAGGGGAATTATCTGCAGTCCTTTTATTACAGGAGTTAAGAAGAAGAAGGAAGAAAAACTCAAGGTCAGCATGAGAAAGGCCATTCTCATGGTGAGAATGTAGAAGGACTGAAAGGAATGGGAGGTACACTGCCTTTACACACTGAAGCTTTTCCTTAGGCTGTCAGGAATTATGGGAATTCTTGATCTTTCCTTAAGGTAGCTGTATGCATTAGATGACTCCTTGAGATCCTTTCCATCTTGTTATCTATGTAACAAGACGCCTAACAAGAACAGTTTTGTTTGTTGCATTTTAAAACCCTTCGGGTTTCCTGAATAGAATGTGCTCTAGAGTAACAACATGCTAATTATTACTATTGTGTATCTGTGCATATGTGATATTATGTACATGTGTGACCAGGAGATGGGAAAGAGAACTCTTCTAGTAATTAGACAACCAAGGAACTTATTTAATTATTTTCCCCTCTTTCCTGACTGTGGAAGTCACCTGGTGTCATGCCTCATGGTATTTGGAGGGGAATAGAGGGATGGAATGAGAGAGTAGCAGTACTCCTAGGCACACAGTCAGGGGTACAACTAACCCAGGCATCTGATATGCCTCCTTATTTTGTGATCCAGGAAGATGACTGTCAGCAGGACACAGCCAACAGGCTGGGACTGTCCTGTAATACCTTAAAATTTCTTTGCATTACATGAAATGTTGGTGCTTGATACCAACATATTTTCCTCAATGGTAAGTTATTTTCTTCATGTGTAGTATGTCAGTGGCCAGTATTTCTTCCCATCTTCCTCTTGACACTGCTATATTTTTCCCCCTGAAAAGGCATTCTGTTACTCCTGCTTCATTTTTGCTTGTGTATTTGTATTCAAGTGTCAACAAAAAGTACATAGTGGCTCAAGCCTGCTGTTTCAGTTGGCTGTGTTAATGCTGATTCATAACACCCCATTAGACTGGATTATGTTATTTGGTCCCTGACTATCTTGTCTGATGCAGACAGGCTTTCTGCACTGCATTGAAGGGGAGGAATTGAAACGGGTTCTCTGCTTTTTCTAGGAGGGAGAGTCAGAGGAAAAGGAACATCTGTCTAGTCCATACTTCTCATTTCTGTGGCTGTATGACAGTTTTTATCTTTAATTCCTCACGCTGCATTGGACTGAGGAGACACAGCTTCATCTCAGTTTCCACATCTTTTTTCACTGGGGGGTCAGGGACCTGTGAGGAATAAAAGAACAATAGCAGGAGCAATTTAAAAGCTTCACACACATTAAACACAGCTGGTGAAGTAAGAGGCAACTAGGAGAAGGTAGTGTTTTCATACTGTTATGAAACATACTCATTTTAACTGTTTCATTATTCCTTATACATAGATGCTCTGCCTGCACAAATTGGCTTTGCTCCTTTTACTTCAGAGGAGTTACACTGATCTGTGCATGTAAGAGTTTTGCCCCACAAATTACAAGATTGATCAGGGATTATCATCTCATTGCTCTCCTCAGTGAGCTCAGAGGACACAGGATTGCAGCCAGATGTACAGACACAGAAGAGTTCATGATTAGAAAGGTGTTTCCATGTGTAGGCAAACTGAACTAAAGTTTCACAGAAAGTATTATACAGCTAGTAGATAAGGGGAATGTTGCTGCAGGTGTCTAAAACAAAGAACAAATAACAGTTTGCACTCTGTGTTGTGTGGACTAAAGCCTGTGAAACATTATACCACTAGGGAGAGGTTTGCCTGCTTTGATTCATGAATTTCTCTTTAAGGCTCTTCATTTCCCCTCCCATTCATCTGTCAGGTTTGGGGTTTTGGTTTTTTTTGTGGTTTTTGGTTTGGTTTTTTTTTTGTTTTTTTTTTTTGCCATAGCACCCCTTGAAGTGTGAGAGTGCTTCAGCTACGAGTCTGGCTCTTGCCCTCTCTTCTCCTCTGTCTCTGACCTTAGGACTTCAACACTATTTTCTTTCCTGAGTCAGGAAGAAGGGGGCAGCTGGCTAGGACCCTGCACTCATCACTGTTTTTCTACCTACAATATGTTTGCTTTTCTTTTCCAGCTGCAGTTTTATCTTGCCTCCTTCAGTCACTCATCTTTGGCATGTACATTGCAGGCTTGATTCTCCACTTACTTAGCATGTGCACATCATTGGCTTCCAAGGGATTTATGGTTTTAACGGAGAGTTAGCTTGACTTGGTTCTTCTGCTTTAGAACACGTGTTCTACCAGCCTGGATGGCAGTGAGTTGTCACAGGTCATGAAAATCCAGTTAGAACATAAGAAGTTTGCTTATGTCATGTTAAAATGATGAAAAAAGAAAGAGGAAAAAAACCCAAGCAAAATAGACTGGATAAATCTGTCAGCATGATTGCTGGAAGAGAGAAGGGAGGGGTCAACAGCTGCAGTCCCTTTCCTTTGCATAGTAAGCAATCTTTGACAACATAATTCTTTTATCACTTTTCTTGTTGTATACATTTTTCCTTATCTTACTGAAGCTGGATATATACCCCTGGTTGGCAAGACAAAACCTAGGCCTGATAAAATTTTGGTGTGAAGCATGGATAATGCCAAGGCTTTCTGAAATGGAAAAGAACTTCCTGCTGTGTGTTGGATTGAATATCTTTATTTGGTACTGCAATTCCAAAGTAGGTAGGGTAGGTAAATAGGAGACTACAGCTCATCAGTTTCAGTATGCAGATCTGTTGTTGTAGTTCTGCTAATTTAAAATAATTTTTTCACTAAATAAAACATAGTAAGATAGTTTAAGATATCTGGGAATATACTGCAGCTTCAGATAGGTCTCCATCATAGACTGATGTTTCCAGACACAGACACTTAAATTCCTGTAGAAGTTCATCTTGCAAGTTGCTACACACTGACCCTAGTGCAGTAAAGCACTTAAACACATGCTTAACTCAGATATGTTGATCTTATTGTGCTTTCTCACATGCTTAATATAAAGCACATGCTTAATATCTTTACTGGATCTGGCTCAGGATGCTCTGCAGCTTGCACAACAGGACCCATCTCTCACACAGATAATAAGGGTTTGAAAGCCTTCATAAATTAGCAAGTAGTGATTTGTTATACCAGCTAATACCTATTGCTCCTGGAACCAAGGAAAAGAAAAAAAAAATCAAAATAGAAAAACAATTTTTGAAAAAAGTCCTTTGTAAAGTCACTTCTTTTGGTTTCAGCTTGTCAAAGGGTTGGATGCATTGCTAAATGAAGAAAGACATGTATAGTAATTCCCAGCTTGTCTTTAGGTAGAGTGACAGTAAGCACTGATTAAAGTTGAGTCCTGGCTTTTAATCTTCTGCTAAACCTTCTTTTTTTCCATATAATCTAGATCACTTAAATCTGCATTTCATATAACAGATAGGGTTTTGACATACTTCTGTGAATGAGCTGCTTCTGCCATCACACCATGCTTACTGCTCTGATTATGCATTACTTGAAATTTTCTTAACATTACTTGGTCTTTTTCATACCATCCACAAAGTCTTTGGCTCACTCCAGAAATCAAAATTGACTCAACAGGGATTAGTTCAGCAGAAATTTTGGGTATCCATGGCACCTGGAACACATGTATTCAATTTTTCTTGTACACATGTTAACTGTATTTATTTTATTTTATGTATACATAAATTTTTAGAGAACAAGTAGAAGTCATTCTGGGTCAGTAAGCCTTGAAGAAGGAAACTGCAATGGCAAGCCTTCATTGCTGCACGCCTTTTAATTCTGTGGTTTTACCTTATGCAAGAACCTATTGTTTCATCTTTCTGTTTTTCACCTCATTAGCTGTTTTTAGAAAGACTCTGCATCAGCTCTCTATACTTTTTGTTAAATTTGCAGTGGGGCACACATGATGCTTTCTGAGGGGATGCTGCAGAAGCTAGCAGTTGCAGATGTGCTAGGGATTCCCCCTTCACTCAAAAGTGCCCCGATGTCATACTGTAGGGAGGACATGACCCTGCCTAAATGAGACCCTGACCCGGTACAGACACCCACCTTGCACTTTGGACCTGACAGTGAGACTTCCTGTGTAACTCAGGAGAGAGTTTTACCCAGTCACTGCTGCATTGACTGAGCTTGCTCACCTTCCACAGAAGCCTTTAGCCTTGACTGAAGTCTTTGAGAAACAAATGACCTGACATTTCCCTGAAACATCAGTGTATGCAGATAACCTTGTTCACTGGCAAAAACATTTGCCTCTGTCCAGATGCAAGCTGTTTGATATCAGTTTGCTTCATTTTATGTGGCAGCTAAGGACTGTGGCTGTCTGTTTTTTTCACTCTCTGTGGACATTATTGTACCAAACATGCTTCTGAAGTGCTTTTAACTGCTGGTAGAGTGTGATGAAGAAGCTGAAAGAAGTAGCTCATGCATCTAGGTATATCACCAGACAAAAGATGTAAAGTGACATTGTGACACTAACATAAGGCACTCAGAAGTTATTGGCAGAGGTGTTTTCTCCTTAGCATTTAAGGCTACATGCAATGATGTTTTTCTTTTGCCAGCATTTGGTTTTGACCACTGGATGAAGCATTCACATGCAGGGTCTCACACACTTTGAGCAGAGTAAGGAGCAAACAGAAAGTCTGTTTTGACCAGTCATTTAGAAAAAGTGGAGATGATCTGAGCAAAAGACCATGCACAGTTAGTGTTTTGCCCCTGGTGTAGTCGATCCACACAGTACCACTGCACTGGCCAAGCAGATCCTGCACCAGGAAGGTGGAGGAGATGGATCAAGTCGTCCTGCAAAAAGACTGGCAAGGGGATCCCCAGTTCCCAAAGCAGTTGTAAAATACCCTTTTAGGGTCTGGGAGAGCAATCATGCAACGAAACATGCCATCTGTATCTTGATGATGACCCTGGTCCTTCTTCCTCACTGCCCGCTCTTGCTCTGGCAGGAAAACTCTGTAAGTAAATGTGTATTTGAGGTTCAGCCTGACTGTGCTGCCAACCTCACATGTTGGGCAGATCCCAAGGCATCCCACAAGGCACCTCCATGGTAGCCAGAGTGCATGAGGATGCTCAGCTACACACACAGAATGAGCACGATGTGTCTGGCCTGCAGATGTGAGAAACCTGTTCTGAAATCCTTCTTAGCTGGAACTTGTTCTCTAAAGTACCCTTCCAACCATGCTCTAATTTTTATTTTACTGGGAGTACAATGTTTAATTAACATTTTATGGCTTTCATCTTCTTTACATAAGTGTGATGTAATTACAACTGATGGTTAATGAAGTTGCTTTTTTAACAAACAAAAAATATTTACTGCTTTTGAACTCACAGGAGGCAATTAATGCTGTTTTTCTTTTATTTATCTGCTTTGGTCTGGCTTAGTGAGGATTTCACATGCTTTCAAAGACTCCTAACAGGTATTTGACATAAGATGCTGTGATTTATGATTTTGGGTTGTCCTAGTTTGCAGAATAATTAAAGTCACCTTGTCATCCCTTGGAGCTCAACATGCAGTTGATTCATGTTGTAATTCATACCTGTGAGGTTTTTCTTGTGTTACATGCTGGTGCAGGTAGAGGACAGACACATCACTAGGACCAGGTCATTAGAAAGATGAGAGAAAATGCTGGTCCAGGACACCTAATCAGTGGAAAAACATGGACCATAATGACCTGGTGATACACCATGTTAACCAAGGGAATGTAGAGCTTTCATTCAGGAAGGCAGCAGATTCTGGAGAGTTTCAGTGAGCATTGGAGGGTGGGCTCATGGGGGAAATGTGTGCGCTTCCCTTTGCTTGGCCCTTGGAGCAGGGAAGGAAGCTATTGATGGGGCACTTGGAGCTTGCATCTGGAAACAACATGTTTCAAAGAGTTTATAAATCTTGTGCTCAGCAACAACAAAGAAAAAAAAAAAAAAAAAAAAAAAAGGGGGGGGGGGTGTGTCTGTGATGGGGAGTGGGAAGGAGTGACCACAGGGGGCTGTGGCAGGAAGGGTAACACAAGAGAAGACAAGAAGTGCTTTTTTCTGTGGGATCTGTGGGATGCTCTGAAGGCCCTTGTTCATGCTGAAGAAAGCTGTACCATGTAGGACATGGGTGAATGTTTCCATCTGCCTTCACACAGCTCATGTAGAGCTGCACTGACAGAGAGGACTCTCCACTCAACAGGGAAACCTGCCAGCTGCCAGCCACATGCTTTCCTTATGTCTGAGATTTTGTTCATCTGTTTGAAGCTCCCCATGTAGAGCTTTCTGCCTCCCATGCAGGAGAACGTTTGTGCTCAGACTCCATTCACAGACTATGACCAGAAGTTGTTACTCAAGGGGGGGATGGCAGCGTAGCACCAGATATTTTTCTGTGCTGCAGAACTTGGTGAAGTTACCCAGCAATTTGTGGTGATGCTGAATTCACACAGCCCAATGGGAAGTCACCACTGAATGTAGGTTATTGATGGGATGCACTTTGTTCTCTCTTTCAGGTTAGCATATATGCTTTGTGAAAGTGATATTTATTATTAATGCTCACATCCCAAGATATTTCCTTACCCACATCTCCATCTCCTCTTTGTGCTGTGTAGAGCTGGGCAGAGGCATTGAGCTCTCCTTCCTGAAGACTGGAGGGGAGAGACTGTTTTGCCTGCTCATCTTGGAATAATAAACACTCAAGAATCAGAAGGTGATGGAGTCCAAAAGGCAAGTACCCAGCAAAGAGGCAGATCTTGGGGCAGTGTCCAGCCTTATGGCACTTTAAGCCAAGACGACAATCCACATAAAGATTTCTTGAGGTTTTTCTGTACACATCTCTGCATGAACAGGGCAAAGTCATGCCTCCCCTTTCACTTCCCAGTGTAATCTTTCCAACATGATTCACCTCCTCATCTGGCAAGATCAAGGCAGGATTTCCATGAGGAGAATCAAGGAAGCATTGCTATCTGAGCTGCAGGAGCTGACCAAGGGGACATGTGACAGGGGTGTCTTTAACCCTCCCCACTACATCACTGAGGACTGAAATGGAGAATCAATAACTCCAGCTCATCTCAAACTAAGCAAAGAGAAATAGTGACCTTCCACTTCCAAATAGCCCTGCATGATTATTTGCCTTCTCCTAAGAAGCAGGAAGGCATGTGATAAGCAATCAGTATTTATATCCATTCTATGGGCTCTTTTCCCCCTGGTATAACCAGCCTTCCTATACAGTAAGTGTCCAAAATTACTTCTTCTAAAAGTAAACCTTTCTTGTGCAGCTCTTTTTCCTAGTGTTAGTGTAGTGTCCTGAGACTACTGTACTCTATAGATTTGGACAATATTTGAGAATGTTTCTGTCCTGACCTACTTTGTCACAGGACATTGAAGCTCAGGAAAAGAAATTTGAGGGCTTTCTAATACACCTGCAATAAAACAGAAGTGTTGAAGACATTTTTTTTCCACCAGGGTTTTTTGAGCCAAGGATGTATCTAATAAATGTTTGAAGTCTAAGAGTTTAAGAACTGTTTCTTAGACACTTCTGTGACCACAGTGATGTTGTCCCCCACAGTATCTGAGGGACCTATTTTTTTCCCTAAATTACCCAGCTTATGTCACTAAGCTACAGGTATAGAGCCCTTGCTTTCTTGATGCTTGCTGTTATAGCAGCCTATCATTATCTAATGTCTAAATGTTGTGCAAGAGTTTATTGTCTAAATAACTGATGAATCAAAATGCACCCTTTACAAGTGGTTAAAACCTAGGCTTTTTCTGTAACTCTTCTGAGACTGGCAGCTCCAGCAGCAATTCAAGCCCTCTGTGGACTAACTGGCCCTCTAGAGATGCCAGGCTCTTTCTACTGACCACAGGCAGGGCTTAGGTGCTCACTTAGGTGGGCATCTACATTGGGTGAGCATCTACTTGCCCTATCTTCAGTGGGATGTGGCAAGCCTAAGCTTTAGTCTGTCAGAGAGGTGACAGAAAAGAAGTTTGCTTGTATGGAGATTGCTGGCTAACAACAGCAGGAGAATGCTTCTGAGCCCCTAGTGAGGGTGAACTGTCTAATGAGGATGCGTTGCAGTGTACCTCTCCAGGACCATGCCTACCTACATCAGGGCAAGGAAACACTCTCTAATACACTGTGTGATAATGACACAATCAACTTCAGCAGTGACAAGTTTTTCATCTTTGGAGCACACTTGAAGGCAAATTTTAGACTAGCAGATATTATACCCCTGGATACCCTCTGCTGAATGAGGGTATGTCTCCTAACAGAAAATGCTTCTGGGTTATTTATTTTTACCCCAGGCTCTGACTGATCCTCTGGAAGGACCATCTCTCTGCACAGATCAGAGAGGGATGGTCCCTGTTAGCTTTACTGAACACCTCTGCTGTAACGTGGTGTAAAAAGTACATCCTAGAATGTTTGAACCTCACTTTGATTCATCACTTTACTTGTGCTTCTCTCCTTTGAAAACTCGGTGTGATTGTAGGTCTGTTACAGTACATCAGGAGCTGTACAATGTTCAGAATACAGGTTCATGTCCAAGCACCACTTCTACCAAAGCACAAGAATTGCATTTCAGTCCTGGTCTCACAGACTGGGCATGGTCAGGATATACAGCCTGGTCTAGAGGGTGCATAAGTTTGGAGTTAACACCTGCATACAGAGGCTGATCCCCCACTAACATTTTTTCAGGACAACCTTGATGAGGAGCATTATACCCATGGTTTTTCAACTCATCACAAAAGTTGGTCTTATTCTCCCATCAGCTAAATACAACTCAACTTAACTCACCAAGTTCAACTGTTTGACAGCATAGCACAATCCTATACATTTCCCCTAATGCTTCTTTACCTTTAAATTACTTATTAAGAAAAAAAAAAACAAAAAACACAGGTTTTACTTTATTTGTAGTACTAGATATTAGGCTTTACATCTATACACACATATACATATACATATATAAACATACATGTCTACACTCATACACATGCAAAAACATACACACTTTTTTGTGTTTTAGATGTTTTAGGGAGCAGTAGAAATACAAGCCACAGCAAAGACTAAATATGATGAATCTTCTGGGCTGGGCTCTCTGCTTGCACATTAGGAGTCCATCTCTATCCCTGAGCCATCCTGTGCACACTGGGTTAATTGCAAAGATGAGGAGAGCTTGGGCAGAGACAGCAGCCCAAGCACCACCTCTGTGAGTTCCCTTTGCCACTCAGCTGAGCCAGAGTGTCACTGACTGTTTAGCTGGTGGCAGAAAGGTATGAAATCTGAACAAGATTGGCACAAAAGTCATGAGGGAGTTGGTGAGACTGACCCCCATACCTGAAGCTCCCTGCAGCTTGGCACCTGCAAACCTGCAGACATTATTTAGAAGGTGTCTGGAAAGAAGAAGTCAAAGTTTAACGTGTTTCATAGGTTCAGCAGATCATTAGGAAACTTGGCAATGTATTTATAGAGAGAGTTTGATGTAAAGATCTTAGAAACAGCTAGGTGCCATCTTAGAGGAAGATGTTTTAACACCCTGGGCATGGAAAAAACAGGGAAAAGGATGTGATTATTTATTTTATATGTGCTAGGTATTCAAATATTTGCTAAGAGTTTTGGAACATTTTGAAAAGCCACATTTTAAAGCCAAAATATAACACCCCAGAAACGCTGACTTTAAATGCCATATTTATTGTATGTCTCCAATTCCACGTGATGTCTGCTTCATTCATCACTGAAAATCCTCTTCCATCCTAAATTCAATGTGTCCAGATTCATTCTAGTGAGGAGCTGAAGCTGATTACTTTCTCTTTCACACAAGCATTGAATCAAAAGAACTGACTCTGAGCTGTTGTCCTTCCTAAAGCCTATGCAAGAACAGAAACACCAGTCATGAAAACAGAAAACAGCACAGAACTTGTTCTGAACAGAAGTGTCACCACCCTTCAGCCTGTTAGGGGTCTGAAACTTCATAGGGCTTTGCAAGAAAAGACAATGACAAAAACCCTTGCCACCCTTTCCAGGAAGAATGTTGCTTCTCATTAGATGAGGACAATAGGATCAAAGATGAAAAGCAAAACCATTTCCCAGCGTAAGAATGAGTGATGCAAGCTTCCCATTGAAAGTGTGTTGAGGGTGCCTATTTCTCCATAGAAATGGTTTTGAACAGGGCCTTTTTTACTGAAGTAGCCATGGTGCTTTGAATCATTTCTGCAATAAGTTAACAGAATGAACAGAAAAACAGAACTAAACTGGTAGCTGTTGTCTGTCTGTGTTAATGCCTGATACCAAGTCTATTATCAACTTGAATACCTAGAGCTGCATGCCAAAGCATGGCCTGCAATTGTGTAGAAATACAGCACTTAAAAAGAGCTATTTTATTTGATTTTATTTGATTTTTAATACAAACAAACAACAAAAAAAAGGTGGGTGGAAATTTGCCATGTGTCCGAAGCCTCAGATGATTCTGGCTAAGATAGGTGATGCAGCTCCTGCCCAGCTGTCCATCCAAACCCACTATCCCACTGCTGGGGCAGCTCAGCTGCTTGTGGAAGCACAGAGCCTTAAAAGCAATGGGAACCAGTGCTGATTTACCTTTCTGTACTGGTCTGTAAACCGTGTCAGCGTATTGCCTGCTCCATAAGCAGCTGTGTTTTCTTTGAGGCAGCTGAGTGTCTTTACAAGAGTGATGGAGCTATTCAAGCCATCCTCATGTGTAAGTCAGACTCTGAGGTCTGAAGTCACTAATGTCTTTGGGCTACCTCACCTTTCAGAGTCTTGTTGGTTTTTTTCAGAAATTAGAATCTTCCACTGCACAGAGAAGGAATGGAACCTGAGCATATGTGACTCCATGGACTTACAGGCCCCTTAGTAAGACAGTAAAATCACTTGAGTGGAGATTTGCAGATGATGGTTTTGAAAATGAGGTTTGGGTTTTTGGTTTCCTGCTGTAGTTAGACAGATCATGGATTCAGCTGTAGTATGTCCAACTCAACTGAGTAAGAATCAGCTTCAAAATTTATTCCTGGCTTTAGAATTTATTCCTGTCTTACATATAAAAATGAAGATTCAGATTAAGTTATTTTTTCAACCACTTATCTTCTGTACATCAGAAAAAAATCTCAATGTTTTATTTTTTGAGGCAAAAAGATGTTTCAAGAGTATTTGTAAACTCCATCTGCTGCATGAGGCAGTTACTCTTTTTTTTTTTAATTGCTAGTAAGAAGCAAGTAGATCTGCCAAAGAAAATTCCACTCTCAGCAGCATGAGATAGTCAGACTTGAGTCATTGAAATAATACTATCAAAATACATAGAATTTCAGAATCATTAGTAAATTAATATTTTTCTCTCTGTTTTAGTTCTATGATGTAATTCATAGAGTTAGCTGTACCGTGTGAAGATGCCCATCAGAATTTTAGGCACCTAAGAACAACTGATGTCAGGATTCCCTGCTACTAACTTTCACCAAACAACTGAGCTGCAATTAAAAAATCATTCCCTGGAATCAATGGTGGAATATGACCAAATATGCTTTCCTTTCTGCTGATTTCAACATTACTTTTTGCCATCTATTTCTTTTTTTCACAAATCCTTCCAGAAGCTTTAGATTATTTTACTTGCATATATGAGTTCATGAAATGAATTTCCAATGGGTACCACTGACTTAAAAGTTTTGGACCAAATTTGAAAGTGTGCATATCTGCTAAACAGGTAGTATTCCATGCACTCTCAGAGAAACATTTCCAAAAGCTTCTAAATCACAATGGCATTTTAAAATATTTGAGCATATAAGAAAAAAGCAATATAACCCACATAAAGGGAAAAAGAAAAAAAAAAAAAAAAAAGAGAGAGAGAGAGAGAGAGAACAGGCAAACGTGAGAACTAATGGAACTAAAAATAAGATCAGAGAAATACAGAGCAAAAGTCTGAAAAGTCACTGCCCTAAAGTGTCATCTCCCTTCCTCTACTGGGAGTTAACTCCATTTAGTGTCCACTCAGCCAAAAAGAATGCATTCCTCAGCCAATTCAATACAAAATCCAATATTTTATTTAAAAAGCCCATTAAAATGAATTGTCACTACTACCCTCATATTTGTTCTAAAGAGATTGAATTGAATTTCCTGCTGCCACATTGGGGCGGCAGAGGAGGAGAAAGTCCTGTGAGCTGTACTGAAGAAGCAAGAGATTTTGGCTGGGGTGGTCACCACCTAAATCCACAATCATGCTTTGCTGCAGTGCTCATCTCGAGCTCTGCTGTGGCACTCTCAGAAGTTTCTTGCTAAAGTCATGGGGGTCTCTGTACTTTTCTTTGCCTACTGGCTGCATCCATGAGCCTTGTTGCAGGGTTTCTGCCTTTGGCTGGACAAGTTATGCTCCTGGAAATGTACCCTGGTTCCTGAATTTAGAAAATTTTGAAAAAGAGTGATGATGCATCTCCAGCAAGGTCAGTGTTAGGGTTCATGGAGATGCATGATGAACATGACATTGTCTTCTGGCAGTGACCATACAACAGAGGAAGTGCTGAAGAAGTGTAGAAGGGTCACTATTATGAAAACTGTTTCTCCAGGACTCCTTTTTTACGGAACAATACCTAGATCACCTGGGGGAAGTGAGCCAAAGAAGCTGGGAAGGCCTGTCAGCCATCCATTGCAGCCCTCTACAGTTTCCCAATCTTGCTACTGATGTCCAGAGAGGGAATTTCCACTAGTGTTTTCTAACAGGAAGTTAAAAAGCTCTCCTTGCACCCTAGATAAATACCTTTTATCTTTAAAATGAAATACATCTGGTGAAAGCCCAAGTGACTTCTCAGTTGGTGCAGGTCAGCTATAGTTTCTCTTGGTCCAATGTCTGGGACTGGGAGATCACATGGAGAGACAGGAATAACTCTCTCTGATAGTATCACTTTCCTTCTGTTGGATAGTGCCTGGGAATGCCTTGAGTCCTACATTGCTTGACACCTCTCCTGTTTTTGTCTAGAACATCAGTAATCAGCTCACTCAGCTGCAGGTAATGACAAGGTTTTGGCCAATCATCAGGTATTAGTGGTCTTTTTCAATCATCATTGTGCTATGCAGGTCTGTCAAGTTTTATAACAGAATTGAAGAAGAAGGTGATCAATAGCATACGTTGGTCATCCCTTATAAAGAAGAGCACTGGCACTTTCCTTTGCTCCATGACTAAGGAGAAGGTTCTAGCCTTCTTCTAGCTTGGAATAAATCAATCCTTAAGAATTTTACTCCTTCCCTATTTAATTCCTCTGTCTAGATTTTCTCAATGATAGCTTAATAATTTACTGCCTACCCACTCATTACTGTTTTTCTTTTCCTGCCACTCAGTAGAGAGTATTTAAGATTTCCAGATTCTCCTTCCTCAGCATCCTTACTAATTTTTGTGAGTTAAAGTCTCTTAACCTTTCTCATCATGTCTTCTAGTCAGAAAAAAACAGTCAAGCCTGTGGGGTTACAAAACTAGCTCCCCTTGATCAAGCTATTCTCTCACACCATTTGCAAAGTTCAGTTCTCAGAAAACAAAGTGAATTTACTTGGGTCAGCTTTGCCAGTTATGGTCTGACATTTGGGGTGTCTCAGCACTGTGGAGGTAGAGGATAACATTCATTAGGGGAAAGAGGAAAGCATGAAAAATAAGCCTGCTTGTCATTAATGCTCTAGAGCATTTAGATTGTCTTGAACAAAGAGATATTGACTTGAAGCCCTGGAGAGATTGCAGAGATTCATTTGTTGATTTGAGGCCAGAATATTTTTGCTCCATTGAAGTATTTTTGTTTGAGGAAAATGCTTTGCCAGTGCCCCTACAGACACTATGAAAAGAAGAGTCGTATAAAAATTCTGGTACAGCCCACTTCTACTGCATATGTTATTCACCTACCATTTAATAATTCTGAGCAGATTCATGTCATTTTGTTTATAGAAATGTATAGAAAAAGTATTATTTTAAACCCATTCATTATCAACAGTGTCCCATCAGATCATTTCTCTGAATAAGTCATGTTTTGTATATTGTATCAAACATGGCATGAACTACTGCAAAGAATCTTTATGTTTCATATTGCCTACCTAAGTGACAGGGAGCTGAGTGTGTTTACTGAATGATAAACTTTGTATTCACAGGAATGTCAAATAGCCAGTAGTGATTAATGGTAACTTGTTTGCTCTCAAGTGCCAAACCTGGACTCTCATCTAAGTAGATATCACAGTATTTCTGTATGTGTAAAGATAAACAAAAATGGTGTCATGAAATAGATTTTATGAATGTATATTAAAGTACAACCGTGGAGTAAAAAAAAGCCCCCACTGAATAAGGCAATAGTTTGCTTTGTGAACAAAGCTCTTGTAAACACTGTTCCTATTTTAGCTTCCTGCATTGCTTCAAGGAACTTGTTAACTTCTTGGGTCACAAGTGTGAAGGAGGATATTGAGGTGCTGGGGCAGGTCCAGAGAAGAGCAAGGAGGCTGTGAAGGGATCCAGCACAAGTCCTGTGAGGAGAGGCTGAGGGAGCTGGGGGTGTTCAGCCTGGAGAAGAGGAGGCTCAGGGGAGACCTCATCGCTCTCTACAACTCCCTGAAAGGAGGCTGGAGCCAGGGGGGGGTTGGGCTCTTCTCCCAGGCAGCTACCAGTAAGACAAGAGGGCATGGACTTAAGCTCTGCCAGGGAGGTTTAGGTTAGATATTAGGAAGAAATTCTTTACAGAGAGGGTGATAAGACATTGGAATGGAAGATATGGAATTGGCTGCCCAGGGATGTGGTGGATTCTCTGTCCCTCGAGGTTTTCAAAAAGAGACTGATGTGGCACTCAGTGCCATGGTCTGGTAGCCACAGTGGCAGTGGAATAAGGGTTGGACTTGCTGATCTCAGGGGTCCTTTCTAACCCAGATGATTCTATGATTCTGTGATAATACAAGTTGCCAACCTCACAAGAAGTTTGTGAGGCAAAATATTTTTAACAACTGCTAACAATTGCTTAACAATGTGCTTCTTGTATGCTGTGTAAGTACCTGCCTTAAATTATTCAGCCAAGTCTTTTCAGTACAACAAAATAAAGAATCTTCCTGGAGCACTTGGTACCTCTACAAAGTAGTTTGAACAGATTTTTTGGCCTGTGTTAGACTTTCTTCAGATACGGGTAAGATACTTTTCATACATATTGAGGGTAAGAGCAGCCTCACAGATGACTAACGTGAAGCTACAGACATGATGGGTTTTTATGCTGTATCATTTTGCAGCACTGCTCTGTAAATCCAAGTCTAATACTCTATTGCTAGGTGAGCAGGGCTCCAAAAACTGGTCTTAAATAAGAAAGGTCCATGTTCTTCAATACTCAAATAGCTCCATTAGCTTTTCCTCTGTCCTCCATTGTGTATTTCTATTTGAGACTTCTGGAGACCCAAACTGAGATGAACGTCACCAACAAAAAGCATTATTTAAAAAAATAGAACTCTCAGGACTCTGTGACTGGGAAGAAATTGTGTGTCAGGAATTTTACACGGCATGGTTCACATTACTTGTAAGCTCTGTGTTACCTGCATTTGGGGATGTCGTGATTCAGTTCTTTGAATGAAGAAATCCCCACGCAAATCAACAGCTATAATTATGCATTTTTCAGTGGGCACCCATAGCAGGACAGCTTCATCTCCTGGACATTTCATGGTCATAGCACTTTCCTTTTTCCCATCTTTTTCACTTGTTTGCTCTACCTCCTGTGCTTCCTCAGCCTGTTTTTGTTTGGGGTTTTTTGATTTACTGAGAAGTCACTGGGGAAACTCAAGTTTCAGCTTTGAAGGAAGGAGTGACATCAGAGTCCTTGGCATGCACACACTTCCCCTGTCTCAGTCACATCAGGCATTGCCCACTCTGAATGCCCTTCTTCTGAATGGGGGAACAAAGTGTTGTAGCTCTGGATCTGTACAAATGAACTGTGGGACATACGTGAGGGTTTTCATATATTTGTTGGGTTTTATTTTCAGGTTCAAGACAAGCAGAGATGTGGTAGATTTCTTCAAAATGTGCACATTCTCAGTGAGAAAAGTAAAAAAAAAAATAACAAATAAACAATAAAAACAAGCAAAAGCAAGCAAAAAAGCATGTTTGTTTGTTAGGACTGCAAAACACCCAGCAGTCCTACCAATTGTTGAATTTTATGAACCTATGAAAAGTTACTTATTTAACATCCTAGGCAATCATAAAAAGAACTATAGTACACAAAGCAATGAATAACATCCCACTTTGGAAATTTTGCTTCTGTATGCATGGGCTCATTCATTTTCATATTTGCGAATATGGCTTCCCAAAAACACAATTTTCTTATTCAGCTTCAATGTGAGTGTTTTATTGGACCCTGATCTCAGCAAACCAAAAGAAAGAAGTGCAACCCTTCCATAGTATTTAGATTAAAACAAAACAAAACAAACAAAACAAATCCAAAACCAAAACAAAAATAATAAAAATAAAAATAAAACCCCAAACCAACACCGGAATTTGTTGGTTTGCACAACACTGGGCAGTGAGCATATAATTATCATAATAACACATTTTTTCCAGTGGCAAAGCAGTTGTTTTGGTAATTATTTTTTTTCCCTTTCTAATTACATAAATAGGAGGCAAACGCTCCATCAACATGTTGAAATCTTGATAAATGTACTCATAATAAGTCATACATAATACTGTTCTTTTGTCACTTCAGGTCCTATATGTGGATAATTTTTTTCAGTCCCATAGGTATCTACAGGCTATATATATACATGCAAATTCTATCTTACTCTGGAAAAAGATGCTGTAGTGGGTTTTTTTGTTTGTTTGTTTCTAGGAGTTTGAGATAGATAATCTTGCTTCACAAGCCTTTAAAATCATTGGAACTGAATCTGAATTTTCAATTTCAATTCTCTTGAAACCTTTTCTTGAAAAGCCCAAAATCAGATTTTTCAATTATTTGTCACAGCATTCAAGATGGTTCAGGAATGAGAATTATTGCTGCCGATGTTCTTCAAAAAGCTGAACCTTTATAAGTACCACTTTCTTCTTGTTAGTCCAGGCATCATGTGATACATAAAGCAGCTGTAGTAAAACCAACATCATAGCTGGGTCAGAGTGTGTAGTGAGGAGAGATGAAATGAGAAGTGCATCAGCTTGCAAGAAACCTGAGTACTGCTTTCCAAGTAAAAATTTTTAATCTTATTTTGGTTTAACTTAATAACTTCCTTTCAATAAATTGGCAGTGATATACTTCTAAATTGTCTGCCTCTATAAAATAGGTTTGGGTATACATATTTTAAGTTTTCTCCACTGAAAAATAAGAAAAATTTGGAAGAATACTTAAAACGTGTGGGCTACGCATCGCCACTTCTAGACAAATCGCCAATGCTTCCTCAACTACTTCCTCATGGTCTACAAACTGTGCGAGGAATGCCAGAAATAGTAACATGTGACAAGAGTTTTCGAAAGTGCAGAATCTGAAGGGTCCTTTCAGAGTGCTTGATCTTGATGTTAGCCATAGAAAGCTCTGCTGGAGTCAGCAGGAAGGTTGTCCTGAGTCTGAACAACCATGTCTGGCAGGAACCAGCCCACTCTCTAGTTTGTATGTTGTAAATCTGCTCTGCCTTTGGATCCCTTGCTTCAAATGTACTTTACAAATGCCCACTCTTCTGGTTATTTGACGTTTTCCTGAAATACTTAGCAGTTAGGCTGTGTAGAGTATGATGCTCCCTTTAGGCTAACATTAGTCAGATAGCTACAAACTTGTGTGGAGAAGTCCACGTAGGTTGAATTTAGATGTTTGTTGTCCCCTGGATGCTCTTTTTATTTTAAAATAGACATGACAGTGCAGGGACAGATGTGGCATTGACTTCAGGAGAACTCTTTTTGACAAAAACCTAATGAGCATCTGGCTGTTGGGATGAAAAATGAGTCAATGTACACATACCCTCATGCCCACCATGACCTGGTGTGCAAAGCTATTGCTTTCAGGGGCAGGCACTTGGTGCCTCTGGGAATCAGTTTCTGAGCCAGTAAAGGTTAATCATGCCCTGCTCCTTTAATTATTGCAATACAGCCCAGCTGTGTGTCTGCAGGACTCCTTCCAAATTAGTGCAGGAAATTATGAAGTGGGCCATATTGCTCCTCTAGCAGCAGTTTGAATGCCTCTGCTAATTTCAATGTCTGTGGAACCTCCTGCATTTCCTCTGTTTTTTCAGGATCTTAAAAAGCACTGGTGAATTATAGGTGAGGGCTAGCTAGTATGGTAAAATGCAATAAAACTGGAACTAATACACAGGGTGTAATGCAGGCATGAACAGCAAAGACTAGTAAAATACTTTTATGCTTTTGTATGCTTTAAGATAGGTTTAATCCTGGAAAATATGATTTTTCTCAAAAACAATTAGTCTACTGCTTGTGTCCATCAAACTCTATGACTGATATTGTATTCAGACAATAAAGAATATCATGTGATCCTGTTTGACCTTGTAAATCTATTAATTGCTGCATTTTGCTGCTAGGGGTTCTACTATTAAACCAATTCTGATTATCTTCTCAGGGGCACAATATTTGGTTAGAGGGGAACACATGTAACAAAACTATCTCTTGGTGTATCCAACCCAGTGCTGCAAGATCGCTCTCTCAGTGCCTCTCAGGGTTGCTGTCAAGGGCAGACAGAAGGAAACCCGTGGGCTGCTTTTGCTACAGCTGCCCAGCTTGGATCCCCGTGCCAGAAGTCCTGTAGGACAGAAGTTCTTTTTACTGAGGGAAAGCATGTGGTATTAATGAGATGTGCAGTAATGCGTTTTCAATTCCAAAGCTATCCCAGAGGGAGGTGCTTCAAGGATTAATGGAAAGCAAAACACTAGTTATCTTGATAAAATTTCATTTACAGTATTTCTTATCAGGCCTTAGAAATATGAAAGTTAGTTATGTCTCTAGGACATGTGCTATTTCATCCTGTGAAGTGATTATATTTCTTAAAGTTGTCTTTCAAGGTAAAAAAAATTAAACAAAGAGAAGAACACTTCTTGGCTTAATGATCAGGACTTCATCCTCAAGGACTGCATAGGTTTGAGAGTTTTAATTAGGGGGAAAAAAAATCCTTTAGTTGAAAGAGAAGCACTAGCTAGTTTGTTTGATTTAATTCTGTATTTTTTCAGTACTCTAGAATATTAGCCCAAGTTAGATGGGTCAGCCAGCAGGAGAATAAAACAAGCTGCCACTCATTTTTCCAGTTGTTTTTATGGGCAATCTCATATCCCCTGCAATACCAGCTAAGAAAAAAAATACCTCAAGGCAGGTCCCAAAGCCTTAGCAAATCAGCAAAGTTGTGTTTTCCATTGAACCTTGCTGTTGGCTTTAGTCTTCATTTTGGTAGAGGAAAGTATGTAAAATTTTTTTTTTCTAACTGAAGATTTTTGAGTACACTATTGCTGAATGAGGCATGCAGGATGTTCTTCTTCTTTAGATGGTGTCCAAAGGAGAAATTTGTCAAAAATCAACATTTTGATGCTGGTGGAAACAGTTTTATTCTATGAGAAGATGCAGAGGCCCAAGGGCATTCTCAGTAACATGAAAGTTATCTGCAGTATCTCAGACAAGCTGTCTGACTCAGGTAATCTACAGTTCATCAGGTCATTTGCTTAAAACTGAAGTCCAGGATGAGATAGTCTGTTCAGATTAAATGAGTTCTAATAATTTTGTGTGCATGGGCCTCTGTGTGTGTTTGTGTGTGTTTGGGAATCTGAAATTACTTGTTTTATGTGTGCTAAGGTGTTTGTAAACCTTCTGGACAGAAGAAAAGCAACAAAGTAGGAACAAAGGAACAAAGTAGGCGTTTCATTCATCAATTTGCTTTAAGAAAAAAACAGACAAACTATTTCAGGAAAGAAGATACAGATGTTCTACATTAAAAACCAAGGGAATTGGGAGAAATATTCCTTTTGCAGATGGACTGGTATCAAAATACCTAGCAGACTTGTATCCAAATTCCTACGGGTGAAAAAAGTCACCAAATAGCTCTCCTGAAGGAGGATGAGAGATATGTTTAGCATTCCCATTGTGGTTACCAGCAGCCATATAAGTGTTTCCTCATTAGCAGGGGTGGGAGAAGAAAATCTTGCTTTGCCTTTGCTTGATTCTGTAAGTAAAAGGAGAAGAAATCATCAATTATTGTTTATACTTTAGATGTAAACTTCTGTTTCCCCAGTGTAAATCCAGGCCATACTGTGTTAAGCTCTGTTCCAGCACAAGATGGTGGAAAATCCTTGTAGAGAGATTTTGAGAGTTTGAGAATTAAGAGCCAAGGGAGGGAAGTGTCTTTGTCCCATTTGTCATCCTCTATCTCTCTTGAAGATCAGCTGGTGCCCTCACCTAGTTTGCACAGCTGATGAGACCAAGAAATGTGTAAATCCAGTCTAAACATTAGGATGGTTTGGAGACTACTCTGTAAGACTGTTGCAAAGCATTCAGCAGAGTTTCTTTTCCTCACCCAAAACAAATGGTACAGAGAGCATTCCCTCAGCAAGACCCTGTGCCAAGACTCAGACCAGGGCTGGTGCTGGGCTTTGCCTCTGCCCTGATGGCAAATCGTATCACACTGCTGTGTGTCCTTCAGGTTCTGCAACGCTGAGCTGTGTTTCTCATCTCTCTCCTCCAGCCATCCCCCCACACACCGCTGTCTACAAAAAGGCTCAGCAAATCTGTAGTTAATGCCCACATGTGCTTCTGATTATCTCTTCCTCCTCCTCCCCCCTCCACTGAATACCATGAGTTGTGTGCAGCTCAGAGAGAGTGGTCAGAGGAAGTACAGGGTTGTTTTAGGGAGCTGCTGATTTTCTCCTGTTGGTCAGTCTATAATCAGTAAACAATTCTTCTAAGTATATAACTTTTATATAACTTTACTAGGTATTTCTTCCTGAACAGGAGGCCAGCAGCGTCAGGAGAATAAAATGTGGGTGCAGCAAGGGTGGCATTTCTTTATTCATCTCCTCCCACCCCTTATTCTGTGAGCCATGAGTGTAAACCTGTGCCTGCACACCACTGTCATGGGCATCATTTGGAGCTCAATCCTGAGCAGGAGTTCTGTTCTCACCCATTAAAAAGGGATTTCACGTCACCACAGCGTCAGGACACACTGATGTCTTCAAAAATTCTTTATCATCTCAAGAGTTTTGCTTTATTTTCTCCTGTGTATCTGTAAAGCCTCCCCTTCACTGTTTGGAAAAGACATTGGAATCACTGATAGCCAGAGAGAAGAAAAACACACCTAAAGTCCCAACTAAGGAAAAGGTACATTTAATGATGGAATTGGCACGATATTCATACATAGGTTTTAAGCTACCTCTCTGGGAACCTGTTTCTTCTCCCTAGGAAGGAAAAAATCATCTTTGAGAATGAGATGAAATTTGCCCAGGAAGCAAGACTGATGAGAAATTACTCTGTGCTTAAAATAAATGTTTGGAGACCTGGAACATTGGTCAGAAGAGTGGTAGGAGTGAGTTTGCACGTACTGTGCAATAAATTGAAAAACTGACAAAAAGCAGATTAAAGGTCACAAATGCCAAAACCCCATTTCCAGTCCCTCTCTTCTGCCACACTGGGACCAGTAGCTTGTGTTTAGGGAAATTAGTAGCTGGTCCTCATGTTGCATGACCCTGGTTCAAGAAACATCCTTCTTGGTCTTTGCCACCTCATCAGACTGGAATACTTGGAGACAGCCTCCAACTGGAGCTGCACGTCTCCTTCCAGCTGCATGGAAGCTTTCCCCATGTTGAAAATCACTTAATTTTATTATAACAGCATTTTATAATTTATTAGAGAAATACTTGGAGTCTCAGCCAACGTAAGATCCTAACCATATTGTGTGCAAGGGTGGAAAGAGAGAGTACCCTGTAGTTTTTAAAGGCTGCATGCTAACAAGACAAAATGAATTGGTCAGGTATCAGCAAATTCTAATATACTGGTACAAATGGTTTCACCTGATATTTTGGGCAGAACTATAGGGAGTGATATCCATAAGGGTTCCTAATCCATATCATTCCTTTTCTGAATAGTATCATCCACCAAAGCCACAAGCTGACTGGAAACTTCTGATAATTTCCTTTGAGAGAAAACAGCTGTTGAACAGAATGGAATTTTTTCTTGCCTTGTTTCTAAAAAAAAAAAAAAGGAAAAAAAAACTGGTTAATTTCTTTGTAAAACTGAAATACCTGAAACAAAAATTGTACTGGTTTACACTGGAAATAAGGTTTGTCAGGCATTTTGTTTTCCTCATGTTAATGAAAGCAGAGTTTTACAAAAGCAAGAATTTCTTAAGACCTTTGTCTCTGTTCAGAATTATATATGAGCTTGCCTATTATCAGAAAATACTCATATGTAAGTCTTTTATTTGCTAGTGGTGCTGACGGAGTGTCTGTAGGGAAGGGCAGTGCAGACAGGAGTGACGAGAGAGCAGATGTACCTTCCTCTGCCTCTTGTTCCTGTGTTTGCAGCCCTAGCACACAAGGCTCAGCTCTGCTTTGCTCAGACCTTGCTGTGTGCTGGAGCAGAGCCTCCAGACAGCCTCACAAAGGGCCTTCTGCCACGTGTCCCCATCTGCTGTCGATTACTGCACGAGATGTGCCAGCCTCATGTTGTCAGGGGCCAGCTCCCTGGTGCTTCTTCTGCTCAGCAATAATCCCGGCCGATCTCCAAAGCTGGCTGGCATCCAGCCTCCAAGAGGGCTCAGAGGAGTATTTCCTCTTTGAAGATATCATAGGTCCAATGATGGATGGATCCTTGAGAATGTCACTAGAAAACTTTCTGATGGGTACTCATTACCCAGTGGAAGATCCCAGATTTTATGGCATTATCAAACTGTGTCTAAACATTAGAGAAACGTAAATAAAAGGTGAATTGGGCCACACACATGAAGTCTACCTGCAGCTTAGCAGTGTATTTCAAAGTGTCCACATACACCATGTGCAAGCTATTTTAAAATCAGCCAGAATTATTTGCTAGCAAGGAACAGAAAGAGGAGGAAAAAGAATATTTTTGGCTTCAGAAAAATTATCTCTAATTACTTGTTTTGAGCCAAGTGATCAACGATAAGCATTAATTTATGGGGAAAAGTCTTAGAGAGTTGCTTAAACAATTACATTTACTTAATGGGTACTGGCAGTCACTCAAAGTTTGAGAAAATGTGTAGAGGTGGCTGATTCTGCTATTAATCGAATGAGAACCTGAAGCATGACTGGAAATGGGCTCAAACTTTCTAATATAAAACACTGTCTTGTCTGGGACACTGACCTGCCTGTGCCTCTCAGTCCTGTTTTTGTAGCTGATGAATTGCAAACAATGACTGGCTTTGCATAAAGCAACTGGAAATTGCATGGAGCCAGATACAAGCAGATTACATTGACTTTGCTCCTTGGATTCCTGGCTCCCTACCGTGACCACGGTAGCGCTTGTCAGCAGCACAGTTCTGAGGTTCTCCCTTGCTCCACAGAGCTGAAAGAAAATTAATACTGGAGAGGTCAGGTTACAACAACAAACGAACATTCAAATTCTGTTAAACAGAAGAGGCTAGATCATTAAGAAAGACAGGCTGCTGTATTTAGTCTGAAGATGACATAAGTAGCCAGTGCAGCATCTCATCTGTTAAAATCTGACTTCATTTACATCTCTGCTACAAATTCCCATTTTCTTTAGCAGTAGGTGTTATAGTTTTGGTAGTGCTACTGTTGGCAGAGACCTGCCAAATTAAACTACAAAAGCTTCTGGTCATCCTAATTGGTAGAGTTGCCATAATCCAGCTTTTTAGAGATCATAAAGCAAGATGGGGACAGCTCAAACTTAAATTTTAAATAGCCATTGAATCATTGGAGCTTGTGAGAACATGACACTTTCTACTGTATCAGCAGAGAAATTACAAACAGGAGCAGGTTCAAACCCTTAAATGCTTTAAGGGAAAGCACACTTGATAATGAGCAACATTTTGTGTGGCATGATCTCTGGAAGTTCATGTTGACCTCATTTTTAACACTGGCATTTCCAGTCATGTCCACCTTGACTGAAGTTTTAACCTTCCACTGTCATTAGTTGCAGAAATTATATTCTTAGAAGTAAGGTGAGAGAAGTAGGTTTTAGCACTGAAGATAATTCCAGAAGCCTCCTTTTCATACAATTTCTGTTTTGCAAATTTTGCTGTTTTGCCTGAATCCTATCAGACTACTGTGCAGCTCACACTGTGTGAAATGCTAACGTCTACATGGAAGGCAGGTATGTTGCATGACCTGATTTCAGGGAAGCACAAATCTGAGCATAATGCTCATTAGACAGACACATGAGACTCCAGGTGACAAAGAACCCTGAACAAATAAAACCTGACCTCTGCTCTGCTCAGTTTTTCTGGACATGTGGGATGCTCAGAATGACTGCTCTCTGATGACTCCCCTCTGTCCAAGGGGTAAGGTAGGGGAGGGAAAACTGGGTTTCTCCCTTTCAATTTAAGAGTGAATTGTAGAGTTTTATGGCATCTAACTGCCACCTTTTCCCATCAAACCTGCAGGAATGGAGAGGTACCTTCTGTTTAATTCAGTGGAGGCTTTAAAGGTCTTTAAAGCTGCTGGGGAAGATGAACAATGAACTATTCCTATTATGCACAAAGGGAAAGTATGAGACTGCATACACCCAAACAAACAAACAATCAAGATACTTTTTTTGTTGATAATGGCTTTTGCTTTTGCCAGGGTTGAAAAGTTGAAAGATAGAATTGGGGTTACCTCTGCTAATGAGACGTGCATGCAACGGCAACAGTGCTGTTTCTAATGAAATTCAGCTCACACAGGGAAACATTTCTTAATAGTACAACACTTAGGTCTTAGCCCCCATTACTCATGCCTGACATTGTGGTTTTAGGCTGCAATTAAAACGGAGGAGACAGTATAACAAAGGTTTCTCAAGCATTCAGACTTTAAAACAAATTCACTTTGTCTGTCTCCAACTCCCCGTTTCTTTAGTAAATATTTTAAGCCCAGTTTGGCAAAGGACTTAAGGACAAGCCTAAAGCGAAGAGTATGTTTACTTTCTAGTATCCTCAGTGCTTTTTAAAACCTAACATGTTTACCATCTATTGTAGTTCATCTGCCATGAACCATCCTCTAATGAGGTGCTTAGAACTTGCTCCAAACCCTTGTGTGGAGTCAACAGAAAGAGCTATGTTGACATCCTCGGTTTGAAACCAGACCCATAAAGAGCCAACCTTGCCACTTCAGTGGGGAAATTTGCCAGAAGGGGACTTCAAACTGCATAACAAGCAAATTACAAGTGTCAAACAAATATTTTAGTATGAGTGATTTTCCTGGGCCTAATCAGGGGTACGTTTCAGTGAACATGGTGGACCCAATTCTCATCTGTTTTCCATCAGACCAGCTCCATGTACGTGAGAGGATCTATTCATAACCAGGATAGCCAAAAGAAGTAGACTATTAAATGTAATATTTCTATCAGAATGAATTATTCTTGAGCCACCTTAGCAAGATGATCAATGAAAAACTGCCTTTTTCTGTGTAAATATGGACAGCTATCCACATCTAATCATTACCCAGTGCATAGTCCAGGACATAAGAACAACTGAAATCTCAGGCTCTCTGGAGAACCTGGAATTAGGGTTGAGGTAAGATCTTAAAAAGCACTTGT
The DNA here is from genome assembly GCA_023637945.1 of Phaethornis superciliosus. NCBI lineage: Eukaryota > Metazoa > Chordata > Aves > Apodiformes > Trochilidae > Phaethornis > Phaethornis superciliosus. The sequence goes on along the minus strand of JAJQWJ010000004.1, from coordinate 10,193,961 downwards.
GGTCCACTGGACTTTGCTGTCCTAACAGTCCTCAAGAGGTGGAGCTAGACCAGAGCCCAGCATTTCTGGAAATCCAGTCCTTATATCCCACACATCAATAGATTACATTTTGCTGTAGAGACAATCCACTAGAGTGCAGGCTTTGTCTGTAACAAGAACAAAACAAAAAATCAGGACATATTCCTACTTCTCTGTTGCATGTAGAGTAGTCATTTACTACGAAATGACCTGCCTCCACAGCAGAGAGGAGAGGATGGAGTTACAGGATCCTCCGAGTCCCAGGGAGATGCCACTGCTGGCAGATGCTGTGCACATGGCTGCATGGCAGAGAAACAGACTCTGTACAGCACCCACAGATCTGCATCCCTGCCCCACAGTGTCCTCTCTAATTAAAAAATGTTGCTGCATGTTGATCAACATGGAGCAGGTTTTGTGAGGGGCCCATCTCTGGGTCCAACTCCTTCGTAATTCCCCGGCCCTCATCTGTCTTGCCACAGATCACATGGGACTGTTACCTATCGGTGTTGAAAGTTTGGGTTGCTGTTATTACTGATTGTGAATTTTTTTGTCCAAAAACATCTTTGAAAATGTAGCTTTGCCAAAACCCTTCTCTTAAATGAAAGCACTTCAAATTGAGGAAAACTTTCTTTTTTCTCATTTTAGAAAAAGAAAACCTAACCTTTCATTTCTCTTAACTATTTTTAAAAAGAAAGAAAAATCTGCTTTTCATCTTTGTTCTTTTTTTCTCCCCCCTTTCAAATACATTCCTCTGAGAAACAGAGGAGAGGCCATTGAAAATCAAGGAGAGGGATGAGGGTCAAACAGAGAAAGCCTGCTCCTCTCTCCTTTTACTTTACTCTCCCTTCCCCCACTGAAGTTTTCCTCTGACGTCTCTCCTTTTGCTGGAAAAGTGGCAGAGCCTTTTACATGTTTTTAATTTGAGGCAGCTTCAAAGAAGTGAGCACAGGGCCCTTCTCATGTCCCTGCCAGATGTATGGGAGCGGACAGAGCAGCTGTGCAGCCCCCCTGACCACCCCCTCTGGAGCTGGGACATGGGAGTGCCAACACACCCAGTGCCCTCTATCCCCCCCAGGCACATCAGGATGTTACTTCCCCAGAATAGTCCTCAGCTACAGTTTGCTGCCAAAAGAGTCCATGAGCACTACTCTCACTCCTCCTCATTCTCCTCATCTCACTTTTCCTCATCCATGTGGAGGAAGGCTCCTGTATTAAGCCCACCAGATTGTACATAGCTCCATCAGGCACACATACAGGGAAGCCTGCTCCTGTTCATACTGTCCCTGAGAAAAGTGATTTGGATTGTAACCCCACAGGCGAATATTGCAGGTCTGCTGGACTCTCATCCTTGGTAATTAGTAGCCCCAGAAATAACACGATGTTCTGTGGAGCAGAGTACCATGTTTCAACTAAAAGCACTTTCTTGACATTATAAAGTTCAAGGTGACGAGGGAGTCTGATTTAATATAAGTAATGGCAATGCTCATGGCAATGAAATATCACTTTTCATACAACAGTGAAGTAAATATGAAAAACCAAGGGCGAAGTACTTGAATGGGGCACAGTGACATGGCAAGGTTACTTCTATAATTGTAAAGGCAGTGGAAAACAGACTGTTCTTATGGACATTTTATGATTCTGATGTGTAATTACTAATTTAATTTGCTTGCTTTTTCTGAGAGCACTAAAGAAATTGTGAAGAAGAAGAAAAAATAAAGAATATGATTATTAGTTCAAATTGATAAAGATGCTGGTGGATTGAAATCCTAATCCTAAAAAGATATGGTCTGTGAAAAGATTACATCCACCTATGTGTGGGTTTCTTCTTGTTAGTTTTCAAGCACAGAATGCACATGTGTGTTAATTGTCACTCAGCTTCTTGGATTTTCTCTACTTCCTTTTTTTCTTTCCATTCCAAGTGCTTGTGGACCTTCTAGTATCTGCACGTGTTCTCGGACATCTGAATCTCAGAGGTCATACTGGTGAGGAAAGGGTTACTTTTCAAGAGGGAGATGTGTGGTTGCAGGTGCAGGGTTAATAAATTACTTGGGTCTAGCTTATTTATATCATTAATTTCTCAACTGTTTGTCTCTTGCAACACTTTAGTGAATGCATATGGTACCACTTACACACCAGCTTGTCTGACCCATGTGAGTCTGAAGCTCAATGGATGGTAGCATTTAGACATGTAGAGGGCCAATTTATGGGTGTGGAGCTGGCAGCTAGATGTGAAGTGCTACCATTTGGCAGTCATCTTGTGGAAACCCCATTATTAACAAGCATGAGTGCACATCTGTGGTGTTAGGAGCCATTCTTGGAGCCCTTTGCTAATTTCACACTTCAGTTCTTTGAAATGACCAAGGTGACATTCACATTTTCTAAAATGTAGTCTCCATTTGGTGATGCTACCACTCATTTCAGTCCTGGTAGACAAATTTAAACAATTTCTTGCAGAAGTGTCATTACTTTCAGTGTTGACACTATCCATTCCCCCTACTAACATTCATTGACTAGACCTTCTTTTGCTTATTAATGAGTTTCTTCCTAGATTTCTGTCCTCTGATTTTCAAGACCATAGCTCTGTGTTTGACGGTCAATTATTCTTTTTTGTTGTCCTTCCACAAAATAATTGGACTTGCTCAGCTCTTCTCTGCAGTAGGGGTTTAAAATGAAAAGATGAGTGATTCTGCTTGGACTGACAACAGTGCTTATTAGAAGTTTTTCTGAGATCCAGTTTGGTCCAAAATCTCCTAAAATCATCTTGCTTTGCTACTCCTTGATACAGGTCAGGGAGAAAGGCTGCTTCTGTGGAAGGAAACAATGTCATAGCAGTGTCAAAATTTAATTATTTTCTGGTTGCGTCTGATACTTAAAGTTCTAGGTACAAACAATTGTGTCTCAGAACTGCCCTAGGGCTGTTCTAAATAACATTGTGTCTGGTTAAGGTCACAGGGTGTTAGGAACAGACTATAATGAAAATTGCCTTTGAACACCTCTAACTAGATTTAGTGTTCTGGCATAGCTGAGGATATCTCAAAAAAGGTAACTTAAAATTTACCTCAGTCTCAAAGCCCACTAAAAATGACAATAAGAAAATCTTTGCCTACTGATTCTGCAGAAGTTCCCATGATAAAGATATTTATTTGTATGCCTTTGTTCTATATTTGTGCATGAGGAAAATATTTTAGAAGAATGAGCTACAAAGACTACATGTTACTATTATTTTTTTAACAGAAGTTGCATATCAGTTAAAGTCCATCTGGATACCACCCATTTAAACCAGGTATTTTTATTGTATTCTGTAACAAGTATTCCATGCAATGTCCAGGAGCTGCTTTTCAAATTTGGACTTCCAGAGCTACATTTGATGTTTCTGCTGCGCAGCATCTTACTTGGGGGGTGGAGGGGTGAGGGGGGATGGTTAGAAAAGCTAGCAGCTTCCTCTTTGTTGTGAACACAGAGTGGGCAGACACCTCTCAAACCACCCTAACCAAGTGCAGGTGAACGAGCAGAGGCAGCACCACTCCTGAAGGGACTTGTTCCAGGGATGCAGCAAAGAGGCTCCGTGTCATTCCTGCCCTTCCTCACCACCATTCCTGCCACATGTGCTGAGGGGTCTGGTGATGCCATGTGCCAGACAAGTCTGTAGCTAAGCTGGGCTGAGACAGACCTTGGGAGGGCTGGCAGAATGGGAGGTTGTGGGAATGGGGGGAGGGAAGGGGAGGGAAGGGCTGGGGACCAGAGGGCAGGGCAGGAAAGCAGCTGGATGCCTTTTTATTTTACTATTTCAAACAGAGAAAGGTTGTTCTGCGCTCCCTCCTGCAACATAAGAGGGGCTGCTGAGGTGATGAAAGGGAAGAAGGAAGCATAAATAGAAAGGCAAAAGGGGTGTTTGAAAAAGAAAATGCAGACCGAGGAGGGAAAACCTGGAATGGTTTCAAAGCAAACCTCCCTGTAACTATGAGAGCAGGCCTGTGAGTCTAAATGTGCTCTGTAATCTGCTGTAGCTTCTTTCCTCTAATTTAGCCACTAGGTGTGTTTGTACAGAAATACACAACTAAAAGCAATTCTGAGCATGTCAGGAAGTGAAATTGAATATATGTTTCTTGGGACTCTTTGTCTGGCTGAACTGCACTTAGCTATCTATTTGGGAATACAAGTCTGGCAAACAGCAGAGTCAGAAAAATGAAAAAAATATTAATTTTTCTTCAGAGCTCCCCAGTCATTAGTGAGCTGTGCTGTAAGTGTTAATGTTTTCCTATTTCAGAATTTCTTCAGGAGCTGCCAACACAATGCAGCAATGGAACTGCTTGAAAAGACAGGGAAAAAAGGCACTTTTCAACTTATGAATGATCACAAGAGCATTGAAATATACCTGTAGGTGGAAAATCTTTGTTCACTGCATTTATTTGCCTGGCTTTTTTTGTTTGGCTCATTGTTTTGGTTTTCGATTTGTTTGGGTTTGGGGGTTTTTTGTTGTTTTGTTTGTTTTATGTTTTATGGATTTTTTTTTGTTTGTTTTTTGTTTTGCTCTTAAGCAGTGATTCCTATACTTCTTCACTGATCCTGGCATTTATAGTGGGGACAGCATCCAGAGATCAGTGAAGCTAAAGGCTTGATTTACTTCCATCTCCTTCTGTAGTCAGCTTTAAAATAAGGCCATCCACACTAGTCAGCAGTAGTGTGAATTATCAAGCATGATCAGTGTGTTAAATGCAGTTCATTGAAGCTCACAGATTCACCTGAAGCTCACAGATTTCACCTGAATCAGATCCAAGCTTTGAACTGCCTTGTGACTGAGGGTACAGTTTGTGCAGGAGTGCTGTTAGGTGCTTGCCTTGTATCTATGCACACAGGCATGGGGATTTTTAATTTATAATAAATACGAGTATTGTTGTGCTTAGAATTATTCGGTAATTTATTTCATAATTTTCCTAGTGAGAGGGGACAATGCTAAATACTGCAGCTTGTGACAGGTTTTGAAAAATTTAAATAGAAATCTTGTTGAGGGGTTATTCATATTAGACAGAAATTGATACATAATAGATAATTGTTAATATAGTTAATAAATTAGTCTGAAGTTAATTGTTAATAGTCTATAGCTTACTGTCCGTAGCCTATACTTAGCATAGTTAATATATGAGTCTATTATTAATAAATAAATGCCATGGTTACAGTATCTGTTAATGCCATAAGAACATCTGTAAATAATAAAAGCAATTTGTATAATGCTTACAAAAACTTTCATTTTCTTAATGTCTGGAGCAAGTATAGTCATCAATCACCTCATGGGTCTGAAATCCATTGTACACTCAAACACACAAGCTTGTGAGGAGGGTGAGTGAACAGCAAATTGATGTAGTTCCTCAAAGGAACCAATTTTTGGCTCTTGTATCTAGTTGTCAAAACCACTCAACATGTTGAAAGGCATTTACCTGCCATTGGGTGTGTTCTGAAAATCTGTAGCAACCTCCTGGCCATCAAAATCACCTATTCATACTGAAGAACAGACGGTTGCTCTTGTGGTAACTTCTTTGGACTTTTGGTAGGGTCCTGGGGGCAGTGGAGATCACTATAATGTGACAGGTGATCCTGGACTCCCTCAGAAGGGAAAAACCTGGCAAACATTTTGGTCAGGAGTTTACTGGTTGTTAAAACATAAAATTATATGTACCTCCATGCCAGCAGCAGAAATGCGACACTCTTAGCTATGTTTCTGCCTCTGTGGACATGGAGAAGCAAAAGGGAGAAGGTTTTGTGTCCTGCTGAAGGCTTAATCATCACTAGGGCACCCAAGCAAGTGGAAATGACCAGCTGAATTACTGCTTTGGTTTTCATCTTTGTGCTTGCAAACAAGCTATCAAAGGGTCTATTTTGCTGAAGGTCTCCTAATGACAAGATGTTAGTGTAACAACAACAAGCATGTGCCCCAATTAAGCTGTGTGCCTGATGGGAAACAGAGTGACAGGTCTTCTGTGCAATACATGGAATACAGCCTGGGAGAAACAAGATGTCTACCCCTCTGATGCTCTGGGTAAGTACAGCATCCCCACCAATGCTGTATTCTTGTCATGCTGCTCTGAGGTAGGATTTCCTGGAGAGCTCCAGATCCTGAAGTTTTACTCCACTGAGATCAGGCACTTTCAGCTTTTCTATGGAACCAACCTCCCTAAAGGATCATGAGTTTTCTGAATATAGGTCCCATCCCCACAGAAGGAATGTTTTGATTTCCCTTCATTCTGGCTGAATTTACCCTCTAACCTGTAGGCTTAAAAGAGGCAGGAGTTAGTCCTGGCCGACACAGACCTAATATCTTTCTATTTGTTTGTAGTTCACCTACCCTTCTTTCGTATCCAATATTTGAAGAAGTGTACTTAGACACTTTCTTCCCTGAAAATTGTCTCATGCAGCTTCCTTTCTCCTTTCTCATGTCTTACATCCCATAGGAGGTGGGATACCTCCTACAGTTTACAGTAGGTGAGTGTGCCAACTAACTGCTTCTTGAGGTAAACACCTCCTGCTCTATGTGTAATTCTTCAATGAAGTTCTTGCAACCTGAGCTAGAGCATCCTGACACTCAGTTCAGCCCTCAGGATCCTCTGGCTGTTAAAGGTCATTCAGAATAATAGTTGCTATACATAAGGCTTGGATGAGGGTGAATATTTGTTGTGGCAGAGGATAGGATGGAGCTATCAACGTTGGCACTGCTGCCATCTCAGGGAGACCACCTCACCAGGGATTGGTGAGGCAATAATTTTTGGCAGGTGTTAATAAAGCTATACTGATGAAGAGGGTTCATAGGGGTGGTTAGGCTGGGGCTTGAGTCAAGCTCTGCATCTCTGTTGAGAAAAGTAACATAAATTTCTTGAGATACACCAGTATTCTCTAATGCCAAGTTTTGGTGTCTCAGCTTTCCTCTGAGTATCCTGTCTCAAACACTGAAAAATTAATCACACTGAGACTCTCTTATTGATACCACATCCACCCACCTAGAGCTGCAAAGGCCAGGTCTCTACTCTTACCAGGCTAGCAGCCACTCTTCCCTGTGAGCCCACAAGGATCTTACCACTGTTGGCACCTTTGCTGTATTTCCTGGGGTTGAAAGGGGCCTTGTTTTACATTGTTTCAGACTAAGCACAGTGACATCAAAGCAATGGAAATCGGGCCCCAGTAAGTGGTTTATAAATGCAGCCTAAGTGTTTTGAATCAAAATAATTCTGTCAGTAAGTTTGGAGGGGTATGTCTGTTGTCCTTGTTGTTGATAGTTTTTGTCCTGAAAAGTCACTGACATTGAATCCACTCTGGAGATCATTAGAAAAAAAAAGCTTTCATTCCTGAATGAAACCCTTTTCACTGTTTTTTCCCTTTCTCTTTTGAATGGTATTACTAGGTGAGGGTAGTAATCATAACATGGAAGGTGTGTGCAGTTTATCTCGGAGAAATGTCTAAATGTCTTTTGGGTTTTGTTGTACATATGTAAGGGAAAATATCTTCAGCTCATGAATGCTTTTCTCATCCTAGATGGAGAAGACAAGGCTTGCCCTGAAGTCTCTACAAACAGCCTTGCACCATTTCTGCCCACTGAACAAAGACCTTGTGCAGAGGCACACAGTGAGGACCAGATGTCTGACTCATAAAGTACTTAACTGAACTGACAAAGATATATGGGCTTGGTGGATGTTTCTTTTAGCAAATGTGCTCATATCCCCAAGATGGCAATGACTACATTTCCTTTCAAATCTGGGAGAACAGTGTCTTTTTGTAGTGCTGTTGCATCTATTGGCTGTATCAGATAGAATTAAACAAACACACAGTTACAAGAAAGGAGGAAGGAAAGTCCAGTGGCTTTTGAAATAAACCTTTTGTGTAACTGGGCATCTGAAACTTCTTGGAGTGCATGTGTATAAACAAAGCATGGAAAAAGAGAAATAAGGCTTGAAATATTTTGTACTACAATGCAGTCAAACAGTAGAATTATTTTAAACACATTCTCTATCCAGGTTTGAGTTTTACAAATGGATCTTGGGTACCTGATCAGGTGAACTAAGTGCAGCACTGCTGTAACACGGGACCTGACACACTGAGACGTGTCAGAGAAGTGTTGGACCTCAGAGAAATCTAACTTTCTGCCTTCATCTGCCTAAAATGTCTGGATAGGTCCAGTGATGTCATCCTGCTGATATGACCAGGAATGGAAGTAAAAAATTTCCCAAAGGGAAAGCTTAGACTTCTATAACCTGAAGTAAATAATGTAGTCCAAAAACACAGAGGTGCTTCTGCCTCTGTCTCCCATTTGAAAAACTGAGAGCTGGTGACCAAGATTTACTTGATGAGTATGAGCCTAAATGCAGAAGGAAGTGCTTGGAGCAGGCCCATTGACAGCCTAGAGGGCAGATGTCTGTGGAATGTATGCAACTGGGTGCTGAGCCTAACCTGAGCCTCCATTTCACAGAAAGACATGGGACAGCAATGGTCTTAGTTTTACAGTGTCACTAAGCATGGAGGCAGATTTTCCCACAAGCTATGCCAACAGAAAACCCTGTCATTGAGGGATGTTGTTTTCATCCCAAGCAGAAAGATGAGATCTACTCTTCCTGATATTAATGAATGAGCAGAGGAAATTTTTCTTTCGCTATACAAAAAAAGCCTATGTAGAAAATCCCAAAAGAAATCCTTAGTTCTGACCCATAGTTAAATTTTCTATGTATCTGTTCTCAAAACACTGTACACTTGATAAACTCTCCTTTTCAGTTACATCTTCTTTTCAAAATGCAAAATTCAAATAGGCTCTTTTTCTTGATTTACCAGAGAGCGTCCAGACAGAAAAAAAGTGAAAAAAACTGTCACCACTGAAAATCTTCCGTTGATCATTGTTGCTGTAAGAATATTACATTTTTAACAGCTACAGGCAATAGCACAACCTTTTCATTGTTTTTTTTAAAAGTGGGCAAACTGTACCTCACTGATGAAGCAAGTTAAACTGCATAAATGTTCTGCAAATTACTCTGCACAATGAGACATCTGTCTAAGCAAAAGCTTATGTTATTGTCCAGACAATGCAGAGAGCTTTCTAGCACTGACCTTCCAGAAGACATATTGCACAGACCAAATCCAAACATGAACATGCTAAATGTAGTAGATGCAAGTAAACCAGGGGTGCTTTCCTTTCATTAGACTTTCTCCCTGACCTCTGGATGACAAGGGCATAGGAAAAGGAAGCAATTTTTCTTGTGTCCTGGGGGAAGGAACATTTGAAAGAGATTTCCTGTGACTGGTCTACATCATCTCTCTGGTGCCTGATCTGAAAATCTGGAGGACCACCTTTTCTTAACATCCATCACAAACACCTATATGTTTTTTTTCCCCATGAAGTAACATCAGATTCAAGAAAGCTTTAGTATTGCACTTAGCTGGATGGGATAAGTCAAAATATTTCAGCATTTCAGAAAAATGTAATGGCTTACTGTGACAATTGTTCTAAAATCAAGCCTTCTGATCTCCTAGGTTTTAAACTATTTGCATCTTTTTGTTGACAGAGGATGTAAAAGTCACTTGATGCAGTTCAATTCTGTATCCTTCTTTGAGTATGTGGTTAAATTTTCAGAAAATTATGCCTTTTCTATCCTATGATAACCTTATATATTTAACACCTCAGTCGGTGTCACTTTAGGTTGTCATATGCATTGCAGAAATAATACTTCCTGTGTACTTTGAGTTGAGGTCTGTTTAAGTATCTCAAGGCCATATGTCAAATCCTTTATTCTGGGAGTTACAGGTTCCCATGGGGCAACTGGGTATAACAAGCCAGAAATCAGTGCTGGACTTCTCTCTGTGGTGTATCCACCTAAGAGCAATTAAGGTTTCCACATTTCTTAACAGAAGGCTCTTCTGATGTACAGCAGAGCTCTTCTTTTCTAGTGGGTGACTCAGAAGCCTTCTTTCTTTGCCTTTTCTTTTTGTACAATCTCCTGTACCACTTGGTGGGGAAGCACCCACCAAGAGAACCATGGTTTATATAAATGGTTTATATATTTAACACAAATATTATTATATAGAGCTGATCTGTATGAAAAATGATGCATTGAATGAGAAATGAAGATATAAGTGTGGGAGAAGAATTGACTTTTACAATAAGCATTTGACCAAAAATACATTGCCATACTCTCTTTGGTTTGGGGCTTTCAAATGTTTTGAGATTTATTCTAAGGCTAGGGTTAAGAGCCTAATTATTCATCTTTGTCAGAGAAACAGATATATCTTATATTTATAGGTCCTGATGGACTATGGCTTTTGGGATTGTTGTTTAGATCTTCAGAGAGGCAAACCAGTGAAGAAATAAAAGGTAGTACTTTCACAGGGGTGATTTTTTTTTTTCTTTGTGTAAACTGGGAATGTTAAACTGAAAATTTCACAGGGTCCAGAGAGCTAGATTTAAGACTAAAACTAGGTCAGTGGTTGTAGCTTTGGTGAGTTATGGAATATGGAATAGGGAAATATGGATAATACAGAGGCAAAGGAAGGAATTCATAGCAGATTGGAATTCAGAATTTAGGAAGGATCAGCTGTGCTGTGCTGAAAGGTGGCATCATCCTGAGCCCACATTTTCTTGTTCAGAAAATCACTGCTATTGCAGGGCATCTGAATGGGATTTTAGGTAGCTAGAAATCAATGGTTACATATGATGATGATGGTCAGGACAAGTTTCCAAATGGAGCTGAGAGGAAATAGACAGCAGTTACAGAGATCTTTTTAGGCCTTCCATATTTAGTGGTCCATAAGCTAAGTCTGGGAAACTGAAGAACTGAGATGACAGCAGTATTTAAAGTAAACGCCCAGTTACATTTTTGTCTTTCGTGCACATATCGGCATTAGGATTGAAAAAAGAACACTAAATAATTAAAATGAAAAAAGGTTTTAAAATTGCCAGATTAGTCTTCCCCTTGGACTGGTAGCATTAACACTCAAGTCTAGGTTTCATGGGTGTTGCATGACTTAGATTCAAAGTAGTTTTAGATATTTGTTTAGGTAGGTTATTGGATAGAAGAAGAAATTCAAGAGAAGTCACCAGAAACTCATTATTACCATTATTCCCAAGCTACTTTTAACTGAAGTGCATAGGTATCAATGGCATAGGTTTCAGACTTACAGTATTTCTAGTGTCAGAATTAGCAGTATCACAGTATTTGAAGGAAGAAACCAGGGAGGAAGCATTAAGTTCTGCTTTAATGTTACTGAACTGGAGTTTCAGTTTCTAAAAAGCATCAGCACAGGATGATGTTGAGGTTTGAGTTTCACAGAGGTCACCAAACCAGATCTAAAACTGTAGCTAAAACAAGGGTTGTGATTAAAGCTGAAGTTCAGCTTGGGATGAAAATATGGAGGGGAAAAAAAAAAGCTGAGAAAAAACTTGTAGCCTAAGTTTGGACCTTGTGTGGATTGCTGCCTATTTTTAGATCTTAGTGATCTCTTGTGAAGTGGGTGAGGCTGTGTCCTTGATTATTGGTGATACTTTGTTAGCAAAAGGAAAAAGATAAAGTGAAGGGTGACAAAAGCCATAATCAGAAAACACTGAGAGACAAGTTTCGGAAGCTTGTAGTCAGTGCTTGAAACTGGTCTGATGGATTTTTTTCTTGTGTGCTCCCACTCTGAAGCCTAATCCTGAGTACCCACCACCCTCTCAGTATCCCAATTGCTCCTCCCAATGCCTTCCTGGTGCTGCTAACCACAGTCCTGGGCTCTGATGAGGAGCAGGAGTAGGGGTGCCAGGGAAGGGGGATTGTGCTGGACTCAGACACCCTCTCAAGAGTGGGGATGAGTCTGGGGTAAGGATCACCTGCAGCTCAAACCCTGCTTTTAGGTGGACCTCTAATGTCCTCAAGTTGCTCCTCCTATGGCTTTTCTAGCACTTCTGTTTATCCCAGAAGATATCCTAGCCATGTTTCTAACTCCACTTTCAGTAACTCCCACTGACACCCATGACTGAAAGAAAGATGGTGGTGAATGCTGGGACAAGCTATACTATTTTCTTATGTCTGTTCATCCTAAATACACACTTGTGCAACCCTTAAGACTGGACCCTGCTGCTAGCCCTGGGCCCTAAACATAACCAAGCTATTCCTACAAATATTTGGTCTGAGAGCAATAAGTAAACCCATACTAGAAGTTAACCACAAGGTAGGATGTCATCTGTGCAGAACTCACTTTGAGCATAGCTTGTTCATCTTTCTTGGCCGTGACTTAGCCTGCAGTTTAGCTCTGTCCTGCTGTGCCTGGAGACCCCTTGGGAAGGCAGAAAGTTGGTCTTGCACAACAGCCTTGTATAGGTAGTAGCACAGAGAGTGTGTACTTCAGGATTCTAAAATACAAAATGAGCCTCTTGGCTCCCAAATATATGTGGACTGAGAGTAAGGGGAGCAGTTCTTAAGCTGTTTATCAATTCAGCCTATTGGTGCTTGACATTTAAGCCCAGCTTAACACTTTACTTTGATTTCTGACCTTAGATGTAAATTTCCCAGCCAGCATTAATTTAAGGATATCTAAAAAGACCCAAAGACAAATACTGAAGTAGAACTTAATTTCAATAAATGGGCTTCAGGTGACTGATGACACTTCGGACTTTTGTTTCTCACAGTCTTAAACCAACACGTATCTCATATACAGCCTGTAGATACAGCTTGAGTCTCAAGACAGCTGGGAATCTCAACCCTAAAAATACTACAAACAGCCATTTGGACATCAGCCCTCACATTCTGATTGTAGACCACTTCCCACCTTTTAATTGCCAGAGTCTTTTAATAAGCAGAACAACATTTTGAACATAAACAAAGAATTCAATATGCAAAACCAGATTAAAACCAATGCTGGAAAATACATCCTACTGCACCTGGTGGACCGTTTTTCCTGATAAGAAAGCTACTTGAAACTGGCTGCTGGTTAAGGATCCAAGCTTTGCCCAATAAATGACAAATTTAAAACTAATGCTGAGGCCCATGCTGTGATCAGGCACAAATTTCCCTCTTTAGCATCCTCATGCTTTAAGGAAATACTAGCTTCTAACTGGGTCTTGTAATATAAGAACACAGAAAAGCTAAAGCATTGCTGGAAACAGGATGTATTCCAAGACCAGGACTCTCTAGGATAATGTTCTTGTAGAGATGCAGAAAGCAGGAGAGGCAAGGCTGGAATTTGCAGCATCAGAGGAGTCTTCCCTGAGGTCAGGAAGGCTGTAAATAGTGACATTTCTTTTCACAAGAAGTGGCAGTAGGGGAGGATCACGGCTGATTGTGGGTACCTGAGGCCCAGGAGAGGTTAATTAAGGCCATTGTTACTTCAGTAAGCTTTGAAGGAAACTTCTAAGAAAGTACTTGAAAGGAGAAATAGCAACTCAGAGTCCTCCTGGGAGGAAAAAAATCAGCTCAGAAAGCAAGTTGAATCCCTGGAAGAGGCACAGGAGTTGACAAGCAGGACCTGGTATGGAGGGGGAAATAATTCAGCCCCTGTGCTCTTTGCTCCCATTCCTGCCCAACAAATCCAGCGTGTCCACCACCAGACTGTGTGATGTCCAGCTCACAGCCCCTTCATCAGGGGAGTCCCACACTGGGGGCTGCTGCTGTGGGTGATGCATGCTGTAAGCATGATCCCTCTGCATCCCTGTAACAACCTAGATTCCCAGGTGTATTACTCATACTCCACTGGTCACTGCTTTTTTTCATGTGCACTCATTTACAAGATGTTGAACAAGAGACACAAAGCTGCTTGTAGCGTCAGCTCATGTGTGTTGCCCTGTCAAGCCACTGAGCTTGACAAATCCAGGATTTTCCTGAAATCACAGTGGAGTTTTTAAAGATCCATTCATGACAAAATAATAATAAAAGAGGGGAAAAAAAAAAAAAAAGGGTGGGTGGCAGGGAGTGGGTGAAGGGGTGAGAAAAGGGAAGGGAGAAGGAAAAAAACAAAAATAGGAAAAATTGTAACCAATCCCCCACAAACCAAAACCAGTGGTACTAAGTGATAATGACAAAGCTAGTATATACAAACATATCCTATGACAATTCTGTGAAATACTGAAATACTGTTCTTTAGCATGACATTTAATTTCAAGAACAAGCAGCTGTTTCCTTCCACACTTAACTCTCTTCCAGCTAAGCTGTATGTGGAAAAGCAACTCCATTTTATACAGAGTATTTTTTTTGGCCAGCAGTATCTCTCTTTCATCTTCTGGGACAAACATGAAGTGAACCTTGGGTTCAGAGAGCAGATAAGCACTAAGTCAAAACTGATGCCAAGCTGTCCAGTTGCTGACTTTCACCCAGGACTTCAGACTGAGGACATCCCTCACCTCTGCACATCTTCCTTGAGCTCAGGACTCAGTGTATCTTTTGAGGAAAAAAAAAAAAATCATATTCATCAGAGTGAGAAAGGGTGTGGAACGAGGCATTCCCTGAAGCAAGATAGTCCCTGTAGCTGGGCACTGTGAGCTTGCAAAATAAAAAGATGTTGCTAGAATATTTCTTTTAAAGAGCAAACATTTACAAAATGGCAATCCTCTGATAAGAGGGCTAAGCCGGGCAATTTGGCTGTGAGCACTGCTGGGTGCCTCATGATGGGCAAAAGGGCAGAAGTGGGGCAAATCAGAAGTTGTCCTGAGCCAGGCCTGGAAGATTTCAGTTCGAGGTGGAGAAGCAAGCTGGGGGCAGCCTCTCATTCCTGGGTACTGAGCTAGGCTTCACTAGAATTTGCAGGGAATTTACATGTTAACCAAATGGAAAATCTTAGATAAGAACAAAAGTGCTTTTTAAAATCTATTTTGTCATCCTTGACCCAGAGACTGCAAGACCAGAAGTGTGGTGCTAGAACTGGGTCTGGGCAGCAGAACCAGAACTGTTTTTTCTGACAAAACAAGGTAGGGCAAAGGCAGGCAGCAAAATTCTCACTCTGCTCCTAACTGTTATGTAGAACTTGTGGACCTGTACTGTGAATAACATCACAAAATTACTTCTAAGGGTGATGCAAATTCAGATATGTGCTTCTTGCATAACAAAGAATTCCAGCTAGAAGCAGGTGAGGTCATGAGTGATATATTCTCCCTTTCTGTGGCTGTTGGGACAGCCAGGGAGCACATGGACAAAGTGTCCATGTTGAGCATGTTCTGGAGAGCCAGAGCTGTCTGGTTTACATGAACCTGAGCCAGCTCACAACCACAGGAAGAATTAATCTGAAACTCGAGAGGGTGTTTGCATGATGTCTCTGAAGGACCCAGCTGAAGGCAAACTAAAGGTCTAGGCTGGATCCAAAGCCTGCATGTGAAAACCTTCACTGGTGTCATTTGATAACCAGACAAAACAGCACCATTGGTTTAGTCTCTCTCCTGCTGCAGACAGTGTGGGCTGGTGCCTCCCACACCAAGGTGAAGCTGTTGTGTATCAGACATATCAGCCTGAGCCAAGAAGTAACAGTCTGCTTCAAGGGCCATTTTGATTAACATTAATGTTTTTGGCCCTCAATCTATCAGGTTAATTTATTCTTTTGTAAGGTAAGGCCATTAGTTCTAACTCTGAGACACATGTAGCGTAACACTTGTCTGGGTTCTGGACATATCAAGTTTGTTTCAGCTACTGCAGCACTGCCTCCATTCATTTTGGTGAAGTTACTCCAGTAATTATTTTGAGTAAGGATTTTTAGTAATATCTGTACTGTTTCTGTATTATTTGGATGGCTGGGGCTGGGGGGATAATACTAAGCACTTCGTTTTCTTGTTGATAGTAATTTCATAGCTTTCCTTTACTAGGCAGAAGTCTTGGGGAGCTGTTGTCTGGCAGATCTGGTTTATCCCCCCTTCTTTCTTTCCAGGAGAGATTTTAGGGGAGGACCAAGCAGCTCAACACTGCCACAGCATGCCTGCAGCATCCCTGCTGCTGTCTTGGTCTGTCAGGCAGACTGCTCCCCAGAATCTGCTCTGCCACAGATGCGTGGGGCTTGAGGAGAATCACGCATACTCCTTGCTGTTGCTACTTAATTCCTGTTTTGCAAAACTGGGCTTGGAGAGCCTTGATGTTCATAACTAAAGATGTCTGAAGATTCCTCTTGTTGGATAGACTATCCCACAGTTACTCGTTCTCCCTTGAGAAGCTCTTTCTTATCTCCAGTATCTATGACAGGGGTCATCTTCCCCTGTTGCCAAATAATAGAAAACAGTAACTTCTTTTCTAAGAATGAAGGAGCTTGGCGAAAGTGCTTGTGTATTTCTTAGAAATCTGATAATGTAATTAGCTTCTAAGCATGAAAATATATATGACCTTAAATGTTGTTGTGGAATATCTCACAGATATTAAGCACAACTGCTGATCCCAATACATAAGTATGCATAGGACTACAAATGGGGCATGACCTCTCTTAGAAGTGATTGTGCAGATTGCCTTGCACTTCCTGTGTTACTTAATGACAGCCTGGAGTGTAACTAAAATATAACCGTAGATTCTGGAAGAAAAGACAGAGTTATGTTATATGAAGCTAAAACAGTCTCATTAATGTAGCTAAAACAGCTTGGTAAGGTCCAAGATTTGTCCTTGAATGTATTGTCATCATATGCATCTCTTTTTTTAAACCGAAGCAAAAGCCTGCTTGCACACAAACATTTCACGCTATTTTATCTGAATATAATGGCAAACATGCTATTGATGTAAATGGAAAGATGATCAAGAGGAAGAGGAAATGTTTTACAAGTAAAAAATGCAAATATCCATTTTTTGTTTGCTTCTCATTTTGATTGTGAATGGGATGTCTGAGTTACTGAGCCCCGTGCCATTATAGAAGAGTCTATCACTTCAACTTACTGGTAAATTCTGTATGTTCAAGTGTATCTGAAATATGCAGAGTTCTAGGCAAATTTTGCTGTTGCAGAGAACAGTAGTGAAAATTCTGTTAATAGGAACAGGAGCAGGAACAGACAGTGATGTGTTAGCATTTTGCCATTGACAATGTACAGGGTGTGAAAGGAAATAATGTTTCATTACAGCTGTGAATCTCAGCATCATGGATGCAAGGGAGTCTCAGAACTTCTGCCATTCTCCTATGTGCTAGCACTTGTCATGCACAGACAAAAAGTAGCCTTCCTAGGAGAAGACTGGAGAAAAATGGCTTTGCCTGAAGCTTGTCTTTTGGTCTACAGAGGATGATTCTGAACATGTTTAAGAGCTATAGGGTCTTATTCCAAAACCGGTCTGGAAAAAGTTTGATCATCAGTTGTTTAGACCTGATAGCATTTGTCTGACATTGCATAAATTCTTGGGCAGCTGACAAAATGCCATGGCTGAAAATAGAAATCAAGTGATCTGACAAGATGTTCTGTTCCCCATAAGTTCTTTCACTGGGCAGTCACTGGTAACCCCTGAGAAAGCCACTGAAACCAATTCATTGAACTGCTTGCCTCTCCCAGAGCCAGTGTACATTTAGGACTCTGCCCCATGTCAAGATTACATTAATTTTATGCCAGCATTTTTAAGATAGCCGGAAGAGAGTGAGAGAAAACACTTCAAGCTCAATAGATTCAGTTGAGGGACCAGTCCTTCAAGTTTCCCTCTTGGATCTCAGGAAGCCTTGACAGAAACATGCACTGGCCTCTTCACTTTTTGAAAGATGGAGGCAAATAAGAGTTACAAGGTAATTATAAATAATTACCTGGGTTCTCCTGCAGAAAACTAGGAGAGCTTATTTTAGAGAAGAGGTGCAACAACACGTAAACCATCAAGCAGGATATAAACATTATAATGATCAGTCATTTTATAGATGTGGTAAGAAGTGAGATGAGGAAATAATTTTAATTTCATCCAAAACTTGAAAAACAAAGTCTGCTCCAGGAAGCTAACAGGGCACTGAGCAACGCTGACAAAGGGACTCTCAGATGCAGTAGGAAGGAAACTAAGGTTTCTTAGCCTTTGTAGGAAAGGAACTGTATGCCACTGTGGTATTTTCCTGCAGTGACTGGGCTTGCAGTGTGGCACAAAGAACCAGGAGTGTTAGGGAAAGTGAAGGTGCAGTTGCCTGGGCTGAAAACCCACCTCTTGGAATGATGGGAGAGACCCAGGGTCTGAGGTGGGTGGGGAGAAATGGCTAAGGGTGGGTGCAAGCTGAGCTGCATCTGGGAAACAGGAGGAGGAAGAGGTGGCCAGCAGTGCCTCTCCTATGCAGAGGAGAGCACCATGAGCCCCAAGCAGCTCTTGAACATCATGTTGGTTCTCAGCAGTTCAGGACTGAGCTAGGAACCTTGGACTGTCTCAGAGCCAGAGAGGGAGTGCTTGTTTGCCTTTGAGGGCACATAGTTGTGATTAGCACCACAAAACACTTGTAGCTGCCCACAGCATAAACTGTGAGATTCTACAGTGTTGGGCTGTTGCTGGGTTGCATCCTGCTGAGCATTCTGTGAAGCTGACTCATTCCTTGAATCAGGAGCTCACTGTGGTGGTCTTTTGAATCAACTTACCTTATGTCCTTACAAGCAGTTCCAGGTTTTAATGAAAAAGTCACTGGTGTGCAGATTCCCGTAAACCATACTGTGTTATCAGAGTCCTTAGTACTATGACATCTATTCAGAAACTTCAGGAGACTCCCAGACAAAACTTTCAGTGATGCGGAATTATAATTGAATTGGACATTGCTGATAGCTTCATAAACTTTGTCGTTGGAATTTTCAGCAACTTGCAATCAGCAATTACTTCAGCCTTATGACTGCTATCTGTCCAAGTTTCCTGTGAGTTTCACCTCAAATTCAGCTTTAAACAAATGCAAAACCCCATGGGAAAACTTTGTAAACACCAAACCACACCTATTTTGTTTTGTTTTAATTGGGTTTTTTTGATCTCAGCAATACAAACAGGAGCTTAGGCTTTCAAAAGAACATGAGCTATGTGTCTGACAACAGGCCGATGTTAAACCAAAGCCAGACTCTTCTTCTGAGCTTCAGCAAAAGCATTCATCCATTTTAGATTCCATGGCAGCTCAAAATCAGGATATTTTTGTATTGACTGGTTTTCCCTTAAACATTTCTTACTTTCCTAAATTGCAAAGTTTTGTATCACCATGCACAGGTAAGCGTAACATTTTAGAACTTCTCTTGTTCTTCTGTGTGATTCACAGGTAGGATGGGTTGGCCATCAGAGGTGAAAACTGCTCAAGTATTTGATCTCATAGTTTCATATTTACTAAAAAGGCAAGACATGATTTAAGTGTAGGAGGGCAGAGCTGTGCAAATATTATCTGCAATCCAAGCAAGGAGTGAATCAATTACTGTCATAGCTAGATGGCCAAATATCTTTTCAATATCACTGCAGTGTAGTTTTCTGCAACAGGCCATAAAACCATAGATAATTATATTAAACTAGAATAGGAGGGTTTGCAAAGTGCTTACAGCTAGAAGTGGATTATTGGAAACAGTGAGATGCTGACACAGGACTTAAGTGTCACTACTGAACTCAGGATATTGCCATGAAATGGGAGACTGGAGACAAGGAATTCCTAATAACATCACTGACGGTGTCTACAGGACTGGCTGACATATATCAATATATGTATATGTTATATATCAATATATATTGATATTTCTTTAAAGAAAATACAGAGACTGTCTTTGTTGACATAAATATCTACTCCAGCAGAATTTTGATGCTGAATGTGTATGTTAATGAGAAGAAAATCTTCAGCCTGGTCTCATCTCTATGAAATGTCCCAACATAGCAGATTGTTTGGGTTCTTGTAGATGTTGCAAATGTGCTCCAGCACAAGGGCAGAACAACTGTGATACAGCTCAGTCCTCCCCTGAGAGATATCAAGACTTCTTATCTGCACTAACCTCAATCTTGAAAAGTCTGCCTATTAGCTCTTGAGGAAGGAAATACAGAAAAATATTAGAGGGGGAAAGAACTAGATTGAAATTTCAGAAGTGGCTCAAAGCTTTTTCCAACAACAATGGAATTTTTAGAAGGAAGTGAATTAAAATAACTGCATTAGCATTCTTTAGATATCTTGCATTATTTGAGAGAGGATACATTGAACCTATTTATTTCAATTAAAAATAATGAGATCCCAGGGAAGGAAAATCCAAACTTGCAGCACCTGCAAAACCAGAAAAAAATTAGGGATTAAACCCAGAGGAAGTTTAATATGCAGCATAGCCTTGGGCTTGGTTGCATTTATACAAGACTGAACATAAGATAATGTAACTTGTGTAATAACTGTTCAAGGTTTTCATAAAATAGTGGGTTTGGAATAAAGAATAATGCATGTGTGGAATTATGATAAAACCTTGGAGGTCAAGTATCTTTGTGTTTGAACTGCTGAATGCAACTAATTATTTTTCAGACTTGAGCCCCACTGTACTCCAAGTGCACAGAAATATTTGCCATGATTTCCTCATTATTACCAGTTTGATACCTTCCTTTGACTTGTGCTTTTGTATCCCTCGGGTGTTTAGACCTTAGGCACTGACTTTCTTGTGACCAACTCCTACTTGTCCTGTTTAGCCCCTCTTTAGATGTATAATTTCATAAATGGATAATGGGGTGGTGGTGGTCCTCAGGGATATCTCAGTAACTTTTTAAAGCTCACAGATGTTAATCCACTTCCCTGGGTATGAGTGATATAATTTTGGGCTGTGTTCCTTCGTTAAAACTTCTGCCAGTATTTTTTATAAGGGTACTTGTAAATCCAGTGGGGCAGAGAGTGACTTTCTCCACCACACACAGAAGCCTCTGGTGTGTCTGGGGTCACTGTTTATCTTTCTAGTGAGGAACAGTCTCAGTGATGGGATCAGACCTCCCTGTGTTCAGTGGTAATTTTCCGCTGAAGCAAAGGCATTTTTGGCACTGTAACCAAAGGAAAATCAGTAATACCCACAACCCGGGCGGACATGGAACAAGTTCTTGGCAAATTGTATTGCCCATCATGGTGCAAAATCCTAGGAATGGGATTTTAAAATAAATGCAATTAAGGGTTGCAACAGTTTTCTAGAAGCTGGAGCTTCATGAGTGGAGCCCAGTGCTAGATGCTGGGGCTGTCATTCACATATCTTCTCCCACAGAAAGCGCTGTCTGCCAGGAAGACAGGCTGCCATTCCTGCTGCCAGCATGGTCTCAGCCCCACACAAATACATACACACACACACACACACACAGAGACCCTATTCTTTCATTAATGCTCAAGTGGCAGGGTGTGAATTGTGCAACAGGCTGCTGCTCCCTTGTCCAGGAGCCTACACCTCATGTCAATTGACCAAAGTTCATGTGGGTGGGTACCTCTCCATCCATTTTTGCACTGAAATGCAGAGAAGCCGACTCCTACTTCACACCAGGAGGCTGGAAAACATCTCTTCCCTTCTCCCAATTAATTACTTGGAAGGACACCTGCTGCTGCCAATAGGTTGAAGTAATTCACATAATTTACAGCTAGCTGGGACATGTAATGATTGTGGGGGCTGTTGTTTGAACCCCAAATCTGTAAGTGAATATTTAACATCATCCCTGTACTAGGCTGAATCAGTACTTTATGGTCCAGAGTTTCTCCAGATTGTGACATCAAGAATCCCTCGAAATTGCAGGGAAACATTGCAGACTTCAGGATGGGCAACTTGAATTAAAACATCTTTGCAGACTTACTCCATGAAATGCGTATTGTGCAGTGAGTTGCTCAGGAATATGCTGTAGCCTCATGGAAAGGACCTTCTTCACTCTGAGTAACTACTGCCAGAGACACTAGAGAGAAGGTAAAGCAGGTATCAGTTGATCTGTTCCTTTGGTCCCACAGCTTTTTCAAGTGTCACCCCACCCAACATGCTGCAACAGTCCTAACCCCAAAATCCTGATTGAGCACCTCAGGATGGCTGGATTCAGCTCAGGGGAAAACACTGAACAGCTTTTGTTGCTGTGTAGGTGCATCTCTTTGTATTTTACAGTTGCTGACACTGTAGAAATTACTCACATTTTTAAGCTTTTTTCCGACACTGTGAGCAGTAGAAACTCTGGAAAAATGTATTTCCTGGACCTTCATTCATGTTCATTCATTCATTCATTCATTGTATCCTCAAGCAAACAGCTGAATGAGGCACAAGGTAAGCAAGAGAAATGCAACTATTTTATGGAGAAAATACAGGAACCTCCCCCCCCAGCATTAATATTAAGTTAGTATTTCTCTTTCCATTTTCAATATGAACCTTAGAGCAAATTTGTTAACCACTTTTGACAGCTGCCACATGTCATATTGAAATCTGTACTGGTAGCATCTCTACATGGTGTTGTGCTACAACAGTCATTAGACTTCTACAAACAAGTTCTTGAGCAGAGGAGACTCACAGCTGAGCACTGTGCTCCAGAAAAGGTGGAAACTTGTTGATGGGCAATCAGGACAGGGTAATAGTGCCACTGTGCACTTCCAGTGTAATTACACCAGGTTAGTCAACTACATTTCTTACTCTGTTAAAACAAGTATAACACCATGGTGAGATATTTAACTTTTCTCAAGAGTGACTCAAATGGATTTATATCTAAAATAATCCCTAAAGAGGATGTACTCTTGATTGGGATTCTTTTTTACGATGAGATCTAGAAAGTGCTGCTTTTCCAAAAAGACATGTTAATAACTGTTGAGTTTTGACCAAATGGTTGCAGGAATGCCATGAGATTGATGTTTCCTGATTCTTTGTGTTCCTATTACTTTGGACCCAGGGTAATACAGTCAGGCTATGAAACTGATGAAGTGCACTAGTTGCACGTGCAAAAGTAAAGGATACTTTCTGGAATGTTGAATTTGGTGGTAAATTCCTCTAAAAGCTTTGGCTTACACAAAGACTATTCTGATTATTTTATTACTCAGTGCCAGGTTTGCTATTCCCTTAGCCCATTTGATCTTAATGAGATCCACATTGCAAAAGCCCCATGCAGTCTGTGAGGAATATATACAACCTTGCATGTTTATTTAATGTTGCTTACTTCAAGACCACTTATGATGAAGAGAGAGAAGAAGGCTCCATTCTTGCATGTGCAGAAGCAAAGGCAGATACAAGCTGTGTCAGAAAATAAGGGACACACTTGGAATTAATTAGTTTCTGTACAACTTTGAGAATATTATATGCTGGGCTGGAGGAGTGCTGCTGATGTCATCTGCCATGAAAGCACAGCTGGAGCGCAGCGTGAAGGCAGCAAATCCCTGAGACAAAAATCACACTCCTGGTATTTCAGCCACAGCCAAGTGCAGTTTTCTGGGAACTGGTGCTGTCTTACAGACAAGAAAACTGGTCTGGAAGCAGAGCAGTAGATCCATCCCCATAGTCAGGAGGGATTCCTTCCCAAAGGCAGGGTGGCCTCCAGAGCTGGTGTGCCATGGCCATCCACTGGCTCCTGGACACTCAACCAAGCCACAGTTATTTGGATCTCCCTACACTTGCAGACTGACCTCTGCATAAAAAATAATGAATAATTTTTTGCATCAGGGTTATGGAGATGTGTCTGTACCTGAGCTGTATGGAGTTTCCTGCAAAGCACATGGAGCAATAAGATGAGGGTGGCAAAGGGCAAAAATGTGAAGAGTGATGGGCACAGCTTAGGGACAGAAAGGGAATGTTTTGATTAAAAATATAATACACAGGGAACTGCAGATTGCCTTGAACCACAGATGGGGAACTGGGCTTCAAATGGTGATCAGATTGCCCTTAGGCCCATAAATCCTGACCCAAGCATGCTCAGGGCTCAGGGCAGATCCTAACAAAGAGGTGAAGAGGAAGACCTAGTTGAAATGAAGGCTGTCTAGATTTTGATTTTGCTGGTGCTATCATTATTTAAAACTTGGAAAAAGAGAAAAAGGGACCCACTTTTAGGTCAGATAGATCTTGGTATAAATCAGAATTTAAGAGAGTCTACAGTTGTTCAGGGGAAAATTACAACTCTACATGTAGATGAGTTTTCACAGTGTTACCTCACATCTTGGTGATCCACAACATACACAACCTTCTGTTGTGACACTGCTGTTTCCTGCTTCCTCGTCATTTGAATCCCATCTGTGTAAGACCACATTTCTTCTAATCCCAATGCAAAAATGAAGTTCTTGCACAGAAATGGGGGCAATGTGCTCCTACTTCACCCCTTGTGTCTCCTGAAGCTTGGGCAAAGACTTCTCCATATTATAGTGCAAAGTGCTGTAAAATTTGTTATATTGCAGCTGTTCGGCATTCACAGAGTTAAGTTTTTCTTTTCCCCATTCCTTAGTGAGAGCAGCATTTCGTCTGCATTTGCAGCTCAGTGAAAGCAATGTCATCTTTCAGTTGAAATTTGGCTGCACTTTGAATTGTTTTGCTCACTTTCCTTTCCTGCACAGCTGGAAATGAATCCCTCTCCAGTCTTTTTAGGGATGCAGCGGACAGTGGAGAGGGGAAAAAAAAATCTGTTAAGAAAAATGCTTGTTCTAGATAAAGTGAAATAAGCTGAAGTTAAAAAAGGCAGTATCACCTCAACAGGGATAAACTGACATTTGCATCAACATTGGAAGACTGGTAGAGCAGCTGCAAAAGTAGAAGAAGCATAAGATAGACATGCTCAGCAGAAGGGGAGTGACTGCTGAACAAAGGTTGATAACAGGTCTGTGAAGTGTGGTCTCAGTATCCTACTGTGGGGAGACAAAGTGAAACTGTCCTGGTATCTCACACAGAAGATGTGTCTGACCTTGTTTCGGTTCACTGGAAGCGCTGAAGTTGTGTCTGGCTGTAGAGGTGCAATCTCTTTCCTCCATCCCTGGGAACAGAATAAAAATCACAGCCTTGTGATCACAAAGCACTTGCAACAACTGCAAACAATGACAGCACACCACTTGAAGTAATGCTGTGATGCACAAGGCTGCCCCTGAACCACAGCTTGATACTGCAAACAACTCTAAGAGTGTCTCAGGACCATGTCTCCTCATTTTTACTACCCATGAGAGCTTCAGGATATGTCTGTAGATAGTCACTTTCTCCTCTGTACTTCATGATGCTTGCAGAGGAAGAAAGGTTAGACCATGAAGCCAGTGAGCTCTTGTTGGGCTTTTGCTTCTGTAAAGTATGGTGTGGGTTTCTGTTGGGCTTGAAGTTTTTCCACAAACTCACCATTAACAAAGTCATCTCAACAGCCTGCCTGCCTGCTGCCTGGTCCCACACAGCTGCTCATTGCAGACAGCAGTGTGAACCTGTATTCTGCTTCCCACCTTAGGAAACCTCTCTACAAAGACTTTAAACCTACAAGAAGTAGAAGCCGAAACAGAAAAGCAGGAGCACTGGCCTAATTATTCCATTATTCTGAAGCTGTTTAGAGTAATGGTAAGTGACACCAATTGTGAAGCTTCATGAGGATTAACTACCCACCTTTTAATGGCTTTGAAATTCCTCATTCTACATGCAGGAGAATTCACCTCTGCATGGGCTCATAGAAAGAAGCATGAGGAGCCACAAGGAGGGAAAGGCAGCATGGGGGGAGTTTATTTTTAAAATACAAAATAAGAAAAACTTGTAGCTCATGCAGAGCAGGATACAGTAACACACAAAAAACCTCTAGGGCACTAGCCCCAAAAATACAAACTCAGACTTTTAGATACAAAACCATGCTATTTTCTTATACTTGGCAGAATACTAAATTCTTATCAGTAAAAATGATATCATATACACAGCCACACTGTTCATATAAAACTAAATAGAAAAGTAGGAAAGTACTTTGCAGGTACTAACTCACACAACACTTCTATAGGTGGAGACAGTTTTCCTTCCAGTGAATATTTGTTTTTGTATCAAACACTCTTGCTCTCTGTGTATAATGCCTACTAAGCCTATTTTGGGGAATGGCACTAGAAAAGAAAAGAGCAGAGTATGAACAAGACTGAAGCACAACAGCTCAGTGTAGAAGTGCTGGTGTTTGCCCTGTCTCTCCTGTTGGGGCAATGTGGAAAAGAGAGACTTAGAAATTTTATAAGACAGAGGCTCTCCATTCTTATATAGACATTCACGAAGGATCTAAATCTATTTAACATTTAAAACACTCACCACTGACACAGCTCTCTGTGTGTCCAAGACTTTCAAAAAGGAGGGAGGAGGAACACCAGTTGTAAATATTAGTCTTTGATAAGATTTCCCACAATACAAAATCCTTTAATGGTTAAAGAGGAGGGGGAATCAGGGACATCTTGAGAGGGACTGAGATTCTCACTTCAGTTGTCTAGGCTACCAGTGTGTACTGCACAGCTTGATGCTTTCCTATCTTTTGTTGGAGAATGTGCCTCACTCTATCCCACTGCACTCTTTAATAACCCCAAATGAGCCATCTGCCATTTCCATAGCATTTTAGCATCTTACATCACCTACTCCAATATTCTCGTGTCCAGTTCTGCACTTTGATATGAGTGGCAGTGGGAAAACCCTCACAAATATGAGAAGGCAAGGGAGAGAATTGCAGGCAACTGCCAGCAGATGCAGCTTTGCATCTATAGATGATCTCTTCACCCTGGAGTAGTGGTGGCCCTGAAGGATTTTGTCAGACTCTTTGCAACAGCCCCAATATTGTCTAACACTATAGCATGATTTATAATTTCATCTATAATCTAACAGTCATTTTTCTCCTGTACAGATTTATTTCTCTTTTTCCCAGATCTCTCAAACAAGCCACTATCTTCCATCAGCCAGCAAACCCACAAGCCAGATAGTCATATGATCACCAGCATAATTTAAAAGAAACTTGGTAATCACCAGCAAGCCTGTGATAGCTGTCTTCTGAATGTGACCCCACTAGGAAAGAATAGGTACTTGCTTCAGTGACTCATGTGTGAATCTCCCACCTCTTATTTAGGGACACAAGATACAGATTTACACTGCACCACAGAACACTAAAATGGCACCATGTGCTAGGGTTTTTTTATTACTTCCATTGGTCTTGAAATCCTGTCTTTGCAAGGGTGCTTCATACTTGCAATTTATATCATTACCAACAATAGTGGTTTTACAGGTGAGACTGTTTGGTGGTAACAACGGCAAGAAATAAGTGCTGTCACCTGTGTGTGTATGTGCAAAGAAATATTTTTCTGGAGGCAGCTGATATCCCATCTTGCTGTCACTGTGCGTGACACTGTGTGTGCGTGACATCTTGCTGGACACCGTGTGTCCAGATTCCTTTCTAGTAAAGAACAGAAATTGACATGATGTTCACCAAGCACATATTTTATGTACCTAGGTTTTGCCAGAGCTGCTCAACAGAAACTGACCCAGTCTAAGATCTTGCATCCAAGGGAGACTTGAGAGTTTAGTTCTGTAGATGAAGCTAAATTCAGTGTTCACTGCAGTAGCAAGAGAAAAGTCTAATGGAAAATTACCCATCAAAACACCACCAGCATTTAGGGATACTACAGTGTCAGTTTGAATATGAGCCTTGTCATTCAAGCCTCTCTAAGCAGTACAGTTTCTTACTTCTAGAGACATGAAAAGCCATTATTTTTAAAGGACACTTCTCTTCATGCCTAATTTCTTAGACTTAATGCCATTATATGGTCTGCATCACATATTGTTCAAAGTCAACTTTAAGGGCTATGGTACCGGTAGCATATAGATCATGGCAAGAATCAGGAAATTAAGAATTAATTATCCTTTGAAAAATAGTGCCTATGTAAGGTAGGAAAACATTTTTCATAAAAACATCTTCCAGAAAGTGAAGTTCCAATACTTGCAAGAAACTCTAATTTGGGAATGAGCTGCATTGTGAAACCCCTCTTTTTTCTCTTCACTCCTCCTGACATATTTTTCCCATATATCTTTGCTAGCATCTCCTGCCTACTGATGCTGACCCTGTCAGCCTTACATCAGAAGAATAAAAAAGCTCCACAGAAGTTGTTATTCCTACCTCTCACAACTAGCTAGTGGTCTAAGAGAGGCCCAGGATCCTCATAGGTAGGTAATTCTCTCACTCATTCCCTGAATAACGTTTCTGCTATAAACTGGTTGAAAAATATGCATAAAGGAGAACATGAAACTTATATTACCTCAAGAAGCATATTTCTATAAGTAATATAAATGCCATAGTTTTCTAAAAGTTTGGTTTCTGTTCCTAGTATTGTTTGTAATCCACAGTACCTGTAGCCCTTGATTTTACTTTCCCTGTGACCTCAGGCACACAGGCTTCCTTTCATCTCTTGTTTAGGCTTGGCAAAATATGGGTTGAAAGACTAACCAATGCATTCACTGTGCAGCTTTCATTTAGTGAAAGTCTTAACTGCATCCACTTAACTCAGGTAAGGTAAAAAATGAGAAAATAATTTGGTGAATGCTGAATGCTGAATATTTTTTGAAGCTGAGGCAAGAAAATGCCTTCAGCTAGGAAGAAGAAGGGAAAGAAAAAAAGAGATGAAGGAAAAGAACATTTTTCTGTTCCAGATTATGTCCTGGATTCCCTGGGTAAAATAAGAAGGAAGCATTACACCCTTCAATTATTTCTTTATCTTCACAATACAGCCATTACCCTCATGTATGAAGAGAGTAAATGGTTCAACAAGGTACCTTGGAAGAGAGACTGGGACAGAGGTTGTCCTTCAGTTATATTTCTACAGCCAAAAACTGATTTCTGACAAGACTGATGGGCAGTGGGTTGCAGGCTGAGGACTTCCTCCTCTGAAACATTTTGGAGACCTGTGTCCCTGGGCACTTACCCCATTCTTACCCAGGGCTTGCAGCTATCAGCAAATTCAGCCTCCAGTTCTACCAGGAAAACTGCTTACCCTCCCACCAGGTGAAGCCTTCAGAGGTGAGAATAGGGGAACACTTTGCCCACATTGTCTAACCCTTTTACATCTACTGGTGTGCAGAGGTGAGAGCAAGGGATCAAGGCTGAAGCAGCAAGTGTGCCAGACCTGAGAGGAGGGACCACAGAAGTGATGCTGCTACAGAACTCAGTAACTAATGTGATCAGAGCCTTTGAGGGCTCAGATGCACAAAGATGCCTTATGTGGTGCAAAGTCACACTGCAACACAGTCCACAAGGGTCTTGCAATAACTATAAGCAATTGCTTGGTCATACCTCATTTTGCAAATGTTTCCTGATGTTAGGAAGCAAATGAGATGGCAGGTGATACAGCAGATGGTGCTGGCCCATTTGGAAACTCAAAATGCCTGAGTCTGAGAAAAGATACAACATTCATGGGGTGTGGTGGAAGGAGACAGCTGCATGATGTTATTTACTGGACTCAAAGATTTACTTCCTTCCTCTTGTGGATGTTAATACTTTAGGTTATATGTGCTTAGTATCCTGTGCATAATTAATACCTTCCCTGGTTTACATTGTGCCAAACTGGCCGGTCCAAAATTCACACCTGAGTTCTGCTGCTCACTCCCCTTTCTTCTCTTGTCCCTGTTGATGTATTTCACCCATCCACGGGGCTTTCACCTACATGCAGGTCTGAGTCCATGGCAAATTTTGCCTGAGCAGGGTCTCTTCAGGATTCACACCCACACCCATGGGATTCCTGGCTGGCTCTCACAGGTTATTTACAGGAGAGCAGGCTGCTGTTTCAGGGTTGCAGGAGCAGAAGAAGGCACTCACTGTTGTTGTGATCAGTCACGTCCTAGGACAATTAGTACTGCAGTAATGACAGTGGTAAGGGAGAGCTTCTTACAGAGCTGGAGTGGCTTGATGACAGCAAGATCAAGATGTCTGAAGTACCACAGGGATCCTCTAATGGGATTCAGGAATGCCTTTATTCTCACTTACTAGCTCCAACTGGAATGACACATGATTTTAATTTTAGCTAGCTCTTCACCATTTCAGAGAGATATTTACAGAAGTATAAACTGACAGAACAGCTCTGCAGAACAGCAGCTCAGTGAAGTGCCCCATGGCATAAAAAAGCCCTAAATACCACAATATGGGACCTACCAAATAACACCTGATGGTATAGATGAGAAAAACCATAGAGTAGTTTCATGCTTAACACATCTGCTTTTGTGCATTTTTTTCTGAATGTGTAGGTGGATTTGTGCCTCTCCACCATACAACCAGTGGAAGGTAGCTAACTGCTGGACTAGGCATCTGCAAGCCTTTATTTTTAAAAAACACAAAAGCTGTGTTTCTTCTGATAATTTTCCTGGATTCTATAGCAGATGTTTTACTTATTTATTAATTTATTATCTTTCTTTTTCTGTTTTAACAGGTGTTCTTGTAGGGCTGCCATGGGATTTGAGCAGACTTTGTTATGCTGAAGGAGACAGATGAAATAATATTCCCATTTCATGTGGACAAAGAAACGTAGGATATACTGAGTATAGTGGCCTTGCTGCTGCAAATGTGAAGATTTCTAAGTACAGTCATGATGAGAAATAGAGATTAAACTAGTAGGATTAAGAGTATGATCCCAGCTTGGAGCAAATTAAACTCATTTCATTAGCAGAACCACTATGGTCATGTGTCAAAAGGCCTATAGAAACCCCAAGGGGCAGTTTGGCATCAGAATAGTCTTGGTGTCCAGAGCAGCGAGGATACCAAATGCTCTGCATGTTAGTCCTGTTAGCTAGGAGTAAGATATTTTCCAGATTGTCTTAATTTTTTTTTTTTTTTCCACTGGCTGTGTTTTGTCTGTGTAGCCAAAAGCTACAAAATCAAAACAAAGATTGTTTTTAAATAGTGTGTTGAAAGCAACAGTCAGGTCCCTCACTGTAGGGGTTTCCAGCCTTCCAGTCATGGCTGTTGCATCTGACTGTGTAAATATGGTATGGCTTGCTTGGTGCAGGATAAACTCTGTTGTTTTCTAAATAAATTCTGTATGCTCCAAACATGACACTGAAGGAACCCAAAGCTTCACGAGAAGAGGAGGCCCCGTCTGAAAGCACTCACTGGAGTCAGATGATATGGGACTTTGCCTCTGGCTTCTATCTTGTTGTTTAAAGGGTATTTAATTGTCTTAAGCATTTTGTCATGAAGAATATCTTGAAATTCTCTTGAGTAAATACTGAAAATTTCTTGAAGGGAGAGGAAAACAAGAACATAGCAGAAAGAAATTTGATTAATTCAACTTTTCAATAGCTTGGTGTTTTGTTAAAAGAAGAAAGCAAAGAGGGATAAGGAATTTTTACTGGTCTTGAACTGCAAAGAATTCCTCTTTTGTCCCTAAATTCAGCTTTGACAGCACACTGTTCTCTCTTACCTCATGCATATACCTGGAAAGATAAGGAAAAGAAGTGTCTGTCAACTTTCTGACAGTTCTTAGCAAAGTACCACCCCATCCCACCCCACCTCACCCTACCCCGTCCCCACCCAGGCTCGACCGCTGCAGCAAAACCTGACCCATGCTGAGTCACTGCATGTTGTTGCAGTGGTCCTGAATCTCCATGCAGCACTTAGAGAAGATAAAATGTGGATTATGCAAGGCCAAGGTACTCTTCTATGTCACGGATTTATCAGCTAGGGCTTTTACCCCCCACCACTCATGGTCTTGCCTATGGCACTACTCTGGCTCATGAGGGGTTGTGAGATGAGTGGCCTTATAGGACTAAGAGCACTCAGCCCTTGCAGTGAGAGGTCACAGTGCCTAAAACAGGTCAGCTGAGCCAAAATCCTGAGCAGAAGCTGAGCCAAAATCCTGAGCAGAAATCTTGCCTCACAGAGACTGAAAAGGATGAATACATGAATGGCTGCTATTTACTTAGATACATGCAGTATCTAAAGTCATACTCCTACCTAAGCAGCAGAGGACAAAGCAACAAAATACTTTTTGACATGTGACATCACTTCTTAGAGTTCTAACTCCCTGTGGGACTCACTGTAAGTTCTGGTTGTGCTTTTGTTTTGTCTGAATGTGGAGGCTGTGAATGTCCTGCTTTGTGTGCAAAGGTGTGCATTCAGGAATATAGTAAAGTTCCCAGAAAAGATGTGGCTTGTCCAGAAGAGGTGGAGAGGTCCCACCCCTCTCCCAGGGACCCTGGTCAACTGTCAGCATGTAAGTGTAGTAGTGATGCCAGGAGTATTTTCTTCCTGACAGTATTTTCCCTTCATACTTAGGCAAATTTACCTTCCTGAAGTGCTACCGTAAAAGTAAACAAAAGTGTCAGAGGTTCTGATATCTTATGTTCTTTCAAAGCTCTATTTGGCAGAGCAAAGCTCTGGGCAGATAGTTACCTCCCTGAGCCCAGCAGTGCTGAATATCGAACAGGAAAAGATAACTGAGGCTGACTGCATACAGTTTTCTGTTTGACATATTGGTAATGCTCTATCTCAGCACTTAACTGGCTGTGTCAACTGAAAAACAACCACTACCAAAAAAAACCCAAACAAACAAACAAATTCACTTTGAGTGTTCACCACTCAAAAGGGTTGAATTTAGCAATAGCACTCTGGTACTGCGTGAGACCACAGTCATCAGCAGCTCCTGAGATACCTTTGCAGTGTTCATGGTGAAGGTTCTCTGAGTGTGGGGAGCTGACTGCAGAAGAACCTTGTCAAAGGGGAGCACCAGGTAAAGAGCAATCAAATTACATGGAGAAGTTGCTCCTTCTTTGGTACCTGGTCATAAAGCTGCAGGGCAAAGCACTATCAAGGTTTCTTTTGTTGGCTGTCTCTCCAAGGAGATCATTTGCTTGAGAGAGGAAACACATAGATCTAAAAGACGGAGGACAATTACTTACATTAGCACAAATTTCCTTTGTAACCATGGGAACGTGACTGCAGTCCCAATATAGCAGAGTCAGATCTCATTAGAGTCTAGGAGAATAAGCTCACTAGATGCTTAGGTGCTGAAGCAGAGAAATGCAAACAAGTGAGAGTGGCAACAGGAACGACTGTCACCCATGAGAACACCACCAAAAAAGTACAGCAGGTCTGGATCAAAGTCAGGGGACAGCTGGAAAACTGGAGAGAAAATCTCAATATAATTTTAGGCATAGTAATCCCTGAAGATATTAACATGAAAATTTAGAAAAACCTTTCACTGCATTATCTCCATAAAAGAAGTGTTTAGGAATAACACAAACTGCTCACAGCTTAGTAAAGGAGGAGATATATAGTAAGAATTAGACTGCAATTGGATAATGGACCTCAGGTGCACTCAAGACCATCTTTATGAGGCTTCTTAGGGAGAAAATTAGGATTATTGTTATGTAGATAGCACAAGTAGGTGGTATGTAGATAACACCTGGAAGGCTGAGGGTTGGACAGAGAAGAATGAGAAGAGCTGCCCAGCTACAACTGATAACAGAGCAAAATTACATTGGTGAAGGTAAGCACAAAACACAAAAATTGGGTTAAACATAGATCCACCTTTCCTAGAAAAAAAATGAGCAACAAATTAAGTAGAGCCACTTGTAGTAATAGAAATCAATAATTGTGATCAGACAAGGAAAAGCCTCTTCTCATCTGAAAAAATATTATTCTGTCCTCAGTCTCACCGCATGCTGAGCTTCTCACCAGCAGGTACACCGAGACCCCTGTTTCCTTTCAGCAAAAGAGAAAGATACAGCTGTAAAAAGACTCAATATTTAAAAGCTTCTAGTACTTTGATTACTAATAATATTTTCCTCTGCATAGAAAACTATATTTTCTGGCTAATTTTTCATTACATATCTCTGAATAGTAACTAGTTTCATTCTATTGTGTTCTTTATCTTTTTCAGTAAAGACCTCTTCAAATCAGCTCATTAGAAGTGAATGACAGAGCACTTTTGGGACAAGCAACGTCAGGTTTCTCAGTGAAATAATTACTTAGGGTGCACCTGTAATTAAGATTAGTCTGCAGATCATGCATGTCAGGGCTGTAGCCCAACGATAAGTGTGCCATAGCAAAGAAGATCCAAATTATGTTTATGACATCTGTCACTAGATTTTGCAAAGAAAAAAAAAACAGGTTTTTTTCCATATTGCATCTTTGTCTATAGAACAAGCCTAAATTTCATAACAGGAAGAGGCAATCAGCATGCCAGCCAGGAGACTGCACAGAATGGGTTCAGGTGAATAACTCTTAGGTCTTACACTAACAAAATCAGGTACTGCAGCATTGCAGAAGAGAGTGTGCCAAATAAATACAGCATGAAGCTGCTCAGTGTAAAGAAAAGAACTGCAGAAAATGAAGCATACTCTAAAGCAAATTACAACTTCTAAGGCAGAAACAAATAAGCCTATAAGCAGCCAGGAAGCTTTTAAACAATACTGAATTAGAAGCCAAAGTAAATTTTGTGCCACAACTCACAAAGAAACCAGAGTAATCCAAGGTCTCATAGTTCAAGATCCAAAGTTAAGGAGCTCTCAAGAAGAAAACAGACAATAAAAAATTGAAAGTTTCCTCAAAAGGGAAGAACAGAAAAGTTTAAAAAAGGGACTCAAGCAAATTCATGGGTGACTGGTCTGTCAGTGGGTTCTATAAGACACAGACAGGTAAGTACTCTGGGATATGCTGGGGAAGTAGCACAAGGGCAATGGACTGTCAAGCTGGGCCAGGCTTGCATGCTTTCCTCATTTATGCTTGTGTTCAAGAACAAAAAGTGTGTCAGCTTGACCATTGGCTTTTATCTGGTAGCATATTCCTTAAATCCTTACCTTACCCTATTTTAGGCTTAAGTTTTCACTGTATTAAAACCTACTGAATGTAACTGAAAAAACAATAGGACATAAGTAGAGGTATTTTTCTGTGGTAGAGGTGCAGAATCACAGACAGTGGTTGGAAGGGACCTCAAAAGATGATCAATAGTTCTAAGTCTTACCTTGGTAACAAGAAGATTTGTTCCTTAAAGCAAAAGCTAAAGACAGGTAGTAACAATGTCATTTCAAGATGTCCCCAAGACTCTTCCCAAAAATGCTTATAACAGTAGATTTATTTTCTAGACTTTCTGAGAATCTGCTCATAGTTTCTGTCCATGAATATGGACAAGGGTTAAGATAAGGGTTATATTCAGAGAAAGTGAAGAAATGGGATGTATTCACTGGCATTCTGAGATGCCCTGAGTAAATTTAGGTCAACAGGTGTTTGCCTTGTTGGTAATAGAACTGGGAATGTAATTTTGTAGGTATTAATGAGGGCCTGAACCTAAACAAGGTATTGAGATTTGAGTTCATGCTTGAGAAATATTTGTCTGGCCAAAGCAGACTCTAGATTAATTTAGGACTGGGACAATAGACTTCTCAGTTAGGAAGGCCTTCCCCATGAGGTTTCTAAACCTATTCTAGGTTTTGCTCAAGGGTGTAACAAAACAGAAGCCTAAGCTCTAAAAATAAATCTGAGTGGCATTTGCAAGTGTGACCTACAGTAAATGCAGATCTCTGCCCTAAAGGTCCTTCAGACAGGAAAGTTAGAAATTTCATTCTGCAGGGCACCACTTCAACCCATGCAATGCTGAGTTTGGGATAAATTTTTTGAGTTAGTACAGTGGGATCTAAAGAGATATGGCAAGAATGAGAAGCAAGCACTGAATTCAGGACAGCATGTTTAAGCTTCCAAGAGCCAGAAATACGAGCTCCACAGGGTATCACTGAACTAGGTCTACTGTCAGTCTAGGTACACTAAAGCAGAAGCAGAATAACAATAAGGATGTCACAGGAAGGCAGACCCTTAGGTTAAGTGTTTGTGATGAGAAATAAAAATCATCTACAATGAAGAAATAACTGCCAAACTCAAACTTTGGTTATTCCTCAAACTACATTTAAAGTAAATTGTTTCTTGGTATCATAGGTTTGAATTTGAGTTTTCACTTGAGTCATAAAAAGTTAAAGGGAGTATTCTAATAAAGCCACAAGATTAAATTGTCAGTTTCCAGAATGTTGTATTTATGCCCTAGGATGAGCTATTTGCTCTGAGGGACCCAGAAAAGTGAAAACTCACAAAGCAGCAAAATTCTCTTTTGAAAAATGTGTCTGTGACACATTTGCTGGAGGGCATCCCATGAACACACTGCATACTGCCCATGAAGAACTCTCCACACAACTTCTGTAGGACTTTTTCTCTAGGACCTTAAACTGCAGTCAGATGGGACTTTAAGTTTCCTAAAGCTGTCTTCCCGCACCAAAGTAAATATCATTAAAGATTATGGTGTTTTTTTCTGCAGGCAATATGCAGAGCAAAATGCTTTCAGTTGCCTCTGCTAGTCTGTGACTGCAGAAGATTACATTACCATTATACTTAGCTAAGACATGAAAACCTCATTGCACCTCTCTGCAAGCAAATCTTGTTATTTTAATAGGTGAAATGAAAGGAATACAGTCATATCTCTAACTTTTGGTAGAGTTGTAAGTATAATGGAGGATGAGAATGATTAAAGATTTTTCATTTACCTCTATGGGTTTTATGAGTGGATATTTATAGTACCATCATCAGTAAAATAAAGGAAGCCTGGGCAGGTCAGCCATTTCAGCAAGCCATTCAGCTTGCATTCATATTTGACCCAGAAATTTTTGTGTATTTTTGCATTTCTTCTGCAGTTATTTCCCAACTTCTTCATTATGACAGCAACTGCTTAGGAGATCCATCTCGAAAGCACAGGTACCAAACATGCAAAGACCTCAATTATTCTCGAACTCTCAATTACTCTGCAAGCAATTATGGTTTTTATGATATGACACAGCAGGTTAAAACCCCAGATTTTTTAATTCACAAAGTTCTTGCTTTTTTTCGTTGTTTCATGCCAGCAAAAAGTGGAAGATTTTGCCCCTTGTCAACATCAGCATCAAGAAACTGACTCATTCTCTTCAATGCCTTTATTGGGTACAATTTTGGGTTTTGTTTGCTGTTGGTGGTCGTGAAAATTTTTCTCTTCTTGACTGTATGGAGAATGTGAGTTGGATCATCAGAGTAATTTTTTTTTTTTTTTTTTTTTTTTTTTTTTGCATTGAGGGAAAAGTTTAATCTAGAGATTAGGGTGAAGTGGTCATAACTGCAAATGAAAGAAAAGTTTCTCTGAGAGTTTGTTCCTAGTATGTGCTTGAATACAGACCAGTCCAAATAGGGTTGATTTGTAGAAGATATTTCTGCTGAAAAGGCTTATATCATACACATAGGACATGATAATTTTAATTTTTATATTTTAAAAAATTTTTTTTTTCCAAAAGCATCTGATGTGACTGGAATTCCGACCATAAATTATAGGGTTAAATGGAGAGCAAAGAAACATTCTAGGCTAAGTTAGTCGTGAAGCTGCTCAGTTGTGGATTTTGAGTGGGTATATTGTTAAGGCTGTGATTTTCATACTAACAGCTTTCTCAGCACTCTCTCAGAAGCATTACATGCAATTACATTACATGCAATTACATGCTCCTAGCACACCTTAAACTCTGCAAGACTATAAACTGCTTTTGAAGGGGAAGAACGTAGGTAACTAAAGAGTAATTTAGACTTCTACTAACAAGAAGAAATTAAATGTACACAAAGAAGGGACCTACCATGCTGGAAATCTGGATTTGTCCCAGGGCTTTCTGAATCTTTTGAGTAACTTCAAGAAGGGCATATGAAGGAGGAAACAGGAGTTATTTCCATTAGATAGGAGCAATTCCAGCCAAATTAGGCTTATAGAAAAATCCAGCAAAAAAGGATTTGCATTCATCATCCCTAACACAATTGCATAGATTTAAGGGAGACACTAAGCTTCTGGATGCTTTAGTGCTTTTTCAAACCAACTTAAATGTGGTGAGGTTGCAGATTACCCCAGGCCGTACATAAATCTGTGCTGAAGTCAGAGGGAAACTTGCAGCATTCACCTGTTGTGCAATTGCTCCTTTTCTTCACTGAACTATGCAGCAGGGGGGAGTTAAATGGCATGCAAAGCACTTGTGGAATCTTGATTTGTTACGCTTGTTACCTCTGACCTGCTTGTAATTCAGTGCTGAAGGCATACAGCTCACTCTACTCATGACTCTCCTGCGTGGCACAGGGCTTCTCTGATCTGTCCTTTACTTGCACACATCTCTGATTCACCAGGTACTTAAAGATGTTGTTGACCAGATTCAAAATATGAGAATATCACCATTTCTACAAGGTATCTCCCATCCTGAGCATTCAGAGTCTGAAGGTTTTCCCAGCCTTTCTCTGATCTGAGTGTGGCTTTACTATGGAACATAAGAAACATGTCACCTCCATTCCTCCTTATTCTGTTTCTAATTTGAACGTAGAGTCATGTCTCGATGCTTTAGTGAAATTATTATTTTTTTGTTGGCTTTCATCTAGCTGGCACTTAAGAGCTACACGGGGTAACTGAGAAGGAGCCATCTTCAATTATTTTCTCTACTTTGCTGCACAATAGAAGTAGTGTACATTAGCCAATATTTTGTTACTTTGCTCATGAAATCAATCAGATTCATACCAAACTGACTGCATCATTGAGACAAACAATATCCAGAGAAACAGACTTCTAACTTTTTTTCTTGAAAATATTTGAGCTTGGTTTCCTATTCTTACTTCTGAGAGTACTGAGACAATTTTGGCTAACATATATTCTCTTTTAAAATACCAGCCTTCTTAGCTGATGAAAGGAAGAAACAGGGATAGCTTCCTTGCATGAGGAAAATGACACATGTCATGAAGAAGGATGTGAACCACTCTGCTGGATACAACAACTGGCAGCTTCGTCCTAACCTTCCTGATTTTTGACTGAGTATAGAAAATATTGCTAAAGCATTTGGTCAGTTTTTACATTTTCCTGGTCCATTTCAATTCAGTGATGGCACAAATTTTCCTCCTG
Source organism: Phaethornis superciliosus (assembly GCA_023637945.1). Lineage (NCBI taxonomy): Eukaryota > Metazoa > Chordata > Aves > Apodiformes > Trochilidae > Phaethornis > Phaethornis superciliosus. The sequence goes on along the minus strand of JAJQWJ010000004.1, from coordinate 10,155,261 downwards.
AAACTGTTTTGTGCAGAACCAGCTGAGGTCATGTGGGTACACAAGAAATAGTTCTGCATGCATGCAGTAGCCAAAGCTTTGCTCTTTAAGCAAAGAAAGAAAGGAACAGCTTGCTTCTTCAAGCATGAGATGGGCCAGACTTAAAATAATTCCATGTACACATTATGTTCAGTGCAGAGTTATAAGGGGCAAGGAGTGTGGTCGCCTGCAGTGCTCTTTGCATGAAGGACTATCACTATGGATGCTTACATGACTGATGCTTGCTAACTGCAAGGAAGTTTTCCCTTAGGAAACTGCACACTGGAGATGGTGGATGAGATGGTTTATGATGTTCTAAACAAGAGCTTCCTTCTGCTACTCACTGATAAATGCAATGTTTAGATACGGCAACCCAACTGCTTGGGGTCCTAAGGACTGCAAGGACTTAATTAACTTTGGGATAATAAGTTCTACCACTCCAATGTATAAGTGATAATTTGCCCTTGGCAAACAGCCATGGAGTAAAGCAGGCGGAGTTCCCTTCCTTTCTCCCTCTGCTACATAAACTTTCACAAAATGAGAAAACTTAAGGCCAAGGAAACATTGGTTAGAGAACTTGTTCATCTTTTCTTGTGATACTACAAAAGCAAATCTGTAGCTTACAGCTGTTGGCAGTGGGAATGGCTGCAATGGCAGCTTTGCCTGATGCTTCAGCAGAGATAGAGCCTGCACTCCTTGGCATGGCCTCACAATTCCCTCAGGGTCTGCTGCCTCTATCACAAGAAGCTGACATAGGAAAAGTGTCCATCACAGCAGAACCATCGCCTCTCAAGTCCACATGTTCACCATGTGTTTTCCTGCCTCAGCCTTTGAAGACTCTACTGGGAGCATCTGAAATGTTTCTTGTCGTATGGGAGGAGGCAATGGAGTCTCACAACCTTGAGTCAAACTGCAAACTCTGAAAGAATCTCAACCTGCTCCTGACTTACAGCTCCAGCGGTAAGCAGCACAAGCAGAAGGGCTGAGACAACCTTCCCCCAAAACTATGGACCTTTTTACAAATGCCAATGTATAGATAAGGAGTTCCCTGAAGTGACTGAAAAATGAATTTGAGAAAGTGCATGTCATGTCCCAAATCTATTCTGGGGAATTACCAAAAAACCCACTCATAAATACCACCTTACAAAACAGATGGGAAATGAAGTGATAGGGATTCAAAGGAAAGACACCCATGCCAATAGTATTCAGTAGCCTAGCTGGCTGAGAGGCAATGAAGGAGAGGCTGAAAAGACACCATGAATGTATGGCAGCTCACCCTTCAGTTTTTTGTGGACAAGAGATTGAGCAGGTGTTTTTATGAGATTATCCTACAGGAGAAAGAGCAGAGTCCCACTATTTTTTTATGAAGCAACATAAACAACACAGTAAGCTAACAACTGCTGCCATTTAAATCTCATTTGGATCTGGTAAAATTTTTTACAGCTGCTTTCAGGTGCATTGAGGAAAAGAGCACAGCAAGTAGTAACTTGCATACGCTATGCTGGCAGTGGTCTACCACAGCTTTTTACAGAGGCTTTCAGAAGCATTCAGCAACTTACTTCTTCCCAATTGCAGTATGGACAACAGCAGGTTGCTCAGTGGTTTTCTTATTTAAAGAAAGTACTAGATGTGTTGAGCATATGAAATAGGTGTGATCACAGATAACAGCCATGGCATACCAGCTGTCTCCTATCACTAGGCCATCATACATCAATCTTCATACAGTTATTTTTATATCTTCCAAAGAATGATCTATGTAGGGTGCATGTATTCCATGCAACCATGCAAACATCCATCATTTCTTTCTTTTTCTGAGAACTCCTGAGAACTTGGATGCTCTGACACATTGTGGCAATGTACCTGTACCTAGGGATATTTGTGTTGTCAGCACTGGAGAGGCAATATCTTCTCATGAAGGACCTTGGTGGTCAGTGTGGGAACTTGTCTCTTTAGCTTTGCTTTCTTCTTGAGAGCAAGAAGTGTTACTTCTGTGTCTTCTGAACATGAGGTCATGCATTTCCTTGGAAAAATTTTTCTTAATGGTGTCTCCTACACCCCCTCCTTTTCCTTGTACCTCTGGGAGACTGCTATGTTAGCTGAGGGAATACTACAAATGGCTTTCCTGTCCTTAATTTCACATCTTTATTTTGTTTCCTGTTAGCTGTTATTGTACCACTCAGGTATAGTTTTTATCTTCTTCATGTTGTCTTCTGAGAAGGCAGTTCCTAAGGATATTGGCATAACTGCATCTGAGCTTTGCTTGACCTATTTTTCTCTTTTTCAGGGGTTACTCCTTGAAGGTGTTGTTCATTATTATATTAGCAGCGAAGTCTCAGTCATCTCAGCAACTATTGCCAATCCACACTTAGTAGGATTTGTATTGTTAGTGTACACATACATGGTCTATTGATGGCAAGTCTTAATAGCAATAGAAGGGACATGCAGCCATGTGTTTTAGGGGTGTTCATGCCAAAAAGCTGCTTACTCTCTCTCCAGCACAGCACTTCAATTTTCTCTTCGTTATTGTTAATAACAGCAGCTGAACTTCTTCTCCAGGACCAAAAGGCACTCTATAGCAAAGATTTCTTCAAGCTACTCTGGAAATTTTGAAAGCCAGTGGTTTGTATTGCATGTATCTAAAATGGACTACCTGTGTGTATCTGGTCTGCACAGTTTACATCCTGACTCTTCCCAAAACTTCCCATCCCTGCTACATTTACCACTGATACATTTACCTCTTGAGTGAAGCACCTTCAGAACAGATCAAATACAGTTCATCATTTGTTTTGAGACATCATGGTTCTTGCAACTTCATTTGAGGCATTTTGATAACAATTTTGTATTTCCCATGTGTAGAAGGGATCTCTTCTTTCTCAGGCACTGCTGCCAAAGCCTGCCATGTTTGTTTGTTGGTTTTTTTTTAAGTGGTGGGTGTCACATATCATTAGCATTACTGCTAGGGCTTTTTTAACTGCTGGTCTATTGTTCTCCAGCTTCTCCATCTTCTCAATAACAGCTTGCATTTCTGACATTTCTATTGGAGTGATATTAATGATACCTTGGCTAAGTTCCCATATTACATTGGAAGTTGTATTAAGGTGGAACTAACTCTGTTTGTAAATCCTTTGGGTTTTAAGTTGTTTTTTTTTACCTTTTCTGTGTTGTTCTACTCAAATCTGACAATGTTTTCCATCTTTGAATTCTAGTGTCCAATTTCTTTTTTGCATCTTGTTACTTGGCAGAAGGCTCTGTGGTGTTTTTTTCTCTCTCTACTGAAGTTTCTTCATCAAGCATTAGTTCTTCACATACCTTTTTGCATTGTTTTTCCTTGCTCTTACTGCATCCTTGAGCACTTTTCACCACGTCCAGTTTTTCAGTGGGCTTTGTGGAAGTTTTCCATACAGTGCTGTTCTTTCTTGAGAAGTTATCTACTTCTCTCAGCTTCTCCAGGTTTTGCTCACTAGGTCAATATCCAGTTGTTGCACATGTATCTGGAATTGTGTGGTGTCTGAGTAATATAAATTACTCTTCCAGTGTGCTTTTTCTTCTTCCTCTCAAATCCATTCTTTGGTATAGCAGGAACTTCTTTCAGTACCATCTTTCTTTGCCTCATGCTCTGCCTTATGTTTCTGCATGTACTTGTAGTTTTCCATAGCATTTTCCCTAGATGTCTAAAGGTTTAGATCTTTTTTTCAGAAGAAAAGTTCGAGTTATTAAGGTGTGTCCATATGTTTAGTCTAAGGAGGTGGTTAGCATGGTACAGATGTGCTAGCATGTGCTTTTCACTGTGCCAAGGTGGTTAAGTTAGTTAGTGCCCTTTATATTGTAGGAACACAAAAGTGTAACTTTAAATAAATCGGAATGCTTGTACTTGAAGGCTCTTATCAAACATTTTCCATGGCTGCATCCTATGGAGACATTTTGGAGTTTAATTTCAGGTGGACCTGTGTGGAAGAAGTGATTGCACAGCCAGAGCTGGCTGGTGAGCTGCTCCCAGCCCCTTCCAGATATATTTTTAAAGACTAAAGAGCACAGGAGGATCTGACACACAATTTTTTTTTTCTGATTTTTCTTTGAAGGAGACTAGCTGCAGTGTTAGCTCAGCTCTCTCTACCATGCAGAACTGCTTAAAACAAAATCACATATTCCTCAGAACTGACTGTTCCTCTTATTGTGACTATAGGAACAACAATGCAACATGATCTTCTTTGTCACAGAAATTATAATGCCTTCTGGCTGAGGGACAGGAGTTCTGTTTCTGCTTAATGGCTCCTCCTGCCAACTTTTGAAAGCAAAAGAGGAACCTCAGAATGAGGAAGGGCAAAATAATTGTTCTCACTGTTACATATTTATTCCTAAAGCTTTTGCTCAAAGTGCTGGACATTCTGTACAAACCTTAAAAAGAAAAAAAAAAAAAAAACAAAACAAAAAACTAAAATCAACCACACCAGAAAACAGAGTATTAGGAATCTGCTCCATTAGGAACTCAGCAGGAAGGTGAAAAGTTTAAACAACTGAAAAACAGTGTAATAGACAACAGTTCGAGATTGTGGTGCAGATGCATAGGGACAGAAATATTAATGGAGTACATTGTCAAAGACATAATACTTCGAGTTCAACCATACATAAACAAGGATAGCTCCAAAGGAATGAACGAAGCTTCACCCACTTAAACATTAATTTGTCTTGGTGTGTGTCTGTACATGGGGCCTGAGATTTAGAAAGAGGAACTTGAGCATGTTTTGATATACATCAAATATAAAGTTTTGGGGTTTCTTTTTTAAGGTCTATTTTTGTTTCCATTAATCAGAGCTGAGCAACTTTTTGAGAAGTTTAGTTTCTTCATTTTGGTACTTGGGACCTCCAGAGCTCTGTTTTGGATTCTTAGCTCTGACAGCAGTTGCATGCACAATTTTGAGAAAATCACTGAAACCCTCATTTCTCAGCAGGGAATATAACTCTCCCTTCCATCCTGGTCTCTTCAGGTCTTGCTTATCAAAATGCAAGCTACTGAGACTCTGAATTTTTGTTTTAGCATCTATACATCTGGTACAAATACTGTTCATCTCCATGGGTGGAGCCTGTGAGGCAGGAAAGAAAGTAGGAAAGAAAGTAGGAGGTGCTGCTGTAGAAGAAGTAATTTCCAGATCCACCAGTTAAGGCCCAGGATGCAGTGAAGGGTGAGCAAGCATGTGTTCTTACTCACTTTAGCACAAAGCAAGTAATACACAGTTTAAGGTTAAGCAGAAGAGGAAAGATGCATAATTATCTTCTGGTGTGTTTTTTTCAAGCTAGACACAAGCTTGTACTAGCTGCTTCTCTCCTATGCACACCTGTCAAAGACACAAGAAGGTGATCTTGTCTGTTAATCACCCTCAAGAACTTATTGCAGATACGATATCAATATGACAGAGAAGTTTATCAGACTTAGTTTAGCAGTCCAAACAGACTGGTATTTTTAAAGCAGATATGGATGAGGAGACAAAGGAAGTCAGTAACTATATGTACTTGGAAAGGAATAGATTAGAAGAAGGAGGAGGAATGTGTGTCTTTGCACGTGTACATTTCTGCTTTATCAGTCACCTCAAACTTTGAATGACAGCCTGCCTTTTTTTCACTGAAATGCTCAGATACACTATTATCATGTTCATCAAATCTTAATGAGAAATCTAAAATCAATCATGGTTATAGGACAAAACATGTCTTTTATAGCTGGAAGGAGAGATGCAGGGATCTTTTCCAAATTTATTACAGCAGTGACAACTCATCTTTACAAAAATGAAAGAGAAATATGCTTGTTTTTAAAACATTGTTCCTAGGGGAGGTTTTCAGTATCAGGAAAAACTTTGTTTTTAAAAAAGCATCATCAATAAATTTGTACTGCCACTTATTCCTGCAGCATATAAATTACTGTAAGAAGACTGTAAGATAGAGACAGACACCATCCTTGGACTAAATGGAAATTTTCTGTTCTCCAGATAATGTTATTTGCAAGAGGAAACAATGAAACCCACAGAATGATACTGCAGATAAAAGGCTTTTTATTATTATTTTATTATGGTAGATACTTGGCTTTTGCAAAATTCAGTTTTCTTCCTCTATTTTATAAATCTCTGGTTCATATTCTCAGAACATCATACAGCCTTCCAAGATTTCTGCTCTATGCCGTCTTTTCATTCTGTGCAATTCGATCAAACACATTTCTTTAGCAAAGTACTTCTGGATGGTGGCAGACAAACTGATCATGATGAAGTTAGAAGAGGGTTTGATAGCTGGGTTTGCACCTTGGCATTTCCAGCTCCTAGTCACAAGCCATCCATATCTCATATGCTTTGTGGAAAGGAGGAGGACCCGCATTTAAAGTTTCAGACTTGCTGCAGGGCAAAAGGGAGACTTTATGGGTTACAGCTGTGCTTATTTGATGGTTTCCTGCCTTTTTACAGTTCTGCCGCCCACGAGCCATCAAGTCTGCCATTGCACAGCGGCGGGTGGAGCTTTACAGAGTGGCTCCAAGCTGTGACATGATCGTTTTAAAATCCCAGCATGGGCTTGGTTGTGTTGTTGGAGATTGGCCTTCCTTTGTTAACGGGGCCAATCACCCCCTTCTTCTGGCATCACTGAAAGCCAGGCGTGACATTTCCACTGCCAGTTAGCAAAGCAAGGCTGGTCTGCTGGCTATGATGTCATTAAGGAGACCCAACTCATGCCTGTGACATTATGGCAGTGAAATGCAAGTGTGCACAGAGCTTAAGTGAATACAGGACAATCTGTGTCCATCACCAAGAGTAGCAAGATGTGGTAAGCAGCAATGATAGTCAGTGCCAATGTACTTTTTATGTCATTTGAAGTTCAAACCCAGGAGTCACATGCTTCCAACAACCCAAGAGGTATGGACTGGAAGTATATCAACCATGTTATGTTAGTTTTTTCTAACAGTAACACTGGCAGGTTCCATTCAAAACTGATTTTTCACTCTGCTAGAGACTGTCAAAACACAGTTTACAATCCCTGCTGCTGCTTTCACCAAATTTTGCATGGATGATTTTACACGGAGCATTTGAAAGAAGAATAAAAGGAATTATATCTTCTTTTCTTTTCTTTTCTTTTCTTTTTTTTTTTTTTTTTTTTTTTTTTTTTTTTTTACTGCAGAAGTTAATTTCAGATTTTTTCAAAGCTCCCCTCTGAAATCCACACCTTGGGGGAGTCTGCTCTCTATTCCATCCTCCTTGGAACCTCTGACCCTGAGCTCCTCTAGAAATCCTGGAAGCTGGTCTGGATTGCAGCAGGGGCTGAGCTTATGGGCAGACCACAAATCTGTACATCACACCCTCCTCCCCCACTTCTCCTCCCTCCAGCCTTGTCTCTATCACTCCTAGTTGATGCGAGTTTTTAAGGATGGTGGTTTTTCAGAAGACAGATGCATTTTTTTACAGGCCAACCCTCATTTCCCACCTGGAGACAATCCTCCTCCACATGTGTGGGTAGAAGGGAAGAAGAATTACTGTTCTTGGAAGACTCAGGGAGGTAGAGTGGGAACTGTCATGGCATGGGAGAGAGAGAGGCATATTCTCATCATCAGAGAGAGGAGGTGAACATACCTTCCTGCTCTGAACATACAGGGAGCATCCTTACTCCAAGAGAAAATCTGCTCTTTCTTGTACCCAGAGTTTCCTTGTACTTCCAGCAATGTAGAGCAAATAAATCTTTGGCGTAACAAAACCCAACCTCCTGACTTAGTAGGAAGGAGAATGGGGAAGTCCTGCTGCCTTTTATTCTTCAACTTCATCCCAGGGAGCCTGGGTATTTGTTCTGCTGAGTGAGCAGTGTGAGCAGGGTTGCAACTTGAGGAACAGCACTGTGTGCAATCCCTGCCTGCCTGACTGACCAAGAGAGCATCCACCCCAAGTCACCAGGAGCACATTCCTCCAGGCTTCCCATGACTATGCTATAATACAAAGGTGTATTCCTGTTCTGAAGATGAGGGATTTTTTTTTTTTTGCCACACTCCTTTCAAACATTATTGGAAATCACAGCCAGAGCTACCTAGGCATGTAGACAGTTCTGTGGACCACTTCATGTAAAGCCAGTTAACTAACTTTAGCCCTTCCCTGACACTGAGAACTTGATTTTATCCTCAGCATTCAACTCTTCATTGCTTACATGACTGGTGTATTTTGGGGCAGTAACTGATTCCTGGAGTTCATAGAAGTTATGCATGTTACCATGTGAATGACTTTATAGTTGTGTTCTTGTTAGGTATTAGGTCTAGACAAAATGTAATCTTTCACTTACTGCAGTAAATAAAAGCTTGACTGAATCACACTAGGGGCGAAGAATTGTCACAGTTCAAAATGCAAAAGAGATCAGAAGTGCTTGGCTGAAACTATATCCTTTAATGCAACAAATTTAAAAGTTATCGTAGCACAGTTCATGAAGGTCTAATAAATCATGCTAAGCTAAAGGCCTCTTAGCACATTATACAGATTATTTTTTAAAATGAGACTAGCCCTCTCATAAATAGTTTAAGCATTTTGCTACAGATTTTTTTAGGTTTATCAAACAATAGGTAACTTTACTTAGTGCTCACACAAACATGTAAGCTCACCTTATGTGAACTGGAAGATCTGCTGTTGTGCACCTGTGTTTACCCTCACCTGAGAATAACCCAGGCAAACAAGTGGATTTCACTTGGCTCATCCACCTGTTCACAACCCTAAAATGTGCTTTGAAGAGGATTGATTCTTTGCACTCACATAAAGGGAATTCTTCTTTCTTGTCCTTGCAATCTGGTATTTTTAAACATATTTACTGTGTGTCAAAAAGTAAGATGGGATGATGGATATGTAGCCATAAAACAAATGCCTCAAAATGGTACCCTGAAGATTGTGTCTGAAAAGGAAGCAGATTTCAGGGGGGGTTTCTAGGCTATAAATCTTGTCCTGTAGATGCCAGCTGGATGGAAACAGGCACAATGACACTTCTGTTTCCAGTGATTCAAACATTACACCACTTGAGTCAGGAGCCATTTCTATGACCAAGGGGTTGTGTCAAAATCCTTAAGAAGTTAAGTTCTTCCTGACTAGTAACAGTTCCATGGCCTTCAGCAGAAAAAAGTCCAGACAGGCCAGATTTGTAGAGCCTCTGCTTTAAGTAGCTTAAGTATGTGTCAGCAAGTATGTGCAATTCAGCAATTAGGCTCCTAGTGTATAAAGCTGAACAAGCTTCCACCCCCACCACCCTCTTTTTCTCTGCTCATGAGAGAGTTCCTGAGAAGGAAAAACCCAAGAAGTTTCAAGACCCATGCACTGCAGGTGCCACAGATCAAACTTCTGGTTGAGTATTTTAATAATGTTTAAAACTGTTGTGGGTTTTTTGTTTTGTTTTGTTTTTTTCTAACTCCACCTTCCTGTGGTGTGAATGGACCTACCTCAAAGAAAAAAAATGTCTTCCTTTTCAGCCTTTACCAGCATAGATGGTAAAATGAAGACAGTTTTGGTGAAGAGCCTTTGATGCACAGATTCCAGGACAATTTGAAAAAAAGCAGTTTCAGGTGGCATAGTTCTCTTACTGTCTCTTATTGTTGCATCCACACAATGATATATTTGAATGATTTGTGTTCCTCTTCGTTGCCTATACTACCAAATAATTTTAAAACCACATTTTAAAAAAATACAATTTTTAACTGATTTTAAGCTCAAGCACCCAGCTGCTGGTCAGTCTCCAATCTCCTTGTGGGGAAAAAATGAGTACCTACTGTTATCATTCACTGTTCAATTTCAAATTGCTTATTCAATCCCCATACTAGGGGTACTTTCCTCTATTCTACTGTGTCAAAGAGTAATAGTGGGCAAAACCATACAGCACAGCCTGTTTCTAATTACACTTTCATGTTTCCTCCTAATGAACAAAAAAAATCTCCACTTTGTGCATTGCCTGCAAACCTCTGGAATTTTTTTTCCTTCCATTTAAACTTGTTATCGCTTTCTGGAAAGCAGGGTGTTTCTTGACGAGGCTAATGCAGAATCAGGCTGGCCCTTTTCATTCAACTTATATTTGAAGGCTCAGGGAAAAGTAATTAGTTCTGACTTAAATTGTAATAGCTGCCACAGATATTTTCTTGTCTACTCATCTTTCATGTGCAGAAATTGATGACTGATAAATCTTGTTTTCCATTAAAACATCTACATACGCTAGGTTCAAAGATCTTAAGCCATGGTAGACCAAGGACTTGAATTCAGGTATTGGTAGTGATGAACAACCTGACATCCCTTCATTCAACCTGACTTTCCATCAGCAAAACTATAGGAATCAGCAACTCACATTCTTCTGCCTATTAGACAGCTTCTTGCTGTCTCTGGCTAACCCCCCAGTTTTGTACCACAGAATTTCAACCAATTTAATTTCTTGTCAGCTAGCAATCTGTGTCTTACTGATTCAGGTACTGAAAAATAAGAACAGGTGAAAAACCAGAGAAGCACCTCAGCTTTTCTCCTGAGACCTGTTCTCCTCTCTTTTTGCATTTGCTGCACTCACATTTGTGATACAGCAGATGACACATGGGACTGTGTTGATGCATTGTTTTTCCTTTACTTTTGCACTTCTCATTTGTGATTCCATTGCCCTGGCACAGAGTCCTCTATAGGCAAAGTCTGCTCCAAGCTGTAATGCCCTCATGAGCCTTCTCCCTGCCCCTGCTCCTTGCTCTGACATGATTGAGAAGATTTTTCCCCTGAAAGCAAAAGCTAAAAACCAAACTCTGATATGGTTCCATGTTTGTCTTACAGCACAGCTCAAGAGATAGAAATGGAGCTATTTCTGGTTACTCTCTGTGCTGAGAAGGTCACCATCAGGGAGAGCATGTGTCTGAAGAGTTACCATGGAAATTTTCTCTACATTTTAGACGGACTCTTCTTACTAAAAGGAATTCGAAATGGGCATCAAGAAACCTTTGACAACCATGGTCTGAGCCATCCAGCTTCTGGAAGTTTCTGCTCAAAAAAGCAGATGTGACATCATAGAAGCTGTGCTCATCTGTTTGAAAAATAAGGTTAGACTTTCATCAGGTTTAAAGAGGTCAAGGGGTCCATTCCCCTAATCCATTGGCATTAAATAGATAGCTTTCGCCCTGTTTTCCACTGTAGCCCTTGCTCTGTCTGCCCTGTGAAGGCAACACAAAGGAACTACAAGAACATTTGCAAACAAATGCTGCAAATATTACATGTGAGTTTGTAAACACGAACAGTGATTCAATCCTAAATAGCAATAGATAGTAGCAGGCAACCAGGCCTTCAATTATTAACTGAGGCTGAGCTGACCTCAAGTCTTTCCTCTGTGCTTGTGTGAAACAGAGAGGAGACATTTCACTGGGTATGCATCCACACTCCTCTACTTTCCTTCTTTTTCTCTGTTTTCTCTGCTTTATTGGTCCAGCCAGCCTGCAGAGCACTTGTAAGGGTACAGTAGATGAGTTTTAGTCCCATGGAGCTGGGTGAAATCTTGAGATGTCTTCATCACCCTGTCTCTCTTTACCCTTCCTTGGCAGGGAACTGGAGACTAACCTACATGTCTATTTCTACCTGTTTCTAAAGTGTCTTGTCTCTTTTATTCTGGAAAGACACAGGAGGGTTTCCTCTGCACCCAAAGCCTGCAGGCTGTGTCTCAGACACCAGAGTGTCCCAGGTGGACAAGCAACAAGATGTAAGGATCCCATCCTTACAGCTTGGTTTCCAGCCTGGAGGTCCGCCCCTGCTTTTTGTATCCCTGAGATATGATAATGACATCTCAGAGAAGCAAACTGCACAGAACACACTAGGAAAAAACTGTGTTCTGCTGAGGGAAAAGGGGTGCCTAGAAAACAGGGTTGCTACCTGGTGTCCCTGCCTCTTCCCATCCCAGATTGCCACTGCACTTCTGCATGCATGCTAAGGAGTGTGGACACCAAAAAGCCTTCCTCTATCACCTGACCCCAAAAATCTGTATCAGAGATAACTAATCCCTACAAACACCAGGGCAGGCTTGTGGGAACTAGGGCACAGGGGACTCAAATGGTAGAAAAAAGCAGTGTGTCTCCAGGGGTCATGTGAGCAGTCTGCATCTATACTTCCCTACTTTCTCTCCTTTTGCACCTCTTTTCTTTATTTTATTTTACTCTGGTTTTGGTGGCTTAATAAGTACAACCTTAAAAGAAATGAAATGGAAGAAGAAATAAAAGACCTGTCTTCACTTCTGCTACTAGAGATTGGAGCCCCTCAGGCATCTCAAAGGTACATCAGAAGCCCAGCTTCAGTAGGAAGACTGATTGCTGTTAACCTAATATTTATGATTGATTTTTAAAATATTATTATTATTATTCCAAGCTCTCTGTCCATAAGCTATGTTCAGACATGGATCTCACAGAGCACTGAGAGATATTTGTGATGGTAACTACACCAGGTGTGTCTGTGACAGAAGGTGGCTGCAGAGCCACCGTGTAGAAGCAGTCAGTGTTGGAGCTGAGAATGAATTTACAGAGGTGTGTAAGCCAAAAGAAAAGAATGAATGTGCTTGTAATAGTATATACAAGTGGATTCCTAGACTGCTCATTAATTAAACCAGGAGACTAAGAAGATTATTGTAATAGGAATTATGTTTAACAAAGGAGGTGTGTGCTTTAGGGGAAGGATGTATCTCCCAGTGCCTGACATCAGTCCTGTATTTTCATGTATCTGGAAGGAATTTCTCACTATATACACACACCTATGATTTTTTTGTCCTATATATTCATCACTGAGTAACCCCATGCTAATGGAGCGACACCTGGAATGAATTTTTGTGTGCCTTAGAAGAATATACAGTGCATGGGTCCTGAATACATTATTTAAATGGCAGTACTAAGAAAATGGCATGAAATATATTCATCATCCTGACTGCCAGAGGTGTTGCACACCTGCAGGTCCCATTTAAGGCCAGTGGAAACTAGAGGCTGAGAGGCATCTCCTTTTTTTTGCATTCTGAGGACTGAATAATTTATCAGGAGGTTATTGAGGGTTTTTCAATGGTGCAATCAAATCATTATAAGCAAAAAGCTACAAAATCAAATTCAGAACAATGAAAGCATCAGTTCATTAATGGAACAGTTCCAGCCATCTGGCATTCACATGTTCTGCACTGAGGCTGTTATTGTGCAGACATAAATGACCTAATCTTACCTTCAAGCAAGAGTTTCATTAACTAAATATATCCAAATTCTTTAGAGTTCAACTAGTATTATAGCTCCTACCTTGTGTTTTGGAAGAGGGATTTTGTGAAGTTTTGTTTGGTTATAGCTTCTGTCCTATTTAATTTCTTTGGGGAAATGCATGTTCCCCACTGCATTGTGGACACATCACCTCTTGGAAAAGTTACAGTTGTTTGTGGTTTGAAGTGAAGAGAAGTGAAGTGAAGATATGGAAGAGAAGGAAAAAAGGAAAGAGAGGGAAGGGGAAGATTGTACCTCAATGAAAATAACAACACTTGCACATTAATGAAAAACACTATTGCTCAAATTAAATGCAGTTCTAATGTAGGACCGAGTTTTACACTGAAATTATTTAATTTTTTCAAATGATAACTCCAGCAACTCCTCAAAGATCTGATATTTAAACAGACCAAACAGATTTGCAATGTTATAGTACAGAAGCATCCATCAGACATAAGCAATAGTTTTGTGTTTTTGTTGTTTGCTTTATGAGGGTTCTTTTTCTGTCCTATAAAGCAGTATGCCATTCAATTTACTGATGAAAAGTTATCATTCAGTTCCAGGTGAAAGGGCACAGACAAGATAAATTTTGTGTTTTAGGTGTTAGGTGACATTATCTGTTGGGGCAGGGTTCTACATTCACGAGACCTTGCAGCTAGAACCAGAGGGGCAGGTGCTGGAGAGATGTGCTAGAACAGTGCACCCACCAGCTGCCACTGTGCTCACTGGGGATAAAGCTCTCCCTTCTCTCTCTGTATACTCATGAGAAGGGGGATTACAGTCCTTTTATGGTCGACTGGAGCCCTGTGCTTGATGAAGAGACAAATCAGACTAGCACTCACCCTCCCATTCTTCCCTCAACACCCTACAAACAAATTGTTTTTTCCCATTCTCTAAAAAAACAATTTGTTTGTAGGGTGTTGAGGGAAGAGACTAGAGAATCTAGTAAACAAAATGCTGACCAAATAGCTACTTGGGCTTTTAGGTATCTTGTGTAAATCCATAGCTTCCCCAAAACAGCAGTTGGGACCCAGCCCAGGCTCCAGCCCCAAGGCACCTTGGAGCCAAAGGACAGATGCCACACGGAGCTGTTCAGCACTGCTGCCTTCCCATGGGAGACACATATCCCTGGCATCACCCCACTGCCTTCCCTGCCTGGACCCTGCAGACATCCCCATCTCTGTCCTTATCTTGTAGCTCATAGCTCACCCTCACCTCCTCCACACTTGATGAAGCCACGGCAGTCACCTTCCCCAGATTCCCTCCTATCAGGCCCTCCTATCACTGCCCTCATGTACCCCCCATCTCTGACAAGCACCGGATGCTTCACATGGCTTCTGGTTCTTGTGTGCTGCAGTGCCTGATGGTACATGAGTTGTAAGATTATTAATTAAAAAGCTGAGGCTTATGGTCCTCATCTGCAGTGCCACACACTACAAGACATTGAAGTCTGCTGCAACTCTGACAGTGACCTCCCTTACAAACCCTGGCGAAACCAGGGAAAACACTGTGGACAGTACAAGTGCCAGGACAAACCCAAAGCCCCTTTCACAAAGTGGTGACCTTCTGGACACTTGAACAGACATTGTTCTCATTTTGGACATTAAGCTGCTCTGAACAGTCTGACCTGACCCAGGTCTTGCCACAGAGACTATGAGAAAGCACATCTTCTGTTTTTGTGGGCACGTCCCTAACCCACAATACACTCAGGCATTTATGGGCACCCACTGTTCCTTCAATCATGTCCTTGCAGTCCTGATGTTAGGGGCTGGGCCGAAAGACATGGAAAGCCAAAGCTTTGCTTGGAGGGACAGTATGATCACATCAGTTTTTCAACACTCAGCTATGTTGCAGAAACATTAGGATAAGCTCAGGTAGGAGCAGCATGTGGCCAAGACAGCATGAGAGAGACACTGCATGGAAAATGCTGCTTTCTGCCTTGAGAGCTTTCCAGGTTTCAGTGGAGTTTGTGGTTCATAGGACACTGTGCACTGCTGCTGTAAATACATAGCAGGAGGCAAGAGGAGACTGAACAAGGGCAGAATCACTGCAGGGAAACAAAGACGTGGTGGATTTATGGATAGGGCTGTTTGCTTTCTGTGGTACTTCTGATGAGCCTGAAGTTGCTCTGGAAAACACTGCGTTTTCTGACTGGGGGTAATGTTATTTGCTCATATTCCTTTGCATCCTGTTCTGAACAGATCTCTTACACAGGAGCAATGGGCTTTGGATGATCTGAAGATAACAAAGGAGCAGTATGTCAGGCTTCAGAGAATGACGCATTCTGTGTGCTTTGCTGGAGCTTCCTCTTCTTAACATGCTCTAACGGTGCTCTGTGGATGGCAGTGTTTTAGCAAACTGGAACATGCTTAAAAGCTGATCAGTGAAAAGCATCCATTGAAAATATGTTTTAAAGTTCTGTAATTATTCCTATCTCAGATAATGCTGAAGCTTGCTAATTTTTTCTCAATAAGACAGTATTAATTCTGGTATCATGTAACACTTCCTCCAAAGCATTTAACACACTGAGATATTTGGCATATTTCCAATCCAAGACAAAATTGTCCATTTTTATAAGAATACCACAGCATGCTGCATAGAGAAGTGAGAGAGTAGAGACATCCTATCTGTAAATTCCCTGAATTTTTATTTTTTTAATTAAAAACATCGGAGGTACTTTCCAGGCACAGACTGAAGAGGAATTAGATGTCTAACTTTTCTGGGACTGTATGACTAATCTTGCAGACATTCAGCTGAGAGTGTATGAACGCTGAGAATTAAATATAAATATATCAGTGTGTGTACATGTTAAGCATACTTATGATTTGAAACAATTCAATTTTGTATTGAGCACATGGAACTTCTGTAGCTTTTTCTGTGAACAGACGCTTTTCCAGACTGAAGGACATAAAAACTACTTCCCTATCTAATGCAATTCAGTACATCTGTGTGTGATTACAGAAACACATTTCAGACCATGGAGCAGCACAGCCAAGTCTCATAGAATTTACATTCATTAAACTTTGTTGGACCACATGATCTTCCCTTGACCTTCAATATTTGCTTGTTTCTAAGGTTTACTAAAGATTCCCTGTATCTTCTAGATAGATAAGAAAGAAGGATTGGGAATTAATTTTATTAAACTTGAAAAAAATTACAACTCAGTGTTTTGGGGCTAAGCAAGCATGTTTGAATCCACCAACAGAAATCAAATCAACTGAAAAAATATTGCTGCTTTAACTACATCACTTCACTGAAGGTGTACTCAGAAATATCTCTTTTTTCCATTCATGCACAGACCAGCCGTTCCACCTGAGCGCAGGACTGCTATTTTTCTTCAAGCATCAGTAGCTAGAGTCACTTTTGAGAAGGTCATAAAGAGCAAACCTGTATAACAAAACTTGGTGAGATGCTTTTGTGGATTCTAGGCAGTGGTACTTTCCAGTTCACAGATGCTGCGGCTCTTCCCACCAAGCATCTTGGGAACGCTGTCCCACTGAAACACAGAGCTGCATGCCTGGGATGGTAGGTCTCACCACGGAGATTTAAGTCCTGTCTGTTCATCTGTTCCTTGAAACTTCAATTCTTTTAAAGTTAATCTTGGTTGTTGCAATGGTATCTGGGCAACTGGCTGAGGACAGAACAGGAATTGTAGACATGTGCAGGCAGTTCCTGTCAGAAAAAGCTGAGTAAAATCCGGTTTATAATGAAGCTATATAAGAAAAACATATTGCCATAGCACTGGAGGAATAATTTTTTGCATTCTGAAGGACTGTTTTTCAATCTGTGGGTCATGCAAGTCAGCCCATTTTTACCCCCAGAGGAAGACACATGCAGTTTGAGCAGTTTCAAGCCTGCATTTGCCCAGCCTGGATGCAGCCTCAGCATAAGTGAGAAGTTAGTAAGATCTGTAACAGTGCCTAGTGCATGGATGCTAAACTGGTTATTAGAGGTTGTAACAGAACATGCTTCTTGTTCCCTTGCAAATACTTAGTAGCTTGCTTTGAAAACCAGTAGAAGATAAAATCAAGCCTTTTCCAAAGTTAATGGCCTGATGAATACCAAATAAGACTTTTGAGTATATTAAAGCGTAGTCTCTGTGCTAAATCACGGTGCTGTGTATAAATACCAAGTCTGGTGTTATGTGAGAATAAAACATCTTACTTCTAGAAATACACAGACATACACATACAAGCACACAACCACTTTTGATACAGACTGAAAAAAAGCATCTGATTGCCTCCTAAAGGGAAAGATATGCTAACCAGCCATGACAGCCAGTGACTTGCTCACACCAATGCTGAAACCCTTTCTAATAACAATATCTGTGATATGGCAGATCTTGTCAGTAACTGTGGAAGCCAGATCTGCCTTAAGGAGAACACTCTCTGATGATATTTACTTCAGAAAGGTATTTTAAATGCACTTGATCTTTCAAGACGGGCATCTATGCTGCTGGAGGTATTGCTAACTTGCATAGGCGTATGTAATCTCTCTAGAAGTCCCTCTCCAGCGGTTAGAAACCCTTGGCCTTTTCAGCCACTGAACACCAAGTGCTGTGGGGCACACCCTGCCTTTTCACTCGATACGTGCACATGCAAAAGTGGCCTCTAGATGCTACTGCAATCCAACAAAGTCAGAGTCTTCACACAGTCAAAACTGACGGCGGCGGTGGGGGAAGAAGAAGTAATCTGAACCTGGTTTTGTACAATGAGATAACTCTTCTAAGCCTGAAAAAGTATCCGTTGTACAACTTTCCCCTTTCCAATTATAAGGGTTTGGCGAACACACAAATCGGTTCTAACTACAAGCGGGGGGCTCCCGGAACGCACACGGTTCTTGTCGACTTCGGCAGCAAGTCCCAAAACTCCTGCAAGCAGGAGAAATTCGTCTGCCCCACAGACATCAGCCGAGCAGCTCCTAAATTCTAGGTAGCCTTCCCCAGTGCTAGCGGGGCGACTGGAAGTCGAAAGGAGAGATTTAGGGGGGGGACGGGGGGACGGAGCTCTCTCAGCGACCGCCCCGTCGGGGTGGGCTCGGGGTCCGTCCGGAGGGTCCCGGGGTTGTTCGGGGCGGTCGCGGGGTGCACCTGGGCCCCCGCCCGATGGAGGAGGGCGGAGCGGGGGCGGAGGGAACCCGTGCCTTCCCGCCCTCCCTCCATCCCTCCCTCCCTCCCCCTCTCCATCCCTCCCTCTGTGCGCGCCGGCGGCGGCGCCGCGCTCCCTCCAGCCGCGCCCGCGCAGCCCCCGCAGGTAAGGACTCACCATCCCCACCCGGGAGAAGATGTTGGCTTCCCTTACACCCCCCCACCTCCCGTGCTTCCCACCTCCCACGGTGACAAGTTTTTAGTTTATTTTCTTTGTTTTTGTTTTTTTTTTTCCCGTCCTCTTTCTTTTTTTTTTTTTTTTTTTTAATTTTTTTTTTGTTGTTTTTTTTTGGCGGGGTGGGGGGAGAGGGAGGGAGGTGCGTGTTTTTTTAAGTGTTCTGAAAGGGGTGCTGACTTTTCGCGGGTGTGCAGGAGTGTAAGGGGGAGGGTCCAGTGAAGGACTGGTTAGGGGGTTCGGGATGGACTTTGATGGGTTGTTGGCGCCGAGTCAGGCTGCTGTTTCTGCTGGACTAACTGGACTCTGAGGTTGGCCTGGAATCACTAATGGACACTTGTTTAATTAAAGGACACTAACAGTACTGCCATTGTTCACTTACTGTCCTGATTTTACATCTCTTTGGCTTTTGTTGGGTTTTTGTTGTTGTTTTGTTGTTTGGGGATTTTTTTGTTTTGTTTTGTTTTTTTTTTCCCTTGAAGTCTCTTTGGATTTATTCATACCAAATTAAGGCAGTGGAAAAAGTCTTAGCTAAAAAAAAAAAATAAATTAAAGAAAAAAAAAATGGTTGCCACCTCTCGCTCCTGACTTCGTCAGTCCTTCGGACGAAGAGCCTGCTACAGTCAGATGGGAGCTGTGTCCGTGCTGTTTACAAAGGTAAAGAACAGGGAGAGGATGAATGACAGGCACAAGGGTCCAGAGTACTAGAGAAGGACCCGGGAGGGTGGAAAGCGGGAGGAAAGCTTCAGGGGAAAAGCCGCTAGCAAACTAAAGTGAGGAGAGGTGGAACCAGAGACCAAGTTTCTTGCTCCTGCTCCTTTCTGTGTGTTCTTTTTAAAAAGCTTCACAATAGGAATCCCCCTGAAAAGCTTCATATGGATATGCCTGAAAAGTTCTCTGTATAGCCCTTTATCTGAAAAATGTTGGAATGTCTGATGTTTGTTTTCTTATGGATTTCTCTGTAAAACTGTCTCACACCTTTCTGATTTCAGTGGTCTGTGAATAAATTAAAACTGCTCAAATTCCTCCTTTCTTCTTTTTTTCTTTTCTTTTTCCTTCCTTTTCCTCCTTTTCTGCACTAAAGATTGAAGGCAAAATAGCTGACAGTAGGCTTTGTAGGTAACCCGTGTCCTAAAGTTTTGGGAAACTGGGATGGCTCCAGTCTTTCGCTGCTCAAGGCTCCTGCAACTCTCTCTTTTCAAAGAGAGTCTCTTGCATGCTAAGTCAGGTTTGGTGTGTTGTACCATTCGGTCTAAAGTGAGTCACTCTCAGGTCTGAGAGTCATGTTTCAATTTGGCAGCCAGGACTGCTTGCCATGCAGCCTGTTACTCCTGTGCAATGATGGGGTATACTGTAGTACTAAAATAATATTTTCCGGCAGTTTCAGCCATGGACTGTGTGCACAGGCATAAGAGAAGTTCTTTTTTCTACAGCTTGCTAATGCTGGCCATAAGCGTGCCATACGTTTCTACTTAAGCAACTTGATAGATCTGTGTTTTATTGCTGTTTTTCTTAAATACTAACTAGTCAAAATCAAATGCTCTCCTCCTGAAAAGATTGAGGCTGTCTCATGTTGAACTGTTGTATATGAGCTGTGCTTGTTCTGACTTCTCAACAACAAGTAACTAAGGAAGTATTAGTTAGGAATATTGGGAAAAGCTGTTTCATGCCCAGTTTGGTGGTGTCCTTATCACTCACTCCCTATTAAAGGCTGCACCGGTTAGACCCCCTGCTATAAACCTTGTTCCAACAAGTTACCAGTAAGGGTGCTGGTGTCTGCTTTCTTTTCCTCTCCTCTTCAAAACAAATACTGAAGGTGGAAAGGTTAAGTAGCTTTTGAGACAAAACACATGTGAAATGCAAAATTGAAGTAACACTACACTGTGTACCCAGCTTTAATATGTGAACTTAATGTGTGAGTAACAGATTATTTTATCACTGTGTGCAAAGATACTTGCAGCTGCATGGTTTTCATCAGTAACACAGGAAGATTGTAACTAAAGCATAATTCCTTCGTTTGCTAAGAAATGAAAGAAAATAAAGATCTGTCTTGATGCTATGATATCACACAGTGAAATCATGTGGGATACCCATCAAGGGTTGTTGAAGATGGTGGTTTGCTCTGGAGCTGAAACTTAGGTAGGACTCACATAGGGATGCCTTTCACATTGCTGTGATGAGATGTAATAACACCTTCATGATCAGTTAACTCTTTCTCAGTAGCCTCTTCATATTGAGCTTGCTTTCTCCAATATTCAGTTTTAAAATGATATACAAGTGTTTCTTATGAGTAGCTGTTGTCTTTGGGAGTCCACCACCTTACCTTTGGCTGCCCAGCAGTTCTGTGCACTGGCTCTCAGAGGTAAGCTGTCTCCCCCAGCTCTGAAAAGTTGTCTTTGAGCACCTCTAGGTGGTGACCTGCCACTGCTTGGTGAGCACTCTTACCCTGTCATTAGCTGTGGATGTGGCTTCTTTATTGTAAGGGGAAAATGAGAGTGCTGCTTTGTCACCAATGGGGCTGGATGGGGATCTCCCGCAGCCCTTACTTGTAGTCCTGGTGGTGGTCCAAGGACACTCAGAAGAATCTGGGAGCAGGAACAGGTTGTACTGTGAATCTCTTGTCCTTTTTGTTATCATTTTCCACCACAAAACCTGAAATTTGCTGCATTTCCAGAATTTCCTTCTTTTCATAAAGAAAAATGCAGGTAATTTAGTAGATGTTTAAAGTAATTTTAAATCACTAAATGGTTTTTTTGAACTGCAAGTGCTACAAGTAATACTAGGGAAAAAACCCACAGCTGTTTTACTGAGGATGATAAAGCAAACAATATTTGATTCTTTCAGCATCTTTATTTTGTGGATTAGTTCTTTATATTTATATTTAGTGTGTTTCACTGCTTCTTCCTTCACAATGGGTCATATGCTTTTTTTTTAAAAAGTTTAAAAAAAAAAAAAAGAAAAGTTTTTAAAAAGTAAACAGCGTAGTTGTAAAAAATAAACAAAAACGCAGGCATTACCAAAAGGCAGTTTTGCAACTGGCAAACCAAAAGGCAAATATTTGCACACTTTTTTTTTTTTTTTTTTTCTTTTAAGGACACTTTTCCTTTAGGTAGGGTTCCCATTTGAAGTCTTCAGATGTCATGATAATTTGAAGGGATGATATTGCCTGCTGGTCTCCAGGAAGATCTGATCATAAGGGACTTGGGGTGTTAATGGCTTGAACTGGCAGTGATTATACAGCATCTCTTCTGTGGTTTTGATTTTGCTTTCCCATGGGTCATGAAGTGATAGTGTAGTAATGTGACACTCCTCAGTGGTGCAGCAGCAGGGCTGAACTTAACACATTTTGTATTTTCCCTTAAAATTCCTTAATAGCTCACTTAGTAGCTTAAGGCTTCATCCATGGCCTGTAGATACCAGTGGTAAAATCCTTTTTGGCTTTGAACAGCTTTGGGTCACCCGCAAGGCTGATGTGTTGTTTTGACAGAAACACAAAATATTCCCAGGACAGAGGAAAATTCTGTTTGGGGAATAGGAGCTGCTGTTTTGCTTACATTTCAGGGAACCTGAATCTTGTTTTTCTTCATTCATCTTTCAAGATTAGTTGCTTTACAAGTAGCTCCATTGCCTGTGCTTTCTTGCGCCTTTCTTGCCCTACCAAAGCAAATGACAAAAAAACATCTGAAGCAGGTTTGGTGCCTTGTTTTGATCTTTAATGAAGCTAGAGGAGAATTCTGAAAAGTGCCTGGCTTTGTGTATTCAGATCTCTCCTCTCATCCGTGGCTGTTTCTTGACTGCCTGACACTCTTCCCCCACACCCAGGCTAATTAACAGCACACCTGGCCTGCAAAGTCTTAGTCATTCTTTGGCTGAAGATTGCACTCGAGGAACAGTTTTCTTGTTTTAAAGATCGGTGCCCCTTATTCTGGAAAATGTAGTTTTCATTTATTCAACATGTAGCACTGGTAAAGAAAACAGACTATTTAAGTGCTAGGTTGGGTAGTGTATGTGTGTCCCTATCCCACACGGTGACCATGTAATCATTCCATCTCTCTAATGAGCTCTTGAAAAAGACCTTTTGAGATGGTTGAGGCATTGCATTTCTGTGGAGGGGAACAATAGCCTAGCTTGGATAGTGCAAAGTCTCTACAATTTCCTGAGAGGCACAGTCTGGTGTATCTTGTTAAACACATTTTTCTCAGTCCTCAGTCAACTTTTGACTGGATCTGGCTCTGTCTTGACCCACATAATGTAGGCAATTATGTTAATGCACAGAAAGGGGTGAGCACTGGCACGTTTACCCCAGCATAAAGAAGCATTTCTTCTTAAAAAACAAAAAGCAAACCTTCTTCCTCTGCTTCTGGCAGACAGAATCAGCCACAGATTTGGATAAAGCATGTGTGCCCATGCCAGCAACACTGCTGGGGGCAACTGCATCCCCAGGCCACTCTTGGGATGAATAGCCTGGACGATGTCCCGGAATAGGGCATGTGGAGAGTGGTTTTCTTTCTGAATGCCTTGGAGGTTGTTGCTGGTGGAGCTGGATGATGACCTGGTTGTTATTCCTGCTGGGAAGATGGGAGGTAAGCATTGTCCCACATCGTGTCTCACCCCTGAATCACAGAGTGGTCTGCTGCTGAGATGGTGATAAATAGCGAGCATTGGTGGCACAAAAAATGCCTCCACTTGTGAAAGTGTGAAGGCTTCAACTGTTTCAAGGGGCAGTGTGTTATGGCAGCACAGGTACTGCATTGATGAGAACTGAATTACAGTTTTGTGCCAACTGGATTATTTTTATTTTAAATTACTAACTTAAGAGGCAATGAAACTGCTAGGGTTTTGTTTGGTTGTTTTTTGTTTTTTTGGTTTTTTGACTTTTTTTTTTTTTTTTTTTTTGGCTTCAATGTGGCATAAAATTTGGATGTGCTTTCACCTTCCATTTAAAAACACAAAGATGCCAAGTATGCAAGCCTAGTATTATTGTTCTGCTTTTGCTTCTGACTCTGAATAATATCTCCTGAGGTGGATTTTTGAAACTGCTGGAAAAAGTGCTGAAGAGTTCCATAGTCATGTATGATGAACTTCAGTCTCTAGAATACACTAGCGTGAGGCCTATACAACACAGCCTTTTCTTTAGGTACTTACATGCCACAGTGACCTTCTGAGTAGGGTGAATTTCACAGTCACACTCTAGACAGTATATCTGTTTCTTTGCCAACTAAAGAATGTATTGCATACTGCAGTGCTTGCAGGAGCAAGCAAAAAAGCATTGGAATGACTTCAAAGGGAAGATCTTTCTCTGCAAAATGCGTGAGATTTTAAGAGTGGTAAAAATCTGGCAGAGGAAATGCATGCTGGTTTTCACTGTAAGCCCCTCTCCCTCCCTCTTCCCCCTCTTTTTAGGGTGTGTATGTCAAATATGAAACGGTGCCCCTGCTTTTTTTATGGGAGCAGTTTGCAGAGACTTTTCATAGAAGTTTGTTTGCCATTTGGGAATTATTGTTTTCAGCCTGGATGGAAAAATATATCCATAACTATAGAGTTATCCATTTTTCATTGTGAAGAATTTAACTGCAGCTCTGTTTAAAATAAGAAGGAAGATAAAAAAAAGTGATGGATGAGCGTTGAACATTCACTGCACAGAGAAATTTGCATCTGAATGGATGGGTAGGTGATTATTTAAAAACACTGAGCTTAACACAAATTCCAGCATGGACTTTCTGGTATCTGAAAAGTCAATGGAAATGCTGCACATCAATTTCTTGGGTGGTTGTACTTCAGGAAAGAAGAAAGACTGCTGCCTCACAGAAGGAAAAGCCTGCATACCTTGCAAGTGTGTTATTGTTTGGCCTGTGGCAATGGGGCATTGTTAAAGAGTTCATAGCCACTTGATTTCACTAAAAGTTAAGTCATGGATAGTTGTCATGGTTTAACCCTGGCCCGGCAAAACAACAGATTTAAACCGAGTAACAGATTTATATATTAATCTCTCTCTCCTCTGATAAAGGAAAGAGAGAGAGAATAAGGGAGAGAGACTTACGGGTTGGAAACTAAACTACACAACTTTAATAAAACAGTAATGATAAATAGGAAAAAAATTACTAAATATATACAAATATACAGGAAAAGTGATCCCACGTTCCTCCCCCCTTTCCCCAGTAACTCTCACGTCACCACCGAGGCTGCAGGGCAGCCCTGGGAAAGTCCAGGCTGGACTCCTGGAGTTGGCAGCAGTCAGGAGCTGGGGGCAGGAACACACAGATTCAGGCTGGCAGGGATCAGGACCACAGGCACAGGGACGGACGGAATCCTCTCAGGATGCCGAAGGAAGCAGGGAGGGCAGGAAGGAGTAGAGGTGTTTTACCCTTGTGATCCTTCAAATTTATACCGAGTATGACGTGTATGGGATGGAATACTCTGTTTGGTCAGTTCTGGCATCTATCTTGTCTGGTCCTCCCCAAAGGAGGGTTTCAGGTGGGACCTCGTTGCTCCTTCTGGAAGGCAAAATGTTCCTCAGAGCTGAGCAGTGTCCTTGGTTCTGCATGCCAGTCTCTGGCTGTAACTATAAACATCGAGTGTTATCAGTCCTAGAAGCAGACACTGTCTGAGAAACTTGCTGTTCATTTCATCAAGTGTAACTACTTACAAGAGACTTAGCTGAAAGCAAAGGTACAAACCAGAAAATCACCTTTATCCTGGCCTAAACCAGGACAATAGTGCAGTCTGCTTTTTGACCCATTGTGGATTTCAGATCTGCAAGATGGTGCCCTGAAGCCTTTAAAGTGCTGCTAGTGATGGAGCAGGGAAAATGGCGCAGTGTTAGTTAGCTGCAGTGTGAGAAGAGGAGCATGTCTTCCCATCCCCAGCCAGGATACAGGTGTCACCAGGATGCTGGTGCAGAGCAAAAGTCAAGTTTGTTTGCTGCTTATTTCTGAATCAGCTGTGGCAATGGCGAGAAAGGTGGAAGGGCTGATTCTGGCTCCATGGATGCTACAAGTACAGTGGTCACTGTCCCTTCAGCTGGCAGGTGGTGAGAACCTCCACTCTGTGACCACTTCAGGGGAAGGAGAAGCAAATTGTCAAGTAGTGGTGCCAGCTAGAGTGCTGGTCCTCAGATGGTTGGCTGAAGGCAGGAAATATCACTGAAGGATGGCAGGGTTAATGTCTCAAGCCAATGGCTGTGTTGGGAAAAAGGCTCCTTGTACCTAGAATAAGTTGCTTTGCACTGGGAGGGACTGTGGCAGCAGTCACCATGGTCAAGACACAATATTTCTTTGGCTCTGGTGCCACTGACTTTATCGGTGTGATTTGTGTTCTTGTGGTAACTGTTTTTTCCAGTCCCTTTCTATACCTCTGTGAGGTAATTTCTTGGGTCCCAACACCTGTAAAATTTCCTTGCTGTTTTACTAATAATGTTCACAGTTACTTGTAAACAAATACGAAGTGGTAGCAAAGGCTGGGGAAGGGCATGTGTTTGTTGAGTTTGTTTTTCTATCAATCCATTTCTGAGTGCTTTCGTTGACATTCCGGTTAGTAGAAGAACATAATGCACTTTTTTCATAGTTGGTGTTTCTGTGCGTATTGTGACACACACATCTTCAGTGATCTGCAGAGGTTGGGTCAGTAGTTGTACTAGGTATGTACAGTCCTGAGATGAGCTACAGAGGGAAAGTGTTGCTTTAGGAAGCTGTAATGTAAGATGAAAAGAGTCAATTCTTCTACTTTGCTTAAGGTTGTTTTATAGGATTTAACTTTGTAGTACATTTCTGAAGCTCATTTTGAACATATAAAACTTGTTACTGAAGTACAAAGGTATTTCAGAAATTGTCAAGGGACTGTATGATATACCAGAACAGATGAACACTGATGACAGTAAGCCTATAAAACCAAATTTGCTGCACAGTAAATTCTGAATTAATAGTGTGTTGCATGTCATTGACTACTGCACTTGGAAGATGTGTTTGCAAATGTTCAGCTCTGATGAAGTGTCTGAATGGCAAATTATTGATGTAGGTGTCTCTTGTTGGTACAGGAGAATAACTTGAATTTTCCCCAGATCTGTGCAAAGGACACAAAAAAGTCTAAACCTCTTCTAGTGCAAGTTCAGGCCATTTCGTCTAGTCCTATCATTGTTCACTTGAGAAAAGAGGCGAGTACCCACCTCACTACTACCTCCTTTCAGGTAGTTGTAGAGTATGATTAGGTCTCCTCTCAGCCTCCTGTTCTCCAAATGAAACATTCCCAGTTCCTTCAGCCTCACCTCGCAGGGTTTCTTCTCCAGACCTTCACGAGCTTGGATGCCCTTCTCTGGATCTTCTCCATTGCTTCAGTGTCCTTGTTGTGAGGGGCCCAGAGCTGAATATGTTCCTCAAGCTGCAGTCCTCACCAGTACTGAGTAGAGGGGCACAATCACTTACCTGCTCCTGATGGCCACACTGTTCCTGATACCAGGCAGGGTTCTGAGAGCATGTTGTCCTCTCTGCTGCAGTAACAGGACTCAACGTTTTAGCATGTTTTTACAATCCACATAATCATTAGATTTAGCCAAGGAGTTGGGCCTTGGCTTTCGGTTTATGATTCTTAGGGAGAAACTAAAAATCAGACCCAGCATGCCTAGGTGGGCTTTGTCATGGGTCAGAGGAGCTTTGCATAGGCCTTTAGTTTTGGTGTCATAGACACAGCTGGTGGGTTGTGATTGTGGGATGCCTAAAAAATCTGGCTTGTGGGTGGATTTCAGAACATTCTCCTTTTGTGGCCTGGATTGCCTGGACTTCTTAGTTTATTTATGTAGTTGCAAAAAAAGTCATAGTGGTTCCCAAGTAATTCTTTATGGTTTATGCTTTTGTTACAATCTGCCATAAGGAGGCTTTGATGTGTGTGTGCTCTTACACCCATGCAAATGCTTGCTGTGTTCCAAGGGGAGAGTTTGAGGCAAGCTTGTATTTAGTTTTGTTTTATTTTTTTTATTTAAGAATAATCCATTGCAACTCAGTTGCACTCTTCTCTGATGGGATTGCTTTTTCTCCTTACTTTACTCTCTTTCAGAGGTGTCAAAAGGAGTGTACTGGAAAAGTGGTGAAACTGGCGTGATAGTGCCTGGACACTAACTTTTCTGGCATGTTTTAGAAGATTTTTTGGTTTTTTTCTGTTGTTATGCTGCTTTCAGCTTCCTGGCTTTTTGTTTTCCTCTTGAATTCTTGGTATCTCTTAAATGTTCTGGCTGAAATATTTGCTGTTTCTGTTGGGCACTCGTTATGCTGAGGACCTAATCAGAGAAGTTGAGTAATCACTGAAGAATGGTGTGAATTTACAACAGCCTACTTAATTCATGTGACCTCTTGTATGCACTTAAAGCTTGTCTTCTAAACACAACTCAGAGTTAATCCAAGTCAATTCTTACAGCGAATTCTTACAGCTGCATTCTTATCCTCTGTGTTTACCTGCTTATTCAGATAGGCAGGAGCCTAAGTTGCATTGAACTTTACTTGGTAATTGAGAGGGGAAGGGTTGGAGAGAAAGGTGGCAAAATCTTAGTGTTTACTTCACCCATCTCCTTTCAGGGTATATTTCAAAATTGCTTTGCATTTATAAATCTTGAACCCATGGAATGATCAGAATAAGCTACCTGAGGCCAAAACCCAGTACTCCAGTGCAGCTCTCTGCCAAGTGTCCCTGACAGCTGCTGCTCCTCCAGGGTTATTTTGGGGAGTGCATTACTTTCTAATCATCCCTAAAAGTTGTTCCTCAAAAACCTCAATTGGTTGAGTGGGGATGCTGCATACAGTAGAGAATATGGTTTAGGCTGTGGGGATAAGGAAGTCTTTTCAATCTCTGCCAAGAAACTAATAACCATCCCTGGTGTAGTGGTATTACAGCATAGATTTACAAATTCTGAGTGGCTGTACTGTCACAAGCACACCAGAGACTAGCATGGTGGGCAAGAAGTAATTACTTTTCATTTGTCAACATAAGGATTTTTGTTGTCTTGAGCTACTGGTTTTGCTCCCCCTCCACTGTGGCAAGATCAAAGGTAAGATCTTATTTCTGGGTCACTGCTGTCCATCAGATAACTTTGTTTGTGGCCTTGGGAAAAAAACGGTGACATGAGAGGGGGAATTTAAACCCTGTCATTTAGATAATTCTTTCTTATTGTTAATTCTAAATTACTTCAAACTTCATTCAGATTAACTGTGCAAAATACAGCACGGCAGAAATTGCCTGGAGAACAGTCAGTTGAATCAATGCAGATGTACAAAAATATTTCTGAAGCAGCATGACTTATTTCTGGTCTGAGGGGTTGATAAACATTTACCATGTCTGCATTGGTGCTGGACTGAACCACGTTAGGTTCGTGCCTTGAAGTCTTTAATGTAGTTTTTTAGGGTGGGTGGGGGTGGTTCGGAAATTTCTGTTTCAGATAATTAAGCTCCTGTTAGCACACCATTGGTCAGGATCCATGTAGATCTATATTAGGATGGTACATTTGTAATTTGGGGCTTGGGGTTTGGCGTGCTTAATTGTGGACTTCCTTGGCTTCATAATTTCCAGATTATTGTATTTTGTGGTGGTTCATTCTGCTTGAAGACTGAACATCTGTTTTGTGGATGCAGGGAAAAAAAAGAAGTATTTGCTTTAGCACTGCTTACCCCTCAAAGCTGTTTAAAGAATTGTGACATTCTGTTATTATGCAGATGTTTTCTATCTAGTGAAAAGGATATTGCTTGAACTTTTAGTTACAAACCTGTTTCAGAAGAATGCCAGTGCACTACTACTTTTCTGAGTTTCAAAAAAAAAGTGGATCATGTTAGGTAGGGTTAGCAAATGGAGTCACTGTTGTTGATTCATGAAAGTGTTGAATTGTATCACCATTTTTTTCCACTTGGAACTACATACTAAATGTCTGTCTGCAAGTTGTTGAGAAGATGAGGTCTTGCAGGTTTTCCTGCTGAGAAGTGATAGCTTAAGAAAAGAGTCCTGATAGGATGATATATACCTTAATACAAGTGACTTTGCCTACTGTTGTCCTCTTCAGTGTTACTGATCAGTAAGCAAAACAGCAATGAGAATGCACTGGGAGTTCTCTCCACTACCTGTGTGAGGCACTGACTCCTACTTGGATCTGTGTCGTCAAAACTGCTTCTTGCAACACCAGGTTTCAGAATAATTTTAATGAGTCCTTGACTGTTCTGTTTTGGTTTTTTTTATGGAGGACAAAACCTCCACCATATCTGCTCTTTTATGCACAGACACGCACAGACACACACAGACACGATGTGGACAACCGTTAACGATGCATCTTAAATGGTGAGCTATCCATGATGACTTTGAACTTTTCTCCCTTTTAGTTAACTTTTGCAAGTTTATTGTATGTCAGTAGAAATAAACCATTTTCAAAGGGTTTCAGAAACTGTCTTGAAATGGCTTATTTTAGAAGTTTTCGGTACTTCAGAAGTCATTACGATGAAAGTGCAGATTATCAAAATGTTGTCATAATACAAAAGCTGGCTTGGTGTTGTGCTGTGAGAGACCATTCACATTGCAGATTGGTGTTCTTTTCCAGCAGTTCTTTTACAGATAGTCCTCTATCTTTAATTTTCCACTTTATTTTCTGTTAATTCTTTCTTGAAGCTTAGAGTCATGAGATAATGTTGAAATTGATGATGGCAGGAATTATTACTTGAGTCTTTCTAGTTTGTATGGCTTTTACCTGAAACAACAAAACTAGAAATACACCTAAAAGGGTACATTTCACTAAGATTTAAAAAAAAAAAACAAACAAAAAACAAACCAACAGTGGAGCTGCTGCTGCTGAATTTGTTTTTTGAAGCTTCAATGTTAGTACAGATACTTTAAAACAGTTTGTATGTTTGTCTGATTTGGTTATTTTTACAATTATCCAGGTGATTTCTTGGAGGAGGTGCCCACAGTGGTACTGTTTTATTGTTGTAAATTATCTCATTGTGTTGAAAAAACTCCTGAGACATCTGATGCATGCACCAGACAGCACTCCATGCATTAAGGGAGATGCTCACTAATTGTCCCAAGTGGGGAAGAACAAGGTTCTTCACCCTTCCTGAATTGCAAAATAACAGTCATCTCTAAGCAGTCTTTAACAATCCAGCATTTATGGAGTTAAGCTACATGCCAATAGATAATGACTAAAATAAATCTAGAGGTTCAAGATGGTAATGGGAAGGTAATCATTGGCTTTAAAGGAGGAACATCAGGAAAATGAGGAAGCCATGAAGAATTGTTTTGACCTTCCAGATAAAGCTCAGAAGACGACTTTAAATGGCAAGGGTAGAGGAAGTATAATTCTGGATTTAAAAAACAGAAAGAAAATGCTGCCTGAGAGGTGGGTGTGGAGCATATACAGTATGGAAATAATCAGTGAAGGAGATTGAGCAAATAGGAGATTGCACATGATGGTGCAAACTGACCTAAATCTGGGAAGTACAGAAGTATTCTTTAAAAGGACAAGTATGCAGACTGAACAATAGTTTTCTCTTATAGTAAGATTTCAAATCCCTCTGTATGTAGCAGAGTGAAAAAGTATTCTGTGTTTCATGTGGGAAAGGAGCACAGTTCAGTTGTGGACTGCATGGTGGTAGGACTTTTAGCAAAAATGTTTGTATAAAAATAGAAAATTATGAGCACCTCTTATTTTGGGGTTTGTTTTGTTTTCTTTTTTATCTTGTCTCGCCACATGCAGAGTAGCCTTGTGTGGTGCTGAATGCCTTGTGGATTAGCCTGATGATAATGTGAGTCCAGTGTGTACCCTAATTGACATGACTCTGGGCAAGTATATTCATGATTTCACATGTGACAATGCCAAATACTACGTCTTTGCCCTTTCAGTATGTGTTTTCCTCTTACTAGGAAAATGTGGTTTTCTCCTGATAGCAAATTCCATAGATTGAAGAAGAAATTTGTAAGGATACAAGTCCCCTAGAATATCC
Source organism: Phaethornis superciliosus (assembly GCA_023637945.1). Taxonomy (NCBI): domain Eukaryota; kingdom Metazoa; phylum Chordata; class Aves; order Apodiformes; family Trochilidae; genus Phaethornis; species Phaethornis superciliosus. Next base: position 10,123,747 of record JAJQWJ010000004.1, on the reverse strand, counting down.
TAAAAGAAAGGAGTTAGTTGTTTTTTAAATAGAAACCAAAAAAAAGGCCAAGAAAAATATTTTTTATTTTTAATCAGATACAGCAATGTTTGCTTTCCTGCCATCATGATGGGTTGTTTATGTGTCTTAGAAAAGACCTTTCAAGTGAATGTCTTGCTACTACTGACAGAAGAGGGAAGAAGGTGTTTGTTGTTTTCCCTTCAAGATGTACCTGGTCACTTCCAGTAATCTAAAAAGAAGTGTCCCAGTGGGCCAAGTGAGAGTCCATTCTGCTTCCATCAGTGTAGTAACATCATCTCAGATACGTTTGCCATGAGTAGCCAACAAGAGGAAATCTGGTGGGTACGTGTTGCAGAAAGAACTGTGTCAGGGCTCTCTGACTTTAGCAGGGTTGGACCTGTAGCAAATGCCTGGGGAAGTGGGAGTTCTCCTGCCTTCCTTGTCTGTCATTGCGGTCATCATCAAAATGCTTTTGAACTCCATAGGCACAAGATGAGACTTTGGTTTGCCAGAAGAAACAAAGAGAAGGAAAAAAAAAAAAACCCGAAAAAACCCCCGACAAAACAAAAAAACCCACAACCCCAAGACAAGAACAATTCCAGAAAAAATGAACATCTTATAATTTTGGGAATAATATTCTCACCAAAGAGCCTTCATGGTGGCCACAGTAAAACATCTGAAGATCCCTCCTGGGTATAAACATCAGAGTAGGTAAAGGAGAAAGAAAGACATGCGTAGGTTAATTACAGTTGCTTGAACTGTCTGCCCTTTGGTGGAACCCAGTGCATAACTGTGGTCAGCTTGCTTTTCTCATCCTCAAAAGGGGAATGAGGCACAGTGACAGGAAAAACAGAATGGCATATGGAAGAGATTTCACTGCAAGATAAGTGCTTTGGAGTAGTGTACTATCTACTGAAATTTTTACTCTGATAATATATGAATAGAGGGTTTTTTTTCCCTTGCATATATAAAGACTAATCTGATTTTTTGAGAGGGGTGAGCAAAGGCTCACTCTTGTCTGGTGGGATCACTGGGAAGATAGCTCTCCTGACCCATGTCTCTCTGTGAGAACAGCTGATTCTTGGAGGAGGTGCCCACACTGGCACTGTTTTATTGTTGTAAATTATCTCATTGTGTGGTAAATCAGTAAGATAACAGATCATCTTCTTAATCTTGCAGTGGGGAAGATGGAACAGTTTCATGAAACTGTTTACCTTGGGTAAGCTGGTTCCTCCTGGCTAATCTTTGGGGAACTCCTTGCAGCCAGTGTTCTCTGATTGGAAGATATATCAGCAGTCTTGCAGTACTTGTATTAGTTACTGACACTATCACAATGGTCTTTCCCTGATTAGCCACAGAGCTGCTATTCAAAAAGGTTTGACTGATGTAAGTTTTGATTTTTTTTTTATTTTTTTTTAGCACAGGCTGCACTGTGAATGCAAATGACGTAGATGTGAGATCTTCTGTTGATTGTTGCATTGTGGAAAAGTCCTACTGAATGTGGGGCGCTTTTTTTTTTTTTAATTTATGTTGAAGCCTTGGACTTGTAGCCTTGGACTGCCAATGTGAACTTCATCTTTTTTCCTTGCATAAAGATGTCTTAACAGGTGGATCGCACTCTTGAAAGTGAAGACTAAGGCAGTGGAAACTGTGAGTCTCCTCTAGCTCTAGTAATCTGCAAACTTCCCTGGAGCACCTTTTAGCAAGTCTTTGGGGTGTACAGGTGTGGGTTGGCTGAAGGCAGCATAGGAAAGATGAGGTTGGTTTTGTTTGTTTTTTCTTTAGCAATATGCCTATGGACTTCTGCCTTTTTATCTATCATTTTATTTGATCACCTAGTTATCTTATTCCTGATTTTTTTTTCTAAGATGTTTTTCAGGTGGCTGGACAAGTTGATGCTAAATTTCCTACAGTGTTGTTATTATTTGGGTTTGGCTTAAGTAAAAGCTGAATGTTGTGTGCAGCTGTTGCTGTTCTCAGTAAAGCAGTCTGCTGATACACAGCTGAACCTGCTGCTGTCCTGCTTTTGATATTGTTAGAGGCTTAGAAGTGTTTGTTATAGGTTAGGTAGAGTGTGTGCTTTGGCTGACAACAATCAGTCAAAGCAGGCATCATATGAACATAGGAGCAGGTGTATTACTAATACGGAACCATTGCAGTAATAAAATACCTGATTCTGTAGTGTATCTTTGCGACCTTCCAAGGTCACCACTTCCAAGACAATTATTTATGACATTGTCACTCTGTAACTGGAGCAGCTATAGTATCGACAGTATCTACTTTGACATGTCAGAGACTGGGTTAGATTTGAGAAAGTTTTTATCCTGCTTTTTTGGTTGTCAAAGTCAGATTGCAAAAAAACCCTAAGAAAAGCGAGAAAGCAGATGATGCATTTTGAGTAAAAGGAGGATGTTTTCCAACAGGCAGAAGAGCAGATCACCACTCTTGCCATCTGACATGTTAGGGTGTTCATGTTCTTGTGCCCTGGTCTCACTAGAGGTTTTGAGGTGACCCAAGCAGTACACTGGAGATGAGGTGGCAGGTAGTGATGTAGATAACTGTCCAGAGGTCTTACTGGAGTCTGTTTCCATGCTGCAACTCAGAGTTTAGGCAGGAGGCTGTCTCAGCTTACCTCTCTGCCAACCCTTTTGCAGATCTTTGGAAGCCTTCACTGTCAAATGGGATTGACACTGGGATGTCCTTTAAATCATAGATTCATAGAACATAGTATTGGCTGGGTTGGAAGGTACCTCAGAGATCATCAAGTCCAACCCTTAATCCACTACCACTGTGGTTCCCAGCCAGCCCATGGCACTGAGTGCCACATCCAGTCTCTTTTTAAATATCTCCAGGGATGGAGAATCCACTACTTCCCTGGGCAGCCCATTCCAATATCTGATCACCCTCTCCGTAAAGAAATTCTTTCTAATATCCAACCTAAACCTCCCCTGGCACAACTTGAGACCATGCCCTCTTGTCTTGTTGAAAGTTGCCTGGGAAAAGAGCCCAACCCCCCCCTGGCTCCAGCCTCCTTTCAGGGAGTTGTAGAGAGCGATGAGGTCTCCCCTGAGCCTCCTCTTCTCCAGGCTGAACACCCCCAGCTCCCTCAGCCTCTCCTCACAGGACTTGTGCTGGATCCCTTCACCAGCCTGGTTGCCCTCCTTTGGACCTGCTCCAGGACCTCAATCTCCTTCCTGAACTGAGGGGCCCAGAACTGGACACAGGACTCGAGCTGTGGCCTCACCAGGGCTGAGTACAGGGGCAGAATCCCTTCCCTGGACCTGCTGGCCACGCTGTTCCTGATCCAGGCCAGGATGCCATTGGCCTTCTTGGCCACCTGGGCACACTGCTGGCTCCTGTTCAGCTTCCTGTCAATCCAGACTCCCAGGTCCCTCTCTGCCTGGCTGCTCTCAGCCACTCTGTGCCCAGCCTGGAGCTCCCCATGGGGTTGTTGTGGCCAAAGTGCAGGACCCGGCACTTGGCCGTGTTGAACCTCATCCCATTGGAATCAGCCCAACTCTCCAGTCTGTCCAGGTCCCTCTGCAGAGCCCTCCTGCCTTCCAGCTGATCCACACTACCCCCCAGCTTAGTGTCACTGGGGTGCAAGCTCCAGCCTGTCTGATGGAATATTACAGAATGGAATCTCATTGTGCTGCCATATAGCCCAATGGTGATGGCAGGAGAGGGGTCAGTACCAACTGATACTGGTTTTCAGGCCAACCACCTCAATTGTCCATTGTAGCTGCCAGTTTATTTACTATTAACAAGTCATTTGTTTATGACAAGGAAAAATACTGCCTTATTCTTGTTGCATGTTTCCCTCTCTTCCTCTTTCCCTCCCTTTTATGCCTTGATCATACTTCTTTTAACTTGTTTCTTTGCTATTCATTTCTTATGTCAGGTTGGAAAAGTATCCTTTTTTTTCATTTTAAATAATTGCTCTATTTATGCTCAAATAGTGCATTTCTTCACCAATAGCAGAAATTCTGCAAGTAGAAATTATCTGGGTAGAAATTGATGTTGTTGGGTTAACCCACTCAGTCCACGAAAGGAATGATCTCTTCTCTTAAACTGTGTCTGCAAAGAACTGACACTTAATGACAAAGTGAATTAACCACTGATTACCACAAAGAAATGACTAGGTCATTCTCCACAGGGACGGGGATTTGATGGAAAAAATGTTTCTGGGTATGGATTGATTTCTAGTTGTGGTTAGGGCAGATGTGTGTGCCATGTTTTGGAGATGAGGTATTATTTACATAAGCATCTTCTACTCTGTGTAGCTATTAAAACATAATTTTTTGCTCCTGTGCCATATGCTAACGTAACAGCAGCATGGAAAGTTCATCTTGTTTCCTGTGAGGAAGTCAGTTTATTCTGCAGAAGTGAGTAGGTAGTTTTATTTTGTTATATATTCAGCCTATCATTGATCTTTCTTTTGAGACTGAAAAATCTGGTTGGTTGTAATTTTTGAGGTACCCATGGTTGCTAGTGGGAAGGGGCAGAGACCATCAGCTGTGTTTTGCACTGGGTTTTAGGGCTGTGTTTTTTGCAATACTTGCAAATTAAGGATTGTTGTGCCTCAGCCTTTCCATATGCTAGCAAATTCCAATAAAATCAATTTTTCTAGACTGTGAAGCTGGTCTCAAGAAATTTTTGGTTTTACCAGCAGCAGCTCTTTCCAGGTACAGCCCAGAAAATGGAACAACATTGTTCCTGTCCTCTGGCACTCCCTCTCAAGGCTTCCACTACCGCTCACTAAAATTGTAAATCCATTTTTACTGTGAATTTATTCATTCCTGTCAAGATCTTCCAAATGGACAAGATGCTATAGCTGCATAGCTCTTTAAAGGCATCTGTCCAGTGACCAGAAGCAGAAAATGGGAAGGCTTTGAGAGGTGACATGTTTTGTAGAACTGGTCTTCTCTGACTCAGTGAAGGGTTGTGTTGCATACACTGTAATTACAGGTGTAACTTGTGCAATTTGTTTGTAGTTAATTTGAAGATATACTGAATAGTTGCAACCACTTCTGTCTACACAGATGTATATGAATGCTGGTACAATGTAGTCCCTTGTGACACCAGAAACAGATAATTGTCTTCCATGCTATTATTGAGAAAATAGTTTCCAACTCCAGCAGTGTAACTTGAAATTCACTGCTCATAAGCTTGTTTAGTCAATATATACTAGATCTGTTCTGACATTTATTCCTGTAGTAATAGATGGTGGATACAACAAGAGGCTTTATCCTGCTTTCTGGAGAGAGGTGTCAGCTGAAAGAGCCAGGCTGACAAGAGACAAGCTGCAGAATTCATTTAGGGAAGTGTTTGTATTCAAATATACACGTGGCCAACAAAATTTTATAGGGAGGGTTAATTTTGTGCTAACTTCCAAACTGTACTGATGTATAAACTGGGGAAAGAGTTGAGGAGGTCATTTTTTTGAGACATCAGAAATTTGATGAGTATATAATAGGGAAAGAATCTTAAGTGCAAATAGACTTGTTGCTGATGCTCGGAAAGACTTTAAGGCAAGACTACAATGGTCCACACCATCTGTCTGGAAATCTCATCTTTTTATTTGTTTTCTGCTTTTTTTGCCAATACTGAACCACAGCTATTAACTTATTGCACCAAACTCACTTCAAGATTCAGCACTCTGGTCCCAGATATAAAACGAGGTGTTTGCTGAAACACTGGTTCAAACATGCCACGAGAGGGAGAAGGAGGAAGGTCCTGAAGTGACAGGCCAGGGAGTTGCCATGTGTCTTTTCCCTCCATTTTCAGAAATTCACAGAATCATAGAATGGTTTGGGTTGGAATCATCTAGTTACAATCCCCCTGTGGGGGCAAGGACATCTTCCACTAGACCAGTTTGCTCCAAGCCCCATCCAGCCTGGCTCTGAACACTTCCAGGGAGGGGGCAGCCACAACTTCCATGGGCAACCTGTGCCAGTGTCTCACCACCCTCAGATTAAAGAATTTCTTTCTAATATGTAGCCTAAATCTCTCCTCTTCAAGTTTAAACCATTTCTCCTTGTCCTCTCACTACACACACATGTAAAAAGCCCTACCCCAGCTTTTTTGTAGGCCCCTTCGGATACTGGAAAGCTGCTATAAGGTCACCTCGGAGCCTCTTTTCCGGGCTAAACAACCCCAACCTCCTCATCCTGTCTTTCTTTACAGGGGAGGTATTCCAAACCTCTGAGCATTTTAGTGGCTCTCCTCTGGACACAGTCCAGGACCTCTATGTCCTTCATATTCTGGGGACTCCAGAACTAGACACAGTACTACAGGTGGGGTCTCACAAGAGAAGAACAGAGGGGGAGAATCACCTCCCTTGGCTGGCAGTCTGTGCTTTTGATGCAGCCCAGGACTGAGATGGCTTCCTGGGCTGCAAGCACACATTGACAGCTTATGTTGAGCTTGTGGTTCATCACCACCCCCAAGTCCTTCTCCTCGGGGCTGTCATCAATCTTTTCTCCTCCCAACCTGTATTCATGCATGGGATTGCCTCTACCCAGGTGCAGAGCCTTGCATTTGGCCTTGTTGAACTTTATGCAGTGTGCACATGCCCCCTTCTCAAGCCTGTCAAGGTCCCCCTGGGCGGTATCCCTTCCCTCTAGTGTGTTGACTTCACCACACACTTTGGTGTTGTCACCAAACTTGCTGAGGGTGATTCCACTGTCTGTGTCACTGACCAAGATGTTAAACATCACAAGTCTGAGTACCAACCCTTCAGGAGCACCACTCATCACAAATTTCCATTTGGACATTGAGCCACTGATCACAGCTTTCTGAGTGTGACCATCCAGCCACTTCCCTACCCAACAAGTGGTCCATCCATCAAATCTGTATTGTTAACCAATAGTGACACTGATGAATTAAAAAAAAAAAAGAGTGCTGTGTTTATTCATAGGCTTACTGGAACTAACAGTTTCAGAGAAGTCAGTGCTGATAGCAGTGCTTGTACAAGAATTCCAGGAAAACCAAAGACCGAATATTTCTGTGATGTGGTTTGCCCTTTGCCAGTCTGCTGGCACTATCATCTCATAATTACAGGTGCCTCTGCTTTCTTACGAAATCACGTTAACACCTAGTGGGTGCTTTTTAGGATATTTTCTTTTAATAACTTCTTTAAATTAATGTCAAGAGAAGTTTCAGTTTTTGAAGAGTTACTATTACATAACTTCTCCAGCATAGTTTTAAGCTAAGAAATTGTATTTGTGTGGGTCTGTGATATAGTATTCAAAGTGTTAATATCAGTGGTATTTAATGCTTTACCTAAAATAGAGACTCAAAAGAATTAGTATCTTTCTGTTAGGCAGATCTAATGTTCTGTAACTCTCAAAAGAAAATCCAAACTTTTGCCATTGTTCTTACCAGTCATTATAGTAAAACACAGAGTAATAGGAAGGCCTCTTCTCTTTTCTTAGCAGCATGGATTTGGAAGAAATTTTTCTGCCCTTCTTGTTTATTTTCTTACATGCTAGAAACTGTGCCCACAGTTGTTCTTTTTGGGACCAAGTTGTTACTGGAGAGCAGAAAAATACCTTCATGAGTCCACAGTAGGTAATGAGGAATTCATGTTATCACCATCATTTTAACAAGTGGTATCCTGAAGTGACAGGCTGATAAGTCATTGCTGCTACTGCCATCTTGCCTGGATGGTGTTATTTGCCTCAACCACTGTGGTGGGGTCATGCTTGTATTTGTGGATTGAACAAACTAATGCTCACAAGCAGCAGTTTTTTGATGAAAGAGGATGGTGGAGATGAGTCATGCCAAATAATTACTTTTGTATGACAAGGCTTCAGATGCCACATGAAATGTGGAATGTCTTTGAAATGACATCTGGAAGTGGGACCCCTATGTCAGATCTTTTTTTTCTTTGTTGGCTTTTTATATGTTGTTTGTTGATGATCTTTTTCCTTGATGGGCTTATAGGTGCTCTCCATGTGGGATCAATTAAGACTTAGAACTACCCTCTAAGAAGTCATAAGTTAGGCTTTTATTCAGTAGACTTGTGCAGGGAGGGTAGTTTTGTTTAGCTAAGTCATGTTTAAGAGCTTCAAGGTCATACCAAATCAGCATTTTCAATGTAATGTAATCCAGAAGTCTTTGAAGTCAAGCTGTGGTGTCAAAAGATTTTCTTATAAAGCTGCAGAAAAGCAAAGCTGAAAGACAGCAGCAATGCAGGAGACCTGAAATTGTCTGACAAAGGGAACAGCCGCAAATTTTGAAAATCCAGCTTGCCTTTTAGTCTCAGCACCTTACTCTAGGAGAGGCACTGTGGTATTTGTGTGCTGAGATAAGACACACAGTGATGTAGAACTTGTTGCTACTGCTGTGTCACTTCTAAATTGCACATCACTTGTTCTGTGCAAGAAACTGGGGGAGAGGGGAGTAGGGCTAATAATTGTCATTGCAGTGTGTTCTTGGGAAGCAGTTCTTCCAAAGTGATGTTTTGTGATACATGATTGCATTTCTCCTAACTGCTCCAAGTAATGACAGAACTGTGTGGTTCCTTTTTCCTGTGGTCTCAGACAGCTGATCCAGAAATCACGATGCTTAATCACAGTGTGTTGGAGATCAGTATGTTTTGTTCAGTGAGGATGTGTTCCTGTTCCGTATGTGAGATACATGATACTCCGCTAAGCATCAGCTGATTTTTTCTCAGTTAACCAAAAACTCAGTATGTTACCATAAATGACTTCCTAAATACTGTAGTTTATGATGACACATCATTTCTTAGACATGAGTCTCCTTCACGGAGGATAAGAAAGTCTTCTGATTTTACTAGTTTTAGATATACATCCAGCATGTTTCCCCAGTTTGCAGTTAGTAAAGACTGCAACATCTGTCAAGAGAGGAGTATGTAGAACTGTTTTCACCTATGAAACCTGCAGTTCTGGTTTTGGGAAATGAGATGTGTGAATCTGCTTCCAAATTTGGGTTGGGATTTTTTCAGTGCTTTATAGTGCAGCAAGCCATCAAAGTCTCCTCAGTAAGAAGCCACTCCTGTGCTTTTTTTTTTTTTTTTCCAGCCTTCCTTTGTAATAGAGATTACATCTTCTGTCATAATGCCCTTTAGTGAAGTTCATATGAGGATTCTGTTGCCTTTATTTGTAGTTCTTGAAAAACACAAGGCTGCACCCTGAACTCACAGGGGTATTAAGTTAGGAGCTACCTTTGTTTGCTTGAATGGAGTCAGCTTGTTTTTGTACTGCTGTGAAAACACCATCCCTCCTCTGTACTTTGTTATTCTGAGGGACATTAGGTAGAGTGGGAGAGTCCTTTAGTTTAGTCCAGCTTATTTTCAACTGGAATGCTTTTAGGAGCCTAACCAGTTGCCAGAAAGTCCTAACCACTGTGTACAACATGCTCAGGAGGTTGAGAAGCGATGTGTATGGAGAAAAGCTTTCATTTTCCTAGCCAAATTGAGGGATCAGTGCAGTGCAGAAGGGGAGAGCTGAAATTACTAATTTTTTACTAATTCTGTGTTTTCTATTTTTTGGACAGATACTGTAAAATTTCTACAGACATATTCTTATCTGCATTGAAGTGCTCACTTGATTTTATGGGGATAAGCTTTTCTGACATTTGTGTTCTACCTGGAGTGCACATTGATAGCTAAAGCTGAACAGATTTAGGATTTTTTTTTTCTTAGCTTTTTGCTACTGTTCTGTGATGTGACAAACAGTACTCTAAACATACATCTGGTTTTGGTCTAGATGGTCTTCCCTTAAGTCTGCTTCATCTGTAATCTTTTCCTCATCTTTATTATTCAAGAGCAGATGAGGTTCAAGATTAAGAGAAGAGGAAAAATTATAAAAGGCACTCATGATTAGCTGCTGTAAAGTAGGTAGAGTGACACTGCTCCTCTTAAGCATGTTATGAGAAGAACAGAAACAAAGGTCTTATGAGATCTTATTTAGGGTACATTTGTGGGCACACAGGAGAAAGTGATAAAATATGCTGGTTCAGGATCTTGAGCCTGTTGATGGAGTTTTACTGAAAATTCTTGGTCAAATAGCAAAGCTTCCCAGAAAAGCAGTCATTTCAAGTTGATGTTACTGGGGTTTTTTTATTATTATTATTCGCTCATGAATGGTGAAAAAAATCAGTGAATTTCAGAAAACAGACAAAACAGATGTTTTTTAAATAAAACAGGAGCCTGAAAGATGTGTAGTTTGGTTCTTTGATTTTCCAAAGGTTTTCCTGAAGGAATGATAGATCTCCACTTTCTGTCCTCTCTGTGAGTACAGTAGTAGAAATTTGGAACAAGGAGTGGAAAGAATGAAAGGTTACTAGCAAGAAGTGAGTAGGAAAGAACAGGGGTCATTGGAAAGCTATATAAAGATGGAAAAAGTGATCCAAGAGCCTGGAAGATGAGGCAGCTACATATGACGTAAGGCATCCGGATATCTGTTGAAATATGAAGCAGGCACTTCAAGATCATGCTTTTTAAGAAGGAGGAATAATTTCCATAGTGGTCTGCAAAGGATGAGTTCAAGTGAGCAACACCACAAATAAACAAAACAAGCAAAAAAACCCAAACTATAAGTGACTCAGAAAAGCATGTGGAGTTCAACTTTCCTACAGTACTTATCTGTTCTTTCTTCACTTGGTAAGTATGCAAACACCTGGATTTCAGGAAAGTTTCTACCATTGTCTGTATGACTACACCATTCTCTCAGTATGAAAAATACCAATTAGGAAGACATTGAATACCATTAGCTTGAGTGGTTTTCCTCTACCACTTATAGAATAGGAAGTGGTAGATACGGACAACAGTAGGTGTCTCTTTAGGATCATTTCTATGGTGGTTAATCAGTGGTTTGTGTTGTATATGTCTGGACTCACTGGTAGGGAAAAATGCAGTGGTCTTCTTCCAGAATTTAAAAAATATCTTAATTTCTTGGCCATGTATATTTTTTCCTGTTTGTTTGTTTTCTGCTCAAAAGAATATGAGCATAAATGGAAGCTGATCTAACCTTGATAATCATGATAGTTACAGGAATAACATGATTCTGTTGTATCCTCTAACCAGACTTTGAAATGAAATTCAGTATATTCCCTACAGCAAATTTGCTCCTATCTAGGGAAAAAAAAAAAAAAGAAAAAGTTTAGTTAAAATAAATGGAGGAAAGATGCCGTGATGTGTGAGTTATTTTTCTTAACACAGAAGAAAAGTTCATGTGATCACTAAAGTGTATAACAATAGTTGTTGAGGATGTATCCTAAAGTGTATCCTAAATTCCAACAAGTAATTCTATGAGTACTCTCCTGTGAAGGTTTTGATTTTTTTTCTTTGGGAGTAAAAACGAACATTAACACAATTCCAGTGCTCTGTAGGTGATCATTTTTCCTTGTGAATGTGTATATGGTCTATGCATTAGCCTTTTTGCTGGCTTCTAGTTTGGCTTCTAGTTTGTGTAGTTCAGTGAATGGTTTTGCTGTTTTGGACCAAATTCCATTATACCCTTTGAAACTTCTCCACCAAATTTATTGTGAATAACCGTGTGGACAAACTCAAAGGCTGGTGTTGTAGCATCCAAGGCTATCGGGTGTTGACCATATACCCAGTTCTCATGTTACTCTAAAATTTTGTCTTTCCTCATAGGAGCAAATGCCAGAATGAGCAGAGTCTGAGGAAGTGCTTTCTGTGTTCCTACTAAAGGTTTGTGGGTGCAGAGGAAGGGTACAAAGGCATCGGGAACCTTTTGAGCTACCATGGATATCCCCACTGAGTTGGTGCCGTCCTCCATGATGTCCCAGCCTGAGGTGATTGAGGTGAGTAGACCATGAGGAAGTTCTGGCAGCTGAACTGACCAAACATCTTTCTTATTTGCTCATAGAATCCTGGCTTTTTCTCCTATCTCACTTCTAAGACATCGAGGGAATTTTTCCTGAAATACCATTTGCTAATAATGTTACACTTCGACCCATGATATTGCTTTATTATATTACTATTCATAGAAGAAAATATATAGCAAAATTTGACCTTTATTGACTACATGTAGGTGGCTCCTGTACTGTGGGTTTGATTTTTATTGTCCCTAATGTAGAAGGTCATAATGTGGTCCATTTGGAACAGAACCAGAGGAAATTTCATGTTTGGTGTTCTTATCAGAAAAACCTAAAGTTTTAAGCCAAAAGCAGCCACAAAATGAATAATTTACTTACCACTACTAACACACTAATCTTGCTTTAAAGATCAGACTTGATACTTAGTACTACCTAAGTGATTTCTTCAGCTCCATGTACTCAACTTGTATTTTCTGGTGAAGTAAATATTACAAACATAAAAGATGTTACTAACATGAGACTTCATCTCAGAAAGCAATTTCAAAGTCCGTTTGACTTCACTTAAGTGCCTGTTGCAACATAAAACTTTCAAGGATGTATATTTTACTGATGAGAGCACTGCAATCGATAAAGGTAGATGTCAGAAAGTGAGAGATATATTGTTCATTTTGCTTTTTTGTTGTTGTTTACTGGAAATTCTTCGGCTCAGGAGACTACAGCTCTTAGCAAGATGCACTGAGAAGTTCAGTAGTTCAGAGATCCTGGGACCCTGTGAAATTGCAAGAAACATATCCGCTAATGAGTAGTGATGTAAAACAAGCTGAACCCAAAACATTTTTTTGGGTAACTTCTTTGTGCTTCTCTTCCTCTTGTGCTTCTGTTCGTGGTTTGGGTCAGGATAAAGGTAATTTCCTGTCTTGTAATTTTGCTTTCAGCTAAGTCTCTTCTAAGTAGCTGCACTTGCTGAAATTAACAGCAAGTTTCTCAGACAGTGTCTGCTTCTAGGACTGATAACACTCAATGTCTATAGTTACTGCTATAGAATGTTATGCAGAACCAAAGCCACGGCTTGGTTCTGAGGAACATCTTGGGCTTCAGAAAGAGAAAGGGAGTAAAGGGGTCACACTTGCAACCCTCGTTTAGGGAGAAGTGGACAAGACAGGTGACCAAAACTGAACAAATGGAATATTCCATCCCATACACGTCATGGTGTAAATCTGAGGGATTACAAGGTCAAGCCCCTTCCTTTTTCTGCTCCTTCATCCATGACCGGTTTCCTGGGAGAATTCCATCTGTTCATCTGCTTGTGGTCCTGATCCATGCCAGCCTGAATCTGTGTGTTCCTGCCTCCAGCTCCCCACTGCTGCTGACTCCAGGAGTCCAGCCTGGACTTTCCCAGGGCTGCCCTGCAGCCTCGGTGGTGATGTGAGCATTGCCAGGGGAAGGGGAGAGTAATGTGGTATAATTTTGTATATGTTAGTATATAGCCACTCCTTCCAACTTTGTGTCATCAGCAAACTTGCTGAGAAGACACTCTGTCCTATCATCAAGGTCATTGATAAAAGATAAAACAGGACTGGACACAGCACTGATCCTTGGGGGACTCCACTAATCACAGGTCTCCAGATGGACTCTGCACCATTGATTTTGGGCTCACTTCTGTAGCCAGTTCTTGATCCATCTCTACTTCAGATTCTTCTGTCCCACATTTCCTCAGCTTGCTCACAAGGATGTTATGGGAGACTGTCAAAAGTCTTGCTAAGGTCAAGGTAGACCATATCTACTGGTGTCCCTGCATCTACCCATTCAGTTACAACATCATAGAAGACTGTCAGATTAGTCAAGCATGATTTCCTCTTGGTTAATCGATGCTGACTACTCCCGATAACTTCTTCCATGTGCTTAGAGATAAGCTCCGGAACGAGCTGCTCCATCATTTTTCCAGGAATGGAGGTGAGGCTGACTGGCTGAATGGAGGACTGTAATTGCCTGGATCTTCCTTCTTGCCCTTTTTGAAGACTTCAGTGACATTGGTTTTCCTTCAGTCCTCAGGCACCTCTCCTGTTTGCCATGATCCTTTGAAACAATAGATAGTGGTAGTGCAATAATATCAGCACCTCACACAACACTCTTGGGTGCATCCCATCAGGGCCCATGGAACTGTGTATATTCAATTTGCATAACTGATCTCTAACCCAGTCTTCATTCACCACCGGGAGTCTTACCTCCTCCAGGCTTTCTCTCTTTTATCCAGGGTCTGGAGTTCACCAGGGTTGGTCTTAGGAGTAAAGACTGAAGCAAAGAAGTTATTCAGCACCTCTGCCTTCTCTGCATCCTCAGTTATCAGGGCTCCCACCCCAGTCAGCAGTGGGCCCACATTTTCCCTACTCTTACTTTTTACTTTTACTACTGACATATTTGAAGAAGCTCTTCTTGTTTCCTTTTACTTCCTCTGCTAGTTTGAGTTCTGAGAAGGCTTTGGCCCTTCTTGTTGCCTTCCTACATTCTCTGATGGCATTCTTATAGTTCTCCCAAGTGACCAGTCTTCCATGAGCTGTGAATTTCTTTCTTCCATGGGACTTTCTTCAAAAGTTCCATGTTGAGCCATGCAGGTCTCTTACTATTTCTACACAACTTTTTACTGGAGGGATTTTACTGAGTATAGTCACCATTATGTTGTACTTGTGGGTGAATAAATGGACATGCCCTGTGTTTGCAGAGTGTCTGCAGAATAAGTCCTTCCCTGGACTTCCTAGATCAAGATAAATGGATGATTCTGGTCACTGACTGGTAACCCAGAAAGTATTTCCTCCGTACTTGGATTTTAGAGACTGCGTTTCAATGAGATTTGATTTTGGAGCCAAAAAGAGAAGGCAACAGGAAACAAAGGCCAAACTGATAGGTTGCTGTGGGAGATAATGGTAGAAAAATATTCTCTCAAACTCACTGAAATAATTGACTCAAATTTGATGTTTGTATGGACTGATTTAGCTTCATGCATGCATTTCCAGAAATTCCAGCAAACTGATGGTTGCTGTAAGACATAAAACCTATGTAAAGGAGTCACAGCTCTAAACAATCTTCTGGGAGCCCTGTGTATGTTTCTGAGGGTAAGGAAGAGCTCTTTAACAGGCAAGGACTTAGGCATGTGACTAGAGGGACAGATCATGGAAGTACTGAAGTAAAGCACTTTTCAGATTGGGACTGTGTGGGCTTGCCTTTCATGATTGTGTTGACATATAAATGAATTTTGGATATTGTTTAGAAAACTATATTCCTTAAAATACTTTTTTTTTTTCCTGGAGGACATTATTTTGCTTTTTAAAACTGAGCAGGTGCCACAGTGTGCCACAGAAGACTTTTAGAGTACAATGTTTTAAGGATTTTAAAAAAATCTTGGAAGTAGCCTTGCATGCCTTCTGCATGAGCTAGATACAGAAAGAAGTGTTCTGCTACTTTACTTCAAACTTTCTTTATCTTTGATCTTTTTTTATCTTTTAATCTTTAAAGTTTCCTTTAGCGTTGCCAGGATAGTTGGCTTCTTTCACCTTTGGTCAATATACTCTTAGAAATAAATATTATCTATTTTGTATACACATGTATGTATATGTAGGCATGTAGATTCATCGCAATGATAAA
Organism: Phaethornis superciliosus; assembly: GCA_023637945.1. NCBI lineage: Eukaryota > Metazoa > Chordata > Aves > Apodiformes > Trochilidae > Phaethornis > Phaethornis superciliosus. The sequence goes on along the minus strand of JAJQWJ010000004.1, from coordinate 10,108,297 downwards.
TATTCCTCTGCATATCACCAGTCCTTTAACTTCACAGGGCAAATAAGAATAGACTCTTACTTACCACAGGAGAATCTTGGAAGTCTCAGCAGGACCTTCTACAATTCGAAGCCCTACCAGACAGGTTTTTGTTTGGCTTTGAAACCTACAAGTGTTTGTCATGGTACTGCAGTGAGGAAGTGCCTGCAAATTTATTTACAAATGGTATCTTCCTCAAGATTTGTATTCTGAGTCAGGTAACAATAGATTGACATTTTCAAAAAGTTTTTGAAAGTCTCTTCTCAATACCAGGTGTGACATTGTTAGTGTTTTAAAATACTCTTACTGCTAGAGTGTCAACATAGAAAATGCTTTCAGAGCTCACTATAAGTCACCGTTGAGGCAACACATTTTCCAGAGTCACATTTCTTTATACCCTCTCTACCCACTGACCTATCCAAAGCTCTCTGCTCCCATGTACTTTCCCCCTCACAGCATCCTGTTACCAGATGTACAGAGCAGTGATTAAGAGAAAAGTTTTAAGGCATCTTGGTCTTGTTAAAATGGGAAGGATAATTAAAGTTTCAGGATACTTTAGCTATCCATGTGGAACAGAAAATAGTTCTGGGGAGCCATTCACAATGTGTCAGAGACATCGGTGAAACAAAAAATTTCCAAAATATGCTTTGAGTTTTTGGCAGTGGAGTTTTATTGTATGACAGAATCTAGTAATTTCAGATTTGGTAAGCTCCTACAGAGAAAGAAACAAATTGTAAGAGAACATTTTGATTTTTTAAGTTGAGGCTATTTTTTGGTACATACGATAACTTCATACCCCAGCAATGTGTGAGTAACATTATACCATAGAAACCTGATTAGTGTGATAATGCAGTAAGAGGAAAGTCTAGTAATTCTGTAAGAGGCATTTAGCATCCCAGAGGGCTTTGCTGTTTGCAAAAAGGAAACATAACAAGTGGTGATCTAAAGTGATTAATGTACTGTGATTAGTGTCTTCTCTCTTTGTGAATGGCTTGAGATAAATTCTGCAGTAAAAGCTTTGAAGAAGAAATTGTATCAGTTCCAGTTGCTTAATGAACCAGGGACTTCCAGAAGTGCCTCAAAAACGCTTAAAACAAGAAAACAACAAAAATTCATCATTCTCTCTTTGCTTATGCCAGCAGTGAATCTTATCAGCCAAATACTAGAAGCAAGTGAGCATATTTAAATAACTGCCTTGCAGCTGTTCTGAAGAGAAATCATGAGCAGTTTCCATTATAGTGAACTTTTCATGGCTGTGTGGTTACCGGGGCAAAAAACCCACTTCTCTTACTCTGTGCCATTGAACACTTCTCTATTTTCCCTTCTTTTTGTTTGAATTAGAGTGGAAGCACTTGAAGGTATCCTTGCCACAGAATGGTAATCCTCAGTAGTGTTTTCCTCTTAATGATGATGGCTGAGAGCAAACTCCTGTACGGTGGCACAGCTGTTGTCACTCCTTTCCCCAACAAAGCCCAACACAATTTGCATTTTGGATTTGACGCCCATATTTCTACCACCAACTAATGTGCTGGATTTTCTTTTCATCCCTTTGTAAGTAAACTTTTTAACAAAACAGACCTCTGGTGGTGTAAATAAGGTAAACATGAGAACAAAAGGAAGTGTTGAGACTGGAAGAAACAAATTGTGAATAGAGTTATATCCACTCAGTTACAGGTATCACAGTGGAAACTTAAATATTAGTGTCCTCTTTTTTATGAGTATTCTTAAATTATGTGATATTACTAGAGGTTCAAAATACAAGTCCATTTTGTTCAAAGTAGACCAACTGTGTCAACAAGTTTTTGATACAGAATCCATTTTTGCCAGAGCCCCAAGAGACATATTTTTCTGTATCCTTTGTATGCATTTCACAAAACAGTGTATCAAATTAAAAGTAGCACAAACTGGTTAATGTATATTTCAAGGAAAAAATATTTGACATTGTAAACACAGTGTTTCCATTTGGAAATCCCAATTTCCAGCCTAAAATTAAATTTGCCATGCTCATTAACGTAATTTTGAATACATATTTTGCTCGTAGGCTAAACTTTTCCAAGTGCCCACTTTGCTGGCTTGCTTGGTGAGAAGTGATCGAAGGCGTGCCCTGGAGATGGCAGTAGCACCAACAGCATTTTTGCAGCATAAAAGGCCAATCTCTCGGCTGCTGGAGCCAAGAATTAATTCCTCACTTGGCTCACTGAGCACTGAACTGGGATGAAAGGATGCATGCATGTTGCAATTCATTTCTTTCCCTCACGTTTTTTCCGCCCTGATGGCTTCTAAAGTGGCACAGACAGGGAGGGGACTGTGTGCTGAACCTCTCTCCAGATAGACCTCCATGGAGCTGGGGTCTTTGGGAAAGGTCTGTCCCGGGCTTCTCATTATGCACAGCAGCTTTTAGGGACTCACAGCAGGTCAGATGTTTGGCTATGATGTTCAGGTTGAGGGTCAGGCAGGTGGGCAGCCAGGGAGTGAACTGTGTGAGGCAGTGGAGATGCCTAGTCTGCATCATGATATTTATTTTTTTTAAGAGGGGGCATGTGTCAGTCTCTGAATTAGCTTATGGAGTATAATTGCCTTGTCTCCCATAGAGCTAGAAGATACTGAGTCTGTAGCCATGTTTGGCTGATGCTTGTGAAGTTCAGCTTGTCCTGAAAGCTCCCCCAGAAGAAAAGTAATCTTAAAGAGTTGTGCAGAAACCCTTTCTGTACTCTGTATGGGACATTTGGGCTCCACTACCCAATTTGCGTTCGACATGCCCAATCACATCTCTCCTGGTGGCAAAGCCAATTAGTGTATTTTTGGAATATCTCCACATTGCAGTGGTGGCCTCCCTTTGAGTGGATCTTGGCAGGCAGAGACAGGGTGGCAGAGAAGTGCTGTGTGGTCTGGAAACAAATCTTCAGTGATCAAAGTCTTTAAGCCATCACAGCAATGTCAAGGGGGATCTGGTGATGTAGAATGATGTCCTGATTCAAACAGTCTTCATTTCCTTCTCAACTGGAGAACATGCATCAGAACATGCAGGTAGTGGTTGTGAGGGGTACAGCTAAAAATGCTGGATCTGTGGAAAGGCAGCAAGCAATACAGCAGTGTCTGAACTACTGGATAGGTTGCTGGGTGGATGAGTTCACTCTGTATTTTTCCATATATTCTTCTAGCTTTTTAATTTCCTAAATCTCCTTCTCCTTGCAGAATTCTGTAGTGAAACATGTGCATGCATGTGCATACACGTGTGTGTGTATGTGTATGCATGCTTCCTTTCTGCAGTAGTAGAAAGTGCAAGATGTTGCAACCACAGAGCTGGCAGAATAGGCCTTTTTGGGCCAGATCACTATGCTTTGACCACTGTGGCTCTTCAATAACGCTCTTGAGTTCAACGACTTGCATGGCTCCTGATCTGTCTGTCCTCAAGAGCTCTGGGGCCAAGTCTTCAGCGTTTCAAACCTGATAGTGATCCTGGTGTCTTCCAGAAAAAAAGCATTTTTAGAGTAAGCTGTTTTCTTCCTTTTTTAGCCCATGGAAGCTATTTTTGAACTTACTTTTGTAGTAGTTGACAGTGAATAAGCACTAAGGAAGGTGAACACCCTCAGTGGTTTTATAGTCCATCTGTAGAGTTTGTAATAATAGTTTCCAACAGGATCTGTGTCACTTGTGAATTACACCTTCCAGCAAGCAGTAGTTTCTTTTTCCAGTGTTGCTGGTGACTGCTTCTCTTTGGTACACTGAACAGCTACGTATGTTGGGTTACCCTTTTCAGGTAAACTGTAGGATACAGAGAACTTCTCTGTTCAGTCTTTAGTGGCTGAGACACTTTTTAGCTCTAAGAGTTTGTAGTGCTAACAGCATACAAGAGCACCATAAAAATTACAGGACATGATAGCTATTTCCTTGCCATCCAAATGTAACTTCATTCTTTATCATGTTGTAGCAGATTAAAAGGAATGCCCTTGCAAAGAGATTTTCTTCCTCTCTTTTCAGAATTATGAAAGGCAAAATAAGTTTAGTGAAATAAAGAAGTGGCCTGCTGTGAGTGAACCAGCGCATCTTATACAAGTTTTTTCTTTAAATCCATTGAACAATTACTTCGGGTGATGTTATTCTGCAAGGGTGTGGGAGGAGCTTCTGTGTCTTGGTGATAGAGCTTCATACTTTGATTGTGCAGATGAAACTGTACATAAGGCAGAGTAGGCATAATTAATCAGGTGAATCTATAATTAATCAGGACCTTTGTCTTTTAAGTTAAATTTTAGGTAAATGCCTACTCAGCTTCTACCTTTATCTTTGAAGGAATCATCTTCTTTGCCCCATTATTCTTACACCTCTTGTTTCTTTTGCTTTGTGCATTTGAACAATACTTTGTGCTTTTCGTTAGGTAATGGGGAAATTTTTTTGCAAATTGGAATTTTTCCTCATATTACAACTTTATTAAAATTTGTGGTACTGCAGTTGTGGGCTAAGAAAATATCTACGTGATTAATTAATTAATATTATGATTAATTTATTCCTATAATTACTTGTTTATGCTTATTCTAAAGATACTCTTAATTGATACTCTTACTTAGGCATTTTGAAGTTGATAATTTCCTGAAGTTTTTCAACTCTGGTCTTTCTGGTATACAAGTTGGGAAACTTCAGAGCAACTAAACTGAAAACCATGCTACTGCTTTCCCTTCACTGCTGTGCTCAATGTAAAGCTGCAAGACACTTACTTCTGTTTTGAAGTCTTAGTCTACCACTCTCCATTCTACATTTCCTTTGAAATATTTTCTAGATTTTTGGGTGTCACTAAAAATGATAAATATTATTTTTGGAATCCAAAGGTTTCTACCTTAGAATTGAAAGCTCATCCTGTATAGAATGAGTCTCCTCAATCTCGCATGCTTTAAGAAATCTTCATGTAAGTTGCACAACTTCTGCAAAACTCAGGTCTCTGGCTTATACCTGGCATTTCACAGTACATGAAACTATCATCTTCCTCAGACTTCCTTGCTGAATAAATTGTTTTTCAGTCCTCTCAGTGTTCTGAGTAAAAGAACAGCAGCACGTTGAGGTTTAATGCAGTTAAGGGGGAAAAAAGAGGAGCAAACTCTGCTTGGAGAGCCTAGGGTTAAAATACTTTTTAAGAGTTTCCTTCAATATGGAATCATTTTTGTGGCTTCCAAGTTTTAAAAGCTCTGTAAAAGTCAGTATTCTATGAATTTTAAGCTCTGTGTCTCTTGGCAAGAAGGGACTGCATCCATGAATGCTGGGAAGGATGGGTGTCTTTTATATATATATATATTTTTTTTTTATTTATTTTTTCTGATAGGTGGACCAAAGAACTCTGCAGCTCTCGGATTGCTGAGGAGTTTTTAGACTCATAATTTGCCCTGTCAGCACCTCATGCTAACTGGTGCTTTATTTAGACAATATCAATCAGAAGTGTTTGAGAACTTGTTAGTTTTCCACCCTAAGCATCACCACTCTCCAGGTGAGCTGTCAGTGACACTGGGTAGCAGGATCCAGGGCTTCCCTGTCACCTTCCTACTCCAGACAGGTAGTTCTTTCTCCACTCTGGTCTCTTCCCTGAGAGGGATGGGGATTTGCTGCCCACCCAAGGACATCCCATGGGCAAGCTGCTCCATGCCCTGGATCCATTCTCTTTCAGCTGTGAAGGAGAGGTGGGGCAGCAGCAAAATGAATCAAGCACAAAACATTGTAAAGTTGCTTACATAGGCTCCTCTTCCCATTCTTCCCTCTGCTACTCCAGTGACATGGTCTTGTACCACTGGAAAAGAGGAGCCAAGAGGACAAGCACAGCAAATAGTGACTGAAAAAGCCAGTGCCAAGGTGACATTGTGGCCGGTGTTGGCTATCAGTGCAGAATGAGTTTCATTTGTTAAGTCCTGGTGACAAATTTACTGGTCTGTGTGTACCATGTTGTGGTTATAGCTACACCTCATGATTTTTAGAGATTTAACTCCATGTACCCAGTATTTTCTTGTTCTTTGATTTTGCACACTTGTGTCTTGAGTATTACACTTGTGTCTTGAGTATTAAATCAACCTCACGTGGTTAGAGAAGGCTTTGCTTTTTGCCTTTTGTTACTCCATTATGCCTTATCTGTCTCACTGGTTTGTACTTCAGAGATTTTCTACACAGATGCATCCTAGAGGTTTAGTTAACATGGGCAATTTGCAGCTTAGTTTGTTTTAATGTTCTGTTGAGATGTACTAAATGGATGAGGTAAATCTCGGGGCACTACACATCTGGCTTACCCAGGCAATGAAACACACTAAGTGGAAACTTCAGGAAATTAAAATATAAACTTCTCTGCCCCTTTACCTTCTGGGGCAGGAGAGGGGATGGGTCTGTCTGCTTACAAATGCTTTTATGGTGTTTTAACACTTTCGGTACTCAGAGATATGTTGTATTTCCCTCCTGCTTAAGTCTTTCCAGTCAGACAAGAGCATCACGGGTAAATGTGATGCCTTGGGATTTGTGTGTTTGTGACCTGGGAGGTCAAAACCTTCCTGTAAGATATACAGTGGCATCCGAGAAAGCTGATCATCTGGAAGTCCCCTGTTTGAACTGTTGTCAGCAAACTGTCTTCTGCTCGTCTTCCTCTTAATAATGAAAAGACTGCTTTTAAAGATCCCAGGTTTAGGCTAGCGTGCCCTAAAACCACAACTTCTCTAAAATGCCTTATGTGAACAAAGCAGTTAGTTCCTGTAGCTTCAAAATGAGAGGAGAAGCCAGTGAGCCCCATGTTATTCCTCCAGGATTACTGTCATGCATTAAAATTTGACAGGTCTGACTCTGTAAATTTAATACGCTGTTATGTGCATTGCTTGCATTCAGCCCTAGCTTACATTTGGTGCATAAGGCAGCACTTTTCAGGGCAGTGAGATTTTCTTAATCTTGTTTCAGGTTTCATACGAAAAGTCTGGGAAGGATATTACAAAACTGGGGATAATTTATATTCTAAGCCCATACACAAAACAAAGCCACAGGGAGGAAAAAATAAATTATATCCACCACATTTTAAATTTCTGGACTAAAAATGTGTGTTCTGCCAGGTGTAGCTGGCCTCTCTCCACAGGAGCAACAGTGAAGCCAGAATAGTTACATATGGGTAGCAGCCATCTAAAAAAAATAAATTTGAAAAATATATAGTCAAAGACAGATTTTATTCAGGATCAGAAAAGTCCACTAGAATGTGGAGTCCTGACCTCTGTAATTCAGACTGTAAGACTGCATCCAGGTATTCTGACAGAGAAAGAAAAAACAGGGCATTCACATAATTAATGCAGATGTTGGCAAGCTTTTATAAGGGCCACTAATTCATTCCCATGACTTCCTCTCTCCCTCAAGGGTTCTTATACTTGACCTGTTATTACCACATGGTCTTTAACCAACGAATTAAAGCCAGATGTCTTGTAGCTCGGTCTCCCTTTGTTAAATATCCCTTATAAATCGTTTTTTCTATGCAGCAGAAAGATTCTACGTGAGAACTTTTTAAAATTCCTAAATAATTAAGGCTGAAAGGTTTCTAACGTAAGAGTTAATGTATCCTAGAGGAACAGTAAAAGTTTTATAGTCACTGTGCTGAGAAATGCTATTTACTCTAGCTTTTTATTATCCTAGGTCTGCAAATGTTTCTGGTTTATGTTTTGGTTGGATGTAAAAACATTCTAAAAAGACCTTGCTCTTTATCATAAATCTAAATGTCATGTAATGCATTAGAGATGTGGGTTGAAAGTTTTGTCTGTTGCTTTATTGGAATTAGCTTAGTTGTGTTGACAAACAGAAAAATGAAAGGAAATGGAAATAGCTTTGGGCAATTCTAAGGAAATCTTGATCAGATACTGTTTTCATTTCACTCCAGTTACTAACTCTGCTTCCCAATTCTGTATATTTTTGGTTTTAACATGAGGGTTAGGTTAGCTGTAGCCTTTCTTTCAGCATGGCTGGAGCTGTCCAAAATATGGAGTTTTGTTTGTATATTTTAATATGAAATTCTCATCTCTTAGTGTTCTTGTCCTGTTCTCTGATTGGCTTTATTACATGATTTCCTGATAAAACTGCTCCTCTTTTTTAAAATATCAAGTTTAGGAGTAGAGTTTCACACCCATAAAAGGAGGGTGTCTGAACCAGGTGTCCTGGATCTCTTAAAAAGAGACTTTTTTGACATGAGCTTCTTAGTTGTTTGTTGTTTTAATTAGTGTTTTTATATCCTCATTGTTAAGCCACACTAAACAAGGATGTTCTTCAGAGGGTTTTATTTTTCTAAGGTTTGCCTTTTGGGTATTGCAGTTTGAGTAAGTAATAATCTACAGAAGGAAGCTCATTAAGCATTTACTTGTTACCCAACAATTACACACAAAACTTGTACATTCTACTGGAGTATAAGGCTTGTTTGTTGCAGCTGTAGCTGTGCTCAGCTGAGTACTCTGCAAGAAGATTAATCATATATTCCTTGACACAGCCATAACAATACGTCATCCAAGAAATAAGGTTTGCTGTTTTTACACTACTTCTCTCAAGTACTGCTTTTCTAATTTTGTGCCTCACTCCTACTTCAAATTGGAATAATCTGGTTCTGATGAGTTATACTTAAAAGTGTATTTCAAACCCTGTGTAATAAAAAGGCTGATGGGAAAAAGAATACTTGCAGAAACACAGTGGCATGATACTTTTGTTGTTCATAGATGCACTTCATGCTTTATGGACAGACATAGCCCCTGCCCCTGGCAATTCACAGTCTTAAAATACTGATGATCTTACTTTAGGCTGTTTTTTCCAGTTTTTGAGACAAGACAAGATGGAATGCCATGTGTGGAGACCTGAATGAGTCAAAACTTGCTGAGAAATTTAATACACCTTTCTTTTTTTTTTTTTTTTTTTTTTTTAAGGAGCTCTTCTTTTAACACTTTTTCAGCCAAACAACAGTTTTATGCACTGATAACAAAAATAAGGTGCCCTGCAACAGAATTAACTTTTCTTCATTACAAATTACTTGCCCTTTTCTCTTAGTGAATTTTTCAGCAGGTCTTCTTGACCAAAAAGCTCATTTGCTGTGCAGCCTACAGCTGCATGAGAAATCATGCTAGCTCACAGAGCAGGTGGAAGCACTTCTGGTTGTTTCTAATCTGGTTGCTGCTACTAAGCTCATCAGAGCAAATGTTTGCAAGTTGTAGAATTCCACTTGGTCTGAAAAAATAAATTTGTTCTGAAGCGTGTTCTGTTTGTGTCTCCTTCCCTGCTCTCTCTGGTGTATCTTGTCCATGGAGGCAGTCATGTGTTTTCAGTTCTGATGTCATTCTTTTTTTTCCTCTCTTCTCTCAGTCTACGGCCATGAGTGAACCACAGTGTTACTACAACGAGACCATTGCCTTCTTTTATAACCGAAGTGGAAAATATCTAGCCACTGAATGGAACACTGTCAGCAAGCTTGTAATGGGACTGGGGATTACCGTCTGCATCTTCATAATGCTAGCCAACCTCTTGGTTATGGTGGCTATTTACGTCAACCGGCGATTCCACTTTCCTATTTATTACTTAATGGCCAACTTAGCCGCTGCGGACTTTTTTGCAGGGCTGGCCTACTTTTACCTAATGTTCAACACAGGACCCAACACTAGAAGATTGACTGTAAGCACCTGGCTTCTCCGTCAGGGTCTCATTGACACTAGCCTGACAGCCTCTGTAGCCAACTTGTTGGCCATTGCTATTGAGCGGCACATTACAGTTTTCCGAATGCAGCTACACACTCGGATGAGCAACCGGCGAGTGGTGGTCGTCATTGTTGTTATCTGGACTATGGCCATCATCATGGGTGCCATACCAAGTGTCGGATGGAACTGTATTTGTGATATCACTCACTGCTCCAACATGGCACCACTCTATAGTGACTCCTACCTGGTCTTCTGGGCTATTTTCAACCTGGTGACATTTGTGGTCATGGTGGTCCTATATGCTCATATCTTTGGGTACGTCCGCCAAAGGACTATGAGAATGTCCAGGCACAGTTCTGGACCTCGCAGGAATCGGGACACCATGATGAGCCTCCTGAAGACTGTGGTCATTGTGCTTGGTAAGTGCTTACTTTACCTTCCCTATTCTCCTCCCTCTGTTTCTTATCAGGTGGTTTCAGTAATCTGGAAGCTTCTAGAAGTCAGCAGCATTTGGAAGACACTAGAAAAGGCAGGGGCAATAGGAACTTCCAGCTTTCATTACTGTATTGGGGGTATCAAGGTTATTTTTGGAAGTGGTGTCAGCAACTTGTTGCCCTGTACCATGAAAGTGATGAAAAATCCACAACTTCCAGGTATACAGCAGTGCTTGCAGCAATGCAGGTTTAAAACCTGTTGCAGCAGAGTTCTATCCTATGCAGAATGCCTTTTGTCTTTGAAGATGCCAAGTCACTGCAACCTGTAATAAAATAATCACAGGAAAGGCTCCATCTTCCACTGAAGTGCCTCTTCTCTTCTTTGCTACCCAGAAGGTGCAGTGTGTGTGTATTCAGGAAATATTCCCATGTCTGAAGAACCATGAGGGGCTACAGGCTATCGAAGAAAACAGTTTGCATGTTAAGCAGGACTGTATATACAGTTGGCTGAGGTCTGTAATGTTGGGCAAATCGGAGTAGCTACCAGTGTAGCTAATACAGCAAAGCAGCATGTGGGGCACTGCTCAGGAGGTGCCTAAGCTTCAGGGCTTGGAAGACAGGGAGACAAATGAGAGCAAATATCAAGACACACTTTGGAGTCAGAAAATAACTGTCTTTTTGTGCTCTTTATGGTATTTGGGTTTTGTGTGGGGCTCTTAGTTTCTTTATGCAAAAGCACAGCCTGAATACTGGGTGCCATTCTCTGGTGATGTTCTTAGAAGCTCTTTGTTGCTGCAGATGACTGTGAGCTGCAAGCAGGCAAGGACGGTGCCAGCTGACTCCTTGTCCCAGCTTATGTTCCTTCCTGTGAGGTTCTCCAGTACAGTGCACACTTCTTGGGGCCTCAGTACTCTGTTGCATTTGCTCTGGTGGTCCATAAATGCAACTGTACACAGTCTGAAAACCCCAAAATTAGGTCCCAGTTCTTGCTTTGGCATCCTGATTTCCATGCCTTTACACCATGTAACTTGTGCTTTTGAGCAGTCAGTCTCTGCACATGTGCTCAGAATACATGCAGAGCTGCAACTTGCACATGTGCAGAGAGTTGATGTGAGTCATTATGTCAACTCATATGGTAGCTTAAGAATACATGTGGCTTTCTGACTAACTTGTCATCAGCACGTGAACTGCGTAGTTGACTTGTGTTCAGCCACTGATCAGTTGTATTCCTACACGTCCTGCTGTTCTTTTCAGGGAAAGAATCTCCCAAGTTTTGTGAGAAAGGTTTGTAGCAGTAGGTAAAAGCACTTCTGACTGCCTGGTGGGTTGGAAATCTGTCCCTTCCCACTGCTGTGATCCTTCTCAGAGAAGGCAAAGTGAGTTTATGAACACAAAGAAAATTCAAGTTTCACATGAATTTTTGAGAAATGTAGCCTTGTTTTCTATCCTGAGTGAACTCCTGTTCATAACAGCAGTGGACCTTACCTTTGGGGAGCAAGACTGGCTCACGCTTGAAAAAGTGGATGGGAAATAGTGAGCCCTTAAGCTGCTGCAATGCAGAATTGTAGGAATAAATAAATAGCACATGGCACATGACAGCTAATCCCAGGTACATATGGAACTAAAGGTATGTATGCAGCTGGAAGGGTAGGTAATGACAAGCACCCTCCTACAGTCTCCTCTTAGGAGCAGAGGTCTCAGGGAAGGTGTATAGGTCACCCAATGTTGCCTCAACAGTGGAGGTGTACAAGGAACATAAAGTAGCCCTAGTTCTTTTAGGTTTTTTTCTCCCTAGTTTGTACATTTATTTCCAGATTTTGTTCTGGAATCTGTAGAAAAAGGCCAAAGGTTAAGTAGCTTCAGTCACACTGGTGAATCAAGCTGTGCTGCTGATGTAGTTCAGTAATAACTCTGATTTCTCATTGGGACTATTTCGAATAAAATTTTTCAGGACTGCAGGTAGCACATCTTGAAGCTTTCTTCTGAATTCATACAGAACCTTATTTCTCATTATTGGTGCAGTTAAAATCCTTCAGTCTTGTGCACATACTCTGCTACAGTACTTCATCTACAGTAGATAAAACATCATTTACAGAGAAAGGTGAGGCATTATTTTATTAAATCTGTTCGAAGAAAACAAAGGCAATCCCTGGCTGTGACTCTCTTCATCCTGTATTTGCATCTCCCACTTCTCTATTAGTTTGAAAAGCCATTTTTTTTCAAAGCAGTGTAGTTTCTTTGGTTGGAGTAGGTCAGTCAGAGTATAAGGAAGAAACAATGCTTTCACCTCCTTACCACCTGGGAGAGAGTTGCAAAATATAGATGAGTGGAAAACAGATGTGTGTTTGTTTGGGGTTTATTTAATAATTAAAAGAAAATAATAATAATTGCCTGCAGCCAAAAATCAAGACCTGTGGGCAACAACAGACTTAAAAATCTGTCAGGGTGTGAAAGGGAGTGCTAATGAACCATGAGAAATGTTAATTAGTTGCCATCAGCTCACAAGTGCCATCCAATAATACTGAATTTGCATTTTAATGGGGGGAAAAAAAAAAAAAAAAAAAAAAGCGCACTTGTTAGGCATTATCTAGGAGTGGTGTAGTCAACCTGTTCAGAAGTGTGTCCTGCTTCTCTGGTACTGCTTTCAGTCTGCTTAGAAGTCCGGTTTAACATTTTCACCTGGGAAAGATTAAACTGTGCGCTTTCCAGGTGCCCTCTGGTAAAAGTGGTCAAGGCATAGGGCTGCGAGTTGATCTGCTTCAGCTTTGGAAAGGCAGAAGATGGGTATCGCAGGCTGCCCGGAGCAATCTGCTAAATGTTTATCTGGCTTTTTCTCCATCAGGGAACTTCGGTAACATACAGGTAAAGACCCCCTGCTTTCCTTAGTGGTGCAGATCAGGATAATACATTGCTGTTTGAGGCTGAAACCAACGTTTTGCTGGAGGTGGAGAGGGTTAAGGGAGCATTTGAGTTTATTGTTAGGATCTCTGAGTGGGGTAGGGAGCTAGCCTGTGTCAGCCCACTGACTGCAGAGGCGGCAATTCCTTTTGGAGGAGGAGGGTGCCTTGGGAACCAGGGAAACACAGATCTGTGAGTCTGAGTAGGAGCATAGGCAGAGGGAGGCAAGCCAGCCGTCATCTTAGGGCTTTTGTTGAAGTGCTGCCCAGCCATAAGTAACCCCCTTTGACTGGGGCGGCAATGAACTCTTCATATGACTTTTAAACTTCCATCAACGGGTGAAGTCGTCCTCCTGGCCTCAGTCCCAGGCCAAGCAGCAGATCGTCTTTTCCTCTTGTCCCCATTCACGTTCCGAGGGGGAGGGAAGGGGGGAGGCATTAATTAGCACAAGAGCTTCTTGTTCCTTCTCTGCTTCACACCGCCTGCCCTCCCCTCCCCTGCCCTCGCCTTGCTGCCCTGATCCCGGAGCAGAGGAGCCGCCCCGCAGGAGCTGCAGCCGGGCCGGCACTGATGGGTTCGGCATCTGCGGGTCCGGGTCAGCACCGCCCCTGACAAGGGGGTGATTGTGCCGGGAGGGCCGCGGGGTGTGCTGGCTGGGCCGGTCGGGGTCTGGCACAATGTGTCATCCCACAGAGCATCACCATGGGTGCTGCCGAGTCCTAGGAACAACTCGAAACCACAGAACAGTTTGGGTTGGTTTTTTTTTTTTATTACTATTATCTTTTTTTTGTTTGTTTGTTTCATTTTCATGCCCATTTATTTTTGTCTCTTTTGTTGTGGGTTTTTTTTTTCCTTGAATAAAATATTTTAAACAGGAGGGAGTGATTTCATAATCGAACCCTTTTTTCTTTTAACAATGCTGCTTTTGAACTCTTTCGAGAGTTAACAAGGAACATAATTTTTTTTTTTCTAGAGTGTGCTTTTCCTTTGTGCTGGGATTGAGACTGTGCAGCCATCACACCGAGCCTGGTTTGGCTTGCAGCTCAGTGACCCCTTGCCTTTCACCACCACAATGTGTTATATTCAAATGAGCAGTCACAGGAACAGGCAGAAAGGTAGCAGACACAACAGCTGAAAGGTAGCATCCTCACTTCCATCCTCCGCATTTTTTAGGTCTTACATTAGAGGACAAAACTGAACTGGCAGCCACAGCTAGACTGAATGCATTTGGCTGGACCAAATGCAGATTTGGCCCAAAAATGGAAGGCAACATCTAACTACTGATCTAAGAAGCAGTTAAAGCACCAAAAGAGGATTTCTGAGCTCAGGATGAAAAAAAAAATAGCTCTATGGCTTGGAAGAAGCCATGACAAGATAAGGTCTTTTAGAGGTTTTTATTCCTGCATTTGCAGATAACTACTGGCTTACATAATTTCTGTTAGAAAGCTAAGATGTATGCTTTCCTGCAGAAATCCTTTTTAGACAGCCATCTTTACTCTGTCTTGTTTTTACAATGTGGATAACTCTTCACTATATCTCCATAAAAGTTTGTTCATTCTTCTCAATTTAGACATTAGATTGTGAGATTATGACACTGAAGTTTTATTACTGAGTTTTCAAAAAGAACAATACCAACAACCCTTCTTATATGCATTTTATCAATCCTCCAGTTAGCCTTCTGTGTTGGGTGAGTTCTCAGTGGTGTTTGGCCCAAATCAGTCATGGTTGTTGAACCAAGCACCACAGCTAGCACCCAGGACATAGGGAGAGCAAATGATTAATTCACTATTGCTCCCTTTATGTTTCTGGGAACTAAAAAGACATTTAGGCCTTTCCCATCCATAAGACTATCCACTTTGTTTGGAGGACTATGGTATATTCCTCAAGATCTGGAAACTAACTTGGCTAAAGATAAACAAATGAAGGTTCCTTTTATATAAGCTGTTTAGATTTAAAGGAGTCTGACTGTGTTTGAAGACAGTCCCTTACTTATATTATAAAAAGGCAATAAATGCAAGGAAAACATCTGGAAGTTCAGTATAAACATCTGCAAGTATGGAACTGCTCAGCAACAGCTTTTTTTTTTTATGCTCTTTCTGACACAGTTATAAATTGCATGAGAAAACTATTTTTGTACTTTTGTAGCTTTTCTGTCACAACTAGGTACCAACTAGAGATGGAAAGCAGCAAATAACTATGTTTGTGTAATGTTTGTGTCAGCAAATGCTATAGCCAGCAGTTAAAAGCAAATAACTATGATAATGCAAATAAGTGTCAACATAGATTGGAGCCACACATTAAAGCAAATAAAGTCTGTTATTGGTAACTTTAACCTTTCTGCCTCTTTGACTGATATGCAGCATTTCATTCTGAGACAAAAATTGTGAAGCTCCATAGAGGCACATGTTTTAAAAGATGTGTCTAATAACTATGCTGTCTCTTC
This sequence comes from Phaethornis superciliosus, assembly GCA_023637945.1. NCBI lineage: Eukaryota > Metazoa > Chordata > Aves > Apodiformes > Trochilidae > Phaethornis > Phaethornis superciliosus. The sequence goes on along the minus strand of JAJQWJ010000004.1, from coordinate 10,092,845 downwards.
TGGTGTGCAGTCTGTGCCTTTCCCACCTTCCTCCCTTATGCAGTAAGAGCACTTGATTTTCAGCACAAAATAAGATTGTGGGATGGTGCTATAACATGAGTGTCAGCACACGGTGTTTTAACAGAGGCATGTCTTTGTTTCCATACCTTCTCATGCAGTGTCCTGTGGTTAATCTGGCATGGCCTATCTTCATCAGCCTCAAATCTTAAGGCTTTGACCTTCCTTTGCCTTATGAACTGTATTTCACCAGTTGGTCCTGGGCCAAGATGCAGATGACCTTGTACAGACAAAGCTTGGTTATGACATCACTTGAAGTTCAGTAAACCTTCCCTTGCCCATGGAAAGTTATTCTGGTGGACCAAAGCAAGCATCAGCCCTGGTAGCACAGTACAGCTGATAAGACCATCCTTTAGAGTGGTCAGGGTTTAACTCTGAGCCCTGTGATTGAACGATAACAGCTTCACCTATTCACCTCCTTCCCAAGGAGTTCTGTTGGTTTGAAGAGAGCTGTTGTCCAGGAGCACTTTCCCTGCGATGACTGAAAATAAAGATGTTCTCTTAACTTCGAGATATTCTTCCACCAGGTAGTGGTGGCCCTGGTGGAATAGCATCCTTTTTTTTTTTTTTTTTTTTTTTTTTCTGTGACATTATTACATTTTTCTTAGAGAGGTGGGCTGGGTGGCAAGATCAGACTGTTGTTCTGATGAGGGCAGCACATTTCACAGCTTCTGCTCTGGAGGTGGGGGAGTGTGAAGCCATGAATACCAGGTGACCCTGGGCCAGCATGGGGGGCACTGGTTCAGAGTCACCAACCCTGCCTGACCCCTGCATCTCACTAATGCAGCTTGTGTATTGATTTAGTCCTGATGGAAAACCAGGGCAATAAACTCTGGAACTGGCAATACAAGACTGAGCATCAATGACTTTCTGTTCTAAGACACAGGGTGCGGTTGTGTGCAGCCCCAGTGTTTTTAGATAAGTATATTTTAAAAGTGCATAAACTGTGAATTTAACCCAGAGTCAAGTAAATGGGAAATTATGACTGATGACCATAGTCTAAATGGAACAATCCTCACAGAGTTCAGAAGATTGAGAGCTGCAGTGTGATGGCAGTACTTTCAAGCTGTATAAGCAAATATTTCCCTGAAGAACTGAAACCTGAATGAAAATAATTTTATAAGTTGGGTTTTCTTATTTGTATCTCTTATCCTACATAACTTTTGGTGGTTTGGACTTCTTTCCTTTTTCTCAGTAGAAGTCCTTAGGAGTAGTTAAGATTGTTCCTCAGAAGCTTCCTTGGAGGAAAAAGTCATATACAGTTTGGAGCAGAGGTGGCTTGAAGGGTTGTTAAATACCTATAATATTTTTTGTGGATTTTGTTTTGTTTTGTTTTTCCCCTCATGCATTTTAATGGCATTTCAGATTTGACTTTAAAAAAAAAATTTACTGAAAAAAATTGTACATTCCAGTTGCAGGTAGGAAGTCTTTGTATCAAGTCTTATAGTTGTTAAAAGACTTCTTTATGAAATCAGTCAGATATAGTAAAAAAAAATAGAATTTTAACAATGTTTGTTATCCATAGCAAGTTTGCTAATGTTTTTATGTTTGTACATGTAAATGTCTGTATTCTTACTTTCTGGACACTTGTAGCTTGGTTACTATATTAGACAAGTTTAGCTTTTTTAAAAGGACGACATTTTCACAAAAGACTGTTAAAAATCAGTTGGTTACATTACTACATTACATCAGCAGAATGGTTTTCTGCTGTTAGTTAAAATAATGGAGACCTGAAAACTTGCTAAAGATTTGAGCTTTAATTTGTAAGTAATTATGTAGCAACCTGGCTGTGTCTTAAATTTAGACCCTTTGGACTTGAGGATGTTTCTTGCTTGTTTTTTTCGTGCTGCTAATATTAAAGAACAATACTGTGCTTCTCTCTGACACTGAATCTGACTCTGAATCTCACTCACTGATCTTTTTAATTGTTGTTTCTAGTCCTGCAAATTAATTTTAGTTATCTTTTGGAATTCTGTCTAGGAGCCTCAAACCAAATCTCTTCCCAGTACTGCTTGGCTGGTGAGGATATTGAAAGGAGAATTAATAAGGAAGCACAGCATGTGGAAATTACACAGTGGTCAGTTTGTTTGTGATAAACTTCAAAGGAGCTTTCTTTTTAAAAATGAGCCTGTGAAAGCTCTCCTGGCTGAAGCAGAAGTTACTGGTGTCTTGGATCCAGGTAGCTCTTTCTCTGAGCCTGGAGCCTGGTCAGATGTCTTGGGAGTCTTGTTCTGCATGTTTTGTTTAACATCTTTATTGACTTTCCAAATTGAAATTACTGCATCCCGAGCTACCTTGGTAACTGTCTTTTCTCTAAATTAATACGGATATATCTGTGTAATTCATTGTTTCATGCTGGGGAAAGCTTTTGGAAGTTTACCCCTCCTTTCCTCCTTCAATTTTAAGTATTATTTAGTTTCATTTGAGATCCTTTGAAATTGTGCTTTGAGAAATATGTATAATTTCCCAAGGTGGGAATGTGGTGTTACTTTAATTTGAAGGGGCAAAAATCACCCTAGTAAATCTATTCTTTTACATACAATGGAAATGAGGCCTTGCTTAATACAAGTCTTTCCCCTCACTTTGGTATAATTTATTATCTTTTCAGGAAAGGAATAGATCTAAAGGGTGAAGGAGAGCTCTCTTCTTCCAAGGAGGAGAGCTTCATTCTTCCAAGAATGCTGAGAGAGGGATAAAACTTGAGTAGTTCTTGGGTTTTACTTATATTCAGCTTTTGACTAAAAATAAAATAAAAATTAAAAAAAATATATTGCATAAGTTGTCACTTGTTTCTAAAAGGCTTCTAAAACTAATCACAATGATAAAATTAGGTGTTTTTAACAGAGCTAACTGAATGTTGTTTTTTTTTTCCTTAATGAATAATAGGATTTGGAAATCACACCCTTGCCCCCAAGCAGTAGATTCCAACTTTTTCTGTTGGATCCAGGTGAAATAGCAAACTGCTAAAGAAGGAGTGAAATTCACTTAGTGAAAATCCTTACTAAAACAAATATAGTTAGTGCCATATCTCAAGCTACTGTCTGACTCTGTTTAGCAGTGCTACATCCACGAGTGAGAGTATTCATCAAACTGGGCCTCTCAAAAATAACAGAGATGGGGAAACGATGTGGGACATTTGCTCTAACCTAATGATCTTGGTAAACTTAAGAAAAGCTGAAGGCCCTGAATAGAAATTATTACCAAGGAAAAAATTTGAAAATCAGTACATATAGGAGACCTATATGCAAAATGTAAGCACCTGACCAAGAGCTATTGATCTTGGAAATTTTTGAGCAGAATTTTTTGAAACAGAAGTTGAGAATCCATCTTTTAGAAGAAGCAACAATAATGATTTTGCAAAATGGCTGTTTGCAACATGACATTTTTATCCTCTAGAAAGCATAGTGTTGCATGAGAAGTTTGGTTCTAGATGTTTTGTTTCATTTCATCCCTGACATGTTTAAATTCCAGTCATCTTCACATAAAACTGATACATCACTAGTAACTATTAAAGCAAAGCCTTTGCAGTCTGGAAGATCTGGGGTAGCACTGATGTCCAGCCACTGCCTTGTGTTTTCTTCTTTGCAATACCATTTGTTCTTCCCAGGTTCCAGCAAAAAACACTCACATGCTAAGCTGAACTTGGAGCTAGCCTTCAGCTTGAGAAACTACATGAACAAACATGCCAGATGTTCACTTGTCACACTGCAGAACTGTATTCAACAAGGCACTGAACAGCCATTTGTTTCCACCAGTGGAAAACACAGAGAACAAGAGACTATTTTGTGGGCTCCTTTGTGTGCATTGCTTCATGGCACATGAGCAGTGAGTGAGTATTCTGGGCTGTTTTTCTGGAGTGGTCTGTGAAAACAAGTATACAATTCAAAACCCCAAGTTACTACTGCCTTAATAATTTCAGTGAGACTAGGGTCTTAATACCAAAACTGGTATTAAGTGCTGGTGGAAAAGCTTACAGAGACATCTGAGATAGCAGCGGGTCAGTGGGATGGGAAGTGTTTGGCAGTAAGTGACAGCCTTCAAACAACAGCCTTTGTGCCTCCCTCCTAGTCCCAGCATGAAAAGCATGTGGAAGGAAATGTCTTAGTTTGTGCACATTTTAATAAATGTTTGAACCTGAATATGAATGAAAAATGTGGTTCTGAGCTCTTCTGGTTCTGGTTTTACTAGCAGAACATATTCCTATTGTCCTGTTTTGTAGGAATATTATATATATGTATACATATATATGTTATACAGTGGGAGATGCTGTCTCTGAGCTCACAGGTGGACCACCTTTTTTTCTCTTTTCTTTCAGATAAAGATTTTTTTGTCCTTTAAAAAAAGATAAATTTCACCCTTGATCTAAGTAAGTTTCTACAACGCACTTACAGATTTGAGCCCCTTCTTTAAAGCTGAATCAACAACAGCAACACAAAATCTCTCTGCTTCTTTCCAGTTCATATTTGAGCAATCTTCTTGCCATTCTTCCACTTTTCCTAGCCTAGAAAGTCACTGAAGTTCATTTTCCTTGTATCCAGGTGGATAGATGCTACTACTGTGTTTAAGCATGCTACTTGTGCATGTGACAGGTCCACTGGGGACACATGTCCTTTCTCATCAGTGCCTGGAGAGCAGGTGAAAGGACTGAGCTTGTAAGGAAGGCCATGACACTTGAGAATCTATGACATAACTTTTTACCTCTGAAGTGTTTCTTTTCCGTGCCCAAGTGCTGACCATCAGTCTGTGCTGCTTTATGAAGTACTGGAGCAAGGGGAACTGCTGTAAGTGAAAATACTTGTTTTCCATCTCCACCAGCAAACAGGAGGTGTTTGGCACCCCAGGGATGAGTGCCTTAGGTTCTGCAACTGAGGAAGTGAGAATTTTGTCTGTTGAGTTCTACATGTCCCAGACATACCTGCCACAGAGAGAGAGAGAGTGCATGTTAATGAGTGCTTGGTATTTGAGTCTGAATTTGCTAATATGCAAAATCACGGATATGCAAGAATGGTTAAGATTTTTTAAAACAGCATTCTTCATGAAATAAGTTGTCGTCTCCTGAAGACGAGGAAGGTATTTCAGCTGTTACAAGCAGAAAAAGCTGCCAAGCTCCTGCATTTAACTTTTTTTCATGGAAATTGTTTCCTCTGACCCTGGACTCAGTACCTTCCTTGTTCTCCTAAAAGCAGTTCTGGGAGCTGTTTCCTATCTTCTTATATTGATGTAACCTCAGAAAGAACTTGTTCTAACATATGGCATTGATAATTCTCATCTCCCGTCGTTTGAAGTTTCTTTTAAGTGGTCACATTTTACTTTTTTAGAAGTACGAAGAGTAATGTAGAGATAAATTTTCCAAGCAGAATTGTACATATAGAAAGAAAGGAAAAATACAAGTGTAAATCTATTGCATATGTGTAAAATGGTCACCACTTTCCTCCATTAAAGAACTTAAAATTGAAAACTGTGAGTAAAAAAGAAACAACTAAGGAAAAAAAGTATATATAAATTAGATGGTATAGATATGTTACTGGATTTCCTCGATGGTGCGTTGCAATTATTATTTTTCTTTAATGCTTGCCTTCATTAATTGCCAGACCAACATATTTAATGACATACTTCCTACCATGACTGCCTTCTGCTACATAAGATAAAAAGGGAAAGTGGGAGCTGTGCTGGCTATTCCCCAATGGGAGCAGTTGTGCTAACACCCCCAAAAAATCCAGGTACCATGCCAGGGTCCTGGTGTCACCTTCCAGCCATCCCCATGGCACGCTGCCCCACACAGCCTGCCTGCTTCCCTCCTGTTGCAACTGCATTTCTACCCGCTGTCAACTGGGAGGAAAAACTTCTGCACAATTACAAAAAAATTAATTTCAAACCTGGAACAAATGAGGAGGAACAGGCAGGGTTCTTATTTATCTCTTCATCTGGCTTAGAGAGTGAGGACTGATGAGTCTGGTGAATAACAGTACTAGAAACTCATTGATGTTTTGACTGTTAATCAGCAGCTGGTGCTACCAGGGTGGGTTACAAGCAAAACTTTACTAGCATAGCCACAAGTTTGGGTGCATAACTTAAGCAGTGAGGTGTCTAACCCCAGATTACAACTGTTTAATGGAGAAATACATTTCCTTCAATACACAGTGAGAAACTGTCCACTTTAAGTCATGTGTAAAGCAGCCCCTTGCTCTCTGGCAATGGGACTACAAAGAGTCACTTAACTTCAGGCTGTGAAGAGCCTCATGGGTGGGGAAAGGCACAGGCTGAGAGGATTAGTCATGTCTTCTCTGCAGACAGAAATGCTTAACAACTCCCATCTGCTCATACCGTACTGCAGAAAGCAGGGTGAGAATGATGTGTGGCTGTTTCTAACCCCTGCTTGCACAAGTCAAAACAGAACTTTGTGATAGAAAAATTGTTTGTCTTGAGCTGGCAGACCTGCAAAGCGTGTCTACTAGTGTTTGATGTTCAAAGTTGTATCAGCATCACAGACCATCATGTCCTGGGTCCTCCTCTGGAGACAAATTGTGAAATGGAGTTCAGTGCTGACGAGGAGATCCCTTGCCTTTCCCATGCAGGTGCCCCCCAAAAATTAAAGGTAAGGATTTCAAGGAAGCCAAAGAATATGAAGGCTGGAACAGCCCTCCCACCCTATAAAAAGTTGTATGTTTTTAATTTCCAGTGGGTGAAGTCAGTGCAGAGAGATATTTTGCTCATTAATTTCTTAATCAAAAGCCCATGATCTGTCTGAGTTTCCGACTGACATTAGCCAGTCTCCCCTTCCCAGCAGTTCTATGCTTTACATGCTGCTCCACACAAAAACAACTGCTACGTATTTCCTGGAGTTCTCCTTTGAACCTCTCGAGCTTTCCATACGTATTAACAGTTCCTAAGATGAACACTTTGTCCTTCCTGCTCCCTGGAGGAATGGTGGAGTACACCACGAGACCATAAGCTGTTCTTCTACCTCCATGCCAGAGGTGAAGGTTGTATCCCATGGTCCTGCTGACACCCTCAGGTGTTTCAGCCTCATCCTCCCTGTGAGACTGAAAAATTTCTATCCTCTTTTCTACATTTAAAGGAGATTGAGAGGTTGTGGTCCACATTTTAGATAGTTCAGAGTTATACCTTCATTTTTGTACTTGCTGCTTCACTTCATGTATGGTGTGTTAGCTAAATATGGAGTGAATTAAAAAAGGCTTACTTGGTGAGGTAATCTTCTGTTGTAGGCTCTCGAGCCTGTGACTTGACAAGGTAAATTGGTTGGACTTTATTTTGTGCTGTATTTTGTTTCAGAGGTCAGACACACATAAGATTAATTTGGAGCATGCAGTTGTGTTTGCTTTTTCTTCACTGTTTGCTGGTTCATACCAGGTGGCACTTGGGAAGCTGAAGAATCATTTCCCAAGAACATGTGCTGACTAAAATTCTTGTTTTGAAGCTGAGGATTTAATAATTCATACAAGAGAAAATGAGATAACTCTTACTGATAGGCAAGAGTGGAAGAGATGTAGTACCCTGGTCACTCAAGCTGATGCACATTGTGAAATATTGAAGAAACTGGTATTTCTGGTAATGCTTAGCGTAGTTTCTGAAATTGTGTGAGTGCTCCGTGAAGATTTATGGATTTATTTCAACAAAACTTTTTGGAAGTATATAGCAGTGGAACGTATTCATCATTCCTTAAAGACTTAACAAGTTTTTTATTACTATTTCAATACATGCGCTTGTTACGTAACATAGGAAAATGAAGAAACTTGGATTTTTTTCTTGGTGTACTTTTTTTGTTCCAGAGTCAGAATAAAGGGTGATATGCAGTATTTAGCTCTGAACACATGCAGATATGGGAGGTTTCTTCTTTTGTCTTTCTCAGGCACACTATGGTCTTCATGAGGTCTCTGTTGGAAAAGTCTGTCAGTTCCAGGTGAGAAGAGAAGATGCGGACTAGCAAGAGAGCTGTTACTCCAGCAGCTGGCTCTGGTCCCTCCTGGGTTTTGGCAGGGATTCCTGCCCACGCCATTCCCATCCCCAGGGAGGCTGCTCACTTTTGTAATGCAGGGACAGGAGCTGCAAAATCTCCCTCTCCTGCTTTGCTCCTCAGCATTGCTATGCTTGTCCGTGTTGTGTGCTTTTGCATTTTGCAGCCTGTTCCCCCAGGCACCCTTCCCCTGTGGAGAAGGAATATTGTGGGATGTAGGTGTAGGGGTGCTGGATTCTGAGGAAATACCACTTTCTGCTTGCTTGCTGCTTCACCTTCCAATTGTATTTTGGCTTTACTCAACTTTGACAAGGAGAGAGTAATACCAGAGTGTGATAGAGCTTCATGTCCTTACTATTGTCACATGCATACACAAAAAAAGGTAAAATGTGGTAATAGCCTGCATTGCATTGGTACACGATGGGGATTAAAACTGAGCCCTCATTGAGGATAATTATCATCTAATACTTGGCTGTTTAGCCAGTGTTCTGCATGAAATGAGTTGTGCTCATTTCTGTCTTTCTGGCACAAAAACTTGGCTTGGTTCAACCTAGGGTGAGGAGGGGTAAATCTAAATAAACAGAGAAGACTAATAAACTGGAAATAATTAGCATAGTATTGTTTAGATGAACACTTCAGCTTTCAGTCTATTAGTCTATCAAATTCCTCAGTGCTGCTGCATGATTATGTTAAAGAGCAGAAAGGCTTTCAGACACACAGTGCTGCCTTGCCTGCCCCACTGTGTGAGAGGTGTGTATGAAGCCGTATGCCCTCAAAAAATGTGACCTTTTAAGCACATTCCACACAACGCTGTAGTGATTGATGCCAATAACCCACGAGATTTTCCTTTTATTTAGATTTTTTTTGATTCTTCACACGCCCTCTCCCTCCCGTCCCTCTGTTCCCGTCTCTCCACTCCCTTTCTTTATTTATAGCTCTATCTCTCTGGCCTGGCCCTGTTCAGCTGGCAAGCAGCATCAGCACCTCTGAGAGCCAGTCCTGCCACCAGGGTGGTACATGGGAGCATCAGCCTTGGGAGGGAGTTGCAGGGCTGTTGCATCTGGGACCACCCTGTCCTGCAGCACCAGTGGCCCTATCCTGGAAGCCATTTTCTCATCCTCCTGGATTAGGAAAGCCATTCCAGACCTGTTTCCAGAAAGCAAATACAACTTCTTTCCAGCCATCGTCATTGTCATAAATACCCAGGGTTGGGAGATAGACTCCTGGAAGTTTTAGGGTTTTTTCCTGATATTTTGGAACTAGACTGTGAAACAGAAGAAACACTTGTTGCCATTTCTCTGACTCCAAGGAGAGAACTACCTCAGTTGGAGTGTTATGGAGTATCTTGCCTGCAGAGAGGCATTTTCTTCCCAGCTTCTGGACTGGTCAGGTCCAAGGGAGCTAGGCACAGGGATGCAACAAAGTCTACCTTGGCCACTGACAGGCAAAGGCAATTTTACTTCTTGCCTCTAATCTCAATGGAGCCCAGAGACAGCAAGCATGTCTGGGACAGGTCTTCCAGCACAACAGTGGTTAGAGGTACAGAGAACACTTTTTGTTCCAGGCACCCCAATATTTTGCTTGTTCTAGGAAGCCTATAACCCTCAGCATTCTGGGAAACTCAACACCAAAAATACACTTAAAAAAAATATTTTATTTCAATTTAGTTGCCACATATTTCCAGTTCCTAAGTTTCAGACCCAATTTAGCATCAGTAATAGAAGAAGTAAATTGCACAGAGATAATGACCAGTCAAGGTTTGGTCCAGAATGAGATTGTGCCTTTTTTCAGTAATTCCCTTCGAGGTAGTATTCAGCCATGAACATAGTCATTTCCCGGGATGCAGTGCATATGACAGTGCCTCAAATCTCTAGCATATCTTTGTCCATTTAAAATGAATTGAGAGAGCTAGATCCAGCTCTGTTTGAAGCATGAGTTCTGCACTGGGCTGTTTTCACACCAGTATTTCACTTGAAATATTGCTTAATTCTTGAGAAGGGAAAAGAATCAGATCTTAAAACCTGTCCTTGACATTAAAAAATAGTGATGAAATATATTAAAATTCTGAGCATGATCATTTCATAAATTTTATGCTTTGTGCCTTTCACTTTGAAACAATATGCATTTCTTCAAAAAGTTTTAAGAGTGGCCTTCTGCATCAACAGACTCACTATCAAGTATGACTTTTGACCTGGACAGTAGAGTGTATCATGCAAAGATGTCTCCATTTTATAGCACAACAGTGCATATTGCACTGCTGAATGCAAATTGTCAAAAAATAACAAAACCAACTGAAGAAAATATTGTACTTGCCAGAGGTTTTGTTAGAGAAACTTTAGCATCCTTCTTTTCATTTGAAATTTAAGTTCACTGTCTCTTTTGCTGCTGCAAAGAGCAGGAAGAGCTGAAAAGGGGCCTGTTGGATCCATCATTTCTTGAGCAACTATTCAGGTGTATGAAAGGAAGCAAAAACCACAACAAGAACAAAAAAAAAGTCATCATAGGGAGAAGGCTTCTGATACTGTTTTAAAGAATTAAGGGTTTTTGCTCCTAAGAAAGTAGTGTTAGTACAGTGCATTGCAGAGGCAGTAGTGTCCTGATAAAACAGGCTGTAAAGCTGCATGTATGTGATTTTGCAGGCAGCATTTTGCCATGGAGTGATATGTTGGAGTTCTACATAGAATCATAGAATGGTCTGGGTTGGAAGGGACCTCTGAGATCATCAAGTCCAACCCTTGATCCACTAACGCTGCGGTTACCAGACCATGGCATGTGCTAAAATCTCTGAGAATAAGAGATGTGTGACACTGCATCTTGAAACCATCTCCTTCACTTACATGACATGAACTGAGCATTTGAAAAAAAAAAAAAAAAAAAAAAAGTCAACATGCTTGAAAGCTTGGAAGTTTCTTTGTTTAGACACCTCTATCTTTCATGCCCCAGGAAAAAAAAAAATCCAAACCACAAAGTGCTCAGAAAAGGCATTTTAAAGAGCTGTGAGAGAAGAGTTGCTAGGTTAGCAATAGAAACTTCCTGAAGCAGAAAGAGAGATATCAGTAACAGAAACATCTGGAAATATTTATTTATTTGCTAGCTCACTTCATTGTATGAATTGTTGTTTAGATGGACAGGACTTGTATTAGATTATTTGCATAATTTGAGAATAAAGGGCATGAATGTGTATTGCCATTTGTGCCCCTGGTGTGAGGTTCTTTCAAAGGATCCCTTGTTGCTGTGACCACAGCTTCCCTCTGTGTGCTATGGTCAGCTCTGGCTCCAGGACTTGATTGGAGTTCACCAGTGCTCAAGAGCTGGTAAATGTGCCTTGGAGCTACACGTGGTCCATTGGCAGGAACTGCCTGCATTTGTGTCGTGTCTCTGAGTTATCACAAGTGCTTGAGGAAGAAAACCCATTGGCATAGATGATGGGTCTGTAGTGGGAAGGTGAGCCCTCAAAGTCTGGTTATAGCAGATAACCCCAACAGATTGCTGGAGTAGAAGGTTTGGGTTGGGGTTTAGGTGTACCCCCAATAAGCAAGGGCTTTACACATTGGCAGTTCCCAAATGACTCTCCCTGTGAGCTGGTTACACTCTGAGTAAGCCACAAGTGGATGCTGTTGAGGTTCTTTCTGGTCTCTACACATAATTTTCCAGCAAGAACTCCCAGAGTCCTGTCCCTTTCCTTGGCATGGAGGCACACTGGTGTTTTTGCTTTCACCACTCCTCAAAACAAACAAAAAACCCCAACCAGTTCAGTGCCTTGGGAATTAGACAATGCAAACACGATGCCATAGTGGCATTAAATAATTTCAAGCCAGGTGGTAACAACATGCTTTTGAATAGCCATGTAGTGCCGAGTCAGAGACATCACTACAATTCCTTAATTCACACTGCTTTCCTTCTCCCTGCTTAGCATATTGGATTTTTTTTTTTTTTAAGTATGAATGTTATCAGAAAGATTACCTAAGATTTCTAGCATGGAAGCATTTTGTCAGCAAGTTGGTGCTGCTAGTTATTCCTCAGAGAAAGGAGACAGCTCATGGTTTTATGGCACTACTGTAATGGGACATCTTTCTGTATTGTGACAAAATTCAGAAAGCACAGCCAGGAAGAAGAATGGAAAGTTGTCAGGTCACATATGGCTCTTTTCTGCTGTAAACAACTTTCATCTCTGTCTCTTTTCATCTGTTCTACATGTCTGGATAGAACCTTTCTGAGGAAAATATAAAGTTCTAAGTTGTATCTGTAAATGTTTACATGCATTTTTTGCAGTGATGTGCAGCACTCTTAGAGGCATTGGCATGCACAGTCCTCTGCCTTTCCCTGTGCTCATTGCATTGTATGAGGTCATCTCACTGCTTACCTCAAAAGCCTCCCAGCAGCGTGTGCTGCATTTTGGACACAAACTCATTTCCTTGCTTTTTGATGTGTTTGCTTTTGCCTGCACCACCTACTGGGAATGACTGAGTTTTTCGATTGGGGTTTGGGATTGCATTGTGGCAGCTTCCACACTCAGACCTGCTGCTGAGTTTCACAGCTGCAACTGAATCCTGAGCCATCTCTCCATTCAGCCCTTGTCCATCACCCCTGGTCTTGTACCCACAGTGTCCCTCTGCTGTGATGCAGAGTAAAGAGATGAGGATGAGGAACATCCAGGCTGTGGATCAGTTACAGGCACCTTGTTTATCTTTCTTTTCTTTTCTTTTCTTTTCTCTTCTTTTCTTTTCTTTTCTTTTCTTTTCTTTTCTTTTCTTTTCTTTTCTTTTCTTTTCTTTTCTTTTCTTTTCTTTTCTTTTCTTTTCTTTTCTTTTCTTTTCTTCTCTTTTCTTCTCTTTTCTTCTCTTCTCTTCTCTTCTCTTCTCTTCTCTTCTCTTCTCTTCTCTTCTCTTCTCTTCTCTTCTCTTCTCTTCTCTTCTCTTCTCTTCTCTTCTCTTCTCTTCTCTTCTCTTCTCTTCTCTTCTCTTCCCTTCTCTTCCCTTCTCTTCCCTTCTCTCCCTTCCCTTCCCTTCCCTTCCCTTCCCTTCCCTTCCCTTCCCTTCCCTTCCCTTCCCTTCCCTTCCCTTCCCTTCCCTTCCCTTCCCTTCCCTTCCCTTCCCTTCCCTTCCCTTCCCTTCCCTTCCCTTCCCTTCCCTTCCCTTCCCTTCCCTTCCCTTCCCTTCCCTTCCCTTCCCTTCCCTTCCCTTCCTTCCCTTCCCTTCCCTTCCCTTCCCTTCCCTTCCCTTCCCTTCCCTTCCCTTCCCTTTCTCTTTCTCTTTCTCTTTCTCTTTCTTTCTTTCTTTCTTTCTTTCTTTCTTTCTTTCTTTCTTTCTTTCTTTCTTTCTTTCTTTCTTTCTTTCTTTCTTTCTTTCTTTCTTTCTTTCTTTCTTTCTTTCTTTCTTTCTTTCTTTCTTTCTTTCTTTCTTTCTTTCTTTCTTTCTTTCTTTCTTTCTTTCTTTCTTTCTTTCTTTCTTTCTTTCTTTCTTTCTTTCTTTCTTTCTTTCTTTCTTTCTTTCTTTCTTTCTTTCTTTCTTTCTTTCTTTCTTTCTTTCTTTCTTTCTTTCTTTCTTTCTTTCTTTCTTTCTTTCTTTCTTTCTTTCTTTCTTTCTTTCTTTCTTTCTTTCTTTCTTTCTTTCTTTCTTTCTTTCTTTCTTTCTTTCTTTCTTTCTTTCTTTCTTTCTTTCTTTCTTTCTTTCTTTCTTTCTTTCTTTCTTTCTTTCTTTCTTTCTTTCTTTCTTTCTTTCTTTCTTTCTTTCTTTCTTTCTTTCTTTCTTTCTTTCTTTCTTTCTTTCTTTCTTTCTTTCTTTCTTTCTTTCTTTCTTTCTTTCTTTCTTTCTTTCTTTCTTTCTTTCTTTCTTTCTTTCTTTCTTTCTTTCTTTCTTTCTTTCTTTCTTTCTTTCTTTCTTTCTTTCTTTCTTTCTTTCTTTCTTTCTTTCTTTCTTTCTTTCTTTCTTTCTTTCTTTCTTTCTTTCTTTCTTTCTTTCTTTCTTTCTTTCTTTCTTTCTTTCTTTCTTTCTTTCTTTCTTTCTTTCTTTCTTTCTTTCTTTCTTTCTTTCTTTCTTTCTTTCTTTCTTTCTTTCTTTCTTTCTTTCTTTCTTTCTTTCTTTCTTTCTTTCTTTCTTTCTTTCTTTCTTTCTTTCTTTCTTTCTTTCTTTCTTTCTTTCTTTCTTTCTTTCTTTCTTTCTTTCTTTCTTTCTTCTTTCTTTCTTTCTTTCTTTCTTTCTTTCTTTCTTTCTTTCTTTCTTTCTTTCTTTCTTTCTTTCTTTCTTTCTTTCTTTCTTTCTTTCTTTCTTTCTTTCTTTCTTTCTTTCTTTCTTTCTTTCTTTCTTTCTTTCTTTCTTTCTTTCTTTCTTTCCCTTCTTTCCCTTCTTTCTTTCTTTCCTTTCCCTTCTTTCCCTTCTTTCCCTTCTTTCTTTCATCTTTTATAAATGTAATGTATAGCCGATAGCAGTAACATATAGACCATCTATGCCTGTGGGCTGTCAGTCAGGCTTTAATCTCAGGGAGCTTCCCAAACCAATTTGACCTGAAAACAAGAGCCAGTGCTATCTGAGAGAGAGTGACACTGTTTATCACCTGGAGGGCAAAACCCTCTTGGTTTTGGTATGGGAAGCAGGGTCCACTGATGCTCCTGCAGCTCCCCATTCTCTCTCATTCCTTTTCCCAGGCCCATGCAGCTTGGGATTCTGCAAAACCCCTGTGGTTTGGGCTGCTCCAGTTCTTGATTAAGTCAGGAGGAGAGCAAATTCCACATGTAAGTTTTGTCAGTAAGGAGGAGGGTGTCTGAACTGCAACCGGGAATCACATCTTGAGCATGGAGCCCACCAACCAACCCCAGCAGCTCAGTTGGGATCCCAACATTGTTGGCTTTGCAGAATGTTCAGCCAGTTTCAGACATAAGATCAGCCAAACACAGATGAAGTTATCAGGGAATGAACTCTCAGACCTGTGCTGCACCTGTACCTGTATTTACCACCACTTTATATGCCAACATTGCATTCTTTAAAGCAACACAGCTGATGAAATCTGCCTTTTCTAATAAATGCTGTTTAAGGCAGGAGTGTAGTCAGGATAAATATAAACAGTGAGTATTTTCAGAAAGTATGTGCTAGAAATACATGGAATCATCAAACCAGCAGCAGGTCAGTCTTGAAAATCTGTCTGGTCATCACCCTGTTCCAGCCCTGAATTGTTATGCACATGGGTCAGGGCAAGCCCAAGCACAAATACAGATTGGGTGGAGAATGGATGGAGAACTGCTCTGAAAAGAAGGACTTGGGGTTGCTGGTTGATGAGAATCATAGTGTCAGGGGTTGGAAGGGACCCCTGAAAATTATTGAGCGCAAGTTCAACATGAGGCATCAGTGTGCACTTGCATCCCAGAAAGCCAACCATACCCTGGGCTGCTTCAAAATAAGCATGGCCAGCAGGTCGAGGGAGGTGATTCTCCCCCTCTACTCTGCTCTGGTGAGACCCCACCCGGAGTACTGTGTCCAGTTCTGGAGCCCCCAGCTCAGGAAGGACATGCAGGTAGGTGTTGGGAGTGAGTCCAGAGGAAAGCCACAAAGATGATAGAGGGGTGGAACACCCCTCCTATGAGGACAGGCTGAGAGAGTTGGGGTTATTCAGCCTGGAAAGAAGGCCCTGTGGAAACCTTAGACCAGCCTTCTAGTACCTGAGGGGGACTACAGGAAAGCTGGGTAGGGAATTTTTACAAGGGCATGTAACAGTAGGACGAGGGGGCATATGGTTTAAACTGAAAGAGGGTAGATTTAGATCAGACATTAGGAAGAAAATATGTACTGTTAGGGTGATGAGACACTGCAGAGGTTGCCCAGAGAACCTGTAGATAACCCCTCACTTGAAGTGTTAAGGGCCATGTTGGATAGGGCTTTGAGCTACCTGGTCTAGTGGAACACATGGCAGTGGGACTAGAACTAGGTGATCTTTAAGGTTCCTTCCAACCCAAACCATTCTATGATTCTGTGATTAATGAAGTTATAGTATTAGGGTTCAGATACCAAGATAGCAGGGAGAGCTATCTTAACAGTTTTTCTTGGTGCCGGTAAAAACACTATGGCATCACCATGTGACCAAGGAAGCTGAATGCTGTGTAATTTTGGAGGAGGAACAAGAGGCAGAAAATCTGTGCTCTTTTCCCCTTATAGTTTGGAGAACAGCTAGTAAGAAACCAGCAGATCTGAAGCTGGTTTGGCTCTTCATTTGAGCTACACAGTAGGTGGAAGTAGGGGCTCTTCCTTCGGGACTGAAATGACCTCTCAGTCTTGCTGCTTTCATCACTATTTTTTCTAGACTGGCTTAGTTATGGCCAGTGCTCTGAGCTCTGCAGAAAAATGGTGAGAATCCAGCCAGTATCACAAAGAGCTTTAAATGAAGTCCAGCAACAACTGATGTGAGTTTCCATCAGGGGTCCTCCATTACACACCTCCCCTACACACTCTACACACTGTTGCTTTTGGAATTTACCTCAGTGTTGACTCTATCCCTTTTGTTGTCAAAACATTTTAAAAGAAAATGAAAGCAGCTCTGATTACCTTTTTTCTAGTGTGTGGCTGAATAGTTAAGGGGCTTAATTCTCTTCTGAAGAAGAAGAAAAGCTGTGTGTTTCTTTTAGAGCAGCAGAAGTACTTCTTGGAAGCAATTACTTTGCTGAGTAGAAGGATTTTGAAAACAATTTGCTTACAATGTAGTAATTGCTGTTTTGCTTTTTTTTCAAAAAATTCCAAAAATTCCTCAGTGGCAGGCCTTTTGCCTCAAAGGCCTCAGTTATCTCACACAGCTTTGTGTTTCCTTTAGGTCCAAGACCACAGATATCTGCTAAAAAATAACTGCATAAATCTTGAAAATTCATATACCAGTGTGGCTGTCCCAGAATAATCTGACTTAAAGTACTGTGAGCAGTGCCAAATTAAAATATCTGAATGATCCTGCAGGCACTGTTTTGGGTATGTGCTGGAGGAGGAGTACTCTGTGTGTGTACTTAAATTAGCAGGCATTGCAATGAAATATATTTCCTGTCTCCAGGTTCCATCTCCTGGGCATCTGCTGTTACCATTGAGCAATAGTAGTGAGCTCAGCCTGTCTTGCTTGGTACTGTAGGTTTGCTGGGTTTTGTTTCTGCTTTTTTTTTAACATCAAGCAATTTGGAATCTGGCATCAGGAATTTGAGGAGGTGTCCTCATGGCCCTGTTTCATGCCTTCTGCAAATCCACTGATTTGCTGTCTTCTCAGGTGAGCTGCAGACCTGTGCAGATGCTGAGGCTATTCCAGATGGAAGCTGCCATGGTTTGGTAGCAGCCCTGATCCTTCAGTTCCTTTCATCAGGAAACAATGGCTGGTGTTACACTGGTTAGATTTTCCATTTTGCAACCTGCCTCTACTCTCACAACCCTGTGTTAAAGCAAAAGGATGCAATACAGTAGATGGCCTCAACTATACAGAGACTTTTTGAGTACTGATAACCTGGCAGAAACATTTTGTGGTTTTCCATGAAGAGAGGATGGAGGAAGGTTTTCTTTTTATTCTGGAGACCTGCTTTCCATGCAGCCCTATTGTTGGTGACTGCTTTTACAACTGCTTCTGCAAGTCAGTGGAGTTACAACTTTTTTGGCACCTGGCTCCCTGCTTATATGCTGTCCCCTCTCTTTGAGTAGACAGCTCATCCCCTTGTCTAGAACATGGTCTCATGGGATGGTCAAAGCAGTGCATGGTGCAGAAATGGATGGTGAGCACATACCCATAGTATGCAGGATCAGTCGGAGGGGATTAGACAGCTCTAAGGGCCATTCAGAACACGCAGAAAAAATGAGGCTTGCTTTTTGGATGCCACTGTTTTGTCATTCTGTGTATGCATCCCCAGGCTTTCCAAGTGCAGAGCAAATGCTTTCACAGGTATCTTCTGCCTCTGGCAGCCATTGGTGTGGCCTGCATTGTATGTAGCTGATCTGATCTGACCAAACTGATATTGATGGTTATTTTCAAGGATATAGTACTGCCCTGCCATATATAACAGTGATGATGAATTGTTACCAGACCACCTCAGTCCACACCTCAGAGAATTGTTTAAAATGTCTGTTGTATTTCGAAACCATCTAGATGGTTTCATTTTCAACTGCTGAAGAATTTACATGGAATGGCATCTAAATCCCTTCTCCCTTGACGACAAAAGTCCCTGGCAAGCAGAGAGTGTTAAAAGGGAAGAATTTTCCCCTCTCTTGCCCTGCAGAAGTGACAGGTTCCCTGGCAGGTCTGTGTGCTGTGCCTCCCTAAACACAGCCACAATATCTGCCCTCTCTGCTCTTCTCCATGTTGCTGTGAAGGACAAGACAGCTTTGCCTTTAGTCTGAAGACAGGTGACAATAGAAAATAACAATTGTCGTCTCATTTATTAGTGGTATTAGTTCAATGGGAACAGTGATTCCTCCTTCATGCCCAGGAGCAGAAGCCCCATGACAAAAAGTTGAGCTGCAGTTAAGGCATGCTGCTAGGGAGGCAGCAATTTTTACACCTCTTTCTTTCTTGCTTGGTAGATAGGGGCTGGATTTAGATGGCCTTTGTCTGGTGCTTCTCATAAACACCCATGAAACAGATGAAGGTGTCTGGGAATCAGCCCAGTGCTGGTGTTGAAAGTATTTCAGTATTCTGCTGCAATACAATTGATCTGTATTGCTCTTTTATTAGTAGGTGGGAGTAAATGAGCCAAAAGAGAAGACTCAGGGCCTTTTTTTTTTTTTCCCCCTCCATTATTGTTCCTTTTTATCATGGCCAAAATCTACAGTCTTATAAAAGACACTTGAGCAAACTGTGTGCCAGAGGTCAAAGGCCTTACATCCTCAGAAACATGCAGATTGAGCAACCTCCAAAATAGCATGATAGTGCTCTTTTTTGTGGTTTCACAGGCTATTTATATAGAAATCTTTAAGCCACAATGACGCAGGATGTGGTACTAACACAGTAGCTGAAAGGCAAGTGCTACTCTTGGACAAGTTTAGGTGCCATTCTTTGTTTAGCAGGGTTTAAATTTAGACAGAAGAGAAGACTGCCAAAGGTAGAGCCCTGTTCCCGAAACAGCAGGATCAGTTCAGGATGCCAAATCAAACTCACATCACTGATAACTGCACAGAATGTGGGGAAACTCAGTCATAGTGAGAGGACATGTCACTTGTTGAACCTAGAAGCAGTTTCAATGGTTAAACCTTTAAGTGGATGAGACTGAGGTTTCCTCATTTGTAGTGATGAAGGTGTCTAATGCATTATGAATTTTCCCCTTGTTTTGGTTTTTGCTTACTTATCCTGTCTTAATGATATAAAACAGAGCTGTGTATTGTATCACTCCCCCAGTAGCTGCGCTCCCAGTGTTTTCCACAGCTGTGTACTGGTGAGAGAAAGGGTTGGCTGAAGACACACTTTTTTTTCCCCAGTATAATGTGCAGCTTGGCAATGTGATCCTTGGGGCTATGAGTTGAAATAGAGGCTAAAAAATTTATCCACTCTGTCTTCTGCATTTGCCTGAAGACTTTAAATGGGTATAGGTTCTGTAATGGTAAATATGAAGAAAATCACAGAGAAGCTGTCTCTGAGATCCAGATATTTACCACCAGCAATGAAACATTTTCAGACTTGTTCACTGTATTTCCCATTTGAAGTATGGAAAATACTGTCATTACTGCAGTAAAATTACATACTGCAGAACAATAAACACTCCTCGGACAGGGAAAGAAATACCTACTGTACACTGTTTCAGTACTTCTACCTACCTGATAATATTTTTAATGAACCCAGAGGCTGACTGCTTAGAAGTTGATAAAACTACTGATCTTTCATTCTTCCTGACACCTAAGACAACTTACAGTATAATGGCATCCTGTCCAGCCAGGAAAAATTTGATGTTCCAAAGTGAATTTGAGGCATCTGTGAGAACCAAGAGGTAGCTTCATCCCTTTAAACCATGTGTCATCTTCAGAGCAGAAGTATAGACCAAAAGCTGTGTTTTCTGCTCAAATTAGCAGCTTTATCTAGGCAGATTTAAATGAGTACATACAGAAGTAAGTGTTAAAACCTAGAATTTACCCTCCCAATAAGCTGTCAGTATATACTTAGCACAAGCAAAATTTGGTGGTTCGTCACGCAGTGCTTCTCTTCTGAGTGTCCATCTGTGTCCATCTGCTATCCCTCTGTTTTCTCGTTGTTATTTGTAGACACCTGGTACTCTGTTAGCCCAAGCTATGTCCATGCAGTTTTGGCACTTTTTGTGTGGTGAGGTGTACAGCTGACTTGTTAAAGTGCCATTGCTCATGTACAGTCAGTCCAGGGCTGTTTCTGCTTTAAGGCAGTATTTTGATTTGTTAACATTCAGGTGAGTAGTAGAAGGTCTTCTTGGGGATGAGCGGGGGCCAACATATGCAAAAGACAGACTGATTTTCAAGGAAGATGTATGCTGGACTGACATCCCCCTAACCAAGAAGGTTTTTCCCTTGTTGTCTGCTTTGCTTCAGAACTCATCCTCTTCATTGTCCCAGAGGAGCACAGCTGTTATTGTGAATTCTGCTTCTTAAAATTATTTTATGTAACTGGATTTAATGCAGTTCAAGGGGTGTCTACCATAGCTTAAGTAGCTATCTATAATCACATAAACTGCAGTATGGCTATATGAAAATTAAAATGCAGTGTTTTTTCAGTTGAGGTACAGCTGGTATATGATACATTCATTTTAAGTATTTCTACTTTTTTCATAACACTTTCTTCTATTCACAGTCTGGTAATAACATAGGAGAAAGAAATTTTATTCCTATTAAGGAAGCAGATTGAGGCTAATATTTTTACTCTAATATTATTAGATTTGTCTTATGTAAGAATCAAAGCACTCCTTTACATATTAAATTGGATCCACCCATGCTTAATTTGGAAACTTGCAACTGGATCTTATCCAAACATAATAGCAGTAACACTTAATGTCCTTAACAACAAAAGAAAATACAATTAAACAACCTTTTGTACCAAAGTTGTTTGAAATCTGCTAAGCAAACTGTATTGTTTGAGTGTAGCGTTGTGACTGTCCCTGGGAAAGTACCAGAGTACCACCAGGGGGTATATGGATTTCCAATGGAAAAGTGGACAAAACAGTGTTTTTTGAAGATGGCCCTGAATTATTTCTCTGTGGTTGTACCAGCAGGTACTAGAGAAGCAGTGAAACACCCAGGTCCCAAGGATGATGATTATACCTTGTGGAGGCAAGCAGAAGAGTCTGGTTTGTGAGCTCTTTCTGCAGGGTGCCAGCTGTCTTGCTCTCCACCCAGTGACCTCTTGTTGTGAGCCTTCACATGTCTATAGACATGTTCAGGTTGCCACCAGGACTGCTGATGTCCAGCTGCCCCACCTCTGAGACCTGAAAGCCTCCCCCAGACCCTTAGGACACAGTCCTCTTGCCATTCATGGACACATCTGTTCTGCACCCAGTCTTGGCCACGAGCAATCAGTGCCCATAAAGAGGATCCTGGCTGATTTTGGACTAGGGGATACAAGGAGGATGCCAGGTACAGACTGAAAGGCAATTTCTTGCTTTTAACTTTCTCCAGCCATCTGTTTCCACGCTTTTCTTTGTCCTGTATCATCATGACCCAGGAAACCAGTGCCATGAGCCTCAGGAGTCTCTTATCATCTGGGCTTTTGTGCTGTTTTTCCAGACAAGCTACCACCACCGATTTGGGACTGCGGGAACATTTGTGTCCATAATAGACCATTTGTCTAGATAGCCTGAAAGTTGAAAAAGACACCAAAATTTCCTTTGTGTGTCAGTTTTTTGGCAGCAGCAAAACTCCACAGGGGCTACTGTTTGTCTTTACACAGAGATAAATACTCAGATTGCTTTGGCAGCAGCCAGGCTTTTATTCAGAGATTAGGTTCTTATATCTTTATGAATTTAGAAATCAGTCGGAATCCTGACCATTGGCATTTAATGACTTCCTGTTTTTGTCTAAAATGCTTTTTATAAATAAAAGACTTACTTTCTTCTTCTGCGGGGGGTGGCGGCAGAGCACCATCTCACTTCTGCAATCACTAGATCAGCAGCAAATTCCATTTTTCCTTAACAACCTTTTGATCTGAGGGATTTGAATCAAATCCTTGCAGAAAAATTGCCATGGGCTCGAGCTTATGCTTTGCTTTTTGGAAAGCCTCTTGCTCATACCATCTTTGCAAGGTGCTCTTTAAAACCATGACAAGCATATGCATGAAACAAGCAGGTATTCAAAGGCCTCTGGTTTGAAGGTGTCATCTGAAAAGCAGTCCTGGTCTCCTCCATTTGCATTAGCACTTGATTTCTCCTTCAGAGATGTCAGCCAAGGAATACTTGAGGGTGGCTGGATCAGCTGGACAGACACCAGCAAACTCATTTTGCAGGACTGCGAGTGACAGGCAGAGAATGACACCAAGCGTCAGCCTGGGCTAGAGTTTAACAAGTGCCCATGAAAGAAGACCATTGCTTCTCATGGCTTGGTTTTGCCCACATCTCATTTTCTCTTCAGTTGTTTCAGTTTGTTTTGTTACCAGTCCTCCTCAGGATTTTCTGTCTCTTGCTGTTTGAACCTGAAAAGCTTCAGTTCCCACAGAGATACACAAGAGACCCACACGATATCTGAAACACCCACAGCTGGTGCCAGGCTCTGTGAAAAGGCCACCCAGGGTCCTGGTAAAAAGACACCCAGCAGGCAGGACCTCCAAAAGGGGAGCCATGAGGCCAAACTGGCCTCCAGCATTTGGCAGCAAGCACTCAGGGGCAGCAAGCACAAAGTGCTTCCAAGAGTGAGCTCGTGAGGACTCCCACAGCTGCCATTTACCAGTCCTACTGAGGGAAACCTATTCTTCGTTACCTCTGATCTGGGCTTGCAAATTAAAGCAAGAGAAAACCAAAGCTATCAGCCATCCCAAGAAATGGGAAGGCATGCTGGCTGTAGATGCAGATCCACTGACCACAGGCATTTTCTGTCTGAGCATCTCTGTGCTCAGAGATGATGGTCATGTGGCAAAGTGGTGCCAGGGGGCTTGTTGACTAATGGTGGGTCCAGTGCACCTTCAGTTGGCCCTACAAGTAGATATGCTGAAAAGTGTTTGGTTTGAAAGGAGGGCTTTGTCCTGCAGATTTTACCCAAGAGTTCAAAGGTGAAGACAGATATTTGAAGCAGACACATACTGTAGTCCTGTTGGGAAAGGGAGATGCTTTTTGGAGCAAGACATGATTTCTGTCTTCCTGCATGATGCAGCTATTATTTTATGCAACATCTGGCTAAACTCAACAGCACAAAATCCCAGAACAAGATTCAGGAAGAGGCTGAAGGGTGTGTGTGCATATAGCTGTGGAGAAGGTAGGAAATCAGGGAATGGATGCAGCACTAGCAGAAACAGTTTATGTACAAATCCCTTTGCAAACCATGGATGCAGTAGACAGAGAGATCTAGCAACTTTTCATGTGGAGTTCAGTTACTTGGAAAAGCTGAGTTCAGGAGTTTATTTGTAACCTGCACACTTGGAGCTGTTCGAGAGATTACAACAGAGGTCCCCAAGGATGGGGCAGGGACAGTGTAGTGAAAGATGCTGATCACTTAATCCACCCAATTTCTCCCATATACTCTGTAGTTTTGTACTTGCTCTTATTTGCTTGGGTCCTCTTGCTCCAAGTAATTTTATGAATATATACTGTACGCTATCGTTGCATTGATGTTAATATTAATACAGATTTTATTTGGCTTAGCTTTGTTTCTCATTATCTTATTTTACACCACTGCAGGTATTCTTTCCACACACAGTTACACCAGAGAAATGTTTGGCTTGAAGGCCAAAGGTACCATTTCACCAGTCTTCCAGACACATGTCAGGGAATGCAGCATTTTGCACTCAATCAAAAGCTGCAGAAGGAATATGCTATGACTATCTCGCTCTTTCAGAAGTTTTAGAGCTTTCTTAAATAAAGACACTTTAAATAAATGCAGGGCTTTTGATAGCACCTTTGTCAGCAAGACCATTCTTGCTGGCATGACTAGGGTATTTTTTGACGACTCTGTCACTGCCATCCTCCCTGAGCCTTTTGAAATCTCTGGATAGAAAGGCAAGGCTTTCATATCTTAAGTTCTGCGGACTTTGCCAAATTTAACATGGGATTATTTTTCTTTTGTTAATCTAGTCCACATGTGGTTGTCACTTTTTTTTCCTAGACAAAAATTCAATGGGTGTAAGCAAACCTTACTGCCATGCTGACTGTTTCCAGCAGAAACTACAAAACTGAGCACTAACTGTGTTTTCATCCACCAAGAACTATAACCTATATTGTAGTGATGTTATGGCAAAATTGGGCAACATCACATCAAACTAGAATTGGAAGAATTACTCGTGCACTCTGTATGTGCTATAAATGATCTTCATGGATCTTTTGTATATATAGTAATTCAGCATGTATTTTAGATTTCATTCACTATTATTTGTACCTGGGGAAAACAATACATAGTGTAAATAAAAGCTATTCTATGCAGTATTTATCTCTGTTTGTGCTATGAACAAGTTCATATGCGATGAGATGTGATTAGGAGGGTTATTGATACAGCTTACAGGTGGCTAGGGCATGAAGAAGTGCAGCAGCAGTTGTGTTGCAGTAGCTTTCACTGCTGAGAATCACAGAATCAGAGAAAGTTAGGGGTTGGAAGGGACCTCAAATGATCGAGTCTAACCCCCCTACCAGGGCAGGGTCACCTCCAGGTGGTCATGTAAGAACACCTCCAGGTAGGTTTTGAATGTCTCCAAAGAAGGAGACTCCACAACCTCCTTGGGCAGCCCATGCCAGTGCTCTGTCACCCTCACAGTGAAAAAGTTTTTCCTCAAGTTTGTATGGAACCTCCTATGCTCAAGTTTGTATCTCTTGCCTCTTGTCCTATCAGTGAGCATAACTGAGAAGAGCCTGGCACCATTCTCCTGGCTCTCTCCCTTTATGTATTTATAAACTTTAATGAGGTCACCCCTCATTTTCCTTTTCTCCAAGCTGAAGAGACCCAGTTCCCTCAGCCTTTCCTCATAAGGGAGATATTCCAATTGGAGGTTCTGCTCTGGACTGTTTCAAGCAGTTTCCTGTACTTCTTGATCTAAGGGGCCCAGAACTGGACACAATATTCCAGTTGTGCCCTCACCAGGGCAGAGCAGAGGAGTAAAAACTCTCTCGACCTACTAGCTACCCCTCTTCTAATGCACCCCAGGATGCCATTGGCTTTCTTGGCCACAAGGACACATTGTTGGCTCATGGTCATCCTTCCATCCACCAGCACCCCCAGGTCCCTTTCCCCTTCACTGCTCTCCAAGAACTCAGTTCCCAACCTGTATGGTTCCTGGAGTTATTCCTACCCAGATGTAAGACTCTACACATGCCCTTGTTGAAATTAATTAAATTTTTCCCTGCCCAACTCTCCAGCTTGTCCAGGTCCCTCTGAATGGCAGCACAGCCTTCTGGGGTGTCAGCCACTTCTCCCAGCTTTGTGTCATCAGCAAACTTGCTGAGAAGACACTCTGTCCTATCATCAAGGTCGTTGATAAAAGATAAAACAGGACTGGACACAGCACTGATCCTTGGGGGACTCCACTAATCACAGGTCTCCAGATGGACTCTGCACCATTGATTTTGGGCTCACTTCTGTAGCCCATTCTTGATCCATCTCTACTTCAGATTCTTCTGTCCCACATTTCCTCAGCTTGCTCACAAGGATGTTATGGGAGACTGTCAAAAGTCTTGCTAAGGTCAAGGTAGAACACATCCACTGGTGTCCCTGCATCTACCCATTCAGTTACAACATCATAGAAGACTGTCAGATTAGTCAAGCATGATTTCCCCTTGGTTAATCGATGCTGTCTACTCCTGATAACCTTCTTCTCTTCCATGTGCTTAGAGATGACCTCCAGAATGAGCTGCTCCATTATTTCTCCATGGATGGAGGTGAGGCTGACTGGTCTATAAATGGGATTGTATCAGGACATGAAAAATCCCTGAAATACAGGGATTTCTGTAGTCGTCTTTTGGCTAAATAAAATTTTACTTTGTTAAATAAAACAAATCATCTCCCATAGCTCTGCTTTCAGCCTACAGAAAGTGCAGCACAACCCTTCTCTATGTTTGTAGCTGGCAGTGATGCTCAGTGTCTTTTCCTTTCTCAGTCATTGTTGTCCCAGAGGACAAGGTGGTGCAGCTGCCCATCACAAGTGCCACTCTGAGAACATGAGGAAGTTTGGAGAGGACAGTGAGCAGACAGGGGGAGATGGGCAACAGAAGAAAATAAACACTAATGGAATAAACAGAATAAACACAGACCTATGTGTCCAAGGGAAAAAAAAAATACTGCTTAGAAGGTTCTTGACCTGCTGACCTGAGTTTAACAGAACCACAGAATTGTCATGGTTGGAAAAGACCTCTAAGATTACTGAGTCCAACTGTGAACATTCCCCTCCCAATAAAATGGACAAATATATTTATCAGTACCTATAACACCATGCCCACTAGAACATGTCATGAAGTGCCTCATGTACACATTTTTTAAATACTTCCAGGGATGGTGATTGCACCACCTTTATGGGCATATCCAGTGCCTAACTATTCTCTCAGTATAGAAATTCTTCCTAATACCTAGTCTAAACCTCCCCTGCTGCAGCTTCAGGCCATTTTCTCTCATCCTATCATTGTTCACTTGAAAGAAGAGGCCAGCACCCACCTCCCTGCAGCCTCTTCTCAGGTAGTTGTAGAGAGTTCTCCCTGCAGTTCATCTTCTCCAAACTAAACATTCCTGGTTCCCTCAGTCTTTCGTCACAGGGCTTAATCTCCAGACACCTCACCAGCTTGGTTGCTCTTCTCTGAACTTTTTCCAGCACCTTGGTGTCTTTCTTGTAGCAAGAACGGAACAGAACTGAACAAAGTACTTGAGGTGTGGTCTAACCAAGTGAGACCTTCTGGCTACACTATTCCTGATACAAGCCATGATGCTGTTGGCCTTTTTGGACACCTGGGCACAGGGCTGGCTCATATTCAGTTGACTGTCAACCACAGGGCAATTCTCAATCAATTCTTGGCCCAACCTCTATTTAGGCTTGTATTTGCCCATAGGTCCATGTGCAGGACCTATGATTTGGCCTTAATGACTTTCATGAGGTTGACACGGGTCCACCAGTCAAGCCTGTCCAGATCCCTTTGAATGATCTCTCTTCCCTCCAGCGTGTCAATCACTCCACACAGCTTGCTGTCTTCCACAAGTTCCTAAAAAGTTAAGATGCACCTGGAATTTACTCCCCCTGCACTTTGGGGCTGCTCTCAATTCTGTTCCTGAGCAGAAAAATACATCAAGATTTTGCTGTGTGCTTAAGGCTTTTAAGTATAAGGCATCAGGAAGCTTTTGGATCTCATTGTTATTATATGTGATATTTTTAGATCTTCATTCTTGGTGAAATCCATGCACAACAGCATTCTGGAAAGGGAAGAATTTAACCTCGCTTTTAGCTTAGTATCACTTTACTTTGACAAATATTTCAAGTAAGAAGTACTAAAAATAAATCCAAGCTTTTATCTTTTTTCCTTCCAGGGAATAAATTCCATGTTTAACACATGATGTTTCCTAAATCTGAATATAAGGCTGAAATTTTTATGACCCTTGCATTTTATGAAAATCAAACATGCCTTTACCATGGGTAATGCTTTCCAGTGTTTTCCAGGGTACTGGTAGTTAAGTAACAATTGAGAAAACTCAAGACATTGTTTTGTGTCACTGTTCTCAAGCACTTCATTTAACACACCACAGCAGCCATTAGCGTGGTGGGAAGTCCTGGTAGGAAAGTCCCAGGGGCTAATGAAAAACAAACCCCTCAAGACTGAATAGGGCTGGATTCAATGGCTTTTACTTCCTGGTAACAAAGGAGCCTGCCTGTTCAGAAGCTTGAACCTAAGCCTTGTGTGCTCTGAGGTGCAGTGCCGGGTGCTGTGTGCACCTCTGCTGCCACACGTAGAGAAGAGGATGGACACACAGACAGGTCTGCAGCAGGGGCCATGACAGGAGGAAGCATAGAATTAGCCAGGTTGGAAAGGACCTCTGAGATCATCAGGTCCAACCCTTAATCCACTGCCACTGTGGTTACCAGACCATGGCACTGGGTGCCACATCCAGTCTCTTTTTAAAAACCTCCAGGGACAGAGAATCCACCACCTCCCTGGGCAGGCCATTCCAATGTCTGATCACCCTCTCTGTAAAGAAGTTCTTCCTAATATCTAACCTAAACCTCCTCTGGCAGAGCTTAAGTCCCTGCTCTCTTGTCTTACTGGTAGTTGCCTGGGAGAAGAGCCCAACCCCCCCCTGGCTCCAGCCTCCTTTCAGGGAGTTGTAGAGAGCGATGAGGTCTCCCCTGAGCCTCCTCTTCTCCAGGCTGAACACCCCCAGCTCCCTCAGCCTCTCCTCACAGGACTTGTGCTGGATCCCTTCACCAGCCTGGTTGCCCTCCTTTGGACCTGCTCCAGGACCTCAATCTCCTTCCTGAACTGAGGGGCCCAGAACTGGACACAGGACTCGAGCTGTGGCCTCACCAGGGCTGAGTACAGGGGCAGAATCCCTTCCCTGGACCTGCTGGCCACGCTGTTCCTGATCCAGGCCAGGATGCCATTGGCCTTCTTGGCCACCTGGGCACACTGCTGGCTCCTGTTCAGCTTCCTGTCAATCCAGACTCCCAGGTCCCTCTCTGCCTGGCTGCTCTCAGCCACTCTGTGCCCAGCCTGGAGCTCCCCATGGGGTTGTTGTGGCCAAAGTGCAGGACCCGGCACTTGGCCGTGTTGAACCTCATCCCATTGGAATCAGCCCAACTCTCCAGTCTGTCCAGGAAGCCCACGCTACCAAAGCTAGTCTGGGGCTGAACAGTATGGGTTCCTTCTCCTCTCAACACCTTGGCTGCCAGTTTATTGTTGACCCAGCTACAGCCCAGTGAGAGCAGCAGAGTGTGAGTGTACAGAATAATGACTCCTGTTCTCTTTCAGAGCTGGGTAGGAAGGCGAACCTTTGTTTCTATATTTTTTTTTCAGTGTAGCATGAACACAGAGCATTTTGTTGCTTGCTCAAGTACAGTCCATGTCTTCTTGAGTGCAACCATGTCAAGCTTGGGCATAGAAGTTACTGGACCCATCTGAGATACTGAGGAGCACATGGAGTCTCACATACTCCACCTGAGACCAGTGGTCAGTGCAGTGAGCTGGATGTGGACTTTTGTCAAAGACCTGGGGCTTTCTCAGGGGCAGATGCATACCAACCTCATTGTACTGACCTTTGTTGTTGCTGGTTTTAACATGATCAAAAATAATATCAACAGAATGTTCTGACTGGCATATTTAGCTCCTCAACAGCACATTTGAGGAAAAAACAAAGAAACAGACAAACTCAAAAGCCTGCTGGAAAATTGGAAGCTTTCAGTTGAAACTTCAGACAATACTAGAAGAGATTTCCTGTCAGCTCTATTGTTCCCACACTGAATTTTTCTGCTAAAGGCCTGGTGAGGATGCTGTCATCATCTTTTGTCCTATACTGTAGATCCCATGACTTGCAGTGTTCCCGTCTCTGATGTTGTTCTCCTGAGGCAGCCTGTAATGAAGAAAATACATGTTCAAGCTGAAACAAAGTCAGCTCACTGGCTAGGAGGCTGGACAACAACACACATAGTTTTGGCAGCGAGTTGTTTACTTTTGAAATATAGTCTTGGTTTCTGCAGAAACCAGCTCAATAGAGCTGCAGAGGGCAGCGTCTGTCTCATCTGGGGCAATCCTGTAAATAAAGAGTTTTCTGCTCTTCTGGGAAGAGGTACAAAGAAGGAACAAAAGATGTAGTGCTTTGCTTGGGTTTCAAGTACTCTTTTCTAGGACTCCTGGAATCCAAAAGAGCTAGACAAAAACTATGAGGTAGATTCATATGATGCCACCTCAGTGTGAGAGATTTTTCCCCATGATGTAAAATTGCTGCCAGGCCTTAACAAGGTTATTTGGACTAAAATATTGCTGCTTTGTGCCCACAGCTGGCAGTTCTCCTCCCAGCTACTTGCCTTTCGTGAGCAAAATGATAGTCATTGAGTGGCAATGTGGCACCATGAGTTGCAAGCAAGCTCAGTTTAGGGATGATGTCGGTACATAGAAAGCCTGTATGTGATTCTTTGCCTGGCTGGCAACTGGTGTCTGTAACCCAGCATACACTGTGTTTTTGCAAAGCCCATTGTGAAAAACATTGTTGTGTTTGATCTAGTCTGGGTTTGGTATCCAGTCATTAAGGTGTCAGTATGGCTTAAAGCCACCACAGGCCAAGCTGGAAGCATCTGGCACCTTCATGGCTGGCACAGCCAAAAGACTGCAGCCTGCAGAGAGTGGTGGTAGTCAGCAGCTAGACCTGCAGAGAGCATCACTGCAGAAGAAGAACAGGCAGTATGTTAGCATATAAATACCACAGTGACAGGAGAACCTGTCTGAAAACAGCTCTCACCAACTAGTGCTGGGAAGCCCTTGCTGCTGCTGCCTGCACTAAGCCTGCCCCGTGAAGATAAGACCTTGATTTCCACATCAGCCAAGCATGTCAGTCTGGAAAATCTCAGGAGAACCAACATTTTTCTGACAGTACTGGTGTGTCTGGGATTCCCCAGCTGTGCTTATATTTAAAACATCATGCAAGGAGTTGGCATCTTCACTTCATCTGGTACTCCTAATAAAGTACCAGTCATTTCTGCATTGAAACTCAAATTTTGTGCTGGGTTTTATCCATCTTGGAGCTCTGCAATGCAGAGAGAAGGGGGAAGAATTTTAATCAGGGTAAGGCTCTTTGGCATTTACACTATTGAGGCCTGAGGAGCCTCTGAATTTTTGTTGAATAGAGCCCTAAGAAAAGAAGTAGATCTGTTGAAGGACGACATTTCAATGCAAGAAGGATGTGTGTTTAGGACTTTCCATTACATAATGAGGCTGAAATGGATTAACAAGACCCAGCCTTTCTTTTTCTTGAGAACTGAAGCCTGCACCACTCTGATTCTATTACTGATGCTTCAGCCACAGCACTCACAGAAAGGTTTTCTTTGTTGTTATTAGTTTAAGAAGTAAATTGCAGCATTGTTTCTACTTATCAAGAGATAGATTAGTCAGAGGTCTTTATCTGAAGGTAAAAAATGTTCCTCATTATCAACTTTAAATGCAAATGTATTTGCCAAACACAGAACTTTTCAGATGGTGAGTGTGGGGGGTAATGCCTTACTCTCTTGATGTGCTGCCCATAACAGTTTACAAATCTTTGAAAGGCTTCTCATCAAGTCAGTGAAGAAATAGTGTGGGAACCATACTCTTGAAAGACAAAATTAATCCTTGCTGCTTCCAGTTGGATGATTGTCATAGTGTTTCAGCAGGTAGCAGTGCATTGGTATATTTGTGTGTTTGTTGTGTTTGTCTGCTTTTCTTCTTAGGTGCTTTCATAATCTGCTGGACCCCAGGATTAGTCTTGCTGCTCCTTGATGTTTGCTGTCCCCAGTGCAACGTCCTGGCCTATGAAAAATTCTTCCTGCTCCTGGCAGAGTTCAACTCTGCCATGAACCCCATCATCTACTCCTACCGGGACAAGGAGATGAGCGCGACCTTCAAGCAGATCCTCTGCTGCCAGCGCAGCGAGAGCACCAACGGCCCCACCGAGGGCTCGGACCGCTCAGCATCCTCGCTCAACCACACCATCCTGGCTGGTGTCCACAGCAATGACCACTCGGTGGTGTAAGGACCACAGCCAGCCACACAGCCGACGAAGAGCAGTGGGCTACATACGCTGCAGAGCAGGGCGGGCACACAGCCCCAGGGAAGGTAACCCACTGACAAGGATTCCTCAAACACTAATGGACTACAAGCGCTTCTTTTCCAGGGAGCCTGACACAACCGGCATGGTCCGCCCTGTCCACAGGACTGGACGTGCTGCAAGGCCTTTGGTTTCTCCTTTCAAAAAGCAGAAGGTAGATGCCTTGTGGCAGAGGTCATTTGGTAGCCCATGGAGAGCCTCACTGAGACTTCGTTGGACTTTACTGCATCTTGGTGCCAGTCTGAATCAAGTCTGATTAATTAAGCTTATACCTGCTTCACTGCATTTACATGTAGCCACTTAGTCTTTTTTAAAAAAGGGAGTAAAGGGGATAAAAGTATGCCTATCATTTAATAGACATGTAGTATTTATCACCATCAGCATGCTTGTGGTGAACATTTTCTGTGCAGGGAGTAAAACTGTGCTCTAGTCCTCATATCCTTAGCCACACTGCCATAACTACAGTAAAAACAAAAGCATTTTTTTCTAATACAGGCAACAGGAAGATGATGGAAACTGACTCTTCTTACCTTCTTTACTGGTGTTAGAGGGCATGCATGTTCTGTGTGTATGCAGATTGTTTTAATTATGAAAAGGAAAAAAAAAGCTCTTTGTAAATCTGCAGGAAAGTAGAAAAGCATAGACTGTATTCCAGTGTTTGTTGTTTGTTTAGATTATGAAATAAACAGTACTCTAGTCACAAAGTATTTAACGTTCTTCTTTGAAGTACGGTATGAAATGTGTAACATCTGAAGGGTCCCAAGTTTTTCATGTACAAGTTCTTAAAGTAAGACACAGCAGTATGGCTCTCAAAGAGCTACAGTCAAGTCAGTGGATTTATTTTTTTTTAAGTATATGTGGCATTTGTTTTCTTTTTCATGTCAGAAAGCAATTTTTCTAACATGAAAAAAGTTACGGAATCTTTCTTGGAATTGAAAGCAAAACACCCTTTGCATTTTGCAAAGAGAAATATTTGTAGTGTATCTTCTAAATGTGGTATGCTTCATTTAAAAAGCAGTGGGCTACTAAAAGCCAAAGTACAGTTTTGTTTTGTAAAGTCAAGACAACGTATGTTGTAGTCTATTGCAGATTACTGGACTGTTCTACATATAACAGCCACACATGCTTGTTGTTATGAATAGCTAAGCTATGGCTATTTTAAAGATAAATGCCACTCATATAAATCTTGGGTGCTGAGAAGCAGTGACATTAATCAAAACTCCTTGACAGGGATAAGTGGAATCTTGCTGATAAAAAAACCTGGTAATTTTCTTTGGGAAAGCATGCTCTCCTAACAATGTAAAATATATTAACAGTAAATTCCTGGAGCCATTTTTCTCATTTTAATTTGCCTCTATAACACACAAAAAAAACAAAACAAAACATAACAACAAAACAAAACAAAAAAAAAAAAAAAAAAAAAACAAAAAAAAAAAAATCAGAGGTGTATCTGTCAGTGTAACATACTGAAATGTAACATAAGGGATAGGGGACAATATTCTTTGGGCATGGAATAAATAGAGGACAGAAGGTCAGCCCAGAAAAAAGAAGAGGCTTGGAAAAGGTGTTTGGGTATTAAACTTCTGCATACAGAATTGCTTGGAAAATGCAAGCAATTTTGTTGAGAGAGGGAAGTGAGCAAATCCTATCTCCGCTGAATAGAGAGTTTTGCCATTGCTCTCATTAAAACTGAAATTCACCTGTACTGTTGAGCCAGATTTGTGTGGGCACTGTGGAAGATGGAGTGGGCAGAAGGGATAAACAGCATTTTCTGCCAGTTGACCAATGTGCTTAATGTTGTGCTTTCTTTGGACAAAACAGGTCATTTTTCTGAGTATGAGAGCAAGTGAATGTAGAGGTTGATTTGGTTTTTATCCACAAAGCTGTACAGAGAGGGAGAAGAACGGGCTGTATGAACTTTTTCATTTAAAAACATCTGTCACTATGCCACTCAGAAAATTTTCATACTGCTTGTGTGATGTTTGATCCAGTGCAGGTAAGCAAGAGAGTAGGAGTGCCTCCAAAGATAGGCAACATCGGACTGAAAAGCAGTTTCCTTTTCTCAAGAGTGTTTGCTGTTGCTCCCATCCCTGGATAAAGGGGAAGCAAATTTTTGTGCCCCCAGCTTCCCCACAGAAGAAGCATCTCATAGAAACTTTATATTTTGGGGAGTTGCCCTTTCCAAATGTCTTTTTAGTGCTGTTTCCCTGCTCTTTATTGAATCTCTCCTGGGAATTGTGGGATGATAATGTTAAGAAATAGCAGCAAATCATTCTGATTCTGCTGAAAAATGGGGGTTTTGGAGAAACTGTGGGTGAATAATTTTGAGACAGGAGTGCAAACCTTTGTGACACACAGGTGGATCTGGAGGCCCATGGTGAAGACGGAGACCCCAGGAGGCTTTTCTCTTCTCAGTGGAGATGTGACAGGTGGCAATTGCTGTCCAGGTACATTGATCAGCCCTTCTCCAAGACAGCACTTGACAATTCAAGAAGCTGGACCTCCTGAACTCTTGACAGCAATTAAATTTCAGTTGTGAGGTAGATAACTGTGTAGCACTTCTGGCAGCAGGTGGATGTTTTCATCTAAAAGGTGAAGTGCAATGCTTTACTTCAAAGGCAACAGAATGCAAACACTGCTTATATGATTCCACTAGAGAAACTCCCTGATCATGTAGCTGCTGTTAAAAGTTTAATTAGTGCTTTATTTTGTCAACACAGTCTCCCTATATCCTTGAGAAACCTGATCTGTGGATTAAATGTTTCTTTGCAAGCTCATGAAATTAAAGATGCTGTGAGCAAAGAGAATAAAAACCAGAGCTTGGAATAGAAGGATTCATTTGCTCTCTTCTTTAGAGTCAGTCTCATGCCACTTGGTTTTGTCTCAGACTTTTTTTTACCTTTTGCTTCTCTGTTCAGGTTTTCCAGCTTCCTTGTGCAGTTATAGAACTCACTTCTGCTATGTAAAAACACGGTGCAAAGTACTTATGGAAAAAAAATTGCTCCACTTATTTTTACTTATCTCAAATCCTTCAAAAGGTTTTAGAAGACTTCTTAAAATACCAACAGTCCTCCCACAGTCATTAAAATTCTTCTGTTGCTGGCTGCCTCTGCTCCAAGTAAATCCTCTCAAAGTTGAAATGTAATGGTGTTTGTTTCATCAATTGTAGTGGTGGGGAGCTGTTTGTTAAAAGGAATATGGTTGGTGAAATAATTTTGCAGGTTAAAGAAAACATGCTTTTCCTACTTAATTTTTTTGGTGGCAGCCCAAATGTGAAAATTAATTGACAGGATTGCCTCTGAATGAAGGCAAATTTTAACCAATGAAGTAAAATTTTAACTGTCTTGACACTACCTTTTAACTACCTTGACACATCTTCTTTTTTTTTTTTTTTTTTCAACCCCACTTTTGCTCCATGTTTTGTGTGATCTCTTGGTAACTTCAGGCTGGCTGCTATCTAGGACTATCAAAGCTGGGCAGATAGCTGGCAAGGGAGAAAGGGCAGACCAATTCTCAGCTGTTAAAATAATCCCTAAATTGAAGCACGGTTTTCTGTCCATAGTGCACCTCTAACAGGTTGGGGTTTTTTAATAGTTACCCCAAGTTCCACCATCAAGTGGTCACAGATGTGGCACTGCTCAAACAAGCTGGCAGAGAAGGCTTGGCATAGGTCCCTTTTTAAAAAATCAAGGGGAGACATTCCATGTTTCTGGTGCAAACTAAGCTTGGGCAACTTGGTGTCAAAGAGGAAAGGACATGTTTTTACGTCCAGTATTTTAGTTCTTCCCCTTCAAAGTACCTTTTCAGTATCAGCATAGATTTCTCTCATTAGGGCATTGCACTGGTATGAAACTTCTCAGGTCACTCTGCGGGGCATCTTTTTTGTGTGCCTTTGCCCATGACCATTTTTGGTTCCAGGAGCTATCTGTCATGGGAAACTCAAGCAGTCTCTGCTTCTGAAGCAGGTTTTGTATCTCCTTCTGACATCTGTGTTGCCCCAGTGAACTTCCCTGAAGTCACTTGGGGCTTCTCACTGCAGTGCTGCCATCACCAGCTCAGTCTTTCTTGACTGCAGTAAGTGTCCGTGGACTACAACCACACTGCTTTTTCTGTGAAAAAATAAAAGACCACCCTGCAAATCATTCTACCCAGGCATGATTGAAGAGGATAGCACCAGATGGGGAGGTTTTGATTGAGACACCTGTAGTCTGTCTTTCAATCATTCTGAATCCGGGTGATGCAAAGCAGAGCAGATGTAAAAGCATTTCATTATCCACATTTCTTGCGAGGGCATGTCCCTGTCTCCGTGGTACCTGTCCTTCATTTGGGTCCATTCTGACCATGAGATGGGGTGGAGCTGACAGAGGTCAGCATCAGCAGACTGGCTCTTTCCATTTTGCTGCAGAAGTATCATAACCAAAGACAGGCTTTTCCTTTCTGGTCCTCCCAAAGGGTTTCCTGTGGAGCAATTTGCAATTGCAAGTCTACCCATCATGTCCTTTCCCACCAGTCCTTGCTGGCAGCAACCAGTCTGTGCTATACCTGATACCTGATGGCTCTATGGAAGAGCTTTGCAACTGCAGTCTCATTTATTCAGCCAAATTGCCCTGTCTTTGCTGTTTGATGGGAAAGACTAGTTCTAACAGAGAGGTAACTTTAAAAGTATTAACTCTCACACCTGCCTAGCCACCATGTACCCTCCAGAAAAAGTGCCATTTTCTTTCCTCTCATTTTCTTCTCTTAAGATGGTTTTCCAAGAAGTTAATCACCCAGCCCCAGTTTTCTATCAAGGAGGGAAAAAAAAAAAAAAAAGGTTGATATAAAAAAACAAACAAAACAAACATAGATATTAAACTATGCTGCTGTCTTCTGGGTATTTGGAAATCCAGCACACTGATAAGCTGCCAGCATTTTAACAAGAACCTCCGTTAAGTGTTCCTGTTTCCCTGTGATAAACTTCTGATAACCAGAACTGTATGTGGGAGACTCAGGAATCTGTTCATTTGTTTTCCTGTTTAAACAAAACCATGTTTATAACTCAGAAGTGTGGAGAGAGCCAATGAGGTTTGGCAAACAATCTTGCTATTAAGTGCACTTACTGTAAATGTTTAGAAGTTGTATGTAGTACAATAAAGTATTTTAGCATGTGTATTATGGGGTGTGCAAGAAATACCCTTCATCAGGAGAGATGGTATTTTGGATGTGGAGAGGAATTATTCAAAAGGAATGTCTGCATGGAGGCACATGATGGTGTGTTCCAGGAGACAACATGGTGCTGAAACACAGGGACAAGGTGCACATTATACCAAGTAAGTCATTTAATCATCAGTTCTGTTCCTATTTCCTACCTGTCCATCTTCGTTCCTTTCAACTCCACATTGGCACCTTTAAACCTCAGGCCTTGCTTGTTGATAACCTGCCCAAATTGACCCTAAACCTGCCCAAACCAGGACAATAGAAAAGCTTGCTGCACAAATGATTCTTTTCCCTCTACTTCTTCTTTCTTTTCTCCCACTCTCTTTTCCCTTTTCCCTTTTCCTTTTTTCCTTTTCCTTTCTCCTTCCCCTTCCTTATTTTTGATGTGCATGGTCATGTTTGTCTTACAATGTGGCCCCAGTTTTGATTTAATGTCAAACACAGAATGTCACACATGAAGCAAATCAAAGCTAACTTGCTTGTATATAAAATTAATGGTGTCTCTACAGGGGTTTTTAAAGCCATAGAAAGGAGGAAGAACAGGGGAAAAAAAAAAAAAGTATTCTTTCAATGCCATTTGAGTATAGCCAGCTTAAGACACTTGTTTTTATGCTAATTCCTGTTTTGCAGGAAAGAGGTCTTAGTTAAAGGGTTGATTAATCCCCTGCATTTTGTTGGAGAAACTGACCACTTACATACTGAACAAATTCAAGCATTTGCTTCAGAAAAATAGCAGAAAATAAAGTTAGTGTTCCTAAGGTAAAATTGGAATGCTAATCACTTGGGGCATTATTAAGTACAAAAATATAAAAAGGGAAGAGTTTTATTTTTTTCCTCTCCCCAGACCCTGGTGATGCATGACTGATGCCCTGGTGCTAGGCTTTCCGTGATAGGGTATAATGTAAAACAGCCCCACAGAGCTTGATTGTGGGACGTAACAAGCAGAAAGCCAAAATACACAATTGCTAAATAAATCACGCCTCGTGAAAACACACTGCAATGCCTCTGGGATTTTTTGTTTTAATCCCCGGATCACCATTTGCTGACAAAGTCAGACTGTTTATATGGTGATCTGTTAACATTAAGTACACAACACGTGCAGGGACGCAGGACACAGCCTCGGCACACAGGAGGCAGAGCAGGAGCACAGAGAGATGGCAGATTTGGGGTGACAGTGCCCAGAGACCCCAGCACACTTCACAGCACTGCATGCCTCAACCCCTCCCCATCTCACTTTGTGCCTTTTGAGATCTGTCCCTTCAGCCCAGGTGTGGCTGAAAGGACAGGACTGCTGGAGATGAGCTGCTTGGTCCCAGCAGGAGCAGATGTGAATCAGCCTCTTCCCTTTTGGTCCAAAGCCTTCCTCTTCTGAACTGCTTAGCCTTCATGTGATTATGGGTCTACTGCTCCCTTCTGTGGTTGTTGCACACTCAACCTCTTGCCAGACTGTCTTGTTACCCCTCCAAAGACCCCTTCCAGTTCCTTATTTGTGTTGCTTTTCTCTGAGTCTCCTCCAGGCAGCCTAAGCCATCTCTGAACCAAGCTGCAAGGTGAACGCCAGGTGCTTTCCACTACATGTAGTTTCCTTGTTGTGCAGTTCCTAGGGGATGCAGTGGGAGGTAAATACAATACATACAAAACAGAGAAGTGAAAAATTGTGAGCAGGGACAACGTGGCAGAAATCCCCCTACCTTCTGTGTAGAATTTGGCATATAATCCTTTCCAAGGCTTTCTGCCAAGTTCAGGAAAGGATTTTGGGTTGTAGGTTTCTTTCCTCTTGGAAAGAATAATGCCCTTTCCATGGCATTGCTGTTTTGGTTGGTTGGTTAATTGGGATTTCTGTTGGGTGTTTTTGTTTGTTTTGTTTGTTTGGTTTGGTTTTTGGTCTTTGTTGTTTTAGGTGTATTTATTAGTAGCTCTAAAGGACATCAGAAACAAGGAGAAGCCATCCCCTTTCCCACCCACACTCAGCACAAAATTGAGCCATTTTCATATGAATGGTCTTTTACCACTAAAAACCTGAAGCATACTTCAAAGACTGAAGTAAGTTTGGTTGTTTTGTTTTTTTTTTTCACTTCCCTGTTTTTCCAAAGTTTAAGATATCTGGATATTTTAGTGCTTGTTCTGCCACAGATTTTGAAGTCTGTACATTCTTCTTGTCCTCAAGTGTCTCTCTGCAATCCTGGTTTTTCAAAATATGTAAACACTCAGTTCAAGGGAGCTACTCAAAAATGTGCCTGGTTTGAGCTAGTCCAGCTGCTATTGCCTCCCAGACCCCTCTCCTGTTTGCTCACAGTGATTTTGAGCCACCACTAGATGCTAGCAAGTGACAATTATTTTGTTTAGAAATTCTTGTGTCAGGGGTGTTGCCAATATCATATATATTTCCTTACAGCTAATGCACTACACTGCAGCCAAGCTGGCTGCCCCTGTGACACTGTTTTAAAAAGCACATCAGGAAAACTGAGCTGGGCTGGGTTAAGGGCTTGAAAAAGATGACTGGCCTTTCTTTTGTTTTTGGAACACCATTCCCCACATCTTTGCATGAACATGCTTAGATGTGAGCTGTTGTTTAGTCTTCAGGTCATCCATCATTTCTCCTGCTGCTCAGAGATACACACACTCCTGTCCATGGGTCTCCAGCACTGTCAGTGGAAATTGGTGGAATGACCTGGGACAAGCACAGGCTCAGAAGGAGGAGAGGATCTGCTGCCTGGGGGTAAAAAAAAAAAATAAATAAACAAACCTGCAAATTTCCTATAATGTGGGAGCACACAGAGAAGTAAAGTGGGAACTGGAGCCCTTGAGTGTCAGACCTCTTTTTCTCATCATCTGGGACCACACCGAGTGTGCGTGATGTCTGTTTTGGTCCAGGAACATCAGGCATGTTTAATTCTAAGTGCTTATTCTAAGTGCACAAATAAAAGACAACTGTGACACAAGCAACAATATTGCATAGACAAGGTCTATGGAAACTTGCAGGTTTAGAAGATTTTTACTTAAATATCTGTATTGTTTTATGTAACTTTATGCTTCTTTGAAGAAAACTGACAGACACCAGGCAGTGTTACTTAATTTTTTCCTAATCAGAGCATATCCTGACTCTGAATAAGTTCTCCGATGTCCTGGAAAAGCACGAAGAGCAAATGTAAAAAGAGAAATTATTAATTTTTTTAATCACCACTCATATATATATGACAGCTTCCTTTCTTAAACAAACAGAGTAAATCTAGCTGCTATAGAAGGATTGCAGTCCTTGAAAACTTCCTTCATTAGCTCCTGGACCCAGCCTACCTCTGGTTGGCTCAGGGGAGGGGATGATGTTGGGGAGGTTTTGTTGACTCTCCCATTGAAGGGCAGGGGCACCCCTAAGTCTGTCTGGAGGGAGAAGTCAGCTGGGGCAGGCAGCTCTGTCAGGGAAGCCTTGCCAGGATCAGCATCCACAGGAGAGCCACGGGGCCAAGTTGCAACAGGGACATGGCAGAAAATGTTTGCAAGTAGTGTTATGAAAGGAAGGCAAGCTGAACTTCCCTCTTCCCCGCCTTTAGCATTTTGTAAGTATGTGAAATATATGTTGAGATACACAACACCACTAGGTTAGGATGGAGGTAATGAGATGATTATAACAAACCCATAATGTGGATTGTAATGATTGCAAACCTGACCCAGAATGTAAGGATATAGAGTTTGTCTGGACTGAGGCTTTAAGGGTTCTTTCCAGGAGATAGCAGTCACAGTGCTCCACAATGAATTTGGAATGGGCTTCTCTGCACTGGTTTTAATTCATGCTCCATGGCTACAGCTCAGCCAAGAAAGACGTGTCACAGAACATATATGGCTTTGTTGATATGAGGGAATCCTGCCAGAAGTGTGGAAAAAATGAGAGCCTGATGGTCCCTCTGCCTCTCCAGTGGCTGCCAGCCAGTGGACATTTCTGGCTTGCATTGCCTGGCCAGGATGTTGATCTGTAGTGCAGAATCCATCCCGCAGCAGACACTACCAGCAGGATGCGTGCATCCCACACATTGCAACTTGGGGTGTTCTCCCTCTCCAGCATGAGTAGCATTTTGCAAGTTTCCTGCAGCACACCTGTAGCCAAGCTAGACATTTTATTAGTGAGCAGACACCAGGCAGTGGTGTAAGAAAAAACATCTAAGTCACCTATGCAAAATTCAAGTTCCTGCTTTTTTTATATTTTCCAGTGCATGGTGGTATAAAAGAAAGCCTTTGTAGCACAGATTTGCTTGGGGTCTTTTATGTTAGTGTTCCAGCATTTCCCCAAAGCCTTTGCATAGCTGAAGAAGCATAATGTTTTGGTAGAATATTTTGGCTGAAAGTCAAGAGGACTTTTCCTGTGAAATGCCCTAAGTCACATAAAAATGTGGCTGCATTCATTTTTCTGAGTACAATGGAAGAGACACAACCCCACTTGCGTAAACACGTCTGTACTTGTCTACCATTGCTTGTGCCAGTCTAGGTTATTCTGGTTCAGAAACCAAAAGAAACCACTAGTAAAAGGCACCTTTGTTCGAGTGCCTTGTATAACTGTGTGAAGGTGCAACCATTGAAGAAAAAACATCACATCCAGCATACACCAGTCAGATTTTTTTCTGATGTAGGCCATGGACTCCTAAGTAGCTTGAGCACTTTTGAAAATAGCACACTTCATCCAAATAAAGTAAAAGAGCAGCCAATATTCAGAGTGAGTGGCTTTGCTAGTAATGTTGGTTAAAGCAACCTCCCACATGCTTCCACCTTCAGTGAGTAACTCCATAACTGAAAAGTCTGGAGAGGGTCCAAACTAAACAGTATGTTTTTCATTAAGAGTGGAAAAAAAAAAAATACACAGCATATAAATTTACCATGTTGTTTGCTATGAACTAACAGTGACATACGTGTGATTTTCATAAAAAAAACAATTATATCATTAGTTAACACTGTGTACAAGTCATGCATGCAATGAAAAACAAAGCAAATCCAGTCATTCATCAAAGAAATTGTTCATCAATTCACCAATTCCTCACATGAGGCTTTGGAATCACACCACCAGGCTGAGTAAGCTTATGTGTCCTCCTTTTCCAGTCACCATCCCCAGCCTCTTTGTGGCTGGATTTGCCCCACAGCTGGCAGTGGAGCACAGTGCTGAGAGGGGCTGTGGCTGTGGCCCTGGTGAGTGCCTCTTCCCCAGGGTTCAGCATCCGTGCATGAGGCCACAGCATGATAGGATGCAGCAGTCTGGTCACTGTGCCATCCCTTCGGGTCCTGCCTTGAACCTAGAAAACCAGGACACGGGCAACAAACACAAGCAATAATAAAAAAAAGAGAGAGGAAATACACAGATGAGTAAAAATACTCGTGTGATGGGTCTCCAGAGATAAAAATGGTGTTGCCTGGCCCTGCCACAGGCTGTATGAGACTAGGCAATTTCCCCACAGTGCCAAAGTTTTCCATTTCAGTTATGAACAGCAGATATATTTCCTCTGCTCCCTTTCCACAGTGCACTTCACAGTATGGGGAATACCTCTCGCTAACATATCCTTTTTTCTTTTTAGAACTCAGGGCAATAAATGAGCATCTCCACAGAAAGTCAGCTCCATGAGGAAATGAGGCCATTTCTGGTGCAGGACGCAAGAGTCCCAGCTGACTCAGTGTCAGCTCAGGCGTGCACTGGTTGGTAATGTACTTAGCTCATTCTTTGGAGAAGAGTTTAGGCAGGAAAGCAGAAGGAGAGAATTACATCAGAATGCAGTTGGACACTAGAAACTAGTCATGATGGAAGAAGGCAAAATATATATGGTCAGTGATGAAAAGCCAAGAGGAAAAAGGTACAAAAAAGGTATATAGAATAGATTAAATGTAAAGCTGAGAAAGTCCTTGCTGTTCAGCTTTGCTGGATCACAGCCAGAAAACTAATGGGACTGCAAGGCTTGATTTTCTGCAGGAAGTCATCAAAGGGCCTGCTGAAAAGTAGGATGCTGAAGTAGTGTCCAGCAGGAAATAACTGTATTTCCTGAAAGCCTGGAAGGCTTGAGTTAGTCATC
The DNA here is from genome assembly GCA_023637945.1 of Phaethornis superciliosus. NCBI lineage: Eukaryota > Metazoa > Chordata > Aves > Apodiformes > Trochilidae > Phaethornis > Phaethornis superciliosus. The sequence continues at coordinate 10,049,724 of JAJQWJ010000004.1, read as the reverse complement.
AGTTTTATCATTTAAGCAAACCCAGATCCTTACAGCTGCTGAGAAGAGCTATGGAAAATCAGTGGGACCACATGGACCTGTGATGCACTGTTAAAGGTGAGCCTGTTGTGCCTGGGACTAAAGAGGAGGGAATGGGCTCTGCCTGAAAAACAAGGAGCAGAGACATTCTGCTCCAAAATGCATCTACAGCACAGAGCAGCATTTGTTAGAGCAGACTGACTTGACAAGAGATCCATTATGGAGGATCTTGGCTGGAACCTACAGCATCAAACTCACCAGTGGGTGAGATGACTGTTGGATGGGAGCATGAATTCACAACACCCTATGGAAAAACTTTACCTGACTTTTCCTTGGCCATTTCCTTGGCCTTCTCTCCTGGGTCTATGGTCCTTTCATGCATGGTTATTTCCCAGGGGCAGCTAAGAGATTTCATTCATAAGTATGGAGATGAAATGTCAGATCTGAGGAGGAGAAAGACTCCCATTTGCATGTCAAACTGACCCTCTCTGGGACAGTTGCCAGCTTGCTGGGGCCAGTTTCCATTGGATTCTGGACAGGATGTAGCCAAAGTCATCCAGCTGCCAGCCCCTCTGTTTCCTGTTGTGTCGAGTTTAGTTGGGTTTTTTTCTTTCCCCCCCTTTGTGATGGATGGAAATGTACTTCTTGTTTCCCTCACCAGAGCCAAGGCCAGGGCCATAGCCATATTTTGCTGAAACAGCCAGACTGATACTCTTTTGCTGAATTTATAATAATTGTTCAGCCCAGCTCAAGGAAGGTAATACAGTGGTTTGAAAGCAACCTTACAGCAAAGTGCTTATGGTTCTGTGTAGAGACAGAGAGAAAGGCAGCATGGATTTTTCCCTGAATGTGCAAGTATCGCTGAATGGAAATACGACATCAAAGAGTGACAAAGCTGGGGCTATTGGAAAGGATTTGCTTGTAGAATAACTGAAATTACAGGTGCTAATTGTCCCTGGACACATGCAAGCCCACTCATTTAAGTAATTTTGAAAAATCTCCTGTACTGCTAAAGGTGATGGAAAAGAAGTTTTGCTGACTTGAGAGAGGTTTAGGTGGGAATGTCCCTGCCATGGAGGGAAGCAGGAGTTTCATCCATGGTCCCCAGGACTGAAGCCAGCACAGAACTTCCAACACTGCCCAGCAGCATGCCTCAATGTGGGATATTCAGCATGCTCAAGATGCCAATACCCACTCTTTTGATAATACCACTCCTTGGACAATCTCTAGAGGCAGAAAAGGAGGTGTCACTCCAGTGATTTAACTGGAATGCACAATGCCAAATTGGTGTCAGTTTCATGAGAGCATTTGCCCATTTGAGCAGTAAAATGAAGACAGGACAGTGGTCTTTTTTCCTCAGTCAGGCACTTTTATTCAATATACTAGTGGGAACTGCCTCTGCAATAAGATAATTAAATTTCTGACACAGATTTGCAGGTGGCATACACTGAAAAATCAGTTGTTGCTGGCTAAATGCTCTACGTTCTTAATACAATAGGTAATTTAAGCTGTTTCCAGAATCACAGAGATGAAATACAGAAAGCGCTTTACTGTCATCCACACAATGATGATCTTGTCTCATTTCTTTGTAAATGCCAGATGATCATATTACAACAAGGAAAGCAACTCCAGATGTATGTCTATAAAACCAGGATCAAAACTTGGTCACTGCTTCCACTCTCTTTCAAGTGGGAGCTAAACCTCCCTGGAAACAACTGTGTCCCTGAAAACTTAAGAAGATGAAAACAAAAGCTTAAGTCTATATTAGTATTCAGGTCACAGGCAAACCTATACCATAATGAGAAGTGGTACTAGGTCTCTGAACTGTGTCCATCAGAGCAAATGACCAGGGCATGGAAGGCTGCAAGTGTGGCTGTGGGATTCTGATAGCACTTGGATGAGCACTGGCTTTGAACATGGATTTCCTACTGTCCATACTGTTATCCTCATAACACTTACGCTTTTGCTTTTATTTAAATGTAAAAGTCAGGTTCTTACTTTGAATTTGAACTGATGTGATGGCTGAGATTTCCAAAGGAAAAGATTTCCTTGTTATTTTGAACATCTCAGATAGAACTAGTCTAAGAAAAATTAAATCTTTTTCACAATCAGTGAGAATCCTAAACTGACACTAAATATATGTTTCAGAGAAATATTCTCATCCTATTTCACTATCTGCAAACCTGTGATTACACTTCACGGGCTATTCATGTCATATACATTTCAGAGACTTTTCAGAGTCAGAAGTAAGAATTTTTTTTCATTCCTGAAAAAACAGAGCCCTGAATTCATTATATGATCCACATTGATCTGGAGAAATGCCTGTTCCCTGGCACAGTGTTCTCTCCAGAGAAGCAAGTGCAAATGCTTGGAGACCCAGCAATATGGTGGCAACCTTAGCAAGTGACAGGAGGGTTTTTCATATAAACAAAGGTAGGATTCAAACTAAACAGACCAACTTGCATTTCTTGCAGTTCCTTTTAAACATTGTGGACATTTTAAAACTGTATTTCTAGAAGCCAGCCACTGAAATACATACAACATTCAAATTTTCAAAGTTATTTCACAATCCATTGTTATTCTCAGAATAAAATAAAATTTTAAAAAACAACCAAAAAAAAAAAAAACCAACAAAAAAAAACAACCTGAGAATAAAACTAATTAACATTTAGTTTGATTTTGGCTAGTTTTACCTGCTACCTAACTGAGTATCCAGCTACAATACATTTTACACTGGTAGGCAAAGCAATATTTTTCAGGGTATTTATTTTCCATCAAAAAAGTTGACATCCAAAAGAAAAGTGGAAAGGACAACAACCAGAAATACAGCTGTAATGTTTGGCCTCTACATCTCATCTTCACCTGTTCAAAAAAAGCCTCCAGTTTGTCAATGTAGTGCATTATTCTCAGGAGGTTCATAACCTCTCAGGAGGTTTGTACATCTGCTGAGGGGCCACTCACTCTCTTGTGCAAAAATCCTCACTGTGTTGTGAAGTTTACAATAAGCAGAGGCCATGGGATGGTGAGTAGAGTAAAAAATGAGGGAATGTCTAAGGAGATGGTCTGAAGGAGGCTTTTGGCATGTGCTTTATTGTCCAAAAGGGATTATCTTAAACAGCTGAGGAATGCTCACAACTCCAGGCACAAAGATAGAGCTGCCTTTAGAAAATACTGAGCATTTTTTAAGTCCAAGGTTTATTTCTAGGAGTTGCAAGGCAGGGCCCAGTCTATCACCATCCCTCACAAACCCCAGACAGTGCCTCTCTCACCTCCAGCTGCAGAAGGGCTGAGGAGCCAGAACCACTCTGTGAGTGCTTACCATCAGCAAACTATGAAACAGCAAACCCTGGCAGAGTGAACAGTAATAACATAGTAGAATGAGGGCAATCTGATGGAGGTCTTTCCAGAAATGATCCATCAGACACTCGTACAGAGAGATCAGGAGCACTGCTTGCATTTCCCATTATTTTGTGAATGAGCATTAGTATCTGATGTGGGAAGACTAGAAATGAGATGAGTGATGGCTCTAGGAAAGGGAGAGTGTGACAACATTAACAATATGGAGAGGTGTAGACAGCAGGAAAGGAGAAATTGTTGGGAAAAGGAAGTATGAGGGCTGTAAAGAGGAAATGGAAACTGAAAGCAGAGCCCACATGGACAGAGGGTTTTCTGCCTGTCTGGTCCAGAGTGGTGTTGCTACAAAATTATTTGAGAGCTATTTCCTTGGATGTTCAAACCCAGTGCACACACTGCTTGAACCTAGGTAAATGTCTTTCTCATGCAGTTGTTTAAAATAGCTTCCTCAATGTTCCAGAGGGGTCTTTTTTCATAGCACCGGGCAATACCCTGTCTCTGAAATTCATGCTAAAAATGGTGGTGGCTTCAGAAAGAGAAGAGACAGTTCTCAAACTCCCACTACCCATGCTCTAATTAGCTGTAGACAGTGACATGCTATGGGCCTGTAGGCTTCAGTGGTAGTCACAAGGGCCAGGATTTCATGAATGGAAAGTCAAACAGCAATAATTATATTGCTACTGGTCCATTCTCGCTTAGTTTGCCAAAAAAGAGCTGATGTCCTCTCAAACTCCTACTCAGAGTCACTCTTTCAGTGGAAGGTGAGCAGAAAGGTGCATCCAGCTTCATCATGAGAGGACCAGCCAGGGAGGGTCAAAGACAAGGAGCTCAACAGTTTACTGGAAAACATAATTCTTATTCCTCCTTCATGCACATCTCTTGTGCTACTCTATTTTGTACATGGCACTCCCAAATCTGGCTGATCTTTAAGAAAATCCTGTTCTGCTTGTTTTCTGTCAATGCTGATCTTTCGGTAATGTGCAAAGATTTGACAGAGCTCCTTGAGCTCTCTTTAAGGTGTTGTTGTGTGTTACTGTGTAGCATTGTTAATAAGCCCCTACATCGAGCCAGTTCAGAAAGTATAAAGTGATCACTGCCAACAGGAGACCACCAGAGAAGCACATAATTTTGCAAAGGCTGAAGAGAAGGAAAAAACAGACAAATGAAACAAAAAAGAAGCAGGTAACACTGACTGGCCATCAGTTTGACTTTTCATGAATAACTGGGGATTTTTATCTCACTCACTGGATTTTCTTGCATTTTACGACACAATCCCTTTCAGAATGCTACTTCTCATGTTTCACTGAAAAAAAACAGCTTTTGGTGTCTCAAAGGTAGTTTAAACCAGTAGCAGCTGAGGGGCTTGAAGACTCATACATTGTGTGGATAACACAGAGGCAGCACTTTGGGAGCTGTGTGGACCATATTCAAAGACCTCCTGATGCCCCTGTGGGTGGAGGTGCTGGAGATGTGGTAGGGCTGGTTGGATCTGTATCCCCAGCAGCTGATCCCTTTTGCCCAGGGTACACACTGTCCAGACCCCTCTTTTTCTGGATTTTGCTAGACTCTGTGGCAAGGCCATGCCAGGAGGCTGTGGCCATATCAGACTGCTCTGTGCAGCAAGAACAAGAGGGTTTAAGGGTATAAGGCCAAAGATCCTACCTTTTCTGCAAACCTTAAACACAACCATTGGTGTGCAAAAGCATGAAAACTGTGTCAGGTGTATTTCCCTTGAAGCAATGCATCTATGCATCTTGGCATCTATGGGATGGTAATAGCTTTTAAGTCCTATGTTGATACAATCCGCACACCGGTGACCAGGAAATGCTTGTAATCACAGCTGAAACCTGAGCTACCAGCAGACTGAAGAGGGGAAAGGCAGGCAGACATCTGTCCTGAGACACCTGAGAGGAAAAACAAAACAAACAAGCCCACATTAATGCAGCAAGGAGAAAACATTAATTGAGAAGTCTTTGCATCCTATGTAGACCTAAAGCACTTTATAGGCTCTGTGCCTAGGTGCCAGCCCCAGAGGGATGATAATGACTGAGGACCTTGGGAGAAAAAGACCAAACATTGTATGCCAGCCCCTCATTGCAGGAGGGTCTCTTTATCCACAGCTGTCACCTCTTTGTGGTGAAATGGGAATCTGGAAACCCATTAAAATTCCATACCTTAGCACTGTATCCAGAATACAGGACGATTAATTTTCTAGTCTATTTTCTAAAATATCTTAAAGTAAATCAAAATATGTCCTTCTGAGGAAACTGTGCAAAGCACTATAGGCACATGAGCTGTGCTGTAAAAAGCTAACCCAGGATTTAGGATTTAGGGCTGCTCGATTTAACAAGACTCTTCCTGCAGCTGGAAAACCCTTATTTCAACAATGAAATGGCTAAGGGATTATTGGAAATTCTTCTGGAATGGAGAAGAGGTGTTATTTATTAAGTGACCTGTTCTCCCCTAAAAGTCTAGATGTGATCTGGAAAAACCTACCTGCCTTGAAAAAAACTCAAGGCAGCTAAAAGTTAGCTTGACCATTGCAGATGCAAAGTGTCATGCTTAAAAAAAGAAAATTCCTCATTTTCCACCAGCTGGATGTGCTGATTGCTTCAGCTCTGTTACCACCCTTCTCTGCCTCACTTTCTCCTCCACTCACTTTCACCATGCTCATTTCCCAAGTGCTTCCTGACTCAGTGATGCTCTGCCAGTCAGTCCTGCTCCCTGTTGCATTATCTGCTTTGACTAATGCTCCTTCAGGTTTCTTTCCATTAGCAAATTTCTTCCATTTCTGTGTCATGCAGTCTGCAAGAGCAGGATGTGAAGATGCAGCAATACCAAATATGCCTATATTTCAGAACTATTACTTGAGGGACACCTACCTCCATTTTGAGCTCAACCCTCAGTCTTGTGAAAGAAGCTCTGGATGTCCCAAGCATAATTTCTTGGTAATTTCTTTGTATCCAAGTGGCAAGAAAAGAGCAGAAGCAGTTTACACAATTGAGGAACACATCTAAAAGTTGAATTCTAATGGTGGCTCTCAACAAGTTAGTCACACTTGTCTATGTGAAGACGCTTATATTGCTATCTTGCCCTCTCCTCTCTTTCCTCACTCTTTTGTTTCCCTTACCTTTTTCATGTTGTCATATATGTAGGGCAAAAATATCCTCTTTCCTGCATGCTTCTGCAGCACCCAGCACCATAAAGTCACAATTTTAACAGAGACCCCCTGAGCACCACCAAGAATTTTACAGCAAATTTAGACCTGTTGAGTTAGGGTCAAGGGATATGTTGTGAGGATTTCCTCCAGCGAGGAATAGAAGTTTGGGTGTTTGCACATGTGTAACGATCACAGCAAAATTACCCTTTTCTTTTTTTCCTAAATGAGCCCACCTTACAGATAGTAATATCTGAAAGCCTCACATCAATCCATCCTTGCTTGCTAAAGCAGGGGAAGATGTCTGCTGTCAGAGAAATGTCATGCAAAACTCAAGAGCTCCATAGTTAGTGGTGTGGAGAGTCCCCTAGGAAATTCTCAATCTGTTGCCAAGCTCTTTAAAATGCTTTAAAACAAATATACAGGTACTCCTCCAAACACACTGATTCAGTTATAAAACTGACTATTGGATCAGTGAATATATGAACCAGGAAAGAAATTTTATGTTGCTTTCTGAACTCTACCACTAGAAATAATCTTGCTGGACAAAGCAGTCAGGCCTGTGGGTGGCAGCTAACATGAGTTTGAGATCCATGGCATATGTGCATTCCCTGGCCATTTTTTCCCCTTTTCTTTTCACAGTGCTCTGTCAATTTTGTTTGTGCACATCAGAATTTCTCCATTTCTATTTCATCAGCTTTCCTTTACTATAGATGGATGCTATTAACAAAGCAGCAGCAGAAGAAATAGCCACATAAATACTAATATAAATACCTTCCCATTTATCAGACTCATTTTACCTGATCATTTGTACCATCTGGTTGTACTGGTTTAGGAGGGACTGAATGAGAAGATTAGTGGGACCTGGCCAAGGAATTCCTGCTTGTTCTTGCTGCAGGTGTCAAGTCACTCCTGCAATCCCAGGCGTAAGAAGGGTGGCTCTGTGCACACAGGGACTGTTGAAATAATATAGAAAGTTTAAGTTAGTTCATACAACTCATTCAAGACGATTTCCAGCCCACTTCCTATCAGCAGTCTGGTTTATGAATCAAAATTCTTTGAGCTGGCAACTGTTTTCCACAAAATTGTTCTTGGGGGAATTTTTGGCTAGTCACAGAGACACTTTAGTCAGAAATAAAGTTTCTGAGGTAAAGACTGATATGGGAATTTTATCATGCTGCAGTGATACATGCAGACAAAAAAGACAAAAAATTGTCCCCATAGTGACTTTAAAGAAAGAAATAAAAAAATAAAAATTCCATACCAAGTCAGTCCATATAGACACGTGCCGGAAAATCAAAACTGTAGGAAAACATTAGCAGATCTAGTAATAACACTGATTGCTTTTAAATGAAAACTACTACAGGACTACAAATGCAATTCCTATAAATCAGCAGAGGCCTGTCAAAGTCACTCTTCAGTTTTGCAAACCTGAGGTACTGTCTTAGAGAAGGTTACAGGAAAGGCAGGTCCTTTTATGCCATGTCCTCCTGGTGGCATGGGTCCATTCCGCAGAATACTTTAAAAGTGTTTCCAGAGAAGAAGGGCACCATGCACTGCAGAACTTCTTCACTCTTAACTTGCATGAATCTTCTGTTGGAAGAAGTTTATTACTGTTTAATGCAAAAATTTTAAATGCGTTTCATGCTTAGTATGTGTCATGGTGGATTTCAAGTAACTGAAATAATCAATGGCTAGAGTCAAATCATTGCCCTTTGGACTCCTTAAAAATGGACTGCACTAAAGCAATCTATTAAGCACCACTTAATAACCTTTTGTAAGGTATTTGTATATAAGCCTCAATGAAAACTCTCCCCTACATTTCACTTCTAAACCATCTTCATCTGCAAAACTCCCTGGTTTTCAGTGAGCAATTGCTGCTTCAACTTACTTCTAGCCCATGGCATGATCAAGGAAGACAAAAACTATCTCACAACATCTGGTAGTCTAGAACAGGAACTGTATAGAACAGGAGCAAATTGGCTGCATATTTGGGAGATTTGGAGGTGTTTTCAGCCAGCTGCAATGAGAGGGCAGACACAGGATGGGTGAGGCACTGTGACTGCCAGGCGCTGAAACAGGAGCAGACACACACGCCTCCAGATGACAAAACCACCTGCCCTGTCCCTGGAAAATGTATCTGTACTCTGACAGACTCATTAAACCTACCCTGCCTTGTCCTTGCTCGTTTGCAATAAAATAAAAGCAGGCTGCCCACCTTCACAGAAGAAAAGGGCATAGAAGAAGGCAACAAGGTAGTTTTATTATCTTGGCTCATAAGGATAGGAAAAACCCCAGCACTCAATTAGGAAATCAGATTTTCTGCACATCAGTTCAGATTATTAGAAAACACGGCGGAAAGATCATTAAGAGGTATTTGGGGGTAAACTCATTTCTGTCCTTTTCTACACACAGCTGGATGCACTACAACTTATTAAGGACTAACAGTCTTGAATTAGCACAGAAGAGCACCAAAGAAGCAGCCAGCCAAGGAGGACCTCCGGAGACCCACCCTGGTGAGAGAGGAGCTCACAGCAAAGGCTGGCAAGGGGGTTGTAGTCTGGGAGCAGAGATAGGCTTGGGGCTCTCTGGGGAGCACAAAAGGGAAGAGTTTTTCCCCTAACTTGCTGCTTTTTCTCATCTAAAATTTCTCTTGACAAAGGTGTTCAGGTTTTTCCCCCTTCTGTTTCCTACTCCTTTGTTTTTTTACAGTCCCTTGCCTGCAAGCCCAACAGAACTGGCTGGGGGCCTTGCTGAGGAGAGGTCTGGAGTTGCATAGTGTGTTTTTTCTCAAGTTCAGCAGGAAGCATTCTGCATTTTTTAATCAGCTATACCTTGCCTTTCATCCTTATGAGAGGCTCACAAATACCTCTGCTGCTTTTCACTCCTGATCTCCAGCTATGTAATCTGTGCATACAGACCCTGAAGAAAGAACCTCTGCATCTTACTACACACGTCCCTACCCTCTTCCCGGGGTGGGTACACATCACCCTTTGATCTTCACAGGTATTTAATATACCAGCACCTGGAATTCATGGGGCCACACAAAACCATTAACTTCCAGAGAGGGTTTTGATGGCCTTTTTTGTTCCCAGTTAGATTTTTCTCAGTAAGGATTTTCAGGTCTCCTCTCACCTCTTTCCACATGTATACTGCTCCTTCCAAATGCACCCAAATCTGCAGGCAAGCCATGCAGCCTGATGTGACTTGCATTTGTGAAAGCTGCGATTTGGCCAACAGGCCACTTTTTAAATATTTTGGGTGGAGATCTATCTGGCACCATGGTTAAATGCCATGACCTAGCACGTTATCTCTTGCTGTCAGAAATTGAACTACACTAGAAAAAAAACCAGGAGGAAACCTGAAGAGGAGAAAAAAGCTTTGTACAGATACACCCAAAGAGTATGAAGCACAGGGATACCCAGGATGGATCCAGCCCTTGCATTTGATCTGCTTATGATGAAACAACAGAAATCTCGAGACTTTTGCCATGTTACAGAACACAAGGGAACAGCACAGCCCTGCCATTAGGTATCTGTCCTCTCCTTGCTTCTATCTCTAGATCCTCTTCCTCTCCCATTCTGTTTTTCCATTGCACATGAGTGAGGGCAGTGCAAAGTGGAGCAGTGACCGTGGCACATTCCCACATAAGTCTGGTGCAGCACAACCAGGCAGCAATGAAGCTGTTGTTTTGAGGGTTTGTTTTTTTTTTTTCTTGGAAAACATGTGGTAAATTCCTGTATGGAGTTTGCCAACTATGAAGTTTCCCAAGCTGCTTAATACATTCATCTTGTTATTTTGTAACAAAGTCTTCAAAAATTGTCCCTGGCTGGCTTTGCTGACTCCCCTGTCATTTAAATCAGACTTCTGGATAATGGATGTCTGTGTTTTTTTGCCACTGCAAGACGGAACAGAGATCCATTTCTTAGTTGGATCATTGTATTATTTTGGCCTTAGGCAAGAGACAGAGAAAAGAAAAAGGCAGATTTGATTTCTATGTGTGCGCAGACTTTCAACTATTTTCCATTCTCACCAGTAACTTATCCTGCTTTTTTTCACCCATCTTGGTGCTCCCACCATGGGTTTGGCTGTTTGCACTTGACAAAGAAAAAGTGCTTTATTTTTAAGTGGCAACAAGATCGGGCCTAATACCTTAACATCAGGTCTGGACCAGTTCCTTTTGCTGAAATAAGGCACTGTGACAATATTTTCAGTTTTTCTATATCTATACTGTATTCATCATAAAAATCAGCCTATTTCATCTTTTTTTGTTTTTTCTCTAATTTTCTAGGCTTGCTTCTGGCTAAGTCTAGAACCTGATGAAATACAATAAACTGAGAAATTAGCTTTCTGTGATTTTTATAGTTTACTTTAAACCAGAAAGGCCACACACACCAGGGGTCAAGCATAGTCATTTGGCACATTTCTGGAAAGAACAAAGTTTCAATTCTTCAAGGTTTTCTGCAGGTATCATTTTCTTTCATACCTGCTTTTGCATTTTATTTCCCTTTAACACAATTATTCAATAAAAACCCAGTAATGTAACTTGGCTCTGAGCATGTGACCCCATTTTTAAATCATTTAACGTATTAAAGTTTGACTTGAATTTAATATTATTTCTGATTCACTTAATCCTCTGAAAATAAAGTAGATTTGTACTCCTATGCTTTTCCTGCTCTGTCCCAATATAGTGAAGTAGTTATGTCAAAGTTTTAATTTAATTTTTTTTTTTAAAAATCTTTGGCAACCTCTTTCTTCAGCATTTTGTGATTCAATATTTATAGCTGCTCTGACATGACTCTTTGTGTGTAATTAATCATTGAGTAACAGTATATGCATGCCATGAGGTATTAGAGAACTGAGTGAGGAAATATATGAAGGCATTAAAAATCCATGGTGTGAAACTCAGCATTAAAATCCTCCAGTGTATAATTCTATCTGTGGTTTAATGTCAGAGGTTTGATGTAGGAGCACAGCCTCGGAACAAGAAAGACCATGATTGTTACACACAGTATTTCTGGAAGACCTGGGACTGAATGCACTGCTTTGATATCAAAGCTTAGCTGTAATTCTAGCCTCAAACAGCTACAAGTCATGACATTGCATTAGAAGCCTTCAATAGTTAAATACCTTCAGGGAACTTTTCCTGCTGGTTATTCCTCTTCCAGGTATTCTAGTATTTTTCCAGTGTGTTCCTATTAGCCACAGGAAGGTTCGTAGCTCATATCTGGACACAGACAAATGCTGGGATTGAACCATATCTGGCATTTGAATTTTAATACATAAACACCAGCATGTGCTGAATTTGTAATCTGAAAGTGTATTAACTGGGAGCCTTGTGTTTACAATCAGATGAGGAGGTTATTTTGGGTTACTTTTTCACCTACTCTGTGCACTGCCCCAGCTGATCCCTACTCACCCAGATCCCTGTAGTCTGCAGAGAGGTAGGGGGTTAGGTTTTGCAAGCTGCCTTGAAAACCCTAGTCTGTACTTTAAAAGTCAGTTCATTGAAGTATCTTCCATTAGTGGCACCTCTGTGGTAGTCCACAGAGTTAGACAGAAGAATCTCCTGACCCGGTTCTTGTCTTCACAGACTCGTATATGGAGAGACTGTCTTTACCCTGATTTTGTTATGCATCAGCAAAGAGTGTTCTTCTAAAGCACTGAGTTGGGCTAACTTCACTCTGCAGCTTGCATATAGGATACTTATTACTCTTTTCTTAAGGTAATAACAGTAAAGCTGTTTAATTTGCACTTAAGAGCATAGCTTTCCCCTCCCTTCTTGGGAGTCATGCCCATAGCTTGCAGTAGTGTGTGGTCCTGAATACTGTGAGAGGTGAAGAGGTGTCTATTACTTTTTGAGAATCTTACTTGACCTCTGGTCTCTTAGAAAATGCTTTTTTCAGGACCTGGACACCAAAGCATTAATACTATATAAGTGGATATACTGAAGGAAGCTCTTGTTTTGTGTGGACCTTGCTGACTTATTGTTGCTCCTTGGGATTTACTTTGGCTCAGCCAAGACTCAATTCTCCAATGTCCTGAATATCTCCTGGCAGGGATTTGGCCTTGTTTTGTTTTCAGCTGACCACAATGCTTTACAGAACTCCTGAAAAATTTCCTCCCAACAATATTGTTTAATTGTTTATTCACAAGCCTCCCCTGGCCAGCGGCTAGGGAGCTGAGGAATGAAGGGCACCCAGGGCTGCAAACATGAGCAACTCAGCAGCCAAGGCTCTGTAACAGCTTCCATCTTCTGCGGTGTGAAACACAATATGGGTTTCCCTCTGGGGGAAACTTGTACTTGTACTTCCTCTGCACAAAAGCCATTGTCCCCATTGTTTGAGGCATGTCATACCTCAAAGGCTGTCACCCCCCTCTTACATCACAGCCACCACTTGGCCACATGTGGGACCTCTGAGCAAAGATTGAAAGGCCTTTTTACTTCTTAGGGTGATGCTTGCAGGTGTTTCACTGCTTTATATGTTGGGCAGCAAGACCACTTCTTTCATGAAGTGAATAATGCAGGGGAATTTTTCTTTGGGTTTAGGTGAGAGTTTCAAGCAAGCTGAGCTGGAAATTTCTATGGCATGAAAAAAAAAAAAAAAGAATAGTCAAAGAACTTGCCTAGGTACATGTGAATGAAAGGGTAAGCTGGGGGCATATAGCTTCCTCAGTTTCTTCCTGCTGACACAGTGTCATGCTGTGTAATGTACATGTATGCAGATGGTGACCTGTAATGTTGACATATTTCAGAAACACAGGATAAGCCTTAGCAGACCATACTTCTGAAACAAATCCTATAGTGTCTTTATAGTCTGTAAACACGATTTAATTAGAGGAAATGCACTTGCTGGAGACAGATGATTTTTTTTGTTTTATTCTATTTTGAAAATCCAGGAATCTGGATTCTCAGCTTTCAGTGGAGGGCTCTCTTTGTTCCCACTACAACTTAAAAGTTGAGTTTCCAAAAACTTGAGTTTCTATCACTGTCAAGAACCACAAGAAAACTTAGCACAATTTTGCCTATTCTCACTTTTTTGTAGACAGCAAAAAGGGGGAGACTTGAGATTCTTTCTACATAGACATGAAAATGTGCAGAAGTACGGACCAAAACAATTCTTGACCACTAACCATGTCTTAGGATCTGTAGTGCCTCGTGGATAATGCACAAAATAAATCTGTATTCTTGCCATGTTGCATGACACCCATACCCGGACATGAGTGGGATCACAGCTGAGTGTTGGAAAAACACACTCAGATTCTCTCCAAGAACTCTTCCCTTCCAGACCTCATTCCACAATTAAATCTATGTGGATAGAACCTTGTGTGGGTGTATTCCCCTTGAGTAAGGCCATGTTCCCCAGAACAGGTCAATCAGAAAAATTCTTAAGCCAATACCATGTGTGGGGTCAAAGGTGTGTTAAGGAAGAAGCAAGAGAAAAGAAACAACTCAGCAAGTTTGCTGATGACACAAAGCTGGGAGGAGTGGCTGACACCCCAGAAGGCTGTGCTGCCATTCAGAGGGACCTGGACAGGCTGGAGAGCTGGACAGGTTGAAATTTAATTAATTTCAACAAAGTCAAGTGTAGAGTCTTGCATCTAGGTATGAACAACCCCAGGAACCAGTACAGGTTGAGGAATGAGTTCTTGGAGAGCAGTGAAAGGGACCTGGGGGTGCTGGTGGATGGAAGGATGACCATGAGCCAACAATGTGTCCTTGTGGCCAAGAAAGCCAACGGCATCCTGGGGTGCATTAGAAGGGGGGTGGTTAGTAGGTCGAGAGAGATTCCCCTCTGGCTCTAGTCTGCCCTGGTGAGGCCACATCTGGAATGTTGTGTTCAGTTCTGGGCCCCTCAGTTCCAGAATGAGAGGGAACTGCTTGAAAGAATCCAGAACAGAGCCTTCAAGATGATTAAGGGAGTGAAACATCTCCCTTACGAGGAAAGGCTGAGGGAGCTGGGGCTCTTCAGATTGGAGGAGACTGAGGGGTGACCTCATAAATGTTCATAAATATGTAAGGAGAGAAAGGCAGGATGGTGGTGCCAGGCCCTTCACAATTATCCCCAATGGCAGGACAAGAACCAACAGATATAAGCTGGCTTTTCTTTTTTTCTTTTCCTTTCCTTTTCTGATTTTTCTTTTTTATCTTCCACACCCAGGATTACTGACATAGAGTCCTGTTGTTCAAAACATTGTGCCAAGCCTTGAGGTCTTTTACAGCATGGTCATTAGAAATCAACCAATATTAAATCTTAACACTCAATTTCAATTAAAAAATCAATGACATCTTACAAAAAAATAAATCCATTTAACTTTTTCCTAGGGCTTGCCCTTCAAGTATGCAAGCTGTCTCCTTCAGACAAGGATGGTGTTCTGCTTGCAGCAGTGAATTTCTGGTTCTGTAGAGGCTAGTGAGGCCTTCAGAAGCTTGATTTAGTGCCTGCAGATGTGGCCCAGCCACAGAGAGCTCCAAAAGAAATCAGGAGCAAGCCCTCATCCAGAGACATAAGTACCTTGCTTTAAGTCCCTGAACCATCCTACCAAGACAAGGGTGAGAGCTGCATTTTGTTCTGCAAGAGGAGCTTGGGATGGCTCTGCCTCCTGTGTTAGGCAGAGCAGTGTCAGGATGCATGGTGACCTCTGGGTCTCTTCTGCTGGCACGGGACTCAGTGGGACTCTGGGTGATGGTTAAGTTGATGTATTGGAAGGCTTAATTTCCTACAACACATGAGGGTGTGGGGAGAAGTTATTCAGCGTCTGAAAAATAGGCGTGCTTAAATACAGATTGAAAAATGCAGTCTCAAGGGCCATGTTTAGAAGAGTGCTGGATTCTCTAGCCCTCCTCCAATGTATGCTGTTGCTTTATTCGTGAAGCAGAGGGAAGGAAACTGCTTTCCTTGTGCTCATAAATAATTTTGCTGAGGAATTATCACACCAGATTAGTCAGGCATGTTGAACCCCCATCTCCCATATTTTGATTGGAACTGTCTTGCTAGAAACTCAGTATCCCAGAAAATGACAATCTTGTAAATATTTATGAACTGATTCCCTGCCCCAAAAAGCAACGACTGTTATTTCAGAGAGCCCACAGATTCTGCATGTGGCCTGGGTTGGCAGGCAGTGTTTCAAGCTTGCAAGTACACACACAGAAAATATGCTGGCAAAGAAAGCCATGGTCCAGAAACAAAGGACGAAATGGAAGCTGCAGACCTTCACAGTTTTCCTCCTGGTAGAGGTATTGGCCAGCCAAGACTCAATTTTGTCTCCTTTGCAGGGTGTGCAAGGACCAAACTGAAGGAACTCATAAATGACCTTCGGTCAGCTCTTACCTCATGGTTTTTGCTTTTCTGGCACTTCTGATTTCATTCTCCTACCAGAAAAATATGCTGTGTTGTCTTTTCCCTTGTGGCAGCATAGTCTGTGGCTGCAATTTGAGTGTGCATCATATTTTGGCAGACCAACATCCCCTAAAGAATAGACACGTGCCCCTGCCAAAACATCCGACTTCCACAAACCTCTTGTCACTTTCCAACTCTTTACTCTTTACACCTGCTTATCTCTGCCTCATGTAAACCCCTCCTCACTCCACTGAACAAGTCATGGAGTTCAGCAGCTACAGACCCCCTTATTTGGACTTTTTCTTTTTTATTTCTTTTTATTTTTTGTAGAGGGGAATGGAAGGGCAGAGAAGAAATTCTTCCAAGTGTTTCTTCAGCCCATATGGAGGGCCACAGAGATTTTTGTTTGGATTGGTCTTTCGCCCTCTATGAGTTTCTAACTTTTTGTGCTTCCAGCTGATAAAGACACAGCCTGTAGCTTTTTGTGCAGTCAAGAGCTTGTGACTTTTCCTGTCTCAGCCTCCACAAATCTCAGTGCTACTGGGTGCAATGCTTAGCTTTATCTCATCCTTAATTCGCTGTTGCAATGAGAAGAATGATGAGAGCAAAGCATTCTGACTCCAAGAGGCATTGAATTACGTGAGTTATTGTTTTGTTTTCTGATGATCTGGGGGAAGGAGAGGAGACAAGGTCTCCATTAGTCAAGACTGAAAATTTTGGGCAATCAGTGTGAGAGTTAATGAGCTGATTCACCTCCACCCCTCTTTCCTTCAAACAAGTAGCACTGAAACAAGGACAGCACAAAGGTGCAAAGCCAGGAGAGCTGCCTGTTAGAGGTAGTGCAACCTGTGTGATCCAAACCACTTCCAAGTCTGCAGCAGTGGTGCACCTGGAGGACATTGTCACTGCTTTGTCAGAGAGAGCCTGGAGCCAGTGCCAACAGCCAGTAAAGTGATATATGCAGGAATGAAAGCAAGCAACAGAGCTCCTCAACCTTGCCTTCAAGACAGTTTTACAAACAGGTTTGAGCACACATTGGGTTTAACTGATTTAGTGTAGTAGCTCTGTGGAAGAAGTTGGTTCATTCCAAAAAGAAGGAGCCCATGAAAGGGCCTGCTTCTTTGTGAAGTGACCTTTCCCAGAAAAGTTCAGGGATATTTATTGTCTTGCATCCCTAGGGATGGCAACACCAGAGAAGAACAGTCATCATAGCACTCCTCAATG
Source organism: Phaethornis superciliosus (assembly GCA_023637945.1). Taxonomy (NCBI): domain Eukaryota; kingdom Metazoa; phylum Chordata; class Aves; order Apodiformes; family Trochilidae; genus Phaethornis; species Phaethornis superciliosus. The sequence continues at coordinate 10,032,630 of JAJQWJ010000004.1, read as the reverse complement.
AATTCTGAATGGTTTGGCTTGTGTTTAACTTAACTGCAGTTTGCTGTGGATTGTAGCCACCTCTGAAGCGACATTAATGAGAATTGTTCAACTTGACTTGAATGGAAACTGGACCAGACCCCATTATGCTATGTATAATAGATTGGTTTAGATACATGTTCCCTGTTTTTGTGTTTTACCCAAAGTGGGGGACAGGGAAAGCAGGAGCAGAGTGAAGTACATGGCTGAGAATGTTTCACAGAGCTACCCTGTTTGTTTGGTAATATATATTTGAGTTTTAGTCAGATGTTTGTGAGAAACTCTCTGTGTCAAACATTGAACTTTTGTGCTCAGAAAGGGATAAAATGCACACACCCTTATGGCAAGCTCTGTTAAGTATTCTCACCTATTGGCTCCACTGGCATAACTCTCAGCAGCTTATACAAAATACACAACAGGGATTAATTACTAGTTTGGTCCCAACCCATTCACAATAGCAGCAGAGAGTTTCTCTTTTCTCACCAGCAGACAGACTACCTCATCTCATATGAGCCTCAAATAATGAGTTGGCTGTGGTGGGTCTCACAAAATTTCCATTATGCTGCTGTGGGTGTATGTTTGATGTGCCTGTTTGGACAGAATTAGGAAAATGGTTTTTGGACAGATCCATGCTTCACTGAACATTGCTGGACAACTCACCATGGCCCCTAAAGCCAACCATTTACTTGCTCATTCAGATTAGAGTTGTGATAGGTAAAGCTAAGTGTTGAGGATCTCAATAGCCTCAGCACATTTTGTCTGCCAGGTCTTTTGTGGGGCCACGACTGTACCTCTAGTTGAATTGTATACCTCTAGATCTGACCTTCAATTAAGTCCTGGGGCTGATGGCTTTGTTGATTAGACCAAAACATTAGACCAAATCTTTCACACTCCTGAAGGTGTGCCTAACCACCAATTGACCTAGCAAGGTGTTTTCAGTCTCCCTGTTTCCAGCTTGCTCTCCCTTCATGATGTGTGAATGCTGTTCCACAAGCACTAGAGAGGATGGGGTCATCCAATGGTCTCCTGATGTTTTGACTTGGGAGAATCACAGCATGACTGTGCTCTGGTCAGCAGACAGCAGCATTTTGGCCATACCAAAACATACATTTAGTTTTAAAGAAAACAGACCTCATTCAAAGGGCACTACCCCAGAGCTTGCTTTAGCCTGTGCAGCCAGGCAGTGTATATCAGGATGCTATTTCTTGCAAATGTACCTCTGAGGGAAGGGGAAAGGGGGAGAGAGGAAATTTTCCTTGACCACCTACGACCACAAAGTGTTCATCCTCTGGGAAGACAATCTAGGAGCAGCACCAGTTATCAGCTTCTGGGATTACTAGCTTTCCAGAAATTACTAAATGTGGACTTAGCCAAACTCTTTGGATCTGAGCATAAATTTGTCACAAGGAGATCTCTGATTACACCCAGGAAGCTTCCAGGAAAGGTCATACACAGGTCACTCTCATACAATTACAGCACAATTGTTCAGAGAGGACAAAAACTGTGTTATGTATCAAAGCTGTCTAAATTTACATCAGCACAGAAGGCATAAATCTTGGCCTTGTGCAGCCACTGACTTTACAGAAACCCACTGTCAACAGTTCGGGTGGCATTTCCAAGCATGGGCTGAACAAGCCAAATTCTCCTGCTGGCACCAAAATCCGGGGAAGTTCAGCTTCAAAGGCCAGAAAGAGGCACTGTCTGTGCAGGTGAAGGGTGAAGGACAACCCTCCCATCTGCCTCATCTTTCCTTCCCCAGGAAATGGAGCACATCAGGAAATGATCCCTGCTGTATCCCACCATGCCTTTTACTTGGTAACAGTGTCAACAGGCTTGCTGCTGCTCCACCGGGACAAATTGCATCCCTTGGGAGGAGGAAAAAGCCATCCAAAAAGTAGTCACACCCACCCAGGAGTGCCTCCTGGATGTCATCCTGCAGTATCACACTGTCTCTGCAAGGCAAATTTGCAGCAGGATAGTTTCACCACGAGAATGGCCTGATCACAAGCCATTCTCTATCCCACCACTCAGCTGAGCATTGAGCCCAGAATGAGCAGGAGGAAGCCTCTGGGAGTGTGGGGACATCCACGCCAGCACCGGGGTTCATGTCCTTGCTATGGCAGCAAGTGCTGGGATCGTCAGTTTTCTTGGCTGTGGGTGGAGCTGCCTGCTGATCCAGGGAGCCATCTGCAGATGAATCATGGATTTCCTTGGAAAAAGGCCTGCTCAGGGGAGATGAGGCAGCCAGATGGTGAGGTCGATGGTTTCAGGGTTTGGAACTGAAAGAATCACAGTTGGCCGCAATCATTTGAAGCAGGGGAATGGTAGCTGATAGTGACTCAGTGGAAAGTTCACTTGCTAGGAATGGCCACTGTTGACTCTGTATCAGACTCACATTCCAATTGTACAGGAAGAAAGCTACCTGATCCTGAAATATCAGTGCACCAGACACAAACAGACTCCACAACTGGTGCAATGTGCATTCAGCTCTCAGCAGGTTTCCCTGTGACTGTCTCAGAGGCAAGGGCTCCAAATTTATGTTTTCTTGATTTCATTTTGGAAAATGGTGATTTGCAATCCCAGTGGCACTGTGAAATCACAGGGTCAGAGTCCCCCATTGCAGTGCGGGTGCTGCCTGAGCTCCTGTAGGGCTTCAGCCCTGTCCTCTAGCAGCTGCATCTCCAGATCAGCTTGACTCCTTGCTCTGTACCCTCTAATCTAGTTTTTATTATACCTTTCAGTTATTTCCCTTCAATTTTTGTGGCAACCTTGTTAGCTGGAAACATGGTGGTAGCCTGACATGGGCTGGGGCAATACCAAGCACAGTTATAGACTGGGAAGAGAATGGAATGAGAACAGCCCTGAGCAGAAGGATTTAGGCATGTTCATGATAAGGAGCTCCACAAGGGATGACAATATGTGCTTGCAGCCCAGAAAGCCAACTGTATCCTGGACTGCATCAAAAGAAGCATGGCCAGCAGGTCAAGGGAAGTGACTCGCCCCCTCTACTCCACTCTCATGAGACACTACTGAGTCAATGAGAAGGAGATGGAGGTGCTGGAGGGAGTCCAGAGGAAAAGCACAAAGATGATTAGAGGGCTGGAGAATCTCACCCATGAGTACAGGCTGAGAGTGTTTTGGTTTTTTAATCTAGAGAAGAGAAGGCTCCAGGGAAATCTTATAGCACTTTCCAGTACCAGAAGGCACAACAGGAAATCTGGGGAGGGACTTTTTGTAAGGACATGGAGTGACTGGACAAGAAGGAATGGCTATAAACTGGAAAAGGGGATATTTAGGTTAGACATTAGAAAGAATTTCTTTCCATTGAAGTTGGTGATGCTGGCACAGGTTGTCCAGAGAATCTGTGGATGCTCCCTCCCTGGAAGTGTTCAAGGCCAGGTTGGATGGGGCTTTGGGCAACCTGACCAGTGGGAGGTGTCCCTGCCCATGGCAGGGGCATTGGGACTGGGTGATCTTTAAGGTTCCTTCCAACCCAAACCATTCTATGATGATTCTATGAGTCAAAAGTCGTTGACACAAGTCAGTGTGTAACAACACTCTGAATCACTCCAGGAATAGTTTTTCTCACTCTCTTGGTCCTACAGATACACACAAGGAAAGCACTTGCCCACTGACAGCAGCTCACAAGTTGGTTTAGCAGGTATTAGAGCATTATCCAAGAGATATTAAAACACTGCACAGCAAAATAGTTAATATTTTTGTCCTTTTCCATGCCTTATGTCAATCTCAGACTAATCAAATGTCCTTCAGGTAGAAGACATCTGGAATCTGAGCTCAGATTTTACAGCTCAGGCCCTTTTGCAGTTGAATCTCGAAATGGAAGTAGCAAATCAGGTATCAGAAGGTCAGACATTTGATATCCTAACTTCAGCTGTCACTAGAAGATATTTTAAGAAAAGCACCAGTTCAATTCTACATGAAGCAAGTTTTTTGTCCTCTATGCCTCTAGAAGTGTCAAGAAAACAGCACCATAAGGCAGAGAAACGGATTAATTTAATGCAACTCTCTTAGGTGAGTTTGTGTAATCTCTCTTTTATCTATCTTTCTTTAAATTTGTTAATACCTCTGGCATCTGTAGATCTTGGAGATGTAATTCTGCCCTGTGTAAGGTTTTTTGCTTCTTTGTTAAGTTAATTTGAGGATCCTTTGTTTCTCTATTGGGAAAAGCAATGAATAATCCTTACCCCCACTAAATTCTAAAGATAGAAGTAAAGCTAAAAGGATTGCCAGTGAAGCTAGAGCCTCAGAGTCACAAAAGGAAGAATTGTGCATATTTTTTATTGTAGACAGAGATACTTTTATCTCATGTGTAAGATTTTAATCTAACATTTTATCTCACGTTATTTTTAAAATCTTCTTCATTACAGATACTCCTTGTTTGGAGTGGTATAAAAAAATGGGCAAATGTGTAGTAGCAGCTACTTGATTGTATGGTAGCTGTCCAAGAAAAATATTTTTGCAAGTCTTGCTGAGTCAGGATATGTTTCCAAGCAGGCAGTGTCCCTTTCATTGACAAAATTTATCTCATGCAAGGCAAATCCAATACTTCCCTGCACATTCAGGGAAATAGCCCTTGTTGTTTGCAAAGGCTACAGAAACTCTGTTCAGCACAGTGTGTAAGTACCATAGTGCTATGTCTACATGTGATTACACAGTAAAATATATAGGCCAAAAAATTTATTCTTTTGTCTAGACAGGTGCCACCTGGTGCCCAGACAGCATTTTACAATTTTTCACATCCTAGGTTGATGAGAGGACAGCTCATTAGCCTGCTTTGCTATTGCCTTGATGATCTCACATGCAAGACATACCAAGTTATCTTATTCATCCCCCTGCCAGTCCACAACTGCTGGACTGCCAGGTGCTACTGATGCCAAGCTATAAATCAGTCCAGTTTCTCTTGAAATGGAGCCGAGTAGCAATCTAGCAGCTCTCAGATCCTCTTAGCCAACCTCACTGGGGCAAGTAATGACACCCAAATGCAAGTGGCTGCATGTTGTTGAAGGTGTTGATCTGAACATTTTGTACAGTCCTGGCCAGGAGCTCTTTCTAAACGAGGCACAGCCTCTCAGCCCCACAGACTCTTGCAGCTGTGCTACACACTGGCTGCCCACTGGAGACAGGGGAAATCACTGATCTGAGCAGAGGCCATGCAGTCCACATCCCCTTGCCATTACAGGAGTCGTGGAGACCTGCATCTTGTTTGTTGGCACTGCCCTGCTCTGCAGATGTGCACCTGCCAGGACCCTGCCATCAGAGGAGAGTGGTGAAGCCTTGGGAGCAAGGGAATTGGGGACCAGGGCTGTTCCTCCTGCTTTCCTTGGGAACAGCAGCAGATGTGTAGAGTTTAGAGTCTTGGAGCACAAGGACAGCTCACTATGCTCCAGAACAGGAGAAACAATACCAAAGGCACTGGAAGTAAATCCCAACAAAATCTGAGTGAGACCAACACCTTGGGAAAGCGTGCCTGGTATTGCATCCCTCAGGAAAATGTTATGCTCCTCCAGTGAAGAACACACTGTTCCCTGCTGCCCTTTACACTCAGAGATCCTGTGTCATCCTCTCTGCTCCCAGCCAGCCATGGGAAGTCTTTACCGTAACCAAAGTCAGCCTGTTCTCCAGTGTCACTGCTGTGAATTTAGCAGGACTTTAAAAAAGAAGTTAAATTTAGCACAGCATGAGCTCACCATCCAAGAGAGTCAATAAATTCATTCATCCAGAGCTCCTCATTTCTGCACAGATCACCTCTTCCATTGAGTTGTTTGTTTACATAGAAATTTGCTAGCGTATATAAACTCCTGAGCTCTAAAACATCTCTTTTACATAAGAACTGTGTGTTCTTATGTAAAGAACGTATTCTCATAAGAACATGTTCTCTCATGCCAAGGTAGTAATGTATAGTGTAGTAATCGCAGAGTAGAAGTAAACACTTGGTCTATAAATGGCATGAGATTTAAAGAATCCCACCAGTCAGAAAAATGATAGAATCATAGAATGTTAGGGTTTGGAAGGGACTTCTAGAGAGAGGACCTTTAGAGGGATCATCTAGTCCCACCCCCTTGCCAAAGCAGGACCACCCAGGACAGGCCACACAGGGATGCCTCCAGGTGGGTTTTGAAAGTCTCCAGAGAAGGAGACTCCACAACCTCTCTGGGCAGCCTGTGCCAGTGCTCCATCACCCTCAGAGTAAAGAGGTCTCTCCTCATGTTCAGGTGGAACTTCCTATGTTCTAGCTTAAACCTGTTATTCTTTGTCCTATTAGTGGGCACCACTGGAAAGAGCTTGGCCTCATCCTCTTGACATACACGCTTTGGGTATTTATAGACATTAATAAGGTCCCCTCTCTACCTTCTTTTCTCAAGGCTAAGCAGCCCCAGTTCTCTCAGTCTTTCTTCATAAAAGAGATGTTCAAGTCCCTTAATCATCCTTGTAGCTCTCAGCTGGACTATCTCCAGTAGATCCCTGTCTCTCTTGAACTGGGGAGCCCAAAACTGGATACAATCTTCCAGGTGTGGTCTCACCAGGACAGGGTAGAGGGGGAGGAAAACCTCCCTAGGTCTGCTGGGCACATATTTCTTGATGCACCCTAGGATACCATTTGCCCTCTCGGCCACAAGAGAACAATTGTTGACTCACGGAGAATTTACTGTCCAAGGTCTTTCTCCATGGAGCTGCTTGCTCCATGGTGCAGAACATCCCCTAATCTGTACTTGTGTTTGGTGTTATTTCTCCCTGGGTGCAGGACTCTGCACTTCTCTTTATTCAACTTCATGATGCTGATTTGCCCAGCTCTCCAGCCTGTCCAGACCTTGTTGGATATCAGCACTGCCTTCTGCTGTATCAGCCACCCCTCCCTGCCTGGTATCATCAGTGAATTTGACGAAGGTACACTCCATCCCCTCTCTTTGATGAATATATTGAACAAAACTGGACCCAGTACCGATCTCTGGAAAACACGACTAGCCACAGGCCTCCAACTTAACTCTGTGTCACTGATCACAACTCTTTGAACTCTGTTTTTGAGGCAGTTACCAATCTTCTGTCCTACATTTATTGAGTTTCGTTATGAGGATGTTATGGGAGAACATGTTAAAAGCTTTACCCAAGTCAAAGTATATGACATAACTGCACTCCCTTCATCTACCCATTTGATCATGCCTTTGTAGAAGGATATCAGGTTAGTCTACCTAGATTTCCCCTTAGTAAATCCATGTTGGCTACTCCTGATAACCTTGTCTTTCAAGTAGAGATGGCCTCCAGAAGGAGCTGCTCCATTACCTTTACATGGGCAGAGGTGAGTGTGAGATGGAGGTGAGTCTCCTAAGATTGATGAACTTGAAAATCGTCCATGACATCATTACAGCAGATACAATGTCTTTGGTGGAGTTGGTAAATGGAAAGTATTTTCTTTTTTTTCCCCTTTTTTCTTATCTTGCTAATAAGAAAAACATCCTACTCTTGCATATGAGAACCACTAAGAGTCTCTGATTTCTTAGTGAAATATGAAAAGCAGTTTCACATGTATTTCAGAGCTCCACACTGGCAGCAGAGAAGGGCAGCAGCTCCCATGTTGTCACGATGTCAGGGACTTTGCAAAGACCTCTTAGGACCTCAAGTTTCCTTGAGGAAGTGGAATGTCATTACATCCAATTTAATGGAAAAGACATTTTAAATAGAATGGAAATGGGTGAAGTGAAGGTTTTAAAAGACACAATGGAAAATTTGTGCCCAGGGCTGACTGAAACCTCTTTCCCACCCTGCAAAAAGGACATTTCTTCACCCTGCCCATTCCCATACAAACACACACAGACCCAGGCATATTCAATCATGAGAAAACAAACCAAAAAAAAAAAAAAGCTCAGTAAAATGAAATAATCCATTACATGCTTCTGCTCTCTCCCCTGCCATGCATTTCTCTCATTACATCACACAGGATGGCTGACATTACCATTGCACTGCCCCAAATACTCTGGTTGGCTCGTGACACTGGGGATATCTGCATGTGCTGGCCAGTACAGGTGACCTCAGGGAGGTTTGGAGGGAGAGGAGCCTGGCAGCAATCATGCTGATGAGGAGAATAATTTCTGTCGTAGGGTAAACTTTTTAGCCCAGGCTAAAGAAATGCTTCTCTAAAGATTAAAAAATCACTTGGTTTTGTCATGGGCAATGAGGCTTCTGCTTCTCCTGCCTTGAAAAAAATTGGCAGGTTACAGCCAGCTCTTTTGATATGATTCACCCCAAGTAAAACAACAAAAAGTAACTGTTTTCCTAATTGATTACTGATTTTATCGGTGATTTCTGTATTTCAAAATATCTTTTTTTCTAAGATTTTAAGAAACACTATGTGCAGGAAATATTTTAGATTGTATTTGGATAAAAGAAAAAAAAAGAAATAATAATAATAAAAAAAGGAATCATATACTTCACAGTTTTCCTGGCCAATTGCATTTAGGTGGATTTTAGTCTCCCCCTTCTAACTGTCAAATATCTGTTATTAATTTTAAATAGCTAAAAATCCCATAGAGCTACTGAATTAGACAATGTTCTAGAACAATATGCAGAAAAAGGAGTTACAATTTTTTAGATAAACCCATTAGCAACAAACCTATCTCACAGACAGAAGACCCACTTTCCTTTTGGGTTTGGACCACACTTTCAGACACAGCATATCTTTGGGTGAGATCAGAATCCAGACACAAATGCCAGCAGATACTGGGAGGGCAGCAGATGTCATTCCCATCTACATGAGACATCTTTCACATTGGGAAAAAAATGTTCGAGGTATTCCAACCCATGCTGCTGTAAAAATGTCCTCCTTTCTCCCCTCCTTTCATTTATAGTTCCAGGACCAAGAGTTGTCATGCTGAGACCCTGGAACTCCTCTGCTCTGACCTGGATACTGTCCTGGAAAACACCCTTCTCCAGAGCAACCTGACCAGATTCTTCACTTGAAGAGTCTCATTCAGTCTGCAGTTTCTTAATGCCTCCTTATAGCATCCAGTTTAACCTATTAAAAAAACTTGCCTTTGAGCACAAATAATAGTTTAACATAACTGCAATTGCCTACCATGTAACCATCGTGATATTAAAGCTGTAATAAATCTGTTTTAATAAAATAAAATGCATCCATTTTCAGAAACAAGTCCAGTATGCGAAGATGGAGAGAACAGAGAGGTCAGAATTTCTGGAATCTATTTATTTTATAAAATATTGCACACATGGGTTACACGGGTTGGGATAATGAGAAATGTACATCTCTGCTTGGGACATCTTCAAAGACATCATTCATAAAATGTATGACAAGCAATCACAGAATAATAATCTTTATATTTCCTTGGAGAAATTAGACCAGACAGTTAAGTTTAGTTCAGAATGTGTTTGAAAGACAACTCCTCTAGATCAGATTTTATCACATTGCAGGAAGTATCCAGCCAAGTATGGAATTTAAGATTTTAATGTGCATTTTAAATTAATTCTGTTAAATAGAGCCACAGGAACATGAGAGGAATTCCATGCTATTTGTTTCATCAGATTTCACAATATTTAAGCCGGCATAAAACTGTATGAGCTGCAAATGCAATAGGTAGGGCACTTGCACAAGCAATGAGCACATCCAACATGCTGCAGATGTCCTAGGGGTTCTCATCCAATGTGACTGACTCCAAGGCTTCCTCTGTCATGAGTGGGAATGGGAAATGAAGCACCAAAAAAAATCATTATTTTTTTATCCTCTTTCTCTGAATTATTTAAAACATAAACTGAAGACTGCAAAATAATTTTGTTTCCAAACAACTTTTCTGTGTAATATCTTTCCCTTGCCCTTCTACTCTCTCATAATCCCTTTGTTTACTCCCACACAAAATAATTACAGTTATGTTACAGTCATACAGAAAGTCTAGAAATCTCTGGAGTAGCATCCTGTACAATGTACATTGAAGAAAGCAGAGGTCTCAAACAAAAACAGAAATGAAAAGAAGGAGAGGAAGGAGAGGAAGGAAGGGAGGAAGGAAGGGAGGATGGAAGGGAGGAAGGAAGGGAAGATGGAAGGGAGGAAGGGAGGGAGGAAGGGAGGAAGGGAGGAAGGTTGGGAGGAAGGGAGGGAGGAAGGGAGGAAGGGAGGAAGGTTGGGAGGAAGGTTAGGAGGAAGGGAGGGAGGGAGGGAGGGAGGGAGGGAGAGAGGGAGGGAGGGAGGGAGGGAGGGAGGGAGGAAGGAAGGAAGGAAGGAAGGAAGGAAGGAAGGAAGGAAGGAAGGAAGGAAGGAAGGAAGGAAGGAAGGAAGGAAGGAAGGAAGGAAGGAAGGAAGGAACTCAACCTCCAGCTTTTAGCAAGTTGAAGAGTGTGCAACAGGATAAAATCTCATCATAAAATCCAGTTACACGCCAAGGCAGCAGGAGGTCTTTCTACCTATTAATCCTTCAAGTACATCACCATTTAGGTGCTAAGCCCTCCTGTTGCATCACGATGCAGAAATGATTATCATCTTTGGAGGGTATGCTGCAGAGAGCTGCTACACAAGTCAATCTTGAGATGATCCCTTTCCCTTACTACAGAGAAAGCATTTTCCATCCCAGCCTGCAGTCACCACATATTTCAGTGCATGGTTATAAAGCAAAAGCTGAAACGCTGGACAGGAAAAAACACACTATTTACTATTATAGAACAGCAGGCCCATGTTGAACAGAAGACAGGGTTGCAGAGAGGATGTGGCCTAGGAAAGTGCAATTAAAAAGGTACTTTTCCAGGTTTGTGGAAGTCCCTCTTTCTCAAAATGGGACTTTATAGCACATCACATTACAGGCATTAAACTTTATCCCACATGGACTTTTAGGATGTTAGGTAGTGATAGGGAGTGGATCTAAACTAGAGGAGGACAGATTCAGATTGGAATTTAGAAAGAAGTTTTCACCATGTGGGTGGTGAAACACTGGAACAGGATGCCCAGAGTCATGGTGGAAGCCCCATCTCTGGAAATTTTTAAGGCCAGGCTGGACAGGGCTCTGAGCAACCTGATCTAGTGAGAGGTGTCCCTGCCCATGGCAGGGGGGCTGGAACCAGATGATTTAAAGGTTCCTTCCAGCCCTGAAAATTCTATTATTCTATGAAGACTTCACTCAGAGGCAAATAAATACACCTTGCAGACCTACCAGGTGAAGGACCAGGCCTTTGGACTGAATTTCTGCTTTAGCACCACATGCCTTTGTTGCCAGGAAAGGCAGGAAAAATGGGATGTAATGCTTGAGGCAAGATTTTGGGTGAGATCTTAAACAGCGAATGGACCTCACTGCAGACTTGCTACTTTTGAAAATGGAGCACGTGCTCCAACTCTATGCTTGAGAGGAGTTTGCTTGCCTGTGTAACATGAGGTGCAGGCAGCTGCTAGTGTGTCCTGCAGGCTCCTGAATATTATGTTCTATAGTGTCAAAGAGGAGATGGAAGTTAAAAAGAAAAATAAAATAGCTTATGTCTTAAGAAACATCCTTCTTCTACAAAAGTTAGAATGTGTAATTAAAATGGTAAAGAATATCCCCCAAAAGATTGATTTCTGGAATCTTTTTTTTTGTTTCTTTTTTTTTTTTTTCCTTTTTTTTCTTTCTTTTTTTCTTTTTTTTTCCTTTTTTATATAGGACTTGAAAACACATGAGGAAGGGAAGAAAAGAGAAAGCCAAGAGCATAAATGTAGAAGGACAAGGAGGGACTTGTTAGGGAAGTGCTACCAGCAAAATATTGGTTTGCTTTCCCTAGGGATTTCTATGCTCCTGGAAATGCCTAATACATGCCAGCACCCTTGCCAACCTGAGGACCAATCCAGGCTTCATGGCCAGGGGGTATCCCTGTTGTTCAGGAGGCAAAATCCCACCACAGAGGATCGCAGTCCACACTTCTCACTTATCAGTGGAACAAGCTGTTCCTCCATCCCCTAAAGTGAGGCTTTGCATGGAGCTGCTGATGGTCAGAGTCAGTCTGGATGAGAGGACACAGGGGACCCCCCACACATATCCCTCAGGCCAATGGGGTTGTCCAGAGCCCTCTCATACATGCGCTCCAAGATGCGGTGGATGCTGGCAAAACTCGGTCTGTCAGCGGGCAGCTTGCTCCAGCAGAGGCGCATCAGGTTGTAGAGCTCCAGGGGACAATTGTCCGGGCAGGAGAGGACATTCCCATCCCTCACGTAGTAGATGACCTCTTCGTGAGCCATCCCATAGTAGGGCTGCATGCCGTAGGAGAAGATCTCCCACAGCACCACCCCGTAGGCCCACACATCAGACTCCGTGGTGTAGCGGTTGTAGAAAATGGACTCGGGGGGCATCCAGCGGATGGGGATGGCGTCGTTCTCGTTGGCTTTGTAGTAGTCAGCTGAGTACATGTTCCTCGAGAGACCAAAATCGGCGATTTTGACCACCATGTTCTCCCCTACCAGGCAGTTCCTGGTAGCCAAATCCCGATGGACAAACTTGCGCTCGGAGAGGTAGGCCATGCCGGCAGCCACCTGCTTGGCGATGCAGAGCTGGCTGGTGCAGCACAGGGCCAGGGGGTTGGGCAGGCGGCCCCGTCCCTCCAGGCTGCCGCGCACCAAGCTGCAGAGGTTGCGGGGCGAGCGGTCGCGCAGGTACTCGTTGAGATCCCCGTAGGCCATGTACTCGAAGAGCAGGCACATGGGTTTCCCGACTGCGCACACACCTGGAAGAAGATAGATGCACCCTGAAGGTCACCCGGGGAGCCAAGGGGGTTCTCCTGTGCAAAAACGTCCAAAAACGCTGATGCAAAGGGGAGACTTTTAAGAATGCGTGAAACGACAGAAGCGTGAAGCATGCAAAGGCCATCAAGTTTGCAAGCATCCCTTTTTGTCTTTGAAGCTCCTTCACCAGGGGTGTAATGCTGCGCCCGGTGGGTGATGCCAGCATGTCCTGTGGTTGCCAGATTTGTCTGGATGTCCCAGGAAGAAAGGTACAATTTTTGAGCTATGTTTAATTAAAAGCTCAATCCTACTTTTGTTGGCATTAACAGAAGTTTTGCCTCTTCCCAGGGGCAAAAATATGGAAGGACATGTTTTTGTACATAATCTTTATAGTTCTGAGTGCAGTATATTTTAAAGTATTTGGGGATTTGTAATTATACTTACACTGATATGGGTGTAAGGACTACACATATGCAGGAAGATTTCAGCAGTATTCAGAAGGGCTATGTTCATGGGTTCAGTGGGATACTTGAAATGCAAAGACATTCGCACTAGACAACCCAGACATTTTTCTGGATTGTAGGCTTTTTTGTACGTATTTGTTTTTCCAGGGTTTGGGTTGTTTTGGGTTTTTTAAATAGCTCATGCAAAAAATGCTAGTTCCAGGATTAATTTTGGGCAGAACAGATACTCCAAAATGAAAGACAAAGAAAAAACAGACATCAGAAAAGAGGGAATTGCCACACCTGATAGAATTTAGTCCGACTGAAGAGTACTTCTTTGTCCCTACACCAGCTTTACTGGGGACAAGCACCAGTACTGGACCCTGGTAAACTCCCACCAGTTTTACAGAGCATACAGTGATAAGGCAAAAATATTTTCATGCCTATGATTAAATTGCCAAGCAGCAAAAGACAGCATTAAAAATTTATGTGTTTTGCTTTCTTAGGACCATTATTTAGCAATTGGAAATACAGCTTAAATCTGAAATTCTTGTTGAAGACCTAACACTTGAATCTTTGAGGAAAAGCAGATAGCTGTTTCCAGCATGATAAAAGCAGGATCTGACAAGCATGAAGTGTGTATGTGAGACACTTATCATCTAAGCTGTCTTCAAAAGTGTGGCTGTTTTATTCACACCCCCACAATACGAAACAAGTTTGTTCCTGTACCTTAGCCCTATCCTGACATAAAATGTGTTGACAGTAAACACAGTGATTATTTGAGTTGGGAGCATTTCCTGCTTTTCTTTTCTGCAGCCAAAATATTTGTATCAACCCAGCTTTCCCAAAACTGTCATTTATATATTTCCAAATTTTGTGACCTACACTTCGAGACTTGCTCTGGTGGACAATTAACAGATAATGCAGTGGCACATAAAAAAATCTCACCTCTTTTGCAAGAGGCATTTTTGTTTGCAAAGTAAACAAGATTTGCCATTTGCATTAAGCACCTGTCACCCATGCATGTGTCACCCCTGCATCCCCAACAACCCTGCAGCAAGTTTGCAGAAGGTGGTACCCTGTGTATGGGTGTCTCATTCAGATACCTAAAAGCTTGACAATATTCGGATTGTCAAACTCTGCCATGAGGGCTGCCTCCCTCTGGAAGTCAGCCTGCATGTCTGCAGATGCTTCTTCCTTCAGCATTTTCACAGCCACCATTGTGAAAGGTTCATATGGCAGCAGCCCTGGAGCCCTGCAAGGACAGAGGGAAAAGGCAACCTCAGTGATGGATGGATGCACTCATAATGTAGACTCTGTTTCTGGTGCTGTAAGAGAGGATGACAAAATAATGAAACTAAATGAAATGAAGAGGTGAAACGAAATGAAATGAAATGAAGTTAAATGAAATAAATAAAATAAAATAAAATAACAAAAAATAGCAGAAAATAATAGAAAATAAAGTAACATCCGTGGAAAGCTGACGCACTGACTGGAGAAACATGAAAGACTATCTTCACTTCTCAGGCCTGTCTTCATTGCATAGTACAAAGACATATAATTTAGTTCAGGGGTACTAAATCCAATACAGATTTTTTTGATCATTGTTTTTCCTGCTTACAGACTCTTTACCGTGACTGGTAAAGATTTACCATGACTGGTAAAGATATAGAGAAATAATAGTTTGGTAAGCAATAGTGTCTCCTTGTACTGGAAGTCACAGCAGAAACTTCATGGAGGGCAGGATGGCCTCTTCAGTCCAACAAATACACTTTTGTGGTGTAATGACTGAACTTACCAGAGTCAAAAATAAACATATTAAAATATCAAATCTCTTTTCAATGCAACATGTGCCATACCTCTGTGTGTGTGCCTGAAATTCAACTGTTCATAAATCAGCTAGATAGTTCCAGATGAATTTAACATGATAGAGCTGAACTAACTAGGAGATAGTTATACTCCTGAAAGTTTTTCAGAAAGAGGTTACAGGACAGAAAGAACAAAGTATACAATTTCCTTGTGTGAAGGATAAGATGATTTTGTCAATAGACACTGATAAATCTTCATCTAGAACTTAGAAACACAGATCCATATGAAACAGAGCTTCCTGATTTAGAGCAATCACAGTCTCATTTTGTTTTCCTATCCACACGTCACTGTACCCTCAACAAGTTTAACTGCCAAAGATTCAGGGGTAGAACCTTCTACTCTTCAAACATGGACCAAAAATCAGATGTGTATTTTGTTGCCTACACCAATTTTTCCCAGGAGTCCTGCAGTTCAAGCACACTCCTTAGAGGTACCCAGACAGATGCCATGGAGAGCAGAGCCCATTTGCATCTCGTGTTACTACGCTGGCCCGGTTGCCCTCCCATTGCTCAAATGCCAGGTTCTTTTACTGATCAGTAGCCCCAAGAGGAGGTTCCGATTTCCAAAGCAAACTTCCAGCTTCCTTTTCAACTACTCCAGACAAATGGCAGTTGCAACAGATGCAGCTGGGTGCTGTAAATGTCAAATGTCAGATGGCAGGGTGCCGATGGAGAAAGGAATCTCACAGGTGGCCAGATCGAAGCTGAGACGCCCAGGCAAGGAGGTCTGGCATACTGGAGCAAGGGAGCAGTCTCCACATTTGTCTGCCCCTGCCCCAGTTCCAGCAAAATGTCTTCCTTTTTACCCTCTGTGCTGGCAGCATGGTTTTGGTCTAGTAAGAGAGAAGTACCAGCACCTACCAGCTGCTGTCTGTTCACTTTCTTTAGTGACTTAAACTGAAGAAGCCATTAGAACATTTAAAAGTAAAAAGAAGAGGGCTTTTATCTCTTCCAAACAGCCTCATTGTAGATAACCACTCTTCACTGGCTAGCAGGATTGGTGCAGTGCCAAAGCAGGAGCAGGCACAGCTCCATCTTGCATGCTTCAGGGAAAGAAACTCCAGGCTACAGCCTGAAGTACAACCATCCATTTACTCTTCACTGAAATCCTGTAATGTAAGCTAACCTAAACCTAACTCAACTGAGACTTAGCTGCACAAAACATTTAAATGGTCCTTCAGGCAACAGCAAATAATTTCACCCAAGGTAACTCATGTGCCTAGTTCTTATTAGACCTGGGAGAATCGCACTGTTCTGAAACAGTGACAGACTGCAGTTTTGGCAGAGAGCATTTAAGTTCACCCTTCTGGTGCACAAAAGACAGTCTTTGCACAAAGGGATGGGGGCACATCTGCAGGGGAGCAATGGGAAGTTGTTGCTTCTGAAACTAACCAGGAGAATTCAGGCAGCAGGACAGAATATAAAGTGCTTTCTAGAAAACAGGTAAATTTCTTCTAGACTTGAGAAGGAACCAGAAAAATTACCTTGTTTTTCCTCTCTCATGATTGTATAAAAGTTTATGAGAAATGTCCACTATTTGTGGAGGGGATAAACAGCATCTGTCCTCACCTTCTTCACCATCAATGGATTTATGCAGCATTGGCCACATTTCTTTTAGGTACCTGCCATTCAAAGAACTAGCCAGTGATGGAGTTAGGGATTTCATCCCAAAACTACCTACAGAGAGTGCCTGGCTTTAAGATTCCAGTCAGGTTTTCTCTGCAGAGCAGTAACTGAAAAAACTAAGGAGCAGCTTGAACTTGTGATTTGCAGTTATATTTTGTCACTCATCCTCCTCATCATTACAGATGATTGCACAGAACATTGCAATTAACATCTACTGAAGCTGGTGGAGACTTTACAGGAGTAAAGGAGTACAGACTTTACCCTGTACATCTGAGAAATTTTAATGTGGGCAGGAACATTTTCTGAATTGGCAGGGGCAGGGGCCCATTTTGTTGTGAGTTGTTTTAATGTGCATGCTGTTTTTCACCTATATTTGAGACAGCAGGTCAGAGAAACACCCTTTGCACTTGGAAATAACGTAAGGCTACTTCCGTTAGAGAAACTTTGACCTCAGGGATAGCTTTATCTCTTGCAGAGATGATTGTCTGTGCCTTTGCAGCAGGGATCTTACTGGCCTGCTAGCAGAGACCCTACACCCAGACTTTTAGGCAAAAACAGGCTTCAGATTTAGCCTGGACCATGCAGCTCGAGACGTGGGTCAAGGTTTGCCCCGTTGAACCTTATGTGAATGGTGCTCTGCTGGCATGTGGGGCCAGCATGTTCCTCCCAGGGGCAGAGCCTAAACTGGATCCTGAATCTTGTTTAAGGATGTCTGTCAGGGGAAATGGTTACTTCCTCATCCCTTCCAGTGTGAAGCTGCCCCAGTGAAGACAGCAGCCTTTCAGGAGAAGCTGCTAAATGATAGCCAGACACTTCCTGTCCTAACTTGTTGCTTGACCCAGGAGTGAGTAAACACTGAATCAGGACTCACAGAAAGCCAACTGGCAAAGGCGTTGCTGGCACCAGACTCAGAGTTGTGTTTACAGGAGAAGAAGAAACATGAGACCAGGAGAAGTAAAAGGCTTGCTAAATTTAGCTTGAGATGTCCATTTAACACACGTAGGCCAGTACATTTTATCCATCTGAGATGGGAAGGCACTGATTGGACTTGTAGTAGCTTCAGCAGCCTGGAGGGTTGCACATCTGGTACGACTGGATCAGAAGTCTGCACTAATCCGCCAGCAGTGCACAGAAATACCAGTGACTTAAATGTTCCCTGGAACTGTTAGGGTTTAGGGGGACTTCTGATAGAGACACAGATGCTGATAACAATAAAGAAGACCCTCAGAAGCAATATTTCTGTGGCTTCTTTTCTGAGCGACAGGGAGATGTTTCACAGAGTATGGTACTCTGCACTTCACAAATGCTGGCTAAGATGTGATGCTTTTTAAATTTTTCTTCTTCTGTTTTTGTCACAGATTCCACTGACCATAGCAAAACTGTTTATTAAAAGAAATGGCAGCTCTGAGGTGGAAAAAATCCACATGAAAAATCTCTACACTACTTTAGCATGTGTTTGACCCAGTGACTCCTGAATAATCTTTGAGAGGTCATGCTCAGCATCAGTAAGAGTAATTTTGAACTCAGAAAGATCTGCGCAGCACTGAAATTATTGGAGCTTCCAGAGCAGGCCCAAAGAGGCAGAAGACTTCTGCAAGGTAAGCAGGAAGGCAATACTCTGCAGGGCATCCTAGTGTTGTGCTGGGGTTGGGATGAGGTCTGTCCTGTGGACCAGGGCCAGCTGCTGTGCCGTGCCCTGAGCACAGATCAGCCTTGTTCTTCAAGCTCAGATGTGTTTGGCTTTGCCATCCTAACAATCAAAGCTAATGACACTGTTCCCCACTCAACACATTCAACTCATTTCCTAGCAGACACATCAACAGCTTAAGTGTAAGAACTAAAAGTATCTGCAGTTTTGACTGCTTTTTGCAAGGAAAGCCTGTGTCTTTAAAGTCAATGGGAGCAGTTCCATCAGACAGCTCTTGGCCACCAATGGGACTCTGCTATTCCCCTGGGTTTTTTTGAGGTCATCACATACTATGCCACATACAGGTACAAAATCAGCCATGCCCCGGTCTTACTAACTGTAAAGCATACAGAAAATCATCCTGAGTTATGACTGAACTGGAAAATCTGTCCACTTCCTTTCAGTAATTTGGAGATGGGATTTTCCAAGGAGACTAGAACTAGCAAAAATTATGGTCTCTGTCAAGGCTAACAAGACACCATCCATCCATTTCAACCTCAGCTAGACTTGGTTTTTCAATTAAATATTTTCACATTTGAAGAGGTACATTATCTCACCTCCCATGAAATTTAACAGGACTGGAATTTCATCTAATACCTTAAATTTAAAACAAGCAACAATGGCAGCAAATTCCAACAATGAAAAATCAGTAACTAAAGGAAACAGAAAAAAATATTTCCTAAGTGGATTGGTTTTTAGGGGATTTTTTAGTTTGCTTTTGCTACTGAATCAAATCGAAGCTGGGTCAGGACCTAACTGTAGTATGACACATTGCCCTCTGTGGTAATTACTGGACAGTGCTGGTGTTATAATGGAGGAAAATACACATTGACAATTTGCAAATACTGGAAAACACAAGAATTTCACAATAGGTCACATGTTACAGGCAATACTCTTGGCAAAAACAGTGATGATAAATTTAGCTGAGCTTTTACCTCAGTCTTTGGTATGTGAGTAAGATACTTCATTCACTAGAAGGACCATTTGTGGCAATAGTTTAAAAGATACCAACCAGAAGCAGTGGACAACAGAAACAATTATTCAAGACTGAGTATACCATTTGGTAGATGTGCATGTGATTTAGTTTGGGTGAATGAATTTCCTGTGCCCAGAGAGGTCACTGCTCAACTGACAGATTTTCCCAAGTTCTCCAAGACAGAGAGGACTCAGACACAGACCACTTACCTTGCTTGGAAGACTCTCCCAAATGCTCCTTCCCCAATATCTCTCACATATTCAATATTGTTCCTGGGATACTCCAGGCTAAGCAATTTTGGATTGAGGAGTAGAGGCATCCGCTGATACATCGGGTTGGGGTGCAGCCGGTCCAGGAGGAGTTCAGAGGGCAGAGTGGTGAGCGTCGGTGTCTCTGACTCTCTGAAACGATGGAGCAGTGTTCAGTCAGTGTGTGCACAGCCCTCAACCAGGAGATCTGCATCTCCTGCAGGGCTGGTTTCTTCCAGGGTGGAAAGGGAAGGTGCAGCAAGGCTGTTGAAGGAACCTTGCAGCAAGGTGTCATGCCATGTATCCAATACAACTACCAGATGGCCTTCTGCTCTAGCACAAGGACGCACCAGTCTTTGCAGTGGGCTGCCACAGACAAAGGGAGGACTGCTCCCCCCTACCAAGTGTTCACAGGAAAATGCTCTCAGAAACAGGCAAGCCCTCTTTCAAAGCCATGTTTGTTGCCTTCAATTACGTCCCAACCTTTACCTTTTTTTGTTTTTCCACTGCTTTCGTCGACGGCAGCAAACCAGGGTGACAATGCCAAGGATTGAGACCAGAGCAAAGCTGGAGATGATTGAGATGATAACATTCATAGAGTATGTAGGGGAGAAGGGAGGAGGAAGCGGGAGATTTGGAGTCTCTCCAGTTGGTTTTCTTGTTCCTAGAGATAATGATGCTGTAATGCAAAAAAAAGGCAGAAGGTTATGCCTCAGCTACGTTATAGGCTTTCGCTTAAAGGTATTGATGAAGCCAGCCTGATGTCTTGGGAATTACTGACATTACAGGTATAACCATTTGATTGTCTGAGACGACCATACTGGGAAAGCAAGACAGTTTCTAGAGGAAGCAAAATCTCTATCTGCTTGCCAAATTTGAAAACACAGAATCTGGTAGAGATGAAGATACAGTTCCCATTCAGCTGGGAACATGATTTTGGTAAGTAATCAGTTTGCAAGACTTACATGGAAGATCACATCTGGTGGTCTCAAGAGGATTCAAATACAAGCTGACAGAGACCTTAGGGATCAGTATTTTCCATTCTCTTAATCACCTCAGGGGCTCTGTGATGGACTTTTTCAAGCAGTTCCCTGTCCTT
This sequence comes from Phaethornis superciliosus, assembly GCA_023637945.1. NCBI lineage: Eukaryota > Metazoa > Chordata > Aves > Apodiformes > Trochilidae > Phaethornis > Phaethornis superciliosus. Next base: position 10,011,968 of record JAJQWJ010000004.1, on the reverse strand, counting down.
CTTGAAATGAGGGGCCCAGAACTGGACACAATATTCCAGATGTGGCCTCACCAGGGCAGACTAGAGCCAGAGGAGAATCTCTCTCGACCTACTAACCACCCCCCTTCTAACACACCCCAGGATGCCATTGGCCTTCTTGGCCACAAGAACACACTGTGGGCTCATGGTCATCCTTCCATCCACCAGCACCTCCCGTTCCTTAACTGGGAGCACCGGAATCCCCAGAACTGGTGGATGAAGTTGCAAAGCCACTGCCTATCATATTTGAAAAGTCATGGCAGTCTGGTAAAGCTCCTTCTGACTGGAAAAGGGGAAACATAACCCCCATTTTCATAACTTGAAACAAAACAAGACTCAGGGAACTATAGACCTGGCAGTTTCACTTCTGTGCCTGGCAAGACCACGGAGAAGATCCTCCTGAAGGCTCAGCTCAAGCGTGCAGATAACAAAGGGTGATTGGTGACAGCCAACAGATCTTCACTAAGGGCAAGTCCTTCCTGACTGATTTGGTGGCCTTTTATGATGGGGTCACAGCCTCAGTGGACAAAGGCAGAGCACCAGACATGATCTACATGGACCTGTGCAAAGCATTCGACACTGTCCCATGAGACATTCTGATCTCTAAACTGGAGCAGTATAGACTTGATGAATGGACCACTCGTTGTGTAAGGAACTGTCAGGATGGTCACACCCAAAGAGTTGTGATCAGTGGCTCAGTGTCCAAATGGAGATGTGTGATGAGTGGTGTTCCTCAGACCAGTGCTGTTTAACATCTTTCTGAGTGCACCCTCAGCAAGTTTGCTGACACCAAAGTGTGTGGTGAAGTCAACACGCTGGAGGGAAGGGAATGCCATCCAGGGGAACCTTGACAGGCTTGAGAAGTGGGCACGTGCAAACTGCATGAAGTTCAACAAGGCCAAGTGCAAGGCTCTGCACCTGGGTTGAGGCAATCCCATGCATGAATACAGGTTGGGAGGAGAAAAGATTGAGGACAACTCTAAGGAGAAGGACTTGGAGGTGGTGGTGGACCAGAAGCTTAAGAACCATCAGTGTCAGATGGCAGCCCAGAGAGCCAGCCAGGTCCTGGGCTGCATCAAAAGAAACACAGTCAGTCAAGAGAGGTTATTCTCCCCCTTTCTTCTGCTCTTATGAGACCCCACCTGGAGTACTGTGTTCTGTTCTGGAGTCTCCAGCATAAGAAGGACATGGACCTCACAGAAAATGGCTGAAGACCCACTAAAATGCTGAGAGGTCTGGAGCACCTCCCCTATCAAGACAGACTGAGGAAGGTGGAGATGTTCAGCCTTGAGAAGAGGAGCCCCTGAGGTGACCTTGTAGCAATTTTCCAATATCTGAAGAGGGCCTACAAGAAACTGGGGTAGGACTTGTTACATGGGTGTGTAGTGAGAGCACAAGGAGAAATGGTTTAAACTTGAAGAGGGGAGATTTAGGTTAGACATTAGGAAGAATTTCTTTCCACTGAAGTTGACACTGGCAGAGGTTCCCCGGAGAAGCTGTGGCTGCACATTCCCTGAAAGTGTTCAAGGCCAGGTTGGATGGGGCCTTTAGCAACCTGACCCAGTGGGAGGGTGTCCCTGCCCATGGCAGGGGGGTTGGAACTAAGTGATCCGTAAGGTCCCTTCCAACCCAAACCACTCTATTATGGTTCTATGATTACTGCAAAATGCCATGAGAAGTAAAACAGCTTTGGAAACTGCCTGAAACCCTTGTTTCTTCTCAAAATAAAGTATAGAAAATCCATTTCTCATAATACCACAGAAAATTTTATTTCATCCTTTGGCCTTAGTATAGTCTTGGGTGAGGTGCTCAATTTGCCTGTCTCCATTTTCTGGAGACAGAAATCTTAAAGATGCTGAGCAAATTTATGAGAAGAACCATCACTGGCCAAATCCAGAAGAGAGAACAGCGGTGTGGCCGTGAGCACTCAGGGTGCCAACACCTTGCACGGCCCGGAAACAAACACAGTGGCAGAAATACTGAATTACAGTTGCCTACCATCTCCACAGGGAGAGACGCTGCAGTATTCCCAGGTCACAGACGGGTCCTTCGTGTAGCACCAGGGACGCTCCTTCTCACCTCCTGGATTGCGGCAGTGATTCTCAGCATCAGACAGCTCAGGGAAAACCTGAGGAGTTCTCCTGTGAAAGTGGGGAGCCTTTGGGGAGGAAACAAACTGGATTAGTATTTGAGTATAATTTTTCCTGCTGGTGTTATCAAAACAAATAATGACAAGACAAAGGTGCAAATGAAGGTAGAAATTAGACAGCCTTTCAGCAGCCTGCCAGAATGACAGACAATGCATCTTGCCATGGGAAGGGAAACTTGCAGACTGAAATATGAAGTGGGTCTGAAACACCATTGAATTCAATAATGAAGGCAACTTGTGCTCTGCTGAGCCCTTCTACAGTAGAAGGAGTTTCACAGTTTGGAAAACTCTTAGGAAAAGCAGAACTTGAGTAACTCTTAGGAAAAGCAGAACATGACACTGTTCAGCAGGTCTCACACTGGTGCATACCTGGTCACTCCACTTCTGGCAGGGAATGCCAGAGGTCGTGATGTTGGCCCAGCCTTGGTAAAACTGTCCATTACCACTGTAGCAAGTCCCTGTGGGGGAAAAATTACATGGGTTCAAATCATCTCAGACCATGTCCTGCAATGGGACTCACGAGATTAAACATTATGAGAGCATGTGGCAATTAGCAACAGATAGCAAGTGGATAAAAGGGACAGAACTGCAGGCAGGGAACTGATTAGCCTCCTGTTCACACTTAAATTGAGTTTAGGCTCAATATAAAATCAGATCTGGTAAAACTCCAAAAATGAAAAATTTGGAACTCTTCCAAACTGGAAAAATAGGCCATGCCCCTACAATAGTTGCACTGCATCTACACAGGACACAGCATGTCCCCTCAGGATGTGCAGAGCAGAACCACAGTGAAGCCACACATGCGAAACCAAGGCAGAAAGCAAACTGCAGCCCTGGTTGCATGATTCTCAGCCCATCTTAGAAGGGCACTAACAGGAAAGCACCCTCACTCACCTGGTGAACAATAGAAGGCTGGGACTGATAAGGTCCCACAGCAGTATCCCTCCTCCCTGCCTCTACACCATGCTCTTAGACTACATGTTTGGAAACAGCCAATGCTTTTCAGCATACATGGAGACAACATGCTGAAGGCAACTACTGATATGTAGGGACAGTATCAGTATAAAATAATGTTCTCTATAATGGAGAGTGTGTAGTCTACTTTCCAAACACAATGCTTACCCAGACTGCACAAAAATTAAGCAGAAAATCTTGAGATCTTTTTTTACTGGATATGCATGTTCCCAAAACATAAATGTAGACAATACCTGTCCTCACAGGAGACTTTATTGCATGCTGGCATAATCTAGGAAGCAGGAAGACAACAAAGGAGATGCAGCCATTCACACTTTAACACATGCTAGCTCATCTAACTTAAACACTGCTGACCTGGGGCTACCATTCTGGCTGACAGCATGCATTAGGGTCCACTGCATTAACTTTGTCAGATAAATTAACAAGCCAGCAAACACTGTTGTCATAATCTTATTTTCTATTGAGTTCTGAAACTTAAAGCTCAGAAAGAACAAAAAAAAGGGGGGAACCTAACCTGTTCTAAAATAAAGATTATTTTTTTTTAAGAAAATCTTTTTCAGCTTCCTGATAGCTTTGTATAAGTTTTGATCTAAGTTTGAGACAAAGGCTTTTATCTTCATGGATTGCCCTGTTTCTCCTGCAGAAGGAACACAGTAAATGCATTAAGAGCAGACAGTTCCACTCTTCTTTTCCTATGCTACGCACTGCACTCAGGATTGCTTCATAAACTTTCACCAGGCACCAGACACTACATGTGCGTAGGCAGACAATATTTTCTGCAATTGGGTGAGTACAAACACGGGATCAAGTCCTGTAGGTCAAAATATGCAAACACCTCAGCACAGGAATAGCCATGGACTTCATGAGTGCATTTAACCCATCACAAAATGCAAAGTAAAATGTTCTAACTTGGACTTCTTTGACTGATATATAAGCTGAAGTTTTATGCCTTGCATCTACAACAGGCTAGAACTTCCCACATGACCTGCACCTGCAGCTCTACAGAGGTGTAAAATCCCTTTAAGATGCCCCAGAAAGCAGCTGTGTGTTTCAGCCCAGCACTTTTAGATGTCTCACACTCAAAGGCAAGGAAAGTAATGCCTGAAACCTGCCTCATGACTGAGCTAGTCACCAATATGAAAAAATCTTTTACACAGATCTGAAACAAACATTTGTGTGACATTTTGGAAGACCAACATGGATAGATTTAGGCACCACAGAAATACTCAGGAAGCACTCCTGAGTTATTAACAGCCTGGAAAGTGCAGATACTATGCATGGTCTTGCTACAATGAGGACAGAAGGAATAATAAGTGTCATCCATCTGGATAACTTTGAGCTTCAATTTATAACTTTGATGGACAAGCTGGAAAACAGTTCATTTCATTCTCCCCAAATCTTTGTGCACATAACAGTGACTCTAAAGCAAAAAAAGAAGAACAGTATCATTAAAATGTGACTGTTACGTCTCCCTGATTCATGACCAAATGGCTGATCAAACAGGCCACACATACACAGGGGACAGAGGCCATGTCCTGAAATTGAAAACATCCAACGGGAGCATGAAACTATCCCATGAATGCACCAGGTATTTGCTGGCAGCCCTCCCAGGTGTGCTTATCTACCCAGGGAGGGGATGGCTGCAGCCATGGCCTGTAAGCATTAGGCAGTGATGCTGGAGCACACACGACTACTGAAGTGCTCATCTCCCAGGTGTGCAGAGCTGGGTGGCAGGGACTTAGGTAGCCGGGTAGCTACCTCAGGTAGCTGAGGCATTGCCATGAAAGAGAATTCCTCAAAAGTCTTGAATTCACCTTTTTAACTTTCTCTTTATGCAGAAGGAGCAGGTCTGGCCTGCTCAGAAACATAGCAGTTTGGACTGCTGATCTGAGAGAACTTTTCCAGCCTGGATGATTGGATTGGCAAGAGGAGGGAGCTGTTCTTCCTTCTTCCAGTGGTTGAGCTTTAAACTGCAGATGGATGTGAGTTGGAAGAGATGGATGTGCATGTTATAACCATGACCAGCAGCAGGGTGGGTGGTGGATGGAAGCCACAGCAGCTCCACAGGGTGTAGCTGGGTCTTGCCATGAGTAGTGATGGGGTTACACAAGGAATGGACAGACTTCAGAGGTGTCTGGAGGAAAGATCTAAGACCTTCTGGGTAAGTTCTTGCAAGACCAGCCTGACGTAGGCAACCATGTCACTAACAGCATATACAAGGCTGGGATGACTTCAGTAGTAAGAACAAATACCAAATATGTGTAAAACAAAATTAGAACCAATGGATAGAAAAAACAGGGAACAGCTAGAGGGGAGGGCACCACCTAAAAACACCATGCCTCTCTCATCACCTTCAACAGTTACCAGCCCATATTCTGTCAGGCTCTGAAGAGCTGGAAATGTAATTTCCCATGCCTTGGGTGTGGAAGCCCAGGCATTCCTCAGTGATAACCTGAATCCACTCAGCCAGGACCAGTGCAACACAAAAATGCTGTGCAAGCTGCATTTTCAACAAAGAATATCATGCCCAGCTTTACAAATATAGAACCTGGAGTAGTCTACTTACTGGTTATATTCTCCTTCTTAAAATCTGTAAACAGACAAGACAAGACATAAGGAGGGGTTGTCCAGGATGTGATAAAACTGCGTCCTTGCTTAGGAGCATGCTATGGGAACAAGTTCCCTCTCAACAGCTCTAAAGAGGCTTGTTTCTCTGCAATGGCATCTGAACAGCAATTTTGCAATCATTAGGACTAGTTTTATCAGTGAGGTTTTTATGACCCTCTCCATCAAGATCCAGGCTTTATTTGCATATGGGATCTGCCCCACACCGAGGTCAGACAACACAGACAAACAGTGGCTGCCACAGTGCTGTGCAAAGGCACCGATGGGGAAGCACCCACCTTTACTTGAGTTGTAATTTGTGGCACTCACCCCTCCCACCCCTTCACCAACCACACTGCTCTCTGAGCAGTGGCCAACATGTGCTACCTTACCAAAGAAAGGGATGTGGGTGCAGGCACTGGGGTCCTGGTGCAAGCTGGGCAGCCTGTTGCATTCAGGAAGAGTGAGCAGCATCAGCCCTGGCTTGTAAATCCCCTTCTGAGAGTTTTCCTCCATTGAGAGCCATTCCTTAAAGCAGTAGAGATCCTTTACAGCAAGGCAATTCTCTCTACATTATTTTGTAAAGAACAGTGAAATACAGCGGTCAATGGCTTGACAACAATGGCTTCACTCAGCAGTGGTGTGTAGAGGTTATGCAGGCTGACAGAAATCCATTAAGGGAGCTATGCCTCTTTATGCCAGTCTGTCTGGCTCATAAACCATAAAGGAAACTGTATAAAACATAACAGCTTCCTTTAGGAAACCCACAAAGCTACATGTTTAATGAAGCAGGGTTATGCTCAAAACACAACACACATGGCAATCTGTGAGGAGTTTCTTCCCCTATTTCCCTACAGAATTTTCACCCTCTTCTACTAAAAAACATCACATTTGGGAATTATCTTATTTTTCAGTACATCCTACATATCTCACTTGTGTCTGACAATTGTACATTAAAGTGTCATGCATTAAAGACAGAAGGTGAGTAACAATTCCTAATTTTCTTAAAATAATTAGTTGTCTGAATTTTGTAATATCACAAAATTATTTATCCAATTACCTTCTTCTTTCCACAAGCATCTTTCAGTGCCTTTTTTATCTTTCAGCTGTGTGCAACAAAACTTTTACAGAGCCTTGTAAAACAAGAGACCTAACTGTCTCCTACCTAAAGTGTCGCCTAAAGTGTACCATGTGAAACCATTTTTAAATGTCCCTTAGATCAGAAACTGTTGTGTAAAAGACCAAGGTAGAAACACCTGCTCTGGGAAAAAAAAATAGAAGAGAAAAAAAGCCCGTTTCATACTGAAAAGTTTGAGCATTTGTTGCATTAGTCAATCAGTTTGTGATTTTCTTATTTATGTACTCATTTCTGAGAGCCAGGGGTCCAAAGCCAGCTTTGAGGTCATCTACAGAGTTTACTATTGCTGACCTCTGCTGAAGTTCTTTGCAGATGCACATCCTTCCTGACAACAACACCTGCTGAGTGGGAGAGGACAGTGTTGCAGAAAAGTACATCTGGGGTCTGTAGTGAAGGCTTTAGCTAAATTCATCATGGCTGATGCAGTTTCTTTACTTCTAGTCTGCCAGCAGTTTTGGCAGGAGCAGATGGCCAGAAGTTTCAGTGATGACTACCAACACTGCAAACTTTTTTAAGGACTCTGAAGGACAGAGTCCGTTGGGAATTCCATGAGGGAGAAAGTTTTCCTGCAACATCAATGGATGCTCTTTGAGTCTTCAGGTTAAAACCATCGAAGCCCAGCTGGTCCATGCTTGGTTTTAGTCAGTTCTGGTTTATTCCTTCCTCATTTCTATGAAAGCCTGAATGCAGCCAGATGGAGTAAATTATCTTTTTTGTGTTAAACAACATGTGGAATAACAATGACCTTCTGAAGTAAAGAAATGTTTTGGTAGGGAAGTGAGAAAATATTGCATTTGAAGAGCTGGCTGACACTTGGGAGATCTGGATTGTATTATCTTCCTTCACTCCTGAAGCCTGAACATCCTTAAACAAAACCCTCATTCAGTCTGCAACTGCAAAATGAAAAAGAACTCTGGTCTGCAATCGTGTGTGCACCAATGCTAAAGGCAGGCTGTTTTCACCCACAAATTCACTCTGAGAGTGTGGTGTGGCAGCCAGAGGGTGGGATGGTCAGTCAGGCCTCATACTATTGTTATAACACTTAATCCTGAGCAGCAAGAGCTTGATGAGATCATGTGCAAAGATTACTTCAGATTATTATTAGAAATCTTATGTCATGTAAATGACAGATGGACTAAGAACAGTAGCAGCAGAAGAGGATGAGTGGGTCAGTAGCATTTTAGAATGTTTCAAGAGGAGAAGGATTCACAGAGACCCTACCAAAGTGAGAAGTTTCCTAACAAACTGTTCCCTGCAGCCTGATCACTTCATATCACCAATGGCTGAAACAGAAATTGAGGGGTTTTCTTCTGCTATCAGAGAAACAGCCAGTGGTAAAAGGCAGATGAAATCAGGAATTATGAGATGAGGCATTACTTTCCCTTAAATTTAAACAGGGAAAACTCTACTTTTAATCAAATTCCATCTACAGTTATATTTTTTTCTCATCTTGTTTCCTTCTTCTTCATGCCATCTTATTTTACCCCCTGATTCTTTTTATAAAAGCTTGACTCAGTTTGTTTGTCAGTTGCTGTTCTTGCTACCTAGCTTTCAAACCAAAATTAACATAAAAAATTACATGGTGACATAAAAAATGGTGTACAGAACATATAACAAGATAAAAACACACGTCAAGGAAAATATGTCCCTCGGAAGCTGGGAGAATTCCCCAGCCTGAGATACTCAAATTCTTACTCACTAAGTATTTCAGCTGAAAACTGATGTAGTCTGGCTAGTTTCTGCAAAGGGGTATGAAGTTGTCAGTAAAAAACAGATAAGATAGTTGGAAAGTAACAAAGACCATGTGAAATGTGTTCAAGAGCCCCCAGATGTCTCAGCTGTTCATAAGTACATATAATATGTCAGAGTTATTAAAAGGAGTATTGGATTAGGCCTTCAGAGAAACTGTTGTCTATCTGATGTGCTTTGGGAACAGGAAACAGGAAAGATGCCATTCCACTGGTCTTGCCTTTAAAAAATTCAGTGTTTAAATCTGTATAAAAATCACAAGGGAAAATTATTAAAGAGGAGAAAAAAAGCCCATGACATTGACTCATGTATCAGAAGTAAGATGATGCCAACCAAGTCCTCTAAGACTTCGACATATTTGCAAATGCTGAGCCTGTTAGTTCAAGATCAAGTGCAGTTTTATGCTGACTTAAATCACTCTAACTTCCAAAGTGCCCCAGAAGTTCAGCTCTTCAGTCAAATCACCATAAGTTCTGATCCTGCAGGGCCACTCATGAACAGGAGCAAGTGAAGTGAAACCCAGCTCTCACTGAAATGGTTGATGGAGTACTGTGCAAAATCCTTAGCCAGCAAATGTGCTGTGCATTTGTGGCTCTGATATAAATACCTGTCATGCATCTTGAAAATAGTCAGCGAGATCAAGTAGTAAAGGGTACAGCAACGAATTGATCAACAAGGCAGCAGGGAGGAGTGCACCAGCAAAAAGTAAGGTTTAATACTTGGCTAGGTGATTGTTTGTGGATATTTGCACATACACCTCTTTTGTAGGGGATGTGACATTGCTGTGGTGGCAGAGAAATACTGAAGAGTATTCAAACTTTGTAACAGGGCTTTCCTCCATGCCTCTGCTTTAGAGATATGAAAAGAGTAACAAACAGAAAGGTCCAGAGTACAAAGACAACATGCTGCTGATTGCCCTAAAATGTCCTTGCATAGCTGGAAAAATAATTGCCAATAAACTACATCTGGCCTAAGTCCAGCTGGCAGAGTACTTTCCATGTCTGTAGAGAAGGCTTGTATTTCAGCTGAAGCACTAGATTTGGGAATGGTCTCCTGATAAACACAAATCTGAATGAATTGCTTTAAGATGCGGTTCAAGAAGGACAACAGCAAAGTACAGCACTTAGGCAGGCATGTCAGCTGCCCAAACACAAAATGGGTGTTGACCAGACAACAGTCCTCCAGGGGCTGAAATGGACACCAGTCAGTTGTGGCCAGTAGTTTTGTTTGGAAAAAAAAGAAAGCTTCACCCTGAAACATCTATGTGCGGCTGTTCTCTGCAAGGCACACTGAGCAATTGTTCCATTACAGTAAACACTAACAGAGTCTGGGCTGCAGGCTATATATATAGCACTTTAGCAAAGATAAGGAGCAGAAACTTCAGAGTCTGGAACAAAAGAGCTATCGGCAGAGTTTGGAAAAAACAGCTTTACTCTAGTCTGAGAAGCTGGGGAAGATTAAAAATCTCACTACAAAGAGGAAGGGAAGAAATTAATTTCTGTGGCCATGGTGAGAGGACAAGGAGCTATCACAGAGGCTGCTCAGGAGGTTGCACAGGGAAGGGTCAGTGTCTGCTGCTCAGATATGTTGCACAAACACCTGTCAGCAGTGGATTAGCTGTATTGGGAGATGCTTTGGTCTCCTCAGGGTCCCTGCCAGTCCTCTTTCAGTGCACATTTCTCTGCATAATGGAGGATACAAGGGCCAAAAGGGATGTTTGGTTTAGCAGGCACATTTACACTTGCAGTGTCTCTGGTGTCATCTCTTTTTATTTCATCTTCATGGTGGTGGGAAGTACTGAATGATGAGGTTATTGCCTTGACCTCATTTGTTGTATGCACTGTGACCATATTTTGTCCAAATGCCAAACAAGCATTCAGTTTTGATAATAACGAGTACATACTAAGCTAGTTTAACTGATAGCAATGTAATAATTATTTAAATCAATTATGTACACATTCAAGTGTACATTTCTTTTCAATGCTGTCCACTAAAAATTGGATATAACACAGATGTCTGTGTCTGAAAATCAGTCCATACCCTAGCACTGACCAAAAAGAGGACTGGATGAGGTCTTGGTGAATAGAGAGGAGACCAAAGGGGAAATCCATGCAAATCTGGAGGGACCATGTTCCCTCTGGGCTACTGCAGGTCTGGTCAGACTCTCACCACTCCCCTGCTGCCTACACATCCCCATGAAATCGAAGTGAAAGAGAAGCATTTTTTTTTAATTTACCTGCACACTGGTTTTGGAGCTGGCCCAGCTCCCGAGGGATTGCACTCCTGGAAGATGTAGTTACACAGCAGAGACTCAGCAGCCGGTTGGCAGAATGAACTCACCATTTTCAGTTCAGTCCAGGCCGTGTGCACAAGCAGCTCTTGGGTCTCCTCTGGGTCAGCATAGGAGGAGTTGAAGAAAACAAGAGCATTCTTCGCCAAGATGGCACTACACACCTCACCTCTGTACGTGCTGCAGTAGCCTGCATCACCCTTGTAGAGCTTGCTGTCAAGGACAAGAGCATGCACACACAGTAAGCTCACAACCCTCAACACCAGCAGGAACAGTATGCCTAGGCTCTCTTCCTGGGTCTTCTGGCATCTGTAAAACTAACAGGGCTTGAAGGAGAGGTTAGATGGTTATAAACACTAAGAACTGCTAATACCATCCAAAAATGAAACTCCTGCAAGGAATGTTGAGTGCAAGGCCCTGTCTGGCAAGCTTTAGAGCTGGGGCTTTGGCTGGGGGTTGCTAGCAGTGTAAGTGGGCAAAAAGACTGAATCACCATGCACAATTTTGACCTAGTATGGTCACACCTGCACCCAGACCCTGATGAGAAAACGTTCTGTTTTCCTGCTTCCCTGCAGTAGAGATGAGCTGTGCTGCTTGTTGCACACCTGTGATAACTCAGGATTTTTGGCTCTCCTGACTAGAGACAGTTTAATTTTGGGTGGATGAGGTAATCAAGAGCCAAGTGAGTCCCTTCCAACATGTGCTGGGAAATTCTTTGCAAGATCAGACCAGCCAGGCTCCTGCCTGCCTCTCCTCAATTTCTGCACCTCTCCTGACCCTTCTGCTCTTCCACACATATTTAGGTGGGAGGCACAAGGGAGGACAGCACAAGCCCACGGAGTTTTCTTTCTGGTGCCTCCCTGTAAGGCCAATTCTTTCCTGTCTTCTTCACATCTCACACCTTGCAAACTCCTGCCACTAAGCATAAGAGCAGAGCTACACCAGAGAAATAAAGAGCAAAGCAGGGTCATCTCCTTCATGGGCCATTTATCTTCCCCATGTTTTTTGAATCTAGCAGGACCATCCTGTCACCCTTCCCTCCATTCCTCCCCATAGACATCAGAAAAGAGCAGGAGGGCAAGGGCATGCACAGGTCACCATGCTCCCAGCAGCTTCCACGGCTGCCTCACCACAGCAAGGTCTGTGGTTAGGATGTGCCCTCCACTCAGGCAGCCTGTGGGATGCAGTGCCCTCATCACAGGGGGAAAAACCTGGGAAAAAGGCCTTTCTTGTGTGTGTGTGAGATGGATGAAACAGGGAGGGAGGAAGGCTGGGTGCAGCTGTCCCCACTGCTCATTCGGTCAGTTTAACTGGGGTCAGGGAGTTCAATTCACAACATGCCAACCATTTGAAGTAGCCAGCAGAGCTATTTGTATGTTTGACTCTTATTTCTTTCTCCTGTCCAAATAATCACCCATTGTCAGCCCTGGGGGTTCTTGATGATTTTCTTTGAAAAGCTGGAAATACATGGACAAGGGATTATAGAGGATGCCTAAATCTCTGCTTTTCTGATGCCACGCTCTTCAGACAACACTCTCTGCCCTGGATTTAGCTGCACTGCTTTGCACTCCATGTCAGGCTTTTTTTTTTTCTAATTCTTATTTTTGCATACCTGGCACATCATATAAAAAAATACAGGAAGGTGCTGATACCTTGAGGTAGTACCAAAACAACACCCTGCATCAACACAGGCACCCCTTCATATGACACAAGCACCTCCAGAATCCTGGACTGGTCCCAAAGCCCACATCATCACCCTGGCACAGCACAGGTTTTCCCACAGTACTATGTGGCCCCCAGCACCCTACTAGAGTCATCCTTCACATGGCAGGGGTCATATTATTTTAATTTTCTTGATGATGCCTGCTGTGCTTAACCTAAAAGTTGTGTCCTTCCTGTGCCCCAAGAGGCAACAGAGGGGACAGGTGCATGGGGCAGGTGTGCAGGTGACTCCAGTGAGCTGCATAAGCAGCCTGAAAAGAGCCACCAGTGCTAATGTTGTGTTTCTTTACCTTTTTAAATACTGAAGGGAGAAACAGCAACTTGTTTCTCACACCACCTTCTCAAAGAAAGGGGATTTCATGAAGCAAATGCTGAGAACAGCTGTGGGCTGAACATTGGATGTTCCCATGCCTGTCACACCTACACGGGTGCATGTGTAAGGCTTAACTCGGCCTTCATCATCAGGTGGCCACTAAATCACTTACAAACTTTTTGCATCAATCTTACAAGCCCCTGTGAGACGCCCAAGGGCCTTTTCAGGGAGCTTGTGTCAGCAGTGTGGCAAAGCCATTTGCTCAGAATTTCTGAGGCTCTCCTCTTTGCTCTGAGGGTCAATGGTTCTCAGTCCTCCTCCCAGGCTAACCATTTTGCTTTCCTGCCAGACTGATCTCCCAGTGCAACATGTATTCTAAGACACCATAAAGCCAGCTGAATTCTCCAGTACTAACACCACCCCCCAAAACAACAACCAACCAAACAAAAAAACCCCAAAACAAACAAACAAAAAAAAACCAAAACCCAAAACCAAACAAAAAAGAACCTGAAACAAAACAAAACCTAAGCAAAAGTGCATGTCTGATCACAGACATGTTGTTTTACCCTTCAATAACTCTGCTTGAAGCAAATATCTAAATCTCACTTGACCTAATCTGGTCACAACCAAACCAAAATATTGGCAGCATACAGACAGGAGTTTAAGTTTCAATGAAGCTTTTCTCTGAAAGTCTCTGAAAGTCAGTGAAGTAGATGTGTAACTGTGAACAGAATTTACTCCAGAATATTGTGCTCGCTACTGTATTTTAAATACACTTATTGATGTGCCATCCACTGTTTGCTTGATGCAGACACATCCTTATCTACCTGGGCTTAGTCCCTAATCATGCCTGTATAAAGCAGCTCAGTCTTCCCTTTAGATGAACCTCATCTGTATGCTTGGAATCTGGAAACCCATTCCATTTATGCAAAATTAACCAAATCCCATTAATTCATCATCCCTTCCCCCAAGAAAGCCCCCAGGCTTTATATATATAAATACATATTTATATTTATAAAGCGCCTATCACCATATTGATAAACATTCTTTGGAAACACTCTGACATCAGAGGTAAGAACAGGAGTCAGCCACAGAAAGTCATGCTTACCTCCATTCTGCCGGGAGGTACCAGGTCCAGGAATTGTGATGAACCAGAAGAAAAAAAAAATGGAAAAGACATCAGTGACACTTCATTGCCCCCTCCGAGATGTAGGAATTAAGAATTCAATGCTAGGAAATCCATATGAGACCTATAAGCTAACTGAAATGGATACTGCTAAATTCTATCCTTATTTTGCAACTTCACAAGGAGAAGAGTTGGGCAACACTGGGTGCCATATGTGGAGAAGGAATGGGGAGGATGAAGTGCACTGTTGACTGCAGTTCTCGCTGAGGTGGACCACTGCACCCTAAATCCATGCCTTTACCCTTATCCTTTGGGTCCTCTATAGAACACAGGTAGCATCCTCTGTTTAAGCCACCATGCAGACAGCATCAGTCACATGTGGGATAAATCAGGGATGGTGGAGGAGGACAGGCACACAGCTGCATCCTCATCTCACAGCACCATGGAGAGCAGGGCTGTGCTGGCAGAGGAGGAGACACTGAGTGTCAGTCAGGCAAGCATGGGGACATCTCTGTCTTGGGGACACTCAGGATCTGGGATAAGGCTGAGGTAGGCTTCTGTTTGTGTCTGGGGGGCCGCTCTCCTGCTGAGCACAGGCAGCCTGGAGGACATCAGTGAAGCTTCTCCCACCAGCCCAGACCACCTTCCTTCCCTGCTTTGTGGGGCAGAGCCTTGCTGGGGTTAAAAGCAGAAGTGACAATGTGAAATATGGTACCAAGTACTGCATCTCTAATGAGGCAGAGCTTGCTGCTAGGTCTCAATGCCCAGTGTAATAAAGGGCATGGTCATTTTCTCAACAGAGCAGAACCTGAGGCACAGAGAGAGAGGGTGAGGTGCATGATTAATTAGCAGCAGGGCCAGAGCTACCATAGCTTGCCTGGAGATCCAGCTGATTTCTCTTTGCTCTAACTAAACCCCCATCCTTGTCCCAGGAGGGAAGCCACAAGCTAGCACCTTTCTCTTGGTGTGACAAATGATGCCAACTAGTTCAGAGCATAGGTATTTCTCTTCTTTGAATCATCCTTTTCCCATTTTGAAGATGTCCTTGAGAGCAGAATTTGCCCCAGGTACAGTGGGATACAGCTCTGACAGCAAACTGGATGCAAGCCCTTGAGAAGCCAAACTACTCACAAAAGCTATTTTCACCTTGCTGTTAGGTGACACCAGCTCTGGGTCATGGCCACAACTTCCTCTGCATGGATGAACTTATCAAGTGTGCTTCTGGGACACAAAGTACAAGATGGCATCAAACATTCAGGAAATGACAGCTGTGCCAGTCTCCGAAGTCTAAGAATATATGAGGAAATAGCCTGGCGGGTGATGTACTTGTACTCAAGTTTATCCCCCTGCACACTGTGACCTCTCCAAGGTTTTCCCTGCTCCTCCGGAGTACTTCACACCCCGTTCCTCTTCCCTAGCAGGGAAGCTAGGACTGACACTGAATGTGTTAAAAAAGTAATGGCCCTTTCTTTCCCAGCATACCTGAAATGCTGATGGTTGCTGCGGCTTTTGCAGCTCCAAAAGTTTTGCTGTGTTTGTTTGTGGCGAGGCAAGTGAACAGGCCAGGTCTGGTGACATACACCTGCAGCCTGGAGTCAACCACTCGGTCCTTGACGATTTCTGCTATTGAACCTGCAGAAACCTAGGGGAGTGAAAAGTTGACTGCTGTGGTGTTTCCAACAAAGTCAAACAAACCAAAGAAAAAACTAAGAGATAGAGCCCCCAGCACTGAAACTGGCAGAGAAAGATTTAGCAGATAGAAGTGGCAGAGAGCTGAAGCTTGGTGCTTGCAGAGCAGCTGGCTTCACAGTCAAAAGCAAATGTTAAAGACCTCTCCTATTTCACATTTCAGCAATACTTTTGTAAGTATTTTTCAGTTCCAGAGGGCTGTAGTCTCAGTTTTGTTCATGTAATCAAGCTGGTTAGTTGCTCCAGGACCTGTTCAAGTAGACTGTTTGCCTATTCATGCTTTAGCAAATAAGGGCATGATGTGGCTTTGGGAACCCTCCTGGCTATACAGAAGGAGAAAAGAAAATAGTTTGAAAGGTGTTGATTCTGGATTAATATAACTACAGCTCCACTTTCAAAGTAGTCATGAGCAAAGCAAGCACTCTTGTTCCAACACCATTAGATAACAGTTAGATTTTCTTATCTCACACCTGAAAATATGGAAGGGGCTGTAAATGTGGTGTAGCCAGCTCTTCCCAAGTCAGAAAATCCCAAATAGATGAGCTTGGAGCATATTGATTCTGGCCATTTGCCCTGATTTTACCCTTAAATCTCTCCTGCTCATATGGCATTCGTAAAAGAAGAAGGACATAGTACACCAAGACTCTACTTTGCAAAGGCAACAGGAAGGAGCAGCATTGCCTGCTCTGCTCTTCATACTAATAGGAACAATCAGGTGTAATTGAAGTGAGATGAAGTTCTCAATGAACTCCACCAGTGAGACCTGGTCCTAAGGACAGTCAGGCCTCCCTAGACTCATCCCAGCTGTCTGAGAGCCTGTAAATGTCAGTCTGACCTCCATGGAAGTTACTAGAAACATGATTTCAAAGGGATCTAGATCTGCTTTTCAATGTACTAACAGTGGTAGTTGAAAAAGCAAGAAAGAATGCATCAGTTTTGTATCATGTCTTCAATAAGCAGATAGGTTTCCCTCTGAAAAGAAAATGCTGAAAATAATATATTTTTTACTCCTCACTCAAGATGAACTTCTACTTGTAGTGGGGGAACATACATGAGAAATAGTCACTAAATAACCAGACCCCACAGTAAGTATTGCATCAGGGATGAGTGGTAGGCCAGTCACTGTGCAAATGAAAGGACCAAGAATATTTTTTGGCCTTCTACTGTGAAACTAGCTCACATGAATGGGATCTCAGGGTATATTTTTTCACAACTTTCTCTTTTATTATAGCAATGTTTAGATTTATTTTTCAGTTTTTTGTTTTCTCACCAGAAACCTCTCAGCCCTAAGACACTGCTGGGACCTTCCTGGTGGAAAGGAGACATTTCTTTACAGGATGGTCTTGCCACCCAGCATCCACCCAGAAGTGTCTTCTTGCCCTGAGCCATTAGTCCTGATCTAGTCCTCTCTCCCTTTTTGCCATCCAGGCCTTGGGGGTACCCCATCATGTTATCTGCCTGCTCCCAGCAGTGCTCTACTGTGCCTGGTGAGCACAGGGGGCCAGGACTGCTCCTCCTAGAGTGGGCCATGGGAGGAAAAGTCATTTGCAGGCAGTATGAGAAGCACACTTGGTCACATGTACTGTGGAACATCAGAAGTGATCACCTTCAAAATCCTGGTGCCTGTGAGGAAATGTAAGGAAGTTGAGCCTAGGACTTCCACAACAGCCAGGTGTTGTTTTCTCTGCTGGGATCCTCAATTGATTAATGAAATAATTTATTCCCTCCCCTTTTCAGATGTATTCCCTGATATTTTTTTTGTTCCCAGGTCTTTTTTTATCCTTTAAAATGCCACTTCAGCCAAGACCAAAGCAGAAACCTCTTTACACTTTTACACCTGGCTCACTCATTCCTTGCATTGCAGAAAGCTACAGTAAGGTCCCTGATGCCCCATTAGTGCCCAGTAGGAGGAAAAGGAACAATCTTTCTGTTTAGTTAGGCAAGGCATCTGCTGCACAGAGGATTTTCCATGCTTCTCTTCAAAGACAGCTCAATAACCTCAGCAGATTCCCACTCTGTAAGCCTCAGGACAATTACAGGTCGTTGTTCAGGCACTGCAGTGCCACAGGCTTGTTGCATCTCCCCATGACTCACCACTGCTTCTTTGGGCCAGACCTCAAATGCATGCATTCTAGTCCACCCACTTCCTGGGCTGACTTCCCCAAAGATGGGCTCTGGCTAAGGTCTCTTTGCCATGCTAAGAAAGGACAGTCTGGAGCACCTCCTTCCTGGGACTGTGCTTTGCACATCTCACACTCAGCTCTCTGTGGGACCAAAATACCAGTGGGAGCTTGGCAGAACAGGCATCTGTGCTCCAGAAATATTCTGCCCTTGCCCAGGGACCACAGGCTTCCCCCAGCAGAGAAGAAGCCTTGAACAACACTCACAGTTGCCTTGAAATAATCATTGCCACGAACAACCAAGGACCCACAGGGCTTTGCAGAGCTGCTCTGCTCACTTTGCTATCCTCCCTAGCAACCTCAAATGAATGTAGAAAATTAGTCCTAATCAGACTGGAGGAAACAATAAGGTTTAGAGGACATAAGGAAAGCAAGAAAGCCTGAAGAGTAGCCCAGGCTCATTAATAATGTCTTTAACCTTGGAAAGAGGGGATACAGACCAGGATGGAGATAACCTTCTTAAGTAAGGAACTTCAGCAGGGGGATTTATCAGTCCTCTTGGACAAGCAAGTCCACAGGAATGGCCATGGCCAGTCAGTGGTCAGAAGGACTTTATGTTGACAAGGGGTCATGAGAAAGTTCAGAGGCAATTTGCCAGCCTGCAGGAAGCAGCTACTCCACACATCTCCACAGCACCATGCCCTGGGGCTCACATCCTCAAAGAAAGCTGTTGATAGCCCACAAAGAGTATAAAACCTGTCCACCATAACTGTGTGAAGAGTGGAGGAAAGCCCTGGCAAGCTCAGGCTGCAGAGATGCTGTGACTGTGCTGCAGTGCTCACACCCAGGGAGTCCGTACTGGGTGGCAAGTAGCTCCTCAGTCCAGCTGAAGAACAGCCATAGCAACAGCACACACATGGACACGAATGCCAGATGAATTCAGAGCAGACATCTATTTTAAAGCTCAGAATAATTAGACCATGGAACAATTCCTCTGAGAAGCAGTGGATTTGCATCTCTTGGTGCCTGCTAAATTTATGACATACTTCAGTGTGTTACCTATGTCAGTCTAGGAAACTGCAGTTCTGTTCATCTGCAAATATACTCTGTGTATGTGCTGTCTCACAGGTATTATGTCTCAAGGCATCTTGTATTATTTGACTACCTCAGTTTTTGTTATTTTGTCAAGAAAGCAACTTTGCCATGCTGCTGTTAGCACATTAGGAGCAAAGAGAGGAAAAGTGGCTGTAGAAATATTCAGGCCCAAGATACTGGTCTAGAAACCCTGGCTTGGAGGAAGGTTGTAAGCAACCAAAACATCCTTCATCTAGGATTTTCTATACCACAACATATTAATCTTCACAGAACCCAGGAGAAGGAGGAAAGTGTTTTGCAGAGCAGAAAGCTGCAGCAGTGAAGTAAGGTGGGCTCAACATGATTGCATAGCAAGGCACTAAGTAAGGCAGGAATAGAAACCATGGCTGCTGGCTCCCAGCCCCATTTAATTCCTGGGCTGCAGTCCCAGTGCTAGCAACCTTTCAGGGACAAAAGCATGAAAAAAGAGTCACTTACAGCTTTCCCATTCTCCAGCCAGGTGATGGTGGGGACTGGAAGGCCGGTTGCTGTGCACCTCAATGTCACCACAGACCCAAAGGTGATATTTTGGGATTCAGGAGCCTTCAGGATTCTGGCAAAAACTGCAGGAGAAAACAAAAGTGATAGCTGAACAGTGATGTAAAGCTGAGGGCTGTGTTCAGAGAGCTTTCTTCCTCTCCCGTAGGTCTTGAAAAAAGTCACAACCCTATGAATAGAAGCAAATCATAACTCAGGGTTTCCAGTGAGTGAGTCTAGGAGGAGAAACAAGGAAAAGAAACTGATCATCATGGTTGTGTTCTGCACCTTACACACCAAAATTTTACCTCTGGTAATTTCTACATTGTCTGAGTTTGACTCCTCAGAGGAGGCAGTGTGCAAAAAGCCAACGACAAACTTCCTGGTAGTGTGCAGATGGGACAGCTGACAGCAAATACATGGCAAATTACCACACTGCCCTGCCAAGGCTGACCTCATGTGAAACTTGTTCAGAACCATCAAGGGGAACCACCAGCATGGTCATATACAGTGAAGGTTAAGGGTCAGGTAAGTTCCTTGGTCTGATTGCAGCTACTAAGACTTATCATGGAGACCTGCAAACCCTGGCATTTTCCATGCCGCAACAAGATACTCTGAGGGGAGAGGGTCTAGTATTGGGTTATGGGGAAATGGCTGGCAAAGCCTTTGGGAAGATGAGATAGTAGGCAGAAAGTGGGTTTTTTTGAGAGACTTTTCCTCGCTGATGGTCTTTACAAGTTGTATTTCAGCTGCTGAACTTGGACCACACAGAGGAAACCAGAGAAGAGAGACATGTCCCAGGTGGAACATTTGAGTTTTGACCAAAGATTTTTAATACAGATGCCTGAACATCTGTGTAGAAGAAGGCTGGATAGCTGTGTGATGTTTCTTGCTCCAGTTTCTCATGCTTAATGAGTAATGCTCACTGTCTATCTTCTGGGCTGCAAAGCAATGACTGACAGTCTCCAACAGAAATTTTAGTAAGTAGCGGATTTTCTACTGGAGTTTTCAGATAAGTCTGACATCCTGTTTGCCACTTTTGCTACCTCTATGGCTCCCCTTACCAGCATATCTGATCATGTCACAGTCTTCTGTGTCTCTGTTTGCTCGATACACCTCTTGACACCTCTTGGCACTGGCCACTGGTTGCTGCCAGATGGACACCTCAAGTGCAGAGCATTTAGGAGACCAGCAAGGGTCCCTTCAGAAACTGAACAAACATCCCCACCATTCTTTATGAGAAGGCTTAATCTGCAAAGTTTTAATTGCAATAAAAATGTATGTGCTTTCCACATAGTCCTTCCACCCAGTCCTGGCCTGGTCAGGGGATTAAACTTGTTCAACAAAGGGACCTGAACCAGCTTTTTCTTGTGGGTATGAAACACTAGGAGCACATTTCTGTGCAGAAGCCTTTTTTTCTTAGGAGAAAGTTAGTTTTTGATGATGATGCAGAAATGGACCCAGATGGGTCTTGAAAGTCTCCAAAGAAGGAGACTCCACAACCTCTCTGGGGAGCCTGTTCCAGGGCTCTGTAACACTTACAGTAAAGAAAATATCCTCATGTTGGGCTGGAACTTCCTGTACTCTATCTTGAATCCATTGCTTCTCATCCCAGGGCACAATTTAATCGGGCTCATACCTTCTTTCTTGATGCCCAGCATTCATATATTAATACACATTAACTAGATCCTCTCTCAGCCTTCTCTCAGCCTTTCTTCATAAGGCAGTTGTTCTAGTCTCTTGATCATCCTCGTAGCCCTGTGTTATACTCTCAAGTAAATCCCTGTCCCTCTTGAATAGGGGAGCAATGGATGGTTACAAATTCAACCCTGAATGCCCTGGGCCAAGCTCATAATTACTTTTATACTTCAGTTGGAGAAATGCTGAAGTTTTGGTCTGTCCCCTGGCAGTAGTTATGTATACGTGGCTCCAAGACAGCACATTAGGTTTCAGGGCTGGAACACAGTCCCTAATGCTTTTCTCATGCTGCTGTTGGTTTCTCAGTGTGCTGCTGGAACCCACACAGCTTAATTAATACCCAAGTGATGAATTAACAGCACCCCGTTAGCTGAACACAGGCACAAATGCCCTCCTTTGTACCTCCTGCTTTCCCAGAAACTGTAAGGGTCTTTCCACCAGGATAAAAAAAGAAGGCATTTTTTGAAAATGATGGTAGTTGTGGAGGTGACCATGGCAAGCTCAGTGGCTGGTCCAGCTCACATATGGAGACTGTGGGGTGGCCAGAAAGCTGCACCCTACCACCTGGGGTGCCCTTGCTGGAGGTGATCACAGCATTTTTTGTAGTAGCCCAGGACACTGCTGGCATGAGGGCTCATCCAGCAGCAGAGGGAAAGAAAAAGTCAGGCCATTCAAGCCTAAAACACCAAATACATGGGTAAAGAAGCCAGCCACAGCTGCTAAGCATTCACATGTTTCTTACGGAATGTAGTGCAGATGTATTACCTAGCACAGGGAGGGATGGTTAATAAAAGTGAACCTCTAAGGAAATAAGCTGATTTCCAAAATCTGGAAAAATGGAAGCTCCTGCTACCCTCCATATCATCTTATGCATTTCCAGAACTTTCTTAACTGACATTACAGATTTAACACTTTAAATACCTACATTTAAACATTTCAAATATTTACATTTAACATTTCAAATCCTTGCATTTAAAAATTGTTTTACTTGAAGTTTAGCTGTTTAAATTGCACACGTAGCTCTAGATACTGTGAATGGAATAAACTTTTTTTTTTATACTATACTATCTTGAAGTAAGAAGTTCCCTGGGATAAGAGCTGAATTCCCTAGGGAGCACCTCTGGCTGGCACATCCAAAGACACATTTTCCAAAAGGCATTTTATTGCTTTGGGAAACAGGAAAAAAGAAAGAAAGAAAGGGAAAAAAAGAAAAGAAAAAGAAAGAAAAAAAAAAAAGTAACATGAGCTACTTGCACTGATTTTGCTGGCAGACTCAGGTGATGTGGGAAAGTTAGGATGGGTTGTGTGAGAGCATCCAGACTCACCTTGCACCAGTGCAAGATCAGACAGGATGAAGTTGAGGTCCACTTTGGAAACCTCAAGAGCAAGGAAGTCTGCCCTGTAGCTACATGGAGGAGCCCAGCTCACAAAACTATGGGGTTTTTTTCCCCACTGTATTGCACAAAGAAAGACTAGAGGAAATATCGAGAAATAAATGACATCTTTGATGATGCCAATCTAAGCATCTGGAATGGAGAGGCATTTGAAAGGCAGGAAGAGGAAGGAACAGGAAATGGCAATAAATGTTTATAAAACTCACATTATTTTGTGGGCTCAGGACATGGCTTTGTTTTCATTTTGCCTTAGGGTGAAACTTCCCAACAATAAGACAATTTTTAACTCTTTTGCTACTTGCCCTCCTTTTCCAGATCTACCAGGAGTGGATTTTGACAGGACCTTTTACTATCTAGATACATCACCACAAGGTTAACATTCACGTCAAGACCTCTCAGGATCTCAGCAAGGGATTTACCCAAAGACATTCCAAAAAGGGAAAGAAGGCTTCATTTATTTATTTATTTAAGTGGAAAATAAAACAGAGAAGCTGGAAACTAAATCCGTCCAGCTAAAAGCCAAGCCAGCATGTTAAGTTTCACTCCCAAGCTCCCTAATAAATGTCCTTTCTTTTACAGCCCTGCTAAATGATGTGCTGGGCTCTGCAGGACTTGCTAGGAGGTATCTATACCACAGCCAGCTGCTCTCGTTTCTGAGAACTGGGTAACATCATCCAGTCCAAACAGTAGGGCTTTAATTCAGTCACGAATTTTTTTATACTATAAAAAGATTAAAGCAGGTTCCCCCCTGCTCCAGCCCCCATTTTCAATGGATAACTCTTTCCAGGTGACTTTTTTTTCCTGTTGCCTTTGACTGAGCTATGTTTCATTTACAGAGTTTGGGGCCTGATCCTGCAGTCCTGGCAGATGACTGCCCCACTGACTGTATAAGGTCCATATTTTTTTGTTAAAGAAGGATGGATCGGGCCATTCTCATCAAGACACCTTAGATGGCTAAGGCCATGCTGGTGTGGTGCTCTCAGGAATGGACAAAGCGATGCCCCAAGCTCAATGGAAACCCTCATGTGCACATCCCCACTGCAGGAGAAAGTTCCTTTTAGCCAGGGTATCATAAGCCTAAACACTGGCTTCGATACACCAGGCCCTGTCAAACACTGTTTTTTGGAGTGTGGGGTGGGTGTTTTCTTTTTTACAGAGCCTCCTCTGGCTTTGGTGAATCTCAGCTTGCAGACAACTCAAGCAATATTTGCCCATGTATGTGACTTAACCCAGCCTGACAACATCCCTACATATTCATGTCCAGATTTGTTTCTTGTCCTGGCTACTGTAAAGCATATCTGATAGACCAAACCAAGATAAGGCCACCAAGACCTAAAACTCTGCTAGCAGCTGCCTAGTGACAGTGGATGGACACTCCCTTCCCATCTCACTCTGAGCCTGGTCCCACACATGAGCCAGACCTGGCACATCCATACTGCCAGGTCCTGTATCTAAACCTGCTCCACTTTCCTTGATTGTTTTGTTTTTATCATGAAAAATGGCCTCTTGTGTGATTATGGACACGTCTTACACTGAAAATATTTTCCACTAAGCTGGAGAACACAGTGGGAAAGGTAACTCCTATGTGTAGATGGCAACCAATGTTCTACACTGCTGGTGGAACTGGTAAGACACACAACACTTCAGAAACTTTCCTGATATAAAACTTTCCTCTGTAAAAGACACTGTGTTGTATCCTGTTCATGTGTAAGCATTTAGGAGCTCAACTGCAAGAGTTTTTAATTCACATTCACTGATGTTCCCACAGCTTTTTTGTACCCAAAACATGATAGATTTAAATGAATCCTTCTCTACAAAGGAGTTCTCTTGGCCTGGGTTTTGCTTACTAATCCGTAAAAAATCATTTATGCTTGCCACCCATAGGTTCTGAAGAACCGTGAACTTGTGCCAATATGTTTGCAGTCTTTTGCCAATAAAAAATACAGTCTTCTAAATCCTTGCTCACATTCATTCATCTCACATCCATTAAATCTTCCTGACAAGTCTAAACCAGGCAGTCAAGGAGAGGTAACAAGCAGAGGGTCTCCCATTTCCTTCCCACTGGTGAGACATCAGGGGAGGTCTGACAAATACCTTTATAAACATAGAAAGCCACAGCATTTGTGTGTTCTGACATTTCAAATTAATCCATGTAAAATCCCAACCATTTTTTAAATACCAGGGCTGAGAACTGGCCGCACATGGTGCTCCTGCATCAGCAGTCTTGGAGAGCCATGCTGGGCTGTGTGCAGCAGCTAGTTGCATGCCAAGAGCCAGTGCTGAACAAGAGAGGCACAGTCTCCACAGATGACATGACAGGACCAAATCCCAGCTCAGAGAACAAATAAATTCTTCAGTAAGCACGCTCAGCAGCTCCTCTTGCAGCAGCAGGGATGTGCTCTGCACATGGCTCACCACACAGATATGTATGGGAACAGCTCATGCTGTAGCTTTGACACTGCTCAAGCTGTGCTGCCACCCAGCCACCCCCTTCCAAAACTTCTGGGTTAGTAACTAAACCCTGAGCTAACAGCAAGGTCTATTTGGCTTTGGTGTCTGAGTATTCCTTATCAAAACTGCAATATTTATCTTTTTGCAAGCCTACCAAGTAATCACAATGAGGAGCAAAATGCCACAGTCAAAGCTGATATACTTTTCCACTTATCTCTATCAGATTGCTTACTTATTTTTATTTAATCCCCAACCAAACATGCTTATTGCCAGAGAACCACGTGTACACAGGTTATCAAAAGAAAAACATGTACAAATACAGTAGGAAATGTACACAACCACTGTATTATTTCTCAAAGAACACCACTATTAGGTGTGGGCCAAAAAAGAGCAAGAAGGCCTTCATCATCTGCCAACTCCTGACCTGGTTACCATGGTAATCTGAGAGAAGAACACTCCAATGCGTTTGGAATATCAGTATTTTGTACAAAATCTCAAAATCTCTAAGCTGTTCTGGCTTCTGTTACATGGTTTGGGAGTTTAGGTGCTTGTAGTCATGCTAACATGTTATGAGGCACAGGCCGGAAAGCACAGAAATACATAGACACTAAACCTGGAGCCTGAGGCTGTGAGATGGACAGCTGGAACAATTCAGGGTCTGTATGGAAAGGAGATGGAGGAAACCAAAGCAAACTTTTCTTAGCAAGGCAATAGCTTGTCAAGTTAACCTTATTCTGGGGCGAGCTCCAAGATTTATGCATGGTAGGACAATCTGTATCAGCAGAAGAATTCGTATAATGCTAAATGCACCAGCCAGCACAGGAACTTCTCAGCTGTTAAAGACTTTGCGTTGCGTGTAGATGTCTCTGGAATCCACAAAGCAGACCATGAAAATATGCAAAGCTATAATAGCCAGAAGTAAAATGTAAGTAGATAGCTTATATCCTGTGTAACTATATAAAACCTGTTCTGTACTAGTATTCATTTCTATATACAGAGCAAACACCAGATTCAAGGACAAGAGAGGATAATGTGTTCAAATTACTTCCCAAGGAAATGGATAAGGAAATTCTTTTCATGTCAGTACTGGTCTTATATATATGTTTAGTTTCTTTGAAGAAAAAAATCATCTAAACCTCCCCATGCTCTGGTTTTCTATAGTATGAAGGCACACCACATGCCATTTAACTCTGCATTTACCTGTTACTGGATGTGAAACTGGGGAAGAAGTTCCCAGGGTCCTGAGTCACAAAGCAACCCTTTTGCTTATTCCAGTCATTATCACAACTCATCTTGATCTCTGTTGAGGGTCCCAGTGTGCCTGCATGTACTGAAATCTGCACAGTTGCACTCAAGTCTCCCTCTCTCTTTCTCTCATGAATGAAACAGGAAATTATGGGAATCACTGCAATACCCAAAACAGAGATAAACCCTGCAGCACCCCACCATCAGGTAACAGCAGTGCCATAAATTTAATTACATCCTATGTGCACAGTAATTACCTTCATCTGTTTTTAAGTGCTGCTAGCAGTAGATGCTAGGATGCTTCTTGTTTTGAGGTGATTGCAAGTAGCCTGTTCCCTGCTCGCCTCATGTGAGCATTCCTGGTTTTCAATGTTGAAAACTTTGCTAGTCACTCTTAACATAGAGATCCATCTTTGTTCCCTGTTCTCAAATCCTAATTTGAGGTGCCCTTTGTGGGATGGTATTCCTGGGGCAGCCATTCAGTTTCAGAGTTGTGAGAGATATGTTCTTACACAGAGAGGCACAGCAGCAGATGCTTTCTGTTCGTCAGTATAGGCACACACAACCTAGAAATATTGTGACACTAAAAATGGTGAGTGCCAGAAGCAAAATTTAAAGTTACAGAGAAAGGAAGATTGAGATACAGTGAAATATAAGAGCTGAGCTTTCACCTCCACCATGGCTACCTGAATGAGAAAGATGGAAGAGGTCTTTGGAAGACAGAAAGGATCAGCATCAGATTTAAAACTGGTTGTTTTAAATAGAATCCATAAAATTTCTACTTCAAGACCCTCCTTGTCATACATTCAGACCTATCTCTATCTTGGCTGCTCTGTGTAAAAAGACAGCCACTTTAATACAGTTCTCTCAGTTTGCTCTGGCCCCCCTTATCTGACAGCTATTCTTTATCCTCTAATCTCTTTGCTATTGTGCAGGATGCACAGCTTACTCACTATCCAACACATTTTACAAGCCAGAGGGATTTTGTCAGCAATGTCTTTTTTTTTTTCTTCATTAAAACCACAATCCATGAAACAATGTGAGAAATTCATATATGTTTAAGTGCCTTTCCAAACTCTTTGGGGGAAGAGTTTTTTGCAAAAGGAAAATGTCCACTGAAGAAGAATTACTCATATGTACCTTGTCAGAAACCTCATTCTCCCAGGAGGTCTGCTTTGCAGCTTCTCAGGGCACAAATCTGTCCTGCAAAAGCAACTCAAGCAGCATGCACCTCACACCTGTATCACAGCAGAGCAAGCCTCAGGAATCAAATAGCTCACGCTTATTTGCTCATTTGCTGAAGTTCTGGGGCCGTTTTGTTTCTCCTCTAGCTTGCCCTTTTACCTTCTAATTAGGGCTATGGTTGTATATGCAGCATGTGAGAACCACGGGATGACTATGATGAATACAGTAGGTAGGAGGAGATTTAATGAGATATTCTGGGCTTTCAGTTACACCCATGCCACCCCACTAAGGTCAGTCAATTACTTTGGCATAATTACAGGCAAGCTGGGTACAATTTTCTTTTCCTGTAATGCTCCCTCCCCCCCAGGCCCTTTGCAATTTTTAACAGCAAACAGCACTATTCACCATTTGCTGCTGTAGGTACATACACAGCACCAGTGCAGGCAGAGAAGGCAATTTTTTCCCGGGCTGTCTCTGAACATGGCAGAGGAAAACCCTCTTCCTCAGTCAGTATCAGAATTCCCCCATGGAAATTTTGCCAAGTACTTAAATTAAAAACTACATACTTACCTATCCAACTGCCACTTGGAAATCTATCTCACCCAAAGCATCCTACCTCAGAAGGTGGCCCAGATGGGTTTTACATCAGTAGTTTACCTATGGCCAAGGCAGCAAGAGTCAGGGTAACAGTGTTGACCCTTTGCTTTGCTGGTCTCTCGTTATTCCTCTTTCAGCTGCACCAAGTACAGACATGTTGACAAAAAACTACAGAAGACTTTCTGCATGGAATATCTGGAGCCAGTTTTCATTTGAAATAGGGGCCATCTCTGGAATGTGGTCAATCCAAATTTGTAGATTAACTGGGCTACACACAAACTTTCATTTTTACTCAAATTAGGGTGTGACTTTCTTGTCTTTTCATTTATCTGTGACACAAATTTGTCCCAAGGCTACATGAGAGGTCCACAAAACAACTGAAAGAAGCTAAAGCTTATTATTATTAGTCTTCATAGCCTGCTAATTAAATAACCAAGACATTGCTTTCCATTGTCATCTAGTCTACTGTCCCAGTTACTGCCTCCATTATTTAAAAACAAGATTATTTAAAAAAAAAAAATAATCAAAAAACTAAACTAACTCTACTCGTGTCCTGTCAGATCTTTCCCTCTCAAAGGATGATTCTCCAAGGAAAACCTTCCTGTTTTTAAGGCTAAGGCAGTTTTCACAAGTGGCTTGTAGGCGAACATTTTTGTGGCCTGTGGCAGGGTATTATTTTAGTAGCTAGTAATAAGCAATAAACTGTGGGCAGGAAAAAGAGTTCTATCTACCAGAACTGGAACACAAAAATAAGCAAAGTCCAAGACATAGAAGCATGAGGAGCATTGCTTCCATCCTTGTTTTGATTTGTTTGCTCTGAGTGCTGTCATAAAGTATTTCAGAAGGAAGCTGAGCAGTAAAACATCCACAGAGGGACAAACAAAACCCCCTGATTAAAGAAAGGGTCAGTAGCCCTCTAGTGCCCTGTTCAGTCAGATGGAAATTGCAGAGAAGATCTGATTTAAAAAATGCTATTTAATCCATGGAAAGTTCAGTCAGTTTCTGGATGAGCATACTGGATGTTGCAGCACTTGTCCTAGCTAATTAGTCTGTCTGCTTGTTTCCTGATAGATTTGTGGCTGCTAATTTCTAGACATGCATTTGTGTAGTGATGATTTCAAAACTAAACCTTATCACACAGAATAATCCAAAACTACTGAATTACACAACTCTCTGGTGCCACAGGCTGGAGATCAAGCTCAATTTCATGTAAAACACAAGATGGAGGTGCATCTAACTCCATACACAACCAAGAGGAACGTCTGTGAACTCCTTCCATTCACATTATAGTGCATGCATTTATAGCCCTTCTCTTTCCTATTCAAGGTTTAATATGTATCACTAGGCAAATTGTGAGCATCAGAGGTTTCACTTAAGGGGTGCAACAACCAGAAAGGCACAAAAGGAAGCCTGTTCTTCAGCTTTTGGGAAAGAAAAAGATGTTTTGTTTTGCTTTGCTTTGTTTCGTTTTGTTTTTTTTTAAAAAGGAATTCTGCACATAGATTCCCAGCATGCAAGGCTAAAAGCACAGCAGATCGTTCAGAATTGTCTTCTTATAGTAGAGGACTTCCACACACTTTCTTCTGTTGTAATTGAAGGACATCTTGCAGAAGAACTTTCTACCTTTGTTTGCATTAGTGCTTAGTCAACTACCACCTTTCATACATTTTCATGACAATTAGTCCATTTCCAGAAATATGCTTTTTCCATAGCTGAAGTTAGAATTTAGGCCGATAAAGAAGCATATGGTTTACAGCTTTATGCCTCATCTAAGAGGAACTGTCACTTCTCTATTGTACACATTACGGTCAGTTTTTCAATTTCTTTTGTTCTGAAGAATGAGGAACATATAGGAGAGGAACTCGTTCGACCAGTTCATAAAGTGGTTCTTTCCTTCCCCCAAGGATAGGAGTAAACTCTCCCCAAAACAGAGCAAAAATCTCTACCAGAACACAGTACCAGGTGAGTCAGTCTGTAAGTCATCACAAGACATATTATTTTACTGATGTTTTGCAATAGGAGTTTCTTATTTGATGCAAGAATTTTATATAATCTGAGTATTGCCTATAAGCATCACATCTGAAAAAGACAGCAAGGGCTTGAAAGTGAAAGTATTCAGT
Organism: Phaethornis superciliosus; assembly: GCA_023637945.1. Taxonomy (NCBI): domain Eukaryota; kingdom Metazoa; phylum Chordata; class Aves; order Apodiformes; family Trochilidae; genus Phaethornis; species Phaethornis superciliosus. The sequence goes on along the minus strand of JAJQWJ010000004.1, from coordinate 9,981,774 downwards.
GGAATTTATTAAACACATTAAGAAAAAAAAAAAAAAAAAGCGCTGAAAAAACCTATCAGGTACCTTTTTCTGTGTCTGAGTCACAAGCATATTTGTAACAGGAATATTGCCATGCCTCTTGCCATGCCTCTTGCAAGCAAGAGTTTGTGGGTTTAGATTTATTCTTTCAATGTCACACAATTTTTACGTAATGGGTATGGAGAATATCGTTGTTCCACATGTCGGTCTGTGGAGACCACAGAGGGTGTGGAGTTTTAGGCTGAACTTGATGAGCTCTTGCCTAGCCTTTGCTAAACTGTTCCAATTAATTGACTGTATCAATGTCACTGCAAAAAGCAATGAAAACTAGAATTCTTTTTGTTCTACAGCCCATGTTACATAAACTGCTGTCCAATGCATGAAGGAAAAAACACATGAATGTCCCGCTAATGCTGCCTGTCATGCAAAACCAGCAGCTTTCAAATATTCAGGCTATACGAAGAAATAGGTTCTTGGCACAACCTAAAAGTCTATACTCTGCCCTCAATTTCCACTGACATCAATGAGAATTTCTGCACTCTCAGCATTACTAAAGACAATGGCTGCTCTCCTATTTATTTCCAAAGCATCAATCTTCAGGTGAAACTGGATGGAATGACTTAGAAATCTCAGCCAACATCTTGTCAATAAACTTCAGCCTTCAGACATCTGTGTGAATTCCAGATAAGGCAACCAAGCAAATGCTTTTATTCTACCATAGTCCTGAATCTTGAATTCATCCAGGAATCTTTCAGACACAGATTCAATTTGGGCATGAGTACAGCAAACAAGAAATTTTTATAAATCATTTTGCAAGGTGTATTTCTCTGAGCAAACAAATGCTCCTTTCCTCTCGGGTTAGCAGAAGTGTTCATTATCAAAACTCATAATGTAGTAATTAAACAGCAGGTCATCTAAATGCTTAACATGATAGAAAATTAATATAAAAGTGCAGGCCAGAACTGTTGACTCCAGGAAATTAAAATCACGTTTCTTCACCAGCAGCCAATATTATAATACTGTTTCATTATGTCAATGTACCAAATACCTCCTATAGCCATCTCCAGACATGCATGAGCAACAGGAAGTCATCCTTACGCAGTTTTTCACAGAAGCAGCAAACTGATGGTTTCCCATTTGGCTTGATTTACGGAGCAGTGCAGAAAAGTCTTGTTTCTCTCTATTGCACTTCTGCCATATGACAATACTTCCACTAGTCTTTTTTCCATAAGTTGCATAGGCTCACTCATTTGGCAAAGGAAACAAATGAGGGAAAGCTGATTAAATACAGCCATGGAGCTTCAATACAAATGGAAACCACCTCACCCATGGAGGATCACTTCACAGTGACACCAGCACATGTCGACAAGAGCCAACTCTACTTCTCCAAGGTGTCCCCTAACTAAGCCAGAGGCATGTGTCAAAAAAAAAAAAAAAAAAAAATCATTTCCACTAAAAAGACCCTCACTGCTTTCTTGACAACAGCTTTTCTTTCCTGACAATAGCAGTACCTGAATTTTCTTCTAAAATAATTGCTCAAATTATTTTGACTTTGTTTTAAAAATAAAAAGCCTTTAAAAATATCAAAGCTCTGCTTTAAAAAGTATTAAATAGGGGACAAAATTATAAATGTTGAGTAAAGCAGACAAGGGAAGGAGAAGAAAATATTTGAAAAATCAAAAATAGCAGTATTTTTCAAACCATTTTACCCCAGACCACTGAAACCAGACTACAAGTAAGACTGGAAGGCTCATCGGTGGTATCGATGCTTGAGCCAACATTGTCATCAGTTTGAATGAGTGGATCCAGCAGATAATTTTACATTTCCAAGAGTTGCTGTAGTTACTGGACCCAGCTTCAGGAAGTCATTTAAGTATGTCCCTGACCAAACGTGCATTAAGGAGCCTGACTGTATGCATGAGTCAGGGGCTTAGTCTTTCAAGAGGCTAAAAGTCTTTCTCTGCACTTTGAACAATGCCTGAAACTAGCTGCAGGACTGATGATGGACCATTCCATTAAAATGGAACCTCAGAACAGAATATTAGAAATCACTTTCAGAAGACACGACCCCACATCACCTCGATTTAGCTAAGCAAAAATATTTGCACCTCTCTTTGAATAGTCACTTGCTCTGGGATTAAATATTTATAGTTTACAGGCCATGCTTAGTCATTTTATTTTAATATTAAGCCACACTATGACAGGTGGCAACTCCAGTGAATGGTAGCACCAAGATTTTGGGAAAAGTATTGAGTTACCACACGGAAGTAACAACCAGCAGATTTTCATAAGTTCTCTGCATGGAAGAATGGCTCAAAGATGACTGACTGAACTGTAATTTTCCTGCATCAAATAGGTTTTTGTTGTTTGGTTGGTTTTTTTACTTGGAGTTATTTTAAAATGATGATACTAATAGGGCACAAGAGATGGGAAGGGGTGGTATGGACTGCTAAAAACAGTACAAAAAGAAGTGTGTGAGGGTGCTGCATGTGTGTGCCCATACCTGCCTGCATACACAGTTGTGTGCATATGACTGTATGCTAAACATCTGTGAAAATTAATCTAAAATCCTGGAAGAGGAAGGGATCTGTACACAGAGCAAGCTGCAGTCAGGATTATTACCTTTGGGTTTTGAAGGGCAAAAAAGTAAAACAAACACACATCAGACTAGTTTGGGTGGCAGCCTGAAATGAGGTATATTATATGGATGAGTACCCTACCAGAGAAACCAAGGCCAGCCTGGAGAACAGCATTGCTTTGTTCATCCAAAACATGAATGGAACATGAGGGGATAATTTGTGTGGGAGGACTGAGATCCCATTGATTGATTAAGAGCCGATCTTCCTCATCTTAAAAAGGACACACACAGGCTCTCCTTTGCAAGTAGGATATTTGTGGATTATTTTGCCATTCCTTGAATTAACAGGGAGTTGCATAATTCTGGAAACGGGGACACAAGAAGACATCAACCTTAGCAGCCTGGATTTTGGTGCAGTTTTCAGATTGCCTAACTTGCTCTGGTACCTGAGGCCCTTCACCGTAGGGGGGGATTTTGTGTGTATGGCACCAGGTGTTTGCCATCCATAGTTAATTTTTGACAAGCTTTTGTACACCGTCTCTCTGATAAGACAGGATCCAAGGATCCAAGCTGTTCACAGCTGGATTCAAGTTCCTTGGATCCAGGATCCAAGCTGTTCATAGCTGGATTCAAGTGCCTTCAGTTTATGTAATTACTTTTAGCTCAAAAGAAGTATGGCTCTGAATGTACTTACTGCCTCTGAAAAGCCAGTGAGTATTGCTGCCTTCCTGTTTTGAAGCTATGTAAGGACTTCCTAACATACTCAAAGCCTATACATGCTAATACGTAATTGGAAAAAGGAAAAAAAAATTAAAAGAGGCGTTATTTAGGGAAACAACAGAGTTACAGTAATTTGTAGTTGAATCTGATACACCTGACCCTGGTCACATGAACAGGTCAGTGGTCCTCTTAGACATGGGCTTGCACCATAAATAAGCTCTGATAGTTTCAGGACAAATGTAACCTACAACAATTTTTCGAAGCTTATTAGGCAAACAGAGACCCTTCTCCACTTTCTGCAGTACTATTGCTCTGAATAAGAAATAAAAATTAGTTCATCTACTGAGTTGGCCATCTGTCCTCACCCTCCATAAAACCCTGCTTAACCCAACTTCTTTTACAGGATTCAGGAACACTGAATGCTTCAGTGCCTACATTTGGGTTCCCTGGCAGCCTGCTGGTCTCAGCACTCTGAAACTAGTGAGGATTTATACCACAAAGCAAACACCTTCTGTAAATAAGAGATGGACACTGAGCACATAAAAGCCCAGAAACTGAAAAAATCAATCCAATGTTTGGTTTAGTGGGCAGAAAATGTTCAAGTCCTCAAAGAGAAAAGCTCTGTTTACCTGAAGAATCAACCAATTCAGATGGAAAAATCAGAGGATAGGGAGAGAGACACACACATAATGCTGCAAAATACTTCATTGTTTGCAGATCTCTCTGATTAAGCTCTTTGCAGCAAGTTTCTAGGGCTACCAGCTTTCTACTTGTCCATCTCCACAAGCCATAGTATATAATCCATGGACTGGTAGGACTTTTCAAACAAGAACCAAGCTGGCATCTTAAAAATGATCAGTCAGAAGGAAAAACCTATTTACGTATCCTTACTCAGACAAATATTCCACCAGAGCCACAGCAGTTGTAGAAAGGGCCCTCTACAGATTTTCCCTTTCACCATCAGCCAGCAGTGGCAGATGATGTGGACAAACTTTCCCTGTTCCTCACTCTGCTTTCCTATCCTTTTCCTTCTTCTGTATTTTGGGTCAGCTCCTTAGGATGTTTTTGTTGAAATCAGGTTAATTCAATAAACAGGGTAGACTGGAGCCCACTACACGGATTACTGACCTTCCACTACCACTGTTGCAGGTTTCGAGTAGGCTGTGCCCAGGCTGTTCTTGGCCACACATCGATACTGTCCTGCATCTTCTCTCTGAACGTTATGGATCCTTAAATTTCCCGAATCAAGGACAGCAATGCGAGCATTCTCCTGCCAAAGGAGGGAGGAACTGAGGTGAGAGCTCTTTGTGCAGGCTGCACACAGGCAGCACCAAACACCCACTTGCACAAGTTTGGCTTACATGCACAAAAATTACTTGTGTTGTCCAACAGCTGAAGGATTTGTGGCCAGCTCTTCCTGCCCAGCATCTCTATGACACTCTCATCCATACCTCTTTTTGCAGATATGTGAATTACATCTTAAAAACCCCTGCTTAGCTAAGCAGCTCAGTAGGTTTGGGGTTTTTTTGTTTGTTTGTTTTTATGAGAACACTCACAAGTTCATGCAGCAATATTTGGCGACACCTAGTCATAATAAATACATATAATATAAAGCATAAATACACAGAAATTGTTTGGTTTATAGGCAGAATCACTGCAGATGCAGATATTTATGAGCCAAGGCCTGTATTTCCGAATGTTAGCTTCCTAGCTACTAGAATTTACAAATGCAGTAAGTGGTGCTTAGATTTTAACACAGAACCTTTCGTGAATAGTCAGCACTGCCTAACTTTCATTCTCTACTCACCTTTATAATTGTTTCTCCTTTGATCCATGAAACAGAAGGTTTTGGGTTCCCCATTGTAGTGCATGGAAGTACAGCCTTTAATCCTTCTATTATTTCCACATTTATAGGCGGGCGGGTTATTTTGGGTCCTAAAATTTTGAAAGTCAGAAATTAAAGTTGAACTGAAGCTAACTGATACCAGAACAGGACAAGTTCAAAAAATAATGAAAAAAAAAACCTCTGCTGCTTTTTCTGTATATTGCTGCAAGTGTTTTTAGTAGGTCATGTGCTGCCTTGTAAAGAAAAATCTTTGTTCAGTTCAGCATTCAGAGTCTCAGTTTATGGACATAAAAGCAGCTAACTTGCATAAGCTATATGTTTTCAGGAGTGGAGTTTGACAGTCATTTGAATTGGGGCCTGGGCTGAAAGTTAAATCGATGTAAAAGTATCTCTAATATTGAAGAATGTTTGCATTCCAGATTTTGACATTCTTCAGTGCATAGAGTCTTGTGTGAAAGCTCTTGTGTGAGATCTGGAGTGAATTGGTTTTGAAATAGTTTTAACCCAGGCTTCTCTCTAGATCAACAGGAGGGAATATAAACGCAATTACTGTCCCTAATTAAAGGATTTATAAAGATGCTAGTAGAAAAGGAGGTAGGGGGGGAAAAAAACCAAACACCTCCCTAAAGTTAATATGGGACAAATTTAAATTAAAGGAAAATATAAAGAATTAAAGAAAAGTCCTATTAAAGAAAAACATGATTTGGTTTAGTCTGAGGTGGAAGAAGATCTTCACGTTTTGGGAGATCTAAAGTTTTGCCTCCCTTGAACAATACCAAACCAGCAGAAAAGTGACTTTCAAAGAAAACACCTCCTGGCCCCCATGTGCAGGCAACTAGGACCAGAATTACCAGACCTGTAGGGTTATGCTCACTAGCTCAAACAAAGCCTTTTCTACAAACAGATGCTTTAGCCAGGAGATATCTCAGCTGCCCTTTTAAGTGTTTGCATAAATAACTGTAGCCATGTGAGCTCAGCTTCACCAGGCTCAGCAGGTATATAGCCCTTTGCAAGAACCAGTCCTCTGCCCTCCACATGGGATGATGAGAATTACATAGCAGTCCTCCAGATCTTTCAAGGCTTCTATTAAGAACAGCTGAATGGCATTTACTTGTTTTTACCATCCTCAGGCATAAACCTGATTATTGAAATCTTATGTTTAAAATTCACAAGGTATTTATGCAATACTGCTACAGAGGTCTAAGACTATCAAATTCTTTTTTACTAAGTTTTGTACAAAGTTTTTTCTTCAAAGCATAGTATTTTTTTCCTCTACTATGAAGTTCCCCTGATCCTAGCACAAGTGTTTGTTATTGGAAGTGAATAATCACGGCATCTTTTAGTTAAGATACAATCCAACATGCCATGTCTCTGCCTCAAGGGACTGCACCCAGCCCCATGGGAACACGTGTCTGCCCTGAACATGGCCCCCTGTAGCCATACCTGAGGGGTCTGCTCATCCTATCAGTTACATGCTCACATGATGTCGGGAAGAAGTTACATTCCAACTTACTCATTTTCACTTGGAGAGCCCCACAGCTCTGTGCTGCCGCTCCAACCCCGTTGTCCGCCGTGCAGCAGTACACCCCATCATCACTGTCCTCCACACTCAGAATGGTCAGGAGCTGCCCGTTCCTCTGTATGCTGTACCGGGTGTCAAACAGCCTGCAGGGCACAGCACAGATTGGCAAGGGATAGGGGACAGCAGGAGGCTGTAGGGGGGGCATTGCCTTTGTATCTGCAGAATACTGACAGCACAACAAAAGGCAATTGGTTTTATTTCCAACCAACGAAGAGGGTACTGATTTGGTCTTCACTAGACCATGCCTGACTGCCACGAGTGTGGTAGGAATTCTTCCAGCGGTCAGGTGTTGCTAAAGGAAGTAGCCACCATGGTTGGGTTTCTGTCTGGCCAAGTGCAGGCATGATCATAAATAACCTTATCCAACCAGATCCTTTTCCAGGTGTAATCACTCAGTGCAAAGGAAGGGCTGTCCATATGGGAACTGGAATTGGATGAAGTTTTTTTAAAGAAAAATTCTTCATATTGGAAAAAAAAAAAAAAAAAAAAAAAAAAAAAAAAAAAAAAAAAAAAAAAAAAAAAAAAGAAACTTTTTTTTTACTACACAGATGAAGTGTAGTGAAAGTATAGTTATGGAAAGGTTTGTACTGTATTGGAAAAAAGACACAAACCAAAAAACAACAGGCTTTTTTGTGTGTGTGTCCAGGAGTGTTTTTGTGGAGTTTGTTTGTTTGGGGTTTTTTTTGTGGAGGGGGGAACAGAAATATACAACCAAGAAAAAAGCCAACCAAGAAAAGGAATTTGCCCAAGAAAAGAAGCAATCTGAAGATAAGAGGATATAAGGATAGTTACAGTTTAATGCCAGCAGGCTTCAAACTGGAGACTTGAAACAAGTCAAGAAAAGACCTATCTGGACTTCTGCAAGGCCTTTGACAGAGTCCCCCACCATAACCTACTCACCAAGTTGGAAAGATATGGATTTGATGGGTAGACTGTTCAGTGGATAAGGACCCAGCTGGTTGGTCACAACCAGAAGGTACTGGTCAGTGGCTCAAAGTCCAGATGGAGACCAGTGACAAGGGTTTTCCCTCAGGGGTCCATACTGGGACCTGTATTATTTAATATTTTTATCAATACTTTAGACAGCAGAATCAAGTGCATCATCAGCAAGTTTGCAGATGACACCAAGCTGAGTGGTGCTGTCAGTAAGCCAGAGGGATTGGATGTCATCCAGAAGGACCTGGACAAGCTGGAGAGGTGGGCCCAGGCGAACCTCATGAGGTTCAAACAAGACCAAGTACAGGGTCATAAATCTGGATTGGAACAATCCACACTCATCAGTGAAGGCTGGGGGATGAGGTTTTAGAAAGCAGCCAAGTAGAAAAGGACTTGGAGGTGATGGTGGATGAAAAGCAACAGTGCATGCTTGCACCCAGTATGCCAATTGCATCCAGGGCTGCATCAAAAGAAGCATGGCCAGCAGATCATGAGAGGTGGTTCTGCCACTTAATTCTACTCTGATAAGACCTCACCTGGAGTATTGCATCCAGGTTTGGAGCCCTCAATACAGGAAGGACATGGATCTGATGCAGCAGGTCCAGAGGAGGACCACGAAAATTATAAGGGGGCTGGAACACTTCCCCTACAGAGACAGGCTGAGGGGGGCCTGCAGAAAGGCTGAAGATGGACTGTTTGCAAGGGCCTGTAGAGATAGGATGAGGGGCAATGTATTTAATTTAGAAAAGGGTAGATTTAGATGGGATATTAGGAGAAAGTTCTCTAACATGATTTATGAGGATCTGAACAACATGATCTAGTTGAGGGTGTCCTTGTTTACTGCAGGGGGGTTGGACTGGATGACCTAGAGGTGCCTTCCAACCCAAATTATTCTATGATTTTTGTATCAGTGTTTTCCTTCTTGGTCAATGTTAAGAAAAAGACACTGTGTCTCATTGTAGGATTAGCGTAAGAAAGGTGTGTTGGGATTCTCAAAGTGAGGACAAGGGTGAGAAACAGATTTTTGTATTATAACACAGAGACAGTAAAATTTTAAAGATCAACAGTGGGTGACCTCTGTGTACCTGTATGAATGGCTTCCTATGCCAGCTTTGATTTGCAGACATAGTGTCACTCATGAGGAAAGAATTTGAAGGACGGTGACCTGATTTGGAAATAACATCCATGGAAGTTCAGACCTCCATCCTGCAAGGTCAGGGAAAGAGGGTTTGGAGAGGGATTTTGGTGAGATTCTGTCACAGGCAATGGAAAAGCATTTCCAAAGGCTTGCATGCATATGTGGAGCAGTTTTCTTTTCTCCTATTCTAAAACAATCTTCATAGTGGTAAGACCTGCTGCTGACGTATTTGCAGTATTCTGAGACAATGGTTCAAGGGCCCTCTGAATGCGTAACCCCCCCGGCAAGAACAATCCTTTAGGTGACCATCTGCCTAACAAAGACATCTCTTGTGGGGAACAGCATGAACTGTCTTACACAGAGAGTGTTCTGTAGTGTTTCTTTACTGAGGGAGTCACTAGCAGTGATCTAGAAGGAGAAACTGATATGAAGCCATGTGACAAATGCAGTGTTAGTTCAGAGCTGGATGACCAGCCCCAGTCCACTTTGCAAGAGCCTGCCTATCTAGGGCAATGGGGAGCCAAATCAGTGATAGAAATTTCCAACTTTCCAAGGCTGCCTTCTTCCATGGCACCTTGATGCAGAAGCCAAGCTCCCATGGTCACCTCCAGACTTAGAAGCAAACAAGAATGCCATGATATGACACCTTCTATGCAAAGTATTCCAGGACATCACAGACACTTGAGCAACAAATCTGTCAATTCTCCTTTTGAATATTATATGGCATTCTCTTCCTTCACAACTGCATAAACTGAGGAACAGAGCAGATTGTCTCAAACCAGAGGGCAAACCCTTGCAACAGAAACCAGGAGTCTCTAAGCTCAAATGTGTCAGTCTGCAAGAGCAACCCCAGGTGCTGCTACTTCTTCCTAAATATTACAGATACCTGTATGATTACAGCCACTCAGCCTCTTCCCTGCCACAGGGCCATTTTGGTGTTTCCAGTTATGTCACTTGTCACGAAGGAAAGCACTGATGGTTTTGGCAGGAGATGCTCGAGAAGACTGGGCCTGGTCCCTACCTGATGGGAATGCTGTTGCGTGTCCACGTAATCTCCGGCTCAGGGTATGACTCCACTACACAGACAAACTTGGCGACGTCCTCTACCAGTGCATCCACAGTTTCCAGAGGAGTGATGATCAAGGGAGCTGTGCAAAGGAAGAACAAATGACAAAACCTCCTCATGCCTCCTGAAGAGAGGCACCAAGCCTGCCAGACCCATTTAGCAAAGGCAGCCATGTCCCTGCATCATCATCCCAAGGCTTTTTCCCCTGTGTGGAGGTGCTTTGCAGCCCTCCCATGCATTTACTCTGACCAGGTCCCTCTGCACTGCTAGCTGCAATCTTTGGTTGTGGCAGATTTTGCCATTTCCCTTGTGCTCTCACAGTAGGGGGAAACAGAGGAACCTGAGCATGGGGCAGGTCCAACAATACTCAATTTCTAACCCTCCCTGCCTGTGAGGTGCCAGGTGTTATACTGCAAAGACAGAGGTCAGGTGGCCCCCTCTGGTACTGCATGGGCTGGAAGTGTAAGGAACAACACAAAAACTGAAGACAAGCTGACCTGCCCCTGGAGTGGGTACATGGTCTCCTTACTGATGCACAAGGCATGAGATTTGGGCTTCTTCATCACTAAAAGGGGATTTGTTCCTTTCAGGTATTTCTCCTTTCTTTTTTTTAAAAAAAAAAAAAATAAAAAATTAGCCTGTAATGCAGCACTATATGTTTCAAAGTCAGTCTCATAAAGGCCCTTAAGGTCTTCCAGATCTGTGGCATGACTAACACACATCCTCTTCTTCCTTTCCTAACCATGCAGCAGTAGGGTTAAAGGTCTAGTATGTTTGTCTGATGCTTATAGTCAGAGACCTGTTGTCACATATTTAAATGTATCTTTAGAAAAAATTCCTGCTGCCCTGATAAAAATCTTGAAACACAGCTGGAAGGGATCAAAGGATATGCCTACCAAATGTTTTTTTTCTGTGTATGGTATGCCTTGCAGCCACTGCTGCTGTCCTCCAAAGACACTTACATGACTTTTAATCTACGTTTGTAAGGGACACACATCCAATATTTGTTGGACTGGATTTCACTGACAGCTGTGCTGACATGAAATAGTTTCATATCATGTTCCTGAAACACCACTTTGAAAATGTAGAGCGGATGCAAGAATCTTCCTGTTCCTCACTGTGCGTAGCAATATCTACATTTTGTGTGCATTTTCACAGGAAAATCCTGCCCGTACTGTACCTGCTGGCCCTCTTCAGTATCATCAGATTTAAACACAAGCAAAAAATAACCTTCATCAATTTTACCCTTCCCTTCCCCCCAGAAAACACAGAAAGGCAAAATTCAAGACACTTTAGTTTAAGTGACTTAGAATAATAGAAAAACTTTGCCTTAATGCTTTCTGAATTTACATGGCAGTGAAAATTAGAATGTCATTGGAGTTCAGCTTGAATGAAGTTAGAGGAAGATAGGATTGGCTTCTACTATCAGGTGTATGTAAAAGCCCTAACACTTGAAATGTGATTAGACCATATCTCTCTCAATAATATTTCTAGGTAACATGACTTCAGATTGCATATTCAATAATCACTATACTTATATAAAAACTTAAAATTATTGCTAAGGTAGCACTGGAGATTATATTAAATAAACAATAGTTTAAAATTGCCCTATTAGATTTGTTGTTTAAGACCGCTGCTTCAAGTTGTATCAGGCTTCAATTTATTAGGTCGTTTTGGGACACAATAGATGATAGAAAGTAATCATCAGTCTTGCGCCCCAGATAAACCCCATATCAGTGGAACTAAATGGAAAATCTTCATAAAGCCTATATTTCCTTGCTACTGAAGGTCGTTTTAGGAGAATAACCTCCACTGATGGCTATCCTGAATACTTCAAAGGGGACATTGCTATTTCATGACAGAGTTTATTGGGTTTTGATGACATTAAGCCTGGCTGAAATGGAGTTTTACAATCTTATTTTATATAATATGTTTTTATTGCTGTTGTCCCCATGCCTTGATCTCTGGAAGGAACCTTTTTTGTCCCTGAGAAATGTACATTTTGACAGTAACCAAAATTCAGAGCAACTAGTTTTACAGCTGCGTCGTCATGATAAGCATCGCCATTCTCTCAAAGAGTAAAGTTTGATTTATACCAAGAGCCGATATGCATAGCAACAGTATTTTGTTCTTTGGGCAAACAAGGGCTGTCAGATTTAAATATATAAGTTTATACATTTTTGTGTATATATAAATAAATTTTCTAGCAGCAGCTACGCAGTTTCATGACACGCAGTGTGTCTGCAGGGAGAGCAAGCGGCTGAGCGTCTCGCCATTTTGTCATGAGATGACCAGAGAGTCCCAAAATGGCTGAGATGTTGCCTGCTTCTAAAAGCCACCTGAAAATCTCAGGTGTTGCTGTCAGTCTGTGTTTTCTCAGGAAACTGATCAAAAACTTATGATGTCTTCATTACCAGATTTTAACATGGGAAAATAAAATCCAAACAATGTACAGATGTACCTGTCAGCACACAGACATGGCCCCAGACCTTACTGTGTGCACCCACTGGGGTTCTCTGACATTTCTTAGGTAGGCTTGTGGCTTTAAGTAACACTATAAATTAATTAATTTACATAACTACAAAGTGACATAGGTGCAGTTTTCCTGTATCTGAGATGTGGTTTCCTGAGATAGCAAAATGACCCAAGACCAGCGACAGGGCCCAGGAGAAAGCTAAAACCCCTTCTATTCCCAGTCCATCCGAAGATCCCAAATTGCTTACTTTTGGTTTTTGATTCACACTTTCAAAATGAGACAAGCCAGGCAAACAAAGGAGAGCCAGTCTGCCCTGCATCACTGCAGATGCCCAGAGATATGGAAGTTCCTCTGGTCAAAAACTGCTTAAGTATGTTTCCAGCTAATGCTGCAAAACCTTGACAGGGCACCTCTGGGCTGCAGTTGTGATTCAGCCTCTCTTAGGCAACAAGGCAATTCAGTCGCCTGTAACATTTTAGGAAAGGATGCATATCTCTTCATTGCACTGTGCCACCAGAAAAAATCGATCTCCTTCCTCTTCGTTTTTTTTTGTCTCTCCAGTCCCATCTTACCACAGCTTTCAAAAAGATGGGGGTTGACCAGCTTACTTCAGTAAATTAGGAAAAAAATGAACTTTTTTTTTTCCAAAGTTTTTTTATAAAGAAGAGACCCTTATTTCCCCAACTTTGAGGCCAACCTGACTAACAATTATAAGACCACGGCGCTGCTGTGTCAACAGTGATGTTGACATAATTGGTAAATACTAGCATCCTCTTTCATTTGCGTTTTCTTCTTTTTCTAAAACTCCAAAGTTTCTGGTATGCCATGAATGGCTTCTGACAATTGGTGTGCAGCACAAACTTTTGTCCACAGGGTTACCAAGCAGTACATCGAGAAGACCGCTGTTGCACTTTGTACCTCAAAAACTTTCTAAACAATTTTTTTTCTGTTCTTGTCATGTCTATAAGTGTGTGTGTGTGTCCCCATGGATATGTGGGCACACAAGAGGAAGAAGATACACTAAATTTCATGTTATATGCAATACAAACCACACATATTTGTTTACACATGCGTTCTGTAAAGACATTATAGCTACTTACTTTCTCTATGAGATTTATGTAACATCTCAAATCTTGGGCTATGCAGGAATGGGTGCTACCAACTGCTAAAACCTGTACCCTCCCTTGGGTACAGGGAGAAATGTCCATCCCACCCAGGCTGAACCCAAAGTTCTCCCCTGACCATTACAAAGGGACTACGTGCTCTTCCTAGACAAAGACCTTTCAATCCCAGAAACAAATGTAAGGTTATTTCCACTAATATCTTTCTAAAAGCAGTGAAGCGAACACCAAAAGCAACACATTTTTGTCCTTTTCAGGAACTCTACCACACAGCCCACCCCACCATTACCAAAAACACCTTCCCCTTTGCAAAAGCTCTTTCAGCAAGGGACAGAGGCAGAGGAGGGAAAAAATCCTTCCAAGCAAACCTTTGGGAAGCATATCAGCCAGGCTGAGGGCTGCCAGCGTGAGGACGTGCACCAGGGACGCCTTCAGCAGGTCATTCATGTTTGATCCAGAAGGCATCTGTCTCCTTCAGGCAAGGCGTGTGGGACTCCTGGACGGCTGCATTTCAGACAGTGGTGTGTGAGCAGAGCTTCTCTGATAGTGACTGAGCAGGGTCTGCAAGGATCTAAGTATAATCAGGAATTCTCCCACCCGGCAGCCGTGATGGACATGGCCAGCTGGTATGTATCCACTTTGGTCAGTGTGAAAGCATGGGGCTTGTGAAACAAGAGAAAGCAAATCCCTTTTGAATTCCTTCTAAGCAAACAGAGAGGAGTACAATAGGCAAATGCATTCCCAGGGCAGTACCCTACCCAGCACTGCAAAGTCACCAGGGTTTTACTTCAGTACCCTATATGTGCATTAGTGGATACATTTCCAAGCAGTGGAAAAAATGCGTACCACTGGATTTTCCTTCAGCTTAGTCCCCCTCGTTTTCACTTTTTCTCCTATCACTCACACATGCTGTCTCTGTCTCATCATAACGTTTAATGATTTGCTGTAATATGCCACCTGTTGCCCTGATGGCATTTCTTTTCTTAACAAATGTATTTACTGGAACAGGAGAGGTTGGCACTGGGGGCTAAAAATGCCCTTCTTTGCCAAGGAGGTTTTTGGTGTTCAAGAACTATTGCAGCCTGCTGAAAAAGCAGAGCCTTGTCCTGGAAAGAGATCACAAAAACCACTACAGAAATGACTCTTACACCCTAGGACAAAAAGAACCTTTTGTTTCAACATCGGCAGCAGTCCAGACAATTTGGAGATGGGTAGAGGTGTTGCTGCAGGGAAACATGACTGTTAGGTAGTGACATTAGTAATCCTACAGAAACACCTTATTATCCAGCAGGTCTCTGCCTAAAGTGAAAGGCTGAAGATCATGGCTTGTTTTCTGTGAAGTTTTAGAGGATCATCGGACTTGAGATGATCTCCTGTCTTGCCCTATCCTAGCACAGCAGTCTACATGACATCATCTTTTTTCAAAAAAGTCAAGGCATTTGTACTCCCTGTTTTTCCAAAGTATCTGTATGAAGAGCTTTTTCAGTCAATCTTACCACTATGGAAAGGCTGATGTGGGGGCAATATCTGCATGAGTAGAAGAGCAAAAGACGAATAATCAGGCTGATGAACAATCAGATGAATAATCAAACATCTAATTGACAATGATGTTCTGGGAACATGATTGCAGACATTTTCATAATGTTATCAGCAAAGCAGCTGTGAAATTTGCACTAAAATGCATGGCTTGAGGAAGGGGAATGTGTAGTTATAACATATCACACTAAAAGGTACTTTGAGTTCTCTGAATTTTTTTTTATTTGCTGAACCTCTCCATTTCAAACACTTCTTAAAGGCCATTTCTGCAATGAGTGTCTATAGTTTGGCTGTGCTTCCTGCCTTTGAGGAGCAAATGGGGTAAAGCTGGCCAGATCTATGCATGTGTGAATCCCAGTGGTTAGGCATGCCATGATAATGACAATGGCAATATTACTGCGGAGGCATACAACAGCTGATTAGGAAGAAAGATCCCTGGACAAGTGCTCCCATGTATATGAATAAAGACAGAAGCACTTATTGAATGCATATTAAATATCTTCCAGGAATTCTGGAGCTAGCAACAACAAAGCAAAACAACAAGACAACAATGAAACAACAATAATCTTACCAGGGAAAAGATAAATCCTGACATACAGCTGAACTTACAAATATTTGTTTTGTTTAGTTTAAGTCCAATCAAATCCAATAAATCTGCTCCACAGAAATGCAACTTGGTCTTCTAGGATAAAATTCTCTCAGTAGAGGGGACTTGACCAGAGGCCTCTGCATCACTGGATTCCTGGGACTGGCTATGTGATGAAGCGTTTTGAAACTGCACTGTCCCACACAAATTCCCTCTTACTTGCCAGTTACAGCATTTAGAAGAGAAACTGTCATCAAGGGCGGTTAAATGTTAATAATCTCTTTGCATTTTTAGGATTAAAAAACTACTTATAACCCCTTATTTCCTCTGCTTTATAAACTTTTATTATGGACCACAGTGAGCTACACTGCTCTAAACTGAGAGGATAAGGGCAACCAGGCTGGTGAAGGGATCTAGCACAAGTCCTGTGAGGAGAGGCTGAGGGAGCTGGGGGTGTTCAGCCTGGAGAAGAGGAGGCTCAGGGGAGACCTCATCGCTCTCTACAACTCCCTGACAGGAGGCTGGAGCCAGGGGGGGTTGGGCTCTTCTCCCAGTAAGACAAGAGGGCAGGGACTTAAGCTCTGCCAGGGGACGTTTAGGTTAGATATTAGGAAGAAATTCTTTACAGAGAGGGTGATCAGGCATTGGAATGGGCTGCCCAGGGAGGTGGTGAATTCTCCATTCCTGGAGGTTTTTAAGAAGAGACTGATGTGGCACTGAGTGTCATGGTCTGGTAACCACAGTGGCTGTGGATTAAGGGTTGGACTTGATGATCTCAAAGGTCCTTTCCAACCTGGATGATTCTGTGATTCTGTGATGTAAAACTACACTGTACATAAGAGTAGGGAGGATACATGTGCACAAAGTGGACTTACTTTCTTCTATATGCCATACAGCTAACAAATAATATATTTGGGAAGCTGGTGATCATCTGTGTTCATGAGGGAAAGGTATTTCTGTATAGAGTAAAATCAGTGGAAATGAAATGATGATGAAACCAATTTTTCTTTGATCATAAGAATTTTCCAATCTTACCTTCCAAAAGTAAAATGGTTCTTTAATTTTTACTCCCAGTTGTTATGAGTTAACAATTTCTTGATTGTTGTGTTTTTTTGTTTTTCCCTTAGAAAGCTGAGATGCCTATGCAATAGCTAACTATTGTTTACAGCTGTTGCTATTTGTAGTCATGCCCCAAGGCCTTTGCTGAGATGATGTCTCAGCAGCCTACACAACTACTAACAGAAGCAGTCCCTGCCTTTCAGATGTTACAGGAAAATCTTTTTTCCTACAAAGATTTGTGTAGCAGCTTAGGTCTCTGCACAGCAATTACCTCCACAGAAGTCAGTTCCTGAAGCTCAGTGCACAAAGACAAGGTGTGCTTTTATTCATGTAGCTAATTTTTTTTCTCTGTGCAAATTGTTCAAATAGCAATTTCTAATAAACACAATATTTTTAAATAAAGGCATAAATGCAAATAAAGTAAAAAATTTTGATATATATCTGAATAGTTCAGATAACTGTTTTCCAGTTAATTCATTGCTTCACATCTCCCATCATCATGAGGGGAAATCTATTTTCCCCTGTTTGTAGGGGAGGACTGTGCCAGATCTTTTCGCTGTGCACGTCTTCTCTTTTTCCTTCTTAAAAGTGATCTGTGGGAGTCTGACAGTTTTACAAGTTAATGCAACATGTTTTGATCACTGGATACTTTAAAACTACCTTTATCCTCCCATGACCATCTGCAATGTCTTGTCCCTAGATAATATCCTAGATGTTGATATCCAGAATATATTCAGAATAGTATCTGGCCTGTAATCCAAGTAGACAGACTAGATAAGGTCTTTCCAGAAAAAATTGTCCAGATAGGGAACTTCTGGTAATTTCTTTTGAGGAGTGACCCAATGAAGTTGCTTAGGCAGTAGGCCCAGTCACTCACTATCTGGTGATTCACACAGAAATACCCAAGTCAGCACTAACCCATCCTGGTGAGTGTCCATTTTAATGCACTGTTGTGACTATTGATGCTGACAACCTTCCTGAGTAAATGCACAGGCCACTGCTCTTCAGTCACGGTGCTACTGATATGCAGTCACCCTTTTTGAATGCAACACAGACATAGCCCATGAAGCATGAGACCAGATCTGAGGCCTTATGTTAGTCAGGCTATTTTCACTTGCTTTTCAGTTGTTGTAAGTATCCCTAAGAATGACTAGGTCACTAGTGTGCCGCTCACTTCATAGAATCATAGAATCACAGAAAGCTGGAGGTTGGAAGGGTACTCAAAAGATCATCTAGTCTACACCTCCTGACAAAGCAGGGTCACATACAGGAGGTCACACAGGAACACATCCAGGTGGACTTTGAATGCCTCCAGTGAAGGAGACACCACAACCTCCCTGAACAACGTGTTCCAGTGCCCTGTCACCCTCAGAGTGAAAAAATTCTTCCTAATATTTATACAGAACTGCCTATGCTCCAGTTCATATCCATTGCCCCTTGTCCTATTGTTGCCCCCAAGAAAAGCTTGAAACTTCATTTATCATAGAACCACAGAATCATAGAATGCTTTTGGTTTGAAGGGACCTTAAAGATCATCCATTCCCAATCCCCCTTCTATGGCCAGTGACACAGCCCAGTACACCCAGTTGCTTCACAATCCATCCAGCCTGGTCTTGAACACTTCCAGGGAGTGGACATCCACAACTTCCCTGGGCAACTTCTGCCAGTGTATCAGCACCCTCACAGTCAAGAATTTCTTCCTAATAGCTAATTTAAATCTACTCTCTTTCAGTTTGAAACCATTATCCTTCATTCAATAACTCTATGTCCTTGTAAAAAGTCCCTCCTCAGCTTTCTTGCAAGTCCCCTTCAGCTGGTGCAAGGCCACTCTAAAGTCTCCCCAGAACCTTCTCTTCTCCAGGCTGAACAATCCCAACCTCTCAGGAGAGGTGCTCCTGCCCTCTATCTGAACTCAGTCCAACAACTCCATGTCCTTCCTTTGTTGCAAAGTCTGGAGTTGAACACAACACTCCAGGTGGGGCCTCACAAGAATGCAGCAGAGAGGGATGCAGCAGGTTCCTTGACCTGCTGGCCACACTTCTTTTGATGCAGCCTAGTGTTTGGTTTCTGGGCTACAAGCACACTTTGCTGGGTCATGTTGAGCTCCTCATCAACCAGGACTTCCAGGTCCTTCTCTTCAGGGCTGTTTTCGATCCATTCTTAGCTCAGCCTGTACTTGTTTTTGGTATATATGTAACAATCAAGCCAGAAAGTCCTAAGTTGCCCAAGTAACAAGTGAGTAGACATAAACGACAAGTGGTCTTCAAGCCCCAGAGTCCCATGTCATGTAGAGCCCAGAAGGATGTATAGTGTGCAGGCTGTCTCTGAGATGCACACAGGCACCTGTTCCTGGGTTCCAACCCTGGGCCTGGTGAGACCTTGCTCCTTCTCTTCTCAGAGCTCCTGGACTCTCAGATACAGGCATCCTCACAAACATCTGAGAGTGAAACCCATCTGAGCATGTGGGCCTGCATGTGTGCCTTCCTACACAGATATGAATCAAGGTTGCATTGCCAAAGGTTTATGGCCACACCAGTCTTCCCCAGTCCAACCTGCCCAGTCTGCCAGCAGCATGCAGCACAAGTTATGGAAAGGGCATCTCTGATAATGCATGCCAGCATTTGGGGAGGAGGTAAATATCATTTTATCTCTTTTATTACACAGCTCACTTCTTTTCCATGATCCTGAGTGGTGCAGCTGTTACAACCATCAGCTCCAAGGGATTTAACCCAAACTGCCACACACATATGGCCAGTAAGGTATAGTCACTTGTTTCAATAACAGCAAGTGCTGTATTCACTGTGAAATGTGAGAGAATAAGATACACTACTGCTGTTCCTTACCCTGCACTTGTGGTGTTTTTTGATTGTGGTTTGGATTTCTTTTAAATTGTCAAAGTGAAGGGAAGACTTTTCCCTAAACTCCCTTAAGAAACACAGACTCATCCCAAAGCCCCATTATTGTATTTAAGTTGAAGTGTTTCAGGCACACTCAGCTGGCCTCTGCCCTCAGACATCTGAATTAATCTCTGATCTCCTGCTAATACTTCATATGTCACTGGGCTCTGATGCCTGGGTCAAAATGGTCCTTTTTTCTTCTCTTGAGATTTTGTGGGTATTGGAAAACTTAAGATTTGTGTTAATTTCTTCCTCTTGACTTGCTATAAACTTTCTTATAATTCTTCAGCCTGCCAGTACTGACCAAGCACAATTTAACATGTTGTCCTGTTTTGTGGACAGGCAAAATTATGCAGTGTTTTGTGGTGTAATTACTGTAACAAAATAGTGTAAATATTGTATTGAAAGAAGAATATCTCTTGCCATTCATCTAGCTAACTCTGCACTGGTATATATAACACAGACGGTGAGCAGAATGTAGGTTTTTCATAGTATGTGGAATTATTTCTCTGCTAGGAAACCAGGCAGCCAGCTTCTCACCATGATACAGGGAAAACTCTTAGCCTCAATAACCCATTCCTCTCTGCAAGGATAATGATGTTGCTGTGGGGCAGCTGGAGATGCCCATACTTCCCTAAGCAGGGATGCCACAGCCAGGCACAGCCCTTGCTCCCCATTCCCTCTTTTCAGCCCTTCATCCTCTGGCTGCTTCCAGCAGAGTGCAGTCTGCAGGACCAGGGTGCTGATGCACAAAACCTTCTCTCCGCCACAAGATATCACAACCCAGCAAGCAAGAAACAAGACTGTATTCAAAAAATAGTTATAGAAGAGCCCTGAGTGCTTTATCTCAGGGCAGAGAGGGAAGGAAGGATTTGTGGATTTCCAGGCCATGGGGATCATATGGAGGAGACCATCTCCCTAGAGAATCCCTTCATGTCATCTTGTCTGAGATCCCAGACTACTGCACCTTGTAAAATCTTATTCTCACCAAGAAGAAAATTCAACTCCCACTTCATCCAATGGTAGAATTATCAGTTTTACATGAATACAGGCATTAGGAAGTAGAATGATTACTTTGTATTAGAACTCCTGTGAATAGTATTTCAATTATTGTCAGCACCTCTTTAAAACAATCAAAACTAAAACAAAGGAAAGGGACAAAGAAAAAGTACATATTGTGAGGCATCATGTGTCAGAAAAATATTCTATTTTCATTTTTTACAGCCATTATTTGTTCTTGATTGCTGTTTTAGAGTTTGGAGGAGCAAAAGCCAAGAACTAGGAGTTGCTAGGTATGCCACAAGCAAACAGCCAGCTGGATTTCAAATATACAGCCTCTAGTACAACCTGCTTTGAGTGGAAGATTGCAGCCCTGTATACATTGTAGAAATTACCTTTCTTAAGAGAATTGCGTTCGTAGGCCAGTAAGTACCTTTTCCCACCCATTACTATGACATCTCTGAAGCTCCATAGCATCTTCCCAGAGCCAAATGTGATTTGGGAGGTGTTACAGTACAGGTGTGATATGAAGAAACACTCATGTTCCCAAAGCATTTGCACCCATGCAATAGTGTGTCTGCCAGTGGAACACGACCCCTGAAATGGAGCTGCCACGTCCTGCCAGATGAGGGCAAGTTGCCACGACCGGGTGCAGGAGGTGTGCAACACACAAGTCCCAGGGGCATCCTATCGTCTCTCATTTCACTGAACCACACACAGCATGCTGCAGCACACAAGATAGCGCCAGGAGATTTTACTAGACAAGACAACTTTTTTCTGTTGATGTGTCAGGAGGAAGAACTTTGCAGCACATGTACTCCAGGTGACATTTTAAGACACAGTGAGAAACATTTTGGGGGGGCTTCAGCTGTATGCATTAAAACCAAGGAACTGCATTCTGCTCTGAGTTAACCCCAGGCAACCTCTCTGACGTCAATGGAGCTTAACTGAGAGCAGAAGGCTGCCTGTGATCTTTATTTCTTAAGAGTTCACCTGCTGCTCATTTGAAGCCATAATCCTTGGTGACATCCCAGACATGTCTATGGGAGAGAAGCTTGCACTTTCAGAGATCAAGTCCAAGTGTAAACTTCATTTAGTGTGGTGTTCTTCATAACAGTGTTTCGGACCATCCCAATATCTACCTCTTACAGCAGTCTCATGGGCTTTTATTTAACCACTGGTGCCTATTATTTGGAACACCACAGTTAGCATGGCAATAAGTTTTGGTAAGTCATTTTACTCAAATATCAGGTCTTTGTCTGACAGACACATCCAGCACATCCAGCACATTCAACAGCAAGCAGTGAGATAGTGATGTGCACCCAGATAACTGATGTGAGGCAAGAAATGAGAGAAGAACCAAAGACCCAAGCCTCAGGAAAGTGGCCTTAGCAATGCACAGCTCCTCATGGATGATGTTCCCCTCCACCAGCACCAGGTGTAACTGCAGCCCCAGCTTTGCTTTCTACAGGAACCAGGGTCTGCATAGCAGCTGACATTTACAGCCACACATGAGATATTATGAACTCCTGACCCATATTTAGAAATACTCTCCAGTATTTTTCCTTAGGAGCTGGCTTAGTCCCAAAAAAGAGCTTGAAAGAGCCAGAGCACAGAAGATCTAATCCAAAATGCGAGCACATTCACAGGATTAGGCCTCTGACTTCAGTGGACTTGGTCTTAGGGTTCTATCTTTGCCAGCTGTTGATCTAGCATCATTAAACCTGTTTGAAGCAAGGCAAAGGTCCACAGTCTGTTGGACTAGTCCTTACAGCCCAAATATCTAGCCATCATGATGTGCTTCTCTCACTTAAGATATTATGAATAATTAATGAACACAGCTCACCAGTACAGCAGGTCAGTAGATAATACAAATGGGAATCAAGAAATAGTACCAAAACCTAGGCTTAAGTTGCCTTGTGGCCAGCTCTCTACCACTCAATGCCCATCTATTGGGAGGGAGCTGGAAAGGATGGAACTCACCATATGCCCTGAGAAGACGATATTAAAGCAAAACACTTTTACCTCAAAAACCATACAGTGGCCACTGTTTTACAAAAACCATACAGCCACTCGGGGTAAATCTGCAAGAGGCTGAGACTCAGGGCTTAGGGCCCTTCTGAGGGGTGAGGCAAGTAACTTCTACATGTCTGCCCTGATATGTTGGCCTCAGAGGGCATCTGGAGTAGGATTTTTGCCTGTGTGAAGGTTCTTTATGCCCTCTACCTTCCCTGTTTCATCCCTGATGGAGTGGGGGTTTCTGGTAGCTGCTTCAGAACATTTCTACCTTGGACCTACTTCTGCTATTACCAGAAGCTTTTCTAGGAACTGTTGGTCTCTGGGAGAGGAGGCCACGTGAGGGAAACCCACATGGGTTTAGTGATGCAGATGTTACTCAGGAGAGATACCTGAGTACCTGATATTCAGCAGTGGCCAAGGCTTCACCGTATCCCAGACATCACCCTTGGCAGTTGGCCCCAGATTCTGATCCGAAAACTAGCTCACAGTCAATTGGTTGTGCGAGTGGAAAGCTTTTTTTCAGGGGCATTTTTATAGTATTTCCCTATTTTTCAGAAATACCAGTGGCAGCTCTATAGCATTTGAATGAAGAAAAAATGCACTGGGCCAAATTCTTCTTCCAGGTGTCCCCCCTGACCACAGAAGGCAGGCAGCAGGGCTGGACTTCTCCCTCCCCAATGCCACACTTAATGTGCTGCAGCTGCCAAACAGTGCCAGCTGGCATGCCTGGAGCAGTTGGGAGTGTTCCCACAACAGATCTTTCATCTGGGTGCAGACTGGATCTGATAAACTGCAATCCTGTCCATGTGCTCCACAGGCTGCCATCGTATACGCCCCAGGGTCTTCCCTGCCCCACACCAAGAGATGGATTATCCCATCCCAAATCTATGACTCTCCCCTGTCATTTGAGGACCAGGAGATGGTCCATGCGGCATGTACAGAGACCCACTCCTTGCTCATCAGGTGCTGGAAATCCCTCTTTGGCTGACACCAAGGGCCCAGCTCCTACTGGTGTCAATAAGACAGTTGAAGATGCTAGGCAGAAAAAGCAGGATGGATTTGAATTTCTATGAAATGCCTACAAGCTTCCAGTTGCTGTAAATTGTTATCATTCCCGTGGCAATAATGGAGCTATTCCAGTCTGCCCTTGATGGAGAACTGGGTCTGTACTTCATATTTGATTAGCACCACTGAGACTTCAGCTGTTTGTCTTATCTGCTCATCTGAGGTTCCTTCTGCAGCTGTTATGCTCTGAAAAGCACTCAACTCTCCTGTGCCTTATCTCCAGTGGGGGGAGAAAAAAATAAAAAAATTATCCAACAGAGACATTTAAAATGATGCCTCTGTGAAGACTCGTGACACAGAGGCTGTGTAGCATCTAAATTCCAGCTTCTCATAGAATATGCTGAGTTGGAAGGAATCCATCAGGATCATCAAACCCAACTTTTGTCTCTTTGTAGGGCATCCCAAGAATCACACCATGTGTCTGAGAGAATTATCCAAATGCTGCTTGAACTCAGGCAGGTTTGGTGGCACAACTGCTTCCCTGAGGAGCCTGTTCCATTGCTCAACTTTCCTTTGAGTGAAAAACTTTTTCCTAATATCTAACCTAAACTTCCCCCAGCACATCTTCCTACCATTGCCTCAGGACCTATCATCAGCTGCCATAGAGAAGAGGTCAGTGTCTGCTCCTCTTCTTTCCCTAGTGAGGAAGCAGTGAGGTCTCCTCTACGTCTCCTTCAGTGGATGTATCTCTGTACTGTAACCAAATCATACCAGGAGACAGATTCTACATTTTGAATGTGAATTTTCTGTTTAAACTCTAAATCTTTTATAAAATGATAATTCCATGTATGAGGCAAAATGCAGTTTCTCTTCACCAGGCCTAGAAGAAATTATAAGGCTGTATCTACTACAGCAACCACCACCTTATATCTGTGCCACTGAATGACACGAGGTAGGCAGCCTCCCAGCCACCTGCTGGCAGGGGCCATCCTAAAACCTGAGCCACCCCTGAGAATTGTTTTAATATGGCCCAAAACTTTGCCAAAGAGATCACAGACCACTGAATAGTATGGACCTTGAGATTCCAGCACTGGGAGCTTTTCTTGCTCTTGTGCAATCTACGGGTATACACGGAGCTACAACTTTCAAATGAAGTCAAGGATCCATTTTTAGCGGAACAAAGAATAGTATTTTGGTTCAGGCAAAAAATATGTTTTTGGAGTATCTGAGCGTTCAGCTCTTCCCTGGCATCTGTAAACTACAGAGCTGCTCTCCCCATTCTTGACAGTGTGCTTTTCACACCAGCAGGAGCAATCTGGGAAGCCATTCACAAATGGCAGTCACTTTCCAACTCAGCAGAGTTGGGCAGTTATTAGGCAACTGTCTGCAGCTCTCTGTAGAGAGGATAGCCCTAGCTCTAGGGGCTGTTATCACTACTGCCAGATGGTAATGCTCATCCCACACCTCATGTTTGACCCAGTAAACCCCTCCCAAACTGTTGCCCATCTGTTTTAGCTCAGGGCCGTAGTACAATGATTTGTGGTGTTAGGCTTTGATGAAGACATTTTCTTCCCACTCAGATCTCTCCTTTTTCTCATAAAAGCAGGGAAAAGCATTGCACAGTCCATCAGAGACTGCAGGTAGCAAAACCCACTCACCACCAGTATCGGGGGGTCAGACAACAGGGGATGCTTTTCCTTCCAGGAGCCACCTCAGGATGAGAAGGATGTGCCCCTGGGACAATAGACTACTTCATCTCCCCAGATATTGTGCCAGCAAAAGACACAGTTGTTTCTGTAAGGTCACAAAAGAACATGGGATAGCTGCACAAGGAGTCAAGGTGCACACACAGGCTCTTCACAGCTGTTGTGACTGTGCTTTCTGACACTGGAAAAACAAAGATCTCTGATATTCTTAATGCATCTTGAAGCATTAATATTGCATCTTGAAGCTGCACAGATTTGCATCTTTAATTTGCATCTTGAAGAAAGTTTTATCATGGAAATTGTGCCAAAAGTGATATATCTAGCAAGCATTTTAGAGTTTTTTTCTGACAAGAATGGTTTGGAAACTGTAAAAGTGCTGTATGGTATTTTTGGGCACCTCCAATATTGGATGTAATATCATGCATGGATGCATGATAGAAGCTCCTGAGAGCTTGCTTCTGAAATTTCAGAAATGCGTTACAAAGCTACAGTGTTCAAAACGTTCAGAAAAACACAAATTCCTGAATTAAGCAATGCTGTCAAGCTGTATCAAGTAGAAAAGCCGTACAATAGTTGTATTTTTGAGAATACACTAATGTCCCTCAGGCATCCAAAAACCATGAGTCAGGTCGCAAAAAAAATTCATAGCTGGCTTAAACATGATAGCAGCAGGATGGGGGGGAGGTGGGTTTCCTTGTGTTGCCTGCACTAAAGGGTCAATTTTCTAATTTATTAAGGAAAAACTAGAAATGTTTTGTGTGTGTGCGATAAAGGCAGAGATTCTTACAGAATCCTACAGGCCTAGGCACTAAGGCATTAAGCAGAACAACAGAAAATGTGAAAAAATCCCAGTGGCTGGAAATGATGGAGTAAAGTTAACTTATTAAGTTCTGGCAATAGGGTTGGGACTTGACTCAATAGCCCACATCCACTGGAGTAGCGTGTTCCAGTGAAGTGATTCACAGCCCTAAGTTTTCCAGATTTCCAGTTTCTAGATTGTGACTGTAAGAAAGTACATGCTAGCTCTGTTCTAGTCAATGGAAAAAGAATTTCTGAATAGGAGAAAAGCCCCTGAGGGATAAACTTCAGCAGTGACAAATTAACTACCGCAACAAAGTGCAGTTTTAAAGGACTTTCTGAGATTTATGGGGCTTTACACAGAGAGAATGAGTCCCACTGTATTTCAATAGATGCACCAGGTTCCTCTAAAACTTGTCCCCTGTGTATCACATCATGGTGACACTCATGTGTAGCATCAAGTTTGGCTAAAATATACTTGATACAAACTTGGCTTTTAAGCGGGCATAAAATTTGGTTCAAAAGCAACAAAAAGTCAGTTTCTGACACTTCCACAAGCCCTTGCAGATGCCTGGCCTCTCTTAGCACAGATCAGAGCTTTTACCACCAGCCAGCCCCTCATGCAGTGAGATACTCTGGGAGCCCAGCATCACCACCTTCACACTAAGGATAGACCTATCCTGAGTTTCTAGTCTTTAAGGATTTCCTCATGCATTTAGCAAAGGGAGAAACATTTCCCATATTTGATAGGAGAGAATTCCATATCTAAAAATATTCCCAGAAGCATGGATTTATGCCAAATGTCACATCCTCCACATGTTTTTTTTTCTGGAACACAGGTGAGTATAATCCTCTGACAGACCTTTCATCCGACCCTCAGATCCACCCATCATTGGTTTGTTACCATAGATCACACAATGATCAAATGTACAGTAAGCTTGATAGAAAGTGTGCATCAACATTTCCAGCAAGTGCACTTCATCACATTTTCTTTGCTAAGTGGTGCTTAGCATCTGGTTGTGGTTCTGTTACAAAAGACAGGGGAACATAGTCATTTGCTAAGAGGAGTAATGTGGATATTTCCCACCATACTTTGTTTTTAAAAGCAAAAGTGCTGCCCATATAGCACTCAGTGATGAAGCCTTCCCCACCTGCAGCTCCTTTCCTGTCAGAAGCACATAATTACACAATCTTTTCTGTGCAGCTGATATTTGAGAAGCTGTGGAAATATCTAGACTCTTATGTGAGCTCAGAGGCACCACTGCCACAGGCTTTGCCTCAGACCAAGCTCCTACAAAGCTTCATAAAAGATGTGTGACCTTTCTTGTATGCCAGGCAAGAACTTACATCCACCAATCCCATCCTTGGGCTCCACAGGATTAAGGTTGTCACATCCTGCACGTCAGATCCAGTTGGGTAAAAGAAGTTGTTGCAAGAGATAATGAAGATTTGTTGTGTTGTTGCAATGACCCTGCTGTTTTCTCTGAGGCTGTAGGACCTGTCTGTGACAATGCACAGCCTTCACTGGTGACCAGACAGGAGGAGAAACACTCATTTCTCACCATCCTGCAAGTACCTGACCCCAGCACCAGTGTTTGAGGAAAGGAATGGGGACACATAACCAGAGATTAAGTGGGGTAAGACAGTAGCTACTGCCAGTGGCATAGCACTAGTTAGACACAGCTAGGAAGGAGTGAACACATGCAGCAGCAAAGAAAGCAGGTGAGAAACAAGCAGAGAGAGAAGGGGAAGTGGTAGATCCTAAGAGATACAGAATTGGCCAGGGGTGTGGGGAAAAGTAGAGGTTACCCTTGAGAGGTGGAGACACCTGGTGATATGGAAGTGGGTCTCACAGACCAAGGAGGGCTGTGCTAGTGCAGAGTGTAAGTGCTTGGTGGTGTCTGACTGGAAGAGACTTGCTGTAGTTACTTAGACCTCAGCAGTGCATACAACCTGCCTGCTCTGCTCTGAAATGACATCCCTACAGCACAAGCAGGCTCACCTCATCTTTCCCACCAAGCTGCTGTACATCACACAACAGGAGAGGTCAGAAACCCCTCGGTGTCATTCTGAACATTGCTGCAAAAAGAGCAAATTGACTTCTTCTTAGCAAAAGCTCTGAGGGTGATGGAGAGACTTCCTTTGTCTGACACATGTGATCTAGCAAGATTAACCTGGGGATCTCAAACTGAGACCTGATAACCTGAGGACAAATCACGGGTGCTTGAAGTCAGTATGAAGTCTGGTAGAGCACAAACTGTAATACAGCTTGTGTCTTTCTCACCATCCTTGTGCTGGCAAACTTAGTCTGCTGCCAGACTGAAGGTTAAGTAATGCTGTTTAAACCCTTTCTCCAGTATGGACGCATCAGTCTCTAAGTACTCTCATCAGCCACTGTGCACCAGCAGCAGCCAAGTCAAAGAAGCAGTGATTAAACCTTGCCAGAATAATAGCTTCTCCACTTATGAGCCCCTCTCCTGTAAATTGCCTTGTGAGCAGCCTTTCTAGTACTAGACAGAGAGTGTGGACTTAGAAATCTAACCAGAAAACCCCTGACTGCTGTGCCCCAAGACATGAGAGTGCTTCCCAGGTGGTACCCAGGACCCTGAGATAGGAGGACTTTAGGGCACAGAGAGCACCCATCACACAAGGTTCACTCAGTGATGAGTGGGAGGATGAGAGGATGGAGCACCAATGCACAAGTACAGTAGATTTTAACCCTGATGGAGCTAACTGGTGACCTGGGAGACAGTATGAGTTGCTTGTATCTCTTGCAGTATTTTTAAGGAGATATCCTTCTCTTCAGCAGTATGGCCATAAGGGTATGAAGCCCTGCAGTAATACCCAGCATGGGAGGAGACAGATCACATGCAAAACTCACAGTGAGTAAACACTGGCACCTGGACAAAGGAATGGAGCTAAAATGTCTGTCAAGGTGCCACAGATTATATTCTAATGAGGCACCTTAATTGTGATGTCTTTGTTCATTATAGGCATATTTTAAAAGTTAAGTAACAGCTGTAATAAAAAAAATAATTAAAAAAATGTAAGTTGTTCAGAAATAGATTACAAAAATCTGTCCCACTCCTTTTGCAGAGATATACATTCATTGCAAAAGGCTTTGAATTGCAGCTGGAAGTCATCTAGAGAAGGTTTTCCTACAAATGTTTTCTGTGTATTAAATATTGGTCCAATAGATCCTCATATAAAGAATTGGAAATAAATGAAAATGTAAGGCAAGTCTCCTGATTGGCTTCTTATCCAATCATTAGATTATAGTTCTTTAATATTGTGGGAAGTGTCTGCTTTTATCTAAAAGCTATTATTTTTTCAAGTCAGTTAATAGGGATCATTGAACATTGCCAAGTTAAACTCTCCCAAGGAAAAATAAGTGAGGCCTTAAAAAGAAAAATGCTGTCTAGGACTAATTCCTAGGACACTTTTGCCATACAAATCCTGTATTAGATTCAAAGTATTGATAATTCACAAGAATAGACCATGTATAATCTTTCTTTGATTTAATCACAGTCTGATTTGTGGTAGTCCACATCTACGAAAACATCTGTAGAGGAGCTGCAGGTCTGAGGGAATGGGTGTCTGTGGTGCTGTGTCTATTTGCTGAGATGAATAATACCCTCACTTGTTACAAAATGTAACATCCCTTGTGGTTTTTGGTTTTAAAAATTAGTCCCTGGCAATGGCAAGCACAAAAACTGAAGTGACTCACTCTGAGCACCACAATGAGGCAGCACTTCAAACACATATCTGAAATTGTGCAACTTATTTACCTCAGGCAAGCTTGCTCTTTCAGCAAGAAACTTCTGCGGTTCGTGGCATCTGAATTTCCAAGGACAGAGGCTCATAGCAGCAGTTATATCAGGAATGTGCAATTTACTGAACTTAAGACCATTTTAAGAAACACTGAGAATGAGGTTACTCGGGAGGTTACTACCAAGTCAAAAGAAGGTGAGAATTTCAATTGTTTAATAAGGTAATTTTGGAAGGAAAATTCTGTCTCCATGCAAAAAGAGCCATTGCTGTGTGAGTTCTCTCCTTTGCCCTGGTGATGGTGTCACATGCCATGGCTCCCCAGATGTGGACAAAAAAAATATCACGTCCCACGGAGTGGGTATGTCTCTACATCCCACAGAGTGGACATGGGTAGGGTTCCTGAGAGTGGAAGGACCCAGGGAGCTTTCTAAACTCCCTCAGAGAGGAGCCTAGGTGTGGCTGGGCCCAATCCTTCTCCTCTAATTAATCTCTTTTAACAATCCATTCGGTGAGATTGAGTTCAGGAAGTCTCTGTGCAGTACTCAGGAGTAAGGTTATTACCCAGGAGGCTCATATAATACACAGCTTTACTTAAAAGTGAGCAAGATTATCAAGCATGTGAGATTACAACTAGCAGAATCATAAAGGAAGGTACTTTCGAAGAAATTAACTACAATTTAGCAAAACTTAAGGAAGCTGTCGAAAGAACAGGCTACAACTAAACAAAACTTAACAAAACAATTGGGAGTAAAACTTACAAAGTTAGAAACTATGTTACCCCCATGTGCCAAGATAAGGGTAGAAACAGAGACATAGAGAGAGAGAGAGGGAGAGATAAAGAAGAGATAGAAAAGATATGAAAATATCACCACCCTTTGGTAAATCCAAGGCAGAGAAACTAAGCAGGGATTAGAAACCAGTTCTTCATACAAAGACACAAATCAACAAATCTTCCGAAGTCTTAATTAATTCATCGAATAACTGGAGTGGAAAGGGATCTTTGATCCAGAGATGATCTTGGTAGGAAGTTCAGGTCCTTGGGTGGCGGGCACGCACCCAGCATTTCAAGCATGCCTCTTTTATGCTGCCTGACCCCACCTTTTCAGAAGAAGTTTTGGCATATCTTGCAAAGCCAGGTGTTCACTTGGGCCCCTCCAGAGGGGATGACACAGCAATATCCCTTATTTCTGCACATGTGCCCTCTCCAGTGGCCTTACCCGGGGCACACACAGATGTCACTCTGCCTCCGCAGGGTGCAGGGTGCCTGCTCCTGTCCCTTGTGGAATAAGGACAGTGTCCTGCCTGGCAGGGTGGCCACCAAACAGAGCTCCCCTTGCAAGGACAGTGTTCAGCTTATCGGGATGGCCACTAAAGGAGGGGCTGCCCTTGTGAGAATAGGGCCCTGTTTATCAGGGTGGTTACCCAAATGGGGTCCCTCCTTGAGAGAACAGAGACCAGATGGCTATCAGATGACACCTCCACACAAGCAGTACCCATTTTGTCAGGGCGGCTGTTTTGAGACAAATATTCTTTTCGGGATTCCACAGATGGCTAAAGACAAAGCCACAGAGTAATCTGTTTCCTTCGAGCACACCCTCTGCTAAAAGGACAGGAGTAGCCCTTGGGTGTTATTTAATATTCAGTAAACTCCCAGAGAGCAAGACATCCATCTCCAAAAGATTCAAGCTTGAGCTGTCAGAAGACACTTGGGGGACACACGAGGAACACTTAGGCTTGGTCATACCCTTAGGAAACACTGTTCTGTGATGTGAAATTACATGCAGTCTAGAGGGTGTTATAAATCTCTTTTTTTGAACAAGCAGTCTTAAGATCCTCCAGTAGTCCTAGAAACCAGCATCTGGAAACTGAATATTGGTTATTTGATTAAATCAAAACTATTAAGATATTTGGTCTGAGATACTATTGTCTCAGAACCAATTGCTGTTATAACATTTTATGAAGAAAGTCCTTCCCTAGGACAATTTCTTTTTCAGGGCATGTTCTGCTTAATTTCTTTCCAGATGATCCTCAATACTGTTATGAAACCAGGAGAAAATCTATCCACAGGTTGTGGCAGATATGCTGTTCCTCATGGCTGAAAAGCCAGGGCACCCATAGCACACAAAACTGCCAGAAATTAGCACAATTCCACATGTCTAACAGAAGAAAGAAAATATTAACTGCTGGGGCTCAGCAGTTCCTGCTCTGCCATTATAACAACATCCAGGAAAAAACAGAGTTGACTTGGAGTGGATGGGACTTTTTGTGCAGTCTCCATCTCTTTTTTGTGCAGACTCCTGCAGTCTCCATCTGGGATGTGCCTGGCAAAAAAAGACCATGGCTTTTCTGACACTGAATGTAACACTTCTAAAACCTTCTTCAAGTTGTCACTGTGATTATTCATGAGCTCCCTTTCTCCCTGCATCTCTGATTTCCTTCACAAGACATGATTCTGCCATGGGCACAGATGGGAAAAAAGTCCATTCTTTCAAAAGCAGAGAATCTGGTTTGTTTCTATATTACTGTTTATTTTATGACAGCGTAACAAAGCCTGTAAATGTTGTTCAGCTAGAGTCTGTATTAGCAATGGAAATAATTACTACCACTTTAACTGACGTTTTGTTAATGTTACTGCAGCACTGCCTCATGAGTCATGACAGGATGGAAATTAATTTGTCACTGCTGTAGGTCTCTTTCTTTACTATAAAATCAGTTTCTCCTCTTACATTCATCTGCTTGAGTGTCTGTAACAGAACTAATAAACCAAAAACATTCTTAAGCATCCTTGTAGTTTTCGTCTTCTCCATGGCCAAGGCATTTTAAATGTCATTTTGCTTAGGTAATGGAACAGTTGCGCAAAAATTGAGGCCCTGGAGAAGGCGTCTCTGAGATTCGTGGACAGCCTCTGGATTCCTTCACCGCTTGAAAAAGTGTATTTTTACAGTCTTCACAAATAAATTTGTTTCTGAGGATTTTATGGCATAAAAGTTGTTCCTTCACAAAAGTGAAACTCAGGTTCTACCAGCCCACAGCAAAGCTATCTGTCCTCTGCCTTACCTGCCTAACTTGCATTCCAGCATGGCAGTGCATGGAGACAGTGTGGTCCCCATGGCAGCCTTCACGTCTTCTCCAAGATGCTGCTTTCTTGTGATTCAAAGGCATGTTGGCAATAAACTAAAATACAGTGAAAATATAGAGAGAATAGGCAAGTATTCTACCTGACTACAGGTGAATACAGAAAGTCCTTACAGGAGTTGGGGCTGGAGCATAGTGCATATGAGGGAAGGCAGAGGGTGCTGGGATGGTTCACCGTGGAGAAGAAGAGGGAAAGGGCAGACCTCATGTCCAGCCACTCAGTGGTGCACAAGAGAGAGGACACAATTTATGAAAAGTGTCATTCTGGCTTACCTATTAAGAAAAGCTATCACCATGAGTGTAGTCAGTCCCTTGAAGAGGGGCTTGGAGAGGTTGTGGGATCTCCAGCTTTGGAAAAAGTCAAATTTTGACTTCCCGAGGTACACAGCAACCTGCTCTAACAGACCCTGCTTCATTTAGGTGATTGAACAGTCAGGGGTTCCCTTTCCACTCCAGTTATTCGATGAATTAATTAAGACTCCGGAAGATTTGTTGATTTGTGTCTTTGTATGGTTTCTAATCCCTGCTTAGTTTCTCTGCCTTGGATTTACCAAACTCACATTGCTTTAAGCAAAGCCTTTAACCAGCTTTATAAAGGTGTTTATTCTTAAAAATCCACTAGGAGAATATAGATATGTATCTGTCTATATAGAATGTAGACAGAAATATTTAAAGAGGAAATTCCTCTTCTCTTATCCCTTGCCTCTTGAAACAGGAATTTATTCTGTTTGTGCATCCACTCTACCATTATCTGTGGATATGTTCAGCTTTTCCTGCAGTACACCCAGACTTCAGCAGCAGTCTTAAGCCAGTGTCATAACCTGCATTTCCCAGTGTGAATTATCACTGAGCTAACTACAAACTAAGCTGATTTCATCTGGCACTCTCCAGACCTGCTTCTAAACTCTTTTTCTGAAGATTGAATAAATATAAGTGCTAATGCTAAACTGCTTCTACTGAGGCACTTTTTCAGAGCTCAGAAAAGATTTTCTCAGTTGTTAAGTGATTTCATTTTATATATTAAATTTAGCTTTTACTGAAACTTGAATCTATTGTCATTGAAAAAGCATACTATGGGGGGTTTTGTGATTTTTTAATGTCTGCAAGTGACACGGTCAAAAAATCTGGAAAAAATTATACGTATAATGAAAAGTAACTTTTTTTGAAAGCAGAGTCCAGCAGTGAGGTCTGAAGATTCCTGAGGTTCTCATCCACATGTGAAAGAATACAGCTTTGTCCCTGGGTAAGTATGTCTACTTTCTGTGACCAACCATGAATCACAACTGATAGCTTTCCTGCCTTGCATTTCAGGGGTAAGACCTGAGTTCATTGAACACATCCATCTGCTTCCTTCACCCAGTCTGGTGCACTGATCCACAGCCTGAGCATCTTTGGAAAGATGGTAGTTCATTTTCAGCACCATGCTATAGCCTCCCAGATGTTTGCATATAGGGCATAAACAGCCACCCATTGGAGGACCCATGGACTTAGGAAATGTCATAATTCTTTTCATTGTTTCAGACATGTAGTTTAACACTTAAATATTTCATCATCCCAGGATGTGTTTTGACAATACACAAAGGAAGTACTAGTGGGCTTCCCATCTGCAAACTTCATTTTCAGGTGAAATTTCAGCTCTTGAAACCAGATCTTATTGTGAAATTCCATTCAAAGGGCTTTCTGTGAGCTTGATGCATATTCCGTAAGTTCTGAAACAGTAAAATACACCCTCATGACGTGAGTAAACTACACCATTACTCTCATTTCACTATGGGTGTCTGCTTTTAACACTGCAGCAATACAAATGTGTCTTTAAGACCTGAGAATAAATAGGACACCGATAGTCAGCATGGTATATTTTTCAACAAGGTTTCCATTGCATCAGAAAGAACAGTCTTGTCAGAGCAGGACTTGAGGAGGATAGCACAGACTAGAATATGCCAAACACAACTGTTCACCTTGGGGGTTAGGAGGGGTTAACATAGCTTCTTTCTGCCCCAGGAGCTGTTACATTTAATTAAGTTCTACGAGAAGATGTTTGGATCTGGGAGTTTGTTCACAAAACTGCACAAAGTTTCTATAACCACTGCCTGAGAAAAGTGTGACCACATAATCAGTATGTTATATACAGCTTCCCATGTGCCCACAAATTAAGACCTGAGGGGCATTTTCTCAGATTGACTGAACAAGATACAAAATGGTTGGCAACAAACTTGTACAGGTGTATAACACGGCTGTTTCTTATCTATTCCTCCATTTCTCAGACCTTTGATCTCCTGACCCATGACTTTCACATCATGTACCCACACACCTTTTCCTAAATGAATGGATCTCATCATTTGGCAAACCAACACATAGAAGAAGTGAAGGAAATCTACAAATCCATTTCAACAGATGTTGCATTTTAGAATCTGGACTCATCACAAGTCAAGTGCTATTCTGCAGTGCCAATAGATGCCAAGAGTGTGCCTCCATGAACAAGGGAATATTCTTGCAGAGCGCAGATTATTTCTGTTGACTTGGCATGGCCTGCAACAAAGAGCTTTAAAACCAAGAGGATTTTCCTCCTAGTAGATTATTCAGGAATATATCATGTTGCCTCCTTAAAATATAAAGGGGTTTAGCCACTCTTACTGACCAAAGCAGTAGAGTTGAACACATTTAACCTGAGCTAATTGGTAAAGTTCTTGGAACTACAGCAGCTGGAAAACTGTCCAGTGGTTCATATCAATGAGAGACCTCTTGCATATTTGACTAGACAAATACCTATGTCCTATTTGCTGCCATTGGTTTTGTCAACATAGAAAATATTGTCTAGGGTAAGAGAGAGGGGGAGGACTGCCTAAGACAGGAATGAGGTCTGCAGTTTTTCCCTGTTGATTTCTCAAGCTGCCTGTTCTTCCACTTCTTGGTTTCTTTGATGCACTGGCTTTGAGTGTTGTTAGTGGTGCTGATTTATGAGATGAGGGATGTATGTTCACAAGAAATTGCATGGAGATCATGAAATCAAAGGCACACAACGTCTGTCAAATGTTAACAATATCCAACCAATAAAATCTGAGACAGGTGTGAGCCAGAAACCTAGAGTTTATGAGCATTTTAGTAAAGACCAGCTCAAATTCCACACTTGTGAAGTATGAACTATAGAGGGATAACAAACTGCCATGTTTTATAAATAGGATGGCCACTGCCCAGCCTCATCTGTGAGTAAAACACAGGTGCAGATGTGCTAGTAGTTGTCCCATGTGAATATTGAACAATATTAATTCTCCAGGAAGAATTTTCCCTGAGACATGTTATAAAGAGAAGATAAAATCCAAATAACAACTTTTCAAAGACGAGTAAGCATTTCTTCCTTAAAGTGTCTTATGCACTTATGTCTTGAAACCACCACCACTGATTTGTTCTTTGTGAGTGTGCTGACATCTCCTGGTTGCATCTGAAACTGTGAGCCTCTCACGTACAAAAGTTTAGTTTCTCCGAGGGATGCTCTAATTTTCTTACAGAAATTGTATTGGTTTGTCTTATTCCAGAAAGTTAGACAACTAAGAGATAAAAAAAATAGATGTGAAACTTGAAAAGCAGAAGTTTTTGCTTTTTTAAGCCAGTTGTTTCCTAAGTGTCAGACCAGTTTGAAGCCTTGAGCATTGCAGTCCACAAATTTACAATTCCTGTCAGAGTTACAAATGGAAAGACTCGTATCTGTTTCCATCATTCACTGCACTATCTTCAGATGAGACAGATGAAGTGATTGTGTGGGAGATGCTGACTCAGTGTTACCCAGCCTGGTCCTTCTCTTCAGGCCCCTGCAAGCACACTCACACATGCACTCATCCAGACCACTGGTGTGACCACGCATGCCTAGATCAGTTCTGTTCATGGCAGAGAGCATTTCAAAGAAATTGGCTAAATCAAGAAAAGGGAAAGTTGAGTGATATGTGACTTTCAGGCCACAAATTATCATTTTTGCCACTAAAAATACCAGCTTCTCCAGACAAGGAGCTTTAGCAAAGACTGTGTTCAGTTTGTAGGTGCAATTTTTACTGTGGTTTTGGTTTCAGGAGGTTCCAAGCAAAAGTAAAACTCCTGAGTGTGAACAACTGAAATATTGTATTTTTTAAAAAATTGAAGAATCTTATTTTTTGCCTTTCCTTTTATTTCTGCATTCTTCACAGCAGGGTCCCTCTGATTGTTAATTTAACTGCTTTTCTGATACAAAAAATGTCCAGACTTTTTAGCTGTTTTTTTATATTGATTTATTTGACCAGCAAACACACTCAGCTTTTTATTAGAGCATTA
The DNA here is from genome assembly GCA_023637945.1 of Phaethornis superciliosus. NCBI lineage: Eukaryota > Metazoa > Chordata > Aves > Apodiformes > Trochilidae > Phaethornis > Phaethornis superciliosus. The sequence goes on along the minus strand of JAJQWJ010000004.1, from coordinate 9,944,483 downwards.
CTTTGGACTAAACCTTCTAACTGTGACAGACATGGCTCATTGTTCTGTCATTCTAGTCAATTAAATCCTGTTTTGCAACAATTATAATGGAAGAGAGAGGAAAGATAAAACCATTATTTTAAACATAACAAAACAAAACAGCCCTCTGTATATAAGGGAAAGTCACACTCATGCACCTGGCTCCCAGCCAATCTGCTTAAGAGATAAAAATATTAGAGTGGAGGCTGAGTCTGGACTCCCCAAGGCATATTCACAACCTGGCTGGTGAGGAGAACTTCACCAGAAAAATCTTCTTGTGTCTAACTTCAGTTCCTTTACCTGTTTCAAAGAAAAATTAATCCTGGAAGCCAGTCCCTGATCATCTCCCATATGTCTGAGAAGGGAGTGTTGTCCCTCTTAGAGTTCCAGTGGTACTGGAGGCTTGTGGAGAATGAGGGATTACCAAGATGATCATGTCTGCTCCTTCTACAAAGCCAGAAATAAGATGATCTTGGACACTGGGGAGGGCTGAAGAGGGTGGTGGAAGTGATTTTGAGGCTGTACTGCAGGCAGCTCAGTAAGCAATTTTTCACATAAGTCCGGAAAAGGAAGACTGGGCTAAAAATGCTTTGCAAGAAGCAAGCCTGGGAGCTGACAAGCTCTGTGTTATTGCTGACTCTGTCGACAGAAGCAGTCCCACCCCAGGGCGCAAATCCCACAGGGGTGTCCAGGCTTCCCTTTCCTCATTCCCTGGCAGGAGATGGACTCCTATGGCAGTCAGAAGGGCCAACACAGCACCAGCAGCAGTGGGAGCTGTAAAGAGGTAAAGCAGCAGTTACAATGCTTGGCTGGTGGAGATGGTTCACATGCTGTTGATTTGTCAAGGAGCTGCTCCAACTTGGCCGTGCAAGCTGTGTCTTGTGGGTTTCATGGAGAAAGACCTTTTTCCCCATGAGAGTGGTACTCATAGGAAGGAGGGGAAACAAGACACAAGGATGCTCTTCACACAAGCAAAGATTATGTCACCAGATTCTGGCTCTGTCAAGTACTTAAAAGGGGATGAGGTGTTCACAGAACAGTCATATATTATGCATGCAAACATCATGTAACAACAGCTGCTGTGTCCATATGTGGAGCTTGTGGCTACAGAGCAGAACTTGGCAAAGGCCAAACCCAGGGAGCCTACAGCCACCCACCATGGGGCACGGGGCCTCCCTGCACAGGCAGCTGCCCTTCCATTTCCCTTCTTGGTCTCAGTTGCTGGCCTCAGGGAAGTAGCATCCAAAACATGCAAGGCCACAAAGTGCTCATTTAAAGATGGGCTGACATTTCTAAATCTTCTTGAAACAGGAGGAAGGTAATCTGGAAGCACTGGAACCAGACAGTATGCTGGGGAACAGTCCCTGTATTCATCCCTGCTCAGCAAAGCACTCAGTATCTCCTGGGAAAAAAAGAGGAAAATAAATAAATAAATAAATAAATAAAAATAATTAATTCTTTTAAAGGAGATTGTTCCAGTTTTCACACGAGGTCATGTATTATACTTCACTGAATGGTTAGTTACGTCTTTCGTTATCCAGGGGACATGAAAAGTGTATTCCAGATGGGCAAAGCTAAAATGAACTATTCGAAAGCTTCCCAGAGGAAAAAGCTGGAGATTGTGCCTTTGTTTATTACTCTTAATGCTAGGGTGTAGTGCTCTCAACTCCAGACTTTCAGAAGTTGTGAAGAGTGTTTTACTCCAAGGAAGACCCAAGCTGCTGCCCACAGGAAGATCTATGTAGTGTCTTAGCTCACACATGGTTTGCTGCATTTTTTGGTGGGGGATTCTAAGACCACAACATCTTGCAGGCTTGGAGAGATATGAGCAGTCTTTAGATGATGGGGAAGCTTCCCTCAAAAACATGTGAGACTTCACTGTTTACAATCTCCATTTATAACCTGTCATAAAATCCACACCAGCCCCTCCTCCTGGCTTTTCTTCCCAGCTTGACTGAATCTTAATGATGCCTACACAGGAGAGGCCCTGGCAGGGTGCAAGGCCACCCACAGCAAAGGTGGCCATGTGTGGGCTCCTTTGATCTGGATGGAGGGCAGATTTTTGACAGAGGGAGCTACAAGCAAATGTCAAGCTGTCAGGTCTAGACAGAAGTAAGCCTTGTAGGGAGGGGAGTGTGTGGTGGGTAAATTGTCTACCCTGAAAGTTTGGCCTCTCTTGAATCTCTGAGGCTCTCCCCAGATCTGAGCTGGAGTTTCTCATCCTTTCCTAAGTGATGCCAAAGGGCAGAGGAAGGGGCGGGGGGAGGGAAGGGGAGGAAGGGGTGCATAGAGGATCAAAGGAACATAAAATGTTGTTTCAACTCATGCAGTCCCTGTCAAGGGGAAAGTAAGAGCTGCAAATAGGAGTCACACAAAATTGGGACTGGGAAAAAGATCTTACCTGCTCTGATGGGTCCTTTGAATGTCCTGCCCAGGGCAGTGGTGGAGTCACCACCTCTGGAGGCATTTAAGACGCATTTGGACCTGGTCCTTAAGGACATGGTTTAGTAGCTAGATTATGATGTTGGTCAAAGGTTGAACTGGATGATCTTGGAGGTCTCTTCCAACATAAACATTCTGTGATTCTGAGATTCTGTGATTCTTTGATGCAGATAGTCACAGATCCTGCAGCCGGGCAGGCAGAAGAGGGGATTTGAAAAGAGAGGGGCAAAATATTAATTTTTTGCCACTTTGGCTGATAAGACTGTTTGTTGTTCTACCATTCTGAAATGGAGAGGAAAAACTCTTGAACTTTTGAAAAACAGCAATATTGAGCTGAACAGGGGAAAAAAATACTGATCTTTAAATTACACTGAGTATACATGGAGTTTCCCTATGGATAAAAATAATTTTAAAAGTTATGAAATGGCAGAGTTTGACATTTCAAACAGCATTCATTTCTGAGGAAGCTGCTTTAAAGGATCTATTTTTTTTTTTAGTCTCAAAAAAAGGCAAAATTTCTGGAAAACACTTCTTGCCTACTTGGCAGTGCAGAGCATTTCCCTGACTCTCAAATTATGAGACATGAGATCAGACCTGAAAGCAGAAGTGACTGCCTACTTGATTTATTGACTTCACTTTCCTCATTTGTGCTGCTTATTTCAAATCACTTGTGAGTGGAATTAAAATGCTTGAAAAGCTCATTAACTGCTGGGGGCTTACTGCCGTTAGGTCTATAGTACATAAATACTTGTAGCTTGCATAATTTTAAGACTTTCTTGTATCCAGCTCCACACGTTAAATCCTGAATATGAGAAAAGACCATGCAGAGTGTTCTGTTTTGTTGTTGTTCTGTTTCATTTTGCTTTGTTTTGCTTCGTTTTGCTGTGTTTTTCAGGTATATTGCAAAGCACAGATCTGACTTATAGCTTTAATCAGTCTGCACCAGCAGTTTCAAAGACGTTTTTTTCAGCTCTACCAGATGGGCAGTCACAGAAACTGGTCTCTTCCAGGTCTGGAACGGGTTTTAAGAGGGACTTCGTGCTTGTGATCTTCCAGGAAACTGCCATTGTTTGCGAGCTGCTTGCATTTTCACAGAGCATCACCAGAGGGTAGCAGGACGCTTGGTTGCGGAGCCTGATGCAGATTTTGCAACCCTGAGCCCCTCCTTACCCTGCATTTTCCTCTTGACCCACAAGAAATGTTAATTTCCTGAGATACTAAACATTATTTACGGCCTTAGGTCTTTTGCAAGCCAGCATGGAAAACTGGGACTGAAATTCCCAATGCCTTATTTGTTGCGCTTGAAGGGCAGTGGTGCAGCACTGCTCAGATTTCCTCTAAGGAAAACTCAGTAACACTCTCAGTAACAGTTACTGTTCTGCAAATTCGAGCTTAAATAAAAATTACTGAAATAGGACTCTGCCTTCTACACATACTCTTGCAAGAGCTCGCAACTAAGCAGCAATTGTACCAAGTTGTGGCAAGATGCATCCTGGAAACTAGAATTTTAGCAGCTGCTTTCCATAGAGGCAAGACTGAAATGTTTCTACAGCACACTGCAGACTTCTTTTTTTCTTGGCATTGATGATCTTTGGGGTTTTTCCCAAAAAGTGTTTTTTTTCCAAAGGGCCAAGTGAGTCGGAAAAAAGGAGAGTTGTGTGTACCCCCAAAGAACATCAATGCATTTAAAAAAACTTCAAATCATTGGCATAGACATAGAGAACCAGAGAGTTCATAGGTGCACTGGTATGGTTTCCTTCACTACTGCCTTTGCAGGCTTAATTTGCAAATGTCTAGGAGCATCTCGGCAGAAAGAGAGAACCAGCCTGGATGGAGATACTCAGCTGATCTAGCAGCTACTACACCTGGTTTGGCTTAACCAAGTTCCTGGTCGTCCCCTTCTTCCTAGGTAATTTTTTAACTCCTGGAGGAAAGGGGATAATATTCTCTGCACCATGGTATGAGCATTAGTTTGTTTTTGACAGCTGACCGTGACCTGAACAGTTTTAGTCAATTTCCGCTAGATGATGCTGTAGCTACATTAGAAGGCTGTTGCTGCTACCAGGAGAAGAAAAATACATTGTTAATTTCAACAACAAATTGAGCAGAAGCACTGCTTCTGCTGATCAGTTCCCACTCAAACCAAGTCTTCACTCTTATTCTCAGGGTAATCTAAATGAGGTATTTTTCATATATGACAACAGAGGTTTCAGCCCAGATGACCAATTAGCTACTTAATATAATTCCATCTCTCTTCTACCTCTCCCCTCCTTTCTTCTACATGGGACATTATTTAGGGTATGCTAACATCAGAGCTTGCTAGTCTATTCCCAGCATATACATGCAGTAGCCAAGCAGGATAGATTTCAAAAATCCTAGCCTTATTTAGCCAGAAGCTGAAACTACTCTTCTGGTAAATCTGTGATGTATTAGCAATGGGGATCATAATTTTAGGAGAACAAACCCAAATTGTAATCTTTCATGTTGTAGTAGTTGGGAGGAAAATGAGAAGGAGGAAGTTGTGCACACATCCTCTGTGGAGTGACTTCCTTAATGACATTATCATTAGAAGTGACTTCTGCCAAATGCTGTTTACTTTTTGCTGTCAGATCTGCCTGAATTAATCACAGGCAACTCGATTTAAAAGTGACACTTGTTCTCTTCTTCTTGCTGAGTGACACACAGACCAAGTGTGAGAAACAGCTTGCCAATGGCTCCACCAGGCAGCCTGCTTTAGTACAACATCTGAAAAACAAAAGATAAGTTGCCAAGCTTCCATCTTAGCCCATGGTCTCTCCTACTGCCCTCCCATGGATAGATTTCTATATCCATGGCATGGAGAAGGTTTTGTTCTACAGAATGTAGAGCTGGTCTTGCTCTGCCAGCAAATTTGAAAGAGAAATAAGGTTAATATCTTAGTCAGCCCATACTGACTACACACAGCTTAGGACTGAGAGAAATCAAGCCTGAATGGCAATAGATACAAATTTGGGAGGACATGTGAAGCCAGACTGGTGGACTAGAGAAATATCTGTGTACATAAATCTAGTACTAGATTAAATTAATTTTACTTATTTCAAGGACTGTGAAAACTGTTACAGTTTTAATGCAGTGTATTCATGAGGGAGCTGGGCTCTTGACGAAGCAGTTCTCAGTGTCTCATCCTGTGATTATTTCCTTTGTCTACAGTAATCTGTTCAGTAGGTACTGGGGACACTTATTTTGTCTTTACAGATTAATTAAGGATTTTTTCTTATCACACTTTTGACACAAAATACCTACCCTCTGAAACACATGTTGTGGCTTTTGCTTCATCTTCTTTTCTCAAGATAACTGAGACTATGTCGAGTGTGTTTACACCAAAGTTAAGATTTCTGATTTGTCCTTGGTCCTCCAGGTACTTCATAGGGAGTAATTAGATCTCTATTTGATGAAAATACACTGTCAGTACTGTAATCTTCAGGGTCTGGTTACAGCTGTGAAGATCTTGTCTCACAATCCTCAATGACATACAAACTTTCTGTTCTTGACCAAAAATTATTGACTTCTTTGGCTCCAATGCATAGAGCTGCAAAAAGTGAAGGACTCAACTCAAAGTGAATCATCTTCTTTGAGCTATGCACTGCTGGACAAACTTCTGACAAATGGAAAGGAGAAACAGAATTTTTAAACAGTGAGCATAACAAAAGGTGAGCATGTTAAAGTGATGTCAGACGCTTCTACCTGAAGAACTGAATCAGTGCTCAGGAATCCCTTGGTCTTTCCCTTGTGAATTATGGATGTCCTAGTCAACCACCATCAGCTTTTGAATCCCCCCATGCACTTTCTTCAGGACAGAGGTCTCTGGCTGGATGAATGATAGGAGGTAAAACCTCTGTGCCAGCCTCTTTCCACTTGATCTCTAAGGGGTGTGGGGGGAACACTACTGTCTCTGTGCTGTCCTTTCCCTATCCACTTGATTCCTTTTTATAAGAGAGAGTAATGAGGATACTTCATACCTGACATGCCAAAAAACATTGCATCTCCATCAGGTTTGTCCTTACAGCCAGCAAGATCATGCACACCTGTAAAAAAAGACTCCTGAAGACTCTCCAAAAGAATCTTGTCAAAAAAACTGGTCAAAAAAGAATTCCTATGAGACAGACCAAACAGAAGGAAAATATCAGCCTGTCTACCTGCAATGAATTAAATCACACCCATTATGCTACTGCTTTTACATACAAGTGATTTGGTGGTAGCATTGCTGCAACAGAGAATAAAAAAAGTTGCTCCGTGAGCTGACTGCTCTCATGCTCTGTGTCCTCTGGAGGGAATCACCATCACCTAAGAAATGTCTTCTGCAGACACCATGTACTTCGTGTTACTGTGGGTTCCCTCTGTGCAATTTGACTTTGCTGAAGTCTAGTAAAGGTTGAGCTTGCACAGACATCTTTCCTTAAGTGTTTCTCTTCCTAATGTCTGTTTGTTCCCATGAAGCTTACAGTAGCTCAGTATCTGTTGATGTCTTTGTAACTCTCTATTACTCTGTAAGGAAGGGCTGTTCTCAGGTTCAAAGTCTATGTGGGGTGCACACCTTAGGTATTTGCCCGCATTTAGTTTTCTTAGGATGAAAAGGTGATAAACAATACATTAGAATTAATTATTGTCTTGTTTGTAAATGGACTACATGCAGCTCAGTCCTCAAAGCTGTAAGACGCATGTGTGGGAAAACAAAAACCTGATCTTCAAAGATGCTTCAGACATAAGAATTTAGTCAGGGGAGATACTTACTGGTGGTGTGGTCCTGGGTGGAAAATATGATCTACATACATGCGAGCAGAGGAGGCAAATCAACTGACTGCTGCTGAGTTCTTTTAACATAAGGGACTGGCTTTAGGTTTGAAACTGCACTACATATAAATTTTCTCTCTCTGAAGCTGACAAAAATTGAAATGATTCAGAGTGGTTTGAGATAGATGCTGGATCATTTTTACAGCCAAAGAAAGCAACTGGCCCAAGTGTCCTTGGGTTGCAAATCAAGGGGGCTGAATCAATTGCAGTATAGTAGTCTCTGGTTCTCATCATGGGGATTAACTATATCATGGTTTTAGAAATTTAGAGGATTTTACACACCATCCTCAGCATTAGCATAGTTAATATTTTGTCAAAAAAATCCTTGTCAGTTTGACAGGAAGAGCTAATTGTATGCAAAGTTATTTTATGATTTAACTGACATTAGTATGGTAAAAATCTGTTTGTTCTCTGGCACCTCAAAATCTCTAAGCCAAGCATCATGGCTGTGATCCAGCCAAGCCTTTCCTATGAATGCACACTCTAAGCATGTGCATTGTCTTATCAGATGCAAGCACTAGCTAAGAGCCATCTCAACAGAAATGTTCTTTGGGTTGCATATATAAGCATTTGTCTCTTCAAAATGGTTGTTGTATATATTCCCTCCACATGTACTTTTCATCATTCCTCATCTTGAAAAAGGATCATAGAATCATAGAATCAGCTGGGTTGGAAGGAATCTCAGAGATCATCAAGTCCAACCCTTGACCACTACCGCTGCAGTTACCAGACCATGGCACTGAGTGCCACATCCAGGCTCTTTTTAAATATCTCCAGGGACGGGGAATCCACTACTTCCCTGGGCAGCCCATTCCAACATCTGATCACCCTCTCCGTAAAGAAATTCTTTCTAATATCCAACCTAAACTTCCCCTGGCACAACTTAAGACCATGTCCTCTTGTCTTGCTGATAGTTGCCTGGGAAAAGAGCCCAACCCCCCCCTGGCTCCAGCCTCCTTTCAGGGAGTTGTAGAGAGCGATGAGGTCTCCCCTGAGCCTCCTCTTCTCCAGGCTGAACACCCCCAGCTCCCTCAGCCTCTCCTCACAGGATTTTTGCTGGATCCCTTCACCAGCCTGGTTGCCCTCCTTTGGACCTGCTCCAGGACCTCAATCTCCTTCCTGAACTGAGGGGCCCAGAACTGGACACAGGACTCGAGCTGTGGCCTCACCAGGGCTGAGTACAGGGGCAGAATCCCTTCCCTGGACCTGCTGGCCACGCTGTTCCTGATCCAGGCCAGGATGCCATTGGCCTTCTTGGCCACCTGGGCACACTGCTGGCTCCTGTTCAGCTTCCTGTCAATCCAGACTCCCAGGTCCCTCTCTGCCTGGCTGCTCTCAGCCACTCTGTGCCCAGCCTGGAGCTCCCCATGGGGTTGTTGTGGCCAAAGTGCAGGACCCGGCACTTGGCCGTGTTGAACCTCATCCCATTGGAATCAGCCCAACTCTCCAGTCTGTCCAGGTCCCTCTGCAGAGCCCTCCTGCCTTCCAGATGATCCACACTCCTCCCCAGCTTAGTGTGCCCCCCAGGAGCTTCTTTCAGAATTTTTTAGTGATCAAGGACCTAGTAGTAAAGGGACAGAGATTAAGAAATGCCCCTGCAAATAAGAAGTGTCAGATTCAAGTTATCATGAACATGTACACAGTCTGCACAAATCTTTCATAAGTTTGCAAAGTGAGGCTTGTTCTGCATTATTTTTGGAAGTTGCGTGGGGTTCCTCCTCTGTCAGATATTTCCAATTCTCTTTTGCTCTCTGTACACAGCTCTCAGACCATCCTGTCTCTTGGGTGGTATCCCTAGGTCTGTCTGCTCTTCCAAGGCTCTGACCTAAAAATTGTTCTGTTTAAACAACGCCTGAGAGTGAGCTTTCCTTCTCTGTCTGTCTTTAAGATGGGTAGGAAGCAGACTACCAGCCCTCAGATATGCACTGTGCTCTGTTGTTGCTGACTCTGTCCAGGTTAGCAAGATGCACAAACACACTCAAAAGCACAACTCCAGCAGTGACAAGCTAGATATGGCTTACAACAGAAAAAGTCCTGCTGCATTAGTAGGTGTCTTGTTCTCTGATAAGATGTAAAGCTGCTCTATCACATGTTTATTGTACTTTGGGGTATCTGAAGGAAAAAAGATTTTCCATCTTGGCGCTGTTCAACAGCCATGAGAAAAAATATTGACCTGCTTACCAGTAGGGAAACATCCCAGATATGTATACAGTAGAGAAGTTTTTTTTTTTTTTTCTGCATTCCTAGAGTAAGCTGGCTTTAGCTTAGTCCATAACTTCTGTGTGTTCTATTCCCTTTGTGACCTCCACACACATAAACTGATTTCTTTAGAACCACAGGCTGTTGGCCACTAGAAAAAGTTTTCAATGTCAAAAGTTTTTAAAAAGACTTTGAGTGACTAGCTCTAAAATGCATTTCCAAAAGATGCAAAAACTCCATTGCTGGGTGAGGCCAAATGCTGCTTTGAGAAGAATTCATTTCCAGCAGTGGCCAGTAATGACAACTTTGGAGAACTGTACAACAGGACAAGTTAAAACCTCCTCTTATTCTTCTTCTCCTTGTCAAAATCTCACCTTCCAGTGTTTAACAGTGTAAGAATTTTCTGGCAGGACAGCTACTGAGTTTAGATTTGCAATGCTGAGTTTGAGAGTTTAATAGCCATACATAGTTCTCTTCCTTTGACCTAATTTAATCCATTCATATTACTGTTCTCTACAATGTTTCAGCCTAGGTGAGTTTCAGAATCTAACCTTATGTGTGTAGTGGAGGTCAACACACTATAAAGTGAATAGTACGGAAATAACTTGTTTTTGTTGAACTGTCTGCCTTGTATTCCAAGTTTGTTGCCTTTAGCCCTTGAATTACAGCAGTAATCCTCGGTCCTCTGCACCTATGCTTGGTGTAGTTGCTCAGTCATCACATTCCCATGTGTACTTTACACATCTGATTGGCCTTCTGTTCTCTACTTTTACTTTGATATGAAGCAAGGAAACAGGCATGTAATAATATTGATGTGGCTACTTGAAGAATTTACATAGGGATGCAAGGTCTTTTATTCTGTTTTCTCTTGGTATTCATGAAGTGCAAGAATACTGTCAGAATATAATGCGTAGTGGGCTCAAGTTTTCTTTCATTTGGATTGCAATTCCATCTGCATTACAATAGCAGAAGGCAAGTGGAAATTATACTTGATGCAAAAATACAAGTTTGGTAGTTCCCTGGATTTTATTTTCTTCTGTAGTTGAGTCTGTTTGCTTCACTCACCCATTCAGGAATGCTGTCTGTAAACAGATGTTGGAGACAGTCAAGTTCTGCATCCATCCAACTAAACTGACTGCACCCTCTTAAAAAGGATGCCTTAAATGTACTTTTTCGTTAGTGTTTGAGATTAAGCTTTAATGAATGGAAGCTGGACTTCTATCCTGTAGTGCAACTGCTTCACCTTGCCTTGATTTTTTCAGGTGTATTTCAGGCAAAAGAGAGCGAGCAGAAAGGACAGCTTAGTTCACCTATTTGCTAACTAGCATCAGCTAGTAAAGCTTCTCTGGAATGCCAGATAGAGTGAAAGCCCCACATAACTAAACAGCCAGCTCAAAATAATAAACTAATTCACACAATTTCCTCTATTGTCTCTTTGGAGTCTTCCTAAGTGAGCAGGAAAAAGACAACCAGCTCAGCCAAAAAAAAGAAGTACTGCCATAAAACAAACAATCTGCTAGAGCTTGTCAGCTGCAGGGGGTGTTATTTTACCTTTTCAAACTGTGATCAGCATTGAGATTACCAAGAAAAAGCAGCAGTCCAGGAAGTTTTATAGATGTGTGTCATATCATGGTCGGAATTAGCAGTTCTACTGTAGGCATTAGCATTACTTCTATAAATAAATTGTGGGCTGCACATTATGAAAACCTATTTTTCAGGTACACATGAGATTTTCTTTTGGCTTGAACATATAGAAGTGGGGTCCAGATCCTCAAATGTTGAATGCTGTCCTCTTTCTACTGAAGGCAGAGAAAGCTGCAGTGCTGAGAGTTCATTACTTTCCATGGTGGAGCTTATCTGAGTAGTGTAGCATTGTATATACACCTGTTTGCACAAACTACTGCAAAATTTGTGGATTTGTGGAATGGCAATGTGATGCTTCCTCCCTGTGTCTCTCCTATTCCTGATGGATTTCTTTTCAAAACAATTACACGACAGAAAAAGCTGATTGCTTTTCCAGTTTGGAACTGAAGCCTGTAACTTTTTTTAATTAGTCAATGCCCACTTACTACAGTGTGTTTGGCATTTGGGTGCAAGACAGTAAATATAATGTTCACCTTAAGCTGACTTTAAAATACTCCAGACATCCACACAATGCTGAATCTTCATTAAGAATAAGTTTATAAACAAAGTCAGAAGAACAGCATGAAGTTAACAGACCTGCAAGCCTCTTGAGCCTGTTTCTATTAATGTATATCCCTGTTAAGTGTTTGGTAAGATAACTGAGAATAGTTGGTGATACATTTAAAGAATCCAGCAATATTTGTGTGGAGTAGCTGGCCATGTGGGATGCACAGTGTTCATTCAGACCCATCTGTGTGTGTGTGTGTATGGAGCAAGACTAATTATGCCAGCATTCCTTTTTAGTTACATTGCTGTCTTGCTCAGTGCAAGCAGTTGTGTACAAGGGGTCAAAAAGGCAACCTAGCTTTTCTGTTTCACAGCCTCAGAAGTTACCACTTTTGCAACCTGAATGCATCCCTCAAGCCTTTTTAGTGGTCTTAAATGTAAGATTAAGGTAGCAAACAGATTGGGAGTTTCCCATGGCTCTCTGGAAAAATGGTGTGCTAGACACAGCATAAATTCTAAAATATTTGGAAGGCAAAAGCAGCAAAGCTTGCCAGAAGATGACTGTTTCACAACAGCTCTCAAGGTTTCAAAACTTGTTTTCAGTGTGTGCTAGAGCAAAAACAAAGCTCATCCAAAGCTTTCAGGAAGTGGAACTGCCACAAAATGGCTCTCTCCAGACACAGAAGCCCAGAGTACATACTTATGACTTCTCAGCAGCAGATCTGTCATGTTTGGTTCAACAATCATCTTCAATCACATGCAAGACTTCATTAAAAATTATGTATTGTTAAATGAGGACAGCTTTTTTCATATTTTTAGTATCTGTAGGTAAACCTGTGGGTTCTAGCAGCTTTAAACCAAGTGTAATCATGCAGATTTGACAGAAGGTGAATGCTTCACTATACAAGACCCAACCCGCAGACCAAAGTGATAGCTGGAACACTCATAATAACTTTCCTAGGGTATGAATTCTTTTTATATTACTTTTTTAGTCCTACAATTATTGCTTGAATACAATTCTTCCAGTTTCTCCTGCCAAAAAACAAACAAAAAAACCCAAAGCAAACTAAAACAACAAACTCCAAATCCTGTGCTGTAGATGTAGAAAAATCATGTCAGAAGAGCAGAGCCATAAGCTTTTCAGAAAGACACATGCTCTTTATGCTGCTTTTATTTGTTCTTAAAGTATAGAAGTACAGCGAGTAACACATATGTTTTGTATGTTCTTGTGAGTTCATCCATGCTATGCCAGAATATTTACTAGTCCAGTAAGCATCTTGCCACTTAACCTTTTGCCACAACTATGCAGAGTATTTAACAAAGCAGGGGCAGGAAGTTAAAGTTCCAAGGCATACTTGTGCAGTGGTCTTCGCATTTTAAAGTTTAAGTGGCAAAATCCCTCTATATTCAAAGCCCAGAAAAATAAATGAGCTATCTCCACTTTGCTCCATGAGACTGTTTAATATTGTTTTATGTGACAATAACCAATGCAACTTTCCAAGGTCATGTGGATGTTAGTGACAGAATTCAAATATAAAATGTCAATGCACTCTTAATTAAGTCAAGATGTCTAAGCTAAATTCCTTCTGTCCCAAAGCATCCTCTTTTTCTATGTGTAGGATAATTAAAATAAATTATGCCCATGAGAAAAGCTTTTCTCTATCATCAAAATCCCATTTATCTAGATAAGCTTCAAATCCCTTCAGTCTTTTGTTGAGATAAAATTCATCTGTCTTTATTTGCAATTGATTTAGCTTTGGTTTAAGTTTAGTGTAGTGGGTTGGGGTCGTTTGCCTCTAGCCTCCATGATGGTTTACATCATTGAAAATAAGGGAATCCTTACCTTCATCTGTTTTCCAGCTGCCCTCAGACACTTTATCTTAACTTTTGTTAGTAAACTTTTAGGCCTCTATTTGGCCATCCTTAGGAATGCACAATCCAAAGAGCCAGGAACAGCTCCTTCTCTACCCCAAGCTTGAATGTGAGCCAGCAGTGCACTCAGGTAGCCAAAGCCAACAGCATCCTGGCTTGTATCAGGAAAAACATGGTCAGCAGGACTAGGGTGGTGATTGTTCCCCTGTACTCAGCAATGGTGATGCCACACCTTGAGTACTGTGTTCAGTTCTGGGCCCCTCACTACAAGAAGGACATCGAGGTGCTGGAGTGGGTTCAAAGAAGGGCAAGGAAACTGGTGAAGGGTCTGAAGAATTCTTGTGAGGAGTGCCTCAGAAAACTGAGGTTGTTTAGTGTGAAGAAGCTGAGGGGAGACCTTACTGCTCTCTACAACTATCTGAAAGGAGATTGCAGGGAGGTGGGGGTTGGTCTCTTCTCCCTACTCATAAGGGACAGGATGAAGGAAATGGCCTCAAGTTGTGCCAGGGGAGGTTTAGACTGGATCTTAGGAAAAATTTCCTTGCTGAAAGTGTTGTCAGGCACTGGAACAGGCTGCCCAGGGAAATGATGGACTCACCATCCTGGGAGGTGTTTAGAAACCACACAGATATGATGCTTAAGGACATGGTTTAGTGGTGGACTTGGCATTGCTAGTTTAATGGTTAGACCTGATGACCTTAAAAGTCTTTTCCAACCAAAATGATTCTATGGTTCTAAAAGGTGAGACAATGATTAGATGGCAGGGATACAACACACTTTTCTCATACATATGGCAATGGACAGTCCACGTCACTCCAGCTATGCACTGGAGAGATGGCTTGAGACAGACAGTCGTGCCAAAGACAAAGGAAGAGGATGAAACACTCCAATATTTATTTTTGTAATAGATACTTCAGTTAATATTCTTCCTTTCCAGTATTTACATTAGAAAGTACCTCCAACCCTGCTGCTTTCTCTGGGACAGTTCATACTCAGTACTCATATGCACACACAAGGGTAGATTCAACACCAAAAAGGAGAGTTGGCTTTAGTCATTAAAACTGGAAAGCCACCATCCTTTCTCCCCTATCATTTGAAGTAAAACAGCATCCACACCTAAAGAAAACTGCTGCCCTTAACCCTCACAATTTCCCAGGAGTTCATCATCCGCTATGGATCTCTGAGTTGTTCTCTGGGGATGGGTCCCCAAAGTTTTAACCCTGTAAAAAGAATCTGAAATACAGGGAATGTATGAGAAACTCACTGTCTAACTCTTTCAAATATGTTTTTTCAGCATATTTTGATTAAAATGTAAAAGTAAGAAAATCTCAGAAACTAGTTTCCATGTTATACAATAATTCATGAAAAAGGAGTAGGTAATGTCCAAAAACCCCTAGGTATTTGTAACAAAATATAGAATTGTGGAAACCAAATTTGAAAAATTGCCTGTTTCTTCTTTTAGTTCTGTAGATGATTGTGCTTGAATTCTTGAGGAAGTTCATCTGATGGCACTCATCAAAAGTGAGGGAAGAAGAGAGAGGATATGTTGACTAAACTCGGTTCATCCAATTCCCTCTTTCTTTGTGGTCATGCAATACTGACCTACTGACACAATCACAAGCAAATCTTTGTGACAGTTAGACAACATGCAAGACCAGTGCAAATAGAAAGATATAGGGCCAGACATGATTACTGTACCCAGTTCAGATCATGTGTGCAGGAAGTACACAGAGCATACTGCTCATTGTGGAGCTGAGGGGTCTTCATGCACCAGGCAGACAGCCTTAGAGCCATCAACTATATGGATGTGGATGTGAAACAGAAAGACAGTTGTTTCCTCTATACAACAGAATACGGACATAATGTTTAGTTGATTTGCTTCAGACCTAAATCTGGGTTTCTGAAACTATTTGAACTGTCATGGTCCATTTGTTTCACGGACTTCCAGATTAATCTGAATTTTTTGGTCTTTCTTACCCCTTATTCTGTCAAAGTTACCACCAAAAATAAATGGCAATTATACTTTAATGTGCATGGAAGGATTACACCAATAACATTCAGTCTCAGTTTGCGTACCCCAATGTTTATTTCTGCTTTGCTGAAATTATACTATATCTAGCTTTTTTTAACCAGACAGAAAAGGAGACATTTTGGACTGTGAACAGTGAGAGTACAAAATCTTAATGGCACTTCAACTACAAACAAAGGTGTATCAACCAAATAGGTCAGACTACTAAATGAACTAGTAAATTACTTCAGCCATTTTGGAGTGGAAATTGGTTTAAGTACTGCAAACACATTTACCTTTAAGTGTGATTTTAAGGGGGTGAGGGAGTCAAATCCAAAACACAGCATGTCCTCCTTTCTGCTTGCCTTAACTTCTGTTAGGCTGCCAAAGTGGACATGGCAAGAGTGTGTGCATGACTTCAAACAAGGATTTGTAAGCTCTTGGAGTGCTGAGTGTACCTGCTGTTAGGACAGGAAAGATGAAGCAGATGTCTGGAAAGGGAGAGGATGTAGACTGGCACTCTTCCAGCAGTCCCAGTATTGTGACATGACTGCTGGGTGGGATGTCCCAATGATGCCCTCATTAATGTGTAAAGGAGAAGATAATTGGACCTTCCTACCAGACTAGCTCTCATTTCAGTTTTTTCCTGCTCCCATTTCAAGATACTCATCTTAGTGTTATTAGTTCCTGCTCCCACTGAAGTTACTGAGAGAACCCTTTCTAAAAATTTTTCTATAGGAGAAAAGAGAACATGTTCTTTCACCAGACCTGTAGATTTTTCTTCTCTTGGCACTCAGAAGCACTGTGTCCTAAATGTATACTGCAGAAATTCTGAAAACATTTTTATTTCTCATGTCATCAGTCCTGGATTAGATTGATTTCAAAATAATATTTTTAATAAAATGCATATTTTTAATAAAATGCATAGAGAGAGAATGAGGTTATATGAATATAATATAAGCCATGCGAGACTAGACTAAGGATCTGCCTATGCTTGAATCTTCTTATAACTCCTTCATTTTAGAGAACAGTTTAAAGCTAAGCAAGTGTAGTTAATGCTCTCTTAAAATCTGTGATATGCAACTCCACAGGTTCAGAGATGGAACAGATACCTTTCTGTTAGTATCTAACAAACAGATACCATGTTAAAGCATGGGATGGATTTTCATTCCATGAGGTTTTTTGCATGCAAACTTTTAGTATCCACTGTTATGTTATGTTATGTCTTGGAGTTCGATTGATCAGGTACACACTACTGTGTGAAGCATCACCTCTTGAAAGAGGTCCTTGCAGTTTTCATTTGTCAGGTAATGGTTGCACTGGATGCAATACTGCAGACACTCCCTATTCATTCCCTGTTTTTTCTCATGACTAATTAGCTATGATACTATTTTGCCTATCACACCCCTTTTCAGTTATCTCTTTTCCAGACTGATGATAATTTTGTGTCTGAGAGCAGTATTTTCTAATACTGAGAGCAGCCTTTTCTAACAGTATCCTAAGTTCATATCTAACATATTTGATATTCATGGGTGATACTAAAATTTGTGTGAATTTTAATGAGGAAGCTATATTTCTTGAGACTGGAGTCCTTTCTTAAATCCACAGAGAAGTCACACTTCTGGTTGTGAGCTTCAGTTGCAACAGGGAAGAACTGTTCCACATGCCCCAAACCTTCTCTCCTTAACTCCTTAAAGTTGGGTACCTCTGGAAATGACGGAACTTAAGTACTCTTTTTTGAAAAGCACTTTCTAAACATGCTTTTCAACACCATTTGTTAGGTTCTTCAGGGGCTTTTTGATATAGAGAAGAGCATTAAGAATTAAAGAAAAATTAAAAATCTATTCTACTTCCTCCAAAGCACAGTCCGACTTTGCTGGGTGACAGCAGAACACCCTGTAGAGTTCTCACAATGAGCAGTACCTGTGCACTGTAAGAAGTAGTGGAAGACTGTCAGTATTTTTGTGTTTCAAGGCTACAATACACACCAAGTTTTGAAAAAGCCACCTAGAATACCTTGTCTGCCAAATATTTTTCAATTGTGTCAGCCTATGCAACAGCAAAAAATGTTCCAAATGGACTTAACCCTACAGACCTTGCCTGTATACTCTGTACAGCCATAACAGAGCTTTCAGTGTCATCTATTTTCTGATATTTGAACGTGACTTTTACGATCAAAGAAGGTTTTCAGAGTTTTCTCACATTCAATGCCTACCTAATTCTTTACCAAAGCCATACAGCACATACTTGAGGGTGTAGAACATGGGAAAATATACTCACTTTAGCATTAATATAGTAGGTCAACAACAGACTGACTTTGTGCTTACAAAGTACATTTCTTGAACTCTGGTAAGCTTAATTTAAAGTATATTCAACATCTGCTGTGCAGACAGAGACCAGCAGATGTTTTGATTTTCCCTGTTCTTTTTGGGGGGGCTTGGAAGCTAGCCATATGATATTCTTAGTGTACTGGACCTGTCCACAAGTGAAGATGAAATTCCTATGACTATACTTTGTCATTGTCTGAATACTGCAGAGCAATATGAATCTTGTTTTTCTTTTTTATAGCTTGAACTAATAACCCGTTGCTTAGATCATTCAAATGCTTGTTTTCTCTTCTGAAGACTAAAACATCTAGACTTCTGCCTGAAAGGAGAAACTTCTGGCAGACTGAGTCTTCTCCTCCTACTTAATAATCTTTTTCCGAAGTCATGTGGACAGGCATTTTGCCCTCACTTAACCGCCATGTACTCTCTTCAGTCTGTGTCAGAACTCCCAGAGGTGTCAATAGGAATTGTGTGTATAAATCAAAACTGACTGCCCTCAATTTGTGTGTGTTTAAACAATTTATGTGGGAAGTCTGAATGTCAAGTTTCTAGTCCTGAACAATTTATCTTAAAATAAATAAGGACAGCAAATTACTGCTATTTGAAAGGATAGCAAATTATCTATCCTATTTTTTTAGTGATGGAACAGGTGATAATTTGGGAGATTAATCTCTTCTTTTTCTTCCTTTTGAGAGCACTCTTATTTTTCAGAAAATTCTTTATTCATCCCATATACGTTGCTTCATGTATTGCTTAAGCCAATGGCTGAGGCCTAAGAGAGGTCAAAGACTTAAAAAAAAAAAAAAAAAAAAAAAAAAAAAAAAGGAAAGGAAAGTTTTTATGACTCAAAATCTTTAGATCATTATTGCCTAGCCTTGGTACCTCAGTACTAAATGTAAAATACATCCTGATCTCTCCTCTGTGCTCCTTTCACTGCTGCCACATTCAACAGTCAGCAACTGCTGAGGCAGCATTCTCCAGCAACATATCCCACTGTAGGGAGCTCTTAAGGGCAGATTCTGCCCTGCAGCAAGACTGCAGTTCTGGATGGCTTTTGGCATGGTTTGGGAGCAGTGAATGAAAAACTTAACAAGAGGTGTAGGCAGGTAAAGGCAGCACGGAGAGATGAATGTTCTGAGGGGTCAGAAGAGAACTTGCATTCCAAAACTGAGGAGCTGGACCTGTTCTCCCTCACCTTCCTCCCAAAAGGCAACTTCCCAAAGTCCCTTCTTCCTCTTTCCCTGCCCTAGAATAGCTTTGATGCTTTCATTTAAACCATGAAGACTTTAAGTGTCACCTACCAAGGACTGGTGCTTCTCCTCCAATACTGTACATAGCTCCCCATTGGCAGATTTCAGAGGTTATTTTCTGAGAATGCAAGTATTTCTCCTCTCACCCTAAAAATAACTGTTCCTTCAAGCTTTACTCCTCATGAAGAGTCTTAAACACCCCCAGCTGAAATACTGATTAACATTTGCAAAGAGAAGTAGACAGCATAGAGCAATCCTGTGCCATGCCAGTGGCTGAAATGGAAGAAAGAAGTCTGGTTCTGCTAGCTCCACATTGTGTGAGGTTTCTCCCAGATGGACACTTTGTCCTTCAGCACAGAGGCTTAAGAACAAGCTTAAGTAACATCAGGTTCTAATTTCTGCTCCTTAGCTGTTATTTTATCTCTAGTTTAGATAAAATTTAGAATGCTGCAAGATTCCTGCAGATGACTTAATGTTTCAGTTGTGGCTGTGTTTCCACCAAGGCACGAAGTCGCTAACACAACAATTTTACTATAAAAACAAAAATGACCTGCATTCCTCAAAAAATTGTAGGGTATGTGATACTGCAGCGTTGTCTCTGCAGGCACAAATACTGTGTGGGTTGAGTACAAGGAGATATTCTGTCCAGCTGTATTTGGGGGAACACAAAGGGGGAGGAATAAAATGCTTTTCTTTTCCGTATTTGGAAAGATGCTTGGCCATGTTTCATTGAGTAATTCAACCAAAAAGCTATTTGGCTAAAGGACAGCAATCCTCAGTCTGTTTTGTTTGCAGAAGGGGTTTTAACCAGGAATAAAGATGTCGCTTTTGTTTAGTAAGAAGAGGGGGGGCTAAATGACCATATGAACTTGTAGGGAGACAATAAAAAATTACTGGAATTCATGAAGTCTGTGGACTTTCACAAGACAGTCGAAGAGATACAGGAATGTGATTGTAAAAGCATCTAAAGTGCTGCTCTGAAGCTTTCCTTTTCAGGACCAGTCAGCCCTCCTCTGCCACATGACAAAGGCAGTTTATTCAAAATATCTAGTGGTTTTTGTTACCTGCTGTTTAGTAATGGAATAGTCACGGTCCAGCACCACCTCCTTGTGCAAATTACCATCAGAAGCCACACAAAACCTGCATTTGCTGTTCAAGTAGTGAAGCCCAGGGCAGATATTTTGACCTTCAGGGACACCAGAAGTGGGAAAAACTCCTTCTGCTCTTCACTTCCCCATCTGTTACAGATCAGTAGGAACCAAAGCACAAATAATATGCGTGAATACAACAGGGAAAAGACCATCAAAAGCAGAGAGCTTAAGCGCATCAACATGGAAAGGATTTGTAAGAGCTGGCAGGCAGGCAGGCCTGGAGAAGGCAATTTCACTAGGACAGAGATTTCCCCGACATACAGTGCTTTCAGAAAACCTTGGAGAATGAATAGTGAACACAATGCTCTCTGCTTACATACAAACGAAACCACCTCCACCACCTGCAAAACTACCTTTTCTCTTGCAAGCATGATTCCATGGATAAAATATCTTCCTGAGGATTTCACAGGATGAATCAAAGCTTTTTGTTACAGTTCATTCCAGAAATTATTCTGTGGTTTACCCAAGTCATGTCAGAAACACCTTGAAATACTTTTGGTCACTCTTTCCTTTATACCATTAGTTCATGTTTATTACAGATGATGATGCCAAGTTCTTGTACTATCTTGTAATGATGAATTTAGCATCACCTCTCTGCACAATTAGGCTGAATGTCAATGATATATGAGATATACATGTGTTATAGGGAATATATGAGGAGACTTATTCACTAATTATGGGTCACTGATTATTTTTGAAGTCTTTTGCACTTTAATTTTCCATAGATATAATGGAAACTTGCCCTCATCACTTCTGTTTTTCTTGATATGCTAGGGTCTCAGTCTTGCAGCCGCAGTCAGAACTTTGCTGTTCACCTATTTACTCCATCTCTACTGCAAACTCCATGTGACAAATATATTTACAACCTGAAGTGGTAACTTCAGTGTGTTGCCCTTACACATACAAATACAGGTTACCACTGAATCAGTGAGAGCTTTGTGCAGCATGACTGCAGCCTGTGTGTCCCAGGAGGAGATGTATTTTCATATATTGTGCATGTATCAAGGACAGATTTTTAGCTGCCTCATTCTCATGAGATTGCTAAGATTGAAGTTAGTTGCTGTATTCACACAGTTAGTCACACCTGATAGAAGTCTTCCACACTGGCAGTACAGGATGTGCATGTGAAAACTGGCCATTGAATAAATTTTTCTTCCTTTGCCAAAAACGTTTCCAGTGCATCCTCCTTTTCTTTGCTTTGGAGTCCTAAAATGTGTAGCATGTACAAATCTAAATCTGGTGTTACAAAAAATGTGGGGAAAACAAAGGAACTGAGAGCTCTCCAGCAAACTAAACTGCCCAGAGAAATTACTTGTTATGATCTGAACACTCAGGTGTAAGAGCAGCACACTTGTTAACTGCCATGATCCACTTCAGTTAGGAACACCTTGCAGAACTAAGGTATTTTTTCCACTTCCACCTCTTCTTGGCTATGCTGCTGTTCTTTCCCTCTGGTTTGTGGAAAGACGGACATGATTTCTACATGAGTACAACACAAGTGACAAATAGTGTAAACTACACTATTAGTGTGAATAGTGTACCACAGTGAATGCAATCATGGCATCATTTAGTTAATCCTCCAAAGACCAACAGCACACATCAATTTGCTGAGGATATCTGTGGTGGTGGCAACATTCAGCTACCTCTTTCAAGACAAAAAGGTTGCCTTCTGCTGCAGAAGGAAAGTACAGTAGAGGAAGCGTGATTTTGCAGCCTTTGTTTCACTGTCACATGAGGCAGAAACAGCTTAACTAACTGATCCAGCCCCTCAGCTGCATATCCTTCAGTACCAAAACTACTCCTCATGTATTTCTGTTAATTGTCTGATTGCTGTCTTCTATTCAAGCAGTAACTGGCAAAAGTATACCTAAGAAACAGATTTTTGTGAAGCGCTTAGACTAATACATAAATGTAAAGCATTTGGAACCACGTATCAAGTGAGTAACTTCCTTAATTAAACAACATCTTCTGTCACTTAGTCTCCTGTCATTTGCAGTGGAATTTGAGTATTGCTGGGAAGTCAAAGGACAGCATTGGATCAATTTTCCATCAGCTGACACCCTAGTAAAGAAAGAGTAAATAATTCAATTAAATGTAAGCATGGGGCTTGACTTGCAAACACAGCATTCTACCTGTGTATTCATGTGTGTGTGTATTCACCTGTAAAATGTCATCAAAAGAAAACTCAAGCAGAGATCAAGACTGGAAAAGGAAGGAAAAATACCAGTGACAGGAGACGTTGCAATCAATAGCTAATGGCTAAACTGTTCCAAGATAATTTTTCCAAGACAGAGTTACTTCTGGAAATAAAGTTGATTAGATAGAGAACTGTCTAATTCTAAACCAGAAAACAAAATGAACCAAAGTGCCTCATACCAGTCTAGAGAACTAAATCAGCACAGAAGTTGGA
The DNA here is from genome assembly GCA_023637945.1 of Phaethornis superciliosus. Taxonomy (NCBI): domain Eukaryota; kingdom Metazoa; phylum Chordata; class Aves; order Apodiformes; family Trochilidae; genus Phaethornis; species Phaethornis superciliosus. The sequence goes on along the minus strand of JAJQWJ010000004.1, from coordinate 9,921,846 downwards.
TGAAGGGGAGTGTGTTCTCAGCTCAGGATGGAAGTCTCTTCAGAAGTGTTTGTGTCAATGTGATTCACATGCAGTAAGACACTTCCCAAGCAATAGCTTGTAATTGCACACTTGGTTACCAGGAATGTTTCGTGACAACCACAGAAGACTATTGTCACTGTTGATACAACCACACACATGTTTACAACACATGTGGATACTCTAATGCAGGTCCTGTCCCTGCCTTCCACACACGTCCCTTTGTGCATACTCTCAGCATATATCCAGGCACCTCGACATCACCTCAGTGACACGCTAACCAGTCAGGTATTGCTGCATATTTAAAGTTGGAAAACTGAGTCCGCAGGTAGATAAGTGTCCCCTCGAACATGAGAGGAAGACTCTGACAAAGCAAGGAGAGGGATCGGAGCCTACCCCGTGAAACCTCCCAGCCGCAAGCGCATCCTCCCATCGAAACAAAGGGCTAAATTAACCACGATTAATTCTGCGCGTGTCAGTGCAAACCCTCGCTGCGTCCCTACGAGCAGCAGCTCCAGCTCCCGCGGCGGCGGAGTCGAAATCGCTCTCCTCGCCTTTTAAAGGAGAGGGGGGTAGAGGGTGTTCGCCTTTCCCTCCTTCTCCGAAGCCCTGCACCGCGCCGCTTCAGCTGGGAGCGCTTCCAGTGACCGCAGCCTCCCGCTGCCGGGCTGTCCCGCACCATCCGTGTGGGACCCATCGGGGCGGGACGGGACGGGACGGGACGGGACGGGACGGGACGGGAGGGAGGGACTGAGGGAGGGGGGGGCTCATTACCAAAAGGCGAGGGGCCGGGGGGGGGGGGGGGGAACTGCCGAGAGGGGGGCGTGCGAGGGGCAGCGCCTTAGGCGCGGGGGAGGCCCGCAGGGGGATTAAAGGGCGCGGATACCTGCGGGGGCCGGCGGGGAGGCAGGCGAGGAGGCAGGCCGCCCCTCCGAGGAGAGAGGAGGAGGTGGGGCGTCAGGGGGCGACCAGCCGCTCTCCTCCCGCGGCTGCCGCCGTCTCCCCTCGCCCGTCGCCCCGCGATGTGGCCCCTGCTGGCTCTCTGCTGCTGGGGCGGGCTGTCGCTGTCGCTGTCGCTGTCGTTGTCGCTGTCGCCGTCGGCGCCGCAGGGTCGGTCGGGCGGTTCTCCGGGGTCCCTGGTCCGCGCCCCTACTTTCGCCTCGCCCGCCTTGGCGGGGCCGCCGCTGCCCGACACGACGGAGAGCAAAGTGGAGAAGCTGGGCCGCAACTTCAAGCGCCAGGTGCGGCGGCTGCGGGCGCGCAGCGGGAGGTTGGAGTTGGTGTTCCTGGTGGACGAGTCGTCGAGCGTGGGGCCGGCCAACTTCCTCAGCGAGCTGCGCTTCGTCAAGAAGTTGCTCTCCGACTTCCCCGTGGTGCCCGCGGCCACACGCGTCGCCATCGTCACCTTCTCCTCCCGCAGCAACGTGGTGCCACGCGTGGACTACATCTCGCGGCGGCGGCCGCAGCAGCACAAGTGCGCCCTGCTGGGACATGAGATCCCCGCCATCTCCTACCGCGGCGGCGGCACCTACACCAAGGGCGCCTTCCAGCAGGCGGCGGTGAGCCCGGAGCCGCGGGCGGGAGGGCGGGGGCGGCTCCGCGGTGTGCGGTGCGCTGGGGTGCGCGTCCGTCCGCTGAGGTGCGGTGTGTGGTGAGGGAAGTCGTGGTTCTGTGAGGGGTGTGTGGTGAAGAGTGCAGGTGGCTGTGAAGTGAGGGGCGTGTGGTGGTCCCTGAGGTGTGTGCTGAGGGAAGCAGCCATTCTGCGAGGTGTGTGGTGAAGAGTGTAATGTGGCTGTGAGGTGAGGGGCGTGCGGGGGTTCCCTGAGGTGGGTGGTGAGGGAAGTAGCGGTTCTGTGCGGTGCCTGAGGCGAGGTGAGGTGTGGGGAGCTTCGGGGTGTGCTGTACAAGCTCTGGGCACACCGGGCAAGGTGCGGCAAGGCGTGTGCCTCATCCTTACGTCGGGCGGTGGGGCTTGACGGCTTGCTGTGCATCGTGGTGCGCAGCCTCGGCTGTGGGTGTGCGGTGCTGCGTGCCGTACGAGAGCGTCCAGTGGCAAGGGGTGTAGGGCTGTAGGGTGGGATGCGGAACAGTGGGGTGCAGGATGCTGAATATTCCGCTCAGGTCACCTAGACGCCATCTCCTTGTGCTTTCTGCTGCCCTTGAGAATCAATGTGTGAAATTCACTCTTTGAAGGAGGATGGAGCCAATCGCTCGATTTCAGAAGTGATATATATGCATCAAGTCTGGCATCTGAAACGTCTGCCTCGTTTCTTGGCAATAGGTCTTGGTTGCCTGATAGCTGTCAGCAGTCAGAGATATCTACATATTGTCACCAGGTGACTATTTTAATTGCTGATGACTGACAAAGGTGCCCTTAAGCTGTGTGTGGCATACCAATAATTAGAAGCATGTTCAGGAATGTTTCCAGACACTGGAATATGATCATCTGTGGTGTTAAGTTGTTACACAGTCCCATGGCATAAATTTGGTCTAGGCAACTCCTGGGCGTGTGTTGGCACTTGAGCATGCTGGGAAGGTTTCCCAGTGGATAGCTTGTGGTCAGCCAGTCTAGCCTGGAAGCTTTTAGGGTTAGTCTGGAAACTTTTACATGCGGCTAGACCAGGTTGCTCCTTGCCATTTGGCCTGTTTGCATTCCCAAAGGAAATCTAGTTTTCTCTTATTTTTAAGTCTAATTTCTGGCAGTGCCCTGTAGCTAAGCATGGGTGTCCTTGAAGCATCTTAGGAGCTGCATTTGGAGTGGATGAGACTGCAAGAGGTGCATCAGTCAGTGCTGGGCATGAAGAAGATTGTGCTCATCTTGACAGCTGGCAGGAGAAAGCAAGACCATTGTCTAATGGGTTTAAAGTTGCATGTAGAAAATCAGCTTTAGGAAAGCACATGTCTATATTTAAAATCTTCTACTGTGAAGTCAGATTGCAATATAGATCCATCCTGCAGTGCTAGCTAAAAAATTTAATGATACAAGTCAATAATAACCATTACAAAAAAACAAGCTTAAGAAATACCATCCACTTTCTTGGTATGGCGTCTTGACTAATCATATCAATGTTGAAATGTAATAAACAAAAAATCCCATCAGAAACCTAGAATTTAGTATTATAAGCCCAGATAAACATTGTGGCAGCAAAAGCATCACTGTCATTTTACACTGTGGCCTCATAAGAATGCAGACCAAAAAACTTGCATTGTGGAAGGCAGAATTGCAATAGGATGACAAGATTAAATTTCGGGCTGCTTGCTGTCTCTTGTTTAAAGATACTGTACTGTGGTTTTGTTTAGTATGTCATCTTCATGTGAGACAAATTACAGCTTCAGGGAAGACTCTTTTCTAGGGACTCTAGTCAAGAAAATGACTGTTCTGAGTTTAAAATACCACTATTGGAAATAATCTAGGGAAGTATTTTAAGTATAACAACGTTGTTCCCTCTGTACTTTTACGCTGCCATTCTTTATTTTAACTTCTGGTACAACTGTAATTATTTCTTCTTTTGCTTTCCTAAAATGCGCTCGTTTTACACTGTAATGTGGGGTTTCTTATGCTTCTAATGAGAATTTTCTGCTTTTTTTCCAAAGCAAAAGTGTTTGCAAAGCATGACAAATTCCCAAAAATAGTATGAGTTATGTGCTGTCGTAACAGAAGATGAAGGAAAGTACATTGTTAGAATAATCCCAGCACTTAAGTCATCGTGCAGCACTCTTCCTTGGTAGGTCTTAAAGTGATAATTCAAGTCTGTGACAGTTCTACAGAAACCACAGAGGCAGAGAGATAAGTGAATTCTGCAAGGTCATCCGGCCAGTCAGAGCCTGCCCTGGGAATATCAGTGAACAGGAGCAAGGCTTAGGATGATTAAGGTTAATCAACCTAAAAACAGAGCGACTCAGTTTGACAGGCTGTTGCACATCCATGTAACGTCCATCTTCTTTGAAAATGCAGTGTACCAGTTCTCCTTGGCACTGCAGTCTTGCAACCTCTCCAAAAGATGCTCCTCCACAGAGATGTTTATGGTGGAGTTTCTGTGTTTCGTCAAAGTTGTCCATGATTACCTTTGCCACACAGACTACACTTTGATATTCCTACCCTGAAGTTTAAGATAAATACTGTGAGATCCACGGAAGTCTGAGAGATGTACTACCAGGCACAGCAGCAGCAGGCATGACCCTATTGAGGAAGGCTGAACTGCTATCAGTGTTCATTTTCCAGTCCTATTTGGGATTTTCTGCCACACATGAGTTAGCAAGCACTCATGTTCATTAGTGTTTCTTATAAGACACATGTAAACTGTCTAAGAAAGGGGAAGAAAGTAAGCTCAGTCATTCAAAACTGTTTGACATCAGTTTTTTCCATAGTATGCTGGTGGCATGGCACAAACTACATGCAATTTATGTTAAGCAGATTGTTTATTGTATTATGGGAAAGTTGCAGATCTGTTGTGACAGTGAGTAAGAACTGAAGCAGTACTGAAGGAAGTACAAACAGGTTTGAAAAAGCATTGTTCTGCTGGTTAAGGAAATTATCTAAAGCCCAAAGAGTTCAGTAGCATGAAGTGCTGAATTTCCCAGGTGTAGGAACCTGGACTGGAGATTCTAATCCTGAGAGATAACCAGTGCTAACAGCACAAGTTGTACCTGTTGGGAGAGACATCCATTTTTTGCCATATCCATCATGAAATAGAAATGATGGATTGTCATATAGTGTTTATGGTGTGTTCTTGTCTTAGCACCCAAAAATCACAGTTACCTTGTGCAAGCATTGGTCATGAGCAGTCAGCATGGTTTTATCAAGGGTAAATCATGTTTAACTAACCTCATAGCCTTCTATGAGGAAATTACTAGGTGGATAGATGATGGAAGAGCAGTAGATGTGGTTTATCTTGATTTCAGTAAAGCATTTGACACCGTCTCTCACAGCATCCTTGTAGATAAGTTGATCAAGTATGAGTTTGGTGATCAGGTAGTGAGGTGGATCAGGAACTGGTTGAAAGGAAGGAGTCAGAGAGTTGTAGTCAATGGGGCAGAATCTGGTTGGAGGTGTGTGACTAGTGGAGTCCCTCAGGGGTCGGTACTGGGACCGGTGTTGTTCAGTAACTTCATCAACGACTTGGATGAGGGTATAGAATGTACCCTCAGCAAGTCTGCTGATGACACTAAGCTGGGAGGAGTGGCTGACACACCAGAAGGCTGTGCTGCCATTCAGAGAGACTTAGACAGGCTGGAGAGTTGGGCAGAGAGAAACAAGATGAAATTCAACAAGGGGAAGTGTAGAGTTTTGCATTTGGGGAAGAACAACACGATGTCCCAGTATAGGTTGGGGGCTGACCTGCTGGAGAGCAGTGTAGGTGAAAGAGACCTGGGGGTCCTGGTAGACAAGAAGATGACCATGAGCCAGCAATGTGCCCTTGTGGCCAAGAAGGCCAATGGCATCCTGGGGTGCATTAGAAAGGGTGTGGTTAGTAGGTCAAGAGAGGTTCTCCTCCCCCTCTATTCTGCATTGGTGAGGCCGCACCTGGAGTATTGTGTCCAGTTCTGGGCCCCTCAGTTCAAGAAGGACAGGGAAGTGCTTGAAAGAGTCCAGCGCAGGGCTACTAAGATGATTAAGGGAGTGGAACATCTCCCTTATGAGGAAAGGCTGAGGGAGCTGGGTCTCTTTAGTTTGGAGAAAAGGAGACTGAGGGGTGACCTCATCAATGTTTTCAAATATGTAAGGGGTGAGTGCCAGGGAGATGGAGTTAGGCTTTTCTCAGTGGTGACCAGTGATAGGACAAGGGATAATGGGTGTAAATTGAAGCATAGGAGGTTCAAGTTGAATATTAGAAAAAAATTTTTTACTGTAAGGGTGACAGAGCCCTGGAACAGGCTGCCCAGGGGGGTTGTGGAGTCTCCTTCACTGGAGACATTCAAAACCCGCCTGGACACGTTCCTGGGAGATGTACTCCAGGTGGCCCTGCTCTGGCAGGGGGGGTTGGACTAGATGATCTTTCGAGGTCCCTTCCAACCCCTAGGATTCTATGATTCTATGATTCTATGATTGGTGTGCTGTCTTTACTGATGGACAGTTTAAATATCCAGTAGCTGCATGGATTGTTGTGGGCTAAGGTGAAGTTAAAAATTATTTAAAGTACTCCAAGTGGCAGCATCTTAACAAAATAGTAAGAGCCACTTCTAAAAAGACAGGCTTGTACCTGTCTTCCAATGGAAGTAAAATGGAAAGTATTTCCCTTCCAAACTGAACATGGAAGTTGTTGGTGTGCACTGCTTTTGAGCTGAAGGCAGATGTAGCATCCAGAAAGGCATAAACAGACAAGTCAATTGTTCTAAAAGACTTGGCAAAACAGTACCTGAGGAAGGCTTTGGGAGCTTCTGTGTTGTTTGCAATAACTGTTGCATTAAATCTGAGGTTTTTGCTTTTGTAATTCATCCTCACTCCATTGCAGTCAGTGGTGTGTGTAAGTGGGAGGTCTGTCACAGCATCTACAGAATCAGGTGACATGCTTTCTGAATACCTGGTCTTTAAAATCTGGCTTTTGTATTTAACCTGGTGTTGAGGGAGCATGAAAAATGGCCAACCATCATGTCAAATTTAGTCTTCTGTTGTCATCCAGATAACAAACACAAAAAACCCTGTCCCTCAAAAGAATGTAAGCACATCTTAGTTTAGGAGAAACATTTCTAATACTTATTTAATGTTTGTTTAAATAAATAATCGTGGCTTTGTTTCTTGTGTATGTCAAAAGCACAGCAGTACAAGATGCAGCATTGTTACCCACTAGGCTTTTCATTTCGGTGCACTTTCAGATTCAGAATCTCATTTCAAAATTAAAACACAATAACAGTTGAAGGAAAGAAAATGTAAAATCTTCTCTTGCCATGTGGGTGGTTTGAATTTTTTTTATTTGAAAACAGTAGTACCCTTTCACTGCGAAGATGAGCATTTAGAGTCATGTATGTGGTCTATTTAGCAAGAGTGTGATTATGAGCTTTTATTCCTACGACCTCTGTAAAATCAGCAGCATACTTTAGCCTCTCTCTGGTGTGGTGCCCTAAATATCTGATGATGGCTGAGGTTACCTAGATCTAACTGACTAGTTGATAGCAGCAGGCATCTCTTAAGTTCTGATATGGCCTTGGAGTCTGTATGAAAGATTTCAGTGAAAAAAACTGTGGCTACCTTTTAAATTACAGAGCTGGTAGTTAGCAATTACTGAGCAATCTGGGAGTGTAGTTCCTGTCAGCTACCATTAGTGTCAGCTTGAAATCACCACTTCTAATCAGTTTGTGAAATGTACTTGTCCTATGTGCAGCAGTCTTGGTTTGCTTACAAGATTAATACAAACAGCGTCAGAGGCAAGATAAACATCTGCACATTGTTCGTTGTCTTTAGACCAAGACTGAAATGGGGCTACCATAGAAGTTACTAAGTTTTTTGTTTGTTTGTTTGGGTTTTTGGGGTTGGTTTTTTTTGCTTTGCTTTTTGGCTAGGACAGGCAAGAAGTGTTCTATTTAGCATGCTACATATGACTATATAGGGTTAAGACTTTCTTTGATTGAAAACCTGTTCTTTGGAAATGAGTCTGTTTGTGCTCCCAATATTGTGTCTTTCATTTTGGTCTAAGCAGAAGTGTGTGATTTGAAGGTCTGGTATTTAACAAGTTAGCTATTTATTGCCTTCCCTTTAAGTATAATTTGGTTTTAAATTGCTAAAATGAATAAATGTTGAAATGCTTAACAATGAAGGTTGCTGCTACATACCCTTTTGCCTCATCAGTTCAACAAAGCAAAATGAGTTCAACACTGAGAGGTGCAGTGGCTTCATTCACAGAGCAAAGTGTCTCAACCTGGGTGTGTGTATTCCAGTAGAAACCACTGGCAGGGCTGTCCCCATGCACACCACCTCTGTATAAGAGTTCTGTGCTACATGCACTGAAGTCTTGTATTCCTTTTTCTCCATTGAATATGTAGGAAGCTGCAGATGCATAGATACAGTGCCTGACTATAGCCCATGTTTGAAACACCTGCTTACTCTTCGTTATTCTCTGTGTTCTTTCTTTTCCAGTATCCCTAGAAACAATATATTTGATAGTGCTGATCAAAAAAAAAACCAAAAAACAACCAAACAAAAAAGCCCTGCAAAACACAAAAAAGCCAAAAAATGAACAAAAAACCCCCCAAAAAAAAAAAAAAAAAAAAAACGCATACCCCTAAAAACCAAAACAGAAACCAAAAACAAAATGCAGAAAATACTAGTGAGTGTTCTGTTCTGCATTGGTTTTCAAAGAATTGGTTTTCTTGGTTTGAAAAGTCACTTGTCAGTGCTCTTTAATGCTTGAGACTGTCCCAAGCCACAGTTTTTATACCTTTGAAGTTGGAGTATACAATATATCCATACTAGTACTAAGAATAAATAGTAGAAATACAAAATGTTATCAAATTGTTACTGGATGGAATGGTTTACAATATTTTCATGCAAAAATTATGGTTCACTAAAACCTAGCTGTAAGGCACTCAAGTTACCTTCTATGCTTACACTTCTGCACAACTTTTGGCCAAGTACTTTTTTCAGGCAGCTTGATGGCTCTGACAATGGCAAACTGGCCGACAAAAGAACTCGAAGTTGCAGTGCTCTTTTTGTTCTTTAATTTTTGAGATGCTCATTATGGCATGTTGATTAGTAATTGTTGAACTACAGTGAAATCGATCATTGGTATTCAAAGGTGCTTGTAGACTGCAGAAGGAAGAGCTTTTAAGACATGCTAGATTTAATCAAAACCATGGCCTCCACAAAAATCTTCATGTTTCATGGAAGTGCATCAAGTTTTATCAGCTTCTGAATGTCCTGCACGAAGTTTTAAGGCTGACATGGCTGTTATGGGTATACTGTTTGATGCATCACATAGGGTGCTTTATGACTTCCACACATAAAGAGTAGTTGTTGGTGATGCTGTGTGGAATATTGTTGAATGGTACAGCAGTGAGCTGACATTTTCTGATTTTCTGGTCCACTTTGAATAGGAGATGTCATGCATATGTATTTGAGGCTTTTCAGAAGGAGAAGAACTGTTACAGTGTTTAAGAGAGATCCCAAGGAACTGTGTAAATTTTGGTATTGGCATGCATTTTACTGAAGTTTTGGAAATTAGATGTCTGAAGTCTGTTTTTCATTAGTATGAAAAATCCTTTCATTTTGATCCATTCCACTAGGGTTAAAATATTCTAGCCTTGCCAGTGCTCTTGAATTGTTGTTATGTGCTAAGCATAAAAAGACGAAGGCAGAGAGTTATAACTTTATGGAAAAAGGGGTCAGCCGTAGGAGAACATGCTTCCTGTGGCTCAAAAAAAGGATGTTCTGTGTGTATCATTGCTGAGTTGGGCACTACCTGCAAGGAAACTCATATTACTGGCTAATAGTTCCATGTCTCACCATGGTGTACCTATCTCGGCCTGTAGGAAGGCTACAGGAAGCTGGTTTAATCTGGAGCTTTACCAATCTGTGCACATCAGAGCATATCTGACATTTTTCATAGCTTCCTTCCATCTCTGAGAGATGAGTTGGATGTTATGTCTGCCAGGATCTCTACTGCACAGTGTTCAGTGGCCTTTCTGAAGGTGTTCTGTCAATGAACAGCATGCAAAGAGGAGCTTTAGGAAGGAAAAGGAAGGAGCATTAGGAAGGAAAATGTCTTTCCTAAGGAGGAAAAGACATTTGAGGGGTTCAGAAAGAGCAGTTTGGCAACATCCACTGTGTTATGTATCTGCCAAGACAGGCAGCCCTTAGAAGGCACACTCTTTATTTACAGCAGAGTACCACAAAAACTTTAGCCACTTCCTAGTGAGCTATACAATGGTAGAGGCAAGGTGGGAAACAAGAGACATTGCTGCAATAATTACCCCAAATCTCACTGATACAATGGCAGAACTAACAGAACAGTGAATGAGGCCTTTCATCCTTTTGATACCTGGATGACGTTTTCATAAATGTTTCAGGAATGGAAATTACTTTTCCTGAGAAAAACACTTTTTCTCCCCTTATCTTAGAGCCTTTGGTAGAGGCTTCTGACATTGTCACCCTCTGAAGCCCAGTTCTCTGTAATTAGCACCTTCACAGAAAAATTAGTCTTACCATGTGTATTGCTGTAGAGATACAAGGACAAACCAGAAGAGCCCCTGAGTAGTTTGTTTCTAAAGTAGGAAATAAATTTGAGGCATTCAAAATTTTAAGAAGTCAAGACAAAATAAATTGTTTCATTTTTAATTCATTTCCTACTTAGAAAAGCCTTTCCAGCAAAATGTATCACATTTATCTGTACTTCCTGACACAAATCTCAGCATTAATATTCTGTAGCTAATATATTTGGCATGCTATGTGACACATTTTTAGCTTTTATCCTCCAGTTCCACTTGTTACTGGAATATGGAAGTTGGATTTTGCAGGAGAGACAATGCTTGTTGTGCTCAGAATTTTCTGACTGTCCCAGGTGCATAAATAAAAATCACTCTTTGGCTTTTTTCAACAGCTAGACACTACAGGTTGTCAGGACCCTGTTCAAATCTTTGAGCTGCTTATATCTACACAATGTTAACACAATTGAAAAGAAAAGCTTCTGTTAAAATTATGATGTTCCCTCTGGTTCAGAGTTTCTGGTAATCTCAGCCATGAAGATGAAGAACCTCTTTGAATCTGACAGGCAGTCTGTAAAAACCTTTAGCACTGAGAGCTGTGGTGCTCTGCTGAGCATACACAGTGTAAACAGTGAAGCAAGGAGTTCAACTTATTGTCCTGTTTCCTTCGCAAACACTGCCCCACTCCCAAGTGGGACAGCTCTTATCAGTGATAACTGTGTGTTCATGTTTCCCAGTTCTAGCAGTCCCCAGGCAAGAGAAGATATTCAGAAGATAATTAAGCAGTGACAGCTGGCAGTAGATGGGACAGGTCATGAATACTTTTTCGCCATTTGGAATTAATTATTCTGTTCAGCTATTTTTCCTGCTTTTTTTAAAGTAACGAATGCTTAAAACAAACAAAAGAAACAAGTATCTGGCAGATGCACCAGTCAATAATGGTGTGAATGCTTGGTCTGAAAATCCATGAAAATTAATTAAGTATGCAGTAAAATACTTTGAAGTCCCTTTTTTATTACTAGAAGAAGACTAAAAGTAGTACTAGACAAATCAAGTTACATCTTGGTTATGTACTTTGAATATAGCCTATAGCACAGCAGCATATAAGGCCTCCATCAACTTTTAAAACTCCAGATAGATTTGCTTTTAAAAGGTTGTACAGCATCCAGAACTGAGGAAATGGCTACATAAATAACGTGGCTTGTCTTTTAATGCCTCATTAAGAAGACCTCACAATGGTAGAGGATGAAGGATACAGTATATCTATTAGTTGTTTCCTGTAAACTAGCTGCATTCTATATGTTCTAATTCAGAGCTCAGAACTGCAAGACACCCAATTCCAAGTCACCAGCTCCAATAGTCCTAGTGCTTGTGTGAAGAAGCAGCATGTAAGTCAAAATTCCTCTGTAGCAGCTCACATCCTTGCAAAGGTAGTGGTGATTTTGGTGGTTTGGGGGGAAAGGGACTAGCAAAGGGAAGAAACAGTCTTTATGCAAGGTGTAAATGATTGTCTTAAACTTGAAGTGTGTAGCTTTGCTCTCTGAAATAAGAATGATTCACTCATTTTTCAAGCTACAAAATGCACAAAATGGCTCTTTTTGTCTGTACAGCAGTACTTAAAGAATTGAAAGTTTAACACAAGCATTACAGGAAGAATCCATGCTGTAGGAAGTGAGAAAATAGTCAGCTTGATAGTAAATGCTAAGAACTGAAAGCCAAATAGGTTTCTTCCGTATCACAAAACCACAAAATCACTAAATTTTTAGGGTTGGAAGTGAACTGTAGAGCTCATCTAGTCCACCCCTTTGCTCAAAGTGGGGTCTACAAGATCAGGTTGATCAGGACTGTGTCCAGTTGTCTTTTTTGTATCTCCAAGAATGGGGATCCCAGAACCTCTTTGGGAAAACTGTTTCGATCACCCTTTTAGTAAAAATGTTTAGTAAAAAGTTTCTTCTACTTAAGTGAAATTTCCTGCATTTTAGTTTGTTCCCTTTGCTTCATGCTACCAATCATTAAAGATCCGTTTTCTTTACTCCTCCCCTTCATTAAGTATTTATGTACATGGATAAAAGGACCTTAAGCTTTCTTTTCTTCAGGCTGAACATTACCGTTGCTGTCAGCATTTTGTCAGATGATGTGTTCCTACACTTCCTGGCCATGAGCCTGACAGGCTTTTTTACCAGTGTGCTTTTGATCTGTAGAGTGAGGATGTCTGACTCAGATGTGAGATTTACTCAGATTATACCTTCCAGTTACTTAGAGATGCTAGGAAGATGCGTGTTTTGTCTAAAAACCCTTGTTTAGTTAGGATTCTTGCACGTGATTTTTGTCAGGAAAATTGGATTTTTTTTTTCTCAATTATGCAAAAAACACATATAAGTTGGAAAAGGGTGAAAAGCAAGTATAAGATGCCTTAGAGAGGCATGATGGGTTAATCCAGAGGGGGTGATGCTGGAGAAAGAAATGGTGAAGGTTGAAGATAAAGGGATGAGAGGGACAAGAAAGATTATAAGATAAGTGCAGAGATAAAGGAACTGATTTTGATGACCCGCTCATGTTATAAATTAGCTATGAGAATAAAAGTTGTATAGCTAGTACATAATTTAACTGAAGTGAAAATAATTGTAATACAAGACTTGACCAGCATGAAATCACTGTATTTAAATAGCTCTCCTTTTTGGTCTTTTGTGTTTTTTCTTTTTCTTAAATTCTTTTTGTTTTTTATCTTCAAAAGCCAATTACTTGTAGCACTTCTTAAATATACAGACTAATCACTTAGAGACATCTTTTCCCTGACTGTGAGTACAGTTTCTGCTGGGGAGGAGTGAAGGAAAGCTTTTAAATTAGTTAATCTATTCTTTATTGGTAAGAGCTTGTTTGCTACAACTTGTGTAGCCATGCAGAAGACAGTGGTGAAAAGTAATAACCGGAAGACAAAACTGTGGAAGGCAAAACTGTGGAATATATTTCAGTTCCTCTCTTGAAAGGACAACCTACAAGACCTAAAGAGGGGGTAAGATTTGGTTGAGTGGAGCAGTGAAAGTAGCAGTGTTCAGTGACCAAAAGAAAAATGGTGAAATGAAACAGAGAAAGCACAGCTAACTCTTTTGTGTGGATGAGTAAAAACATTTTTATCATGATTAAGGGAAACAATAGTTGTCACCCCTATCTTTGCACTACTCTTGGAAGATTACCAGCTTCCTTAGGATAGCTCATGATTTGGTGATAGGATACCTCATTTCCACCAAAAGCTATTTCTGTTGCCAGTACTGATTTTTTTTCTTTCAAAAATATTTATTTACATAAAACTTCCTGCCAGATTTGGGTCTTTTTACCTTCATGAAGGATTAAGTCAAAGGAACCTTGAAACAAGAATGAGCATCACAAAAGGATGTAACACTGACATTTCCCTTTCTTAGTGACATGCAGATCCCTTCTGAAGCCATCTGTGAGAAATTGAGACTAATTTTAATTCTCCTTTAATATTCTGCTGAATATGTAAGTCAAATCTCTGCAGTGTTTTCTGTAATAAAGTATTATTTATTCATGTTAATATAAATTTAAGTGGTTGTATTGTATATGATTCTCTTAATCCTGCAATATTATAAAATGGGAATTATTTATTTTATCATCAAAAAGTGATCCTTTGGGAAAAAGAATCTTCTTGTTCTATTCAGAACTCATGCTGTCATTGCTCTTTAATTCTACCCATCCCCTAATTTTGTATTACAAATTTCATCAGTATTGAAAAGAGAAATTAGAAGAGTAGCTGGTTTTGCTGGTTTTTTTGTTTTGTTTTTTTTTCTTTTACTGTACTGATAGGACTGCATTTTGCCTTACACATGCCTTGTCACAGTTTAACACTGTGTTTCATGTTACACTGTGTTAAGGGCAATTAAACTGAATGACAGATGCTGTCTCTTAATCCCCCTCTCCTCTCTGATAAAGTAGAGAGAATAAGGGAGAGAGACTTATGGGTTGGAAACTAAATACAGAACTTTAATGAAACAGTAATGATAAATAGGAAAAATTACTAAATGTATACAAATATACAGGAAAAGTGATCCCACATTCCTCCTCCCTGCCCCCCAATAACTCTCACGTCACCAGGGAGGCTGCAGGACAGCCCTGGGAAAGTCCAGGCTGGAATCCTGGGGTCAGCAGCAGTGGGGAGCTGGGGGCAGGAACACACAGATTCAGGCTGGCATGGATCAGGACCACAGGCAGAGGAATGGATGGAATCCTCCCAGGATGCCAAATCAAAACAGGGACAGGTGAAGGAAGGGAAGCAGGAAGGGCAGGAAGGGGTTTGACCCTTGTGATCACTTAAATTTATACTGAGTATGATGTGTATGGTGAATTCTGGCATCTATCTTGTCTGGTCCTCCCCAAAGGGGGGTTTCAGGTGGGACCTCTTTACTCCTTCTGGAAGGCAAAATGTTCCTCAGAGCTGAGCAGTGTCCTTGGCTCTGCATGCCAGTCTCTGGCTGTAACTACAAACATAAAGTGTTATCAGTCCTAGAAGCAGACACTGTCTGAAAAACCTGCTGTTAATTTCAGCAAGTGCAGCTGCTTATAAAAGACTTAGCTGAAAGCAAAAGTACAAGACAGAAAATCACCTTTATCCTGGCCCAAACCAGGACAAAGGTGAATTTCTAGAGGACAGTTTTGAACGACAACTTTTTTGTTGCACAAGGCTTCATTTTTAATTCTAAGGACTGCTATTGGCAAAAAGAAATAATGAGTACGCCAGATATTTGTACACACTAAGCAGAGAATGAATACAATACAGATGGTAATAGCTTTTTCTAATGTGAAAAGAATGTTTCATTTAGGATCTGATTTCTGAAACTGACTGATCTACCACTCCTGTGAAAGTGTAGATAAAAAAACAGGTACTATAGTAATCAAGAAAAGGTATTTCTACTGGATTTCTTTGCAATCATTAAGAGCACTAATTATTTTGCTTTGTTTGTAGTTCTCATTTATTAATAATTTATATTAGTACCAAATGGGCCTTGTTCTCAATTAAACAGGTCATTCAGCAAGTTATTTTGAGTTACGACTGTTGCTCAGTTTTCATTTGGTTGCAAAATCAGAAGCAGATGTGGATATTCCTACCAAAAAAAGCAGGTTTACTAGGCTTTTAAGCTTTATTTATTGAAGAACCTGACAATTTATAAAAGGTTTGCAGAGCTTTGTCATGAAAAAAAGTCATCCTATTATATAGATACAATTCACAAGGTGGATGGGGCCTCATTAAATACATGGGACCACATCAGTGTGTGCTTACAAGTTTAGGGGATAAATGAAAAAAAAATTAAATCAGATGAAGTTTCTGTTGGGAAAAAACAGCTTTTGAAAGGACTTTCTTGAGAGGAAAGGAGAGAGGTAAGAATAGAGGAATATGAGTCAGGGTTAGAGGAAACAAAAATTATGTGAAATGTTGTACAAATACTGGAGAGAAGAGGCAGAGCTGTGCAGACTGTTAATTGGACTTTCAGAAGCTGTGGGTGGTGGACTGTCCCTTAGGTCACTGTGGTTTCACAGAAAGAAACAACACACTAACTAGACCACTAGACATATAGAGATGATTTAAAAATACACTTATGACACTTTTTCTTTTCCCCATCTCGAGTGCTGAATGAATCTTTTTTTCCCTGGTTCTTTTCCTCTGATGTTCTATAGCAGGGGTTCTGTGTCTAGAGTTACAGCTGCAAGAGGTGAGGGCCAAGCTGCTAAGTGGCTTTGTTTTGTTTAGATTTCTAGGGGCAATATGTAGCAATCCTGTCTGTTCATCTCTCTGCTGCTCTACGCAACTGCACTGGTGCCTGAATATTTGAGTACATCAGGTAGAATGAAGACAGCTTCATGCTTTATAACCTGTCAGCTCCATCTCTAACCTGTCCGAGTGTGGCAGAAGTGCTGCTCCAAAGATGAGGTTGCTCTTTAAGATGGAGTGAACATAAATGCTGTTGACTGATTGCTTTATCTCAGGTTCATGTAGCTAAGGGATAGTTGTCACTCAAAAGTGGTCTTTTCCTGATGCTTCTCACTTACTCTAACAGATGACCTATGTTTTTTAAGAGTGCTTGGTAAACTGTGGTTCATGGGATCTACAGCCAAAGAACCTTTCTTGATCACAAAGTCTTGGAGGGTTTCTGTAATCTGCATAGCACTTTCAGAGAGCATTGGTGGCTGTCTAGTTTTGTAAAGCTAATTTACTGATCAGAATTAAATAGGCCTTTCTAAGATTCATGTTGTCCTGGCTAGTCTACTGGAGCTCAAGCTAGTTTGTTCATTCACCATGCAGATATGTCCCTGTATTTTAAAAAAGTTTTATTACTACCTATTATGCATATCAATTTATTAAAAAGCGGGGCAACATGTAATGCAGTCCACTACCTTCATCTTCAAGATTTGTTCAGTTTTGTGTTAGCATGGGGGGAAATAGTGCTGAAAGGATATTACTGCAATTATAAAGCCATGTCCTGTGAAAATTAAGCTTTGTTCTCCCCTCTGTATGTGTTAGGACATAATCATGAGTTGAAATCTTACTCAAATAGTGTAAGCTGTGTGCAGGTGGAATCTTCAGAGAATTGCAGTCCTCTCTTAGCCCTGCAAGTTGTGTCTTCTTCCTCTGTTGCACAAGTTCTTGAATATATTTGGAGTCTATTTCTTCACCTTTATTACAAATGTGATACGCAGCTTGAAAGTTCCTCTGCAAAGCTCAGAGATGCTGAGCATCAAACAAGCAAATATTGATGGAACATATGTTTTTCCTCTTACAGTTTTTTGAAATAAAAGCCCCTTTCACTGAAGCAAGTTGAGACAAACATCCTGACTGGAACATTTCAGTCTGAGTAACAAGGTGGATAGAAGCTTAAGTTGCTTACCTTCTGTTTTAAAATAGCACAGTTAAGGCTAAGTATGTTAATTATATGTGTTATTCATAAATAGCACTACCTTGTCGGCCTGCAGTACTACTTGTCTTAGAGCATCAGTTTCACAATGCATTTTCACATGAGGTATTTGTAATTTTTCCTACAATTTGTTTTCATATTGTCTTTTGCCTTGTCTTTCTCTTTCTGGTTCTTCTCATTTTGTTTTTCCACTTCATTCTGGTTTTTCACTTCATTCTTGTTTTCCATTTGTGCCTTAAACCACACGAGGAGCAACAGGTTTGGTTTGTGAAGGGTAACTGTCTTCAAGAGAATTTGGTTTCACCCCCTTTGGGTTTTGCTTGTTGCTTGTTGGGTTTAGTGCCCAACAGCAACATAATACTTGACAGTCTTTCAGACTACTGTGCTAGTGGTTTGTGCTGTGACTTATGGTATGTGCCCTTGTTTTTCTTCAGCATCTACCTGAAATCAGTAAATTGCCAAAACAAAATCAAGTTGTCCTGAAATGCATCCTAGCTTACTGGGAAAGTTTATAAAATTTCTGCAGGTCCTTTGGGCTGACTTGTAAGCTTTTGATTGAGCTGTAATATAGAAAATTTTACTGTACAAGTCTTATTTTAAGATTTTGCAATAAAACTACTCCACTCTGTTCATCTCTGATTTTGGCATTCAGGTTTGTTAAGGATGGTTTAAATACAGTTACTATTTATCATACAGTGATTTGATTTTGGGATTAATTATTTGGAAGTGTGTCAAATGCAATCTGTTGTATTGGTTGTAGCATGGTACGATCTTTTAATCAAGTAAACATGGTAGTAATTTGCATGCTACCAAAATTGAAAATTTGCATCTAAATGGGCAGGAATCTGTAGGGTATGCCCTGGCTCAGGCACTACTGAGTATTGCCCCAATATTCTGTGTGGAATTTTTGAAGAAATGATCCTTAAATCTGTACATAGCAACAGGGTGGAAGGGACTACAGACAGATTTTGAGGTAATGAGAGGTTGAGGTAATTAATGTGGTTTTAGCAAACTAAAGACAGAAAAGCACAATTTAACAGGGACAAATGGGGATACCAATGCTGGGCTTAAAATAACCACCAATCCAAATTCTTGTTGGAGAAGACTATCAATAAATCAGAACTGGGCCTTATAAGTCAGTGAATCAAAAAATAAGATGATATTAAAAATGTCAGATTATAATTGTTACCTCAGACTTACAAGAGAAACAGAAATGTAACCATAACAGGAAAGCAATCATCATGATGGGAGATGTATATAGGAGGAGTTTGATCTCTAAGGAACAAGCAGTTTGCACAATAAAGGAAACTGATTGTTCTTTTAGTCACATTTTTCCCTTTCTTCAACTGGTTACCTAGTTGAATTTCATAACTATCGTCTCTGTCCTGACAATTAATTCATGAATGATGATGCTACAGAAAACTGTTAATGATGGTTGTCATGGTTTAGGTTTTGTTTTCCATGTATAAAATTACAGTTTTGAGGACTGCTTATTTTTCCAGGTTCATTTCCTCATGCAGTTTTGCTGGCCATGAAGATTCAGTAGCTGACTGCAGGAGGCATGCTGAGGGTGCATGTGAGGAGCCAAGTTACTCCATGCATGGTCTCTCATTAAAGCTTGGTTAAGAGGAGATATACACATTCTTTGTTTTTTATTTATAATTTGCTAAACAATCAGTGAGTAGGAACTTTTCTACCTGTGTTACATCAGAAGGGAATGACACAACCCCTGTTTTGTTTTCCAGAAGTTCGGTATATTTCCCTTTTGGACAAGAAAATGGTAGGGAGAAGGGGAGCTTGAGCATGTGGCAATAAAAAAATTCCAAAGCCTGTGCCCAAGATAATCACAGTGGAAGATCTAGCTGCTCATAGATTCCTCCTATAATGCTGATACTCAGAGCTGTTTTCAATATTTGTGTCTCCGTTTTTGACTGATTCTTAATCTGTTGTTAATCTCTCAGTCCCTACAACTTTGCTGATATGTGAAATTTGAGCAAACTTATCCTTAATAAAATACTTTTTGATCTTATTTACCCCTTATAAACTGTAAATTACATACTAAAAGCCATGCTAATAAGAGTTAGTGTGCTGCCATTTGCAGCCCTTTTTTATGGGGGAGTGTGGTGGGCTTTCCCCTGCCTGAATGAGCAAGCAAGTTTAGAACCAAGTGAAATCCATGTGGCATTAAAAAGAAAAGCAGCATGGGCCAAACCTACAGCTGTTATGCATCCACATTACTGCCATGACACTGAGAAGCTGGCAGCATTTGAACTTTGGTCCCTTGGGTCTTGCACTAGATTTTCAGTGTTTATATTACCTATTCAAACTGTAGTTGGAGCAGAGTTGCTAAAGCGCTGGTCAAGATCATTGCTGTCTGATGCATGGGTGACTTTATCAGTCAGTGTGGAGGATGTCTGGTTTCAGATTGTTTCATAACTTCTGTGATTGTGCAGACTGACCATCAGAGCTGTGAGTCTCTGTTTGGCCTTGTCTGACCACAGGCTCTACTTGCAGATGGTTGATATTTGTTACAAGAGGTCTTGCAAGAATTAAATGAAGCTGTGTAATTCAAATAAAATGAGCCATGTCATGGAGAAAGTAGATTACAGATTGACACTTTTAACCCTTTGCTGATGTGTGCTATTTCATTTCCTCTTACAGCAAATACTGCGGCATGCCCGTGGAAATGCCACAAAGGTGATATTCCTCATTACTGATGGATATTCCAATGGGGGAGACCCAAGACCCATTGCAGCATCTTTGCGTGAGTTTGGAGTAGAGATCTTCACCTTTGGGATATGGCAAGGGAATATCCGAGAACTAAATGACATGGCATCCCATCCAAAAGAAGATCACTGTTACCTTCTTCACAGTTTTACTGAGTTTGAGGCTCTGGCGCGCAGAGCTCTTCATGAAGGTATTCATGTACTAAACTAACCTCAAAATTCTACAGAGAGCACAGAAGTCCAAATAGAAAGATGTCTTATATTACATATAATGTCTTATACTGTCTTATAATTACATTTCATGTTGTGTTGATTCCCTTTTTTTTTTTTTTTTTTTTTTTTTTTCCCTTTTACTTTGCAGCAGAGATTTTCATTCCTCGGGTAAAAGGATGATCTGTTTAAACTATTTTGCTAACTCATCATCAATAAAATGGGAGCCAAATTCTCCTCCTTGGCACTTACTGCCACAAAAAAACCTGACTATGGTCCTGGGCCAGTGTAACTTCTGCTTGAATAGGTGAACCTTGTAGTCAGAAAGATGGTAGTCCAAAGAGTACACACATCTTAGTACTAGCCTTAGTGACTGTTGGTAGTCTACATAGCAACAAAAAGATAAGCTGTTCACAGCTGATTTAGATCTTATTCTAAAAATAAAATTAAAAAAGAGTAAGTTTATATGAGCAAATGAAAACACATGACTAGAACTTAATTTGTAAAAAAGAGATGTTTCATTGTTGCTTAAAGCATACATCAGACTATCTCTTAGAAATTATTTGCTACAATTAATTTTTGAAAGCATGGTACTTTTACATAAATAGTGTTCTTTACTGCCATTTGCGTGTTCCATGTAAGGTTTAATTGCTGAACACACCAAAGAAAATGTCAATTTTTAATATAACCAGCTAGTTATACATGCCACAATGAAATGCTTCTTTGATGCAGAAGATGGCATCTACCAAAGCCGAGATACATTGTCTCAGCATCTTCACTGGGAGTGAGACTGCATTCTTAGGCTCACGGGAATCCAAATGAGAAAATTTTAAAATCTTTGTATCATGTATTCCAGCGAGTCTTTTTCCAGAATAACAATACTGTTTTGGTTTGGTTTGTTTTTTTTTTTTAACACTATGAATTCAGCAAGCTTCTCTTTCATGCTGCCATCACTCCTGCTCAGAACTGCAGCCTGGGCTTATTAAGAAACATTTCACTAATGACTTAGTGTGAAGCTGTGGGGGGACTTTTGTTTGGACTTTTTATTGATAAATTCATACTGTTTCAGATCTGCCCTCTGGCAGCTATATCCAAGAAGATATATCACATTGTTCATATCTCTGTGAGGCAAAGGAAAACTGCTGTGACATCATGGCAAGCTGTAAATGTGGCACTCACACTGGTCAGTTTGAGTGTATCTGTGAAAAAGGGTACTACGGGAAAGGACTACAACACGAATGCACAGGTGAGTCTCGTGTTTCAGTACTGGGGTTTCTTTCTATGCCCTGAATATATGTTGAGGGTGAGAAGGTCTGTTTGGAATTATGGCTGTGAACCTGGAATGAATGCATTTGAGGCTGTTGGGAAACTCTGAGGCCAAAGACACAGAATAGCTTCAGCAGCCAAAGTCACCTTGCACCTTATCTCCAACAATAGCTGAGAGAGATGCACAGGAAAAAGGTAAGAATAGGACAGATGTTCTCACACAGTAAAACTTCCCTAAGATGCAACTCATCAGCAATCTGTGACTGAGTTTACCTAATCTGAAGTAATGTCTTTTGCACTGAAGCGCTCTTAGCTCTTCATGAGTTTTACTGATCACTTTTTGAACTTATATAAACTTTCCTGTTTGGACAGAAGCTGTATATGTGGATCTTTGTATGTGAAAGTTACAGTTATTTAAATGTTCTTTAATTCTCGTATGTTGCCTTACATGCAAAGGGAATGAAAAGGAAAGAAGTAATTTTTGTCACTTAGAAACTTGTCATCATATTTTGCTAAGACTGTTGTTGCTATTACTGCTTTTTGGACAGGTCCTTTAACTAGTATGCATTCAAAGTCTACAGTTGAAATAACAATTTGCAGTTCTTCATTGTCAAAGAAGATATGAAGGTTTTATTCCACTCCATTGGTTTTTCAATGACAAAGTTTCAGAGCATATATGAACTCAAAAATTGTCAGAGCATATATGAACTCTGTTGTATATCTTTTATGAGCTGGAAAAAAGAAGTACTTACAGTCCAATATTTCTCAACTAGAAATAAAATACAGTACTTGTCTTGTTTGTATTCTTATATTCTTACTTATACTCTACAAATATAATCACAGTTCTGATGAGGTGTTTCCTCATGAGATATGAACCAAGTTTGATGGAAATATGGATCATACTTGTATAGCTTTTTATGAGTCCCATATGTTGCTTTTTTTAAATGTGATTTTCATTGCATGAGGAGAGTCTCTTGATGTAACTTGTATGAGTGGATAATTCTGTTTAGAGAATAGAAACAGTCAGGTTTGTGACTAGGAGTTTAAAAATTCCTTTAAGGCAATGTGTGTTGGACGAGAATCTGGTATTATATAAGTGGGTACAACTTCCTGGTGTGTTCAATTAACTCTAAACAAAGATCCAATGCTCCATTTTTCTTATTTTCTGTTGTAGTTTTAATTTGTTTCAGACAAAATCAAATTTTCATCTTATTTTTTTATTTTGCAGTTCATTTTGCTTAATTTCGAATGTCCTATTAATCTATTGAACCAAATGAATACAGCCTTTCTGACTCTATCAATAGCTTGTATCCTTAAATACCAGACATATCGTTTAGAGTTACCCTTCCTACATGAAAGGGTCTTTTGATGGGATAAGCGTAACTTTCGAGTGCCATAAAAAATTATAAAAGTCTGATTTCTTCAAATGGATACTTTATGGCTTCAGAGGAAATTTTTGTTTTGACATGAGCAGCAAGTGCATGTAAAATAAGTTTTTTTAAGGGGTTGGTATGGTTGGTATTAGATATACTGCAAATAAACAGTAATAAAATAAGTGATTGCCTCTATCTGCTGTATATGTGAAGATAACTGAAGATGCATACATATATTTTAGGGAGAATTTGACCTGAGTAACTCAAGCATGTTCTTTAAAACATGTCAGCTCTGCTCAACTGTTGTAATCTTCTTTAAGACAGAAACAAAAGGCAATGTGTTCTTTACAGGAGAAACGGCGTGTTTTGAAATCTTTTATTCTGAAAAGTATTCCAACCTTTTTTTTTAATGTTTCCCAGCTGAGCATAGCTGTGGATTTGTAAAGCATGAGGAATCTTAAGAATGCATCTGAACTTTTCTTCACTGTATCATGTGCAGGAGAACATTTGGCAAGTTTACAATGACAGGA
Source organism: Phaethornis superciliosus (assembly GCA_023637945.1). Lineage (NCBI taxonomy): Eukaryota > Metazoa > Chordata > Aves > Apodiformes > Trochilidae > Phaethornis > Phaethornis superciliosus. Next base: position 9,898,666 of record JAJQWJ010000004.1, on the reverse strand, counting down.
CTTACATTTTAATTGGACTATTTCTAGCTTTTGATCAGTTAAGCTTGCAGGTACTCTACTAGGTTTATTAAATGCAGTAAGGCTTTTTTAAAGAGTTTTCATTAAGGTGGAAAACTGTTCTTATGTGATATATCTGCTCTTTTTGCTATTTTAGGTATTTTCTGTGATTATTTTATGTATGCTTTTGTGCTTATGCATTATGGCACCTTACTGCTTATGGTTTAAATTATGAGGTGACAGAATAACTATGTAAAAATTGTAATAATTCTTTACTTTCCTGATTACCTGAAAACACTGTCTAGAAAGCTTCCATGAAATAAAGTAGGAGCTGAATGCTTTGTGCCAAAGAGCAGAAATTGTTTTCACTCTCCCCCTCCTGTTCTTTGTAATACTGTTGATGATGTGCCACAGAAAGAAGAACAGACTGGCTGTTCTCTACTTTAAAAAGCGAACCAAACAAAAGCTTCTCTGGCCCACACTAAGAGCCTCATGCAGCTAGAGACATCTGTGACAATAGTGACAAAATATGGAGGAAGGAACAGAGACAGTATCATAGCCATTCCCAAGTATTTTAGGGTACATAATCACCTCCTCTTGAATAGTACTTCACTTTTTAATTCTTCTTCCTTTCCTTCGTTACAAATGTTGAGTTTCAAACTTCAGATAGCCAAACAAAAATGCAGATATCAACAAAAATAAATCTGTTATTTCCACTAAGACTGTGGACATCCATTGTGTCAATAAAAAGGTGGGCCTTTCAGTTTAACTGCTTGTTCCACAGAAAAGTAAATCAAATATCCATATCTCCATTTGTGTCATCTTCTCTTTCTTAAAAAGCTAGGGTATATGTCTTTACCACAGCATTTTCATACATTTTTGTCAGCATGACCCTCCAGAAAAATTTCTTTAAGTCTCTTTTTGGATTGGGTGACCTTTTATATTCATGGTGCTGCAACTAAAGGATGTTACACATCACTTGCATCTCATCAGCAAAGTTGCCTCCTAAGCAGAACCACAGTAACTGGGGAGATTAGGAAGCTGTTGTCTTACAGCTGTTAGTATCTTTGATCCAATATGTGGGCCTTATTTTTTGCAGCACAGCCTATTCATGAAGGTGATATACACTTGGTAGGGCAGAACTAGGAAATTATATACTTGTGCTCTATGCTGGCTTTTCCTTCTTTTGTCTTTTTTGGTTGGCTACTTGGGTATGATCGAAGTGTAGAATTTCACCAAACATATGAGTATTCAGTAGGTTACCTAGGCTTTGACTGAAGATTATGTTGCATTGGTTAGCATCCACACAGCCACTGGGGCAGTTGTTTTGCCTATAAAACCTCATATGGGTTAGATCTTAAAGAGCCTTTCCAATGAAACCTGAATTAATGTCAAAACTTTAACCTTTGTTTTTACAAGTTTTAATTCAGAACACATTCACTGAGAAGACTTTAAACTTTCAGGAAACATAGGTCCAACAAGGCAGGGGAGACTTGAGTTTTGTGGTTTCTTGGATTTGAGATGCAGTTTTCAACTGAGCATTTTTTAATGTGAGATTTTAAGGATTGTTCCTGTTGAGAGTGCAAAATAAACCCTGATGTTTATGAGATGGTTAGCTTTCTAGTTAGAAAGAAAATCCTATATTTTTGAGCTTAATATATTTATTACTAACAGTTCTTTTCTTAGTCAAACAGAAAGAACTTTCTTTCCAGTGGTGATTCCAATGATCTAGTCAAAGAAAACCAGGTGTCTGTGCTGCCATGCTGTATCTTTCCTCCCTTCTTTTTGGTAGTATACCCTACTCCCTGGAAGTTAGATCACCTTTTCTCAATATTCCTTTTTGGGAACTGTTTCTTTAGCTGCCTTATAGGAGTTTACTGGCTTCATGAAAGCTTTGCCAACTATCTTGAACTTGTCACATTGCACATGGAAGTTTTCTGTAAATTTACAAGATCCCTCAAAACCCCAAGGCATCCAGAGTTAGCAGCACATGTCATATACTGTACTCATCAGTGGTGACTGCCATGCATCTGGAGGAGAACCACCCATGGCACTCTGAGATTCCACTAGTAATTGTCAGACAGGGAGGGAAAGGAGAGCAAGAAAGTGTGAAAAAGAGACGGTACAAAATGTCTCCAGCCACAGTAAAATCCCAGGCTAAATTTTCCTCTTGACTCTTGAAGTTTGATTTAGTTCACAGAACTGCAGATTTTCAAGCTCTCAGAACTTAGTTTCTTGCTGTGTCACATGGCAGTGCCATTTCATGTTTTCATCTTTTGAATCTGCATCTTGACACTGGACAGGAGTTTGTTTCTGTACCTCTTCTTTGGTACCTTTGCCTGATTTTTAAATCAGGAAAGTGCTCTTCAGTTGTAGCTTATCTTTCACTGAAAGAAGGCTTCTCCTGAGACCCACAGACACTGGAAACTGGCAAATGGAAAAGGCGTATCTACTCGAGGAAACTGTCAAATAGCTGCTGGTGTGTTATCTTGTACCCCATAAACCTACAGCTCTTGGAAACCCAAAAGAAAGCAAATGAAATAGTCAAACAAGATGAACTGGAGAAGCTTGAATTACAGCTGGACAAGAAATTTGAAATAGACATTCTTAATGAAGTACTAATTAATTAATAGTTTGGAGAGACCTGGAGTCAGACCTATACTACTAGAGGCAGAAAATCTTGACCAGGGAGTTATTGTTCTGTCTGCTTCTGTCATTAAACCTCCCCTTTTGCTTAACAGCTTTCTAATCATGAACTCCTTCCTTTCACCTTTTTGGGGGATGAGTTACCCTTGTATACTTTACTCTTTATTTGTAATTTACTAATTTTTGAAAATGCCTAGGAGAAGTGGAGCCTTCTTCTGTACCGCCTCTCTTCAGTGGCTTTTTGTCTATAATAATACACAGAGTTTCTTTTGTGAGTATGTTTTGTTAAAATGACTGGCTGTCAAGTCAGGAGAAGAGAAAACAAGAAATCAGGGATCTAAATCAACAGGAAGGATGAAAAATATCCATGACTAAGCAACAGTGAATTGATGCCTAATTAATATTGGCAAAAACATTTGTTGCAAAAACATCCATTCTGTGTATTTTTTCTTATAAATCTTATTTGACTCATTATGGATAACAATATGAGCATTACATCACAATGGTTAGATAAATATGGGGGAAATGTAAATTAATGTGGTTTTCTACACAGGGTGCAGTAATAACTTGCTGAGTAAATACAGGCGAAATGTAAGTCGATCTGTTTTTCCACTGGGGGTGCTGGAAGACAAGTGGATGAGGAAGGTGGATAGAGGAAGCAAGTGCTATAGGCAAGGCTGTGGAATTTTAGTAGGTTAATTATTGTGGAATCATAGAATAGTTTGGGTTTGAAGGGACCTTGAAGATCGTACAGTTGCAATCCCCCTGCATGGGCAGGGATACCCCCCACTAGACCAGATTGCTCAAGGCCCCATCCAACCTGGACTTGAACACTTCCAGGGATGGGGCATCCATGGTTTCCCTAGGCAACCATTGCTAGTGTCTTGCCACCCTCAAGCGAAGAATTTCTTCCTGATGTCTAACCTAAATCTACCCTATTATAGTTTAGAGTCATTATTGCTTATCCTATTACTATATGCCCTTATAAAACACTCCTCCCCAGCTTTCCTCCAGGCCCCCTTCAAATACTGTGAGTCTTCTATAATGTGTCCAGGTTTTTAATTTTATTTCTTTAAAAAATATTTTTATTACTTCAAAAATAATGAAAAAGTATTCATAGTTATTGTTTGCATAAAGACTGGAAAAGATGGCTTTTAGAGATACTTGTGTGGAAGATAAATTCTGGAAGCATACAAATATTCTTTTCCAGATGTTTTACATTTAAACCTTCTTTCTCAAAAATTTGTCCCTTGAATCCCAGCATTTCCTCCTTTGTTTTTGGAAATTCAGGTAGGGGTTCTTCTGCTTGTTGCTGTAGGAAGCAAAGCAAAGGTTGATTAAAAAGGGGATTTGGATGCTGCAAGATATTCAAAATGGAGCACACAGTAGGAATAAACCCTTTTAAAAAAATTTTAAAGTATAATGTCAGTAAATTCTTCATGTCAGGAAGCATTTTCCTTTTGGTAGGAATGACTCTGATAGTGACTAATGTTAGTTTGCTTTATACTTTAGTAGTCTTGCTTGCATTTAAGCGGCTTCTAGCACTGAAGTTGTTTTGTTTCCCAGCTGTATAATCCACTCTATGAAGATGAGACATTTCTGGAAATGGAAGCTTCTTTTTCTGAGTTTAGTCCTTGAAGCCTTATGACCCTGTACCAACAAAGCTATCTGGAAAAGGTTCTTAATCCATAGTGAATATGAAGTTATATTAGGTTGTGTCAATTACTGAAGTTTTTGTTATGATAATGTAAAACCCCTACAATCTACTTTCCCCATGTGAAGCATCTGAAGGGAAAGATAAACAAAACACTTTTTAAAGAAGTATACATTTTATAAATATAAGTAGGAAAAAAAAACTGACAAGGCTGGAATGGTATTTTCTTGCTTTTGGCATCAAAGTGTGCACTTCTCAGGTGGATCATGCAGATTAGCCTGGGGGGGTTTCCCTGGATTAAATAGAGATTGTTTCAGATTATGTGAACCTCGTCCTTTGCAAAGTAGAATTTTAACCCAGATTCAATCCATTAGAAAAACTCTTTCAACAAGAAGTCAGACAGTGAGCTTTCCAAACCATCATAAAAAGTGAGACTTTGAGCACCTAACGAATGGCATTGCTTGCAAAATTGTGAAAAAGGAGCTTTTTTTTATCAGTTTGTTAGAAGTTTTTTCACATAAACAAATGAATGCAGTTACTGTTTGGCTTTTTGGTTTTTGTTTTGTTTTGTTTTTCTAACCATATTCAGAGCTTTGATAAGATTTTTGAAGTAAACAGCAGTTTTTCCTGTAGTGTTAATGAGTTTTGGCTCAAGTCCTTGGAACCCAAGGACCCATTTTTCACTCTTCTCTAGGCCTTAGGTAACAACCTATGTACTTCTGTTGCAGAAGTAAAAAATTTAAGTAACATGGTAGCTAATATGGATAGTGTTCTTTCATTCTCTAACCATGTCCCTTGTTTTCTTTGTCTTTAAAACAACTGTAGCAAAGAAGGAAAACCCTAAAACTGACCTAAGATGACCAATGTATGTTTTCTATGTATTTCTATAATGTTTTCTATGTATTACTAGCCTTGCTGAGGAAATTCTTTCAAAATTAAGCTACACGATGAAAGGGAAAACCCAGACTGAATTTTGATGTGTGCAGACTATAAAAGTAGAGGTGTAATTGTACATTTGTATGCAGTAATGAAAAAACATCTCATACTTTCCAACAAAATGTCATCTGAGTCTTTAGAAAATTTTACATCTTAATGCCAAAGCAGGCTCTTTCTTCTGTATTAAGTGCAGAGCTATTTCTCAAATAAATTTGGTGGAAAGTGATGCACAAGTTACCCTTTTTATCTCAGAAGTGACTTGTCCTGGTCATCTCAAAATGTCATGAAAATAAAGCCCCTGGCCAAAGTTCATATGTGCAATTAGAGGAGAAAAATCAACCATCTGGAGGGCTTGAGGAGCAGAAACTGTGCTCTGAATAGAAATAGACTTGATGTAGAAATCGTCTCCAACTTTCTGAGCCGATCAGACTTAGACTCTCCCTGGAGTGCCCAGTCTGTCCTTTGGCCACAGTATAACCATTGCAGGTGTCCATCACAATGAAGAAGGCTCCAGCTGTAAATACAGAACCAGATGGGTTTAGCATTTAGTTAAATGACTGCAAAACCTTCACTGTTAAGCCTAGGATTAACAGATAGGAACAGAAGGAATAAAAAGCAGGCCTTCTTTCCTTCATTGAGATTTCACATGGTTTGAGAACATTGGTTTTTAGCTGTCCAATCCTGGGCAAAGTGGTAGTTTACAAACGTTGTGCTGTACTTGTCTTCCTTAACTGCCTGAAACATTCATCAGCCATTTGTCACAGATTTTTGGACAGTTTAGGTCTTAGCATAGACCTTTGATAAGCCTTTGGTCTTGCAGATGTGAGAATACTTTCAGGATTTGGAACTTGCATCATACATACCAGGCACTTTCTGGAATAATTACTGAATCCCTTGATGAAAAAGTTTTTACTGCAACATTCTTTGGTTACCCCTATGGATTAGGTGGTGTCATCTTGCTTTCACTACCCTTTCAGGAACACATAACCAGAATGTTTTCATAGATATGTGTGCACACACATTATCCCTAAACTTGTGACAGTCTCACAAATTAAAAGCTGACCTCTTGGCATTTTGTGAGCCATTAAGTAGCTTTTGTCTTGGAGAAGAAAAAAGTTAAAATTCTCAAAAGAGTACATCAGGGATAAAATAAGATGGCAGTATACAGCAAAGAGTGTTAATTATTAAAATGAGAAGAGAGGTTAAGAGACTTAGATCTTGTTTAAATATTTTGCCTCTAGTGTCTGTCTAAGCCTCCAAAACACCACCTTTAAATACTTCAGTAATTTCCAGGGTGTTATTTGTGTTGCAATTAACCCATTAACTTTAGACCTAGTGCCTGAGCCTGTGAGGTTGTAAATAGGTATTGGGCCTCCTGGCATCACTAAGTTGATCCAAAGCTCCTGTCAAAGCTGATTCATTTAGCCAGACTGGAGTGCAGCACTCTTAATGTGACAAAATCAGGCAGTCACTCTGTCTCTGTACTGGGAGTTTGATGGATTGTACATGGTGTGTTTGTCACTAGGTCAAACAAATTTGACTCTTAGCTCTCAGAATCTGTTTCCAATTGAACATTGAGTTGAGGAATATTTTAATTTATTTTTTAATCCTTGTCTTGACTTATGATGTGATACTCACTCAACTCAGGCCACTGAATATTGCAAAGTGTGCACTCTGTAAGAATGAGTACTATTCCTTTCAACATTTAAACAGAGTTGTCTACTTCTATTTCAGTATGAAACAGCTATTTTGTGTAAAATGCAGTTTGTATCATTTTGCGGATATTCAAAATTGCCTTGGGTTTGTTGACTGGGAGAAGAAAATGTAGAAGCAAAGGTGCAGAACGGCTCAACAGCTGAAAAGTAATTTTATTTCAGATTATGACCTAAATGAAGTCTTTCAATGGATACTTACCAAAAAGGCAATGTAGATGTTCCTTCCATTACCATCTGTCTGTTTGACTACAACCATCATTAGAGAAAAATGATAGTAGTGAGAAGGGGTGAGATGGCTTTTCTGTTTCCTCTCCTGTTCAGTCCTGTCCAGCTGACTTCTTTCTGCTCTCAGTGCAAAATTGTCTGTCAGGTTCCTCAGATCATTTCACAATCACTTCCAGGGAAGAAGTCTTCTGCAGCTATGCTGTTCTCTTTCTCCTGCTCTTCACATTCTTTCTGTTTTCAGCCACAAGGTTTCAGAAGTGCTTCAGGCTGGTAAAACTCCAGAAATGGCATCATTCAACAAAAAGAGTATGCTGCAAAAAAGAAAAACCATGATGAAAAGGGGAGGGGGGGGAAAGCCCACTAAAATTGGAGTAGAATTAGGTCAAATAGCTTGCAAACATTTTATGACAAGATTAATCTATTTCCCAGGTACTCAACAGCCGGGATGGGTGCAAGCCATTTGGTCTGCTGTCTTGCAAGCAGCCTCATTTTCTTCTGTCACCGTAAAATCTACTGCAGATGTCCCAGTCTTTTTACCCAGATGCAGTGCTGACTGCATGATGGAGTGACTGGGTCCCCTGAGAATGAGGAAGCAACAACCAGATCAGTTTCATCAAACAGGAAATTGGTTTCTCCTGGTCTTGTTGGTGTTTTGATGAAAACAGAAATGAGGATACTGTGCAGAAATAGGACCCTCTATAGGCCAAAACCCTAGGGTTTAATCTGTTACCATGCAAAACAAAGCCAGACCAGCAACTCATACTTCCAATGCAGATGTTTTAGTAGGCTTGGCACCTGAAGGTAGTTTGAGGAGCTGAATTTTTTCTCCCTAGTCTGAAATGTATTAAATACAAAATGTTTACCTCCACAAGTATGGGAAAAATGAATGGATGCTGGTGAGGCAAATAGGGGAAGGAGTTTGCATGGCAGATTTGAGAAGAATTAGTTTTATAGAAGTGTGTATAATACAGTTAAGCATAAAGTCTAATTATGGTCATGTTGGTTTTTTTACAGATTGGACCTGACAGATTTGAAACAAACCCCAATACATTTAAGCATTAAGTTGCAGCTTTTACTTTCTCACAGGTGTGTGCAGCTGCACTTATTTTACATAGAGCTGGTAACCTATTGTAACAACCTAAGATCTGTCTCTTTCTCTTTCTCCTAGCCATAAGACAAATAAAATCTACTAGAGTTTCTTACATAAGAGCAAAAAAACCATCCTGAGGATAGGGGAGGGAAAAAAAAAAAAAAAAAAAATTTGTTGCCCAAATAGTTCAAACAAAGGGTTTTCCCTTGTAAATGCCACAGTAAAATACCCGTAGAGTTTCCATCTCCCTGTGGCATGTAGTTTGTTTCTTAAACAAGAGTGCCAGAAGCTGAAGTACAAGAACTTTCCTACATTGTGACTGGTATGCTGCATGGGGTTTTTTTTCACAGCTTTTTGTTTTTACTTACAGTTTCTTTGTGTGTCAGGGCTTTGTGGAATAGCCTAGAACAATAACATTTTTATTATTATTGTTAGGCTTTGTTTCAGCTCCAGCTTTTATGGGTTTATGACAGAAAAGTGCTTGCTACATTTTTACTGTGTTCCCCTAGAAAAACTTTTACCTGGAAATACTTACAGGTAATATTAAAAGCTCTGTAGTGATAGAGGCAGGAAGCATCAGTGTTCTGGTAGAACACAGAAACACCTACATCTGCATGGGCTGGAAGTACTCCAAGTCACATTAATTTGTATTCTGTATACCAAGGTCTGTGTAAAAATATTTGGAGCTTCTGAGGCACATGTTGGCCTGTTACTGTGTTTTCCTGTCCTTCATTTCACATTTTGCCCATCTTCTCCCCTTAGAGCATCCTGTGAAGTCTACACAGGCCTGGGAATGATAGTGTGTTAAAGCCTCCTGAAGTAACTTTAGAATCATAGGAGACAAGCCCCGTGTGTCTTACAGCAGTGATCATGCATGTGCTCAGTCTGGAGAGTCCAGGCCAGCATGGAGGTGCTCTAGTACTTTTAGATGCATCAACTATTTAGAAGGAGTAAAACACATAGATAAATACTGCTTTTATTCCTGAATGGAAGTTAAAAATACAGTGCCTTACAAAATATAGCATCATTTTTAAATCATGTCACATCTGTGAGCACCTGTATTCTTCCCAGCTGGCCAAGAACAGTTCACAAAACTATTCCAGTGCTAACACAGGGGTGGTGGTTAAGTCGTGGGACAGGAGTACACAGAGACAGGAACACCTGGTCTTCATTTGTGATTTGATTTCATCCAGGGGAGCAGCCATGCTCTGTTCATTTACTGCTTTCTTAAGTGGACCAGTAGCCCAATTTGTGCCCACAGTCCAAACCTATCAAAACGGATAAATGTGATCACAAAAAATTGGACTCAGGAGGAGCATACCAGGCTCACACACTGAGGCACCCTCTGCCAGTATCTCTTTGTACCAGTAGCTGAGGGTCAACTTCATTCCTGATAAGTGATGCTTCTTTTCTGTACTCATCCATAATAATGTTTCTCCTAACCTAGATGCCAGAGGAGTTTAGCCTGGAAGCAGTACTAAGGTTTGCTGTGGCTGCAGGAGCACAGTTTGCATGGCCCTCAGTTTCAGCTGACAGATAAGGTCTCATGCTCTGCCAGCCTCCAGGATTCTTCTGTCTTCTCTCTCTCTTCACCATCACCAGCAGTTCCTCAGCAGCTGCCTGAGCACTTTCCACTGTGTCACAAGCAAAAGGGCAACTTGTACCCTGAGCACATGTGGGAAGCTCTTTCCTGTCTTCTTGTTCCCTCACTTCTTTTTAACTGCCTATGCCTCAAGATGCAGGTGATGGGTAACAGCTGTTATTTGTCTGGTTTTTACCTCGAGGTTGAAACACAGACAAGTGTTAAAGGTAACAAGTTCAAGGTCTGTAAATGTGATGCTCCACAAAGTTTTCAGTAAAATCTTCAGTTTCAGTCCTAGTGATGTTGGAGATTGATTTATTCTCACTGCTTGTAAGGTCATTTCTGGGAGGCCTCCTGTGTTGAAATAGAAAGTGCAGTGCCTCATATTCCTACATCAGAGGGGTACTCTATAATCTGTTGCTTACATCCTTCACTGGTTCACACTCTACAAAAGTGCAAGAAATTAGCCAGGAACTTGGCAGCAGCTCAGGAAGAACTGTGATATTCTTAGACAGCACTAATTATCTTGTGAACCTAGCTAATTGCAATCACATGCTGTGTAGGAATAGATTTTCTAGCTAGAAATCTATTAGTTAATAATCATAAGTCTTAGGTCCACTAAGCCATTATTTAATAATTGTTGCTGCTTACCTCTTTTTTTTCCTTTTTTTTCTTGCTTCAAGTTGCAGTTAAGAATGTTCTCTCCCTTTTATTCTCCATTAGTGCAGGTGTAGATGGCTTTGTTTATAGTAAAAGAACTCAGAAAAAAGGTATACATGTAGAGAAGAAGGTAGGACTTAGAGGATAGTAGACCATTTTCCTCCCTAAATGTACCAAACTTCCTATTATTTAGGAAAAGAACACATGATTCTGCTGCTTGAACACACTTGGTCAATAATGATAGCAAGAAGGAGCCTTATGAACACATAACTCACTAGCCATGGATTCCTAGTTTATTGGAGAACACCGGCATTGCAGGTTAGGTCTTTGCAGAGAGGCCAACAGGTTGAAACAAGTTTAGTGCTGTGTACCTGAGAATGGAAAGGTGTTTTTCAGGAACGTTGTAATGGAATTTCTTCACAGAAGGAAGCTTTATTAGGTGGAGGAATAAGGCTGTGTGCTTAGTGGTGGTACTGTGACATAATTTTTTTTTCTTTAACCTTGTTTACGGTAGCTTTTATGGTAGTAAAGTTCACTAGTTCACTTTCTTGGCAGGCACAAAAACATATTCCTTCAGTTAGAAAAATCTAAGGTCACCTTTCTGCTTCCATCTGACATTGCTTTTGCAATGGTAAGGTCCATCCTTAAAGGCTTCCTTTATTTCTTTCAAGGAAATGAGAGGAAAGAAGAGTAAAGGAAGATGTGGGAAAGGAACTCAGAAACTGTCACTTCTTCTAATGTTTCTTGAGCAAGCATCTGTTACTAGTGAGCATAGTGACTAAGCTATTTTCTCAGTTCTTTTGCTTACCTTAAAAGAGACTATATTGATCTATGTATTTAGGTAATTTTAAAAGAATTTAGGAGATCCTCTCGACATCCATTAGAATCTTGTGTGAGAAATGAAGAACAAGATTTATATCATTTTTCGCAGCAATCATGAATACCAGTAGTGACTTCAGGAATTAAGTAGAAACTGTAACACTGAGATTACAACAGTTTACTGAACTCTGCACAGGGATAGCTGGGCTAATTTCACAATATGTAAAAAAAAAATAATTGGCAAACCCACCACTTTTTATTGTCTGATTACTGGCCTGAGCCACTGCATGTGCTTCAGCCCTCTTAACCAAAAACTGTCTGACTCTCACCCTGGGCTTCTAAGTAAACAAACATGGAAATAGTGACATATGTTCTCCATCTGCACAGTCATGTGCTATATCTTCAGTGCTCAGAAATGTTACTTAATAGGAATATAATCACTGTTGCTGAAAAGCCTGTTTAATAATAAAAATAAAGGACGTGGAGAAGAGGCCAAGTTTGGCACCTAATGCAGTAGTGACAGTTTATTGCGGGTCTGGCAGAAATGGCTTCACTTTCCTGTTTATAATAGCTTTTACTTTCTGCATTCCCCATCTGTGAATCAGCAGCTGGAACTACTCTGATCTGCAGAGAAAGGAGGCAGAAATAGGTATCTTTCTTTTTTCTTCTTTTTTTTTTTTCCTCTTTATAATCATATGTACCAACAGCTGATGGGAGTGGGTGTTGGAGACAGCAGCAGAAAGGGAGCATTTCACATTAAACTCATAATTCAGGACCGTACAGAGTTTTGTTAATATTTTACTGGAGAGAAAATTAATGTTTTTTCCCAGGAGAAAATATGAACATGTAGAGTTTCTGGCTCCTTGTGGATTCTTTGTGCAGCTTTCTGCTCTCAGGAAAGCCACTTTGCCCATTGAGTTTGACTAGTGAGTTTAGTTATGCTCTTAAGTCCTAGGAATCATTGAACATGAAACTGTTCAAGGTGCTGAGTAGGTGAACACAATGGAAATGCAACATGAACCAGCAGGCACGTTCTTCACTGCACAAACCTATCAGCTCTGCGAAGCTTGGGATGCATGCTTTGTGGACTTCCAAACCCCAGTCACTTACTTTAGTTAAAATTACTTTTGAGGAGTAGCAGGAGAATGTAATCTATTGACTTAGCCTTCTAACATGAGACTTCTTGCTCAGAAAGTATGGGCTGCAGTCAGCAAGCACTGTCTAGGTTCTGGGGATTTCAGCATGTCCCAAGAAATATACTCCTCTCCCACGGTAGCAGGGTAGATTCTCTCCTCTGTCCAGCTTTGTCTGGGTGTACCACATTGGTAATTGTTACAGAGCCGATTTTAATTCCCCTGCCCAAGCTGAAACCCCTCTCTTTCCATATATTCCTTCCTTCCAGTTGTAGACTGAGAAGGACTATTCCTTGCTTTACAATGTGTGCTTCTAGCTCTTGTGGAGTTTAACCAAGCAGCATGGAGCTTTTTCACTCTCCTGAGTGAATGGAGCTTTTTTCACTCTAACTGCCATCACTTGTCATTTGGTCTAGGGATACTTTTGCCTTTGAGCATCTAGGAGTGTCTTTTTAGTCCATTGTGTTAGTGAGGTGGTGGATTGATGGCTTTGTTGGTACAATGAGGACTAATAAAGTAAGGAAAGGCATGGATTGAATTTGCTTCCTGTGTCTGACTTGGATCTCCCTCTGCAAATGCATCCTTTTCTTGGCCCTCCCTTTTCCTTCTTGACCCAGAACCCATTTTGTCAGTTGAAAGGATGAGCAAAATTTAATACATGGTACAATGGCTGGAGATAGAGATACTGAGTTTTCAGTGCCTTTATATAAGACAGATATCAGATCTCTGAAACAGGTTTCACTCATCTATGCATAGTACAAATTAAACTACTTCATGCTGCTTGTATTTTTTTACAGTTTTTAAAAGCAAAAATATAACTTCAAAGCAAGTATATTAAAATGGCAAATATATGCAACTAGGAGAGGATGGTGGTGTTCCTTTTCAGTGTTTATGTATTTAAATAGCAGGAAGATATCCAGTGATCGAGGGCACTTAGAGCAGAGCTATTTAGAGTATCATGGGCTGTCACATCAGCAGTGATCAAGGTTTACTGAGGAATGTGTGTCTGTGATTATAGTGAAGACGATATCCAGAAGAAGTATTTCTGCTCTAAGGAAAGTATTTTCAGAATTTATTTCACTTGCCCTTCTAAGTAAGAGTCTGACTGCATGCAAAGTTTTGGACACAAAATCTTTACTTGCAAATAAATTAATAAATAATTTCTATTTGTATGGCAAACCTTACATAATTAACTAAGTTAATTTCCTTAAAAGACTTCTTTGTAATATCAGAATTTTTTTCACACTTTTAGCACAATATATTGTAGAAATATGCAAGGGCATGAGGACATAAGTCAGTAAACAAGTCTAAACTGCTGTCAAGAGCACTTTTTATCGATAGCTAATAGACATGTTTATGTTTGTTTTGGATAATGCCCTCTAAATATATCGTCAAGATTTAATGTTTATGCAAACAGCAAATTCCATTTCTGTGTGCACAAATTGCACAAGTTGCAAGGATAAGTCATGTAAATTTGTAACTTAAGTGAAACATGAGTAGGCTTCTTTTTAAGTTACATACCTGGTACATGGAATCAGAATTTTCTCTTTTAATTCCCAAGTAAGCTATGCATGTCTCAAAGCCATGCATTGAGACAAAGAGGGAAGTTACCCTCTTTAGAAGTAAGTAGTCACTATTTTTATGACTGTAAAACTTTTAAAATACTTTTTAAAGATGTTTCCTTGTGGTGCACATGTGTGATTTAAGTATGAACCTGTTTAAGATACATGCCATGTTTTTAACTTTAAATAGCTGACCTGCTTTTTAAAAAATATTTTAAAATAGGAATAATTGGATTTTCTGTGTATTCTCAGTACTGCTGCTGTTAGCAAGGAGTATCTTTTGCACTCAGAATCATTTCTTTAGAGTAATACTATCTAAATTCACTGACCACAAGCCTACCCAGGGATGCTCAGCAGAGTTGTGGCTCACAGCCAGACCTCCCTGTGCAAGAAGGTCCTGGAAGGTGTCTTAACTTTTATAGGCTATGATAGATCTCAGGCTTATATTTTTCATCAGGAAGATTGTTCCACACACCCTGTACCCTATAAGCTTGGAGATGGGATATTCACCAAAGGAACTGCATCTCCTCCAGGAAACTTTCCGGTTCTTCTGCCCCATGGGAGAGCATCCAAGATTGTGATTTTTGTTCATGATGATTTTTACCATGAACAAGTTATTTCTGCTGAACGTTTGTTATGACTGAAGTGCTTAAAGATCTAGAGCTAGATCATCTCTTTAAGTGTCATTCTAAATGCTGCAGCCTACTCAGCAGTGGAACATTACATTCTTGGTGTGTGTAAACTCAGTAAAGGTTTGAGTGAGCCTCTCCCAGTGTATCATGTATAGAAGCAGCTCAGCTTCTGACTTATTTCAGTCTGCTCTCCCCAGTGGGAGGAAATCTGTAAATCTAATAGATAGGTAGAGCGAAATACATGAAATATGAACAGAGAAGACATCTAGCTTCTTAAGTTACCAATTTTGTTGCTGTGAGAAGGGTGCTTAAGGAATACTGACAAAGAGCAGATAGATGAGTAGGTTCAGTGCTGTCTGAAATTAATGCAGAGCACATGCTGTAGATAACAGGAGATATTAGAGTTGGATAATATGCTGGGACTTAACAGAAATCCTTCCCTTATCCTTACACTTAAAGGCAAGCTCAAGGTTTTCTCTTGCAGTCTTTGTACAAGTCATACATATCAAGTGTTTAACTAAAGCTGCTTCCTTGCATATTTCCTGTAATCCTAGCATGCTTCTAGCTCATGATTTTATAATGACACCATACATGTTACAAACTGAAGAAAGGTGGATTACAGTATCTGCCAAAGCTTTATATTTTTTTCTACTCAGCTTTCCAAAGGCATTTCATGGGCACAAAATTCCTGTTCTGAAAAACCTACCATATAGGAGATTTTTTAAAAATGCACTTTCCTCAATAACTTCAATATGACAATAAAAGCTGTAAATTCTGAAGGCAGTCTCTGCAGTAGATAACCAGGGTGTGGAAGGTCTTTGAGAAGCAGGCATAAAGTTCTATGAGTACAGGTCCAGTGAAGTACTTTTCAGAGTCCCAGGGTAGTCTATCCACTGGCCCAAGCTGAGCATTTCTTTGCTTGTAAACACCAGGAGAAACCCACAACTGTGGTTCATTGTTTAATTTAGTAGAATAGGCTTGAAACTTAGAGAATCCTGGGGCACATTGGTGCCCCACATTTGCAGAATACAATAGTTACAGAAACAGCCAAGAGATATCACTGTGAAATACATAGTCAGGGAAGGGGACTAGGGAGTGTCACACAGTTGTGGCTTCCATCCATGTGCCTCCCATGTTATTCATGTTCTTCCTTGCAGAGGCCACTCACAAAAGAACTGTGCAGCACCAGCAGAATGGTTTTTGGAGGCAGCAGGGAGAGTTGGGCAGCTCTGTATGGTAGTACTGCAAGACATGTCAAAGTTTTATGTTATACTTGTAAAGCATATTTTATTTGGTGGGCAATTGCCACTGGAAATATGTAACAGACCTTTGTTCCTAGTTCTTCTGAGAGAGACTGCATCTAGCCCTTAGGAAAATCTGATCATGTAGTACCTTGACAAGATGAGAGATGCATATATACGGGGGTTTTTTGTAGTTTCATGAAATGGCTGAAGTTGGAAGGGACCTTAAAGATCATCTAGTTCCAACCCACCTTCCATGGGCAGAAACAGCTACCACTGGATAAGGTTGCTCAAGGCCCCTTCCAACCTGACTCTGAACACTTCCAGGGAGGGGGCAGCCACAGCTTCCCTGGGCAACCTGTGCCAGTGTCTCACCAGCCACAGAGTGAAGAATTTCTTCCTAATATATAACATAAATCTCCCCTCTTCAAGATTTAAGCCATTTCCCCTTGTCCTCTCACTACACACCCATGTAAAAAGCCCTATCCCACCTTTCTTGTAGGCCCCCTTCAGACACGGGGAGGTTTCTATAAGGTCACCTCAGAGCTTCCTCTTCTCCAGGCTGAACAACCCCAACCTTCTCATCCTGTCTTCATAGGGGAGGTGCTCCAGCCCTCTGATCATTTCAGTGTCTCTCCTCTGGACACAGTTCAGGAGCTTTCTGTCTTTCCTGTTCTGGGGTCTCCAGAACTGGACGCAGTGCTCCACGTGGGATCTCACAAGAGCAGAGTAGAGGGGGAGAATCACCTCCCTTGAAGATACCAGGGTAGAAAGATGTGGCACACAATAATGTACTGTAACTTCTTTCTACTTCCTTCCTTGTGAAATTTTTTGCTTCTATTTAGTAAAATAATTAAGCTTTATAGTCATACCCATTCGTAGTGGCGAATTTTGAAACATGACTAATGGCAATACTTGTTTACCACAATACTTGTTTTGCACACACAAAGGTCACAGTGACATATTTTCTAATTTTCCTTTTTTTTTTTTTTTCTGTTGCCACGGCACAAGAATTTTAGATAAAGTAAAGCAGTGGGAAAGACAGCTCACACCTTCACGCTCTAGTTCACTTCCAAGGATATAAATGTGAATTAATTTGAGGTTTTGCTTGTCCTGATGTTGTGGACTATAATTTGAAGTAGTTCTGGGGACACATCTATTCAACAGAACTCCCAACAAATGAAGAAAACTACAGTATTGCATATCCCGAGTCAAAGATCCACATAACCAATAGTCTCCTGTCCATATGTGTTCAGTCATAAAAATAGGAGGAAACAGAAAAATTATTTCATACCAATAAGTAATCATTATTGTCTGGAGATACTAAGACCTATAGATTGCATTATTTTTACTAGACACCAGCAAATCAAAATAAAGTTATTCGTGGTGCATACTCTCATTCTGGGACAGATTCAGCCCTTCATCATATTCAATGCATGTTCATTTAATCAGTGGCATAAAAATAATTACAGTAGTATAAAAAACTGTTTGATTAAATGGAAACCTAGGCTTTCTTTCCTCATGTAAGAATTTGGGAGCTAAGTTGTAACATCTAATTATGTATTTGAGATTTGCATCAACTTGTCATTTCATTTAAGCTTTACATATACTGGGGGAAAAAAAAAAAGAATTACAGACTATAGTCATCACAATAGCAATGTACAAACAGAGCTCAGGTTTATGCAGGACAGATCAGGATATTGCCTAGCTGTTTCCTGCTATATCCTACAAAAGATAAACCCTTAATCAGATGCTTCATTAGCATCAAGCATGGAAAAAACAGCTCATGCCAGGGATTACTTAATAAATGTAGTTAGTGGGAGAAATTATACATTGAAGAAAATACAAAATCCCTCAAATTAATCTTTGAAATACATGGAGTTTTACTCTGCTCTCTCTTCCACTGGGATAAATGAAGCATAATTCCATTTCAGTGACTTAAAAACACTAGTGTGGATGGAGAGGAAATTGAGCTTGCTTGGTCTCCCAGGGTTTTAACAGATTTACATTTTTAAGGTGGAATTGTTTATCTCTAAAATTCGTGCTGGTACATTAAGAGGAAGAATCATCACAATCTGTCAAAGAGTAGAACCTTTTGACACATGTTCTCTGCCTGTTTACATGCAGACTGTCACTGCCATTGTGTGAGTTCAGTACTTGGCTTAACTTTGCCACTGGCTTTAAGATTTGCAATTTAAAACAAACTGGATAATACATTTTAAAGTACTTGGTGAATCTTGGAAATGTACCTTGTTCTATGTTATTTATTGGTTTAAAAATGTTAAATTCTTCTGTCTTGCATATTGCCATATCAAATTTGTCATTATTGTAGTCAGGCAGAGAAGAATAATTCCTAGGAATTTGAAAGTCTGTCCTTTGATTTTTTGGTCAACTTCCCTAACTTCCATATCCATGTTCAGTGTCAAGCACACTCCACATATAATTATGCTGTGTATATATATACCTTGACTGAAATTTTTTTAGGCCTAGCCTGTCTGTCTGTTTCTAGTAAACGTGACAGGTTTCCTCTTCAGTGATTTTTATGAATGACTTAATCTTTTTTATAGATAAATGAGTAAGGTGGACTAAGTCCATTGGTGGACTAAGTAGTCATAAGTCATCAAGTCCTGTAGTGTTAAAACCAGAAGAGATACGATGGTTTTTCTTACATTGTTTCAGTTAGTTTTATACCCTAAGAAAGCATAACTGTGGAGGAAAATTATTATGTAAGCATGATCCATAGCATTCTACTGCAGAAATTGGCTGCTCCTGGATTTGATGGGTGCACACTTCTCTGGTAAAAGACTGATCCTACACAAAGAGTTGTAGTGAACAGAGTTAAAGCCAACTGGTGGCCATTACCAGTGGTGTTGCCCAGGGCACAGTGCCACTTCTCTTTAATATCTGCATCAGTGATTGGGATGAGAGGATCAAGTGCACCCTCAGTAAGTTTGTAGGTGACACTAAGTTGGGCAGCAGTGTTGATCTGCCTGAGGGGGAGGAAGGCTCCACAGAAGGACCTGAGCACGCTGGATCAAGGCACCATTTGTATGAGGTTCAACAAGGCTGAGTGCTGCATCCTTCACTTGGGTCACAACAACCCCAGACGATGCTACATGCTTGGGAAGAGAGGCTGGCAGGTTGCCCAGAGGATAAGGACCTGGGGGAGTTGATCAACAGTTTGCTCAATATGACCCAATATGTCAATATGTGATAAGATGGCCAAAAAGGCCAACAGCATCCTGGCTGGTGTCAGGAATAGTGTGGCCAGCAGGAGCAGGGCAATGATTGTGCCCCTCTATTCTGCATTGGTGAGACCACACCTGACTGATGACAAGAGGACACTGAGGGGCTGGAGCAAGTTTAGAAAAAAGGCAAGGAATCTGGAGGGAACTGGGGTTGTTTAGTCTGGAGGAGAGGAGGCTGAGGGGAGACCTTGTTGTTCGCTACAAATACTTGCAAGGAGGTTATAGTGAGGTGGGTGTTCAGCTCTTCTTCCAAGTAACAAGCAGTAGAACAAAGGAAGATGAAATGGTCTGAAGTTTTGCCAGGGGAGGTTTTGAGGGCAAAACAAATATTCACTGAAAGGGCTGCCAAGCACTGGAACAGACTTCCCAGGGAAGTGGTGTAGTCACTATCCCTGAAGTTATGTAGAAGATGTTTTGACGTGGTGCTTAGAAACATGGTTTAGTGGTGGATTTGGCAGTGATAGATTACAGGGTGGCCTTTATGATCTTAAAGGTCTTTTCCATCTGAAACAATTCTATGACTGTTTATTATTTCATTCCCATTTCTGATCAGAAGGTTATTGCTCTCTCATTACCATGGACAAGAGAATCTGAATGTGAATCATGGGTATCTACCATTTCATGAAAGCAGGTTGTTGTCAATGACAGCTTCAGGGTGAGCCATCTTTGTGTGCTTGCACAGTATGTGGCTGGTGCTTGCTTGACACTAATCCCTGCTTCCAGATCTTTTCATTCCTGTGACAAAGAAGTAATCCTCTGGTGTAACTCAGTATTCAGAATTCTGATATCAATAGGAGAATTAAGGAATTCCTTGCTTCTCCCCATGCTTCTGGCCAAAAAACATGCTTCACATATAGGCAGTAGTTAAATCCTTTGTTGAGAAGATCATACATGCAAATGTGCACATAAGTGTTCTCTTTTTTGGAAGGCTGATACTGTTAAATTTGTTTCCCCATTTTGAAAGCCTTGCCTTTTTCGTTGTCCTTGACAGTGACAGACTGATGGGTATTTACACTAGGGTTCATTCAGAAACTATTTTAAGCCTTTTTATACCATGACTTTGGCAAGGGGAAGCAAGCCTTGTAAAAAATCAAATTGTTTTAACAGATTGACACACAAGAATATTATTGCTCACTGCAGTCATTTTTTGTAGGCATAGAAGGCACATCAGTTAATTCAATCTGGTGCCTGGAATGCAATGAAAATTTGGCACTGCTTTATTCTTGGAAGACACCCCAGAGAGACACCTGTATAATCATTCATGATTGGAGCCATGGGTGCTCTTCAAATGTGCTTTCTCCCCAAGTTCTTTCTTGGATCTGAATGCATCACTGTGTGTAAACTTGGGCCATGCTGTAGTGCTGTATGGAGCAGGATGGGATGGGGGATGGGTCTTCAGTGCATCTGGGTTAGGTATTGACAGTTTGTTGACACTACAGAAGGTGGCCAAAGCTTCCACAGCTGATGTTGGATGATCTTAACCTATTTTGTGGCCGGGATAACCTCTGTGGCCATTACAGAAACACACAGAGGTCAGCATGCTTATGGTCCATTATTAAAACATTTCTTGACGTCACAGGATAGACTCAGATGATCTCACACACAGGGAAATAAATACGTAACCAAGTGTTGTTTTGTGGAAATTTTTAATATGGCTTGCCTGGAGGTTCTTGGCTGAATACATCTAGGGGAAATGAGGGGTCAATGAGAAGTTCAGGGACTCAGGCTTGGACAAAATTCTACATCAAAAGCCAAGATAGGATGTAGTTTGACTATTTAGAAAGGCAATTAGAAGCATTTGAAGCATATAAAAATAATCAGGACATTTGGGTAAACTTGTCTTTCCCAGAAGAAACATTAATAACCATTTTAACAGTATTATTTACCTCCTGCTACTAAAAGTGGAAAGAGCAGATTTTAAGTGTAGTTTCAGAATGAACCATTTTTGTCAAAGCCAGACTGTTTCAAAGCCCTGAGCAAATAACTGGATTTGTTAAAAATATCCATGTCAATGAGTGATTATTTTATCCCATAGTTCTCAAAAAAAAAAGCTGCTGCTTCTTCTTCCAAGGTGAGGTTGCAAGCAAGAAAGAAGTTAGGTTGGGATTTTGTTGTTTTGTTGTGTTTTTTAAACTCACTTACTTTAGATTTAATTTTATATGTGATACATAGAGCAGAAGAGACAAGTTTACTTTCACTGGCACGTGAAGGGCAGCTTTGTCATAGATCAGGTCCTCTGTGATGCTTAACTTTCACTCTTTCCTGTATCCTTTTGGATGCACTTCATCACTGTGTGCTGGAGACTGACTAATTTTAAGAGGTGTGCACAGAACTTTCCACAGTGTGACAGAGGAAAGTATTTCAGAGGTTTCAGAGTAATACCTCTGATACTTAGCCAATTTATAAGTGATTATCTGAAGCCTGAGAGAGTTTTTCAGTGTCCTAATGTTGAAGGAGGGAATTTCTGCACAAAAGAGAGGAAAGAAGCAGCCAACAGTCCAAGACAAATGTATCAGACAGGAGTGCGCGAACTACAGGAAAAGGATTTTTTTCCAAATGCTTTTCGGAAACTCCCCCAAAATGAAAAATTCTAATTCTGATTTTTATTTTAATTCTAATTCAATTTTAGTTCTAATTCTAAGTCTCATTCAGCTCTAACTCTGATTGGATTTTTCTGCCTTTTTCATTCCTGAAATGCTTTGATTTGTACTTATATCCTTTACTGCTTAGATATTTTCATGGTGTTTTTAAAAGTGTCTTTAAAATACATTTTAAAATTAAATTTAAAATCAATTTTGCAGCACTTAAAAAACTGCTAGCCTTATCTAAAGGCTAGTTAAGCTAAATCCTTAACTACTAGCCACTTGGTTGCTTTATTAAAAAACAAAATGCAAGTTTTTCTGAAAAGGAAACAAAAAATGTTACCTCTGGAAGCTATTCAGAGGTCTGTGTTCCTTCTGGAAAAAAGTAGTGCTAACTGTTCATATGAGTTGCTTCCTTAAAGTGTAACCCATAAAATTTGACTTACAAAAGTCAATTCTCCATGAAAAGTGAGGAAAAAATTAGTTGGGATTTTCCTGACTTGGGTTTTTTGGGGGGGGTTTGTTTATTTGTATTTTTTTCCTGTTGCCTGGAGAGTAACAAGTTGTTTTCATTAATAAGACAAGAGTCAGAGTACTTAAGACCTAACTCACAAAACATTGGAGATGGTCCAATATCTACGAAAGACTGGTACTGACAGGGAATATAACTGGAGAGATTTGCTCCAGAAGCAGAGTGTACCTGATGATATAAGGGGTAAGGCACTTGAGGGTGCTTAGGGTTGTACAATTCTATATGCTGTGCAGAGCTATATCAGATGGAACAGACTTGCCCTTGTTTGGGTCCTTCTCTGGGTGGGGGTTAAACACAACGATCTTCAGAGGTCCCTTGCAACCTTCCAACCCCTGACATTCTGTGATTCTGTGTCTGTATTGAGTGTAAGAATTGAGTCTCCGACTTATCTGACCGATCTGAAGTTCTCATCTGAGAGGTGCCTTTTCCCAATGCATTTTCCCTTCCTCTGAAGTAATTTCCTAAATCTCTTTAAGGCTTGACCATGTAGATGCACAGACTTTAAAATATTGAAAGGTATACTAATGAGTGCAAAGGTTTCAGTGAGCAGTTGTTTTGATTGATTGCTTCATTGCTGTGGTTTATACATTTCAGGAAGTATAGCGTGTAGATTGTATATAATCATAATGTGTAAATTAGGGTCAGGGATTTTGCTAGCTTCTGTTAACTTGTTACTAAGAATTTATATGCATTAAATAATGGTGTAGATTTGAATGGCAAGGTTTTTGTCTGAGCTAATTTTTTACACCTCTAAATCAAGAATGACATTGTGAGGTCAGTATAGCTTTTATCACTGAAAATCTGGTGTCTCTTTGGCTTCTTTTCAGGAACTTAGTATCAGTCCCCAGGCATTCACTGGAGAGATCTCCACCAAGTTCAGTGTGCTTTACTTCACTCCGTTAAGAAATCTGCAGAAATTTAATTGCAGAATGCTTCTGCTCTAAGTGACACTGGATGTATTAGGTTGAAAAAATGTTAAAAATCTGAAGGAACATACCAGAAAAATTATTCTATCTGTGAAGGGCAGATATCCTGAATTCTTGTATCGTGTTACTTTTTGCTCAACAGCTTGTCCACCAGGAACATACAAGCCTGAAGGTTCACCAGGTGGAATCAGCACTTGCATCTCATGTCCTGATGAGAATCATACTTCTCCACCAGGAAGCACCAGCATTGAAGATTGTACCTGCCAGGAGGGGTATCATGCTGTAGGACAAACCTGTGAAGGTAAGTGCTTCCATCCTGGAACAGAATACCCTTGGAATGCACAATATAGTGCTGGGACAACTTTGTTGTTGTGTTTGCACTGTAGAGGACATGTCAGATTGCATGCAAGATTGTCTGTGTCATTCCAAAACAACAACACAAGTACCAAGATGCAAGTCAAGTTGGAAATGAAAAAAAGTTGTTTTTCTTCAGTAGCCTGTTGCACTCCAGCTGTCATTGTAACTTTATTGTGATTATTTCACTATTTAGTTGTACACTGCCCGGAACTGAAGCCCCCTGAAAATGGTTACTTTGTCCAGAATGTCTGCAACAATTACTTTAATGCTGCTTGTGGAATCCGATGCAAAGCTGGATTTGATCTAATGGGAAGCAGCATCCGGCTTTGTCAGCCAAATGGCCAGTGGTCTGGATCAGAGGCTGCTTGTAGAGGTATGACTGTTGTCTGTTTAAAGTCTTTTTCTGTTGGATTATTTTGTTCTTAAGAGTGTTTTTTTCTCTATGTGCTATCTATTTGGGCGCTCAGATCTGATCCTGTTAGCTTTGGGGTGAAAGATTGTTCCAAAGGTAAACTTCAGATCCAGGTACTCCATTTCTCTCCTTCCTAAACTTGAAGCAGAATGTCTACAATAGAAAATGCAGAACAATATTTACTAGTCGAACAGCCTTTTGCAAGTCAAGTTACAGTCTCCATCCTTAAAGCTCTGACCATATAATTTCTGTTTATTATCCAGCATACCCATGAAGTAGTCAAATATGTAACAAAATCTTGCCACATGGGTGTTTTAGAGTATCCACCAGACTCATTGCCTAGACAGACATTTGCACTGGGAGACATTAACCATGATATAATGACATTTTTCTTTCTAACAAAAACTAGGAATGCTTGTACTTTGAGCTAGCCTCATTTCCAAGTGAAGTTTCACTATGGAGCATCTGGCAATATCCTACAAGCTCACTGTAAGACACTGTCAAGTGGAAAAGAAATAAACAGGTGTGAAACAGAGGAGATGTGGGAATAAGCATAGTGAAAAACATTATTTATGGAGCTCTTCAAAGTAAATGGGAACATGGTTTCCCTTTGTAATTTTTCTGCCTGAGATTAGGTTCTTTATGATTTAGAAGGGGGAGCTGCATCCCCATGTAGTCCTGTCTGGGATGTCTTCCATGGACGACTTGAGAAAACAGGTAGCAGCTCATGTATCTTCATGAGCTTGTTGTTCAACATATTTAACTGGAGTTGGATGCAGTTTACATAAGTGTGCTGCACTGGAAGGCAGTAAATAAGAAGTCATGATCTTCTATAACTCTGGCTTTGAGCTCAAGAACAGAGGCAGAATATATCTTCGGAGGCATTAGCACTTTATGACACTGTAGCAAGCACTGCAACCCTTAAAGAACCAGCAAGTCATGGTTCTGAAAGGAGGGATTTGAGCTAGAGATCAATTCCTTAGGACATTATTATATAGCAGTTAAGTTAGGGTTATACTGGACTCTAGGTAATTCTGGAAAACTTAGTCTTCCTTTACAGTTTCCATTGACAGAAGATGGGAAGGAGAGGCTTCTAATAGGAGATAAATTGATGGCCAGTACCCTGAAGATATCTTGAGAAAATACTTAGAGCTCTTGACTTCCCAGCAGTCAAAACGTAGACTGAAGATGTATGCTACTTCAGGTAGACTGAGATACTGGAAAAGAGCCACCTGCCTGTCAAAGACTCTGTCCCACAGTAGTCTCCAGTGCAAAAAATCTGGGGAAAGCTTCAGTCAGTCACAAAGAAGCGATCATCTTTCACTGTCTGTAATGAAGTTAATTATTCTAGTACTTGGAAAACTTTCTGATGAATATAAACTTTCTGGTGTATATTCATCTACTGGGTATTGGTAATCTTCCTTTAATAGGGAATTTGTCTGGAAAGTGGGGAAAAAATCTTCCTTGAGATATTGTCTTGATACTGAGCTAATATCCTGTGAAGGAGTGAAAGGGCATAACTTCCAATTTAAAAAAAAAAAAAAAAAATTAA
This sequence comes from Phaethornis superciliosus, assembly GCA_023637945.1. Taxonomy (NCBI): domain Eukaryota; kingdom Metazoa; phylum Chordata; class Aves; order Apodiformes; family Trochilidae; genus Phaethornis; species Phaethornis superciliosus. The sequence continues at coordinate 9,873,165 of JAJQWJ010000004.1, read as the reverse complement.
AAATCCTACCTTCACATTTGCTGCATATGCTAGTATCAGTTCACTGAGATTGTAAAAGGGAGCAAGATCAAAGGCATGGTTTATAGCTGTTTTGCTAATCCCAGGAGTGTTTTACCACATAAATTAAGAAGGGAGAAAGAAGAAAAATCCCTTTGCACTGCTTTGAATTTTGACATAAAGCACTCCTCGATTGCTTTGCTAGCTGAAATCTGCTCTGTATTGGAAAGTAATTAATGCAGTCGTGTCATGCAATTAACAGTTACCCATGGGGAGGAAAAAAAAAACAAAACACAACACAAAAACAAATCAAAAAACAAAGTCTATATTTAACCCAGCAAATATACTGAGGGAAACCCAGAGCAAGTGTAATAATGTTAACGGTTTTGTTGTCATCACAGGCTTTTTGGAAATGTTTTTGTCTCACAAAAAGTGCGTTATTGACATGAGGATGGTTTTGTGTTTAAAGCATGGAACCTTAACCAGGGAGGCTCAGTTAAAGATTTCTGACAGAGACATATTAAGATACTGAGTAGGCATTATTATTGAAACACTGAGGATGTAGGAGCCCTACAGCAATCCTTCCAGAAGAGATGGATAGACTTCTTCTCTGTAAGCAAAGTAACATTGCTGAGAGCCTCCTCACTGCTCTCACTTCAGTCAGGCTTCTTCAGTAATGCTGTAGAGTATGGTAGCATTTACTTCCTTTTAACACAGACTGCATGCTAAAGGCTTCTATAGAAACTATAAAAGAGAAAGCCTGTTCTCCACAAAAAGCCTGTGTGATTCAGATGTAATAACAGCTTGTTTGCTTGCTTGCTTGCTCCTTCCCTCTCTTCCTTTGTCTCTCCTCCCCTCCTCCTCTCCTTTCTCTCTCTCCCCTTCTCCTCTCCCTCATCTCCCTCCCTCCCCTCCCTTTGTTCTTTCCTCTCTTTCTTGTCCAGTGTCAATAGGTTTTGCTGCATACCTTTTTGCTATTCAGATGCCACCATAGCTGTTTTCAAAAAGGTCTTTACTTAATATGGTTTTGGTAGCTTTGAGGGCCTTGTAGTTAGTGGCATTTATACAGCTGCCTTTCAGAGGATGCTCAGGGTGTTTGCACGTTTCTTAGTTTAAGGCTTTATATTCATCCCTTCAGTCTGTGTGTCCACTTGCAGGTGTATCCTGTCTCATCAGTATGCAGAGTAAACAAGTACTGGGAAAAGGAAAGAAAGTTGCCAAGAAGGCTTACTTTCCAGAGCCTTTGGAGAGGTTTGCAGCATGGATCAATTGTTAAAATCACCACCCCAAACCACACAGAAGTCATTTAGATCTCTCTAGACACCATCACAAGAGGTTGCCCTCCTGCCAGCAAGCTCAACAGAAGTTTTGGAAAACAGTCAAGGGAGAACAGAGCTCAGGGAGCTTCAGTCTTCCTGAGTATATTTTTGAGCAACTGCCCTTCTGTGGTTTTCTTCCCCTAATAATTGTTGAACATACTAAGCAGTATCTACCAACTTCATCTGAGAGCAGAGTTTTCAATACAAAAGTTTTCTACTGGTTGTGAAAAATCAATAGCTGGTTGTTGAAGAGGGGCATGAATTATTGAAGGAAAAGATACATTAGGATCCTGGCACGCATGTACATATGAGGACTTCATGTCACATGGTTGTCATGCAAGAATGACCATGACATAGTCATGGCCAGACAGTAAATGTGTATAGCTTAGTTGTTCAAAGCTCCCAAAGGCCACACAGTTCAGAGACTTGTCCAGAGGGGAACAAGGGCACAAATGCAGAAGTGTGTGATACTGGCTGAAGAGGAGAGCTGGAGGCAGTGCAAAGCAAAGAAATCCTAGAAGAAGGGCTTGAGCTTAAAAAACTGAAAGAAAGAATATAAATCTGGGCCATACAAGTGCTACGACTTTTAAATTCTTCACCATTCAGCTGTTTTGGAATTAGTATTCATAACAGTGTAAACTGCAACATCACCAGCAAAACCAGAAGACAATCTGAGGATCATCCTCCATGCCCCACTTACTTTTCTCCACATGCATCCTGCACAGAACTTCCATGTGCAGTTTGCCATGTTTATGAGACATGTCGGGGAAAAGGCCAACATATTGAGCAGCAGCTAGGACTGCCTGCACACTGCCTACACCTGAAAGGTCTCTTGTCTCAGCAACAGTCTAATTTGTTCCTTCTCATCTCTTGTGGTCCTGCTGTCTATGAATGGCTAGTATGATTGTCTTTCTTCCAGTCTCTCTCTTCCCTACCATGATGAATGTTCTGATTTGTGGATCAGCCTCATACCTGCTTCATAAGACTCTGTTTCAGGACGATGAAGGCATCAAGCCTTTGAAAAAAATCAGCCCTGTTGCAGTCCTGCTCTCCAAATTTGTACAGACTACTGTAACAACTGTACAAGCTAGTACCTGTGCCACCCCTAAAAACTTGGTCAAACAAGTGAAACACCACCATTGATTCTCAGTGCTACAGAGTGAACTTGTATGTTTTTATTTCCTTTTGCAGTTCGAACATGTCCCAAACTTCAGGTTCCTGAAAATGGACACATTAATTGTTCAACAGCTGATATCTCCTATAAGACAGTATGTTTTGTGACCTGTAATGAGGGCTATGAAATAGAAGGTAACCCCAAACTCACCTGCCAGGGAACCTCACAGTGGGATTCAAAGGAGCCGAAGTGTGTGGGTAAGTATCTGATCACACTCTGTTGGTACATGTCAGAGTGAAGCTGTTCTGACATACTGTGAGAAACAATATCTATTTTAATACTTAGCGAAGCTAAGATAGGAATCGAGATTTGTTTGTGGGTGTTTTATACAGGTCTTAGAAGCTGGAGCAAGACAAAGGAATTTGTAAGTGCAGAGATTATCATTGAAATCCAGCACAGGCAACTGATAACTAAAAGGTGGTTGCATCTGGTGAGTGTTAAGACACTGTCACACAATGTGTTGTAGGAAACATGCAAGTTACAGGTCTACACTGCGGATTAAATATGAACAACCAGGGGTTCAAGTTACCATCTGAAATCTAAAGATTAACTCCAGACAAGCAGAGAGGTGTGTTAGCCAGTCACTGAGTGCTGAGTAGGATGTGGCAGTTGTCACTTTTGCTGAACTCCAAGCAGGAAATAAGAGTTTAGGCATGCTAGGGAGCAAGCACTTCTAAGGCAGGATTCAAAGGTCAGACCAGCTGTACTGGGGTAGGTAAGCATAGAGTGCTGTTACAGATGTAAAGGATTTCAGAAGTACCATTTAGCACTAGTATTAAAATAACTTAGAAATTAAGACACAGAAATGCAGTTTAAACATTTCCAAGGGCAGACTGGCAAAAAAAAAAAAAAAAAAAAAAAAAAAAAGTCCAGCAGTTTAGAAGCAGATCTAGTGATCTAGCTGATCTGAAAGCAGTGTGAACTACTGAAACAAATTTCATCCAATTCCAGTAGGTGTGATCCCAGTAGGGTGACTTGGACTGAACTTGCCTATTTTCTGCTGTTTTACTACAAGCTTGAAAATATGGACTTCCTGTGGTACAAGAATAAATTCCTAACTGTAGCTATATTCTCTTAAATGATTAAAATAATCCACAACTATTAATTTATCTAGAGAGTTTGTTAAGAGATCCTAATCTTTCTTCTGTTGAAGTCAGTGGAAAAACTTCAATTAACTTCAAAAGCAAGGGACCCTGAAATCCTGTTGGAAGATTATAATTGGAAGATTAACTGCATTCATCAGTTGAATCCATCCGTCCTAGCTTAGCATTTTGATTATTAAAATCCAGCTCTACTCTGTGTCAGAAGATTTCTTCACACCATGTAATATTGCCTCCATTCTTGGATTACCCCTGGCAATAGCTTATTTTTGCTGAGTCTAAAACTGTTGTGTAAAAGTTATCTTTGATTGTCACAGAGTGCTAGCTGGAAAGGGTCTTCTGTTTCTTGTTGTGAGTGGTGTTTAGTACAAGCCTGATGAGATTTTTGTTCAATATAGATGTGTGAAATTTTATTCAGAGAAGCATGCAAATCTGACTAAAATAGTGTCCTCTGAAAATCATAGAATCATGGAATCATTTTGCTTGGAAAAGACCTTTAAGATCATAAAGGCCAACCCATAACCTATCACTGCCAAATCCACCACTAAACCGTTTTTCTAAGCACCACGTCCACACATCTTCTACATAACTCCTGGGATGGTGACTCCATCACCCCCCTGGGAAGTCTGTTCCAGTGCTTGGCAGCCCTTTCAGTGAATATTTTTTTTGCAATCAAAACCTCCCCTGGCAAAACTTCAGACCATTTCATCTTTGTTTGTTCTATCGCTTGTTACTTGGGAGAAGAGCTGAACACCCACCTCACTATAACCTCCTTTCAAGTAATTGTAGAGAGCAACAAAGTCTCCCCTCAGCCTCCCTTCCTCCAGACTAAACAACCCCAGTTCCCTCAGATGCTTCTCATAAGCCTTGTTGATCCTTATACAATTGGCCTTGGCCCATTGATCCAGCCTGCTCAGGTCCTTCTGTGGAGCCTTCCTACCCCTCAGGCAGATCAACACTGCTGCCCAGCTTAGTGTCACCTACAAACTTACTGAAGGGGTACTTGATTCTCTCATCCCAATCACTGATGCAGGTATTAAAGAGAAGTGGCACTGTGCCCTAGGCAACACCACTTGTGATTGGCCACCAGATGGCTTTGACTCTGTTCACTACAACTCTTTGTTGTAGTTGTTATTTTGGTAGTAGCCAGCAAGTCTTTTACCCAGCAAAGTGTGCACCCGTCATAGTCATGAGCTGTCAAGTTCTACAGTAAAATGCAGTGGGAAATGGTATAAACAGATTTATTAATGTCTAAGTAAAAAACATCCACTGCCTTTCACTCATTCACTGAGTCGCCCTAGGGGAAGATCAGGTTAGTCAAGCAGAACTTGCCTTTGTTGACTCCACTCAGTTAACTGGGACATTATTGTGGAGGTATCCTGTGGTTATTTTCAGTTTGAACAGCTTGCTATTTTTTATCATTTGCTATATAAAAGACACCATAATTCTTTCTTTATTTAGTTTTAATAATGCTAATATATTAATTTCCCACCCTTCTGTTGGACGAAATGAAGTGGAATTACTTTCAGCCCCTTATCTTGCTTGAAAGAGATTGAATAGACTTTGTGGTACTCGCCTAGCTCTTCTTCTAAATTCTTTTGAGTTTGAGATCTCATCAGTGCAAAGTTTACCATATTGAAAAGTTAGCTCACTGAGCCTGGACTAAAGCCATCTATAACCATAACTGATACTCCTCTGTGACAGCCTGGATTGTTTACAGTTGCTTCTGTGAGGTTTGTTGTCACATGCATCTTTTCCCAAGAGACTAGAAATTAATGCAAGTCATGTTCTTGTGTTTCTTTCTCCTCTGGCAAAAGATTAATATTCATCACGTTAAAATCAATGAATTTTGCAAGATAATGTTCTCCGTGCTTTGTTCCAGGTTCAGTGAGGGTAAAAGCACAGATGGCATCCAGGGTGGTAATGCCATCTAGTGTTGAAAGAAATACTGTGCCAGACCTCTACTTGAAGTTGACCAGTTCTTTCCCTGAAACAGTTTACAAAAGACTTGAGGTGTGATCTGTTTTTGGTAATCTCTCCCTTTGCTGCAATATTGATTCCTCTTGGCATTAAGGATTTTAATACAGTGTTGTGATTCACAGGCAATTGCAGGTGAAAGCACTTTTTTCCTCTATTATTTCCCTAACTGTATGACTAATACAATGGGTATCACTATGCTTCTCATAAAATACAGACTTCCCCAGCTAGCTTGATCAGCCCCTGGACCTGATAAAAAAGTCCAAATAAAACTATTGCAGTTGTTTTTGTTTTGTTTTGATTTTTTCTTGTAAAAACCTGTCCCACTTAGAAGAGATTCCCTCAGGCTAGATATACCAAAGGTTATTCTGAGTCAGATGCTTCAGGATTGTGATCTACTAGGATTTTACTAGTATGGTTTCAGATGCATCAATCAGGAGGACTGGTTCTTTTAGTTGTCCCCTGAGTAGCATGTATTTTAATTCTTTTTACTTGTCCTTTCAAACATTGTTTTTTACAATTTCTGATCTAGCTGCTATTTTTCAGTTACCTCCCTGTGTTGGGGAACCAAAAATTAGGGTTTGTTGTTTTTTTTTCTTGTGAAGTTATTTTACATTGGGTAGGAAACAGTGTCTGCCTGAAGTGAACAAAGATGTTAACAACTGTGTTATTTGCATTGGTTACAAGGAAGTGTAGTTTTTAATTGCTTGAACTTTAAACACAATTTCAGTATTGAGCATGTAGAGGATAGGCAGTGCTTAGAGCACTTAGACTTTTCGAATTTATTTCATGCAGAATAACCAGTTTTCAGTTGCTAGACACATATTTTGGGAGAAAAAGGAAAAGGGATATGAAGCATTGTGAATATGAGTAGGTTCTGTGTAATTAAATGAGTGCTGAGAGATGAACAGAGCCTTCCCTTCTGGAACTGAGCTGGGTTGTTCTTTGTGTGCCTTTTGTGTAAAGACCAGTATGCTTTCTTCACTGACTAGGTAAAGAGTTACAAGTCTTCTCATTGGCTATAAATAATGAAGAATTTTTCTTGTGTGTTTGTCTGTTACACAAAGTCTGGTAGAGTTAGGTTATGGTTGGACTTGATGGTCTTAAAGGCTTTTTCCAACAAGAACAATTCTGTGATTCAGTGATCTGTTGTAAGAAACACTACTGAAAGGCTGTGCGCTGCATTCATTTTTGCCCTGTTTGTTCATTCCCTCATCTCTGAAGTAAACATAACATTCCTTGCTTCACATGGTAAAAACAACAGCTCAAATATGATATGAATCTTTTGCAACAATTCAGCTTCTTCAGGCATATTGTGATTTTTGGAAGTTTACACTTTGATGCAAATGACCTTCAGAATTTGTAGTAAACTCTAGTAACAAATAGTTTGAAACTTTGATTTTAAGCATGTAAGCAACCATCATCCCTTCCTGACTTTACTGAGGTCAGCTGTCACCCTGAGTCTTTGCATCTGGGTTTAAACATGGTCAAGATCAACCCAAGCTTTGTTGTTTGCAGTGGGGTAGTCAAAATCACATGCCATATTCCTAACTTACAGAGAGGTCATGACAGTGTCCTTTTCCTTCTCTCATTCTTCCTTCAAGAAACAGTATAAAGGCTGTAGAAGGCAACAGACACAAGACTTTATCTTGCTCCTACTGCAAAGGTCTGGTTTCACTCATAGCACATGCAGTCCCTTAAAAATCTCTGTGTTTTGTGTTCCCTCTGTCAAATGACTTTATTTGCAGATTTGTTTGAATGCAGATTCTGTGGATGTCAATTAAAAGATATGTATTACTGATCTCTTGTAGAAAAGCGTTGTCCAGTGCTCTGGAAACCAGCAGGTGTAACAGTTCTCCCTCCCAGCTGTGGGCTAGAGCCTGCTGTTTCTGGGACTGTGTGCCAGCTGAGCTGTCCCCATGGGTTCATACTGTCTGGAACTAAAGAAGAACTAAGGTGCCTTTCATTTGGGAGATGGAGTACAAACATCCAGGAGGCTCTGTGTAAAGGTAGGAAACACCACAGAATCATTTCTGTGTACACGCGTGCAGGATTGAAAGGAAGCACACAGAAAATAACTGAAAGCATCATTTAAACCATCTGTAAGAAGTGTTGCCTGTACCATTGTAGCTTGACTGTCAGATTTACATGTAGTTTCTAATAAAAATGTGGAGTTCATAGGTTGCTTTAGTGTCATCCTATAGGCATCATAGTATCATGGTATAATTTCATCAACTGCCTCTCCTGGGGTCCATCTCACAAGTCTTATTGGGAAGCTAAAAGCCCTGATGTGCAGGTAGTTTCCAAATCTTAAAGTAAAAGTGGTATTTTAGCATAAAAGTAGTCAAAGTAGAACCACACTCCTAATAAAACATCAATGATACTACTATATTACTGGTTTAGCACAGGTTCATGTAAGCCCTACAGTTGGAGAAAATCTGTAAATACCGTGGAAACCGAGACTGATAGACAAGACCATAGAGGGATGGTTCTTTTTCGTTTGTCTTTGAACTGACTGTGGCTGTTGACATACCCCAAGCAACAGAGAACAAGAGTTAAGGCCAAAATTGGCTGACACAAGTTCACAGAGCAGAAGATGGTTACGTGCATTTGAGTATGGTTCTGCCATGTTTATCCATCTTTAATAGAAATGTTATTTATTCCCTCACATACAAGGACACTGAGTTGGAAGGAGTCTGACTTTGGACTACAGGAGGATACAACCAAAAGCACAGTGTCTAGGAATATGCTATTCATCTCTTCATGAACTATTGTGCCTCTAGAACTAATGCTTCCACTCCAAACTGGGGCCCTCAGCAGCACAGTACAGAAAACAATCAGTTATGGCACTCGTCATGCCAGGTCACTAGGGAAATTGAGGTGGGAAATCTATTTTCTGAAAAGACGAGGAAAATTTTATCCATCTCTTTAAAATGTCTTTATTTCCCACTCTGTGATGTACCACTTTGTTCTTCTGCATCATTTGTGTAAACCTGTGCCAAGCCACAGTTTTTAATATTTGATGTGATCCTAGCACAAGTCTACAAGCTGAAGTGTTTGGATCAAGATAAAGCAGCATGGCTTGAGTTCAAACTTTTAGATATTACCAGTGCATAAAGCCCTAAAATAAGAGGCACCAAGAAACTCTGAAGGTTATTCTTATCTCGTAAAAATGAACAGTTGCATTTCAATTGCTTACATTGTGGTTACTGTGTCTCTCTTATTTTGCTGCCAACATATTTGGCCAGTTCAAAATAGCCATTTTCTTTCTGACTTATTTAGCAGTCTTTTTACAGAATTTCACTTTTAAATGGAATTTATCCCAGCCTGAAGGCTGTGGTCAGGGGAATGTGAACCATAACTGGCAGTTATTTAAAAGGGTCCATTTCTAATAAAATTTTTGCTGGAATGAGTTCAGAGGAAGGCAAAAATCACTTGTATTTATTGCTTTGCACTCTTTATTACAGGGGTTTAATTGCCTGAGTTATGTCTTTACTGGAACTATTTAGTAATAAAAATATTAATTATATCAGTTCTGAGTTGTTTTAAAGTCTCTTGGGCATAGATGAGTTCAGAGCTGAAAGCTGTTGTCCTTGTTGCATGAGTCTGGAGACCATTTATCAAACAACACTACAGCAATAATATAACCTGACCACAAAAGTTTTGGGAGGCCCTGTGCCAGAGAAATTAAGAAGTATTTTAAGTTTGTCAGGGAAACTTGAGGCTTAAATGTTGCTGGTGATGTTACCCATATTATGCCACCAGTCCTTTGAAACCATCAAGCATATGTCACAAGAATACTCCATTTGTCTTAAATAATGCCTTGTAGCAGGAGTTTATTAAGGAACATTTTTATTATTATTTCCAGCACCTGGTCCTATCTTGACATTGTTTCTTTCAAGTTGGTTCCACACCGTGCTCCAGGGATTTGCCTGTCACTACTGTGTTGTTCATAGTACACATATTTTATGTCACAAATACACAAATGTTGTTTGGGTTTTTTTTTTAAGCCACCAATCATGAGAAACAAGTGTTAGTGTCTGTATGTGTTATGTGGAGGGGGGTGTGTGTGTAAAAGGATAGAGAAGCCATTACTTTTTACTGACTATATGTGTGTAATTAATGTTTGAATAATTTATTATCCATATTCAATACTGTCTTTCTTTTTTTTTTTTTGGTTCCATGAGTTTTATTGTTCTGTAATGTGCAAAAACACCATAGTCTCTTCCCCAGGAGTATTTACTGCTTATATATGAGCCTGTGGACAAAAATCAAAAAGGGGCAGTGACAGGAAGTTTGTAAAAATACATGCATTTATATTCCAGGAAGCACAAAAATGCATGGTTACAGTGTGTTGTATTCTAACTGTTACAGAGGTTTTGCTTCTATAATGCCACATATAAAAATAGTTCGTCTTTTTTGGATCAGATATTGAAGCTCCTCGGATCCATTGTCCAGAAAATATTCAGACTGAGACTCTGCAACATCATAACTCTGCAAATATCAGCTGGAAGGTACCAACAGCTGAGGATAACTCTGGAGATGAGGCAAGTTAAAATCTATGCATCTCTGCCTGGAGGCAGTCTTGCCATAGCTACCTATTTTAATTTTTTTTTTTTTTTTTGAGCCACTAGAACATGATGTAATAAGCAGGAGTAGAAGAAAAATCTACTGAAAAGTTTATTTCTTGAGAATTCAGCATTTTCCATCCTGGTTAGTATTTTGCAGTCACAGAATACTGCACAGTGTGTAAGTGCATAAAATCTCAATATGGTTAATTTATGTGGTTAAGAGAAAGAATGTGCCCTTGTTTATAAGATGGATTCAGCTGCTTTAAAAATGAGCCCTTAGAATATGAAGAGGTTTAATAAACTCTTCTCAGAAGGAAGTAAACCAGTTCATTAATCTAAAAGGCTAACAGGAACATACTGTGGTAAGTAAAAACCTGCTTCAGCTTCCCAAGTGAGAAAGAAAAATCTCTCTTGCCTCTCCAACGCAGGGTTCAGATGTGGACCTTTGGCTACTATGGGTGTCAGAGCTCTGGAAGTGGAGTTAGAAGGAAAACTTACTCCAGAGCTGTTTCACAAGAGTAACATTCCCTACAGCCTCAGTCGTGATCAAGTTACAGGAACAGAATGCTTTATTGTGAATCAGCAGAGGAACAGTAACTCCGTGTGCTTTCAGTTTGCTGCAAACACATGAGTTTTTTACACCTGAAAACTCTGGTTCATCCCAGTAGAAGAGGCTTAAGTTCACATTGTATTTTTTTTTGCTGTATCACAGTCATGGTCAGGTACTGTGGCTCTGCTCACACTCATTCATTGAGCTGTAGAAGCCAAGTGCCATAGCAATTTTTTTGAAGACAAGTTCCTTGAGACAGTTCTAACCTGTGTGACATCACCTGGCATTTGCTCCAAATATGGGGTTCCTTTGCAAGGCCAGAATATTTTGAAGCATCTGTGGACTATTGACATATAAATATATATGTAGATTAAAACTGGATTGGTAAGTATTTATAACCCAGAACTTTCAGTCCCACTTGTCTACCAGATCTGCAGATTGTGAGCTGACAGACTGTGTACTTAGTACAGGAAAGAGTCAGTCTTAAATTTTCTTAATGCACAGTGCAGTAAACTGCAGGAGGTCAGGGTTCAAATCCTGAAGGGGAGCAAAGCACTCTGTTTCAAAAGTCCACCCTGCAAGTGGCTATTTGCATTAAGGATGAGTAGAATAGACATTGAAGAACTGAATTATTTTGTGTCCATTTCTTGAAACATGAGTTTTGTGATTACTAACCAGCTTTGTTTTTTAAATAACAAGTGTTTTCCTATAAAAGGTCTCAATTCACGTTACCCCAGCTTTCATACCACCGTTTCTTCTCCCCATTGGTGAAGTTGCCATTACTTACACAGCAGCTGATAAATCAGGCAATGAGGCAAGCTGTACTTTCAGTGTCAAAGTTATTGGTAAGTGCTGGTAAAAGTTACTGGTGAAGAGTCTGTCATGGCTGAAACTTTCTAATTGTGCACAGAAGGAGATTGTGAGTCATTGTGGCTGTTATGTGTGCAGATATAAGACCAGGAAAAATATCTCTGTAAATTTGCTACTGATCTTGGGTCACAGTTTGCTTAGTGTGCAGTCATTACTCCCAGATGTTCAGTTTGAGTTGTGTTTTGTTCTGTTATTCATTTTGAATATTAAGATTTTTCCTTATACTGGTAGATTAAATGCTTCAGTGTGTTTTGACTTTCTGCTTTCATCATGTATCACCATTATGTATCTTTTTTCTCTTCTTTGAAAGACTCCAACAGAATTTCCAAGGTTCTCACACATTACTGATGCAAATCATTGTTCAAATATTTCTAACAATCATCTGTGTTATTCAGCACTCCTGTTAAATAAGGGTTGCTGGTTTGAGATTAAACAGGATGCAGAAACCATGAGTTCAGCAGGAGGATTAGTTTTATCCATTCCCTTACCATCTAAAAGTTGCAGTTGCACAAGTGTGCAACTAATTTAGTTGTACCTTCTGATGTGAACTTAAAACTTCTGTTTACCTGACTTCTGATTATAGATTTCATTGGACTGTGGCAGTGTTTCAGTGAACTAATGTCATGTCATCCCTTCAAATTCTGCAGATGCAGAACCCCCTGTAATTGACAGATGCAGATCTCCACCACCCATGAAAGCAGGAGAGAATGAGTTCCCAGCAACATGGGAAGAACCACAATTTTCAGACAATTCAGGTGAGATAGTGCACCCCAAAACATGCATGCAGCAGTAGGAGGCTAGGAAACTCCAGCCTGTTCACCTTTGATCCCTTGGAGTTTAGGATTTTCATGACTTTTTTGTTTTTACTTACTTATTTTTAAGAACACATAATTTGGAAGACAAGCTACCATTTCCTTCTCCATTTGCTGCATGTGAGCAACCCTCTTGCACTTACTGATGTTTTAGGTTGACTTTTAATTCTTCTAGGTGCTCCTCTGACTATCATTAGGAGTCACACACCTGGAGATCTCTTCCCCAAAGGAGAGACAACAGTTCAATACACAGCCATAGATCCCTCTGGCAATAACAGGACATGTGAAATCCATATTGTCATCAAAGGTTTGTTGTCTTAATCTTCTGATCAAGAGCGTAAGCCATAGTTTTAACTGAATACCACAAAGGATGTAATGGTATTTTACATTTTCATTTAGTCTCCACTTTTTGTTCTAGCTATTCCCATTTTATATTGGAGTAACTCCAAGGCAGTAGGATATTTGTTAGTACCAACAAATAAATTGTGTAAGACAGCAGTGAATTTGGCCCCCTAAATTCAAATTAGGTGTAAAAGGACTGAAATCATGATTCATTAAGCAATAAAACTTAATGTAGTGTTTCCATTTTTTTCTCAGTGACAGATAAAATTTGAATTTAATTAAAATGTGTTACTGAATCTTACCACAAAACTATAGTTACAAAATAAAACGGTGGAAATACTTCTGTGATCACCGACAAATATTGTAGAAGATACTAGAACATTCTTCAGATTTTAGAGACTGTATGTACTTATTGATGTACTAGTGCATTTGTGTTTATTGCACAGACATGTTTTCCCCACTTTTGCATTCTTTAAAGACCAAACAATAATTTGGCAGAAAATATATTAAGGATAAAAATTCTACTTCATCTTTGCTCTGTAGTGCTTATGTGCCAATTGAACATCTGTGTAAAAAATCTTCTGGTGAAGACAGATTTAAAACCATGCAGACTGGAATTTTAGAAAATATTATCTGCAAATGGATGTGCTATGTTCTGGTTTGGTGCAGAACTTATCCAGAACAAGCCAGTGTTTAGAACTGACATTATTTTAAGTTCTACACTACCTCAGACTTCTTGTGGTTCAGTGCTTGTGGCCTAATTTTCTTAGACATTCACAGCTGCCTTCGAAATTGTCCTGTTATATAAACTATATCTGAGGTTTTATAGTCAGTTTTTCCTAAAATGATTATGACAAACCCTTGTCTTCTTTCAATACTGAAAAATGTGTAACATTTAGTTTCAAAATTCATGACGTAATATAGTGTACTATATAATTCATTGTACGAAAGTTCATATAAAAATTTAGTTTTGTTATAAGATGTTATAACACAAAAATATAAAAATGTTTTGTGTTATGTTTTTTATTACTTTAATAACTACGTTCTTGAACATGCACCTTGAAGAGAAAGGGCTGAAGGGTTTTGCATTTCTGAGCTTTTTAATTTCTTGTGTGCACCACAATTTTTTTAAGTGTTCTTGTTTCCGGATTTCAAATTCTAGTGGCAGAGTTTGAGAGTAGAAGCAGCCTGATCCTGCCTTTATGGAAGTAAAAAATAACTCTTCCACAGACTTCAGCAGAGGCAAGATCAGGTTGATACTAGGTACTTTCAGAAATCCTATCAGTGTTGTTTTCTTGTTTGCTTACTCACTTCACCACATTCATCAATATATAAATATTTGTATTTTTCTTAGGTTCCCCCTGTGAAATCTCCTTTGAGCCTGTGAATGGTGATTTTACATGCACATCAGATGAAGTGGGAGTTAATTGTACATTGCATTGTGCAGAGGGTTACAGCTTTTCAGAAGGATCAAGTGAAAATTACTATTGTACTTATGAGGATGGTGTCTGGAAGCCACCTTATTCTCCAGACTGGCCTAGCTGTTCTTGTAAGTCCTACTGTTACTAAAATGGGTCTGCAGCTTATCAAACACTATGTTTAACTAGGAAGTAAACAAAATATTTTATGAATTATGACTTACATGTAATGATAAAAACCTTTTCCGTCCTCTGCCTCTGAATTCTGACAAATTCTGTGAAAGAGTGCTGGAATTCCATGAATGTGTTACTTCAAAAGCTGTCTAAAACACAAAAACGGTTATGAATTTGAATCCTGGGAATCACACAACAGCAAAGACAGACAAGGTCTGTCATTATTTTGAATTGGTATTTGAAACAGTTCATTTACAAACTCAAACAATGTATTTTCATTGGGAATTTCAACGGTATTTGCAAATTACTGGTCCAAATGCACACTGAATGCTTTACTTACTTACTTACCTGATTATTGCCACATCAGAAGCAGTTATGCATTTTCTTTCAGATGGAGAAATGCAACACTTCAGGTGTGGAATTTCCCAATTGTGGTAACATTTTAATAAAAAAGCTACGTATGAAGCCACTCTTTGCACCATTTTGCTTCCACTTCCAGGGGATTCCTTGGTTTCAGCAAATGACAGCAGTGTCTCAGCTATGAGCAAATGACAGTTATGTTTCAGAGCTATCAATTCTAAATTCATAGATGAACACTTAGAAACTTTGATTTCCTTAAATTCTGGATGAGAATTTTTTGTATTTAGCCCAGCTGCATTAGTAATAGGACTGTTAATAATTATTGCTTATCTCTCAATAGGAAATAAGTATGCAGTTTAGTTGGCAGCTCATGAGGTTTTTCAGTAAGAAAATGCAGAAATAGATAAATGATAAACCTTTTTTAAAGATCTGTAAGCTTCCCCCCAAAAATTTGATAATCATCAAAGTGTGATATTCAGCTGTATTTGCTGAGACATGTGTCATCCATTTTTATGTACACAACATTAGAAATTTAGGTTGCTGATTTAAAACAGTGCTTCCTAACTTAGTGTATTCCAGTTTTAACCATAATGATATTGCTTTTAGCTCTGAGACTCTTGCACTGACAAGTAAAAATTTATTTTTTCAATATTTTTCAGTAAATCGTTTTGCAAACCATGGGTTCAAATCTTTTGAGATGCTCTACAAAGCAACACGTTGTGATGACAACAGTCTTCTAAATGGCTTTACTGATGCATTCCAGAGTGCGCTTGGTAAAATGGTAGGTTAGTAAATACTCCTTCCTTTTATATTTTTCCTTTTATATATTTCTAAAAATCTTGGTTTTCCCATCTAACTAATCTCATACAAAGAAAATACAATAGAGACACATACATGAAATTTCTGTTTTTTCAGAAGGTGACAAGTCTTCTTTAAAAATAAAGATGATTCACTGGCATTTTAATGTACTTTGTTTTAGCCTTCAGTGTAAAGTTATATAGGATGGAATTCACAGAAATGTCCCAAGTATCTTAGGAGCCTGGTACTCCCAGATTTTCAGCAGGCTTCCAGGGAGAAACCGTGCAATTCTGACAACACCAGTCAATTGTCTCCTAGCCTCAGTGTTGGTTTTGAAAGTTGGATGTTATTATAAAATATATGTATTCTATATAGAATATGTATAAAGTATATCCTTATGACATAAATGAATATGTATGTATACAAATAGAGAAATTCCACATTTGGTGGTCCAGGCACTTACATCAAGTAATAGTTGTTTAAATAATTTGCTCGGGTTTCTTGAGTTTCTTGAGTTTCTGATTTCTCATTCCTACCATTAAGAACTGCATGGCACTCAATTTGAAGGGGCATCCTATTCCTGCTCTACCACATCTCTTGCTTTCCACTTCCTTATCAAAATTTCCCTTCAAGAAGAATCGATTAAGATCCATGAACCTGTCCTCACCTGCAAAGCAAAAGCAGCATGACTTTGAGTTGTGGTCTCAGAAGTGGGCTAGTCAGTCTTGCTACATAAAGAGATCATTGGGCAATTACAGATCTTTTCCAGGACAAGACTTATAAGCTAAGAGCTTCTTTAACTAAAAAGCCTTATTGGCACATAAGGCAGTTTTGGAATATGTCAGTAGCCTTTGTCAAATGTCTGGAAACTTACATAACACCTGAAGCAATCTCTGACACTTGGACTCAAATATCTATTACACTCCTACCTCTCTTCTGTTTTTCCTCTTCCAGTAGAGAAATCTTGCCTGCCTTTATTTCTGTTCTTTTTCCCTAAGAGCCAGCTACTACCAGGTTTCATTGTCTAGACTATTACTATCAGCAAGCAAAAGATAATGAGGAAAAAAAGCATAGTGACCAGCACAAGCAGTTACATCAAAATGCAGCAATCTGGGAAAGCAGTCAGAAAGGCTGTTTTGAACATACCTATCTCTACTCTCAAGAATTTCAAATTCTAACAGAAGTCTGAAAAGACTAAAAGGCTCCTCAGCACCCCCCTTTTCAATGGAAGCTGATATGAAAAAAAGGAAAGTGATTCCAAAACATGACCTAGAGCCCAACTTGCTTTTAGCCTTTCTAGAAAAAGCAAGAAATATAGATTTTATTTTAAAATCCTATAGGCATCCATTCTTATCTAATCTCCAGTGCTCTTGGGAAGAGAAGGAATCGACAGTACAAGAAAGGTTTCTGTCGAGTTTTCTGTTTTGTGCTTTCTGTCCTTCTCAGATGATGTTCCCTGTCCTTTGAGTGATGTCCTTTGAGGTCTCTTAGTGAAATGCTTGAGTCCCTTTCCATGGGTGTGGAGAACTGGATATGAAGAAATAGTTTTGAAAGTTGACAGACTGACAGCATTACTGTAAAACTGACAAAATTGCAAGCTACATATCTGGAAGAAACATATCTTTTTAAAGTGCATGGGTTCTCCTTCACCAGGGAGAAACAAGCCTGAACTTATCCCCGTATTTTGGAATTTCACGTGCAAGAGTCAGATGAATAGACATCTCCTGTTATAAAAAATCTTTTCTGTAACAAAGCATGTACATACCTACAGCATGTCCTCTTATCTACCAGCTGTACTAACAGAACACATTTCTTTCAGTAGTCCTTGCTGGGGTTATAAGACACACAAAAGGGGAAATGTAGTGACACTGGGAGGAGCAGTGCCTTGTATTCACAGTGGAAGGTTTTGTAAGTCAAGGGAGAGGGGCTATGTCTTTTTAGTTTTTAATTTTATTCTTCTTTATGTTGGAAGGTCCCATCATTCTGTAATGATGTTGATGATATTGACTGCAGATTGGAAGATCAGACACGGAAGCATTGCTTGGAATATAATTATGATTATGAAAATGGATTTGCCATTGGTAATTATTGATTGCATAGATTTTTAGCTATCCAGGCTTAATGCAGCATAATTCCTTTTGTTCTGAAGTACACAATGTGTTGTGTAAGGTATTTTCTAAAAAGCTATAGAGCTCTCAAGATTCTAAGCAATTACATAATAACGATTTATAATGTATATACTTGTAACAATACTATGGAACTGATTGCTTTCTGGTTTTGATACTGCTTCCTATATAGTGAAGAGGAAAAGTTTACTGAGATGCCATATGGTGAGGGGGGAGAAAAGGCACATGCACACAGAGTCATACAAACTTTCTTTGGCAACTTTTTAAAAACATAGGGTCATAGAGTTTCAAAGTAAATTATTGAAAATGTATAGTAGATGGTTCTGGAGATGGTAAAGAAAATGAGGCGCATCCTTGGGAGTGGTTCAGATAAAGACAGAAACCTCAGAAAACAAAGCTATACATTACATTTGCACACTAGCTCTGAAATGACTTCTTGTAGGCAAGGGCAGAATTTTCTGAATGAATGTAGGTGTGTCAGAGTGAAAACTATGACAGACCAACTGATTGTTGCCACTTAGCTTTATGCCAAGCAAGTTGTTCTTTACAGTCCATTTTAAAACATGTTTCCACATTGTACTGCTGTTGTTCTTTACATTTCCAGGTTGCTCAGAACAGAAAGACTAAATACCTGTAACTTATATTGCTTGTGTTAGCAGGAGGCATTTTTGCAGATCATCATTGCAATATGTACTCTGTCATAGGACTGTGGCTGCTTTACTTGTTCATAGTGGAATTATATAGTGGAGCTTCCTGCTTATTCTCACCTTTTAGACATGCTTCACTGAGCTGGAGAGCACATATCAGACATGGTGGCTGGACCCAACTAGGAACTTGGAGGAAACAATACTGAGGACATGGGACATAGGGTTCTCTTCTGTTTCATATCAACCTCTCGTCAGAGTGACCTTGTTGCTTTTTTTCTGGAGTTTCCTATGATTTCACACAGGGAAGGCAGAAGAGAACTCCCAAGTCACATGAGACAGCAGTTCAGGAAATTAGTAGAAATTATAGTTATTATTGCTAATAATAATTAACAGTATTACTGTGTTAGTAGTCACACAGGATTAACCACACAGCTCTGGTTGTCCACTGTAAATTAAGTATAATCTAGGTGACTGCTTACAGGAAATTTGCAGCTTGTTTTTATTTTCATGTTGGTTTGGTGTTTTTTTTTTAAGAGGTAGATAATGAAATAGACCATGCACCTCTAGTATTATGAGAAGGTAGATTATGTACAGAAACAAATTATTGAGCTGCTGGTTGAAAGCATGTTACAGGTGAAGGTTGTTGTACAGGGGGTGAATTTGAGTCACTATGTGTAACTGAAATGCCAGTCTGAGGTGAACACATACATAAGCTAATGCTACCAGCCTTTTTTGAGAGGACAGACAGTGGTAGAACTATTCAAGATTTGTGAGAACAAGATGCAAAGAAGATATATGGCATAGACCTTGCTGTATGCAATTGAGTAGGGAGAGAGAGAAGTATGGAATTTTTTAAGATGTTGCTGACAGGTGAGGGTCCATGCAAGACATGGGAAGAGAAAGAATTGCAACCTGTACTTTTTATAGCAGTATTTCTTTAAAGCTTTCCCTAACTGCACAAGATTCAGGATCTCTAGGATGCCAGGTCACAATGCTGATACTACAGACAATTGTGGAAGCAAAGCCAGCACACATGATCTGAAGCTTCAAACAGATGCTGTTGTATTGAGGTTGTATTTTAGAAATAAGTATAGGTACTTAATTTCCACATTTTTTTTTCTCTCTTTGTTCTTTCTTAATGCTTCACAGGACCTGCTGGCTGGGGGGCAGCAAACCAGCTGGATTATTCCTATGATGATTTTGCTGATGCAGCACAAGAAGGTGACTTATCCAGGCATCTTTCTGCCTCTGTAAAGACAGGACCAGCTCGAGTAAAAAGGCAGAAGATGACTGTTCCAATGACCGACCACAAAATAAAGTTAATATTTAACATCACAGGTGAGAGAAGTCAAAATGTAATTCTTTCTTTTTAAAAAATATATTTCTTATACATTCAGTAAAACTTAGCCTTCACTCACAAAGCTTGCTGGAGATGCCTATGACAGCTTTCTAGAGATGTTCATATCTCCATTTCATCGCAGACTTTTTACTTGGGGAAAAGGTCATGGCCTCATGTTCATGGAGAACATTGAGTGCATGGCATACTTTCTGTTTTCCACCAGCCTTGACTGTTGTACTCTTGATATTCTCCAGAGTACACTGGAAGTGCTGACTGTAAAATTTGTGTGGTTTTTTGTTTTGTTTATATCCCAGCTAGCGTGCCACTGCCCGATGAAAGGAATGATACATTGGAATTGGAAAACCAGCGTCGGCTCCTTAAAACACTGGAGATGATCACGAACAGGCTGAATAGGACTCTTAACAGGGAACCCATGTATTCTTTTGAGTTTGCATCCGAACTCATTGTAGCTGACAGCAACTCACTGGAGACTGAAAAGGCCTTTCTTTTCTGCAGGCCTGGTTCTGTGCTGAGGGGGAGAATGTGTGGTAAGCCAGATTAGTTGCTCCTCACATGTGTTTGGAATCCATTTGAAAAGCAAAGTTGTAGAGGATGTTTGCAGAGAGTTACAGTTTGACAGAGTCCAGTGCTTGTGGTCTTGCAGAACAATAAACTGCAAAAATGCTTTGCGCAGTTTGACTTCCAGGGGATGTTTATGTTCTTAACCAAGGCCTGTGAAAAAGGATGCTTTTGTACCCAGGATTCCACTCCCATGGGGAAATCAGGCATATCCACACTTGGTGATACACAGGAAAACAGTGCATGGTATGCAGTCATTTAATCCTGATAGTCTTGTGCGTGATGTGTTGCTAAGATAGGGAAATGGATTCTGTTTCCTTAGCATACTAAGATCTTTGCAGTGTTCCAGAGAGTTGTCCTGTTTGCTGAGGAACAGAATCCCATTTCATAAAACCAGGGTTTGACTAAATGGGAACTCCAGAGGCAAGACAAGTATGTATGATTGTGTATTCAGAAGGGAATGTTATGTTTTCTACATTACAGTTAACTGCCCTGTGGGCACCTATTACTCCCTGGAGCATCATACCTGTGAAAGCTGCTGGACTGGATCCTACCAAGACGAAGAGGGGCAGCTGGAATGCAAAAGTTGTCCAGCTGGTAGCTACACAGAGTATCTACACTCTAGGAGCATCTCTGAATGCAAAGGTTAGAAACTTGTCTTCCTCAAGACTCTTAACTACTGAATGCCTGGTGGCATCCTTGGTCCTCATTGTGAAAGTACTTGGATGAGGTTAACCTGTGAAATGAGAAGCAGTCCTAACTGCCCCTTGATGCACATGTAAAGAGGAAAAATCAGCTTTCACCACTGTTGTCTTAATTTCTGTCTTTGTTCCCTGATATTGTGAGCCCATTTTGCAGGGAACAATCATGCCGTTCTTGTCCTTGCCAGCCCTCTCCATCCTGCTATGATAAAAAATAAAATGTCAGCATCCTTCACTGCAGTGCTCTGGCACTGAGCACCTCAGCACCACTATCTCTGTGATTTTTTGAAAAAGAATTTGTTAGTTTTATTTTCTGCCTATTCTCTTACCACAGATTTTGTAAGTGACTTGCAATAAATCATACATGAAGCCAACTGTGAGGCAATTAACTGGTTAAAATTCACAAATATGCTATTAGTAACTTATTGTAAATGGGGTTTGGATTGGTTTGCTTTGGGTTTTTTTGTACCCATGAAGTCCTGAGTTGAACAAACTCTAGAAATAACGTATTGTGATTTCAGCATTATTTTCAGAGTTTAGAAGCCATGTTTCCTGATGAGTATTGCTTAATCTTTATGAAATTTTCTGCCTTATAGCTCAATGCAAGCAGGGAATGTATTCACCAAATGGTCTTGAGACGTGTGAAACTTGTCCACTTGGTACGTATCAGCCAGCATTTGGATCCAGGAATTGCATCTCTTGTCCAGAAAATACATCAACAGTAAAAAGAGGCGCAGTGGATGTCTCAGCTTGTGGAGGTTTGTAAGAGAATGGGCTATGAAATTTTAGAAATTAAAATCTAAAAAATTCTAAATATTATTTAAATATCAGTTAATGTAATCCAATTCATCTGTCTAAATACCAAATTCTGTTTCTGAATAAGTGTGTACCAAGCAGCATTTCCCAGCAAAATAATAGTTCATTTCCTGATAACTTGATTATTTCTAATACCTTATCTAAGGATGATTAAACTAAGATAAGGTTGAGTAACTACATGAAAATAAAACCTCTTTCCTCACGGAAGAGACAGGGATTAACAAGGGTTTTGTCACTGTTATCTCCAGAACAGCATGCACACCTTCTATACAAAAATGCTGAATTTTAATGCAATTTGTTCCCTGTTTTTTTTCAAGAAGTTGTCCTCAACTATCTTTGGAAAACTTTGCCAGAAAGATAGAAAGATTCCTGGAGGAAATAATCTGCAAGGATTAATAGTATAAAAAAGACTTGTTGTTTTATCCTCAGGAGGATTCAAAATAATAATAATAAATAAATAAATAAATAAAACCTAAAGGAAATTGCTTTTGACAGCTGTCCCCAGATAGAAATATTTCCCAGATGTTTTCCATAATCCTTTGAGAAGCACATGTAACCTAGCAGCACAAGTTAAATAGGCATCTCCTAGCGGTGTGAATTCCTGGCAGCTTTCACCCTTTTAACTCTGAGGAGGAACTATAAGGGGAGGAGAGCATATGACCAGGAAGAGGTGAGGGGAGGTGTAATGGCAATGCCACTGAACATTCAAAAAAAATGTCCTTTTGTTCTTGCAGTACCATGTGTCGCAGGAGAGTTCTCTCGTACGGGTTTGACACCTTGCTACCCTTGTCCCAGAGACTACTATCAGCCAGACCCAGGAAAGTCCTACTGCTTGTCTTGTCCTTTTTATGGAACAACAACTGTCATTGGTGCCAGATCCATCACAGATTGTTCAAGTAAGTCAAACAAATTTTGCTAGAGAAAGTGAACAAGGGGAACATGTCAAGAATGGCCAACAGAAGTCGTAACTGAAAATATGCCATTTCCTCTCCTAACAGCTGTAGACCTCCCATTTCAATTAGTGAAATTCACAGCTGGTGTTGCCTACTGGCATTGTCTCTGTGTTATGTAGCACACCAAAGTTCAGAGTGTACATATACAGAGTGTGTGTGTATGTGTGTGTGTTTATTTATTTATTTATTTATTTGTGTGTATAGCTGTATATACACATATAGATTATGTATATTCTATAGAGTTATATATATGCAAATATGTATATACATGTATGTGTGTAAACAAATAAAATATATTTTGCATGTACACATTCACCTATGCACTCACAAATACATATAGTAACTACGTGCTTACTCCAGTGTTTTTCTGTTGTTTCCACAAATTCACTTTTTCCAGCATATCTTTAGTTGCATTGCTAACATGCATTTATTATGCCCTCATGAAATAGGGAGGGACTGTGTCACGTAATATTATTACTTCATGTATCTTTCCTCTCTAGGTTTTGGCTCTACATTTTCAGCAGCTGAGGAAAGTGTAATGATGGTACCAGCTTCTCCAGAAAATATCAGCAAGCAGTACAAAGTCAGCAGTCAGGCAAGCATAAGATATATTTTCCAATGTTATCTCAAATTAAAGAGTGAATTAAAGAAAGAGTGCCTTATGCAGGAGTAAATTACTAAGGCCTTTTTAAATGTACTGTTATGCTAACTATTTGCTGAAGGAATCAGAGTGATGGTCATGAGAGGAACACTTATACTCTCTTTATAGTCATTGAAGAACTTTCACTGGAAAATAGGAGGCTGCCTCAGCTATTGACAATATTAAATTCTGGACTTGTAGCCTTCACTTGATGTATGAAATAATCATTGCACTTATAAAATAAATGTAAACTTCATAGAGGACATTCAACCAATCTACAAAAAGTACTTTGACCACACTCACTCATCTGATACCTTCTGTATGCTGAATTCCAGAAACTGCTACCAGGCATCTAAATCCCAGTTGTAAAATCTTTGGTTTACTTATTGCAATATAGATAAACTTATATAGGAGGCAAGCAGAGCTCCTTTCTGCTGTGAGTACCCCTGATGAAATTCAGGCAAGTCCTAATGTGATAGAAACTCCAGTGACAGTGCTTGCCAGAGATGCCCCCCTTGCCCTCACCATCGCCCTCACAGTCTGCAACTCTGAAAAGACTGCTTTGTTTGTATCTGAATGTAGAGTGAACAGAAGTAGTGTTGAGTGATGGTAAATTTGGCCTGAACCATCATAGAACTTATAGACAGGTGGAAACATGATCTCCTATGGTTTTAGTTGACCATTTGTTCAAGGGCTTTGCTGAACTCAGGTTTGCTGTTTTAGAAAAAATAACACCACACAGTGAAATTCCATACAAGCTCACCCGATGACCACTAGCAGGAAGCAATTAGTCAGAGTAAGAGAGAACTCCCATATAGAAGACAGCATAATATAAAATATCACCTGTGAATCACAGCTAAGAAAGTTCTAAGGAAACACCTGTAATGATATTTCACTAAGTAAAAGGTTATTCTAAAGTAGTCATTCAGATTCCTGTGATTTTTTTTTTCTAGAGAAAAGAATGGTTGGCCTGCTGAGGCAACAAAGAGTAACAGTTAGCATTTAATACCACTGATTTTTCTCTCTCAGCTTTTCAAAGAGACTACAGGGTGTGCTGTTTTAAAATCAGAATTTTTTTTTTCTACCTGTATTTCCACCTTCACTGAATGGTATCATTCTTGCCTCTGGAAGGTGTTTCATGAGTGTTTCCTGGAACCATGCCACAATAATGGGACCTGCAAACAATTGGGAAGTGGATATATTTGCATATGCCCACTTGGATATACAGGTGAGTAATTGAGAAGGATGTGGAGGAGCTAACATGTCTCTGTGCCCTTAAAATGAGCAAGCATCAAGGTGCAAAACATTTCACTGAAAGAGTATAGCTTAACTAACTGGAATAGTCATCACTGATTTACCATATATAAGGAAAAAAAAATTTTCTCATGTTCTCACTGAATTACATCATGGTTGGCAGAAAAGGATTTTGAATGGGTCTTCTTTCATTGAAGTTACTGGATTTGATAATGCTATCGCTTGGCAATATTTATTATTAGAGAAGATTTGCACTGTAAACTTCTAATTCCACCAGATCTGCCTGTATAACTCTTCATTGTTAGCTTCCCAGGTGCTTCAGAGGAAAGAAATTACATTATTCAGCTATTAGCAAGAAATTATCTCTGTTACTTTTGATAGTTATTAAGAACTACTATACGCAACTCACCAGCATGTTTCCCATTGTCCATCATACCTTTCTAGTAGCATTTTGTCTCAGGTCTGTTTTAAATATAGTCTAAAGAGAAGATAATAAAACTGAATGCCTGGTCGTATATGCAATTAATCATGTTTTCATACATTTACTAGTCATGATTTCTATGGTTCTGAACAATTCAAATTTTGTCACACTGTTCTCCATCCTTAATTTTGCATTCTAGGCTTGAAATGTGAAACAGAAGTTAATGAGTGTAAATCATCTCCTTGCCACAACAATGGAATATGTAAAGATGGCATTGGGACCTTTGTTTGCCACTGTCAACCAGGCTATTCAGGTAATTTGTTTCACCTCATTACTCTTCTTCAGGCAGTCATCCTTTCTGTGCCAAATCATAGAATCATAGAATCATAGAATAGGCTGGGTTGGAAGGGACCTCAGAGATCATCGAGTCCAACCCTTGATCAATTACCACCACAGTCACTAGACCACGGCACTGAGTGCCATATCGAGTCTCTTTTTAAATATATCCAGGGACGAAGAGTCCACCACCTCCCCAGGCAGCCCGTTCCAATGTCTGATCACCCTTTCTGTGAAAAAATTCTTTCTAATATCCAGTCTGAACTTACCCCGGCACAATTTAAGACCATGCCCTCTTGTCTTACTGAGAGTTGCCTGGGAAAAGAGACCAACCCCCGCCTGGCTCCATCCTCCTTTCAGGTAGTTGTAGAGGGCAAAATAGACAACACAAAAGTTGTATAATTTTACATGCTTGACACTCTAACAGCAAAACAATGCAACCTACAGATTCTACTATATGTGAACAGATTTTGAAATAAAAGGATTCAAGGATAGTGTGTGTGCAGGGTGTTCATATATGCTCTTGATCTGTGACATTTCTGGACTGAAAAAAAGGGCATGAAGTTTAGGGAGTTAGCAAATACAGGGAAAATGCTTGCAACAATTAATATGGCCTGACTAGACAAAGAACTTCCGCAGTTGCTTTGAGTTTGAGTAATCTGCCAATACAGCAACCGATTTCTAAATATTGAAATCAACTATTGAGGACATAATTTGGAGTCTACAAGAAAGTGGGCAGGAACCTTTTATAAGGCCATGTAGTGATAGGTCAAGGGGTGATGGCTTTAAAATGACTGAAAGAATGTAGATTTAGGTTAGATATTAGGAAAAATAATTGTGATGGTGGTGAGCCACTGGCATAGATTACCAGAGAAGCTTTGGATGCTGTCCCCTTGGAAGTGTTCAAGGCCAGGTTGGATGGGGCCTTGAGCAACCTGGTCTAGTGGGAGGTGTCCCTGCCCGTAGCAGAACATTGGAACTAGATGGCCTTTAAGGTCCCTTGCAACTCAAGTGTGATTTTATGTGATTTCATATGATTAAGAAAAAAAGCCTGGTGTTTTTCAACAGAAACGGACTCTTACATTTTCCATGTTTATGGCCATACATTTATTGACACTTGCTGGGTGTTTTATAAAATTCATACTTCAAGCCATAGACTTCATATCTTTCACCTCCCAACATCCAAATAACATAGCTGATCTCTGTAGGAGCTTGCAGTAGTGCAGTAAAACATGGGACAGATCACCTGATCTCAGTATGCTGTTGTCATGCAAGCAATATGGTGTTCTTTTATCTTCCACATTCAGTCACTGAAGCATGCAGGCCTTGACTATGTCTTGATCATGCCTTGTAAACCTTGCTGTTTGAAGGTCTCTTGTGTGAAGAAGACATAAATGAATGTAGCTCCAGTCCATGTTTGAATGGAGCCCACTGTGTTGATGGAAAGAATGGTTACCACTGCACTTGTGCAAAAGGGTTCACAGGTACACCTTTTTCTAAGTTGGGCTTCACTCTTCCTGACCAAAAAAGATATCTTCCTACTGTGTACAAAGTATTTCAATCTCATTGCTGCATATTACATATATTATATGTTAATATGGATATACGAGATTCCCTACGTCCACATAACCTCTCAGATTCCCTATAATGTTCATGTGGCTTCACAAGTAGCTACTGATTTATTTTTTATTTCTGATTTTGCCATGAACTATTTGTGTAATGTTAAGGAAAAAATAAGGATATTCACATGGGTGCAAATGTTGGTTTTAATTTTATTCAAAGAAGATAAGTATTTTTACAGTTAGACAAGATGGCTGGTGTTAAAACTAGTCCATATCCCCATACTCAGCTTTGTACTGCTTTCATAGACTTTGGAAAAATCCAGGTGAATCTGGATATTGCCTTTTTCACAGCAGAAATGCCAGAATCATTTGTTTCTGTCTTGCATGCTTCTCCTTTGAGTTAAAGTTCTAGTTAAATGTCTTTTGTAACAGCTTCTCATTAGTTTCTTATCAGGTCATTTCCTGATATCAGCCCAAATTACTCACATAATGGACAGTATGCATTTTTATGACCACTTAATTTCAATCAGTGGAGTAAATCCCCAACCTGCATGGCTACCCTAGTGTTTGCTGTTCCCCAGAAGATGAGCGCTTTTCAGCAGTGCTTAAAGAACAGACATGGGTTACTTATCTCCTTAGGTTAATTTAAAGTGGAGTTTTGTCCTTTTCTTCTCAGGTGCTCACTGTGAAATGGAGGTCAATGAATGCCTTTCAAACCCGTGTCTTAATAGGGCTATTTGTGAAGATGGGGTTGGCAGTTTCTCCTGCAAATGCCTCCCAGGTTTTGCTGGTGTCCTGTGTGAAAGAAACATCGATGAGTGTCTCAGCAGGCCCTGTAGAAATGGAGCTACCTGCAGAGATGGTATCAACAGCTTCAGGTGAAAAAACAGATGAATGATATAATACAGTGTGGAAAGACAAATATGTTGGGGTTCTTAAGCCTGCTTAGATATCAGCAAGGCATTTGGTAGCCTGATCCCTTGTAAATGATCCTCTTATGCACATTAAAGGACATTTTAGGAGGCAAGGAATTAAATGTCCTAGTGTCGTCACTCTTAAAAAATTCCAATAAAATATGCAGTTTGAAGTTTATGCAAGGTAGGACTGCATGTTCTAAGTACTGGTCTTCAAAAAGAAATATACTTTCCCAGGCTTCAAGGGCTTGTCTTGCTTTCCACTAGAAGCATATATCATGACAAGTTATGTACCTGATAATACAACCGTTCTATAGCCTGGGAGACAGTGGAAGGTGTCCATACTGAGAACATAGTGATTAAAATATAAGCATCAATGCAATCTTCCAAATATTTATTTTTATGCATATTTTTGGGTATCTGAACTCCGATGTTACATGTACCAGTAGCAGTAAGCAGTTACATGTACCAGTACCACTACCAGTAGCAGTGTCATATTCTAGATCTCTGTAGAGTAATGGACACAGTGATAGGTTTAATAACTTTACCTCTCCAAAGCCCCAGAAGTTTTGGTGCCTTTCATACATCTGGTTTTTTCAGTACCATAGGTTCTGATACTTTTCTGCTTCCTTGTTTTTGTCTGTATATAAGCTTATCTGCCTGAAAAGTTAAGTACCTCTTGTTCTATGGAGTCTAGAAGGCATGCATTACACATAGGAATACAATGATTGCCTCTTATAATTTCCTATGAAGAAATACAGACACTGTTTAAATATTGTGTTGTTCCTATCAAGAAGAAATATTATGCAGCTAATAGGACTCAAGCATACATAAAGGAACAACTGAAAAAAAAACTCTGCAGCACCTCTTCTATTGATTTATTTTTTCAGTATATGCCATTTCCATTGTCAGACCTGACTTCATGGCCAGGATTCTTTGTCATGACAGCAGCAACCTTTGAAGTGTGCTTCTCTTTTCCCCTGTAGGTGTCTGTGTGTGACAGGGTACACAGGACTAAACTGTGAAGTGAACATCAATGACTGTGACTCCAGTCCCTGCTTAAACCAAGCCACCTGTGTGGATGCCTTGAACTCGTACGTTTGTAAATGTCCCCCTGGCTTTACAGGCAGCAGGTGTGAAACAGGTACACAGGACCAAGTGTCAGAAAAAGGTGGCTTGACTAAGTCTCTGGGGCAAGATTTGCACTGGGTGGGCTGGTTTCACACAGCTTCCCCAGAATTCAGATAGGGTGGTGGGACACTGAGAGGGTGAGTGGAGCCTGTGTGACTGTGGTGCTAGTAGGTGTAAGTGCAGACAAGTAAGAGCATGTGTGTTATGTCATATTTATATTAATTTTTCTAAGGCACATTTTTATCTTTTTAATACCTAGTAGTTCTATCGAGTTTAATTTGTATTTATTACGTGTGCCTTTTTCTGTGCACTAATTAGCTTTTTCTGTTTCTTGTAGTTCATGTAGGGCTTTGCATCTCAGAGTTAGTATGTGGTAGGGTCAGTTTTAGAAGTCCTAAAGGAATCAAGTTCCTTACAGGCAAAAGGATATCAAGTTCCCTGTGATGGACCAAAATGGGTCACACCTAGTGCAGCCTAGAATTAGGCCACACAACCACGAGGCTCAAATCCATTTGTCTTTTAGCCACTCCATGAAAACATAAGTGTTGAATTAGTAGCTGGTGAATCGTTAAACAGAAGAACCCATGTTGATTTTACATAGAACAGGTCATTTAGGCCTGCCATCCTGTGTCAGAGTTTAAAAACACCCAGCTTTCAGGAGAGCTCCATTTGGTACGTTTACATGTAGTATCCTTGTTACGTATGTCACTCTGCACAGAAGAGCAGCACACAAGTACTGTTCTGTAGCAATACAGTGCATTTCATGAGTCTAGAACAGAAAAAATCTATAATTTTTTTTCTTTTTTCTTTTTTTTTTCTTTTTTAATCTTGACTCACAAATAAAATGGGATCAGTTGATCACATCTCTTGGGGTTGTTGGATGGCAGATGGAAATGTCATTTCATTGACAGAGGACTGAAAAGTATTATTGATATTTGTTCATTGCTTCTAGCTAATCATCTCGTCCAGTCATTTTTCTTTAAACTTGGTGCTTTCTAGTCTTAGAAATCTCTACATGCTTGCTGATGTTAGGATACTATACATTCTTCCTACCTCTGATCAATTTAAAGACAATAATTTTTGTAGATGGGTTGCCTTCCATTCTATTGTATGTGCTTAGATTCTGTTTGATTGTCTTGCACAGTTTATAGAAACATAGCTCTGAAAACTCCTTGTCTTTGTTGCAGAACAGTCCTCTGGTTTCAATCTTGATTTTGAAGTCTCTGGTATCTATGGTTATGTCATGCTTGATGGTGTCTTCCCATCTCTTGGTGACATCACCTGTACATTCTGGATGAAATCCACCGACACCACAAACTACGGGACTCCCATTTCTTATGCAGTGGAGAATGGAAGTGATAATGCATTTCTTCTAACTGATTACAATGGGTAAATAACAGTTATGCTTTTCTGTATCTTATAGATGTCTTGAACTGATAAAGCAAATATAGACCAGAAGTCCAAGTGTCATCTGCCTACTTCAGGGCAGAAAAATCTACATGCAAACTCCATAGCTGGAATTGACAGTTTGTTCTGGTTTTCTTCTTGCTCTGTCTGCTTTGCATTCTGACAAATAGGAGAGTAGCAGCAAGAGAGCAGTGAAGTTAAAAAGCAGGATATTTTTGTCTGTTCTACATTTATATCATATGTAAATAATGCATTGAGACAAGATGGGATAAAATGGAGCTCAGGACTCAGAGTATTTTAGTGTGACTCCAAAAGCAGGGGTGGACCCAAGGAGCAACCTCAAGAAGCCACTGTGCAGCCATGGCTTGAGTTTTCATGTTTTGGTACAAAAGCTCATTACTTATTTCAGTGTGTTTTGCATGTGATGACCATAACTTCTAAGTTCTCTGAGAGAGAAAGAGATCTCTTGTGTGATGATCTATCTGTTAATGAAATTACAAGTGGTGGGATGAGAGCTTCTATCTGTTAATGAAATTACAAGTGATGGGATGAGAGATAATATTGTCAGGTTGTACCAGGAGAGATTTACATTGCATGTTAGGAAGAATTTCTTCACTGAAAGGGATTATCAGGCACTGGAACAGGCTGCCCAGGGCAGTGGTGGCATCACCATTCCTGGAGGTATTTAAAAGTCCTATAGGCATAGTACTTAGGGATATGACTTTGTAAAGGACTTATCAGTGCTAGGTTAATAGTTGGTCTCAATGATCTTAAAGGTCTTTTCCAACCAAGGTAATTCTGTGAATCTGTGATTTCTTTTATGATGTAGACAGGGTTACCTCATTTGGCAAATGAGGTAATGTGAGTAATGTGAGACAGGCCATACTTTTAAAGTTGTTGCCTGTAACTGAGTATATCTTGATCTTCCTTCCACGCAGCTGGGTTCTTTATGTAAATGGGAAGGAAAGGATCACAGACTGTCCTTCAGTGAATGATGGTAACTGGCACCATATTGCAGTCACATGGACATGCACAGATGGGGCATGGAAAGTGTACATTGATGGAAAACTGTCTGATGGAGGCAGTGGGCTCTCTGTTGGCTCAAAAATCACTGGTATGCTTTACTTATATTACACCAGATCTGTTGCCTTGGTTTTATTGCAGAATTTGCTGTGCCTGCGAGGAGATGTTTATTTTGATATTTTTAGTTTGTTTTTACATTTTAAACATTAATACAAGGCTTATGTTTGTTATTCTTGTTCTTGCAGACAGTACCCTGACAGCCTCGCTAAAGAGAAACTGCACATATCTAGGGTAAACTAGTGGATAGGATGTGTTGGGGGTGACAGAGCTTAGTCCAGTAAGGAGCCCATGCTGAGCTGATTTTCAAGTGGCTTTGGTGGGACTAGGCTTATCACACAACAAACTGAAGTTCAATTAGCATTTCCTTTACAAATTTCATCTCAGAGTTGATTGAATTAGCTTTCTCCTGTTACTTTCAGACAGCTTTTTAAAATTATGTTTACACCTCCTCCTAACAAGGTGCAGTTTGCTGTTTGTTAGTTCCTGTGATCATTGGTTTTCCAGTAATATTGGAAGACATGAGAAGGAATACCTCTGGCACAGAAGAGACATGAAAGGCCTGATGATAGATTGCTTCAAAGACAGTTTGTTTTGATTGTGTTTTCCTACTGCCACTGTCCAATTTACATAGAGCTTAAAAAACTATACATATTAAAAAAAGAAAAATTAAAAACTATAGTGTGTGGCACATTATTCTTGTCTGTGTCTTTCCGTATTGCATTGGAGTTATGTCCTGAAACAAGACCTTAGAAAGTGAGCAGTCTCCATGACTTTTTCTCCTTTCTCCACACACCTTGGGACATAGAAAAGGCATGTCTCCCTCATCTGGGCTATTGGTCAAGAAGAGGAAATAAACTTGTATGGTGTGTGGGAGAATTGACTCTTTAATCAACGTGTTTCTGAGGGTTTGGAATCAAATTTGTTTGACCTAATTTTTTAAGCTTTTGTTTAAAGCAGGAAGCGCAAGCTAGCTAGCACTGTAAAATATGCCCTGCCTGCTCAAAAATGTATTTTGCATTGCTTGGTAATATGCTTCAAATACTGAGCTAGACCAAATACCATTCTTGAAGCAGCCATGTGAAGTTTCTGCTCTCATAAACATGAGTTTAGCATTAATTCATATTTGAAAGTCACTTCCAAATTGTTATGCTCGCTAACCTGAATCTGGCATAAAGCTTCCCAGAAGTTTACTTAGAGAACTGGTGGAACAGGGCTGGTCTCTTGCACTACAAAGTAAGAGATAAACTTAGCAAAGCAAACTAACTTAGTTTAGCAAAAGTTTTGTTTAGTTTTCAATCTTTTTATGGGGATCCTTGATGTAAAGCTTTGTTTCCTAGCCCTCTTCTAATTCTGTCTGAGTTTAGGTGGTGGTGCACTTGTACTGGGTCAAGAGCAAGATCAGAAAGGAGAAGGATTCAACCCAGCTGAATCTTTTGTGGGCTCCATAAGCCAGCTCAACATTTGGGACCATGTTCTGTCTCCACAGCAGGTAAGTACATACTGCAGTAACTGAGAACAGGGCTCCAAGTGTAGGATGAACATTTTAAAAGGCATTTCAAATGAGCATATTGGATAGAAGAACTCTGTTCCCAAAGAGGTCAGTAGAGATCACATGAAACTCTGACTGAGGATAGTGAGCTTAGCATAGTAAATAGAGTAGATTTAAACAAAACTAGATTTGGTACGCAACACGTTGAAGTTGCCTTCTATTTTGGCTGAGCTTTGCTGTATTATGTAGCTTTAAAAGAGAACTCGAGGCCTACAGAAAAGCTATCAGTCCTGTTTGAAAAGGGAGAAAACCCAATGAAATAAGACCAGGGCTTGTTTTACGTATAACAGTTCCCTCACCCTACTGGATGAAAGCACCAGTAAAACTTCAGAGGGGAGGCATCACAATTTCTGTCAGTGCATTAAACACTATGAAAAATCTGAGCTATTGTAGTCCCAGGAAAAGTCTGAATGGGCAGCAGAATTGGGCTACTTTATTCAGGTACCAAAAATAAAGGTTTGGCACTGAACTTTCAGAGGTAAAAATCAGTGAACATCATTAGATATCTCCAAAGACAGTGATCCCTAAACTTCTCTTTGAAACAAGCTTCAGTACTCAGTGAATGTCTTTTCTTTATGTCTAGTTTGGACCTCCCTCTTCAGCTTATGACTAATGTTTCTGTTTTCCACCATGCACTACTGTGAAGAGCCTGACTATATACTTGATAACCCCCCCATAGCTACCATGGGTTGCTGCTAGGTGTCCCCAAAACTGTCTCGGCTCCAGACTGAACCACCCTTGATCCCACAACCTCTTCTGACAGGGCAGATGCTCCAGACTGTCACCTTTTTGATACTCTCCCCTGAACTTGCTCCATCTTGTCAATGTATTTCTTGTATGGAGGAGCCCACAATGGAATGCATTTGCATCCAAATGTGGTCTAATAGGCAGTGAGAAGAGGGAGAAATCCCATCTTTGGTTTTCTGGCCACTCACACAGCCAAGGATGCTGTTGGTCCTCATCATTGGCATCGTGCACAGCTGGTTGTTACTCAGGTAATTGCCAGCCAGAGCCCCTAGGTGTTTTTCTACAGAGCTGCTCCCTCTCCAAGTTGTGCCCAGTTTGTATCATTCAGAAGTTTTTATTTCCCATTTGTTTGTGTTGAATTTCTCGTTTTCTAATCTACAGAGTTTGGAAGCAGGGACAGGTGGCCTTGGAGGAGTGCAAAGAAATTGTCCAAGCAGCCAGGGATCAGGTTAGGAAAGCTAAACCACAGATAAACTTAAATCTAGCCAGGGACATCAGAGGTAACAAGAAAAGCCTCTATAGCTCTGTCAATGGTAAAAGGAAGACTAGGAAAAAAATGTGGGCACTGTCCATAAAGAAGGAGGAAACTTGGTTACACGGGTCACACTGGGTATGGAAAAGGCTGAGGTACTCAAATTTTTTGCCTCAGTCTTCACCTCCAAGGGCTCTGGCCACACCACCCAAGTTGCAGAAGGCAAAGGCAGGGACTAGGAGAAGGAAAATCCACTCATTGTAGAAGAGCAGGCTTGAGACCACCTAAAGAACCTGAAAATGCACAAGTCTGTGGAAACTGGTGAGATCTAACTTCAGCTCCTGAGGAACTGGTAGATGAAGCTGCAAAGCTGCTGCCTCTCATATTTGAAAAGTCATGGCAAACTGGTGGAGTTCCCACTGACTGCAAAAGGGGAAATATAAGTACCCTTTCAGAAAGGGAAAAAAGGACCATACAGGGAACTACAGGCCCATCAGTCTCACCTCTGTGCCTGGCAAGATCATGGAGCAAATCCTCCTGAAGGTTCTGCTAAGGAACATGGAAAATGAGGAGGTGTTTGGTGGTAACCAACATGACATCACCAAGGATAAATCATGCTGAAAAATTTGGTGGCCTTTTACAATGGGGTCACAGCACTGGAGGACAAGGGGACAGCAACTGACATCATCAACCTGGACTTGTGCAGAACCTTTGACACTGTCCTGCATGACATCCTGGTCTCAAAATTGGAAAGATAACAATTTGGTGGATGGACCACTCAGTGGCTAAGAAATTAGCTGGCTGGTGTCACTCAAAGAGTTATGGTCAACAGCTTGATGTCCAAATGGAGACCAGTGACAAGTGGCATTCCTCAA
The DNA here is from genome assembly GCA_023637945.1 of Phaethornis superciliosus. Classification (NCBI taxonomy): domain Eukaryota; kingdom Metazoa; phylum Chordata; class Aves; order Apodiformes; family Trochilidae; genus Phaethornis; species Phaethornis superciliosus. The sequence goes on along the minus strand of JAJQWJ010000004.1, from coordinate 9,838,151 downwards.
GTACCAGTACTGGGACTGGCGTCCTTTAAGATCTTTGTTGGAGACATGGAAAGTGAAATTGAATGCACCTTCAGTAAGTCTGATGACAGCAGCAACAAGTGTAGTGTGGTTAACACACTGAGGCAAGGGATGCCATCCTGCAGGGCCTTGACAGGCTTTACAGGTGGGCCCATGACATCCTCATGAAGTTCCATAAGACCAAGTGCAAGATCCTGCGCCTGGATGGGGGCAGTCCCAAGCACAAATACAGTCTGGGCTGAGAAAGGATTGAGAACAGCCCTGAGGAGGATGACTTAGGGTGTTAGTGATGATGGCTCGACGTGATGTGGTGTTGGGGGATATGGTTTAGGGGAAAACTTTGTAGAGTAGGAGTGATGGCTGGACTTGATGATCCCAAAGGTCTTTTCCAACCTGAAAGATTCTATGATTCTATGACTCTATGATCTGGCAATGTGCACTTGCAGCCAAGATAGCAAAGCATATCCTGGAGTGCATTAAAAAAAAAGTGTGGCAAGCAAGTCAAGGGAGGGGATTCCCCCACTCTACTATTCACTCCTGTGACCAAATCTGAAGTACTGTTACCAGTGCTGGAGCATCCAACACAGGAAGGACATGGAGCTTTTGGAGTGAGTCCAGAGGAGGACCAAGAGATTATCAGAGGGATGGAGCACCTCCTCTTTGAGGACAGGCTGAGAGAGTTGGGAGAAGAGAAGGTTCTGAGGAGACCTTATAGTGGCCAGTACCTGCAGGGGCTACACGGCAGCTGGGGAGGGACTTTTTATAAGGACATGGAGTGATAGGACAAGTGGTAATGGCTTTAAACTGGAAGAGGGTAGATTTAGGTTAGACATTAGGTAAAAATTATTTCCTGTGAAGGTGGTGAGGCACCGAAACAGGTTGCCCAAGGAAGTTAGTGTTGCTCCATCCCTGAAAGTGTTCAGTGGATGGGGCCTTGACCAACCTGGTCTCTTGGAAGGTGTCTCTGCCATGCAAGGAGTTGGAACTAGGTGATCCCTTTAAGGTCCATTCCCAGGCCAAACCATTCTGTGATTCTCTGAATTTCGAGAGTTCTGTGTTGGCCCATTCCTCCAGCCTATTGCAGTCCCTGTGGATGCAGCTCTGTCCTTCAGCATACTGACTCAGCCTAGCAGTTTGATACGATCCACAAACCTGATGACAGTGTACTCCATCACCACTTCCTTGTCATTACTGTTTCAATCCTGAAGGTCAAAAATGATGAAACTCTTGATAACACTTGAACAGCAAGGGCTGGTGTTCAAAATAAGAGGCATTTCTTGGGGGGAAGAGTTACTGGATCAAGAAGGTCTTGCTCTTCTCCCATTGTATTTTTGGGGTTTTACCACTTTTTGGTGGTTTAGCGCTGTTTGTTAGCAGTTGATTCAAGTAAGAAATAATAAAATGTAACAGCAAATAGGAGTAAAGCAGAATCTTTGCTTACAGTATCCATATGTCTCCTCCACTTTTTGCTTCTTTACTTTGCAACTTTGGCTTTCTGCTAAGTTCAGAACTATCCAGCAATCTTCTACTTGTCTTGGATTTTTGGGTGAGCAGTTGTTGCATTGCCAAGTCAAATCTTAAGGGTTTTGTTTACTGGTAGTTTTGATGCTGGTAAATGTGATTTTACAGGACACACTGATGAAGAGGTTAAATCTGATTTTCTAAGGCTGTCTCAAAGGTCATCTGTCTTTAGAGACAGGCTTCATTAAATCTCCATTTGCTTCAAATTCAATAGAGCTACAATGAGAAAGAAAATTCTGCTCTTCGTTTATGGTATCCGTATTACTAATCTGAAAAGACCAGACAGGGAGCTAAGCCATGGAAGCTTCCTTAAAGATTTTACCTCATTCATTTCAGAATTCAGATTGGAATGGTAAATCATTATTGTTAATCTGTTATTATTAGTTCTGTTGTGGCCTGCTGGAACTATTCAGGAAGTCTTACCTTCCTCAGATATAAAGGATAGTGATAGAATATGTTGCCCAGTGAATAATGTAAAGGGAAAGCCTGTTCTTTAAGGTTTTTCTTTGTGTGCTTTAGTTGCTCATTCACTTGCACTTGAGTTTGTATATGTAAACCAACAGTCTGGTTGGTTTTTTGCTGAGTAGACAGCGTAAGTTGTCTATATGGAGCTGTGGGATCCTTTCTGGCCATCCATTCTCCATCATAAGGCTTGGAAGGGCAAATTCCCAAACCTGCCTTTCTCACATTGGAAATTTTTCCCTGATGATTTCTTGCAGGTTTTTTGCAGCCCATTGCCTAAGCCATTTTTATTAGTACATATGGCTGAAGTCACATCTTTGAAATAGTCTCAGAATAAACAGAGCAGGTTGCTCTCCTCTCTAGCTAAGCTGGCTCTAGTAGAGTCTGTTTTGCCTCACTGGAGTTCAAGGTAGGGGTAATGTAAGAGTAGTCAGTCAGAGGTTCATGATGTACCTTCCTTTCTCATAAAGACAGAGAATAGCACATAGGTGGAAGCTGGTTTTATCCACTGCAGACTTGACAGTGCCACTGTGCCAGCCACAGTCCTGAGAAAGGCAGTTTCCCAATTGTTTGGCAAGAACTGGGCACACCTGTGCTTTCTAGCCTGCTAGCTGTGCCATGCTGAATGTATTGTATGGGTAGGCTGCCTGTGCTGAGAGGTACACAGCCCATGGGGCTGCCTATCTTTGCTCTTCTTAATTCATTTTTTCATGCTACTGAAGGAAACTTTCTTTTTTTCCTGCCATTAAATTACTGTAATGACCCTCCAGCGTGGAGGACCCAAAGAGTAGGAAGTAGTCTCAGTAGTCTAATGCTAACATGTATTTATTGAATAACTTTTCTTCATGGAACTCTTCCTTCTCTGATACTTTCAAAGAAAAGGAAATCCTTAATCATCCCTTTACTGTGTATTTGTCCTCCTCAGGTCACGTGTTTTCTCAGCATTTCCATGGCTGAGATATGGTTATGTCTGCCCTGACAGGGAGAATTGTGATGGGGAGTACAGTGCCAACAATACAACTTAGTCCCAGTCAACTTCTGGGTTTCTTTTCTGTTCCTGGAGTTACAGTGAACAATGTCAATACAGAATCAATCCAAAGCCCTGGTCTTTAATTTTAATAGTTTTAAAACATGTTCATGTAGCAAAAATCTCCCTGAGCATGCAGTGGAACTAGACAGCCTTCTTTTTAAAATATGTTAGAACATCTGAGCACTTTCCAAGGGACCACAATGGAATGTTTACAGGGCATCTCAAGATTAAGGGTTTGCCTGTATATTATTATTATTGCATATAATTTATACTGTTGTCCAAGTACCTCAAAAGTGCAGTGCCATTTGGGGTTTTAGTCCTCACATTCCTTCTGTTGGTGTTCAGATAGAAGTATAATAATGGTACTATGTCTAAAAGATTCTCAGAGTCACGGTCAAGAAGCTGAAATATTTTTACTGTATTGAATTTATTTTTTTACATTAAAATACAGTACTGAAACAGCTCAAGAATTCACATTGGTATTTCAGTTTCTTGTGGTAAAAATGAAAAACAAAACCAAACAAACCAAAAAAACCAAAATCAACCTGGTGGTGCCATTAAAGTAATGTTTTAAATGGAAAAACATTCCTATCAAAAATATTTGACCAGATCTGCTCTCAAGCTATTCACCTGTTGTTGATCTAATACTATGTTCCTTTCTTTCTCCTGTCCTTAGTTTTCCTACATGATTCCTATTTCAGTTCATTGTTAGTTACAGCCCTGTACTGCTTTACTTGAACTCTATACTAATACTGCTGTTGGTATGGGTGTGAGTGGGCCTTGCCTGCAGCATTTTGTAGAGCCCACGCAATAGCCTAGTGCATTGAATTCACAAAACTCTCATCCTAGAAAGAACAAATTGTTTTACTAACCTTCTGCTTTTTGTTTTTCTGTTTGTTAAACATGGTGCAGTGCTATCAGAGTTTGATGAAAGCACATCTTCAACATTAAGTTCCTTTTGGCTCCCATTTGTCAAAAACATCAAGTTTTCTCTTCAGGTTACATTCTCGTATCTGCTTATTTCTGAGAAGTAAATGCATTTTTCTCTCATGCTGACAAATGTAATTGTGTTTCAATTATGTTATACTTTGCTTTTATGAAAAGAATTACTTCAAGTATTACCTCAGTATGTGCCTGTCCACATTTAGCTGGCTTGTAAGCACAGAGTAACAAGTAGTTCAGCCAGAAGGCTCTTGTGTTATAGAGAAAGAACTTTGCTTTTTCAATGATTTGTTCTAGTGTTGCATGCAGACGTAGAAAGGAGATTTTTTTACATTCTTTTCCTACATGGTCCTCTAACAGTTCCTAATCAACTGTTTTAAATCCATAGGTAAAATCTCTGGCTACATCCTGTCCAGAAGAACTCCAAAAAGGAAATGTACTAGCCTGGCCAGATTTCCTGCCAGGAGTTGTTGGAAGAGTGAAGATAGATTACAAGAGTATATTTTGTGCTGGTTAGAACTTTATTTCCTAGAACCCTTTTTTTCTGAACAGTATTCTAAGACTCTTTTGTGAGGTCAAATATGCTAGCCTGCAGCCTTTGCCCTACTAACCTTGAATAAATTATTTTGATAATTTGACGGTTAGAACATTCAGTCCTTCATTCCTCGAATTCCAAGGTTTTGTAACAAAAGTTCATTGGAATCTCTGCCAGAGATTTATTACTTCCTGAACTTGGGTGGGGAAAGACTGGTGATGGTATTGGGTCAGAAAGAACTTTTTCTTGTCTTTTATTCTAAAAATAATCAGATTATATTAAAAAACCTATTCCCACCCCACCTCTTTTCCTGAAGATTCCTTTCCTGATATTATATGATTTTGTGCTATTCTATGATTTTATATGTTGATAATTCTCCAAACCCTTTGAACCTGAGCAGGATGTAGCTTCCAAAGTTTTCTCCGTGATAAACTTACCTATATGAACAATCAGATAACAGATTCATTCATTTCAGCACATAGCTGTATCTCTCACTGTTTGCATATATTTTGTCCACAGACTGTCCACCTTTGCAAGGATCCATACCACATCTACGGGCCTCTTCTGATGATGTGAAGCCAGGGTCAAAAGTGAGCCTGTCGTGTGACCCGGGCTTCCAGATAGTGGGAAACTCTGTTCAGCATTGCCTTAACCTGGGAGAGTGGACACGGCCATTTCCCCGCTGTGAAAGTGAGTTGTCTCAATGGGCTGGCAGGATTAGGAAACCCTTGTTTTATTTGGACCCTATTGCTATTCATGGCCTGCTTATCCCTGCAGCTGTGATGCACTTGAGTCCAACCATGTTGCAGTGTATTCTTAAACCTAAACTCAAGCTTTACTGAGCAGGAACTATGCTCAGTATTGTGCCACGTTTTTTCAACTAGTTTCTAGTGTCTGTAGCAGAAAGTAGTGTATTTGGATCAGCAGTCTGATACTCCAAACTTCACTTTCCAGTGGCACCAGGAGTGTGGAAGATGCACAGAAAGTGCTAGAATATCACCATGATTTTTAAGTGTCAGTGAGAACATCTGGTTTGAAGTAATAGTCTTGGCATTAGTATGTTATAAAGTAAGCATTTTAGAGGCAGCAGATATTTCCGTCAAGATGTAAAAGCACTCCAAAACTTACAAGATTTCTTTTACGGAACTGGGCTGTATAGATTCAGGTTGATGAGGTTTTTTTTAGTGTGCTCCCACTTACTCCTTTCCTTTGGTTATTCTATGCTGTTATTGCAAATGACTGCAGTTGGATGTGTTGGAGCTAACTATATTTTTTTGTTTCAGCAAAATAGTAAGTTACCTCCAGAAGCAGATATTGCATGATCCCAAAGATGATGGGCAGTTTGGGGTTTGTCTCATTTTCTACCTAAAGAATAGCATGCATGTGAGGATTTACTTAAAAGCAAGTCCTGCTGGGCAGAGGCAGCTTTGCTCTTTCTTGGAGTGTTAAGAAGTGACAGGCCACCAGAATCCTGTTAGTATTGTCATCTGATTTATTGGGCCAGGCAGTTTTGCCTGCTGAACACAGAGAGCAAACAGAACAGGGCTGATCTGCTAGAAGTATGCTTAGTGAATATGGGCTACACTGACCCAGGAATGACCAAGGACTTTCTCAACCTGTTCCACAAGTGAGTGAAAGCATATTGAAGACAGCTGTTTTCTACATAAAGAAATACAGGCTTAAAATGGAAGGTGTGATACAGGAAAGCTGCTGCTTATGACTACAACAGGCTCATTGTATTCACCACCTTTTTCTCTTCTTGCTATTGTGGACCCTCAAAACCACAGGTCCCCATTCTCTGACAGCCTGTGTTTGTTATAGGCTCTTCAGGTCTTTCACTCTACAGCAAGTACTTGGCTTCCATTACCCAGGCTCTAAATACGTCACAGTGTCTTATTGTGTGATTACTTGGATATGGCTTAGGAGCTAGGAGGTGTCAGACACATGGTCACAGATGTCTCTTCCAGAGCTAGCAGAATAGCAGGAGCTGGAGAGTCCTACTCAGTCTTTTGACAGACACTCACAAAACAGCCAGAATCAATTAGCTATCTTAGAAAAGGTCCTCTTGTGGACATGAGTTCACAGTTGCAGAGAAATGTCTAGTGGTGGCTCTCATGTGTAATTATTTTGAAGGTGATCTGTGTCTGCTCTGCTAATGTCTGTGTCCTTTTTTTCACTGATGTTGCAGGAATCAGCTGCGGAGTGCCTCCACCTTTAGAGAACGGATTTTATTCAGCTGAGGACTTCTTTGCTGGCAGTACCCTTACATATCACTGCAACAGTGGATACTATTTGTTGGGTGACTCCAGAATGGTGTGCCTGGACAATGGAAGCTGGAACAGCATTTCACCATCTTGCCTTGGTGAGATGTGCCACACATGGGGCTGCATGGGCTGGCAATATTGCCCTTAT